>OZ010792.1:74992998-76386748 GCA_963932465.1 Maratus speciosus
TCAAAATTAAATTTCAGGTAATTTATTCTTGTTTCTATTTTGCTATTCCTTTATTTTTAATAAGAAATATTTCGTACATTTCTCCTTAATCGTAAAACTGAAGCATTCTGGATTATCCGAAAATTTTGATTTTCTGAAAGAAGATCGGTCCCAATTACTTCGGATAATCGCGGTTCTACTGTACTTGATTATCCCGTCGAACAAAAAACGATCGCCAAACAATAAGATTAAATGCCAATAATGGATGATCGTAAATGTGACATTCACTTGACATTAAACACGTTACACGTGTTTGTTACGTCATGAAGTGATTTTTAATTCGACGTTTTATTTGTGTTTTTATTAAGGTTTTACTTATTTTTTTTTTCTTTCATTATTTAAAACGAAAATTAAGTGCATTTGTGCAATTTCGCGAATAGTTTGGCGATTTGTATATTTTGACAAAATTGGTCGACGGGATAATACTGTAGTACCCATACATATAAGTAATACACACATAACATTATATTTTTCTGGATTTCTGTGATTATCATTCGTTGACATGCGGCTAATACGGAATCCGTTACCATGCGGCTAACACCCAAAATCGTATTACCATAATCGATATCTTTTCATTTCTCTTAATTTAAAATTCTAAATAAATTGCATCGATTTGGAAGGTAATAATATTGCAATACGCAATAGGTTATTAATACATACATTTCCAAACTTGAAATCAAGTTTGTCAGCTATGACTTTGCACGTGAACGTTCTTATTCTTCACTTGAGGTTATAATCTGTGTAACCCGAGAGTAAAATTCCAGAAATTTATATCTTTTTGAAACATTCGTAGTAAAATATTTAGTTTTATCATATAAAATTGTCGTTTTAATTTAAATATGTCAGTTTGAATTTCATCGTTTTTTAATTATGTCTCAAACTCAGGATAAGTGCAATGAAAAAGAATTGATTCGTATGAGCCTTTGAGGAAAAATGTGTGTTTTTTAAAGCGTGGCGTTATTTTCTGTTCGGGTTTTTTAGAAAGTTTATTTTGAATTTTTATGAGAAAATCAATACAGATAAACAAACCTTATTATTTTTCAAAGGTATATATAAATATTATACAGACATATTTACAATAAATACAATAAACCCAACTGGAGTGAAAAATTAGCCAGAACCAGGAATCGAACCCGGGACAACAGTATACAAGATTGCTGCTCAAACCACCGAGCAATTCCTGCCGATACCTGGGTCTGCAACTTCTCACTAATAAACCATGTTGGAGAAGTCACCATCCATCTACACGATAGCCTTGGATGACCGGATAACAATGAATAGATTAGAAGTCACCATCCATCTATACGATAGCCTTGGATGACCGGACAACGATGAATAGATTGTATCTATTCATCGTGATCTATCATTCAGATGACCGGACAACGATGAATAGATACAATCTATTCATCGTTGTCCGGTCATCTAAAACTGTCGTATAGATGGCTGGTGACTTCCCAAACATGGTTGATTAGTGAGAAATTGCAGAGCCAGGTATCGGCAGAAAGCAGTCTTGTATACTGTGGTCCCGGGCTCGATTCCTGGCTCTAGCTAATTTTTCACTCCAGTTGGGTTTATTGTATTTATTGTATGTATAATATTTATATATACCTTTAACTGTTGAATGCAGGCGTTATTTAATCTGTATGTGTGTTTTAATATACTAGGGGTCCCTGCCCCCTACGAGCTACGCTCGTCAACCCCCGTTCAGAGACCGCAGAATCTAAAAGCACGCTAATTTGATCGGCTTTAAAAAGATTTCGGAAGATTGAATTATAATTTAAAAAACAGTGGCGATCTCCTTATAAACGGATTTCTATTTATTTCTCTTTGATTGGGAAATTTTAACGCCAAATCAGCTGCGGTACTACTTGATTATCCAGTCGACCAATTTCGCAAATTATATAAATTGCCAAATTATACAAATTAAAATAATTTTTATTTTAGAAAACGAAAGAACAAATAAATTAGTATAACATTAATAAAAATACAAATAAAACGTCGAAATAAAAATAACTTGATGACGTAGACAAGTATAACTTGCTTAAAGTCAAGTTAAGATGACATTTACGATCAACAATTATTGGCATTTAAACTTATAGTTTGGCGCTAGATTTTTGGTTGACGGGATAACTAAGTAGTACCAAAGATACAATGGCTGCTATCGTCTTTGATTAAATAAAATCAGTTAAACATTTTAAAATAAGCTAATATAAAATGAATTAAGTAAACAGAGTCCTTGTCTCCCGGTATTTTTTAACAAAGCGAAAAGAAACTTCTTTAAATAAGACGTTTTAAATGTATCGTTTTTAATCTGACGTAATTTTTACCAAACTTTTCTTTCTCTTTTTAACATTCACGTGAAAATACTTTTGTTAGAAATAAAATATTATTTGCGCTGTCTAAGATCATCTCAAAATATCAAATAAATGTCTCGTTCAATTTTTAAATTTAAACTGTTTTGCAATATTATTTTTTGTTCATTTTATGTAATAAGTGCAATGTGACGTAAATGTGACGTAATTTCTCCTATTTAAGACTTCTAAGAGTTTATGAATTTATTATTTTACAATATCCTTTTTCTTTTAAAATTCACGTGTAAATATAGTTTTTATGACGTAATTTTCAATATGTTCCTGCTTTTTATTCGTGGTTTTTTCTATTTATAATAATCAAGTGTAAATAAATTTTTAATTTGAAGTTAAAATTATTGTTTGCGCTGTTTATACAATTGGCAACAGTTTAAATTAATACCATTTTCTAAAATATGTAAAAAATATCTCTCGAAATGCTGAAAATTTGAATTTAAAATAGAAATAAATCCTCAAAAAATGAGTCAAATTAAAAAACTAAACGCTCTCTGCACACGGGAATTACTAACGTAAAAAATGTTCTAAAAATGATTACATTCCCATGTATAGTTTTTGCTCCTATAAAACTTTTTTAATGGAATGATTCTGTCCAACTTTAACATTAAATATCTCTTAAAATAATTCGTCGATTTGAAAACTGTCTACATCAGCGTGTTTATCAAACATTTCTCTATAATACCACCGATTTTCATATTTTTGTATACAATATTTTTCTTAATATTAAAGAAGAAAGACCTCCAGTCACAAAAAATTCAAAACCGGCGGCGGTGGCGGTGACAGAGTAAGTTATTATTTTTTTTAGAATAGAGAGATATTGTAGTATGTGTTTTTTATTTTACTAGGGGGCTCTGCCCCCTACGAGCTGCCACAAACGGGTTTCCATGGTGGGTGATATTCCTACGAGCTACGCTCGCCAACCCTCGTTCAGACACCGCAAACTCTAAAAGCACGCTAATTTGATCGGCTTTAAAATGTAGTGTTTTAAATCTGACGTAATTTTCACCAAAGTTTTCTTTCCCTTTTCAATATTCAGGTGAAAACACTTTTGTTGTTAGAAAGGAAATATTATTTGCGCTGTCTTCGAATTCTCAACACGAGAGCAATGCGACTCTTTTAGCCGCTTCATTAACATCTGCATTGGTTCAAAATACATCAGCATGTTGATTTTCTGTAAGCAAGTAAACCCTATTGGTTTACTATGAAAGTCTATAGTAATTTGGCGAAATATTAGATATACCGCCAAGTTGGCGACAACCTTGGCGGTTTTTGGCGACAGAACAGGGTTCCCCCCTATGGTATCCCCCCTTATACGTATGGGCATGCATTAAATGCTGTTCAATAAGCAATGAGATGCGTTTCATTGATACGATAGTGCAATATATATATAGATTAGTTTTAAAAGATTATCTGAAAATATGAAGTAAATGTCTCGTGCAAGTATATTTTTACATTTAAACTGTTTAGCAATATTATGGCTTGGCAATTTTTATTAATGCTGTAATTATCAATTTTTAATTATCAATATTTTCCTGCATTTAATACGTAATCCTTTAATTCTCATTTGAAAGTTTTTTTTCTGTTTATAATTGTTATGCGTGAATAAATTCTTAATTAGAAGGAAATATTATTCTTTGCGCTGTTTTTAATTTGGCAACAATTTAAAATAACATCCTTTTCTAAAAGTTGTAAAAAATATCGTTCGAAATGCTGAAAATTTGAATTTAAAACAGAAGTGAAACCTCAAAAAATGAATCAAATTAAAAAAATAAATGCAATCTGCACACCGGGAACTTATAATGTATAATATGATCTAAAAATGATTAATTTCCTATTTATCGTTTTTGCTCCTATAAAACTTTTTTAATGGAACGATTTTGACCAACTTTAACATTAAATATCTCTTTAAATAATTCTTCGATTTGAAAACTGTCTTCTTGAGCGTGTTTATCAAACTTTTCTTTATAATAACACCCATTTTCATATTTTTGTATGCAATATTTTTCTTAATATTAACGATGAAAGACCTCCGGTTAGTCCAGGCAATAGAGACCGTATAGGGACTCTACCTAGCAAAATTCATGGTAGTTCTGGAAAAAGGCTTACTATATGTTTTTTGGGTCGCTGAATCTGAATTTTTAACTTCCCACCAAAATTTCCCCAGGCAACCCCTCAAAGTTTGGTAAAATGCCCCCCCCCCCCAAAAAAAAGGTTTTTATTAAAAAAATCGATTTGTTTATTGTTTTAGGGAAAAAATATCTAGAAATCAGAAAGTAGACAAAATTATCAACAAATTAGATATATGATATTATGACTTAGGATGAAGGGGAAGGGGGGATCTGCCTCGGATCATGCGCGCGGTGCTGCGTGAACTAAGATGCGCAATTCCACTTAACCACTCACACGTTTACATTCGCCCTCCCATCTCCCCTCCGAACTTTCTCTATAAGTTTTACTTTAAGTTTTTGGGGTCGCTGAATCCGAATTTTTAACTTCGCCCCAAACTTCCCCCCCCCCCCCAAAAAAAAAAAAAATAGTTGTTTTTAACTTAAATTTCTTATTGTTTTAGGGGAAAAGCATTACGAAATTCAGAAACTAGACAAAATTTTCAACAAATAGGATACATGACATTATGACGTAGGAGGAACGGGGAGGGGGAGGGCTGCCTCTGAACATGCACTGCGGCGCTACGTGCACTAAGTTATGAAGTCCAGACAATAGGGGATTTTATCTGGAAAAATTAATACTAGTTCTGGATTTCGACTCACTTTATGTTTTTTGTGTCGCTGAATTCGAATTTGAAACTTCCCACCAAAATTTCACCCGGCAACCCCCCCCCCCCCCCAAAAAAAAAATAGATTTTTTGAAAAAATTTGGTCTTTGAGAAAAGCGCGCGGGGAATGTTCCGGGGCAGCCCCTCTCTCTCTCCGTTTATCCTACGTCATAATGTCATATATACTATTTGTTGCAAATTTTGTCAACTTTCTGAATTTTGTAATGCTTTTCCCTAAAACAATAGTAAATTTAAGTTAATAACAACTATTTTGGGTGGTTTTCGGGAGGGAGGGGGGATTTTGTGGGTAAGTTAAAATTCGGATTCAGTGACTCAAAAACTTAAAGTAAACCTTATAAGGAAATTTTGGAGGGGAGAATGGGAGGGCGAATGTAAACGTGTGAGTGGTTAAGTGGAATTGCGTAACTTAGTCCACGCAGCACCGTGCGCATGTTCCGAGGCAGATCCCCCCCTTCCGCTTCATCCTAAGTCATAATGTCATATATCTAATTTGTTGCAAATTTTGTCTACTTTCTAAATTTCTAGATACTTTTCCATTAAAACAATAAAAAATTGTTTTTTTAATGAAAACCTTTTTGGGGGCTTTTTACCAAAAATGGAGGGGGGGGGGGGTTGCCGGGGAAATTTTGGTGGGAAGTTACAAATTCGGATTCAGCGACCCAAAAAACATAAAGTAAGCTGATTTCCAGAACTACCATTAATTTTGCTAGGTAAAATTCCCTATTGCCTGGACTAGGTCACAAAAAATTCAAAACCGGCGGCGACGGTGACAGTGTTAGTTACTTTTTTTTAAGAATAAAGAGATTATTCTTTTTTATTTTTCCTTTCTTTACAACAATGGAAGTAATTAAATGGCTACCATATTGAAAACAATTCATGGAAAATTTTTAAATTTTAAAGTTAAATATAAAAATTGGAATATTTAAAAAATAGCTAGTGTGGATAAATCTACGAAGAAACAGCTGTTATTTTAAAAAAAGAACTATTAAAATTGGATCAGATAAAAGCTTAAGATAGATGACTAAAAAGAAACAACCTTTTTTTCAAATGCATAGATTTAAGATCACAATGTTATCTCTATGGGAAATTTTTAAGCCGACATTTCAGGTTGTTAGGGTTGACGTATATTTTGGAATTTGAATACGCCCCAAGTTTTTGGCAGTACCGACGTCCAGCTCATTTTTTATGTCGATGCGACAAATATTTTGGACTCTATCGTGTTAAAAAAATGTAATTTTTGCAGGGAAGCCGGAGTTGGGCTCCGACAATTATTTGAAATAAGCAAGATGGAAGTGGATTATTTTAACTTACCGTAATTGTTTCCATCTAATAAAAAACTAAATTTTTACATTTTCTAATAAATAAAAAAAAAATCATAAAATGGATTCTCTTACAGCAGGGGTCTGACAACAATGTGATAACAGGTGCACCGACATTAAAAAAAAAATATTATGTCTAGTACCACTATAAAACTCATTCAGCTTTAAAATAGCTAATATCTTAAAACATTATGATTTTAACGTGGTTTTTAAACCAGTTAATAAATTAACTTTTTCACAGCCTAAGGATCAAATTCCTCCTCAAAATTATTGGGATGTTTACAACATTCAATGCCAATGTGGTTTGTCCTATATTGAACAAACTAAACGAAAACTCCGTTACAGAGTCAAAGAACACATAAACTATGTAAAGAAAAAAGGATTGCAAAAATCCTCTATTGCCTCTCATTGCTGTGGGGAGGGACGTAATTTCAATTTTGAATCAACTACCATTAGCAAGATATGCATTACTCCTATAGATTTAGGCTTTTTTGAAGCTGTTCATATCCGTAGATTTAAAACTTCTTCGTTAATGATTTGTCTAGTGTACCATACACCTCAACTTTCTGGGGGGATTTGTTGTGTCACGGCACTTCACTTCCGCTTTAATTTCATTGGCTGTGGGAACTTGATGGTCTTTTGGTGTTAAGATTTTACATTTGGGTTTTCACCGTACATGTAATTGTGGGGATATTGTTTTTATAGATTTTGTACACTGATGATGTGAGTCCTGGAACTCACGAAACGTATACGTCTGTTCAAACTTTATGTATTTTATTGTGTGTTTAAACGTTGTTTTTAGGTAATTAAGGATAAGTCATAAAAAAATGTGACGAAATTTTGTCAGAAATCCATCTGTTGGTGTATCATTAAAAAAATACCAAGCAAAAATTTTGCCAACTAGTCCAACTTTAAATTGACAAAGACCGAAACATTGATCCTACTCTCTTCTAACTAGTTTGTTGGTTATGTCAAAAACTAGACACCTCACTCTAAATCATGTATGGGATGTATATCCAACAGACTGTTGTTGTTTAGTTCATTTCCATCAGCCTTGTTTGAAGCCAAGGAAATATTTCGTAAAAAGGAAAAAGCTCAAATATCTAATGCGATTGAGGAGAACTTCATGAAAAAATCAGAAAAACCATCATCGCTTCGAGTCCGCGAACTGAAAATTACGTACTAAATAGTGTTTTTCTCCATCGTTTGTCATGGAAAAAGAACGAAAATTATGGTGCCATTCATGTTCTTACTTAGAATTTTACCATAAAACATTACAGTAGAAGATCTATTTATTTATTTATTTAGTATTGCAATTAAAAAGCTTATTTTCATCAAAAATAATAACACCAGTGACGTCGGCAAATCCTCCATTCAACAGGCAACTTCGATGCTGCAACATACTTTGTGAGAACATAAGACCATTTTCGCTTTACGTATTTTATTAAACAGGAACTTATTCGTATCGTGGCTAAAATGGGCGTAGGCAGGAGGACGTGGCTTAACATCTAAATCTTTGAAAATTGTAAAAATATTCTAAGAGATTATATCAACTCTTTATAAATGATATTGAAATATTTTAAATCAATCAAACGGATTGATATAGAAATCATACAAGTAGAATTTTTTTCCCATCCCATTGAAAATGTATCTAATGCTCGTATTCACTATCTACCTCAATCTAGAAAACCTCGGTCGAACGCTCAAATGAAATTCACGATATCATTTGATTGGACAAATATCAAGGAGACGTCCAATCAGGATTAAAGGTGCATACCGTCTGAGCGTTCGACCGAAGTTATCGGTATAACTCGGGGTCGAAGTAGTTGGTGAATACGAGCGTTGGTCAGTTTTCTAACACTGGACCTTTCAGCTATAGCTGCCAAAATTTTACTAACTAAACTATCCCGGACAAGTTCAGAAGCAACGATTCCTTCAGAAAACTCTTACACATTAGCATTCTGTCAACCATAAAGTCGCAGACTGAATGTTACTCTTTTTTCAGCATTGTAGCAATTTTTGTAGGGTGACAGCGTATTTTCAAGCAGCTATAATGATGTTAAAATGGGTAAAATTTACGAATATTAATATAAATCATGTAAAACATTATCAATACAATTTTTATATAAGATAAAGAATTAAATATGCATTCGACATTTCAAATTAAAAGCATTTATATTCTAGTATCTTAATACTCAGTTCGTCTAAAACATGAACCCACATTTTTAGTTAATGAAATACTAGTACATCATCATTTAAAACGTATTTAGTTGGAAAAGTTTACTTTTATTAAACCGGATTTATTCCACTCTAACTCATAACGCAATAAATTCTAAAAAGATATTTAGCTAGATGTTTCGTAAACTTTTCTTCGCTCATTGAAAACTTTAAGTAATGTTCATAAGTACTCCAGTTTAACAAAATGCGTTTATCACCTGATCAAGTAAATGTACTTATACACTAAAAACTTATTTCATGTGATTTCTTATGAAAGAAAAATCAATTTACGGTTTGGAGGTAATAAAGCACGATCTGGCTTAAATTTTAGGTTAATCTAGCACATTTTTATCGCTTAATTTAGAAGATGTTATACTATGGAAAATTATTTAAACATTCATTTTTCATTGGAGGATCCATGCTGGGTTTCCATGGTTACAGAGCATATTGCTAGGTGTACAGAACAAAAGAGAAAATTATTTTTAAATGAAAACTGTGATAGAATTATTTTTACCTTTAATATATTTTTTTAGATTACCAACTAACAAATCCAAAAATCATTTTTGTTTCATATGTATCAATTAAGTATTCAAATAAAATTTGGACATTTATTTTAAAGTGTCTTTTCATATTAGCCGCATGAAAGCGGATAAATTATGAGATTTTAAAAAGTATGGTGTTGTACATATAACGTTATCGCTTTAGTGCCAAGAGGGGCTCGGGCACTTGATATCGCAAGATATCTCTAGGTAGAGGAGGGGCATGTTTTTGATATGGTTATCAACGATAATCCAACGAATATATATATATATATATATATATATTTGTTAACTTTTTATTTACATCAAAATAGTGTGTTATCTTTTTTTTTTTTTCTTTTTTTGTCAGGAACTTTTATGAAACTAAAAAGTTATAAAATCATTAAATGATTATAAAATCATTTCATTCCGAAACATGGTATATCTCAACGTTTGGAATTCATGTTCTTCTACCATATGTTCATATAATGCGATGTTAAAGTTTACCAGGTTAGAAAAGATGCATATTATATTAATAGAAAAAATGGAGAAGAATATTTTGTTGAAAAGAAGTTCTGCTTACCCCCTCCCCTTGCAGGGGGCAAGTGCATTAGACAACATCACTGCTGGATGCATTATGTAAGAAAAAGTTAATATTAAATACTTTTAAATAGTAAATGATTGTTGCTATTTGAAATAAAGTTATTTCATATATATTAGCGAAATTTTATTATCATATTCTCTTTATTTATATCAGTAAAGTATGCTAACAGTAAGTATATAAACCATATACAGTAGAGCGCCGATTATCGGAACTCCATTTATCCGAACAACCAATTTCTCTCAAAAACTTTTTCTAACCGGACTTGCAATTATCCAAACGCCCTATTTCTCTTACCACCCACCCCTTCAGATTTACTATGCGAAATCGAATCCCCGATTAGTGTATCGTTGGAAGCCGTAACAAGATAATAAAAGGTTTGGGGAAAGGGGGTGAAATGAAAGAAAAAGAAAACGAATGCTCTGAAAAAGACCCAGGTCCATCACATAACGAAGCCTTTGAATCTTGGTAAACACCTATGAAATGGCTTGAACGGCAGAAGAACGCTGGTCCTATTCAACTAACCTATATAACAAGAATTCGAAATATGGAAAAATTGAAAAGAATGTCTTATTTGAAGCAAGCAACAATCGAAAGTATTTTTGCTTAAATTATAATAAAAAAGAAATGATAAAGAAAAGGATAAAAATAGAAAAGGAAAATTTTAAATAATAAAAAAATAATAAATAAATAAATTAAAATAAATTAAAACACGCCAGCACTAACTGGTGATGCCAGTTCTAAGTCTGGATAAAGTATGAAGTATAGTCAGGAACATCCCTTAAATTGTCTGTCTATTTATCCTGACTAAGATCTGTCCCGACTTGTTCGGATAATCGGCGCTCTACTGCATATATGAAAAGAAAAAGAAAATTGTAAAAATAGGAAATTTTTAGACACTGATAATGATATCAATGGAAAGGTGGGGAATGATAACGTGTGATATAGCATTGGGAAGGGGAGGGCGTACAAAATTGCGAAAAGGTTGGTAACGTTATATATGCACAGCCCCTAATTAAATTTGTGTAAAAAAAAGAAATAAGTTGTTGTCATTGTTATTCACGATATGATTTTACTTTATCATGCATATATATGTGTACACACACATACACACATATATATACCTGCTATTTGAATATATATCCCGCTTTTCTACATTTGATAAAATAGGGTCAGGAGGGGTACTTATGAAACATTATTAACCATTTGGAAAAATGGTTATTGTTCTCGTCAGGATAGGAAATTAAAAGCATATCTGAAGGTTTTCATTGATTTAATCCACATTTTATTCGTTTTATGATTGGTCTATACAGTAATCTGTATTTCCCTTTAATTTCAACAACGATGGATACCTTCTGTTGCCACTATGACAAAAAAGTAATAAAAACTACAAAAAAAAATAATAACTCAGAAACAAATTGAGATACAGTTTTCAAACAAATTGCATTTAAAAGTACTTTTTTTTCTCTATCCGACGGTGTAAAAAGTAATATTGTCGGATGTTTAGAAGTTTAAGAATGAAATTTCATTTAAAATTGCCCGTCAGATTTCTTGGAAATCTGACGATGGAAAAGCCTTTTCCCGAAAAGCCAATGAAATGCTTGGATATTTACGTAAGTTTCAGGTGCAGAATACTTAAGTTTCATGAAATCTGAGGGGTCGCAGGCGATATTTTTGGCTTTCAATTTTTACGTGTAACAACACTATTAATGTTTAATTCATGGCGTACGTAATGTATGATCAACTCCGTGCGATTTTTTATGTCTTAAATTTTAGGCTTCAAAAAGATCGTTTTCCAAATGGTCGTTGTAATTTGATAAATTGCTTTTTTTTTTTTTTGCGCTTATTTCTATTTGGGAAAGTGATGTTTTTAATAAATAGGGAAGTAACTTTGACCCTTTAAGAACACCTTATAAAAGTTTTAATTGTCATGGCTGTTTTTTTTCTTAAGTTAAAAGGATGGTTATAATTACTCCATCAAAAACTCACAATCAGAAAAGTTTGGGGGTAATTAAGACCACTAGTGGGGAAATTATGATCACCATATTTTATCTTTATACTTGCCTATACACTTTGTTTGGGGTAATTGAGACCATTTTGTACTCCAAAGTGACATTTCCGTTTATCAAAATTTTAATATCCTTAGTTTCAAATTGCTATTTGGATCTCAAAAAAGCTTCAGACTAGGAATAAAAAATATTTAAGATAAAATATACATTATGAGGTTAATATCTAAACTTGAACCAAAATTTTACCATACACAGTTTTCTCAAATATGGTGGTGGTCATAATTACCCCTTGGTCATAATTACCCCTCCTGACCCTATAAATATTAACACGAGAGTAGTCGCGTCTTTTTTCAGAACGTTATTAATCAAGCTCGATGTTTTTGCCCCTGGCCCCTCGCATACAGAAAATGTAAAATAAGAAATATTTTTCATTTAATATTCGAATATTACATTTCAATGAAGTTATAAATTTGCAGTTTACTTTAATTATGCATTTTATTCCTGAGGTTTGGAATAATGGAAAAAGTAAAAATGAACTGACATTAGGGATCGTTGTGTAGACTTTTCCACCAATTGCAACCTTCTAGTAAAAATGTAGCTGAAAGAAAAATCCCTGCCGGCTAGAACTACAGGCGCAGGTAGATTTCGAAGTCAAGTACTAATTTCACCAACAAAAACTAAATCATGATTAGAGATAAACACACTTTAACAATTTTAGCTGGCCGCTTTTGACGAGTTTTTAATTTCATTTTTATATAAGACCTGGTTTTACCAGAATCTTGTTAAGGCACTATTCAAAAAAAAATATTTTTCCATGCTCAACAACTCGAAATTTTCTGACACATTTTCAGATTCATTTTAAAATGAAAAACATGAAACTTGCTGATGTGATTTTTGAATTCATTTATAAGCGACTTATGTTTTTATTTTTCATTTATGACCATATTTTTCGTTTCCAACACAATCGCTTCAAGAAATACGGTTTCCGTTCAAAATGCCCACTTTGCCATCATTTTTTGATATATATTCTGCCTCTATCAAAAAATCGACAAATCGACCTTTACGGCACATTATATAGTTTCTGAATAAGAGAACCTACCAATTGAATGCGTTTGAAAGCAAAAATGAATTTAAAAATGAGTCAAAAAACAGGATATGAGTACATCCTTAATATGATATTTTTTTCTTCAACCTCTGTGTATTTTTAATTTGTTTTTGCTGTAAGAATTGGTCCTATCAAAAACTTGTCAATATAAAAGTTGTAGATAATATTGAGAAGATATATAATAAATTCTTTCGGATTTGATATCTTGAGAATTGACGAAGTTATGAATTTTTTTCTCCCCAACACCCTATTTTTCTTTTTTCTTTCTTTTTTTTTTTTTTTTTTTCGGCTCCTTGAGACCATTTTAAGTTTTATCGAAGATCTTTCATACATAAATTTTGACTCATTTTTTAGAAGAAATAATAACTTTAAACTGAGTCGATATGTATTATAATTAAGAAGTTATGGCGGTTTTTCGTTTTTCACAAAAGTCCTCCCTATTTCCACCGCCTTCGTCCGATTTTGCTCATTAACGAACTTGACCGAGATTTTATGCTCCTTGATTTTATGTATCAGTTTGGAAAAGATTTGTGCAGAATTATGGAAGTTATCGTGTGTCGTGTCCATAAAAAAGTGATATATATATATAGAGAGAGAGAGATAGATAGATAGATAGATAGATAGCTATAAATATATAGGGAGCTGGGGGATTAATGGGACAAGGGATGGATGGTACATTCTCAATGTTTCATGCAGTGAACTTTTTTTTTAATTGATTTTTATTCGCATATAAGGTCCTTCCATAGTGTGCTTTAGAACCAAAACCAAAACCACATGGCTCTTTTCATTTTTTTGCAAAGTTGCATTTTTTGAAACTCTGGCTTAAAAGTAATTTTTTTTTAATTTAAAGTTGATAAATATTTTACACAATATAAACAAATAAGATATGTTGTAGTTATTTATTTAAAGGTTCAATATTGGTAATTAAAATGAGTGCATATTAACCAATGTGACAAAATAATTTCTGAGGCAAAATAGCGGACAATTGAATCTATTTATCATAGGGATGATTGGGACAATTTAAATGGGGATGAATGGGACGGTCTTTTTCATCCCTAGAGATGTTAAAACATTTATTTATTAACTAAAAAATATTATACAGATTTATAAATTAATGATTTATGTTAATTATTAGTATTAAACTGTACTCGTATTATATAGGTTGTTTATTATTAAAAATTATATTGAATCTTAATTATTGTATTGCAATAAAGGTTAAATAGTTTATCAAAAAATTGCTATTGAAACATTATCAAAATTGATAAAACTGTTAAAAGTGCTATATGTTAATTGATCAGATGGGGTAAATTATATTGAATTTGAAACTTGTACTTAAATAAATTCCCACTCGCACCTCCCCTTACATAATTTCATTTTTTGTGCATGATATCTAAGATACATTGAATTAATATTTATTAATCAGTTGTGAATGATAAATATTGGCTATGCTGTATTTCAAAGACATTTTTTACTTTAATTTCATATCTGAAATGTCTCGTAAGTGGGAAAGGGGAACAGATAGACAGTCGAAGTTTGCATTATAAGTTAAAACTGCAGTAAAAGAAGTGATTAGCAACGCTGAGATATAATAGCCATATTATAAGATCATATTTTACAAATATAAATACATATAAGTTTATAATTATAAATTTTAGCTAGGTAACATTGAATACAGGGAGAAAAATATTGGTGCCCCATCCATCCCAATTAGTGTCCCATTCGTCCCTGCTACAGGGATGATTGTGACAGACAGTACCGTTTTTTAAATTTTATCATATTTTACTGGGTAACAATAATCTAGACTAAATATGGTGCATAGATGTAGTCAATTACCTAATGTATGAAATGTGATATATAATCTATAATAATAAATAAAGAAGTTTGTGTGTGAGTGAGTGTGTCGACGGTGTTCTGAAGAGACCGCTGCACGTAGAGCTACAAAATTTCGGGGGAAAGGTACGTCTATATATGAAGTTTTGCACCTCGAAGCCCGATTTTCGATTTTTTCATTAGATTTTTTTATTTAATTTTTTATGCGATTTTTAGCACTTTTTTAAGTTTCGAGGCGGTTTTTCCATATAAGTAAGAAGAATACGGTTTCTTTCTTTAAACCCAATATAGTAAATTTCATTCTGTTTTCAAAAAAGTTAAATCGGAATTCGTGCAAGGATTTTTGAATTTTTAGCG
Organism: Maratus speciosus; assembly: GCA_963932465.1. NCBI lineage: Eukaryota > Metazoa > Arthropoda > Arachnida > Araneae > Salticidae > Maratus > Maratus speciosus. Next base: position 75,008,154 of record OZ010792.1, read on the forward strand.
ATTTTTTTATGCAATTATTGAACAGCATTTAATGCATTTCCATACCTATAAGGAAATTACCGTAGAGGGACACAGTTCTGTCGCCAACTTGGCGGTATATCGCAAATTTGGCGACCAAAATGAGTCGCCAAAAGTGACGCCAACTTGGCGATATTTCTAATATTTCGGCAAATTCTTACAGACTTCCATTGTAAACCAATATGGATTACTTGCTTACAGAAAATCAACAAATTGAAATATTTTAATGCAACAAAAACTAATATTAAATTAAGGGATTATATTAATTATATTTAAGAGAATCCAAGTAAATTAAATTGCGAATAAAAGTAACATGATACAATGCTTAGCATGCTTTCCCAAACATAAATTTTAAGAGAGCCCGCAGGTCAAAGGAATTAGATTTGAAACTTTTATCCAATTATAGTAATTTTTAACTTTCGTGATTTTTTAACTTTTTGTAAATTTTTCGGGTATTTTGTATGTGATTTTTAGTGTATTTTAGCGATTTCCTACCATTTTTCCACATTAGTGAATGACGTTGCTAGAAGTTGAATCAGCTTTCAATCTTCGAACACAATATATAATTTTTTTCTCTTTTCGAAATTTGTGCAGCAATTTAAAAAATTTTCACGATATCTTATTGCGATTTTCAGAGCTTTTTCGCAATTCGTGCTGTTTTTTTTTACGTACCCGGGCAACGCCGGGCAAGTTAGCTAGTATTGATAATAACTTTAAAAGAGTATTAAAAATAAACATTTTTGTAAAAATGTCCCATTCATCCCCCACCTTCCCTATATATATATATATATATATATAAAGTTTTTTACTGGGGGTAGTTTTGGGTTCTAGGGACCATGATCGGTGTAGATCTGCAATTTTTTTTCCGAAATTCCAACATAGGAGAGATCCAATAGGTAATATTTCATACGAAATCTACCTAAAAACAGAGATTTTTTGTTACTTCACTATGGTGGTGGAGAAAAATTTAAAGTCAGCTACAGGGTAGTTTTCCATTGTATTTATAAGAGGATATGAGTTAGGAGAAGATAATTTATATGGGCAGCAAAAAGACCGACACGCGACTACTGCGATTTAAACAAATTCTACCTTGTTTACTCGTGTATAATGCGTGCACATGTTCAAAAATTTGAGCCCTAAAAAGTGGGTTGCGCAGTATACCCGGTATATTTCTGATAGATATATAGAATCATGCGTACTTTCACAAAATAACCGAATATAACATGTAGAAATTACGATAAAAATTTTAAGAATACGGAAGTTCTAAGTAAAATTTGTAAATTATTAATAGTCAAAGAAAATAAGTTAAAACTGGTGTGAATGACTAAGAACAAACAATCTTCTTGAAACACCATCAAAAATTTGTAAATGCGCTAGGCCTTTCGAAAGATCTGAGTCTTTCTTCGTCAGGCGCAAAAAAGACGTCCTTCTACTATGAAAGCAGAGGCAAGACTGAAATGAGAGACAAGGGAAAGGAAACAAGCTGAAGAAACAGCCAATATCAAGTTAGAAAACAACAGCCAATAGGAAAGTAAAAGACAACAGCCTATCACAGAAGAGAATAATCAAAACAAAAGAACACAAAGTAGGAGGGACAAAAAATTGGAGGGGGAAAAATACATATAATCCAATATGGGAACACATGAAATTAAAAATGAATAAATAAATAAATAAGATATATTTAAAAAAAAAAAAAGCAGACTAATAATAATACAAAAATAAATTAAATGGTAGTACTGAAAAGGTTTTTCCAAGCTGCAGAGAGCATTGTGGAATCAGATTTATCATTAACAATAACATCACGATTAAGATAAATAGCTAAATTTTCAAGAAAGTCCAATTCAGAGATACTATTGGCATTAGAGATAATTTTAGCATTTTGAAAATTAAAACTATGGCCGGAATCCCAAGAGTGCTTGGCAATATAAGATTTAGAAAATTCTTGATTGATTACATAACGCGAGTGTTCTTTTAAGCGGATTTCGAGATTCCTTTTAGTTTGACCAATATTAGATAAATCACAACCATTACAAGGAACTTTATAAATTCCCCATTTACAAAGATCAGGAACAGGAGATTTAGTGGAGGGGAATTTGAATTTATTGACAGGTTTAAAGATAATGTTAAAATTGAAACGCCGTAAAACTTTAGCTAACTTGAAACATAAAGGAGGATAAAAGGGGAGGACAACCAAATTATCAGGTTTGCTTTTGACAGATTTGGAAAGAGTAGAACTATTAGACGGTCTATTGAATTTCTTCACAGCATTATTGATAACAGAAGGATTAAAACCTCTTTTGACAGCAACGGTTTTTAAGTAATTAAGCTCTTCCTTAAGGGATACAGAATCGGAACAAATTTTGAGAGCACGATTTACATACGTGTAAAAAACACCGATTTTTTGGTTGACAGGATGATTTGAGAGAGCATGAGGTGGGTTAGAAACAGAAAAAGGTTTTCTATAAACACAAGTTTTGAAAGAAGAATCGCATTTGGTAACTAAAACATCAAGGAAAGGAAGTTTATTACAATTTTCTAATTCAAAAGTAAACTGAATATGTGGGTCGATAGAATTGACAGTATGAAGAATGGTAGATATATCAAAAGGATTATCAACTAAAACAAAAGTATCGTCGACATAACGCATCCAACATTTAAAATTAACCAGATTTAATAATTTAATTTAATATTAATAATTTAATTTAATTTGATTTAATAAATGTTAATTTAACCAAAATTTGCATCACTCAAACTACTTTTGAATTTGATAATAAATTTTTCAAACAATCAGATGGCTTAAGTATGGGTAATCCTTTATCTCCAATTCTTTGTGATATTTATATGCATTATTTTGAGAAAAAATTATTAAATCTGGTTAATTTTAAATGTTGGATGCGTTATGTCGACGATACTTTTGTTTTAGTTGATAATCCTTTTGATATATCTACCATTCTTCATACTGTCAATTCTATCGACCCACATATTCAGTTTACTTTTGAATTAGAAAATTGTAATAAACTTCCTTTCCTTGATGTTTTAGTTACCAAATGCGATTCTTCTTTCAAAACTTGTGTTTATAGAAAACCTTTTTCTGTTTCTAACCCACCTCATGCTCTCTCAAATCATCCTGTCAACCAAAAAATCGGTGTTTTTTACACGTATGTAAATCGTGCTCTCAAAATTTGTTCCGATTCTGTATCCCTTAAGGAAGAGCTTAATTACTTAAAAACCGTTGCTGTCAAAAGAGGTTTTAATCCTTCTGTTATCAATAATGCTGTGAAGAAATTCAATAGACCGTCTAATAGTTCTACTCTTTCCAAATCTGTCAAAAGCAAACCTGATAATTTGGTTGTCCTCCCCTTTTATCCTCCTTTATGTTTCAAGTTAGCTAAAGTTTTACGGCGTTTCAATTTTAACATTATCATTACCTGTCAATAAATTCAAATTCCCCTCCACTAAATCTCCTGTTCCTGATCTTCGTAAATGGGGAATTTATAAAGTTCCTTGTAATGGTTGTGATTTATCTTATATTGGTCAAACTAAAAGGAATCTCGAAATCCGCTTAAAAGAACACTCGCGATATGTAATCAATCAAGAATTTTCTAAATCTTATATTGCCAAGCACTCTTGGGATTCCGGCCATAGTTTTAATTTTCAAAATGCTAAAATTATCTCTAATGCCAATAGTATCTCTGAATTGGACTTTCTTGAAAATTTAGCTATTTATCTTAATCGTGATATTATTGTTAATGATAAATCTGATTCCACAATGCTCTCTGCAGCTTGGAAAAACTTTTCAGTACTACCATTTAATTTATTTTTGTATTATTATTAGTCTGTTTTTTTTAATATATATTATTCATTTATTTATTCATTTTTAATTTCATGTGTTCCCATATTGGATTATATGAATTTTCCCCCTCCCATTTTTTGCCCCTCCTACTTTGTGTTCTTTTGTTTTGATTATTCTCTTCTGTGATAGGCTGTTGTCTTTTACTTTCCTATTGGCTGTTGTTTTCTAACTTGCTATTGGCTGTTTCTTCAGCTTGTTTCCTTTCCCTTGTCTCTCATGTCAGTCTTGCCTCTGCTTTCGTAGTAGAAGGGCGTCTTTTTTGCGCCTGACGAAGAAAGACTCAGATCTTTCGAAAGGCCTAGCGCATTTACAAATTTTTGATGGTGTTTCAAGAAGATTGTTTGTTCTTATTAATAGTCAGTTGATTATTTTTTTCTGCGTTTTCCGACAAAATAACTAAAAGTAAATAGTATTATTTACTTATTCTAAATACTACTTTTTAATAACTAATAAAGTGAATAGTTATGAAACTATTGTATACGTAGGAAACTGTAGCATAGATAAAATTTAAAAAGAATTAACAATACATAATATTCAAAATTTAATACCACTACTTGCAATTCGCAATCTCTCAAAGTTGTTTGAAATAAGCACATTGCTCATCATCACTACATTTATTAATCATTTGGAAAAATGGTTATTGTCCTCTGTCAGGGTAGGAAATCAAAAACATATCTGAAGCGTTTTTTGGTTGAATCCGCATTTTATTCGTTTTCTCATTGGTCTATACTGTATACAGTAATCTTGAAGCTGGTAGACGGGAGGTGCTGGGTTCGATCCCAATCGCGCCCGTCGGCCTAATCGTTCGGAGTTTTCGTGGTTTTCTTCAAACCTTGGATTTCCAAGCGTTAATACGGTTTAGGTTCCCTTAGAAAGACCCCCACGAAGGGCACTCCCCCCTGGGCCTATATCCCTCGTGCAGATAATTGGCCGTCATAAATACAACCAACCAACCAACTATACAGTAATCTGTATTTTCCCTTTACTTTCAACAGAGATGGATACTTCTGTTGCCACTATGACAAAAAAGTAAAAAAAAAACTGCAAAAAATTAATAACTAAGAAACTAATTGAGATACAGCTTTCAAACAAATTGCATTTAGAAGTAGGGGAGATGGGGGGATGAATGGGACATTTTCACAAAAATATATTTTTTTAATTTTTTATTTAAGTTACTATCAATATTATATATCACATTTCATAAATTAGGTATTTGCCAACATATATGAACAATATTTATTCTAGATTATGATTTATTCAGAAAAATATTATGAAATCAAAAATACGTTCCTCCCTGTCCCAATCATCCCCACAGCAGGGATGAATGGGACAGTAATAGGGATGGACGGGACACAAAGATATTCCTCCCTGTATTCAATTTTACCAAATTAAAATTTATAATTATAACCTTATATATAATTATTTTTGTAACATATGATTTTACAGCAAAAATCGATATGTTTCTTTTCCAATAACTTCTTTTATTGCAGTTTTAACTTTTAATGCAGACTTCGGCTATCAATCTGTTCTTTTTTCCCACTTATGAGGCATTTTAGATTTGAAATGAAAGCGCAAAATGTCTTTTAAATATGGCATAGCTAATAATTTTCAATCATAACTTATTAATTAAATTTAATTAAATGTATCTTAGAAACATGCAGAAAGTAAATTATTAGGTCAATCGGAAAATCGTGTCGTATTGGAAAAATCAATTCGTACCGGAAAATTCTGCCCGGTAATTATTAGGCATTAGATATCGGAATCAATGTCTAATAATTAAATGATAGGATTTTCTGGTACGAATTGATTTTCCCAACGCGACACGACTTTCCGAACGACCCGATATGTTAGGGGTGGGGATTTATTTGTGCAACATTTCAAAATTCAATATAATTTCTCCCATTTGATCAATAAACATACTATTTTTAACAATTTTATCTATCAATTTCTTGGAAATTTGACGATGGAAAAGCCTTTTCCCGAACAGCCAATGAAATGCTTGGATAATACGTAAGTTTCAGGAAATCTGACGAGTCGCAGGTGATTTTTGTCGCTTGCAATTTTTACGTGTAATAACACTATTAATGTTTAATTCATGGCGTACGTAATGTATGATCAACTCCTTGCGATTTTTCATGTCTTAAATTTCAGTCTTTGTAAAAATCATTTTCCAAATGGTCGTTGTAATTTGTTAAATTGCTTTTTTAGAACTTTTTTTCACTGAAGTCGTCACTGGCACCGTTTGTATTTTTATATTTAACGTTATTTTAACTTCAATATATCTTATTTCTATTCTATTTACTTTCAAATATTTCATTATCATCTTCACAGAGTTTCTTCCACTTATTCAATATCCGCACGCAGACGGTAGTTTTTTTTTATTACTGTGTTATTGCGTGAAAACAGAACTGTGCTCCTTATACACTGAATATTTTTTTTTCACTTTTCCGCATAAAAAAAAACTAGCCTTACGCATCGTACATGATCAACTAGGGTAATTTAAAACCATCATTAATTTTTAATGAACAAGAAAATCAAGGAAAAATTATATGAAACTGTGCGAAAGTGTTTCTTCTCCCATATGAAAAACAATCTTTTTTAGAGGTGCTATTTAAGAATCGAGAGGAGTATGGAAATCAGAACCGTAGCCCGAAGCTGTAAGCATGTTGGAGTGTTTTCCTATGTACGGCCGAAACCATCTGTTAGTCGGCCTTTGGTTAGCCCTTTGGTCGGCAGCTTTAAATTTTTTGAATTTTACAATGATTATGATAATTTCATTGAGTCATATTTAATTCTGTTTAATGCTTAAAAAAATCATGTAATATTCTCATTAGTAGCTGCCTGGTTTGAAACATGACAATTTCCAATATATACTGTACACTACAGACCAAAGCACACCTTGAGGATAATATAAAATATCGAAAAGAAAAAATATATATATTATACAAAATAAAAAGAAGAATGAAAAACATTTAAAGAATAAGATAAAATAATAACATTATTTTTTTTTTTGGGGGGGGGGGTCATAAGTATTGAGGGCCTTATGTCTTTCAGCAGCCAACTTTCCAGTGATAAGAGAAAAAAAAAAGAAAAGAAAATCTGCCATGTTTTTCATCACTCTAGACTGCCTTTCGCCTAATGAGTACTCGGCAAGTAGAGAATGCTACAAGTCATACGAGTAGTTTAGATCAGAAAGGACAGTGGTATAAATAAAGTCAATTAAGTGGAAGAGCTATTTCACAATAAATGAGTATCATTTATGAAAAATTACCAATTGAACCATAAGGACATCTTCAAAACATTTTACTTCACTTGATTAAAGGTATGTATAAATAAAACAGATATTAAGCTGCATTTTTGTTTATTAAAACCATTTCAACACCGTCAGCTGATATATCCGAACATTGAGCTGTAGGTTTCTTTGCAATAGAAGCATTATTTAAATTAATGTAATTCTACAGATATAATGCAGTTTTAAAACATCAAGTTGTTATTAATACTGTCAATGATTATATTCATATGTGCAGTTAAGTTTTTTATATCACATTGGAAAAATTCTCTTTTTCTTAGAAATTTAAAAAAATCACAGAGAAAACATTCCAATTTTTACCTTTTGCTTGACAGTTAGATAGTTAATAACTCTAAGTTATATACTTTAATTATAAAGAAATATAATGATAGCGCAGGTAATAAATAAAAAGACTTCAATAGAATTTTTATCTGAATACCAGTTTATTTACATACTTTTATAAGTGAAATCTACATTTTTTGTGGCCACCAGCCGCGTTTAAACATCTTTTCATGGCTCCCATTGCATTGAAACACGCATTACCTCTATACTGGATGTGAAGTTGCCCCGCAACTAGGAAATCCATGAACCAGCTTACATTGTTCCATTGTTCCAATAATGTTTGAATACTATCGTAACTGGATATCGATGCATATTAATCGAGTAAAAAGTGAAAAATAGACCGAAAAAACAATTTTCAAAAATAAATACATTACCAAGAATAAAAAAAAGTAGAAATATTACATAAAGATCTTAATTTTCATGTGTTTATATACTTACTGTAGAGATATTTTAGACTTTGAAATAAAAAATGGTTATGCATACATAAGACATAATACATATAGAGGAAAAGGGAAAACACAAATTCATAATAAAGCATAATTTGTTGTCATACCTTTATCATACATTTTTATCATTTTATTTCTTATCCTATATAATGAATTTTACAATATTCAAAATTAAGTGACAAAATACTTATTATAAATCTGATGGTAAAGTAACAACTATTATAATCTATTCTGCTGTCCAAAATTTAATAACTGAGAAAATCGCTTGATGTCATGCTTAAAAAAACTAAAGACTAAACTAAAAAATTAAACGAATTTCTACTTTCAATACATTTTCAAAAGGTGATTTTATTGGATTCTGAATAAAATATATAAAATGCACTTTTTTCGTACAAATCCAAGCATTCAGAGATTTAAATTCGGGAAGATAAAGATGAGTACTAATCCCTTTACAGAAGTTAATCTCCTTAGGTAAATCCCTCTACAACAAATGAAATATAAACCTAAAGAAAATACTCAATTTTACTATATAAATTCTCATACATTATGAAGTAACAGTTTGTGTTTTTATATTACAGAGTATATTAAAATTATTTAGTACGAAAGGAACGTAAATACACTAATACACAAACGTTACGAAAGGTTAATAACGATTTTAATTTTCAAGTTTTAATATATTTTAGAGTTTTATGCAAAAATGTTTATACTACGTACTTTTAAAGGGACTCAGCAAACAACAACAAAAATATAGCAACTTAAAAGAGGAAAAAATTTGTATTATTGTGCAAATGTCAATTAAAAATAGTTTAATCTAAAAAAAAAAACACATTAAAATTAAAAATATTTTTTTCACAAAATTAAAAATAATAATAATTTAAAACGCTGCTAGTATTTTATTATTTTTTATTTTTAACCTGCTTTTTTTTTAATTACAGATCAGTAGTGATCTAAATTGATATTTTTAACAGATGTAAGGACCGGAGTTTTTTTAATAGCAATAGTTTAAAAAAAATGAATGCAAGAATAAAAAAAGCAGACAAAATTACTAGTTTTTGTACATGCGAATTTCTTTTTAACAAAAATTATCAAAATATTAAAAATCCTATTTTTTTATCTCTTATATATAGTATGATGTTCAAGTAGAAAAAAATTCATGGCCTTTGAAGACATGAAAAATCTGAAAAAACACAAACTGAGATAAATGAGTTTAAAGATTTCTTATAATCGATGAATATGTTATTAGATGAGTGTTAAATCAGGCGTAACTGTGGCTCTATATGTAGTATCAGTCTGAAAATTTGTAGTCGAATATATGTGATATGTCTTAAGATGAAATTTTTAAAATCAAACTTTTTACGAAATTTTGACATTTCTAGGGTGCCGAATCCGCTTAAATTGCACTTGCGCATGCTAAAACACATTATTCGAATATATAAGGAAGAATGGGATAATTCTTAATTAAGTCAGTAAGTTGTGTTTTATTAATAACTTTATAACCAAAGCATTTATATTTACAAAAAAAAAAAATATCAAAATATAATTTAAAATGCACAAATTATGTAGATACGAAAATTACGTTTGCAGTACCATCAAATAATAAAGGTAATGCTAACAAGGCCCGGTTTACAGCAAGGCATTCGGCGCATGTACTACTCTCAAAGTGCTCCAAACCTTTAAAATAGCCTTAATAAAAGAATATTATATAAAAATGCCTTCGCTTTATATTGATAATGTTATGAGAAATATTTTGTTTAACAAAATATTAATTTAAATATTATCACATCAATATTGAATATGAAGATATTCAATTAATCAATTCAGATGTTTTCTTATTAAAATGAATAAAGAGATTTATGTGGAAGTAAGCTTTCTTGTAATTTTTAAAATGTTACTTTTATATTTTCATGAGAAATAATTAGTTTACTAAAATATTGTTATATTTTTAAATGCATTGATTATTAAAATCAGGAAAAAATTTAGTTGGCTCTTCAGGAGTGAGGTACCTTTTAAACTGACAAATTACACACAAAAAATGACCTACTATAGATTGTAATAACTCTGCATCCAATTAAATTTCTTATATGAATTTTAAACATGCTAAACCGGTTATTTTTTAAAAGGAAATATGTTTAAAATGACCACATGTTTTGATTGAGGTACAATATAACGTGTATTTAAAATGACCTACGTTGGATAACATAAAATAATTAGTTTTTGAAAAATACTAACTCAATTTTTAAAAAAATAATAAAAATAGTAATTATTTGTAAAATTCTTACTTAATGAAAATAATAATAGGTTATTTGTGCGCCTTTAAGGTTTATACCTTCAGTAAAAATTTCAGAAAATTCTATTCAGCCATTTCTTAGAAATCAATGACCAAAATACCCTTTTTAAGAAAATTGACTTTAAAGATGGCATTGCCTCTCGGTAATATACAGAAGAGCTCAAATTTCCTTTATAAAGCTATGTTTTGCGTGAGGATTTTTTTTTTTTTTATGTTTCTAAGGCATAAAATTTTCTATCAGCTCTTAAAAAATCGATTTTTTGACCCATTAAATATGGCCCACGAAATGCTGTAAATGATAAATTAACTTGATATGGACCACTTTCCTTCATTACAATTTTGAAAAGAATGCAATAAAATGAAATCAGGTTAACCGAATCGTTACATATATATTGTTAACACTTCTCATCTTGAAAAAATAATATTTAAAATAAATATATTTAACGATGGTACATGAAAATGGAACTAAGAGACTCCTATAGAAAATAGTTTTTCTAGTACTTTTGTTAAAAATTATGTACATGTTTTTGTAAGTGAGTGAATTTCTAAACAATACATCGAGTTTTTTAATAAAAGAATAAATACTTTGTTTATAATCGGTGATAAATTAAAAATCCTATTGAGTTTATGTATCTGCAATATTTAGTTTTAAAACACACTAAATTTGTTGATAATATTTCTTTTCCTAATTAAAGTCAGATAGCTTAAATTAGACATTTTTTTCTGATGGTAATTCTCCACGATAAAAGGTTATATTTTCTATTTAAAGTTAACAGTTTTACTAAATGATTTTAAAATGTAATCCTGGATGTTTTAAAAAATAACTTTTTTAGATAATGCAAGATTTAGAGATTGTTACAAAAAATCCTTAATAAAATTGCTCCATGTTTTATCATATGATTTTATGTAAATAGGATGAACTCATAATAGATGCATATACATCAGTGTTAGCAAGAATGTATAGAATAATTCAATAATTGTAACCTTATTTTAATAATACAAGATGAATTTTAATTCAATCATGTTGAATAATTGTAAGTTAACATTGAATTTGCATTCAGATAACTTTGATGTGTAGATAAGTTTTAGACCAATCAAAAAATATCCTACCAATACCATTTGTTTATGTATATGCGTATTTCTTTGTAAATTAGTTCGACAGAATATCTATAAACATTCGATAATGAAATTAGGTAAATAAGCATGTATGAAAAGAAAAGGTTTTAAATTTATTGTCAATTTTGAATTAAGATTTGCGTTTAAAATTTTCATCAAGATGAATTTTAGAAATTATTCAATAAACACTGTTTTGAGATTAAAAATAAATTAAATTATGCATTTACTATATGAAGAATAACTCTATTAAACAATAATATACAGTATATACAAACTATTTTTTACACTATGATATGTTGTTGGTTACATTTTTTTTCAGATATTTATGAGGACATCGAATTTTTGCACTTCTGCGCTGAACGTTATTTATCTAAAATCAATAATTTCAGGAAAGCATACGGCTTACAGAACATTTATAAAAGTTTTACTTTTCGTGCTTTTACTTTTTTTCATTTTCTGTCAATAGCATGATCAAGGAAGTCCACTTAACCTTGGATTTAGGGATCAATAGTGTCAAGATATCTAATGTAGATCCAAAGAAATATTATTTTTAGAAAGGATTAGTGGCTTCATGAGACACGATAAGTTCTCTTTCGATATATTATTCTGCTCTACTTAACTGTCAGACTTTACATTTTATATACTTCCTATAATACGTTATAAATATTTTTTAAGAAATTAACTTAGAATATAGGATAATACCGTTTTTAAATTTCATGTTATTATAAATATATAAGTAATTGACATTTCATGTTAATGTTAAGATTTAAGATTTTCCTAAACTTTGCACTCCCGAGTGCATACGGAGTGTTCAAAGATAGACAGGATGTTTTTAAAACTCGCGTGTACCCGTGTCTGGTTTTTCGAAAGGGATGCTACAAAAATAGGCCTGACCGCCTTCAATGGTTGTCTGCATTAATGGTTATCTGCGTGCGAATTACAGCTATTTCCGTGTTTTATTAATATTATTGGGAGAGAATATAATTATTTCAGGCATATTAGACCGATGCGCGTGCTCTTGCTTTTGTCTTGAATTGAATATATTAGGTTCTAACGAACTTTTTCCGCCAAATCACCATTGCTTAATACTAACTATAATATGTATAATTAACTTTAATATTATATATAACCATCATTCCGCCAAACCTTCACAGTATCATATGATACAACACTAGTACCTAAAGCTGTACACTGTACACTTTATTCGGTGACATTCTGTAGCTGACTTTTTGCAACAAAACTGGAAATACATGATGATTATAATCTGGTAGCGTGATAGTTCCATTTCAGACACCTTGTACTTAATTATAACGATATCTTTTACAAGTTTCACAACACAGTGTTATAAAGCAAGTCTCTTTCTTTCAAATGAGAAAAATCGTTTGACAAAATAGGAGCAAACACGTCAACGCGAACTGTTTGCGCAGACCGTATTAGCTGTGGCGAGAAACTTTCGTTACAATCTGATATAATATGAAAATACATTGTTGATTGAAGTATACGATAGTTGACGTGAAATAATTATAGACCTTATGAAGAAGCGTGAACTTATGAGGAATAATTTAATGAACAGGTTTAAGAAATTGTTGATGAAGAATTACAAAAGAGAATAAGATTCAAGTGACGAATCGAACAGATTTGGGAATTACCTGATTATTTTCTTAGGAGTAATGGAATTAGTAAACGGAGCAAAATATTTAACATGAGAACACCGACAGAAAATATTTTGATCAAAATGCGTACTTTCTTCATATTGCTTGAAGAAAATAAGTGTCGTGTTTGAATGATCCAGCGCGTGCTTCGGTTTTACAAAAAAATGTGCGCTTCCTCTAGGGTTTCAAAATTCAATAACTTAAATGCTATTAAAGTTTTTATTACAAGTGATTAATGTGAGAACAAATATTTCTTTAATTTATTTCCTCCTTCAAGTTCTAAATATCATCGAAAGACTCCGCTATACTACCTCAAATTATTAGAACACCCAAATTAACATATAAAATGAAGCAAAGTTCAAATTCTGTTTAGCTGTTGAAATGCCAATAAAAATGGTTTGTATTTTGAAATAGAAATTTTTTTTAGCGTTGACAGTGAGATAAAAATTTGTAAAAACTACAATTGGTACGATAAATCTCTTCTCAATAGTAAAATAATAAAGAAAACTTTTTTCTCATTCGTGGGTTATTAACGCCTTTTATAACAGCGATCTCTTGCGAAAGTATTATTTTAACTTAATACTTGATCTTTAGATCAACAACGTTTTAATTATCCATAAAAAAGAACACCAGCAAGGAAAAAAAAACAATTTACAGAGAATCAATTTTTGCATTTTATCACTGTGTGATCAAACTTCTAACTCAAAAGATTACATATGATAACTTAATAAAAGAAATTCGGTTCACAAAAATTAAATTCATCACAGAAAAACTTAATAAACGACAATTCAATTCACACATTTTGTCGTATACGCGACAGTGAGCCTGCGATAGAGTTCGAAACTACAACAGAAACTGTGCAAAGTCATTTATTGATGATATTTTGAACCAAGAAAAGGGGCCATAGTAATGAAATTCCCGAATTCACACATTAACTCTCTTGCTGTATAAATTTCACTAGATGACACAGTTTTACTGTTTACATGTCACTGAATTTTAAAAACGATCAGTAAATTTTATGAGAACCTGTAAATTTTATTATTATTTAAAGTTCATCTATGTATTTAATCATCCACACGCATGCATTATATAGGGTGTTTCTAAAGTCACGCAACCCACATCTCAGCTATTATCTGTCAAAAATATAACGATACATACGTGAATTTTGAGCTATTGATAAGTCGTATCTTGCACGTTAGATAAGGTTGCTGTCACGGTATCAGTTCGCATAGCTTCAAAATGACGCTTACCGTTTTGGAGCGTATACTTATTGCAGTGTCTTATGCGAAGGATAATTTTTACAAAAGTGTTTGTTCAGCGTTTCGCAAACATTTTGAAATACAAAATGTGCCAAATAAATCGACGAAACTTCGTTTAGTCAACAAATTCAAGCAAACGGGTACTGCACGAAGAGCCACCCCATTTCATAAAAATTGGTGTTTGGTGTGTGATTTCATAGAGAACAATAATCGGACCCATTTTATTCGGGAGCACTGTGAACTCCTATGGTTACATTGGCATTTTTGAGGAATTTTTTGAGTAGTTAACGGACGAAGAACGCTCGAAAGATATATAGGTTGAATGACTTTAGAAATGCCCTGTAATCGTTGTTATGTTTTACGAAAGGTTAAGAGTTTAATGATGCATTTTGATTCTAATTATATATTATTTATTTCATATATTATTTTTATATCAAATTTATATTTTATTCATGTTTGAAATGAATAACTGCACCATACCACTGTTGTATTTCTTCTTCTAACATGAATCATGAAACATTATGTTATTTGAGAGTTTATTAAAACTCATTATTATTTTTTTTATTAATTAGCGCATTTTTATCATGGTAAAAGTACTTATGACAATTTTTCAAATTTTCCCAGAGAGGTTTTGTTATCTTTCAATTTAGATTAATATCGTGAATTGCAGTCGTAATTAGAAATGTACGAAAAAAATAGAAAAACAATGTTTCTTCTTCTAATTGGTAGCTTTCATTACAAAAAATAAAAAGATGCCTATTGCAGGCGTCCGAAGGAAAACACTTCGGTATTATTTTGCTATATTTTCGCCGATCATGACACCTAGATACCAAAACCACCCTCCGTTGAAATGCTGACTTATATACAGTCGAACCAGGTAACACGCGTTTCAAGGGAGTGGATAAAAGTCGCGTATTAAGCGGGATCGCGTATTAAACGTGATTTTTAGTAATTTTTCAGGAAATGGGCTTATTTACACATTTTATCGTCTAAATGGACTTTAAAGCCTTTATTTATTATGTTTACGGTCGAAAATGTTGTCTTTTCCCTATATTTAGATTAAAATTTAATTGTATTCAATTCATTGTTTCTTTTTTATAGGACTGCCTGGAATAATTACGAAAAATAAATATGATTCCAGCATGGTATTTATTGTCGATTAATACGTTGCAACTAAAAAAAAAGCAACAAAAATAATTTTACTATTAGATTTTTTTTTATATTAAAGCACAACCCAGTTTACAAAATGATATTTAATATTTGTATTAACGAGTACCACTATAATCTGTACTTTTTAATATAAGGAAAACAATCCTTTTTAATCTTTGTGTAAAAATATATTGTTACCATACCAAAAAGTAAAGAAAACAAAGAATTATCCGACCGCTGTCGTATTTGTTTAATCTTTACGAGTTTCATTTTTTGTTCCTATATAATGTACATTATAAAACATAATAGTGATATAACGTACATTTAATCACTTAATCGCCGTGATTTTTATTTTACGCGCAATTTGCCCGTGAATGAATCGGGCGTGACGATTAAGGGGTTAAAACCTCACTAACAACGCGAGACACAAACAATCTTAGGAGCCGGGATCAAAGAAGAATTGTTCAAATATCTACCACTATTTCCGATTAGTATTTTCTGCCTTAATTATCCTATTATTAAATAAAGTAAATAATGCTATTCGGAAACAGTTTTTTATCTGAATTTAAAAAAATCTGCTATATTGGCAACACTTGATAAAAGAGAAGGAATTCACAACTTGATCAATGAATTCGCGTCTTAAGCGTGATTTTTTCCTCAAAGAACAGAAAAGTTATCGCATATTAAGCGGGATCGCACAATAACCGTTCACGTATTAAACGTGACGATTTTGCAGTAGCCTTATGGGTGATGACCAAGGGATAGGAAAAAATCCGCATATTAAGCGGGATCGCTTATTAACCGTGAGCATCTTAACCGGGTTCGACTGTATAAATCTGGATTTTGTCATGCTGTAAATATCGAATTTTCAAACCGATTTGAATGAAATTTTTCATATGCATAGTACATACCAATGTCTCGACCGAGTTCGTTGACCAGCTTCATCTGGCATCTTGTATCAAAATGGCGGCCATTTGAATTTTGTGGACACTTATGGAAACTTTTAGGTTCCCTAACTTTCTCTTTAAAATGATCTATGTTGTTAACTTACACTATGTGACTTTTAAAAATATTTTTTAAGGTTTCTGACATTCTGTTTAAAATGATACATAAGAGTTTGCATTTTGTGAAACGTAACGTTTTCTATAAGTGTACAAGGTTAGAAAACATACAAAAATTTCAAAAATTCAAATGGCCACCATTTTAAAACAGGATTGCGGATGAAACACCGATTTGACGTTTTTATTTGGCGGTTCTTTCACGGATGAAGCTGGCCAACGCACTCTGTCGAAACATTAGTCTTTAGAATGCACATGGAAAATTTCATCCAAATCTGTTCAAAAATTTGAGAGTTACAGCATGACAAAATTCAGATATATATATAAGTCAACATTTCAACGGAGGGTGGTTTTGGGATCTGGGGGACATGATCGGTAAAAATATAGCAAAATATCCCGAAGTGTTTTCCTTAGGACGGCTGCAATAGGTAGCTTTTTACTTTTTATAATGAAAGCTACCGAAAAGTGTCCACAATTTTGGCCGCCACTGCATACTTATTTATTACTTTTCTATACTTACATACTTTTCAAAACGACGGTTAGATTTTAAAATTTTCGTATTATTTATTTAAAAAACGAATTATCTTTTGAAGGACAAGACTTGTATTTATCTGTCCCATACGGAAGCGTATACGTATGTATGACTGGAGAGAGAAGAGGAACAGGCTTTATAAGCCAGCGTGGCAATTCTCGCGTTCTGTTCGCTCGTACAATTCGCCGAATATTTTGGTTTTTTCTCCTTTTTTTTGCAACATTCTGTGAAATCCAAAGCAAACAGTAAAAAGGAGTGACTCCAACTCTCCAACTAATAGAATGATGTGGCGAATCACGGGTAGACTGGAAACAGGGCAGTCTTAAGTGCAGATACTTTGAGACTTAAATGTAACGCCCAGCGTTGTATCCAACTTACGGAAATAGTTTAAGAATACTGGATCCATAGCGAGATAGCCTGGATAAATTCGTCCAAGACCCACGACGGCCAATACAGATAGTTATTTGTCCATTACAGCGAGATGTTACAGGAGTGCGACAGATTCTCAGCTTTCTCGTGGACTTTATGAGGCCACAGGAAGTCGATTTTCCAGGATTACTGTTTGCAGAAGGTTACATGATACAGTGCTGTTTGGAATAAGACCTACCGTTTGCGTCCCGCTCACTTCTGCACACAGAAGAACCCGTTTAGCATGGTGCAGAGATCATCGAATTTGCACAAAGGGATAATGGGGGACTGTTCTATTCACTGATGAGTTTCGGTTCAGCCTAAACACTAATTATCGATGTGCTTTCATTTGGAGAAAACCAGCGATCCGCTTCCTGCCTTCCAACATCCAAAAAAGAGATCACTATGGCAGCGGAGGTTTCATGGTCTAGACACGTATCATGGTGGGTAAGCGCGCACCCCGCTTGGCAAAACTACGCTTGGAAAATGCTCTGTGACTGGTGTAAGCTATAGGGATGAAATCTTGGTACCCTATGTTCGCCTTTTCGGGGATGCAGTTGGCCATGATTTCTTTTTAATTGACTACAACACGCAACCGGATAGAGAACATCTGGTTGACAAATTTCTAAAAAGTGAGGATTGATGCATTAGCCAGCCATATCCCCAGCCATAAACCCTATAGAGCATGTCTGAGGCCCTCTGGGGAAGGCAATTGGAACTCGGTTTCCACCTCGCAGAACCAAACAAGGCCTGAAAACAGCAGTGCTGGAGGTGTGAGACTAACTGCCACAGGGACTCATAAATTTCCTGATTTCTTGAATGAACTCACGTTGTGAAAGTTGTGTACGTGTAAGAGGGAAGCATAACCACTATTAACCCATTTTTTGTTCAATATTGCAAGCTCTGTTTTATACCTTCTGACATGATGAGTATTACGCACGATCATTGGTGTGTATTATAATAGTTGATTTTTTTTTTTTTTTTTTTTTTGCATTATATTACCTATGTAAATACCAAATTTCATTGAAATCTGACCAGTAGTTCTGTAAATAATCGACCAAGTCTGAAAATTCTCTTAATTTTGAAATGAGCATAGATTGGTCAGGTTTGCTGCCACCATCGATTATACGTCAGCTTTACTCACGGAAATGTTTTGCTTTATAATTAATTTAAATTTAGATCATATTAGTATACACTGAAATGAAGAAAAGAAAAGTTTTGAGTAACGAAGACAGATAAGGCAGAGGATACAATCAGTAATAACTTCTTTTACTTGGGAGTATCAGGTGATGAAAACATTTACAAGAAGTAAATAAACCTGCTATTTCAGACTGCTAACAAAAATATACTGAAAAACTCTGAAATAACTACCTTTTGAATAGATTTTGGCAACCCTGTTATGAAAGTCTTTTAGCAGAAGGTACATATAACAAAAGTTATATTTACATGAGATATATTTGTTACATTAATGAAAATTACATTTTAAAAAAATATTCAAAAGTTGTGTAAAAATACACAAATTTATTTTACATATAAACTTCTTTACTTATTCTTATATAAATTTAAACGGAAATTTATACTGAAAACAATATTCAAATTTAAAATTGGTGAGAAGTTACAAACATAACATATACTTTCTTCATAATTTGATGATATTACTTTACATTCGAACCATGTTATGAAAATTTTCAAAATGGGATTAGATTTCTTTTGTAGAAAATGTTTTCTGCAATATAAATTAACAGTTGGTCGTTTTGTAATTCTAAGGAATGGAAATGAAGGTATTGGGATTACAGAAATTAAGGCAGTGTTCGTACGGATCCTAGAATTTCCAGACAAGGAATTTCTTCGGTACCGGTATTTCCTTATAAAGAATCTCTGCTTTAAATAGGGCGAAATTTCGCATGTTTGAACCAGATTTATTTCCGTGCTCAAAAATACTCATATTTTACACGGAACACGTACGAACCCTGGGTTAAGGTCAAAAGTTCAATTAAACGCACTACATTACAAAATAAATATTAAATTCATCAAAAAAATTAAATATTAGCACTGTAGATTAGTAAATTGCAGATATTATAATGTTTCTTATAATATACTTAGAAATATAGGTTTTCTAAAAAGCAATTGGGCATGTATTCGGGGAGACTAATTTCAAATAAAAAAGTTACACATGTTCAGGAATTAAATTGTGGTATAATACTCTTAAAAATACTTAAATATTTTTTTAAACAGCACGATTAACAAACATCAATACCGTTTTTCAAAATGTACTTTTTTGTAATGGTACATTGCTCTTATCCACAGTTTGGAATAAATGCAATACAAAGTCAATGATAATAGAGGGATCTTCGGCACCTGTGAGAACCGTTTCTTTAATTTCTGTTTCTATGACACACTAACATTACGATAGTAATTTAGGGTTAGAAGTTAACTATGTCTCTAAGGGGAGTTTATTTTATATTTTACGCATCTAACTGGTTCGCAAACACAGTTAGGGTACTTGATCAGAAGATTATTTAAAAACTATGGGTATTTTAATTTCTGTTTTCATTTTGTAAATAAAAAATATATACTGTATTTTTTCTGGTTTGTATTTTTGTATTTTTTTTTAAAAAAATAAAATGAGGACAAAAATATACCTTTTGAAGTAGTACAATTTTAAGTTTTTTTTTTTTTTTCACAGATCCGACTCAGTATTTAGGGCGCGTCCGCCTTGATCCTACTTTTGGCACATACCATTGGCGAAATATGTTAATTTCAATGTTCTCTGCAGAATAATTCAATTCTTTTGCTGTCAGTTTTGGGGTACTGAAAACTTTTTAGCTGATGAACAACCATTTTCAATTATTATTACACTTATACTACGGTATATTTGGAATTTTTATGTAAAGTATGCTCTGTATAACTGTCTAACGTATATCTCACCATAAGTGATAAACTTAATAGTGTTTCTTAATTGATTTTTATGTCGGCGCTACAGAAATAATACGTTTTTTATTACTAATTCTATTATTCTAATAATTGATTCCATCCCTTGCATTTTTTCTAGATACTGTATACCAGTACTGAAGTGTACATTTCCATACATTTGCAAAGAAATGGAATAACAATATGCTCAATACATGAATATTTTAAATATACATGCATTTATATAAATTTTTCTAAAATACAGTCAAAATATACAAATTTATATGCATGTACACTCTAAAATTGGGAGGAGTGAAAAGCCCACTCTTTGAAAGAGTGACAGGCATTTTTACTCTTTTAGGAGTGAATTTTGTAAAAATACACTCCTTAAAGAGTGGAATTTTCCACTCTCTAGAAAGGAGTGCAATATCTCACTCCGTTATCGAGAGTGAAACAGTCACTCCCGAAAGAGTGGCTTACGTATGCATTGCTTATTAACCAATCAGGAACAGCAAGGCGAAAGCGCCCTCGTAAGATTAGAAAAATGATCACATTTTCGTCCGCCATTTTACGATTAACAGATTAGAATATCATTAAACTTATTCTTAATGGAATACATAAAATAAAGGTAAGTCTTATTTAATTTTAACCATTTATTCGTGTAGATATGTTAGATGACCAATTAGTTGTATTTTGTATAGTAAAAGATTGATCGAGGATTCTATTCCTAGAAAAGAGATTGTCTATTATGTTTCTTCATGTAGCGGTTTGAAATATAATTGTTTTAACAATTGAAAAGCACACAAATGGTTAGCAAAAGATAATGAAAACTTCATTAATTCGGCGAATGTGAATGAAAGAAAAATGGGTGTAAATAGTATTTATTCTTCCCATTCAATTTTTTCAATCCCATTCCAACGTTTTCCAACGATCGAAAAAAGAAAATAATAATAATAATAAATTTTATCTGTTTCGTTTGCAAAGCTGAGTGACTCAAAGGACAGCTGGATTTCTTCCAATTCATAGCAGATGCGAAGTAATCAAAATTAATTTGCCGTTCTGCGAGATTTTGTTTTTTTCTTTTTTGGTTTATACTGATATCAGATTTTACACACTTAGAGTATTTATCATCATTATTATTGTTTCGGAGTTAAAATATGATATTTCATGATTATGATATTACGAAAAGGTTGGTATTAGAGGTCTGAACGGACCGAAATTTCCAGGCCCGGGCCCGGCCCAAATCATAGAAAAAAAATCGGCCCAGCGCGGCCCGATACGAAAATTAAAAGTTTTGCGCGAGCCCAGCCCGACCCTTTAAAAAAAAATATTGACCCGGTCCGGTAAAATACTTAAAAGTTCGGCCCGAGTGAATTTCTACAAAACATTGATTTTTACGTCGATTTTGTTAAAAATTTGTCTCGTACGAGGAGTTCTGACCCAAAATATTTATCTTAACATTTTTTTTTTCATGTTTATAATCTTCATTTTTATAGAAGTACCGCAGGCTGGGATATTTATTTTTTTAATGAATCTCTATTTCTTGCATGTAAATGCTTCAGTTATCATTAATATTGTTAATCCATATTCTATGTATCGAAGTGTTAAAAATCTGAAAAATATTATACAGTAAAAGCTTCTAAGACGGAATTGTATAAAAAAAAGCGTTATGGACAAGTTTCCTTCTTAGCAAGTGTAAATGTATTATATAGTCTTTTCTTACGTATTAGTATAATAATTTTGCATGATCAAGACATTTTACAGTTTAAAACAGGGCTCCGTCATAGGCAGGTTCCTTTGCACACGTTTTATTATATTTTAATTTAGTTATATTTAAATAAGCGTAGAAAACTACTATTCTTAAAAAAAAAAAAAAAAAAAAAAAAAAAAAAAAAAAAAAAAAAAAATATGCTTAAGAGTAGAGTAATGGCGATTTAAAAATGTATGTATTTTTTGCAAAAAATTTTGGGCCAGGCCTAAATTAACTGACCTTTGAATGGACCAGGCCACGCGGAGAGAATAATTTTCATACGGGCTGTGTCAAAACTACGACTGAAAATTTTGGGCCGTGAAGACTAGCAATGAAACCAGTCCCGGCTCTGTACAGAAAAAATAAGTTGGCCCGGACCGAGTGCCGTGAATGAAAATCGGCTGTCTCTAGATGGTACATTAATTTTTTTAAACTGTATGTAAGCTTTTTCTGCGATTTATGATTTTAAAATTTCGAGACTGAGTAGTATAAAATAAATTAATTATAGACATTCTGCATAAATTATTAAATTTCCTTCAATTTAAACGCATTTTCTACG
This sequence comes from Maratus speciosus, assembly GCA_963932465.1. Taxonomy (NCBI): domain Eukaryota; kingdom Metazoa; phylum Arthropoda; class Arachnida; order Araneae; family Salticidae; genus Maratus; species Maratus speciosus. The sequence continues at coordinate 75,030,782 of OZ010792.1, forward strand.
TTTTTGATGCACGTAATTTTTGGCAGTAAGAAATAAAACATGATATTTAAGCATTGAAATAAAATGTTTTTTATGGCTGTTTTGAAGTTTATCGATAAGACAGCTTTAGTATATTTTTTAAACAGTTCGTATTTTCTTACATAATCTGAATATTTTTTTAAAAGAGATTAATAACTACTTTTTTACATTAAAATGTTTTTCAAACAATAAGAACTATGCAGTCATTCATATGCAGTCATTTACTTTATTTTTATTAAAATTCATACAGATACAGATAAATGTAATGTGTTTATTTTTATATTTATTTTTTTCTATTTCCTAGGTCAATCTTTTCCTATAAAACATATCAAATCTATTTTGCTCATATTCCAAAATACAATATCTGCGGGAATAAAACATTTAAATTAAATATGGCTTACTTTTTGTTTCATTAATAAGTATTGTTTTCAGCAGTAATGGGCGAAAATTAGAAATCATGATTAAGTTAAGGAATATGTTTAAAAGAAAAATATATACATATTCCAGAGAACTTAAAAATTAGACTCCATGCTCATATTAAATAAAACAAAAGCAAATCACAGCGGATAAAAAAAATACACGCACATTCTTAATGTTTAAATCATGCTTAGAACTCATTTTAAAAAAAGATGTAAGTTTATAAGCATTGTTTTTATGGGAAAAAATGAAAAATATTTTAGAACAATAGGACTCTGCAAAAATAGCAACAATTCACGGAAAAAATACTGTAAAAAGAAATTTATATTTAAACCAAAAATTAAAATGAAATCAAACATTGTTAAACATACAACATCCACCTATTAAAAAGTTATTTATAAAACTTTAAAAGTAATATTTTTATAAGGCATGCAATAAAAGCAAACACAAAGGATAAGATTGGAATAAAATATTCACTTCCCAGGAGTGACAATTCACTCTTTCAGAGAGTCAAAAATTTCACTTTTGCTCAGAGTGAATAGTCACTCTAAAGAGGTTGGGCATATTTTGACTCTGCGATAGAGTGACTAGTCACTCCTCCGGAGTGAATAGTCACACTTTTTTATTTAGAGTGTATACAATTGTATACGCATATAAGCACTTACATGTCCCAATATATTTTATCAGCATCAAAACAGAATTTAAAACATAAAAGCATTTTCGTTAGAGACGGTTGAAGTTTAACTGTTAACATTTAGAGGTCTAATACATAAACATGCAAGCATTGGTTTAAGTCGGTCCATATGTAGCATATGTAGCAACCGTTTTTCTGATCTATATTTTCTAATCTCTATCAGGCGTTGCTTAATTACATAAAATGGACAATCTGGTAATATTTTGGCTTTGACAAAGGTGTCAAAAAATGAGTTAGGCAGATCGATTAAAATAGCGAGTTTTACAAGTAGCTGTTAACCCTTTCCGGCGCGGTGTCCTTAAAAAAGGACACCTAATTTTAATTCCAAAACTGACAACCGACACCAAGAGTACTTAACTAAAATTTTGCTATTATAATGTACATGAAAATAAGCAAGTTTGTATTTTCTAATAAATTCGTTTATAAATTGCGGTGTCAGTCCATTATTTCATCAGTTTATAAACAGAATTACTCCGCGGCGGTAAGGGTTATCCATGAATTTTGTTGACATGTTTGTTTGAATGTTTTTTGTTTTAAATTAGCATTAACCCTCTCGCTGCGCAGCATACTATTTGGTTATTCCCACCAGTTATTTTTTAGCGAAAAGTTTGACTGATTTAATCAGGACATTTTCCCCGATTATGATAGTCAAAAATTTTTGCTTCAAAGAACCGGTGATAAAAGATTAAAAATTTTGTAAAAGACGCTCATCACGTAGAATTACTTACGCAGCGAGAGGGTTAATGAATGATTGATTGGTGCTAAAAATTTTAACTTCTGATTTTAGCTTTTACGTCTGTTGCTTTCAAAGTATAAATTATATATATATATATATATATATATTTCAAAATGTAAGCTAAAATTAAATAAACATAAATAATTAAGGAACATTAGCAATGGCATAATTGGATAAGTAACAGTGCTTTTGTTATATTAGATTGCAGACACTGGTAAATTTTGTCTCTTTTTGAGCCGTCGAATTATTGCTAGAAACTTCTGAATAAGTTAATCTTAATTATAAAAATTCTGTAAATAGAGTTTAGTACAGAAATACTGTCTTATGGTTAAATCGAGCCTTTTGTGCATCTTTCGATTAAGTGGTTGATGTTGCGTAATCTTTCTATTTTTATCGCCGCTCGGGAGAGGGGTGTTTTAGAAGTATTCTTTCGATTTCTTTTTGTTATAATAAATGTTTTGTTAATTAAAGATTTTTTAGTTATTCAAACAAATAGTAGCATCGGGAAGATGCTTCGAATCTAGCAATGCTTCTGTTTATTTTTTAAATCGAATTCGATGAACTTTTTATTCTTCTGCAACAGTCTCAGAGATAGCTCACTGTAGCGACAATACAAATTCTGTTACAGTTAAAGGGGTAAATTTCTTCATCCCCTCTTATTAACTTACAAAAGTGTTCCTCACTTAATGGGAAATAATACGTGGCTGGATCAATAATTATTGTCTCTATTGTATTTAAAATATTTGTACTGCGATGGTTGATGTGGAATATCGAAGCCTAATGTCTTAAATGCCTATATGCTTAATTTCAGAACCGTAGCTACTATATTAACATAGTTTTGGAGGGAGGGGTGAAGTTTTAAGGACTCATTTTTGTGAGAGACTATTTAAGAAGGGGGTGAGGGTGAAAGGCTGGTTTAGAGCTTATGAGGCTACATTTGTGACAGTGGATGAGATGTAGCTACATAACTATGATCCCGAGTCCAAACGACAGTAGTTACGTCTCATTCACTGTCACAAATCTAGCCCCATAAGCTAAAAATCAGCCTTTCATCCCCACTCTCCCCCTTTCACTCCTTGCTCCAAAACTGTGTGAATATAGCAGCTACGGTTCTGAAATTGAGCATATATGCATCTAAGACATTAGGCTTTGATATTCCATAACAACTATCGCAGTACAAATATTTTATATACATTAGGGACAGTAATTATTGAACCACCCATATATATCGCCATGCAACATATGCTCTTTGACAGCATTTTATGAAAGATCGTTTATTTTATCATTATGGACAAGTGCTATTCGATTTCGTAGTTTCTGACTAAGGGAACTTGCTAATTTCGTGGTCCTAATATTCTGTCCGCAAAAATAACCTCGTGAAAATGTGTCAGTAACAACTTTCAATGCGGATAGATCCTCCAATATAACAAGAACTCCGGATTTTAATTCAAGTTCATTAAAAGTTTTTAAGATATACTGTTCGTGATAAATTTTGAAAATTCATCATTTATTTCGACTATTTATTTATTCGACATGTATTTTACTGTTATTTGAAACTTTTTTATTTGCTATCTTTCCAAAACATACTTACTGATATTTAGGTTTTAACTTAAAACTATTTAAGCATTAGTAAAGTTTTTAAAGATATTTTTTATTCTTTTCCTTGTTCTTTCTTTTTTTTCTTTAATTTTTAAAAATCAAAACCAAACATCTGTTTCCCATCATTCTTATCTGAAAGAAATATCAAGTTCTTATTATGACTATTTCTATCCACTTTGCAGCGGTAAGAGTCATACGTATGACTGATGTGCTAACTGTACAATTCACATTCTTACTATCCTAAAGCTGACAAGTTACCAAGTTAGAGAGCAGTGACTCACGTGATTGATGATGTACCTAAAATCAAACCTAATGTTTTAAAATCGAATAACTGTGCGAATAACAACAGCAACATTTTGGGTCTGTTCAAGTTGGACGCGTGCGCACTCAGGAGACAGCAACATGGAGTGGGTTAGTATCATGGAAGAAATAAATCCTTAGGGAAGTAGCAAATGTCTAAGTACCAGCTAACCAACCAACCAACCAGCAATCTGACAACAAGTATTGATCCTTGGATATTTTTCTTTATGAACACAGAGTTCTAATACAATTCTTGGGCCCACCGTGGCTGAGTGGATAAGACACCACGCCTCTAATCGCTTAAGAGTGTAGGTGGGAGCGGGTTCGAATCCCACCGGTTCCGTTGCACACTCTTTGTGGAGCCCCCAGGATGTAATTCTCTGGTGTTGTAATATTCCTTGTGCTATCTCGTCCCTGTATATCGACGATGACTTATAAGCGGGCCCTGGTGTCAAGCACACAAGTCTGATGTATGTGTTCAATAAAAAAAAGAAAAATACAATTCTTTCTCTTTACTCTGTGTGCCCGATTTGTTATTTACTACAGTTTTCTTGCTTTGGCAAATTAAGTTTTCTTCTTGATCAACAAGTGAAATGTTTGAAATTGAGATTACTCTGTTCGTCCTGATTCGAGTCAACTGTGATTTATTTTCCAGGTAAATTTTCAAGTGTAAGTTTATTTATTGATTCGTAATATTTTTAATAAACTCTGAAGCTTTTACAATTGCCAGATTAAGCTAATAAATCCGGAATTTTGGCATTTGAAGTACAATTGATCGAGATTTAAGCACAAAGAGAAAAATATATATATATACTACTTCAAAAAACTTATTCTCACAAGATTAGTTAATATGTGGGTGCTTTAAAGGATGACTATCATACGCAGTGGCTCCTGAACTGTATAGAGGCCACTGCATGCCTTACTAATGGCTAGAGTACCTACCTGTTTTTGATGAATTAATCACATCATTCCAGCAAAATAGAGATGTCAGTTTTTGAGTCAATTTCGGGTGGGAAGGGATGGAGGCTGGGTGCATGGTTGGATCTTTACTTTATCAATTAAATATCATCAAATGCATGCTAATTATATTTACATATTAACTATTGACACTGATTTAGGGACTAAAGAAAATTAAAATTTCTTTGGTACCAAATACGATAAAGGTTCAGATATGCTAGTATGACGTTACTTGCTGTCTCTGGAGTTATTGCATCTGCAATAGCAGAAAGTGAACAGGTTAAAAATGATGTGTTAAAGAAATGTTATATTAAATGTTAATTACAAAAAGTAAGATTTTGAATGTGTGTTAGTCTTTAGAAAACTTATTTTGTTGTTTCTTTTAGAATTTTTCTGTTATTCATGTTTTAGTTTTTTTTTTTTTTTTTACTTTAAATATTTGGGATTTTCCAAATGAATGAGAAATATGCTGTATCTCGTTTTCAATCAAAAAATGTTCTTCTAAAAAAATACATTTAATTACATTATACATTGTTGTAATGGTCACAAAATTTAATTGTATCTTTATGCTAAGCCTATTCGGATGTGTAATGTTTCCAGGATTCGTAAATATTATGATATTTTCAAAAATATAAAAAATATTCGTTATTTTGATATACAGTAGAGCGTCGCTAATTCGCAAACCTGTAATCTGCGGACAATTTATGAATGTAAACAAAGCAATTGAATTCTTGAAAAATGTTTCAGTGGTCATTTTCTCCCTTTTTTATCGCTCAGCTCTAGTAATTATGATTCGAAAAAATTTCTTTAAATTTTGTTTACAGAGCATCAATTTGTATATACAGTAGAACCTCGCTAATCCGAAATTACGGTTAATCCTAACCGATTTTATTTTTGAAAATTTCGACTTGAAGCATGCCGAATTACGAAATTTTCCGGTTTACAGGATGAAAGTCGGGAAAAGCGTGTAGTAGTTAGAATTAAACAAAAAATGGCAGTAAAGCAAGTTTTTTATTCTTTAAACAGCTTGAATAGAATAAAAAAATATTCAATAATGTGAAAGTTACAACATATGTTCACGGGTATAAAATGAAAACTTGCACTGTAGGTCTACTTATAGAAGCCATCTTTAAAAAATCTCGAATATCAGTGTGTTTGCTAGTCACTATAAGATTCTTTTCTAAAATCCAAAAAGTATTTAATTCAGATGATAAAAATTTATTTTTTCCTTTGAACAGTTTGATTTCGCAAATTATCTACAGAAATATCCCCTCCCCCCTCGTCGGCGTGGTGACGAGCTATTTATCGATTCGCGATTTTGGACCGTTTGTAATGGGTTGTAACGTAATTCCTCATTCTGAAGTTACATTTGATTATCATAAACATGAGGAGTGATTAAACAAGGAATACCATTTATTCGAAAGTCGTGCGGATTATCCAGCATGTCGGACCTTAGGATGTCGTATTAGAGGATGTTTACTGTACTACTGAATACTTATAACTTACATTTTTCTTAGCACGCATCGTTTTCTTCTCCAATTTTATCGGAATTTTGGGGTAATCCGAACAGGCACCGGTCTCAATTAGTTCGGATAAGCGGGGTTATACTGTATATATTTAAAATAAATACAATATGAGTCCGATTTCCTAAATACTAAACATATGAATGTTATTTCATCTGCTTTGTTTTACATTCGTATTTTTATTATCATATTGTATAATTTAAAAAGTACTTCAAGCTTAAACAGAAAGGTTTGCTTAAAACTTTCAAAGGAAAGAGGGATACTTATAGTAGATCATTGCATCCGGTCAGGTTTACTCGAATTCTACCCGATCGGTAGGTCAGGTTGACGTTAATTCGTTTTTCGTTCCAGGTCAGTTGACTTTGAATGTTTTAATTCAGGTTGTTAGGTTATGACTCGGGTTCAAAATGTGCAAATTTTTCGAAAGTCCGTAAATTTTTCAAATGAAAAATAATAATATATTTTAATATTATTCAGTGTATATGAGTTCATTTTTATACAACAAAGATATAATTGATATTAGAGAGTTAATTGTTGTTGACTACTTTTCAATTATTACATTAAAATGTGGAATAATTTTTTTCACATCCTCATTTCCCTCATCACCCATTTCTTACAGAAATTAATCTACCTCCTGACATAAATGAAAAAAAAAATTCTTATCTCATAAGATTTTTATATAATCATTCTTTTTTTCGAAAAATCATCAGTTTTTGACTTGCATAAGTGTTGCAAATTTTGAATTTCTCAAGTTCTATCAGGCGTAAAGAATTGTTCGGCTCCTCATTTTGAACAGAATTTCATACGGTTTAATTTGATATACAAATTGACTATGCTTGGTTAAAAAAATAATTTTTAAAAACAAAAAAATGAGATAATGTTTTTTTTTAAATTTTGAAAAAATTGTATGTTCAACATCCTGAAATTTTTAGAGCAAGATCTCAAAGGTATTATAAAATTAAAGCTGAAGATTACCATATAAATAAATAAGAGAATAAATGATAATTGGATTATTATTGTATTGTTGTACTGCTTTTATTTCATAACTCTTGATACCATTTTAAAAATTTCGAGACATAAAACACATAATTTTTTGGAAAATTAAAAAAAAAAACAGTATCTCATTTTTTTTTTCTTTTTTACGGAAATTTCGTAAGAAAACGGAAATTTTCATTACGGAGAATCTGGGAAAAGACGTGGAAAAATTCGTTTTAAACCCGGATATTTCCATAACAGAGATTATTCTGAAATTCACAGGAGTAAACTGGCATTGTGGTGCCAGCAATTTTCCGTTTTTAGACGAATTTTTTTGTGAGAGTAATTACTAAACTATTTCTCCTATTGACTTCCCGTGTAGTATCCTACGGTGTCATTCACCGAAAAAGCCAACTATGATGTTAAAATTAGGTTATTCGTATTAAAACTTTTAGAGTTTGACACAATTTCACAATGAAGACAACTCTCTAAGCTTATTTTTTTAAACATCAATTGGGAGAATACACAATTTCCAGTCGGACAGCTACTTCAGTTTTTTCTTGCAACAGTTTGTTGATTGGTGTTATCGTTTTATTTAATTTTAATTTAATTTAATTTAATTTATTTATATATTTATTTGGAAGGATCCTGTCCAGGGTTTTAGAGTGAATCTGCTAGCCACGCACTCCACGAACCAGGTAACCAGGTATATTACGTCCATTGCTCTTGGTATAATATTTAATTTTTTTATCCATCAGTATTCGAGATATTGAAAACACTTAAACCTATGAATAACCATTTTAGTATGCTTTAAAACATGATTACTCTTTAAAATAAAGCTTTATCTTTTTACATGTGGTATAATTGCATAATGTATGTTTTAAGATTACTCGCGAACTCTTAGTAGTTTTCTAAATTTATATTTTAAATACACAGCTGAATTAAATTTTACCTTTGGTTTATAACTGGTAAATCTGCAGATCAGAGGTCTAAACGTAAACTATGCAAGTCCCATTTTTATTTTCATCTCATTTTATATTAAATATGATTTCCTAGAATCTGCAATTTATTTTAAATTACATATATTTATGATAATATAAAATTTCTTAAGCATTCAGAGATTATGATTTTTAGAAACTGTTAAATATTAAACACTATTTCATGCAATGAAGATTTTGAATTGCTTATTCTTGTAAATATTTTTAGAATATTTTTTTTTTCAAAATGTATTTCGTAATGTACCAATGATGAAAAAGTGTACAATCGTGTCCACCTCGTGTAATCCCATTAATTTTAAATTCACAATCCCCTATTGATTGTGCTATGTTATGATAATATTATACCTTGGATTTCATTTCACACTGTAATTTTGTTAGGTTAACCAATAGTTCCCTAGATCGGAATTTTATGATATCTTAATATACAAATCGCAATACTTACTTATCTTATAACCAACATTTGTATCTGATGGAAAAGTTGAAGAAAATCTCAGTTTATAATTGTAAAATATAATAACTTCTATGCAAGTTTACTCAAAATACTTAATCTTAGAGAAAGCGTGTGAAATTTGCAGCAGAAGAAAGGAATAGAAAGTATTTTATATATAAAAACATCTAAATGCAAAATGGAATAAACAGGATGTTTCGTCTAATATAAAATGAGATAAAGAGTTAGTTAATTGTATATGTTTTCAATTATCGAGGAGTGAAAATGTTTGCATCATTAATGCATTGTTTCTTGTCTAAATTTTATTTCAACGATGGCAAGGGTAACTAATAGTACAAAAATAAAAACTATGTAGTATAAAAACTTTTAACTTCTACTAAGCGTGTTTAGAAAACAATTTTCTATATCAGAAGCTGATTTTATTTATTTAGAAGCTTTGAAATTATATTGATCCACAATATCTAAATTAAACATTTTGAATGCAGCATACATAGAAGCATTCGTAAACATACCACAGTGGTGCTATACAGGCTATAGTAAAAAAATAAAGTTGTAAAAGATCTATTATCCTAAAATTATTTACTGTACCACTTAATTTTTAACAGTTTCTTCGGAATTACAGATACTTAAGAGGTCGATGGGCTATAAAACACATTTTTTCGTTATTTATCTTATTCGAATAAGAAGTTTTTCAAAAAACTATCCTTTACTATGAATTCAATAAATATTTGAACATTTTTCAATTTACTAAAAAAAAAAAAATCATTCAATTTATTTAAATGGAAATGATCGATGAGTTCCGATTTTCAAAATACTTTTTGAATTTTTTTATTACTTAAAAAGACTTTATAAAAGAATGAAATTAAAAATTATATAAGTATAGGGTAAAGTGCCCATATTTCATGCCCTCTCCTAATTTCGTTCCCCTTAACTTCTCCTCTTCTGCGAAAGTAGTGCCACTTATGACACAAGGCACAGGGGATGGAAGTAAAAGGGGTCAGTGTGGAAAGTTTCGTTAACCAAGACGCATACATAAATTAAAGACAACCAAATTCCTATTTTTAGAAGACCTGAGTTATTACGTCGTTTGTAGAACGTTATTTACTGTATTGCAAGTACTTTTTTCTGATTCACTGCCTGTATTTTATGCTGGTAAGATGCTGACAGTAGCATAGAGTGAATTTTAGGGCGCTCAGTTCATCTTATGGAAACTGAAGCTCCGTCATATTAGGAAGTAGCCTAGTCCCAATTTCGTCCCCCTTGCAGTTCTTATTTTCGTCCGGGAGACGAAATTAGGAATGCTTTTTCATGACATTTTTTTCATTTTTTCCCCTCATGTTTGGATGGCTAATGCTTCGTTATGTTATTCTTCCATTGATAATTAGTACATTTCTTTGTGCTTCTTACTTTAATGTAAATTAAATTACTTACTCATTTAGAAATAAATTTTGATTTAGTTATAAGTTAAACCTCGTCGTATTGGATTTTTTTTGGGGGGGGACGAAATTGGCACCATTTGTTTTTTTGTTGTTGTTTTTTTCTTCCATTTTTTAGATACTTTTGAAAAAACAATTTTTCGCATTGTTAAAACTTTTTGTACGATATTTGCCTATGTTTCTATGTGCGTGGGTAGTTAGTCTATGTAAAATCCAAATTTGGTAGATTTTCACTGAAAATTACAACTTCCAAGGGCCTAAAAGTGACTGGGGGACGATAATAGGGCACCTTACTCTATAATTGAAATAGAATAAAGCTATTAATTTGTAGAAGCACATGCTCAGAAAAAATAAATTTGCGAAATGTATTATTAAAGTTTAATTTATTATAACAATTGCCATTCAATTATTATTTATTATTCAATTCTATATATTAGCAATTTAAATTATTCTTCATTAGGTACGAGAAATAGAGAATCATTAATGAAAGAAATAATAGCGATGTTTCCTTTGAACATTCTTTAGCATTGGTTTAAAAGTTGCTGAGAAGAAATGTTCTCAAAGGAACTTCTATCTATATTAGGAAAATAGTCCCAACAGAAGGCAAATATCCCAAGAATCTCCTTTCATGAAAATAAAATGGTATTCTGCTACTATTATGTAGCTCTAATTAGTAGATTGTTTGGTAAAAATCTACTATTCATGGAGTGAATGTTGTTTTTGTACAGTAGGTTTCTGTGTGCTCAAATAAAAGTACATTGATTTATATGAAGAAAAGAACAAAAGACTGATTTTTATTTTCAGAATTAAATCAAATATGCATGTTCTTAAATACGATTTTGAGTTAGTTAATTTTAATTTATTTTCTCCACAATTTAACTGCAAATTTCATTAACCTTAATAGGCTTTGATTGAGTGTGTCATAATAGACAGAAATTGATGAATGCTATAATAGTGTTTTAATTCAACATCCTTTATAAATGGTTTAAAAGCAGAAAAAGGAGAAATGTCCTTCTCAGTGAAACTACTAATTTAATTAGGAAAATAGTTTCTAAAGAAGGCAAACATCCGGAACAACTCCTTTCATGACAGCAAAATCGCATCGTGCAACTGTACGTAGGTGTAGTTAATATATTGTTCGATGAAATTCTACTATTCTCACTATGTGAATTCGGTTTTTGTTTAATACTTTTCGTAGCTATGGAATTAAAAGAAATCTTATTTTACTAAGCAAAGGGATAAAAAAAACTAATATCTTAAGGGGTCTCATGTTTCTTAACGCTTCAAAATTTTCGAAAATTTAATTTTTTTAGATGTCAAACTTCTGTTTTTTCTGAACATTTTGATATAATTATTTCCTTCAAATTCTCATTAGAACAGAAGTTACGGCTTTTAGAGTTGTACACGCTCAATATCTGAAGCGGCGTTTCCGAAACTTTGATGTCATTTTTCTCCAAATGACGTTTTTGGGGCATAACGCGCAGGATATCACAAAAACTTCTGAATATTTTTTCATGAAATTTTCAAAACATATTTCAAATTAGTCTGTATAAAATGAACCTAAAATGTCATCTTTATAGTTTAAAAAACATATTATTTAAGTGATTATATAGTTGAAATGTTCAAAATTTTGTATTAGCTAAATAGAACTTTTGTGATCCTGCACGTAAGCTGTTATACCAATTTTCTGCTCGACAGTTTGGAGCGCCCTATAAATACTAATTCTGCATCTTAAAACTTTTAAATACATGAAATAAAAGAACATACTTATATCTTTTATCCCAACAAAAATTGCGTTTTTAAAACATATACATTTTAAGATATTATATGTTGAAAATGGTCTCTTTTTTTCATTTTTTCTAATTTTAAGAGTCCTGAGACACCTTAAGACTATTATCCTAAATAAACCAGATATACGCATTTCAAAAATAAAATTTCTTTAATCTGTTAAATCTCTTTAATCTAATAAACATATTAAAAAATCCTTTCCTAACACATTTAGATGTTTCCCACAACATCAAAGTTCCTATTATACGAATATAATTTTTTTATTATATTTAGCTTAAAACCAAAATATTCCTTATTCGAATACTGCTCTGGACACATTTTCAGTGATTTGAAAAATTACAACTCGTATGGTTTGTTAACGAATTAGAAGAATTAGATTAAATTAATGAAAAATTCGGAATTTTTTTTAAATCATACATAACTTAAAACTCAACAGTTTAAATTTGATAACGGTTTAAATTACATGATTCAGAAAACAACCTTCGTCGTCGTGTTTCTGGACAAAAAAAGCGGTTGTCCCAATTATCAGAAGTAAGTTTAGTATAGTTTTTATAATTTTTAATTCTCATTTCTTTCCAATTAAACTAACACCTCAACTAAACAGCGCCGCAAGTAACTGGAATTTAATTTATTAAATCTTAATCTGTTTCTGGAACAATTTAACTAAACATGTTAGTTATTTTTATAAAACTTCACCGGAGAGTTTTTTTAAACAATCATTACAGAATTAAAGAATAGAGATGTTTTCATTCAATATTCTGCAGTATTGACTAAATTGTTGTCAAGGTAGAAATATAGTTATCAAAGAAACTTTTATCTTAATTAGGGAAAAAGTTGCAAAAGAAGGCAAACATACCGAGCATCGACTTTTACGTACACTATTAAAAATATCCCTGTAAAATTACCGGCAAGGCCTGCAACAAAGATTCCAGTCATACCCCGTAAAGCAAAAATCCATGCCCATCATTTTGTGTCAACGTGTACACCCTAGCGGATGAAAATGTATGGAATCGCACCGTATTTTTGCTAACAGATGGGCTAGAATTGCAAGAATATGTAGATTTCCCTTAATTTTCTAAGTATCTAAAAATATCCCTGTAAAATTACGCGCAGAGGTCTGCAGTAGAGATTCCAGTCATACCTAAATCATGAATACCAGTCATGTCTAAAAAAAATCCATGCCCATCATTTTGTGCTGCCCGTAATTTTACGAGGTAAAGATATAATGAGCTTCAAAACACAATAACACTTTACTTACTGTTCCGTAGCACGTTAGATAATAATCACAGAATCGCTTTTTTGGCGGGATAAAAAATATGTTACAGTCGCGGTTAAGTGAAATTATTTTTCGAAACGCGACTAAAATGAAGGGTTACATCCTAGCGGAGGAAAATGTATGAGGTCGTACCGTATTTTTTATGGATCAGACCATTTTTCATCAAATACGGCTGTTGCCCGTGAAAATTGAAGGGTAAACGCTCATAAATTTACAGTTTTTTCTAAGAGTCTAAATAATAAGATATCTTGTGATTATTACGTACTTCTAATTAGTATGTATTGTTTGAAAAAGGTCTACTTTTCTCGAAGGAATGTAGTTTTGGTACAGTACCTTATGTACCAGATGAATTAAAATAATGTGCATTTATATTAAGGAAATAATAAATACATACTAATAAAATATATTCTTAAGTAAATGCTATGTAAACGTTTTAAAATGTAACCCTTTAAAAAAATCTGTTTAGCAATTGTGTAAATTACAGATCTAAATGCTATTAAAAGTGGAATTAAGTTTAGAATTTCGAAAAATATTTTCCAAAATTATGTGGAAATTAAAGGTTCTGATGTTCATCATAGTGTTCATAATGTTTCATCATACTGGATGACGACATGAACGAAGTCTATACGAAATTTTGACAAATTCTGCCTATATCAAATTTTGACAGATTCTGCTGAACGTTACTTGAGTTTCTGTAATTATGTCTAATGAACATAAGTCTATATTGAGAGTTTAGTTAAAGTCACGAATTCTGTATCTTTACATGAATGACAATGCAAGTGTAATGAAACAAACGAATAGTGTTTCGGGAATGACATAGATATCAGATTTAATTGGAGTGAAATAGAACAATTAATCACTACTCGCATAATTTACAAAATCATGCATTTCAAAGGATAATTTTAGAATATCAGAGATTTAATTTTTTTTAAATTATTATTAAACTACAAATGTAGAAAAACTTTCGTAAAAGTTATTGAACTTTAATTTTTATCTAAATAGTTAAATACTATATACAGTAGAATCTCGATTATCCGAAGTAATTGGGACCGACCATCTTTCGGAAAATCAAAATTTCCGGATAATGGAGAATGCTTCAATTTTGATTAAGGATTAAGCAATATTTCTTATTATGGTAACAAGTGCTTAATATAAATACAGCAATAGCAAAATAGAAACAAGAATAAATCACCTTAATTTTAATTCGGAAATTAAGTACCTTTTACATATATCACAAAGGCTTCAAAAATGCTTTGTTTGTCGCAGTTTCGACTGCATTTGCTTTGAAACTCTATCACGGAGTTTTTTAATAATATTAGTTAACCAGTATCTCAATCTTTCTGCTACTCCAGCCATGCCAAACCTTTTTCAAAACATTCAAAAGCTTCAGAATTGCTATTTTTTTTCGTTTTCTTCGTTCCACTCCGCAGCTTAAGGGAGCTCAAGTTAAATCCAAAGGAACTCCAAGAAAGGGGATCGAAAATATTTATATGTACTCTTAGTTCTGAAAGAACCGCTTGCGCACAAGGAATATGATAGTTAAAAAAGGGGGATAAATGTTTCAAATTGGATTTTGCGCACAAGGAATGTAATATTTAAAAAAAAAAGGCTTTAAAGATGGATTTTAGTTAACCGAGAGTTTCGGTTAAAATAGTTTCGGATAAAAGAGGCTCTACTGTATTTCCAATTTTATTACTACTTAACAAATATATAATAATTTCTTTAATTTGTCATAATAGGTAATCATGATAATAAAGAGAATGTCTGAAATAACATTCGCATTCAACGTTCTTTAGCATTATATAATTATACAAGTTGGAAATTGCACGTCAAACATGGCAAATGAGGTGCGTTCGTGCTATAGCTAGTTTTATAAATATTTTTTGTACCGCATATTGTACTGAATGTGTATTTTAGTTCACTTCAATGTATATCAATTTCATTCTGTTCGAAAGACTGTAACATTATTAAAATGCACTTCACATATTTTTTTCACTTTGGTCGTAATGTTACGGAAAACTTTTGACAATCCCTGTAATTAAACTATACAACCGATTTTCATAAAATTTGAAATGGCTCGACAAAATATTGAAACAATTATATATTTAAAATTTCAGACCATTCGGTTGGGTAGTTTTTGCTCTGTTATAAGTGGACGGACGGACAGACGGACTGAACAACGACTATAGGTGTTACGTATTTATATAATTACGAACGCACCTAATAAGACAAATCACTCATTATCACTAAAATAAAAGTATTAATGATTACAGTAAACATAAAGGCTTAAAAAACCATTTAACCCCTTGAGGGTCGGAGGAATATATTATATCCCACCTAATTTTAATTCAGATTCGCACCAGAAAATTTTAACAAAATTTTACTTTAAGAACTTTGGTGAAAAAAAAAAGGTGGAAAATTGCTTTCTTTTCCTTTATTTTAAATTATTTTTGTTTTTTTAATTTTCGGTGGGAATTCAACATTACAGAAACGCATTTGCTTGCCCCTCAAAGGGTTAATAAACATACCTACTAGTTTTATACACACAATCGGAGACATTCTCAAGATCATTAATGATAAAATAAACTATATTATCAAAACATTGAAATATCACCTTCATAAACAAACATCACGATATACAGTGGACTCTCTCTATCTGAACACTCTCTAATGTGAACACCCCGGTTTTTTTAACACATCCTGACGATCCCGGCGAAACTCCATAGACTAAACAAAAAATGAACTCTCTGTATTCTGAACACCCCGCTATTATGAACGCTACTTTTGGTACCCATTCTACCCCACAACTCTATAAACTGAACGTGTGTTTGCAGTCGGAATCTGGGAAATTCCCCCATCATGGAAATTCGGAAAAATTAGTAGCAGAAGAATAAAAAGGTTTAACAAACTCGTCGAAAAAAAGACTTACCGCCATGTTCTGTGCCAGTTTTACGGGTCTTAGCTCAAACCACTAGTGATCGGAAAAGATGAAAAAACACGATGCATCAAAAACGTGAAGATCGCATCATTGCCTGTGCACTATAAATCGAACTGAAAAGCCTGGATGACAGTCAATTTTCTCACAATGGTTGGAGGGCATTAACGAGATGATGAAGAGAGAAGGAAGAAAAATTCTTCTTTTTGTGGATAATGCCAGATCATATTCAAACATTCATCTGAGCAACGTGAGCCCGAAGTTCCTGCTACCGAACTGTACTTCGATAATCCAACAACTTGATCAAGGCGTAATCAAGATCTTCATAGCCCACTACCGAATCCATTTTCTGAAGAAAATGTCCCTCGGGATGGAGGAGGTAAATTCGGCAACCGAACTAACGAAGAAGATCAACGTCATGGATGATGTCCATTGGATATCAACGGCTTGGAATGAAGTAACCCCTACACCATCCACAGATGCTTCTGCGAAGCTGGATTCCCGTGTGAGAATCAGCAATCAAGAATAGAGGACCAAGAAGCAACAGCTGTGAGTGACTTTTGGTCATTTCTTCAAGAGCTTCATACAGAAATTGAACCTGCAGCTTATCTCGAACCCAAGCCTTCCGGTTTGCGACAACAACATCGTTGAAGAGGGAGAGGACAGTGACGAAGACACAGAAAAATAATTGACCAATGGAACAAGAAGTACGATTACCTTTAACCCTACCTTTTTTAATAAAATCAACAACTGAGATGGTAGAGTACACTTTCAACTGAATTTAGTTTGACATTGCACTAACCGCCAAATCTACAGCCATGTTCAAAATTTTAAAAAATTGCATATTTTTTTCGAATTTCATGAAAATCACCGAAAGAAAGGTGTAACTATTGTTTCGAAACAGCGATGTAACTCTTTAGTGTGTAATACGTAAGCGTACACATTTGTATGGGCGCAGCAAATAGAGAGACAGACTTTATAAGTGAGCATGGCCTTTTTCGTGTTTTGTTCGCTCACACACCTCACCGAATATCTTGGTGTTTTTTGCAACATTCCACGACATTCAAAAGCAAACAGAAAAAATGAGTAACCACCAAAGTTTGGATGGTGGAATGAGGAGGTGAATCGCGGGGAGAATGGAAACACGGTAGTCTCAAGTGCAAATTCCTAGTGACATCTATGTAATACCTAGTGTCGTGTCGACCTTTTAGAAACAGTTTAAGGATACTGGATCCTTAGAGAGAAAGCTTAAGCAAGGTCGTCCAAGAGCCACGTCGTCTAATGAAGATCACTATTTGTCCATTACAGGAGTGCAACAGCTTCTCAGCTCCCTCATGACCTTTATGCGTCCACATGAAGCCGAGTTTCAAGGGTTAGTGTTTGCAGAAAGTTACATGACAGAGGACTGTTAAAATAAGACCTGATGTTTGCGTCCTGCTTACTTCTGCACATAGGAGAACCCGTTTAGTTTGGCGTACAGATCTTCGACTTTGAACCAGGTATCAATGGGGAACGTTTTATTCACTGATGAGTCTCGGCTAATCCTAAACACTAATTCTCGACGTATTTTCAGCTGGATAAAACCAGGGATCCTTTCAACATATGAGAAAGAGACTATTATGGCAGGGAGGTTTGATGGTCTGGGCAGGCATCATGTCTGACGGGCGTACACCTCTACTTTTCCTTGGGCTCTGTGACTGGTGTCAGGTTTAGGGATTATGTATCTTGGACCTCTATGTTCGGCTTTTAAGGAATGCAGTTGGCTCTGATTTCATTTTAATGGACTATAACACACGCCCAGATAGAGCTCATCTAGTCGACGAATTTCTGGAAAGTGGGGATATTCACTTGATGGATTGGCCCGTCATATCTCTGGACCTAAACCCTATAGAGTATAACTAGTTGGATGCGCCAATCCCAAAACTTTCTTCTATCATATACATCTTAATATTTCAAAACCTAGTTACACATGTTAATACTTCAATATTATTAGTTTAATACTATACCAACTTTGATTTTCATCTTAAATTTCTGCTCAAGTCAATTAAACGGACTAAAAACGAGTTAATCTATATCATGATATTTGTTAAAATTATTAATTTTTCCTTATTCTGTCGTTATCAGCTGTTTGCGAATAGCCGGCATAGCAGGAAGCGAGTTCCCGCCGCTGCATGAGCCGCCGATGCACAATAGAACTACGAAAAATCAAGAAAAGCATACAAAAATCGCTAGCACGGAGCCCCTTTACCGCGCAATATTTCCAAATTCAAGGAGAACCTGTTGGCCAAAGCCAAAAACAAGCACAAAAATTTTGGTTCAATTGTATGGATAACTTCATACACTTTTCGATGGTACAATAATGAAAATGGTACAGACATCGCAATTATAGTGCCCCCTTCCGGCAGAATTTTTCCAAATTCAGGGAGGACCTTCCTGACATGACCAAAAATAAACACATAAAATTTGGTTCAATTCTATGCATAACTTCATAGACTTTTCGGCGGTACAATATTCAAAATGGCACAAAAATTGTACAAAAATCGCTATTACAGCGCCCTCTACGAGCGATTTTTTACAAATTAAGGGAGGACCTCCTTGCCATAGCCAAGAACTTAAAAATTTTTTTTGGTTCAATTCTATGCATAACTTCATACACTTTTCGATGGTGCAATATTCAAAATCGCACAAAAATCGCCATTACAGCGCCCCCTAACGGCGAATTTTTTGCAAATTCATGGAGGACCTGCTTGCCATATCCAAAAACTTAAAATAAAAATTTGGTTTAATTCTATGCATAACTTCATACACTTTTGGACGGTACAATATTCAAAATCGCACAAAAAACGCATTTACAGCGCCCCCTACCGGCGAATTTTTTCCAAAATCAGGGAGGACCTGCTTGTCATATCCAAAAACTTAAACAAAAAATTTGGTTCAATTCTATGCATAACTCCATACACTTTTGGATGGTACAATATTCAAAATCGCACAAAAATTGTTATATCAGCGCCCCCTACCGGCGAATTTTTTCCAAATTCCGGGAGGACCTGCTTGCCATAGCCAAAAACTTATAATAAAATTTTGGTTTAATTCTATACATAACTTCATACACTTTTTGATGGTACAATGGCGACAGACAGACGGACAGACGGACAGACGGACACACAGACAGACAGACATTTTCTATAAACATGTTTTTTGGAATCTCTGACCCCTAAAACATGCAAATCCGTCGAAAACCGGAAGTCGAAAAAAATTTCGATTACAATACTTTCTTCTATTGAAGATAGAAGAAAGTAAAAATAGCAAATAAAGCAAATATAGCCTATAGAGTATGTCTAGAACGCTCTGGGGAGGATAACTGGAACTCGCTTTCTACCTCCCAGAACTACCAAGAGCCTGAAAACAGCGTTGCCGGAGGAGTGAGATTAACTGTCACAGATTCTCATAAACTGCCTGATTTCCAGTATGAATTCGTTATAAGAGCTGTATAACTGTAAGAGAGGACCATACTCCCTATTAACCCATTTTTCTAGGTCAATATTGAAATCTCTGTTTTATATTTTCTGATGCTGATGAGTCTTACGCACTATCATGCATGTGTATTATAACTTTTGAATGTTTTTATTCATTATATTTACCTATGTACATACCTAATTTAATTAAAATCTGTCCAGTAGTTCTGGAGATAATCAACCAAATCTGAAAATTCTCTTAATTTTGAACATGGGTGTAAATTCAGCACCTCCTTCTCAGTAACTGGCATGTCTAACCAGGCTAAGTATTCAATACAGTCTATAAACTCAATACATAGTAGTCGTTTTCAAACTACCTCTGTACTGAACACCCCCATAATCTGAACATTTTTGGTCGGTCCGATGAGTTTTCAGAATAGAATCCAGTGTATCAGATATCATTAAAGAATTCGCTTTAATAAAGATGATTAGTTCTAAACGTGATTTATTTTACCTCATTTTGAAATTTATTAATCACCTCGCGCCAATTTCTAGTTGAATCAAAGGCTATTTCACGGACAGTGAAAGGAAAATAAGAACTTTATGGATAATAATTAAGGCTATCCATCAAGATTTTATTTGCTATCAATTATTCCGTGAATCAATATAATTTTTTGCGCTGCTAGAGCATATATAATGAATCAGTCCCCTTTGAGTTAGCTAGATGTTGGTTCGAGTTGATTAATAAATTAAAAAAAAAAAATAAAATAAATCACATTTACAGATGATCCATTTTAATAAAGCACCAGCGTTACATGCTGGTTCTAAAAGTAACTAATCTAACTCCCAAAATCTACCCGATTTTGGTATTCCTTAATCATAAATAAAATCCCCTCGTTCCCCCGCTCAGAGAAGAGTAAGAATGCTCTCCAGACACATATAATCTAATATATAAAAAACAAAATTTGTCGGTCTGTAATTCGATACAAATCAACAGTTTGGAAGCCAGAATTGTGAAATGTTACATACCTGTGTATTAATATACGGCACAGGCAACTAAAGTAATCCAGAATCGAAGTAATTTATAGTTTATTTTTAATTAACAAAAACCATTAATTTAACAGCGATTTTCTATCAAATTTAACATTTTTCGTTATAGCAGTTGCCAACAATTAAAAATCCACAATAAAATTATTACCACAACAATTACATTTCTACTGTAAGATTTCCACGTGAAAAATGAAAATGAAATAAATAGTTGGACGAATTAAAAAAAAAAGTGAATATTACGGCATATTCGAAATATAATGGACGTCAGCAAGTGAATAAATCACGTCATATGATTTTGAAAAAACGTGTTGAAACATAATAAAAACCTGATTATGGAAATAATGGCATATTTTAACATTTCGAGGTTGTCCTAATTTGTTTTCGCCATTTTTAAATCTAATTCATATGTATACGTGTGGGTATGCATGTATATTAGAATTTCCACAAAGATTTGGCTTCGTAGAGCTCATTCTTACTGAAGAACTGAAATAAAGATGGCTTTACTCCTGTTTTTTGTTGTTTGTTTTACACTGTATGTTTAATAATGAAATTGATTTTTCAAAACAAACATTCTTAAAACTCCAAGCAACGCCGGGTATTTTAGCTAGTGATTTAATAATATCCAGTTTTATGAAATGAAAACCTCTTTCTTATCTGGGTAGTTATACGCCGCCAAATAAAATCTCTTTGCGTCTTCAAAATCCATTAAGGGGACCGTGAAAGCAAAATTCAACCAAAAAATCGATTTTTACTTTTTTATATCATTAAATAGTTTAAAATTTTATCTTTCCAACGATGTGTCACACATGTTTATATATAAAAAAATAAGTCTTGAAATTATTCATTTTTTTCTAAGAGTAATTCACAGCTTAATGGCCAGTTAACCCCTTGGGGACGAGTGACACGTATACGTGCCGCATGAAGCGCTCAGAATCCTTGTTTTTCCTCACCAGTAAAATTTTACTGTAAAATTTGCCTTATTTAATCAACGCATTTTCTTTATTCAAGAAGACACAGATTTCTGTTTTTAAAAAAAGGTGACAAAAGATTAAAAATTTCGTAAAAGGCTCCCTTCCCGAAGGTGTTAAATCTTTAATTGACTTTTTCTCAAAACTTGGATTTTTCAGGTTTATGTTTCTTTTTTGTCAATATCTATTAAACTTAAGAACTCAGATTTTTTTAATACTTATGTTATATTGTGTAGTTTAACACAGGAATATAATGATTTATTGAGAATTATTTATTATAGGCAGTGAAATCTTACCAAAAATGCTAATTTAAAAATGACTTTCAATAAATATTTAATAATTAATTTTGAGTTTCACTTAGAAAGAAAATAGTCTGTTAAAATACGTAAATCGTTATTTTAACTACTCTAAAAAATCTAGACCTCTATCTTTCACCATTTCTGGGAAAAAGGTACATAAAGTTGTTGAATTTAACATGGTGGAGATAGGGCTTTCCCGGTTCCCTTAAGAAACCTGTTCAAGGGAAAACTTTTCTGTATTACAACAAAACATCCTTTTCTTCGAAGGACGTACTCCGAAAAGAAACTGGATAGAACTGACCTTTTTTCATTAATATATAAAGATCATCACTTCAAACAAAAAACAAAAATAATATCATTCAACCTAATTAAATCAAACATAATACTCTATCACAACATTTTAGATTATCTGAAACTCATTGTATCAATAATAAATCACGAATGTGATCTATTATATCAATTATATATATTTATAATAAAAAAAACTCGTTTTTTATGCTTGATCATTTAGAAATTAAAATATTGTATAAACAATAAATGATCATCATTTTTAAAAAGGCTGGCATTTACCGAAATATTGTGAAGCAATAATACATTTTACTGACCGAAATATAGCGGTGAATGATGCGTTAGCAAAAACCAGCATCATATCTCATATCTCGTGATATTTGTTTATGAAGAACGGAAGAAGAATTATGATTTGTTATGAACATAGTTTATTTTATCCTTACTGATCGCCTGCTGTGCGTATGAAACTTGTCAGTCTGTCTATTAAAAGTTGTTTTAAACCTTTAATTTTACTGTATTCACCTTTATTACAAATTTGCTTTTTATTCTTTGGTTAAAAGATGTGAAAGAAGAAATGTCATTTTGAAAGAAAGTTTTAACTTAATTAGGAAACTAGTTGCAAAGCAAGACAAATATCCAGAGAATGTCTTTTCATAAAAACTTTTATGCAGTTCTAATTAGTATATTGTTCAGTAAAACTCTACTATTCATGGAGCGAATGCAGTCCTTTTTCTTGCTAATAAAATGGAAATTCGTTGTTTTCTCAAAACAAAAAATAACGTTTTATAAAAATATTTTCTCAATAAATTACATACTCAAGTTATATAAAGGAAACGTTCTTTAATCTGTTTCAGAATAGCGACTGTTAGAGTAAAAAAAGGTGTTTAGCATTTTAAATGTTTTTAGAGAGCGTTTTGGAAATATTGTTATATTTAATCAATTTAATGTAAAATTTCGTCATAATGCATGCTCATAATCAATATCTATAATGTACATGAAATATTAATAATTTCTGCCTACATCAAATATTTAAAAATTCTACCGTGCATAATTGCGACTTTTATCGTGCGGACAAAATTTAGTACATACATACATACATACATATATATATATATAAATTTTTTAGGTGGGGTTGTTTTTGTGTTCCTGGGTTCATGTAATGAAAAGTTATGAAGGAATTTTTCAAAAGTCGCACCATGGTAACGACTGCAATAGGTAGTATTTCTTACAAAATCTACCTAAAATTAGTGGTTAGTGTAATGTTTTGAGAAATAAAATAAAAATGCTGTTGAAGACTTAGATGACAATGTGATCATCCATAACTATTCTTTAAAAAACCCATATATTTCACTACTAAACTTATCTTATATTTTGCATATTTTTGTTCAATGAACACAAGCAATTTTATTTCAGTAACAATTTATATATTTTAACATAAACGTAAATTTATGATTCAATTTAAGTCACAAATTATGCATCGTTAATAATTAACAGCGATGATCAGAGACATGAATTAGTGTTTCCCACTTAGTTTTGCAACGATGTCAAATTTAATTGGAATTCAATAAAACTGCTCAAGAGACGAATTTTGAAAATCGATGATTTTTCATTTATTAAAGTTTAGCGAATAAAGATTAAATATTACACAAATTAGAACTGCATGTCATAGGCATAGAATATATCTTTAATATGCCCTGGTTGATAAACATACATAATTCCACAATTAAAAAATATCCCTGCCGGCTAGGGCCTACAGGCGGAGGTAGATTTCGATGATAAGTACTAAATTCACCAACAAAACTTAAATCAAGATTAAAGATAAACCCAGTTCCCTCGCTAAGAATGAGCTCTAGGGAGCTAAACATTTTGTGAAAATTCTAATATACACACACGCATGTACATGGAATAGGTTTAAAAATGGCTAAATCAAATTCAGAGAACCTCAAAGTGTTAAAATATGTTATTATTTCCATACTCGGGTTTTTATCATGTTTTAATACGTTTCTTCAAACTCACATGACGTTACATATTCACCTGCTGTGGTCCATTATATTTTCAATATGACGCAATATTTTGTTGTTTTTTTTTAATTCGTCAAACTATTTATTTCATTTTGAATTTTCATGCAGAAATCTTGCTCTAGAAAACTTATGACGTAATATTCAATTTGTTTTCAATTCGTCAAACTATTTATTTCATTTTGAATTTTCATGCAGAAATCTTGCTCTAGAAAACTTATGACGTAATATTCAATTTGTTTTCAATTCGTCAAACTATTTATTTCATTTTGAATTTTCATGCAGAAATCTTGCTCTAGAAAACTTATGACGTAATATTCAATTTGTTATCAATTCGTCAAACTGTTTATCTAATTTAATTTTTCACGTGAAAACACTGCATTAGAAAAGCAATTGTTGTAGTGAGAATTTTATTGCTTTTTTTTTATTGTTGGCAACAGCTATAACGAAAAATATTTATTTTATCCTGCCATTGTTGTGTAAAAGCTGGTTTTATCAGAATCATGTTAAGACGGTATTCAAAGTTTTAAACCTTCACCATTCCCATTCCCTTGGACCGATTTTGCTCATTTGCAATCCCCGCCGAGAAATTAGCTATCTTAAAGTTGTTGGCGAGTTTGAAGACGTTCCGTGCATAATTGCGACTTTTATCGTGCGGACAATATTTAGTACATACATACATACATACATATATATATATATATATAAATTTTTTAGGTGGGGGTGGTTTTGGGTTCCTGGGTTCATGTAATGAAAAGTTATGAAGGAATTTTTCAAAAGTCGCACCATGGTAACGACTGCAATAGGTAGTATTTCTTACAAAATCTACCTAAAATTAGTGGTTAGTGTAATGTTTTGAGAAATAAAATAAAAATGCTGTTGAAGACTTAGATGACAATGTGATCATCCATAACTATTCTTTAAAAAACCCATATATTTCACTACTAAACTTATCTTATATTTTGCATATTTTTGTTCAATGAACACAAGCAATTTTATTTCAGTAACAATTTATATATTTTTATCAAAATGGCAGCGCGATTTGACCAAATAAAGATTTAGTGATGAATTAGTGATTAATACCTCAAAGGGGTCAAATAACAATATATGCAATAGGGTGGGCCGAAAAAAACTTTTTTTCAATTTTCGATGATGGGTAGTGCGGAAAAGTTGACACTGGTGGCACTAAGTTCACACAGAAAATTCGAGATTTTTCGGACAATTCATTTGTCGCGAATGGCTTGAAGTTTTGCTCAAATGCTGATTATTGAACTTTTTTAGCAAAAAGTTTAAAAATGTTAAATTAAAGTTATTTTAGCTGAATTTACTTGAAATGTCATGTTTAGTGTACGAAATGTTTAAATAAGCTCTGATTATGTATGATTTAATATTTATGTGCATTTTGAATTAGGTAACTTTTATAGCTTTTTTGCGTATAAGTGAGCAAAAATTGCAGGAATTGTGACAATAGGGAATAAGGATCTCGTCATCGATAAAGATTTGGTCTGGAGGCAGAAAAATTAACTTGGAAAGAAAATACAGGAGGAGGAAGAAGAATTACAAGCATCTTTTTTGATAGTAGAAAAAATAAAGCGATCTTCATAGAAAAAAAGGGGACTAGCAGCAGTATCGACAGAAAGACGAAACGAATATCACCATGTTGTCTGAACGTGATTCGGAATATTTGGGTCACTTGACACCTCCTTCTGGTCACTGCGGAGAAATAGCAAAATCATCACACAATTTTCTAAGCCAGAATGAAGTCTGCTTTGGAAAAAATCAAGGAGAGAACTGTAACATTTGATATGTATTCTTCATACAAACGAGCTTATACTCTGACAGTGACATGAACTGTGAAACTAGATGGTAGAACCACTTGACTTAAGACCGTTACCAACCGAAACGGAGCTAGATTAATAGAGTACTCAAATCTTCAGCCTTTTGAATCTCTTATATCCATGAAACAGGAATAGGATCGTAGAAATGGACACGTACATTTTCCCACGCCATTAGTGATCTGTGCTTCGTATTTCTCTGGACGGTGCCGCTTGTTCATTTTTCACAATTCCTGCATCCTGAAGTACAGATAAAGCTCGTAACGCAATTTACCCATATGATATACCAGTTCTAAATCCGGCGAACGCTGTGTGAGGAAAGGATATGCGTCTGGGAGTGTCTGCTTTTGAAGTCCATGGTTCAAATTCTCATTCAGACGAGAACTGCCTGCTTCAAAGTTCCCACTGTTTTAATCTTCTGACAATAGCTGTATTTTAGAGCACAACAATAACTAACATCTCATCTCGCAGTTACTGCCATCTCCTATTTCCTCCCTTATCCTCATGATGACTGATTGCGTTTTCATTAGTTTCTACTCCACATTCTCTTCTCCTTCCAGAATTGCTGTCAAGACATGCTGTGGTCCGTCATCCAAATATGTGACTCTGAACGCAACAAAAAACAGAAGGAAGAACGAGGAACATAATAAAGGCAAAAGAGAGAAACCGACGAACGAACCAAGCGTAATTGAGTGCAAATAAATGTATGTATGGACTAGGAATTCAGTTTGAGTCACAGATTATATATCTTTTGACCGACATCGCAAGTGCGATAAACAAATTAATTAATATTTCTGTAAGGACGAATATGTCAAGTAGCCAATCGAATAGTTAAATGTTACTACCATAATTTAGAAAATTGCATGTTCTCAAAGATAGTTTGAAAAGAATCACAACATCATTGTTTTATTAAGTTGGATACGTATGTAAATTTATACAGCGCATTATCTAATGAACGATTTTGATTATTGAGTTTTGTGTTTATTTTATTATCCAAACATTCTCATTTAATCTATACTAATATTATAAAGAAGTAAAGTTTGTTTGTTTGTTAGAGGTAATCTCTAAAGCTACCGAACCGATTTTAAAAGTAATGGTATCAAAATGATGGTGTTAGTCCAACTTAGAACATAGGCTATATTTTATGTCGGTGCCACTACCCCCAAAGGGGTGCAGGAGCAAACAACGTTCTAAAAATGCGATTTTTGTGTTACTGAAGGGCCTAGAAATATAACATTTGGAATATTAGTTACTTATAAGATATAAATGATGTCTAAGAACAGTTCTTAAACATTTCGAAATTTGAAATTGGTGAAAATGCACAAAAAACGTTCTAAAAACGTTCTAAATGATAGTTTCTACACAATCTCAGGAAATACCAAACCGATTTAAAAAATATTGGTGTCAAAATGATGGTGATAACTCTTGCTGCAAGATAAGTTCTGTTTTATGTCCGTGCCACTGCCCCAAAAGGGGTGCAAGAGCAAAAAACGTTCTAAAAATGCGATTTTTGCGTAACTGAAGGGCCTAGAAATATGAAATTTGGAATATTAGTTACTTATAAGATATAAATGATGTCTAAGAATAGTTCTTAAACAATTCGAAATTTAAAAGGGGTGAAAATGCACAAAAAGCGTTCTTAAAAACGTTCTAAATGGTAGTTTCTACATAATCTCAGGAAATACCAAACCGATTTAAAAAATATTGGTGTCAAAATGATGACGACGC
This sequence comes from Maratus speciosus, assembly GCA_963932465.1. Classification (NCBI taxonomy): domain Eukaryota; kingdom Metazoa; phylum Arthropoda; class Arachnida; order Araneae; family Salticidae; genus Maratus; species Maratus speciosus. The sequence continues at coordinate 75,058,523 of OZ010792.1, forward strand.
TTGCTCCAAGATAGGCTATATTTTATGTCAGTGCCACTACCCGAAAGCGGGTGCAGGAGCAAAAAACGTTCTAAAAATGCAATTTATGTGTTACTGAAGGGCCTAGAAATATGAAATTTGAAATATTAGCTACTTATTAGACATAAGTATTTCTAAGAACAGTTCTTAAACAATTCGAAATTTAAAAGGGGTGAAAATGCGCGAAAAGCGTTCTAAAAAACATTCTACATGGTGGTTTCCACACAATCTCAGGAAATACCAAACCGATTTAAAAAATAAAGGCGTCAAAATGATGGTGACAACCCTTGCTCCAACATAGGCTATGTTTTATGTCGGTGCCACTACCCCAAAGGGGGTGCAGGAGAAAAACGTTATAAATTGCGGTTTTTGCGTTACAGAAGGGCCTAGCATCGTGAAATTTGGAATGGTAGTTGGTTATAAGATATCAATGATCTCTAAGGACATTTCCTAAAAAAATCGAAATTTAAAAGGGGGTCAAAATGCAGAAAAAGCGTTGTAAAAAACGTTCTAAATTGCGATTTCTATGAAATCTCAGGAAGTACTGAACCCATTTCAAATATAATGGTGTAAAAATGATGGTGACAGATCTTGTTCCAAGATAGGCTATATTTTATATCTGTTTCCACTAATCCCAGAGGAGATGCAGCAGCAAAATGTGCGCGAAAAGCGTTCTAAAAACGTTCTAAATGCCAATTTGTCAGTAATATCTGAGGAAGAATCGAACTGATTTCAAAAATAATGGTAGAAAATTGATGCTGACAGACTCTGCTCTAACATAGACGCTATTTTATGTCGGTATCACTATACCTAGACGTTGCAGGAGCAAAAAAACATTCTAAATTTCGATTTTTCTGATCGGTAGGGGCTAGCAACTTAAAATTAGGCAAGGTACATATTTATTAGATATAAATAATCTTTAAGAACAGTTTCGAAAAAATTAGAAATTTAAAAAGGGGTGAAAATTCGCGAAAAGCGTTCTAAATTGCGATTTCTACTCAATCTCAGGAAATACCAAAGCTATGGTTGCAAATCAAAAAAGTAATGGTTGCAAATCAATGGTGACAGTCCCTGCTATAACATAGGTTATATTTTATCTTGCTGTCACTACCATCTGATGGTTGAAAAAGCAAAACGTGTTCTAATTTGCATTTTTCGCACAACTGAGGGGTCTAACACTTTGAAGTATGGGATGGTATTTACTTACAAGATGCAACTGCTTTCTAAGAACAGACGAAAGAAAATTCCAAATTTAAAAAGACGAAGTGAGCGAAAAGCGTTATAAATTACAATTTTTATGCAATCTTATCAAATACCAAACCGATTAAAGAAATAATGCTGACAAATTGTTGGTGATAGAACCTGCTCAAACATGAGCTATATTTTATGTCTGTGCCACTACCACCAGAGGGTTGCAGGAGCTAAAAACGTTCTACATTGCGATTTCTGTGATACTGAAAAGGCTAGAAACTTTAAATATGGCATGGAAGTTACTTATAAAATATAAATGCCCTCGAAGGACTGTCAAAAATAAAATCGGATTAAAAAGGGATGAAAAGAAGGGGAGGTGAGAGAAGCATTTAAAAAAGCCCTAAATTACGATTTCTATGCAATTTCAGGGAATATAAACCGATTATAAAAGTAATAGTTGCGAATCAATGGTTACAGTCTCTGATCCTACTCAGGCTATATTTTATGCCGATGATTCTACCACCTGGTGTTCATAGGAACAACAAACGTTCTAAAACAGGCCTTTAAAAGCTTTCTAAATTACGTTTCTGTGGAATATTAGGAAATAACTAACCAATTTCAAAATTAATGTTGGGGAATTAATCTGACAGTTCCTATTTCAACATAGCCTTTTTTGTTGAGAGAGGTGGTAGGACTTGGAATTTGACATGATAGTTAATTTTAAGATGTAAGAAGATGGTTTCTAAAAAATTCAAAACTTCAAATGAATACTGAAATAAGCGTATTAATTGAGCATAAATGTTTCAAAATATTTTCTAAATTATCATTTATTTAGATTTATTTCGTTTTATTAATTTAAGTCTCATTTCTGCCTAATGCAGTGTAATAATGATGTTTAATCAAACTGTGTTTTAAATAGTAATTTTTGAATTACTCCTAAAAGTAATAAGTACCTTTTAATAAAATAAAATATTACCTTTTAATAAAATAAAAATTTAGTTAGTACCTTTTAATAAAAATTAGACATATAAATATCACTTGGCATATTTCAACTATTACGCGAGCAAATCCGCGGGGTTTGCTAGTATAGTATAAATTTAAATAGTATTTTAAAATTTTACTAGTACATTATTAGGTATATCCTAATAGTTAGAGGTTTTCAACCGATGTGCTGAGGTACAAGGATGCGTTTTCAGAAAATATTGGTATACAGAAAAAACTTTTAAAGATCATTAATAAAATTGTTTTTTTTTTTTTTTTTATCATTTGTTATTTCCGATGGATGAGTTTCTAAATATTACATAAAAAGTTTATTAAACTATATGTAAAAATCACTTAAAAACATCAAAGTACTCAATAATTATAAGGTCAAAATACCTTTATTTATTTACATTTCGACATGTTTCATTGAATCAGACGGCAACATTCTCAAGAAAATAAAATGATAAAAATACTTTCGAAAAAATTCAAATTGAAAAACTAGTAAACAACAACAACAAAAAAAAAATCACCCGAACACAAGCATAATAAAATTAACTGCAATATTAAAAAATGGATTTTTTTTTCATTTTTTTTCAATTCCTACTATTAGTTCACACTCTCCCTATATATATCTTGTTCAAATTTTCAATCGTTAATAAAACACTTATTATTCATCCAATCAAGTTGAAATAATTTTTTTCAACTTGTAGTGGATGACACTTGATGTTAATACAGTTTTTTCAAATATTAATTCATTAATTAAATTTTAATTAATTAACTTTAGTTTTATATGGGAGACAAAATGGCGGTCATTGGTTATTGAACAGCATTTAATGCATCTTCATATCTACAAGGGGTTTACCATAGGGGTGGGCCATGTTCTGTCTCCAAATACCACCAAGTTTAACGCCAACTTGGCAACCAAAACGAGTCGCCAAAAGTGGCGCAAACTTGGCGATATCTCTAATATTTCGCCAAATTCCCATAGACTTCCTTTGTAAACCAATAGGGTTTACTTGCTTATAGAAAATCAACAAATTGAGATATTTTAATGCAACAAAAATTAATATTAACTTAGGGGTTATATTAAATTTTTCTTTGTTGACCTAAGTAGAAATTGATTTTAAAAAATATTTTTATATTACTTGTTAATGTTGCAGTTAATTTCATTATGCTTCTGTTCGCGTGATTTTTGTTTTTGTTTACTAGTTTTTCAATTTGAATTTTTGAGAAAATATTTTTACCATATTCAAGGCTGGAGTTGAAGTTTATTCCAACAGAGTGAAAAATGTCCAAACCAGGAATCGAACCTAGATATTTGGCGTGCCGTGCCAATGATTTATCTGTTAAGCTATCCGGACGATACCTAGCTGACATAATTCACTCTTATTTGTTGGACATGGCTGCGAACTGCTGAGCTAGTTTCATTCATCCGAGCTATAACTATAGCATTTGCATGATGAAAGTGTGTTTTCACACGGAAACTCCTGTATACCATGTAATTAGGTCATAATAATGAAGAGAACTGGTATTTTTTTCAACTGGATTAAATCATATTCAAGGCTGGAGTAGCACAGGTGAAGTGCATTTACATGACGAAAGTGTGTTTTAACACGAAAACTCCTGTATATCATGTAATTAGGTCATAATAATGAAGAGAACGAATAATTTTTCTCATATTCAAGGCTGGAGTAGCACAGTTGAAGTTTATTCACACAGAGCGAAAAATGCTCAGAGAAGGAAACGAACTTGGATTGTTTATTCCAACACAGCGAAAAATGTCCAGACCAGGAAACGAACCTGGATACTTGGCATGCCGTGCCAATGCATTAATGCACGCCAAGTATCCAGGTTCGTTTTCTAGTCTGGGTATTTTTCGCTTTGTTGGAATAAACTTCAACTGTGCTACTCCAGCCTTGAATATGAGAAACATTATTCGTTCTCTTCATTATTATAATTTTATCATTTTATTTTCTGGAAAATGTTGCCGTCTGATGTAATGAAACATGTCGAAATGTAAATAAATAAAGATATTTTGCATTTTTTTAAATTTATGTTTATCACTTATAGCAATTATTGAGTACTTTGAAAAATATTATTGTTTTTATTAAATACTTATTTTATTCCAAAGTCATAGTTGTGTGAAATAAACTTTTCTTCATTGGAAAATTTAAAAACAATAACCGAAAAAAAAAAAAAAAAAAAAAAAAAAATCCTTGCCTTGCCGGCTCGGGCCTACAGGCGGAGGTAGATTTCGAAGTTAAGTACTAAATTCACCAACAAAACTTAAATCAAGATTAGAGATAAACCCAGTTCCTTCACTAAGAATGAGCTCTAAGGGAGCTAAACATTTTGTGAAAATTCTAATATACACGAATACACACACGCATGTATATGGAATAGGTTTAAAAATGGCTAAAGCAAATTCAGAGAACCTCAAAGTGTTAAAATATGTTAATATTTCCATAATTGGGTTTTTATTATGTTTTAATACGTTTCTTCAAACTCACATGACGTTACATATACGCTTGTTAAGATTAATTTTATTTCCAATATGACGCAATATTTAGTTTTTGTTTTTAATTCGTCAAACTATTTATTTCATTTTGAGTTTTCATGCGGAAATCTTGCTCTAGAAAACTTATGACGTAATATTCAATTTGTTTTCAATTCGTCAAACTGTTTATTTAATTTAATTTTTCACGTGAAATCTTGCAATAGAAAAGCAATTGTTGTGGTGAGAATTTTATTGCTTTTTTTTAATTGTTGGCAACTGCTATAACGAAAAATATTTATTTTTTCCTGTCATTGTTGTGTAAGAGCTGGTTTTATCAGAATCATGTTAAGACGGTATTCAAAATTTTGAGCCCTCCCATTTCCATTCCCTTGGGCCGATTTCGCCCATTTTCAATCCCCGCCGAGATATTAACCATCTCAAAGTTGTTGGCGAGTTTGAAGACGATCCGTGCATAATTGCGACTTTTATCGTGCGGACAAAATTTAGTTCAAAAAAGTTGGTTCAAAAAAACTTTTTTTTAGCTAGAGACCAGGCCACCCCCTAATTTTTTTAGACTCATCAATAGTATAATACTGGTAAATTTTTAGCTTCCTACTCAAATTCTAAGAGGATGCTCAATGACCCCACAATTTAACATTAGCAGAAGCATAGGAAATGCAACAGTATTTTATACTTCAGAAATATTTAATTTTTTCCAGAAGTTTTTAGAAGAAATTTAGTTTGTTGGATTATATATATTTGCATTTAAATTGTTTCTGAAATATTTTATTATATGTAGCAACATTTCTGAGAATTATTTACATGATAAATTTGCAGACAAAAATAAACCAAAACAAGAATTCTGCCAACTCTTTTTACAACCAATTGAAAACAATTTGTCAGTGAAACATTTAATTTTTCATGATAATTTTTATTTTAAATAATTATCTTATAGATTTCAAATTCTGCATCCGGCAGCAAACATCTGTCTGAAGTTGTTTACATTTAGCTCATGGCTATTCCTAAGTGAAAGGTGACGAATGAAATTAATATTTAAAATACATTTAATTATTTATTGCAAGGGTTTTTACTTTTAAATGAGTATCAAGAATTATATTTAGGTTACATTACTTACATTAAATATTAATCTACAGTTATGGGATGCTGACATTATTCATGTTACAGTTAACAAGACAGACACTAAGCATAATATGAAATAAAATAATCACAAAGTTTGTGTATTAATCAACAACTTTAATTTGATGAAAAATAGCCGTTCTTTTCTGTTTAGGGAAATTTCAAAGCTAAAAATTTGCAATCGCTCCGGTTTCAAATTGTCTTAGTAATGAAATTTTTCTGATTGGTCTAAGATCAGTAGACCAAGTGACTAGATTGAAACAACTAACTATGATAAGACAAATCTTTCAGTGTGTTCTTTATCAGTTGAAAGATTAAAAATTGGTTCAATATGTTAGTTATTTGACAGTTAAAGAATTAATCCAGATATGGCAGAGATCTGAAATTCCTATATAACAAAAGAAACACATACATAATTAAAAAATTAGAAAACATTCATTCTGATTGGCTTTTGTTAAAGAAAAACAACAAGGTCTTTTTCTACAGCCCAACGATAAGGAGTGGTTAGATATCTTAGACTCTTTTCTGTGATATAGATCATGAAGATGTTATGAAAATAATAAGAATTAAAGAAGATTCTAATTTTCTTCAGGATCAAAGAACCAATTGTAAAAATATATATGGGTATTGTAAAAATATATATATTGCATATGGGTTTAAAAGATAAAGAGTTACCGAAAAAAGTATGAACGTTCTCTTCAGAGAATAAAAGAAGAATGAAGCATTAGAGTCTCTTTACCTTCAACTACTATCTGTTCATCCAATATTTGTCTAAATAGTGTAATGGAAAACCTTAAGCCTTCAGACGATGAATTTATTCCAATACAGTTTAAGATCTTGAAACTCATCTATCAACAGACAAAGACATTGCGCTTTCTGCTAGAAAAGTGATCGAACATCACATGTCTAAGTGTTCTGATGACTTCATAAGACTTTCTCTCTTTTCTGACAGAGTTTAAATGGGAGAAGACAAATTATCATAGAGCTATGCAAGCCCTTAAGAAGCGTTATGTAAGATGAGAACTTGAGATTTTTAAAGAAGATGGTGTACGACTGTCAGATTTTGCAACGAGAAGAACAGAACTCTTACCTCGTATGAATATAAGGAAATCATTGTTAAGCCTTCTCCCGAAAAATGAAATGACAATGATGACTATCCCAAGGGAAAAGAATGGCTTCATAATTTACAAGTAGTGAATGACAGTGCAGAACGAGGGGTTAAGCTTAATGGAGATTTCAATAAAATCATAACAAATGATGAAGATGAAAAGCAATTCTTGCTGCAGGTCATAGAATGCAACAGAAAATGCATTCCATCAGAAGCAACGAAAAAATCAGTTTTAGACACTATTTTGTATTATTAAAGACCAAATATGGTTACATTTCTATTTTTTACTTCTATATTGTTTTATTCTTTTCTAAGAAATTAATTTTGGAGGTGTTTATTTTTTTTAAACAAATATTTAGAAAAAAATAGAATGAAATACACAAATTTATGAAGTTAGTGGGTGTTGAGTACCCTCTTGCAGTTGACATATTAAGTTCAAATTCTGCCAGAATATTACTATACACAAGTCTAAAAAAATTGAGGCGTGGCCTGGTATATAAGTGAAAGTTTGCTTTTTTACATAGACAGCTGAACCACCCTAATATATATATATATATAAACTTTTTAGGTGGGGGTGGTTTTGGGTCCCTGGGGTCATATAATGATAAGTTACGAAGGAATTTTTCAAAAGTCCCACCATGGTAACGACTGCAATAGGTAGTATTTCTTACGAAATCTGCCTAAAAAAAAAAATCGATCACGCCCTGAATCCGTAAGAATATCTCTTTCCCAAAATACCATACTGCAAAAAAGATATTCTAAAAAAATAGGAAGCGCTGCCACTACATTCTTTGTTAAAATATAATTAACAGTAGAATTAATTTATGTAATTTAATTTCTAAATTGTTGTTATTTATTACAAATTACGGAGATGCGAATTATGTGCAGACCTTGCACACTTTTCACATTTTAGTCTTCCTATGAATTATCCTTTCTATTGAACGGCAAAAAAAAAATCCTGCGACTAAATAAGGCGAAGATAATTATTCGTAAAAAGTTTTACTAAAATGTGAAAAGCATGCGAGGCCTTCACACAATTATCATTCCTGTAGTTTTAAAAAATATACTTCCCTATATTTTACCTTTGTGTTACAGTTTGTTTGTGGTTATAACGTTATCAAAATAAGTATACATTTTTCTGCTTTTTGAAAAAATTCGAGTGTGCTTTGTAAAATAGACTATAGATGCAAGTGTGTCGCGTACCTTGAAATATAGGTGTAAGTGTGACATGGAATGAAAAGGTTGAAAACCCCTGTAATGTACAATCATTAGTGAAGAAACTCATTAAAAAAAGGCGTACATTTCTTAATCTACAAAAATATAATGCAACCGCATACAAAAATATACAACAGCCTCTTCCGAGGTACTCAAAATTCCAAAAAGCGTTCTTTAGCTTTAAGAACCTCAGAAAAAAAGACTATATTAAAACAGAGTTTCTTTTGCCGCCATTGATTTTTATTTATCATACTTGTCTGTAAAATGTATTTGTTGTATATGTAAGTGCTTACTTGAATGTTGATAGCATAATGAAAATCTACTTTCCAGGAAGAGAAAATTGATGAATGCACTATAAAAATGACTCTGAACCTTTTTAAAAAACAGAGGTTGTAAAATAAACTTAGTTTTTTTAAATGATTCTTTAAATAGCTAAAATATATTAGTTTCTGAAGGATTCTAACAATAAAGGACGTTCTTTGAATCATCGGTGATTTGAAAAAGATTTGCGGTTATATTATATTTTCCTAGGTTTCAAAGCATCTTTCTTTTCAGTGTGGGAAGGTTTTCATCCAAACATTATTTAGTTCTGTCTTACAAGTCCCCCCCCATCACTCCCCGTTAGCGAAAACGCGGACCTGAATATTTGTTTTCAAAGACTGGCAATAGATATCACTACCAAAAACATCTCGGCACAAAAACATTCTGAAGTAACTTTGTCTGATGCAAGACCTGATATGTTTTTCGTCATTTAATTGCATCACCTTTCTGCGTTCTTGATCTGCACAAAATGTGTCATTACGTCAGATCACATGTGAAGTATCAACTCATATAACGGAAGCTAATGGAGCCCCGGAATTTACATTATCTGAACTTTAAAAAAAACTAAAACTTGATAACATTTAAACATTTATTTAACTGTTAAAATAATTGAATTAATATGTAATTTTCACAGTTCTCTTTTTATTTTTATTTTCATCATTAAATATGTGAAAGCTTCAAGTAGTCACTGGATTATTTTTCATTTTGAAATTAATAAAATATAATACAAGTTTATTTTCAGCCTTCAAGCAATAGTGCCTAATTGGATATTTGGTCAAAACCTATAGATTATAAAAGGTGATTTTGGCCACCAACGATATTGCTCTTATAGAAAAATTGAATGATCAAAATTACAGTAACTGGTCTTTCAAAATGCAGAATCTTTTATTAAGAGATGACCTTTTTAGCGAATGCCCCCCCCCCCCCCCCCGCAGAACAGCCAACAGATAACTGGACAAAACGAAACATTAAAGCTAAATCGCTTATAAATTTATGCATCGAAGATTCCCAAATAATCCATGTTAAGCATTTAGAAAATGCTAAGGAGATCTGGGATACTTTAAAGGTGGTCCATCAGCGGTCCAATTTGTCCTCAAAACTGTTCCTGTTGCGAAAATTATATTCGCAGAAATTGAGCCAAGGAGGGGACATGATCGCTCACATCAACAATATTTTGTCAATTAAAGACAAATTGCTGGCTACTGGAGAAGAAATTCCCGTATCGCATATATGCGCCTTGCTGCTTTGTTCTGTATCCTTTGATCCCCTTTGTACCTCTTTTGACCCTTTGATTACCGCACTTGAGGGCCGTACTCAAGATGACTTTACGTTGCAATTTGTCAAAGATAAATTAATAGACGAGTGTAGACATAGGTGCGAAAACAGGGAAACAAATTCATACCCGCGTGATTCCGCGTATAAAGCGACAAATAGGTTAAAGAATCGGGAATCCGCTTCGAGCTCTCGCGACACGGCCTACAAGACAGAAAATAAAAATGCTAGAAATAGGAAATTTTGCACGTATTGTAAAAAATCAATTCATGTAAAGGAAGAATGTTACCACTTGAGAAATAAAACGAAAAATAATTTTCAGAGAAATGATGGGAATAATTTTCATAATAATTCGAATTCTTTCAGAAACAATCTGGGAAATTACAAAGGTAATCAAAGTAACGGAAGAGATAGTTCTAATTTTTGCTTTAAAGGTAATGCAGACATGGGAGTGAGTCCAAATGTTTTTTACCCCTATCAAATTCAGAAGAAAACGTTTACGAGTTCTCCGATCAAAGTTATCATGAGCGTGATTTAATGCTCGCTAACGAAGCGCAAGTAATTAATGTAAATAAGTTCGTTATTTATTCCGGATGTACTAGACACGTCGCATTCGCAAGAGGAAATTTCATAAACATTAAAACTGGGAATTTCGGTAGTATAATGATAGCCGACGGTAGTAAACTTAATTCGTGGGGTATAAACTAGCTCTCGCAGAGGAGCTGTGAGCCTTCGTTAGGCGACATAGGCCACTCAAGGCCCAGACTAACTCGCGACTGGCACGGAATAAGGAAGTTTCCTTCCCTCCTTAAAGAAGTTTCCTCATCGTGATGCCGCACAGTGGAGTATTTGACCGGAAATTCTGGTCGAAAATATTTTTCGATGTAACTATAGTCCGATTGGCTTGAAATTCTTAGATGTTATTGGGTTTCACTATGACATGTTTGGTATTGTAAATGAAGTCTATAGCCTTTACGGTTCATTTACAGACACCCAAAAGAATTCCCTTACATTATGATCTATGGGGAAAAATCGTTTGCTCTGTATTTTAATGATATGAAACTTTTAAACGTGCTGAAATTTATATTCATCACTAAGGTGTACTAAGGCACTTATTGTAGAATATGGTGTGCATAGAATATATCGTTCATTTAGAGGGACACACAAAAGAATATGGCTGAAGAATAAATTTAGCTATTGAAGTCTATGACCAATAATTGCTGGAAGTGCGTTTGCAGTTGTGATAGGCGTTTTAAAATAGAACATTTTTTTTTAAATATTACTTGGTGTGGGTACATTCTATAGATCATATACAAGGCTGCACAAAGTTCTCAAGTACATTTCCGTTTATTCACGGAAATGGCTGAATGGACATTTTTGACTGTGCTATGCGTTTCACTGAACTAACTTTTAGCATACTATGAAGTATACATACAAATCCATAGCTTAGTTTAATATTTTATATCTTGAAAGCTGAGGAAGTGTAAGTAAGATTTTAACACTTCACATAATAATAAATATATATTTTATAAATATTTTGACAATTAAGAAAAGAAAAGAGTCATCATTTAAAAAGAGCACAAAGAAAACAGAAGTTAAAATATTAATTTATTAAGTAGATATTTTAAAAAGACGAGTAAATCACATGTCCATTGACTTAACATTACCGAAGGGAGTTTTGAGGTTGAGCGACTTGTAACCTTAACTATTTACTGTTTTTAAGAGGAAAGTAATTGTTGATAGGTTTGTCTTATTCACTATTAGTGTTTAATTAAATGCATTTAATTTTACTATATATAAAACTTATTATTTACATTTAATAATGCTTATTACATTTAAATTACATTTAATAATAATTATTGCATTTAATTTATATTTAATACTGTTATATTTAATAGTAGGTTCAGTAAAGTGGAGTCTATATAGTATAGATTGCTAGTTTTTGAATGTATTTAATATATTACCAGTTTAAAAATGATTATTCAGAACTCTTCCTCATCTTCTTCATCACTCTCTTCTTGGCTTTTATCGGGACTACCATAAGACCTTGCTGGAAGAAGAAGTTGTAGGGTTTCGCTACTGTACGGCTTGCTCTTTTTAGTGGATAAACGGAGTTATCAGAAAATATGAAGTTGCTTATTTTCATGTACATTATAAAAGGAAAATTTTAATTAAATTTTCTTGGTGCCGTTTGTCAGTTTTTGAATTAAAATTAGGTGTCCCTTTTCAAGGATACCGCCCTCAAAAGGGTTAATTCCCTCCTTTCTCTCCTCATGTTACACACATGAGCCCCAAGAACTAATCAGGGAACCCTTTTTCAATAAATAAGTATATACATTTGGAAGGCGATCGGATATTTCTGTCAAAAAATATCGAGTTGCGTGCGTATGTACGTACCTACATACGTACAGTCGTGGAAAAAAAAGTAAACACCCCCTACTAACTCCTCAACAAATTATCGTAGAAGAAAGCTACTGGTACTGAACGATTGGAAATAAAGTCTACTTCTAAGTGATGTATATAAAATTTGTTTAGAGGACCATCTACATATTAAAACGAACTATAACATTGATTTTTTCAATAGCAGTACACAATTCTGACAGCATAAATGAACTCTACACCCTTCAATAAGTCTAAAAATAAATTTTTACGCAATTCGTACCATAAGTTTCCGAGAAATTAATTATTTTAAAACGAGCGTATTTTAAGGGCTGTATCCAAATTGAAGTTCGGTATTCGATTGTTGACCGAAAGAGCTCCCTTCTTGATCAAGGCACCTTAAGCAGTCAATTAAGCCTGTTAGATTACAGGATAGCTTTCAAAATATTTAGTTACTTCTATCGTAGACGGCCCCTTAAAAACTCATTTTGTCGTTTTTTAAGCATAATTTGAAAACTACTTGGTAGAAAAATGTGAAATTTTGGATTTCCATAAAGCAGGACTTAATAATTCTGAATCCATAAAAAAAATTGTAGGTTGCAATTCATAATTTTTTTAAATATTAATTTCATAATTTATAAATCAGAAAATCATAAAAATTGCAAATTCAACGCATTTATGTTCGGGTATATTAGTATTATTGCTACACAAAAAATTAGAACATTAGATCATAATTTCAGAAGTTATAAATAAAAATATGAAAATGTAATTTAACATTAGAAGCACTCAATTTTGAATGTTTATAATTCATAAACGTATCATTCAAATGACTTGAAATTTGGTGTTTGGGCATAGTTTGAACCAAAGATTTGAAAAATGTCATTAAAATTGGGTATTGCCATTGAAAAAAATGAAGTTTGGATTCGTTTTAATATGTAGATGGCCCTCTAAGCAAATTTTATATGCGTCATTTAAAAGTAGACTTTATTTCCAATCGTTCGGTACCAGTAACTTTCGTCTACGATAATTTGTTGAGGAGTTAGTAGGGGGTGTTTACTTTTTCTTTTCCACGACTGTACATATGTACGTACGTACATACAGACAGACAGAATATGTAGGTGCAGAAGTTCTTTGGTAATATCCTGTGAACTAAAAACCGGCAATACGACAGTAAATATATAGCTCGTATCTCTTCAATTCGGTGGCCGCAAATCAGAGCGTTTAAATAGTCATCCCGAAAATTTTTTTTATAAAAAAATGGCAACAATATGCGGAAGATTTTTTTGCAGAAACTGACACTCAAGACTATAACTAATACGATTATAATTCAAACATGGCTGGGCAAAGCGCGGCACATATTTAAAAAGCTTTCGATATGTATAAATTAGAGCCAAAAACGCTTTAAAAATAACTCTTTTACACATTCAATGTTTTTTTATTATATTAAAAACGAAATTATTTAAATTAACACATAGTTTAACACTAAGATCTGACCTTTGTTAAACACGTAAGCCTTGTTTAGTTTCAATTCAACAATTCATTGAGCCACAAAAAAATTATATTTAAACATAACAACAATGCCAAAAAACAACAAAAAACCACGTCTTCTCAGAAAGAAACTTCCTCTTCAGCTGATGCTAGGAGCCACCGGATATAATTCAGGCTCCTAAAATAGACATTGATCGATGCTCCAATTAGTTAGCTATTAAAAAAATATCATTTTTTCAATTGTTGACGAAATTTTAATTTTTGCATTTTTGGCCAGGTTTTTGAGTCAAATACTCCACTGTGTGCCGCCGCCATCGAGCGGCCGCCCAAGGGTGCGCGCCGCCCATCGCGCACCACAAGCCCAAGAATTAGACGTAAAGTAGATGTAAAGTTCCGCACTTTGTTACTCAAAATTTTATTTTTATGATTCTTTATAAAGTTGGAAGTGTAATTTGTATAACAATAGATTGTATTGTTAAGATATTTTACTAAACTCTCGTTCAGGCATGTAAAAAGCCACGGATAAATCTGATTTTACAAAGAAATATTCGGATCTCCTGCCTAGAAACTGAGGCAAATAAGTGGTTAAAATGAAACTTTTTTGGAATAATAGTTTTGATATTTCTTGTAAATTCTAAGTTTTATTAGAATTTTTGCAATGTATTTTATAAACCATTCATATTCTTAATAAAAATTCTTACTATCTAAAATTCAATTTTTAGTTTTGAGCTTGTGAGTGTTCTTTCAAAACATAAACAAAAACAAGGAATTCCTTTTTTAGTGGCAGAATATATAATAAATTTTACATATGACACAGTAAAAAAAAAAAAAAAAAAAACATATAACAATTTTTTGAATTCAAAAGATTTATAGGGTTTTATAAAATAAACAATAAGTATTTCGAAGTCAGTATTTATTCCACTGTGATTCAGAATCCGTAATACGTAAAATATTTCTTTAAAAATTCAAAACTTTTCCGTTCTTTTAAATATATGATTTACTAGTACGCAATAACTGAATTTGATATTTAAAACACTTATAGATGGTCGGTAATTTTTTTGAAAACTTTTATGTGGCAAAGTGAATAAGTAATAAAAAAGAATGACTTGTAAAAAGAAAAAAAAGTTTAAAAAATATTGAAAGAAATTAAGTTATTAATATAAGAAGTATGAGGTTTGATGAGTGTTGAGGGCATTAAGATCTATAGCGGCATGGCTGTCGTCTCGAATGATTGATATAAGAAGTAAAATAATAAAAAAAAATGTAAAACATTTAGAAAATATTAGGTAATAGAGTAAAATTTAGAAAAAAAATGTTTAATGAAAATACAGATGTCAAAATAAAAATCGTAAAAGCGTTGAAAATAATACGATAACAAACTTGAGCCAGAATAAATTTTAAAAGAAAGCTAATGCCTAAACATTCTTTAAGAATTTAAAAAATATATTAATAATCCAATTTAAAAGTAGTATTTCTATCAGCGCTTCACACTTTGACGAGTTTGTTTTAATCTCGAGATTCTTGATAAAAATAATATTGTCTTTTTTTCACAATTAAAAGTGTGTTCTTAGTTTTTATATTAATATTTTTTTCTGAATGAAAACTTTAATGAAAATTTTATTTAGAAGTTCAATTTATTAACAAATTTGGAAACTTACGGTATTTGTATTTTTCCACTTCAAGTAAGTGTTATACATATTCAGTGAAAGAGGTTACATAAAAACCATTTAATTTTTATAGAGTATTTTATACTCTAAGATGCAAAAGTATTAAGATAACATTTCAATAATCCAAAAACATAAGCAATAGAACAATACGATTTTTACAGAAAGGGAACTTTAAAATATCGATTAATTTAACCCATTAATGGTCGCATTAAATTAAAAATTCAAATTGCTCATTGGCACCACCTTTTTGAAAAAGTAATATTAATCCTATTTAATGACAGGTAAAAGGTACCATAATAAAGTCAATTACACTATTTTATAAAACAGGTGTGAATAAAACAATCTGAATAAAAAGGGGAATATCACGGAAGCGAGAAATAAGGGGTTAAGTAACAAAACTTTACTTCCAGAATTGTTACATTTAGAACGAATATCTCTCGTATTCACTGTCAACTATAACTGCAGGTTGAGCCCAAAAACCTCCCGCTAAATTGTACTTTCAATTAAAATAAATAGTCAGGTTAATTGTGAATGTCATTTGGTTGTTTATCAAGGCGGGTTTGCCCCCCTCCTATTGTGAAATTCCATGTTACCTATGGGACAAAGTAATTATGTAAATACACATTACCTAATGTAAATATAAAACTGCAGTTTTCAACAAAGAGATAATAGACGACAAATGTAGACGAAGTATGTTTTTATGAAATATCTCTTTAAATTTTAAATATAAAAAAAAATCCTACAAAATTTGAATCTACCTAAATATCTACCCAATTTTAACAGAATTCCAAACTTTCAAGTAATTACTTAAATAAATGAGACCTTGCTTATGATGACCCTCTTATAATAAAAAAAAAACTGATAGTATATGCTCTCCCCTAGAATACAAAAAAAGCTTTTTTTTTTTTTTTTTTTTTTTTTACAGGAAGATTCAGATAGACAATACGGGCATGGTACAAATCTATTATATCGAATATTTCTGTGTCTGTAGCATTTTAGTATCTGGCTTAGATATTTTGCATTCTATTCCTTACCACAGATTTTGAGTGCATCACTAAAGAATGCAAAGCCCTATTCAGGAAGAAGTATTTTTGAAAAATTATTGCCTAACCACTGTATCACATATGATTAAAGAGATTTTTTTAATTATTCGTGCAAAACTCTTAGACTGTTGTCGGATCTTGTGATTGATGAATAATTATATACAAGGTGGCCATAATTAAACTGACGGTACTCAGAGTGTTCTATAGCGCGATCTAATTGCGAGAATGGCGCCAAATTTTGTAGGAAGATTAAACAAGACGGAGGACGAAGGATTCCGCGAAAAAAAAATTAATTCCAAAAATCACCGCCAGGGGAATATGTGGCTCTGTGTATTCGAAAAAGAGAGTTTCAAAAAGTGAATAATCAATACTGAAATAAAATTACCGTTTATTTACGAATTTAGCAAGTTAATCCAAGCTCAAAATGGTAACAGTTTTAAAAAAGCTAAAAATTTACATAAACACTGCTAAAAATTCTTTATCTGCAATTTTACTTACAGAGCCAACTCTGTCAACTCTGTAAACCAAATACACCGTAGGAATAAAGAATTCAAAGAAAATAAGTATGAATATTTACAAGGTAAAAGAAATTGCAAACAAAATGTATTGCATACACATGTAAAAATATTTTTATGTTTATATAGGCCTAGGCTGTACAAAAAAATAGATCTAGATATACAAAAAAAAACTTGCATGGAGATAGCAATCCAAAAAAAAAAAAATAATAATAATAGTGTACAAAGCGTTTATATCTGCGGCAGCGTATGAACAGAGAAAATTTAAAATGAAAAGAAAAAATCATGAGCAAGCTTGACGATGTTATCAGGCGAGTTAACCCTTATGAACATGCATTTCAAATGTTTCATGAAATGGAAGTCCAAGGCCCTCGAAATTTATTACTTACTTTTCAAATTTATGATCGTATATTTGGTCCAATTTAAGCAACTTAAATTGGCCCAATTAAGGCAACTGCGCCATTTTTTTAAACAGATAATCTCAAGACTAAGGACAAAAGCAAAATCAAACAAATCCGCGGGAAAAATATGCGCAATAAACAGATGAATTTAGATATGTATATGAAAACATAACAACTTACCTTAGTTTTAAAGTATTCACTTACGTTTAGTAGAAAAAAATTAGATCAAAACAGCTAACTTTGGGTTTTTGAAAACTGTCTGAAAACAGCACGTGGTAGGCGGGTGCTTCTTCTAATCATAAATGACTTCATTCTGATGAGTAGGATTTCAGCGGTAGATGGCGTCTCTTCCTGTAATTAACGGCAGAATGGCAACGGTCCAATTAAAGCGGCGGTTCAAATATGGCTACTCTCCCCTACACGTTCAGAGGAAGCACATTATTGGTAACAGATATGCGGTCATTTTCTAAAAATTAAGAATATTGGATATATAATAAATTGCTATTTTGGTATTTTATAAGAATCATAAAAATTGCCACGCTTAGTTATATTAGATATCGTTTCAGTTGTACACATACTTGTCCAAAATAGGGTGAAAATCACTCTAGAAAATGTTTATATTTATCAGTTTCGTTATTTATTTACCATACCCAAGACTTTCAAGTAGAAATTAAAAAATCATTATTATTTTATTATTTTTTATGCTTCTGTTCATTTGTATTATTTACATAAGCAGAATTTTCTTGTACTTAATTGGCCTAGGCCTAGATTTTTTTTTTTATATAAAGAACTCACATACCATTTTGTAATTATATACTAAATCCTTTTAAAACTTATTAATCTTTAATGATTTAGGAGATGCTAGCAGCAACTTTATTTGCAAAAGAAAGACTTGCTACAAAACGTTTTATCTGTGTTTCTACTTAATACCTGTGATAACTTATTAAGAACCTAATCGCCTTCGCATTTGGTTGCCGAGGAGACTTTTTATTAAAAATGTGGTCTTCTGTTGATTTATATATATATTTTTTTTCTTTTCAATTCACAATCAACAATACTGGCGCTTTTTGTAAATTTTTTATAGCAGGTGGAAGGCTTTTTTAAATATTTTTAAGATGTAGAGTGTAGACCATGGTAAACGCCTTATCAAAACAGTACTTTTAACGTTTTGTTAGTTAATGTCTATTGCTAGATTTATTTTAACACAATTATTCTAATTGGTTAATAAATCATATCAAATGTAAATTTCCAACTGTAAGAAAAATGTCCGGACCAGGATTCGAACCAGGGATCTCTTGGCTGAAGCCGCCAATACTCAACCATCTGAGCTATCCCGGACGAATCTGGTGGAACTTTTTCACCCAGCTGACCTTATTGATTATAGCATCTGGTCTGAAATCTGGTTCAGCTCAACAGAATAAATCGCAGGTAATGGAACTCCAGAAATCGCTGGATACGTAATCCAGCACACCCTACCGGCGAAATTTCGAACTTAGGAATCTTATCTCTAAAACTATTAGAGGTAATGAAAAAAAAATAAATTATTCAGCGTCTTTAATTTAAAGAAATGTTGCTCCATGTGCACTAGGGTGGGTTGAAAAAAATCTAAATATTTATAGTCCAAACGTAACAGCGCGGAAAAGTTGTATTTTGTAATTTAAAAAATAAATTCGTAAAGTAATACAACGAGCGGTTAACATCTTTTACCTCCGCAAAAAGGCAAATTTTCCGAAAAATATCCAAATCGTGTTTTTTTAAATTTTTTTATTTATTATCCTAATATAGCAATACAATTTCTAATATAGCTCTTTAGCTACCAAGTTATTAGAAACGTAACAATAAAATTTCATTATAGTGAGATCAAAACTTTTACCGCCGCAAAAAGTCTGAAAATTGTTAAAAATTAAAATTTTTCGTTTTCTCAATTTTTATAATTTTTATAATATTACAAGATTTTTTATGTTTCTAATAGACTGGAAAAGGCATTTTCTATTGTTAATTTCACGCAGATTGTTTATCATGATCATTGTAATTCTATTGCATTATAACTATTGCATTAATGAACATATTTTAGTGAAATCATTGTTTTCTGTGAAACCTCATCGTTAAAGCCAATACAAGATATCTACTGTAATTTGGCCAACAACACAACATGCACTGTCGGCTACCTGAGCTACCTTTCCAATTTTGTAGTATCTTGTTCTCTGTTTAGGCGTGGATGTTGGCCATTCCTAAAATTTCACCAAAAAAACGTTAACATTTCACTGAGGGCAAAGAAAGTGATGAACAAACTGCAATATTACACTGTAAAAAAAAAAAAAAAAAAAAAAAAAAATCCGTTAAAAAACGGAAATAGTGCTGGCAATCCAGACGCCAGCACTATTTCCGTTTTTTAACGGAATTTTTTTTCCCGTAAATAACAGAAAAATTTCCGTTTTTTCACAAAATTTTTCCGGGTTTTTTTTTTCATATATCCGTATTTAAAATTTTTTGTTTCAAAGGCAAAAAAAAAAAACAAAAAAAAAACAAACATATTATACAACTTTTCGAGAAACTTACACCTTTATCAATTTCAACGGACACGTTTATCAAGGTAGCGTATCTCTAATTTATTCAAATAACAGTAATGAAACAACACTTACCAAGGGTGAGATCGAACTAAGGAACCGGCCTTTACCAGATTAGCGCTATTATCCACCATGCCATTGGGGACTCGAGTTACGTTTCCAAATATCGTTACTTATTTCAGATGCTTTTTATGAAGTAAAAGCACTATGTTAAACAAGGAAAGTATTTTCGTCGGAGATATTTTTCAATTGAGTGTACAATTTGAAAATTTTAATTTTAAAAATTTAGCTTTTTAATTTCATGCTTTATAAAAAAAAAAAAAAATTAGTCTTTAAAATATTACGTGCATGAAAGAATGTATTACAAGTAATAATTGCTTCTTTTTTGCAAGATTTTAAAAAAAATATTGTACTATTATTTTTATTTATTTATTTGTATATACATCTATAATTTCGTTATTATGTTTCAGATATGTTTTAAGTTTTATGTGCGAATCCGTTAAAGTGGATAGATTAAAAAATATTAAAATTAAAAATAGTTTTTCAAATTTTTTTTAAATAATACTAAGTATTATTTTAAAATCATTATGAAAAATAAACTGTAACATTTCCTTCTCAACTGTCTGAAACTTAAAAAGAATTAATGAAATTTATTTAAATATCAGATTATTTTTTTTAAATATTGTAAAAAAAATTTAAAAAAATTTAAAAACTTTTTATTTAAAAAGAAAGAAAGAAAGAAAAATATTACAGTGTTAAAATACTATATAGTTTAAATGTACATGCATAGAGGCGTCAAAACTTTTAGCGGTTTTACTTGAAAACCCACGTAAAACCAACACATTGGGAAATCATTGGATATATTTTCAATACAGAGCCACATTTAGCCAATATTGGAATTTCATTGAAAATGATATCATTGTAAGACAAGTACATACAACCAGTGGCGGATCCAAGGGTCATGACCCCCCCCCCCCCCCCCCCAAACCCCGTTCAACAATCTGAATCTCTCTGGCTCTTTAAAGCTCTACTCAAATCAAAATTAGGTAATTTCTGATACATCCGTGAGAATATTTTTAATCTCAAGAAATTTACAAGTGCACTTATTCTGAAACTATGAGATTAAAAAGTGTTTTCTATTTTTCAATAAAAGCAAAGAATCTTTCCAAAAATTTCATAAAATTTGGCATTTTAAACAAAATTTACGGACGCGAATTCTAATTGCTCCCTCATGACGACATTTCTGTGGCTCTCAAGTCCTAAAAATTTGCTTAAAATGCTAACTTGACAACATTTCTGAATCATTCTTCGCATTTATAAGAAAATGGGAAATGCTTCGATTTCTTGGTATCTGAATGGAATATATATATATATATATAGATAGATAGATAGATAGATAGATATACGAATACTAATGCAAATTTTTTGTATTTATGAATGAAAATGAATTCACGAAAGTATCAGAAAAATCGTCAGTTTTAATTTGGGAATAGCCTTCAATAAAAAAATTGATCATGAAATGGTGTGACCCCCACCCTCCCCCCCCCCAAAAAGAAGCATAACCTCCCCCACCCCTCCCTCTAAATTAAGGGCTGGATCCGTCCTTGCATACAACAATTAATTCCTTCACTTTCCAAACATGTCAGTTATTTCTAAACATCATTTACGGAAATTGTACTGTTTTGAAAGCGATACAGAAACATTCCGTAAAATTTACGGAAGACTTACTGTTTTTACACGGATTTATAATCTCATAATGTCAATTACGAAAATTGTACTGTTTTCTTAGAAAGATGAAACTATTCCGTAAAATTTTAAGGAAAAGTTTGCGTATATTGACGGATTTTTTTTACAGTGTACTTTCAAACTCAATCTTTATATCAGAGGTAAAAATTGCAACGTAAAAATAAAGCAGTAACAAATATTTCATTAAATAATTAGCTAAACTTCCAGCTTGAGTTAAAGTAAAACATTAGCATTTAAAAATTTGGCATTTTATTTCAATACTCTAAAATTAAGTCCGTTAATAGGCAACTAACATTGATTTTTAAATTAGCATGATACATCTTTTCGGCAAAAACCGTTTTAAATATTAGATGAGCATTTTAGTACTATATCTACAATCGGAATATTTAAAAAAAAAGGAAGTAAGTAACCCCAGGACTTACGAATCTTGTAAATTGGAAGTATCGTGTACCGGCAAGAAGATTTAAAGTTTTAACTATTAAAAGACACGAGTAAGGCTTTTAAAGATTATGTATGAGTTTTCTGGGTAGAAATATGTATTATTAAAATAATTTTTGAAGCTGGGATTTAACGATTAATATCCGTATTTCCTAACATAAGGTATTTTGAACATTTCGCTAAAATATTTTCATTACTGTTACAGCTATGAAAAACTACTGTTTTTAATTGCAATCCACTTTATCTATACAAAAATTTGTTTTGACATTTTTTACCACCCCCTACAGTTTTAACAATTCTAGAAAAAAATATAATGAAGATTTTTGTAAAATACTTTAATTATTGTTACATTTACGAAAGAAATTATAAGTTTGAATTGGGTAAGTTACACTGTCTTTTTAATTTAAAAAGTGGATTGCAATTGGCGCTTCTTATGTAAATATCGCTTGTCTTGGCATATATTATCACGCTTACAATTCTTACCATCATTTCAGGTACATTAAGCGATTTCAAATCTAGAAAGTTCGTACTAGAAATAGTATTTACAAATATTTTGAAGCTTATTTTTGTATACAAACTTTTCTCTGGGGAGTTAATATAATTTTATAAAACATAAATTATGTTTAATGAGATTAATACTTCAAAAAATATATATATTATAACCTTTAAAATTTTTCATTGAAAAAGAATCTATTTCTGGAATCTTCAAATATTCGATCAAATATTTCAACAAATTTTGTCAAGTAGTTTTCAGCTATGTTTAAAAATACTATCCACATTTGCAAATTGTTTTATAATTTAAAAAAATAAATTGAACATAATGAGTTAAAAATTTTACATCTCCATCTATTAAACGTTTTCGGAAAATGACTTCCCAATTGACATTTAAATTTTATTTATGTTCAGATTTTCTTTAGATTAACTAAAGTAATTTTCATTATACTTTGAAAAATATTAATAAATTCTCAAGAGTAAAAATTCCCTCTCTGATTTAGTAATTGAAAATTGATGCGTTTATGCAGCTAATATTAGTATATCTGCATTAAGTTTAATTCGAATGTTTTTAATTATCTAAAATAAATTGAGGAATTAAAGGATATTTATGCAATTATTTTTTTTTCTAATTGATTTTGCGTCCATATTACTGTTATTAAGCCCAGCTTATTAAATTTCCTAAAAATACTTAAATACTATTATCGCCATATTTGCATGAACTGTAAATATTAGATTAATTGAATGTCATATACATACTCGTTCTGTGGAGATTACGGGAAAAACGGTATAGCTAATTTACCTTTTCCTTAAAGACCTTTTCCCAGAAATTTGGAATGGATGATGTTATATTTAGCTCACTGAAATGCTTTCTATGTGTATATGGAGTCCCTCTGCAATTTAATAACGTTGGCTCTGTTATTAACAAAATTTGTTTTAGAAACGTAGGATTAGTTTAGCTATGTAGTATTCACGATATGAGATTTAATGTCATACGAAACTATAAATTACTTTTCTTACCGTGCCATAAATATATGGCTTGGATTTATTAAGGTCATAAATTTGACTTTCTGTCATAAATATTGTATTTAACATTTTTATAAATATATATATACTCTTTCAATATGATAAATGAAAAAAAATCAGTAAGTAGTTTGCAATATTTTATTTTTCGTTATGTCTTTATAGAGCAGTTGGCTAAACAACGCCTTGATTTTCAAAGTTCTTGTGTATGTTGTGTAAAATATATCCCTTCTGTTATAAAAATGATTCATGTAAGCCAAACAGCATATAGAACGAAAAAAATCTCATATATAACATTAATTATATATGAGATTATATATTATTATAGAAGATAAGTGACCTAATTGATACGTTTCGTCAAGGACATTACTTCAGTTCAGAAACTCAATTTAAAGAAGAAAAAAAAAAGAGACTAACAATATAAATGGAAAACTTTGTATATCACGCTTTTTTTTTCTTTTTTTTTTCTTTGCAAGATGCTTGAAAAGTTTATAGTATATTCATGCTTATAAAATGCATCTTATGCAATACTATGAACTGACCGGGTATGGCTTTAACCATAAGGCCCATGCTTGATGCCATGTCTTGGATGTGATTTTCTATTGAATTGTATTGTTTTGCTAGGAATAATTTTAGAAATAGAGGCAAAAGTATTGAGCATGTTTAATATATTTTTAAAAGAAATAGCCAGATACAAATGTTTAATTGCATACAATTTCGGATTCCTTTTTTAAAGTTATTACAGTTTGTAACGAGGCTAACGAAAAACACAGGCTACCGCGGTGCATTCCAGGTGTCTAGTTTTAAAGGCCGGTAGAGGAATTAGAACTATTTAATACTTTGAGCGCAAAGAAGAGGCTACACCTGCCATTTTTCATGACACTCATAGAATTGCATAGCTGTCAATTTGTACGGTTTTGTTACCTCTAAAATTTAATACAAATTTTTGCCATATTTAATCGTTAACAATTGTTAGATTTCGGCAATTGAATAAGGCAAAATTTATACACTGCTCAAAACAATTAAAGGATATTGCAGTTTTAGGTGGATTTTGTATCTAGTAAACTGTTTAGCTGATTGATACATGGTCGACAGACATAGTAGGTTATATGAGAATAAATTACACATGTTTGGCAGAAAAAAATGCATTTTATTGCGCATTTGTGTACTAAAGGAAAAAAAAACACAATTTGTGCATATGAGAAAAAAAGAATAAGAAAAGGTGTTTTCTTCAAAGAAAATCATTTTCAGTAGGGGGTATGGTTTCCACGGGCGGCCAGCAACGTTGAACACCTTTGAGGCATGGACTCAATGAGGCTATTAATGACGAGTTGGGGTATTCTGCCCCACTCTTCCAGAAGAGCTCTTTCCAGTTCTTGGAGAGTTTGTGGGGGTTGTTGGCGGCCAGAAACTCGTCTTCCTAGAGCGTCCCAAACGTGCTCGATTGTATTCATGTCTGGAGAACACGCTGGCCATTCCATTCGAACGATTCCTTCCCTCGAAAAGGAAATCCTCCACCAGGTTTGCACGATGTGGCCTGCAGTTATCGTCCATTAAAATGAAGTTATCTCCGATTGCTGCAGCGTAAGGGACTACAATAGGTCTGAGGATCTCATCCCTATATCGGCGACCAGTCAGAGCTCCATCTCGAATGATGTAGAGGTCAGTGCGCCCGTCAATGGAGATGCCACCATACACCAACACTCCTCCACCGCCAAATCTGACACTTTCGTGCACGAACGCAGGATTATTCCTACTGCCACGGTCCCTCCAGATGAAAATACGCCTATTATCCGGATGCACAGAAAAACGGGACTAGTCAGAAAACAGAATATTGCTCCATTCATTTCTCCTCCAGTTGACATGCTCGGTTGCCCACTACCTGCGGTCACGACGATGCCTTGATGTTAATATAACACATACCATCGGTCGGCGAGCATACAGACCTACAGCATGGAACCGGTTTCGGACAGTCTGAGTTGAAATCGTGGTGCCTGTAGCCGAGCGAAGGTGTTGTTGGAGAAGAGTAGCGTTCATGGTTCGGTGTCTCCGAGCTGTTAACGCTAAATACCGATCTTCATTGGGCGTTGTTGCCCGTCTACGACCTTGCCCTGGTCTTCGGCCTGCACATCCACTCTCCAAAAAACGGTTCCAGATCCTGGAAATGACACTTTGTGACACTCCAATGGCTTGCGCTACTTCGGCTTGAGTTTGGCCCCCTTCTAACCTACCAACAATTCTCAAAGCTTCTGAATCTGTCAAATGACTTCGCTGAGACATCGTACTCATCGAAACAAAGCAATCACTGAATGGCGATCATCCTTGTCTTCATTCTCTTTTATCCAGTTGAAAGTCGAATTTCATTCGCTGCCGCTGAAGCGACGTTTTTGACGTCGAACTCAAAATTTGCATACTCCACAGTTTGAAAACTAGAAAAATTTGCATTTGTGATTTTCTTCTTCTATTTTCGGCAAAAAAAATTTCGTTTATATCTTTATTTTATATAAAACTTCAAATATCCTTTAATTGTTTTGAGCAGTGTATTTCATCTCATTAGTTGGCGCCGATTTGTGTAAATCCGGTTATCCGAGTTTTTTGCTTATCCGAGGTGATCTTGGTCTATATTAACTCGGATAACCGGGACTCTATCTATATTTATATACATTTTTTTTTTTCATCGGGGGCGACTCTAAATTCTGAAAAAGCAGAATTACTGTCCTCTAGTTTTATTCGTTCCTCCGCTAGAACTGCGTTGGGCATTGTAACAATGTCAGCTTCTTCATCGCCGAAGATGTCTTGGAAGCAGAGGCGTATTGGCGACCCAATACGCCAGGATATTTTAAGTGAAGTGGAGACACAACCTGAGCCATCAAGATGACCACCATGAGCCACCGGTCGAAGAACATCAACCAGACCCTTCAAAGCTACCAAATGACATTAATTGTAGAACAATACTGCATTTCTCTTTTTTGGCTGTTTACAGTCTTCCACATACGTTATTATTATATTAAACTTATAATAGTTATAATTGTACAGCTATAGTCAGTTATAATCAGATACTCGTTTAAATCAGATTACTAGAAAAATAAAAATTGGCACTCTTATCAATTCGAAATGTTTGCGTTTTATATCTTTCTTAATTACCTGATTCCAAGTTATTTTATTAATAAATATATAAAAAAAATTAAAAATTGGTAAGCAAATGTTAATATATTCGAAATGCAACTACAAATGACTAAAAAGCTTTAAATTTGGGGGTTGAAATGGATGCATAGCAATGGTATCGAGTTTTCATCCTCCGATGAGGGAATTTGAATTTATCGCTTAATTTCTTTTTACTCGTATTTTCCAAACTATCCATCTTAGGAAAAAACATTGCATATGAAAAATGTAGGACGTTTTTTCTAGTTTAATTTGATGTAATATTTTTTTCAAAAGCATTTAATCCTCTACGAAAACGAGGAAAACAACTAAAAAAACTCGATTTTTTTCACGGTTTTTTTTCTTTATAACTTTTTAAGCAGACCAGATATGAGGTAGGAAAGTTGAAAATCGTGCTCAGCACCCTTAAAAACAGGAAGCATGTGAAAAAAGCTCCTCCAAATCTTTCCAGGCAAAATCCTAGATTGACTGGACTATTAATGACACAAGTTGGAACCCGCCGAAATTCGATGAACTAAAATGTTAGAAAGGAACTGTCAGATCGAATTTATAATAAACCTACAAAAATAATTACAAAAACATTTTATCTTTCATTGGTTGTCTAACTCTTAAAACAAATAATATTTTTAACCTAAAATTACCAAAATATTATTTCCACACACTTCAACTGCTTAAATTATTGAAATATTAAACTGTATTAGAATACGTAATGAAGATGAGTAATTATGATGAAGTTATCGATTGAGGCTCTTATATTTGTTTTTACGGGATGAAAAATCAGTAAAAACGATTTCTCTTTGTCACATCATAAAAGTTTTCCCCATAAAATCTAATCTGTACGTTATTTTCACATTCTCATAATTTACATACGCACCACTTAAATTGACAATTTGAAAGTATTTTGACGCGCAACAGATTAATAATGAATGTATTTCAAAACTTAAAGTCATGTTTATCCGATACAACTTTTCATGTGAACATTCGCACAAACTTTAAGTTCTAATCTCAGTACTCGCGAAAAAAAATTTCAGAAATTTGCCTTTAGTTGTTTGTCATAGTATTGGTCAAATATTTAGTTTTATCAAGAAAAAAATGATCGTTTTGTTTTAAATATCACATAATTTTTACTCAGTGAATCATTTTGCCTAGCGTCTCAAACTCAGTATCAGCGTAATGTAAAAATATTGAAATGTAACTGATTTATGAAGAAGAATGCGTATTTTTTTAATGTCTGACGTCATTTTCTGTTCAAAAATTATGAAAAAGTACTTTTATTTGTAATGTGAAAATGGCATCAATAAGGATATAATCAGTAAAAATAATAAACCATGACTATTTTCCCTTTACTTTCAATATAAATGGAGTACTTCAGTTGCCACGATTACAAAAGTTTTATTAAAAACTACAAAAAAATTAATATCTCAAAAATAAATTGAGATACAGCTTTCAAGCAAATTGCATTTAAAAAGGTATTTTTTTTCTTATACGACATTGTTAAAATTCAAAATGTGCGATGTTTAGAAGTTTAAGAATTTGCAGTAGAGATAATTGCAAAACCGAAATTTTATTTCAAATTTCAAAATGTCGCAAAATGACGTATGCGTTACGCACATATATGTTTGTCCTTTATAATATAGATAGATAATTAATTTTGTTTTATTTTATTTATTTATTTACTTATTTTTTTACGATTTTTTCACACAATGTACAAACATAAAATTCATATTAGTATAATGTAAAAATTATTGCATTATATGTATGAATAGCATTTATAATTAAACAATTTACCGTTTGCGGTGGGGGGGGGGGGGGTGAGGGGTGCAGACACAAACGACTTAATTAAATCATTTGCTTTAAATGTACTAAACGACTTTGTTTTCTAGAAATTTCAATTTTATAATACAAATTAATACTGGGTCGTGAAAATTAGCAAAAGCCATGCTGTGTTTGGATTTGCGAAGAGTTTTTTAATAAGATAAATATTTGAAAGTATCAATATATATATATATATATATATATATATATATATATTGTATCTTTATTAAGCAAAAACTTTATTTTATGCTTCGGCGCATTTTAATTTTAGAAATGTAAATTCAGCAAAATAACTAAGAATTTCCTCGGAATTTTTTATTTATGATATAAGACTGGTATAAATAAAAATATTTTTGAAGCAAAATTTTACAAAATAGGGGAGAGTACCCGAATTTGGGCCACTTCACATATTTTCAGGTATAACTCATTTAATTTTTGGAATATCTGCTAAACATTACTACACGTGGTCAATCTGTTCATCTACTAAATAAATAAAGTTTTAGATCAATTTCTTTTTGAAAATCTTAAGTTTTATTTTTATTTGAAAAATTTGTCAAAAGTGGTCCAAATTGAGCAAATGGTCGCCTAAGTTGGACACCTACTCTCTTAAACTGGACGGAGGAATATCAGGTTTGTTTAATGAGTAGGTAATATAGCTAATTAATTATTAAAAGCAAAGTTTGTGATTAATAAAACGGTCAAACAAAACAAGAGCAATCAAATGTAATGAAATCAAGTAGCTGAAAATAAGAGTAAAATATTGTTTTAAGTCGAATATATTCAAAATATAAATCAAAGTTATGAGTAGTTAAGAATAGAATGGAACTAATTGCCAATTACTTGAATATCAGATAAGAAGTGATGCAAAGCTTACACATGAATTTAGTTTATTAATTTTTTATTTCAGCGCATACAACATAAAAACATATTTGGCAATGTGAACACTGAATCATTTCTACTATTTTATTTTTCTTTGAAATTAGGCACAACCAATCATCACTGTCTTGATTTTTCTTTTAGATTCTAAATCATTAGACTATTTTTTTTTCTTTTTTTTTTTTTTTTTTTTGCAACAGAAGTTTTCTTTACCTTATGTTTGTAGTCCTTCCCTATTATTGTTTTCTTTAAAATGAAATTGCGCTTTTTTTAACTTGATGTTTCAATTGCTTTTGTGCTTTGAAAGCTTCCTTTTTGTCGGGTTTTTTTTTTCCAATTCAATGTTTATTTTATATGGCGACGACGTTAACACAGCTGTTTTTTGGCTCCCTCTGTACCCCCTCTTGGCGCCCTGATTTCAGCAAGAGAGATAACAGTTCTAAGGACTTTTTGGCTTTTTTGTGAAATTTGTAGGTACAGACTTCTTGCAGGTCAATCTATTCACAACTTAATCTCTCCTTTTCGATTCCTATATCTTTGACAATTTTTAATGTCACTGATGATGTTAACACAGCTGTTTTTTGGCTCCCTCTAAACCCCTCTAAAATCGGACAAAAGAGGTAGAAATAGGAAGGGGTTTTGTGATAATCGAAAAAACTCCTTAACTTCTTAATTATAATACACGTAAAATTATTATTACTTCTAGGAAAAGGACCAAAAATTTATGTATCATAGATTTTTGATAAAATTAAAAATGGGCTCAAGAGGCGAAAAAAATAGGGTTTTAGGGAGAAAAAAATTCATAACTTCGTCAATTCTCAAGATATGAAATACGCTTATATTTATTATAAATCTTCTTAATATTATCTACAACTTTTAAATTGACAAGTTTTTGATAGGACCAACTCTTACAGCAAAAACAAATTAAACAGAAATATGGGTAGAAGAAAAAATTATCGTATTAATATGATTCTGGTAAAACCAGCTCTTACAGAAAAATGAAATTAAAAACTCGTCAAAAGCGGCCAGATAAATTTGTTAAACTGGGTTTATCTCTAATCTTGATTTTGTTTTTATTGGTGAAATTAGTACTTAACTTCGAAATCTACATCCGCCTGTAGGCCGAGCCGGCAGGGATTTTTTGGATGTACTTAGTATCCCAGAGTCCGAGTATTATATGTAAACGTTAAGTATTCGTAGTCAAAATCTTCGTAGTAGAATAAATTAATAAAAATAATAAAACTATTTTAAAAAATGCAGCACAAGCATGTAAGAAAATATCAGTAAGAAAAAATCCTAAATTGTTTACATATTTTACAAAATTACAGAAAATAGCTTTATTATTGCTTATTTATCTAAATATTTTAGATTAAATTTTACAAAACTACATTTTATAAATGAAACTAAATTTTATTTACTTGTTGTTTTACTTTCAGTTTTACTTCTTTTTAGAAAAGTAAATGTTTTATTTATATTCAGATTTACTTTAAGACCTAAGTCAGATTAAAAAAAGCTTTTGTGTATAAAAATAGATAATTCTAACGACGATGAAAAATATTAATGAGATTTCTTTTCTTTTATAAAAATGCAAAAATTGTTTATATCTCCATGTTTGAAATTTAATCTTTCTTTTAATATTATGCGTAGGATTATTTTAATGTTTAAATGAACACAAAAATCTCCTCGTAGAAGATTATTTTTGAAAGCTTTTAATGCATTTTTCAGACCGGTGCATAAATCGTTTCAGAATAAGCCTTTCATAAAAGAAATCAAAAGTGTGTAAAATTAAAATTAAATTACAAAATTTGAATTTAAGCGTTATTTCCTATTTTATTTATTCTAAATTTAAAATAATAGAGAATTTAAAAAGTATACTTTTAGTTTAATTTAACTGGGAAGATTTAGTAGAAATGTAATTATAGGATGTAATGAAAATTAGAAATAACTGTATCTAAATTTTAATAATATTCTTTGGCTTATCGAATCTCAAAAATTCTGTCATTAAATAAGGTGAGGAATACTATAAAAATTTAGTGGTAGCAATCAGCCATTTGTGGCTGATTTTTATGTCGACCACAATAAAATATAATACTTGGAAATAATGGAACTATATAATTCTAAAATTTTATCGCTACAATGCACAACCATCAAATGAGTAGATGTCACATCAATGTGCTTCAAAGTAAGAGGCAAAATTAACTTATTTAAAAATGTAAATACAATGGTTTCACGTTTGAAATTTTACCAAGGTGTGCTATTCCCCAAACGCAAATCTAAAATGCACTGTTTTATGCGTTTTTAAACGGACAAATATTTCTGAATTGCTATTGGATGTTCCATTTTGCTTATAACTAAGTTATATTTATCTAAAAAGAAGCACCGTATAAATTTGAAAAGCATTCGCGTTCATTAGAAACGTTTAGATATTCAGGACCGAAATCGAAAACTATTCTTTTAAAGATAAATCACCGAAGATATGTACAGATAATAAAAAAAGACTTATTAGTACAAAAGATATATTGTGAAAGGCAATTAAAAAGAATGTAGATCAAGGAACATTTATTTTGGATTATACCAATTAAAATATGATTTTTATATATTTAGATTTCACATATTATGATTTTATATATATTTATTATTATACATATTTTATGTATTAATCTTTACATATTTTTATATATTTAATAACATAAAGTATTGAAACAAAGTATTTCATGCATAACACTAATTTTTAGTAATTTATTTTTTTGATCAAACAAATCTTCTTTTTAAAATATTTTGCAATTCTATTAACATATAAAATAAAACTTTAATGTTATTAGATGAAAAATTAACTATAAATTTGAATAATCCTTATATTACCCTCTCACCGGAGAATACAAAAAGTTTAGAATTTTAAAAATATATTTTTTAAATGCTTTACGATTACACTTAAAAACGCTAGTCCAGAAATAATCTCTATATCTTTATAAACATTAAATATATTTTAATAAAAAAAAATTACAATTTTTATAAATTTTTAAAATGTTTAAAATGATATATATAATGGTGATATGAAGAGTGCATCATAATGTAAAACATGTTTTCTACAATCTTTTATGATATTTTATTGTTTTTACATATTTTGCAAGTAGGGGAGACTGGGGAGTGTTGGCCCGTTTTTTGCAAAATGATTTTTTTTTATGTTGAATCTAGAATAAAGTTTTATACATCATTTTATTCGCTATACAGTCAGTTATCAAAATAAAAATGCGACATAAGGGTATTATATAAGAAACTTGAAAACTGATTAATTTTAATCATGAGAAAATAATGGGTAAAGGCTGGCCTCATATGGGAGGCTTGGCTCACTTTATTTTATACTGAAACATTTGTTTAAAGAAATAAAATCAGTTTTGGCAGAATAACTTTAAGCGACATTGTGTAATTATTATTGAAAAGTATTTGGGAAACTGGGATGTGTAAACAAACCTGCCTAGACGGAATTCAAGACACAGAAGAAAAATTCCGTTTTAAATACCCACTTTTTGTGACATTCGACCTGGCAACACTAATTGCCACATAGTTTGGCTTCATCTCATTGTGTTCATCTTGGTGAAA
The DNA here is from genome assembly GCA_963932465.1 of Maratus speciosus. Classification (NCBI taxonomy): domain Eukaryota; kingdom Metazoa; phylum Arthropoda; class Arachnida; order Araneae; family Salticidae; genus Maratus; species Maratus speciosus. The sequence continues at coordinate 75,091,475 of OZ010792.1, forward strand.
TTTGCCTGCAAGCCTTCCTAAAGTTTTGATCAAAGCAGAGCCAGAAATTCTTTTGCAGGGCAATAAACATTTAACATTTCTGAAGGCTGCAGCTTTATTCCTTTCCAGTCTTTTCCATTCTTTATATTCACCTATATTATGTACAACGTAAATGAAATAAAAGTTCCTATCAACTTTCCCATTTATATTTCATAAAAAATTTTCTTTCCTCTTTAGCAATTTTTTATAACTTCCTTTAATGAATTTTAAACATTTGCCTTTCTGTCACAAGATTTTACTGTGGCTTTCCAGAATAAATTACATTATTTTAGAAATATAAACATTATACCGTCATTGTATACAGCGTATAATAAAAAAGATTTCCGAAAACACTTAATTAAGGGAGCTTTGACCATCAGGTCAACCCTTCTCACATAGCCACTTTTTAAAGAATAGCTTATGTTATTATGTTATTCATGTTATTTATGTTATTTATGTTAAGCCTAATTTATTGTGCAATCTTTAGCCATAGAATGAAAGATAAATGTTTCTGCTTTATCTAAAACCTACTTAGTTAAATTTCTATGATATATTTTATGTAAGAAAGTCTTACAAAATATTTCAAAAAGTACACTTTTTAAGTTGAAAACACAATTTATTTTTCCACACCTGTTTCAATTAGCTGCATGAAACAAAGACAATTGTTTGAGCATTCGAGTAGCTCTGGTTACCACCTTTTGGCAAATCTCTGTAATTCTTTTAAATATGAAAAATGAAGGGTGGGTCATGATGCCTCCCTTAAGTCAACCCTCCCCAATCTTCCTACACCATGCATTTGGTTTGAGGTGGTATTGTTAATAATTAAAGGTAAAAACGCAAAAACGCATTTTCATTGCTAGAAAATGGTGAAAAGTTATAAAATTTACAGTATCATAAACTCAGTAACTTTTGGTTGTAATTGAATTTCTGTTTTATTTATTCAAAAATGGTAAACGTTCCTCTGAGTATAACTTCCATGACCTAGGGACTGTATAAAAATTTAAATTTCTTAATTTTAAAATTTTTTTACTGTTTTGAAGTAAATGGTTTTGGTATGTTTATGTACATTGGTCAACAATAAGAAGGAGCACATTGTCGCGCACGATTGTGTGTGACTAGTTAGAAATTAAGGCTATTCTCAAATCCAAAGGGGCAACTTTATGACATAAGTTTTAATTCATTTTAGTTTAAAAACGCATCAAACTGGTAGGTGTTATTATTCAGAAAATACGTAATCGAAAGACGTTTTCAGTTTTTTTATAAACACAATAGATCTTTCAGAAAATACTGTCAAAGTTGGTGTTTTGAATAGAATTTTCCGATGAAAGCAGAAAAACTAGTCAACGAAGGGGGAAAACTTCTTGACAAGTGATCAAAATCACTTATAACTCAATAGGTAATTTATTTGTCAAAAAATGGAAAAATCCTTTCGATTCCAAATAGCTTTCGTAGTCAGTCAGGTCTGTCAATTTTATAACTTTACGTTTAAAAATGTGTACGTCATTGTGTCAGAAATATTCACGTTTGTTGGGCAGTGAACTTGAGAACAGACTTAATGTAATTTATAAATAAAAGCGATATCACGTATTCTCTAAACGCATAGTTCAAAAATTCAATACCATATAAAATTTCCTTTGTTTTAACAGCATCGATTCACTTCCAATTTCCGAGTTTTAATGAAACTCTTGTTTGAAATATAAATATTTAGAATAGCGTTTTTAATTTCCCCAGAATCCATTAAAATTCCTGTAACAGAATCCAATATCTGTTTAATTAATTTATGCAATTGACGGTTTCTTACGGAATCCGAGTATGTAAATTTCTGAAATTTACTTGCTTTTAATTTTAAGAAAAAGATGTAAGATGTGAAAGCATTTTCTTATTTTGTATCAAATTTAAAACTACATCTTGAAAATATTCTTTTGAGAATAAAACATTGACAAATACACAATAATACCAGAATTTTTAACATATGTTATTATATTTCATAATGCTACTTTCGTGGAGGGGTTTGAATAAAAATCTTTATATTTTCATTATTATTTTACTTAGGTAAAGTTTGCTAAACTAATATTAACTTTTTATATTAAACTAGGGGCCTCTTCCCCCTGCATGCCACGCTCGCCAACCCCCGTTCAGACACAACAGAATCTAAAAACACGTTAATCTGATGGGTTTTAAAAATATTAGAGAAGATTGAATTAAACTGAAAAAAGCCGTGCAGATCCCCCTGTAAACAGGTTTCCATTCAATTCCCCTTGATTGTAAAAATTTAAGGCCAAATCAGTTGCTGTTAAGATATCAAATGGTTGTTTTCGTTTCTGATTAAAGAGGATCAGTTAAACATTTGAAAATAAGCTAAAATAAAATAAATTAAGTATAAGAGTCTTTGTCTCCCGGTATTTTAAAACAATCTCTATAACAATAGCCTAAGTCATGTGACTATCATCAACAGTTCCAAGCGGACCACTTCGCTTTTTATATTCTGGGTGCCATTTTGGTACTTTTATGTTAGCCAGGCACAGGTGATAAGCCGCCAAATATTATTCTATCGCCATCATTTCATCTATATTATAATAGTTCAAGTCATCAACTCCCATAAACAAATACGGTCCGATCCCTTCGCCGTTCATATGAAAGTTTGGCAAAGATGTCACATACGTCCCATATTGGCGTGATATTTTAACGACGTCAATTTGGGGAACGCATCAACAGCATAAACAGCAACATCCGGCTTACCATATCAAGCAAAATAACGATACTTTGGCGCCAGTTATGTGCCCGTTCCGTATAAGACATTGGCGTCAGAAAAAAATCGCCAATATGGGACTGTAAGTTTTCCATTTTGATTAAAAAATCATTATTTTTTTCGAATAAAACTACATAAATTTGCCATGGTCGCAAAGAATTCTAGGTACTGTTACGCTAGCAGGATACAAATCTCGCCAATAGCTTTTTTTCAACTCGACAGTTAGCTTTTTTTTTTTTTTCGAGTGGTAATATCTGGCCAGATACGCACCGCAGGTTTGGCGTGATTTTTATTTTTTTACGAAAATTTGGCGAAAACCTCGTTTTCAAATACCAGTTACATATGCATTTTTGGTATTCCTTAGATATCCCGTCGACCGAAAATCTATCGCCAAACTATAAGATTAAAAGCCAATAATGGTTGATCGTAAATGTCACATTCACTTGACTTTAAGCAAGTTACACGTGTTTACGTCATCAAGTGATTTTTATTTCGACGTTTTATTCATATATTTATTAATGTTATACTAATTTATTTGTTCTTTCGTTATTTAAAATAAAAATTATGTCAATTTGTATAATTTGGCGAGTGTTTTGGCGATTTATATAATTTGGCGAAATTGGTCGACGGAATAACTAAGTAGTACTGTATTTCTTAATTATTTTCTATTACTTTCTAAAGGAAATATCAAAAAAATAATTAATAATCATAGAACAAAATAATTTATATCATTTGTAAAAAGAAATAAAAGTAAATAAACATTTATTATCAAATAAACAACATTAGCCGGGTTACAATGTCAACCTTTTCTGAAATATAAAAAAAATATCTGTTTGATTAAAATTTGAGTTGCCATTATTAGAAAAATGTATATAAAATTAGAAAAAAATTAATATTTCGAAAACTAATTCGAATTTAAAAATTCTAATACCAGTTTTGAAATCTGCGGATCAATATTGATTTTTGGCGTTAATTTCATCGCAAAATATTCCATATTTTAGGAGAAATCGCCGTGAAACATAATCAGTTGTTTAATCGGCCGATTCATACTTCCGTTTCATAAATTCGTTTCATTAGGATTTTATATATATAGGGTAGATGTACGGCAATGAAAACAGTCTTTTTTGTTTAAGAGAATTGATAGCTTTTTTTACATCTTGCTTTGTTTCGTCCGATTATGTCGGATATTGAACAGTGTAAACATTTAATTTTCATTAAACTCACTTTTACTTTATATTTTATTTTCATCTTTAATTTTATGTTTATATTTATATTAAATTTACTTTTCTCACCCTTCAAAAATTTTCAGCTTTTTCTTATTTTTAATTTTTAATTTTTTTCTTATTTTTTATTTTTATTTTTTTCTTATATTGTAGCACATTTATGTGCTATGGCTAGACTTAATTTCATGGCTCCTCTATGATGTGGTATAAACTTACTCATACACAGGGATTGGAGTAGCACTGTTACTGGGTAACCCACTGAACTTTTCTTCTGTTCAGTTGTTTGAAAAAAATTTAAACTTTCTATTTTTATTGGCCACCAGCCGCGTCTATGCATTCTTCTATAGCTCCCATTGCATTGTAAAACGCTTTTACCTGTATACCGGATGTAACATTAATAAATTGACTTTATAAAATAGTCCAATCTTGAACGCCAGATTCACCTTTGTTTATTATATAAAAACATGGAAACATTTAAAATGCTTCATTTAAACACATTACTACATAGGTGTGATAATATATATGCAAATGTTTTTTAAATTAAAAACACTAGATCTTAAAATGATAAAAAGCTACTCCAAGCGCTTTTGGCTAACCTTAAGCCTTTGAAGGTTAGCCGAAAGCGCTTGGAGTAGCTTTTTATCATTTTAACATCAAGTATTTTTAATTTTAAAAACATTTGTATATATTTTATCACACCTATGTAGTAATGTGTTTAAATGAAGCATTTTAAATGTTTCCATGTTTTTATACCGGATGTAAATTTCAGTCGCAACTAGGGAATCCACAACACATCGACATTGTTCTATTGTTCCAGGTGTTTTAAACAGTTTTCGTGATGCTATTAAATGTAAAATATCAATTATTTATAAAATATTTTATATCAAAGTAATGAAGATTAAGAACTAATTTATGGTAAATTTCCTAAAAATGTCTTTAACCCTTTATCTACTGATGGTACTTATAAGTACCATTAAAATAACTTGTTATAAAATTAATTTAATACATGGATTAGTAGTAATACAGTTTAGAATGAGTTATAGATGCATTACTTTATCATGTTCCAAAAGCATTATGGGTTACACAAAACAAAAATATTTTTTAAAGGATGATTTCTTTGGCCTTTGCATCTTTTCAACTTTCTTGGCGTTGGAGGGTGGGGGGGGGGGGGGAATTTTCAATTCAGAAATATTTTTATATTTCTATCAGAAATATTTCTATATCTCTATTGCAAGAACATTATATTTGTAGATTTCCTAATTCTACAAAATAATAATAATAATAAAAAAAAACATATTTAAAATAAAAGATTTGATTGGGGGTTATAAATGTAACACAAAATCCCTATAAATTCAAATTTAATGAATCCTTCTAAATCCGTTAATCCTTCTAAAATCCTTCTAAAAGTTATTAAATGATTATGTAAATCTTCTAATTTAGTTTAAAAAATTCACGAAAAATGCTTTAGAAGATGAAATTTTCATGAATTCATAATTCAGTGCATAAAGGGTTAATATGAATCATCTAACACTGGGTGTCCATTGCTATCGTTGACCAATAGCTAATTCCTAAATTGTTACTTAAAACTAAAGTTTTAATTATAAATGCGTTTCAAATGTTATTCTACATCATATGAAAATCCATTTCCGTCAAAATAGGTACCTTTTTTGCCTTTAATAAATTAAAATTTTTATACTTAGTTGTATCCTTCGTTGCTAAGTTATATTTTGAAAAAAAATTCTCCGTGCTCTTAGAAGTAAAACCACTTCTGAGTGACCAAAATTTACCGAGTTATGATGCTTTGAATTTTTTTAATAATTAGAATTTTCTGTCACACACACAAAGACACTTTTAATGTCAAAAAACGCCAAAAAAATTATAAAATTCAAATACTGCAATTCGATAAATGTTAGTTGTAGATGAAAGAAATTTTCACTGATTTACTTGTGACTGATTTTGAATAGAAAAAGTTTCTTAAATATAACTTCAGGGAACTTGCATATATTTAAATTCCACGACTTTTAAAAAATTAAATATTTTGCGTAATTATATATTTATATGATGAAAAACAACATTTAAAAAATTTTTGAAATTAGAAAGTTCAACTGCAAAATTATCTGTTTTAGAATTAGCTGTTGGTCAAACATAAGAAGGGACAATTTTTGTATACCGCAAATGTTAAAATGGTTTGAAAATAAAGAATTTTCAACTAATTATTTTATGTATTTCATTTATTTATTGAACGCATACATCTAACTTGTGTGTTTGACATCAAGTGTCCGCTTATAAGTCATCGTCAATATACAAGGACGAGATAGCAATAAGAAAATTTACAACACCAGAGAATTACAACAGGGAACTCCACAAAGAGTGTGCATCGAAGCCGGCGGGAGTCGAACCTCCAGCCTACCCTACGGCCTCAAGCAATTAGCGGTGTGTTGCCTTAACCACTAAGCCACGGTGGTCCCATGTATTTCATTTAACTTGAAAATCACATCTTTGAATGAAAGTACAGATTTTCTTTTCCTTTTCAATGAAATCCTTTTGAATTATCATCTACCCTATATATATAAAATCCTAATGAAACGGATTTATGAAACGAATATATGAAACGCCTGAAATGTTTCGATTCTTTGAATCGACTGATTAAACAACTGATTTAGTTTCACGGCGATTTCTCCTAAAATATGGAATACTTTGCGATGAAATTAACACCAAAAATCCGTGTTGATCCACAGATCTCAAAACTGGTATTAGAATTTTTAAATTCGAATTAGTTTTCGAAATATTAATTTTTTTCTAATTTTAAATAAATTTTTTCTAATGATGGCAACACAAATTTTAATCATAACAGAATTTTTTTTTTTTTTTTTCATAATTCAGAAAAGGTTACTATTTTAAATTAATTTTGCAACAGTTTGGACTCCTTTAAATCTATGCTAAGAACAATGATTTTTTTGTATTTCGTTATCATTTTATTAAATACAAAACTTTCATTTAAAAATGAAACATTTAAATTGATGGCTTTCACTTCTTTAACAACAAAAAAAAAAAAAAAAAAAAAAAAAAAAAAAAATTAGGCACAGATGTCATATACGCACCGGAGTACCTAATTGGCGCACAAATGGCATTATTTTGATAGATATGGTAACCCGGCTATTGTTGTTTATTTAATAATAAATGTTTATTTACTTTTATTTGTTTTTTAATTTATATAAATTATTTTGTTCTATAGTTATTAATTATTTTTTTGATATTTCGTTTTGAAAATAATAGAAAATAATTAAAAAATTCGGTACAATGTAGTAGTTATTCCGTCAACCAATTTCGCAAATTATATAACTCGCCAAACCACTCGCCAAATTGTACAGATTGACAAAATTTTTATTTTAAATAACGAAAGAGCAAATAAATTAGTATAACATTAATAAATATAAAAATAAAACGTCGAAATAAAAATCACTTGATAACGTAAACACGTGTAATTTTCTAAAAGTCAAGTGAATGTGGCATTTACGATGAAGCATTATTGGCATATAATCTTATTGTTCGCGATAGATTTTTTATCGACGGCGACGGGATAACTAAGTAGTACCAGAAATACATATGTAACTGGTATTCGAAAACGAGGTTTTCGCCAAATTTTCGTAAAAAAAAAAAAAAAAAAATCATGCCAAACATGCGGTGCGTATATGACATCTGGCGAAATATTAAATTATGTAACAAACCATGTCATTTAATTTCAACTTCAAATCAATGTTTTAGTTTACCACTCGAACAATAAAAAAAAAATGCTAACTGGCGAGTTGAAAAAAAGGTATTGGCGAGATCTGCAGCAGGCTTTTTTTCTTTCGGCACAGATGTCATATATGGCCCCATATTGGCGCGATTTTTTTCTGACGCCAATGTCATATACGCAACGGTTACTTAACTGGTGCCAAAGTATCGTTATTTTGCTTGATATGGTAAGCCGGATGTTGTTGTTTATGCTGTTGATGCGTTCACCAAATTGGCGTTGGAAAAAAATCGCGCCAGTATGGGGCGTATATGATATTTGTTCCAAACCTTCATATGAAAGGCGAAGGGATCAGATCGTATTCATTTGATGACTTGAACTATTATAATATAGATAAAATGATGGGGATAGAATAATATTTGGCGACTTATCACCTGTGCCTGGATAACATTAAAGTATCAAAATGGCACCTAGAGTATAAAAAGCAAAGTGTTCCGCCCGGAACTGTTGATGATAGCCGCATGATTTAGGCTATTGTTATAGAGATCGTTTTAAAATATCGGTTGACAAAGACTCTGAATACTTAATTCATTTTATTTTAGCTTCTTTTCAAATGTTTAACTGATCCTCTTTAATCAAAAACGAAAAAAAACCATTGGATGTCTTAATAGCAACTGATTAAATTTTTGCAATCAAAGGGAATTGAATGGAAACCCGTTTACAGGGAGATCTGCACAGCTTTTTCAGTATAATTTAATCTTCTCTAATATTTTTAAAACCCATTAGATTAGCATGTTTTTAGATTTTTAGATTCTACAGTGTCTGAATAGGGGTTGGCGAGCGTAGCTTGCAGGGGACAGATTTTTAGATTCTGCGGTGACTGAACGGGAGTTGGCGAGCGTAGCTTGCAGGGAGACAGAGCCCCCTAGTTTATATGATAAAAGTGCAAAACTTTAGAAATTTTCCACTGATTTTATATACTTGTCGCGTAAAAATCTGTTTTGAATCTACAGGTTTTTTAGTAAAACCCGAAGTAATGATGTTTTCCATGTTTAGATAATAATAAATACTCACAGGCTTTACTTGCAAATAAGAGCTTCGAAACTGAATTTTATCTAACATTGCACAAATTATAGCTTTAGAAACTGCATCAATAGAAATATTTGACATTTAATTTTCTGATTTCGTAGCTGAATTTAATAAAATATTCCACCAGAAAAAAATAAAAATACACTAGAAAAATATAAAATTAAGCAACTGTTTATGACATTTCGAAATTGGATCATTTGTAGGGTTTCGTTCATCTGACGAAACCCTATTCGTCTCGCTCCTCTGTATGTCTGTCCGTCTGTCTGTCTGTGACAGAGCTCGTTCTCAGAAACTATACATGTTGGAGACTTGAAATTTTGCATACTTATAGATGAACACCACACATCATACAACAAATCATAAAATTTTGAAAAAGTCGTATATTTAACCCTTTGGGCTCCCACATGTGTATTTTAAACAATTCTTTCTAAGTGAGTCCCTAATTAGGTTGCAGGGGTGACATTTTGCATACTTATAGCTGAATACCTCACATCAAACGACAAATCATAAAATTTTGAAAAAGTCGTACATTTAACCCTTTGGGCTCCCACATGTGTATTTTAAACAATTCTTTCTAAGTGAGTCCCTAATTAGGTTGGAAGCGTGGAATTTTGCATACTTATAGCTGAACACCTCACATCAAATGACAAACCATAAAATTTTGAAAAAGTCGTACATTTAACCCTTTGGGCTCCCACATGTGTATTTTAAACAATTCTTTCTATGTGAGCCTCTAATTAGGTTGGAAGCGTGGAATTTTACATACTTATAGCTGAACACCTCACATCAAATGACAAACCATAAAATTTTGAAAAAGTCGTACATTTAAGCCTTTGGGCTCCCACATGTGTATTTTAACAATTCTTTCTATGTGAGCCTCTAATTAGGTTGGAAGCGTGAAATTTTACATACCTATAGCTGAACACCTCACATCAAACGACAAACTATAAAATTTTGAAAAAGCCGTACATTTAACCCTTTGGGTTCCCACATGTGTATTTTAAACAATTCTTTCTAAGTGAGCCCCTAATTAGGTTGGAGGAGTTAAATTTTGCATACTTATAGCTGAATACCTCACATCAAACGTCAAATCATAAAATTTTCCAAAAGTCGTACATTTAACCTTTTAGGCTCCCACATGCGTATTTTGAGCAATTCTTTCTAACTGAGCCGTTATTAAATTGGAGATTTGGAATTTTGCATACTTATAGCAGAACACCTGAAGCCAGGCGACAAATCGAAAAATCTTGAAAAAGTCTTACGTTTAACCCTTTGAGCTACCACATATGCATTTTAAGCAATTCTTTCTAAGAGAGCCCCTAATTAAGTTGGAGACATGAATTTTTGCATACGTATAGCTGAATACCTCAGACCACACGACAAATCATAAAATTTTAAAAAGTCTTATATTATTTACGCCTCCGGGCTCTAACTTGTATATTTTAAGCAATCTTTTTAACCTCCGCCCTTTTCACCCCGGGAGCACTTTTCCAACTTTTGCCGACACCCCTTTGACCATTCTTTCATATTATGCACCATAGTCTTACATATTTTAGTTCCACTTTTTACCGCCAGGGGCGCCAACTTATCTCGTGTGCTATGGGCCCAATCCCTTCGACTAATATATATACGGATAGTATGTAAAACGGAGTTTCGTTCGGATAGAGGTTTGTTTAGAATAGAGTGCGCCCCTGCTTGCGAAATGTGGAACTAACAGATTTTCCAAAAGGATAAAGTGTTTTGAAGGAATATTAAACGAAACCCTCTGTCCGATCTATGATCACACTTAATCACTTGTTATTCATGTTAAAGCTGTTATTATGTTATGGCATAAATACGGCTTTATGAATTTAAGTAAAATGATGCCCCACCTGTCCTGTATTCACAGTGAATAAGTGATATTAAAGTTTACCGCGTTTCCTTTCGAATAATACCGAATCTAGTATTAATATTTGACCGGAAAGATATATTGTGTATGTCATAGTAATTCATGCACAATAATTTACATTGACTCATTTAATACAATATACATTATTTCATACGTTCCTACAAAGTAATATATATATATATATATATATATATATATATATATATCTTCATGGAAAAAATTACATGCTTTTAATTACAATCATGTAATACTGTACAACTAGAGTTATTTTTATTCGTGTTCTAAGATGTCGGTTTTTACGTTGAATTGGAAAGTGATAGGATTTCTTATGTAACATATGTGCTCATATCTTAGAGATAATCTGTGTTACATTTTTGATAATACACTTACACATAGGCCAGTAAAAAAAGTATTTGCTAACCGATAATTCGCGGAAAGCTGGATATCGTTTTAATCAATTTGTTTAACACCCAAATGAAGGGATTTGTAGTTTGTCCCATTTTTCCTGGTGAGCTTTACATGTGGCACCGCGAAAACCTCAATATCTTCGGACTGTTTTCAGTATTTCGCAAATAACTTAAAAACCATTCAGGCTACAGCTGAATGGTTACCATCTTTCCTAGTAAATTGTAGAGCATAAAATTCTGCATCAATTGAGTACCACATATTAAAAATTGCAACAATAGTAAGCGAGATATGATAAATTAAAAAAGGACATTTTTCCAAATTGTTCTAAAAAAAATCCCTGCCGGCTCGGGCCTACAGGTGGAGGTAGATTTCGAAGTTAAGTACTAAATTCACCAACAAAACTTAAATCAAGATTAGAGATAAGCCCAGTTCCTTCACTAAGAATGAACTTTAGGGAGGTAAACATTTTGTGAAAATTCTAATATACACGAATACACACACGCATGTATATGGAATAGGTTTAAAAAATAGCTAAAGCAAATTCAGAGAACCTCAAAGTGTTAAAATATTTCCATAGTTAATATTTCCATAGTCGAGTTTTTATCATGTTTTAATACGCTTCTTCAAACTCACATGACGTTACATATACGCTTGTTGAGGTTCATTTAATTTCCAATATGACGCAATATTTTGTTTTTGTTTTTAATTTGTCAAACTAATTATTTAATTTTGAGTTTTCATGCGGAAATCTTGCTCTAGAAAACTTACGACGTAATATTCAATTTGTTTCCAATCCGTCAAATTATGTATTTAATATAATGTTTCACGTGAAAATCTTGCAATAGAAAAGCAATTGTTGTGGTGAGAATTTTATAGTTTTTTTTAATTGTTGGCAACAGCTATAAAGAAAAATATTTATTTTTTCCTGTCATTGTTGTGTAAGAGCTAGTTTTATCAGAATCATGTTAAGACGGTACTCAAAATTTTGAACCCTCCCCATTTCCATTCCCTTGGAGCGATTTTGCCCATTTTCAATCCCCGCCGAGATATTAGCCATCTCAAAGTTGTTGAAGACGATCCGTGCATAATTGCGATTTTTATCGTGCGGACAAAATTTAGTACATACATACATATATATATATAAAAAAAAATTTTATGATGTTTTTTATTATATCTTATCATTTTGAATGCAACAATTCATTTTGAATTATTTATTCCTTAGTTAGTATCTTATATATATTTATATATACCTAGGTAGCTAAATGTTTTAGCAATCTTTTAAATACTATACGCTTAGATCTTTGCTGCAAAAGCGCATAATTTTTGTGTATTTCTATATGATTTCTACTTTGTAGTTATCTGATACCTCCCTTAGGAAATTCCATTAAATTTTTCATTCTTATCATCGCAAAAGTATCATTTTATGATTTTTACCTTTCTAGTTATGTATTTTATTTTCAATCATTCACAATAATGGGGTTTTTGATGATGGTCGGTAATGTTTAATTAATGGTTATATTAAACAAAAACCTAATTTGGAGAACAAATTAAAAAAACAAAATTTATTTCCTACATTGTTTAGCCCGACAAGGAAGCAGATATTAAGATATTTCATTCAATTCGTTCTACATTTAATGTTAAATTTTTGTAACAAATGAGTTAAACCAATTGAACATTTAAAAATAAAAATAAAATTCATACAACATGACACTTTAAGCACTCTAAAAACTTAGATTCTGTTCAAATAAAATCGAAATAAATCTTAGACGTTTTCTATTTTTCAGTTATAAATATTTGTATTGCAGATTTTTGTATTATTTTTATGATGATTGTACATAAAATGATAAAATACATGCAAAATACAAAACTTTAAAAAAGTCTAAGATTTATTTCGATTTCATTTGAACGGAATCTAAGTTTTTAGAGTGTTTAAAGTATCATGTTGTATGAATTTTATTTTTATTTTTTAATGTTCAATTGGTTTGTCTTATTTGTTACAAAAATTTAACATTAAATGTAGAACAAATTGAATGAAATATCTTAATATCTGTCCCTCTTCGGGCTTAAACAATGTAGGATATAAATTTTGTTTTTTTAATTTGTTCTCCAAATTAGGTTTTTGTTTAATATGTCAAGTTTTTTAATAACTACTGCATTCAGACGAACACATTTCAAAATTAATGGAGGGTACCATCATCAGGCTTTGATTCATGCGGTATCATATCACAATTTGTGGTGCAATTTACCTATGTATAATTCAAAATGTTTCACCAGTGCAATAATGCAAGTTGCTGTACTTTGGGCAAAAACTTCTAATGTGAACTTAAAAAATCTGTTTGAAAATGTCATTTTTATTTCTACTTTGACGTCATATTCAACTTCTTTTTAATTCTTAAAAAAAAAAACTATTTCAGTAATTTTTCACGTGAAAATCATTCAACTAAAAATAGACAAATTACTATTACGGTTTTTGAATTATTGGCAACAATTTAAAAAAAAATGTTAAATTTTATTGGAAAAATGTCCGTTTATTCTCAATGAAAAAAAGCGAAATTTAGAATTATTAAGAAACATATTTGAAAAATGTAGATAAAAATTATCCCATGTTACTCTCTGGGTTATAATTCAGCCATATACAAAGGCATTTTTACATTCGTTTTGACCCTCACGTCAGGCAAACATTTTCACACTTTAAATTTATAATATTATTAGAATTAGTAAAGAAAAAAAAATGAGTGGCATCAGGGACAAAAAGGTGGGAAGAAAAAAAATAAAAAAGTTATGAGCTCCATAGGCTTTTCAGTGTTAAATTAACATTGAGAAGTGACACTGGAAATAAATAAGTATTGCGCTGCCGCGCAATACTTAATTATATAAACTTTTTGGGTGGTGGTGTTTTTGTGTTCCTGGGGTCCTGTACTGAAAAGTTATGAAGGAATTTTTCAAAAGTCGCACCATGGTAACGACTGCAATAGGTAGTATTTTTTACGAAATCTACCTAAAACTCATAAAATCAGTTTTTTGCGTATCAGTTATCGGTTAAATGCATCGTTTCGCTTACAAAACAGTAGTATTGCATAAATTGCCGAATGACACTATTTAATTAACGACTTCAAAATTTAATTACATCAATATGTGAATTTCACCAACCTTTCCAACACATGATTGCATTTGAAGTGCAACTGATGTCACTAAATTAATTTTAATTGTGTCGTTTGTAAAGAAATTATTTTTTTAAGTGCATAAATGATTATATTTTGAAAATTAATGAAATTATGAATATAAGGGATAGATAATTGAAAAATGGGAGAATTGTACGTGTACTTAAAATTATGTATTTTATAAAACGTTAGACAACAATATAATAATAACAGAAAATCAAGAAAAATAATTTACTTAAAAAAGTTAGTTTAAAAGCAATGGTAATAAAATCAACTCAAAGTTACTTGAGAAAATAGAGGGAAATCGAGCTTAGGGCGGTTTTTTTTTAGCCCCCGGTATGATGTTTCTTTCTCCCAGCTTATTTTGTGTCGTCTCCAAAAAATAACGTAACGTTATATAAGCCAGCCATAAAACAAAGCAGATGTATCACTGTACAATTAAATACTCGATAGCAATTTATTTAACTTCTAAGCATCGCCCATTTTCGATTTTTATACCGTCGTATTGGGGGAAAAAGGGTACTTTTTAATGCAATTTGTTTGAAAACTGTATCTCCATTTATTCTTGAGGTATTAAATTTTTTATAGTTTTTAGCGGCATTTATTTAATTTTGTTAACTCAAGTACTCCATTTCTGTAGAAAGTAAAGAAAAAATAGTTGAAAAATAGCAATTATATATTTTGTTGGCATTTTCCCATAAATAATGAAAAGAAAATGTAATTAAAGTACGTGCTATTTTGAGAAAACTATAAATGAATGATTTCTGATAAAACAGGGAGCTATTATAAACTAAATTTATTTTTAAGTATCTATATTAATATATTACAAACAAATGAAGGCATACAGATCATAAGATAAGACGATTTTTTTTTCGTCGAGTTTCTTGGTGATTTCTTTTTGCTGGATTTGTGTATTATTCTGAGATAGTGACGTCCTATGCATACATTATTGTAGATGTTGTTTATGACTTGATCGTAAATGAGGAATTCTTCAGTGGATGCGAATGACGTCGTTTTATATAAAATAAAATCGCGTGTTTTAAGTCTTAAAACTGAACTACAGTAGAGCCCCGATTATCCGAGTCCCGCTTAACCGAGTTTCCGCTTTAACCGAGTTATTTTCTTCTGATGGACTGATGGCTTCTATTAGTATGAAAGAGTCATTATAAATGAAGTGTTAGGTGAAGATGAAAGAGCAGTTGTAAAAAGTTAGAACACTGATTTTCTGGTCAGAATGGTGGAAAAATGCCCATATATGTATTTTTAAACAATTATGGCCACTTTTTCCCCATTCTGACCAGAAAATCAGAGTTCTAACTTTCTTACGGCTGTATAAACTATATTCATCATATAGACGGCCACGCAAAAGAATTCGTTCGTATAATATTCCAAGAGCGTGAAATAGTTAACGATATTTTTAATTTTATTTCGCATTCAACTGCTGAATTATATTTTGTATTCTAACAGATATTTGTAGTATACAAATACATTCTACATTCCTATAATTAAAAAAACGAATACATTACTATTAACTAACTGTAGAAGTGCGACGGCTACAGTTAACTGTAGAAGATTTCTAGAAGTACATTTTCCGTTGTGTCATGCGATATTTACCTAAATTAAATTGTGTCTTCATATGTGGCGTATCTTTTTAGATAATGCACAGGGTTGTACAAAAGAGTTAGATTTCATTTCAGGCCGTTGGCCAAAACTGATGCAGGTAAATTTTTGACTGTGTTCTTAAATTCGACTACTTTTCCGACTATAGACGGTAAAGGAAACTCGGTACCCTTCGAAAAATGACGAAAATAGCGATTTTATAATTTTTTTGTTTAAATTATACTTTATTATCCCTAGTACATTCTGATGAAGTTTCGTAAAGATTTAAGTATTATAAATACAGTTTAAAGCAATTTTATTACATCGCTGTCTCTTTAAATGCCACAAGGCATTTCAATGAAAAGTGAATTTTCTCAGTTTGTGTGTTTTCGACGGATAGGCATGTTCAAAGTAATAAAACTTTTGTGTATATTTTTTAATTAACCAGATTTTTTTCGGGGGGGGGGGGGGGGGTTCCTTCTGGTCTATTTGATAAAACGAAATATCGGATTTACAATTAATTAAAAAGGTGTTTTTTTTACTCATAAAAATATAAAATAAATTCAGTTTTTACTGTAATTTTACACGTATTTGTTCATTTTATTTTATTTTCCTCATAAACTAATTCACTTATGATAAATCAACACTTAAAATTATACAGAACACTTCTACGAATAATTTTGGTAATAATAGTGTTATATATACATATAAATATACATACATATAAGTATATATACACATCTCTCTATATATACGTATATTGTATATATACACACATATATTTATACATTTATATATCATATATATGTATATATAACACTGGCGCCCAGCTAACCGAAAAGTACCATAATTTTTATCAAAATTAGCTCAAAATGTTCAAACTTGTACGAGAAGATACATTTTAAAATGTACTTAAATTTTTCAAAAGAATTTAAATTTTTCGAATTTTGCCATGGAAATCTAACATGTTCTTGATAGAATCATTTTCCTCCATTGAGTCCTTTATTATTATGCAAAAAATGTACATTAAAATGCTTAAATTAAAAAAAAAGTTCAAAGGGTATTGAGCCCCCTTAAATTAGTTTTCAAAAATGATATGCACTTTAAAAACAGCTTACTTACATATCCTACTTACACATCCTTACAGCCTACTTACTACTTACATCGCAAGAAAAGTGACATATCTCGCAAAAATTCATTTTGCATTTTATTTCACTAAAAGGTCTGTCATAGGTGTGTCTTGCTGTACAATAAGTTTCATAAGCGTAGTTATATGGAAAATCACTTTATTGCACTATATATCCATTTTTGACCAAGAAGGGAGGTGGATTGTGTGGGAGGTAAAATTACCCAACCCTCCAAACCCCATCCTACGTCTTCATTCTTAAGGGTTTTAAGATTTTATGCACATTTTAGGTGCGTTCGTAATTATATAAATACGTAGCACCTATAGTCGTCGTTCAGTCCGTCCGTCCGTCCGTCCGTCAGTCTGTCTGTCTGTCCGCATGTAACAGAGCAAAATCTACCCAACCGAATGGTCTGAAATTTTTTATGTATGATTGTTGCAAAATTTTGTCGAGCCATTTCAAATTTTATGAAAATCGGATGTATAGTTTAATTACAGGGACAGTCAAAAGTTTTCCGTTACATTACGGCCAATGGGAAAAAAATATTGCAAGTGCGTTTTAATGACGTTAGAGCCTTCCGAATGGTCTGAAAATTTAAATATATAATTGTTGCAAAATTTTGTCGAGCCATTTCAAATTTTATGAAAATCGGATGTATAGTTTAATTACAGGGACAGTCAAAAGTTTTCCGTTACATTACGGGGAATGGGAAAAAAATTATTGCAAGTGCATTTTAATGATGTTATAGACTATGCATTTATGAAGTTAAAAAATATATACATTCAGTACAATATGGGGTACAAAAAATAATTATAAAACTAGTTATAGTACGAACGCACCTCATTTGCCACGTTTGACGAGCAATTTCCGACTTGTTTATTATTGCACGCATAGCTAACAGCTATAATTTCATGTTACATTAAAAAAATGCGAAACTTCCCCCCCCCTTCCCCCCATTCGCCTCTCCTGTGAAATTTACTTTTGTCGAGATGTGTCACTTTTCTTGCCGGCGAGCGATATCTTCTTTCACATTATGAAATGGGAAGTTTCATTAATATATTATGGATGTCTTGGAAAGAGTATTATAATCTGTGCTTGAAGCAATATTTTTCTTTCCTGTTTATTATAGAAAAAAGTATATACGTCAATAGTTTTATTATTTAACTTTTATTGAATTCTTTTTGTTAACACTTTTTAAAAAATATATATTTTTGAAACAAATAGTTAGAGAATTCTCATCACTGACACAAACAAGAATATTTCATGATATTAAAAGTATGACACATTTAACAGTTGGTACTTTAACACAAGAAAGATTGTGAGGGGTCAAAAACATAAATTTAAAAGACTCAAAATAAGAAAAAAGTTAAATAAATGAGTTAAACAATTTTAAATAAAAATTCTGGTGTAAACTATTTTTTAAATCTTGAGTTAAATTTCCTGCCTTTCTAGAGTTAACCAATTCGTTAACGGGGCCAGTATCTTTCTGTTATTCGGAACACGAACAAATACATCACCATTTTCAATTTACTCAAACGCAAATGATATGCAATTAAGTTTTTTTTTTTTCTTTTGTGCGTAAAGTATATATTCTTAAGTTGCACAGAAAAATAAATGTTGTACATAAAAGAATAATATTAAAATTTCATTTTTTAAAATTTAAATCACTAATACGTAAATAAAATAAAAAAGTCCTTCCGGCCAGTGCCGGGAGGAAGAGGTAGCTTTCATATTCCTTATTTTAAAAAAGCCAACTTATATTATTCAAACACACGAAGCTCAATTAAGTGGAAACCGAATGTAGGAGATTCAATTTTAATTTTTATCAATACTAAATCATTATGAATGAGAATTTCGCGAAATTAGTCAGCTTTATCCAAGATGCTTTTATTTAAAGTAACTTATATTTGGCTGCTAAATTCGGCGATTTCTTAAAGTGCCTGTCATTTTAAGACAGCATGGTGGATGAGGCTAACCAGTGAACTTGGTCGAGACCTTAGTAATTGCTGTGCACATGCTCACTCGCATCGGAATCGGTTGATATATACGAGTGCTGCAGGCAATCAGATTTTTCAAAATGTCACTCACGTTAAAAATTGAAACTGCTATATCTGGACCATTTTTTAAGGTAAAGACAAACAATAAATGCTCCTGAATCCTTATATCAAGATCAAATACTTAAGAAAGAAACCTTTTTCAATTTCTAATTTTTTTGCACCTCACTTTAAATATAATTTTTTTTAATTTAATGGCCGCCATTTTGAAACAAGATGGCTGATGAAGCTGGCCAGCGAACTTGGTCGAGATATTGATGTATACTATCCACATGCCTTCTTCCATCGAAATAGGCGAATACGTGTGGTATCGCGGGACAAATACAAGATCGTTTCAATGTGTTAGCCATGATAGAAATTCAAAGTGCTATAATTCAACCACTTTTTAAGATATAAACAAAAGAACAAATTTTCAGAAACAAAAACTGCTCCAAAATCTTTGTATCAAGGCCAAACACACAAAAAAAATCTTTTTCATTTTCCAATTTTTTAATACCTCATTTTAAATTAAATTTTTTTTTTAAATGGCAACCCTTTTGAAACATGGCGAATGAAGCTGACCAACGAACTCGGTCGAGACATTGGTATGTACTATGTACAGACCAAGTCGGTTCATAAATACGCCTGTCATCGCGTGACAAAAATCAGGTCGTTTTAAAATGTCAGCCACATCAGGCATTCAATATGTTATAACTGAGCCATTTTTTTAGATAAAGATGAAACAAAACCTGTTCCGGAATCTTTGTATTAAGGTCAAACACATACGAAAAAAAATCTTTTTCATTTTCTAATTTTTTGGTATCTCATTTTACATTTAATTTTTTTAAATTTTTTTAAATGGCCGCCGTTTTGAAACAAATTGGCGGATGAAGCTGGCCAACGAACTCGGTTGAGTTATTTGTATGTACTATGTACACACCAAGGTATATCCAAATCGGTTCATAAATACGTCTGTTATCACGTGGCAAAAATCAGGGCGTTTCAAAATGTCAGCCACGCTAGAAGTTCAAAATGCTATAACTCAACCATTTTTTAAGATATAGACGAAACAAAAACTGCTCCCGAATCTTTTTATCAAGGTCAAACACATAAGAAAAAAATATTTTTTCAATTTCCAATTTTTTGGTACCACATTTCATATTTAAATTTTTCTTAAAATTTTAAATGGCCGCCATTTTTAAACAAAATAGCGGATGAAGCTGGCCAACGAACTCAGTCGAGACATTGGTCTGTACTATGTATAAACGAAGTTACATCCAAATCGGTTCATAAATACGCCTTTTATCGCGTGACAAAATTCAGGACGTTTCAAAATGTCAGCTTCGCTAGAAATTCAAAATGCTATAACTCAGCCATTTTTTAAGATATAGACGAAACAAAAACTGCTACGGAGTCTTTGTATAAAGGTCAAATACATAAGAAAAAAATATGTTTCCATTTTCAATTTTTTGGTACCATATTTCAAATTTAAAATTTTTTTAAAAATTTTAAATGGCCGCCATTTTGAAACAAAATGGCGGATGAAGCTGGCCAACGAACTCGGTCGAGACATTGGTATGTACTATAGACACATCGAATTACATACAAATCGGTTCATAAATACGAGAGTTACAGTGTGACATAGGTCATATATATATATATATATATATATATCAATTTTGAACGGAGGGTGGTTTCGGGGTCTGGGGGTCATGATCGATGAAAATGTACCAAAATTTTTTGAAATCGCTTTCCTCCGAACGGCTGCAATATGTAGCTTTTTGTAAAGAAAGCTACCTAAAAGCACTGCGCTCAAGACAGACCAAGAAATTATGCAAGTAGAAAACAGTAAAAATTGAGCAATAATCATAACTAAATCAGCGGGCTCGACTGGCGTTTGCCAAGGAAAACAAAGACTGGTCAAGTGAAAACTATAAAAAAGTACTATTTTACGAATAATTGAGGTTTAACCTTTTTGGAAGTGATTGCAGACACTGAATCCGACTACCTAAAAACAAAAAATATGATTAGAGATATGTTATGCCTACAATAATGCATGGCAGAGGATACGTTATGCTGTGGGGAGCATTTTATGGAAAAGGTGCACCGTTAGTTGAAATCCGCGACAAGATGAATGGTACAATGCATTAGGATATCTTGCAAGGTTATTTGCAGCCTTATTGGAGGGGGGAAATTATGGTCGCAACTATTTGTTTCAGCATGATAACAACCCAAAGCATGTATGCAATCTCGTCAATTCCGCTTTTGAAATGGCCACCAGAATCACCCTCAATGAATCCAATAGAAAATATTTGGAACGAACTTGACAAACGTGTGCGGAATTATAAATATTCGAACACAGTAGAATGTTCCCAAAATTCCAAGAAGAGTGGAAAAAACTTACCATAGACGATCCACCTTCCATTAAGTCGATGTCACGTCGTTGCGCCTCAATACTTATTGCTAAAGGTTGACGACAAAATACTGATTGTAAATGTTGCTGATCAGTGTTATTTTCTATTATAACACCATTTTTCTCCAAACTTTCCAAGATGGTCAGAAAATTTTGAGAACATGCGTTTTCCTTTGCAATTAAGTTTGTGAATTAAATTTTTTCATATTTATTTATTATTCCATAAGTAAGTTCCTAACTATTATCTCAATAAAATGTATTAGCATCAATTTGAGATTCTCTTCATATGGGTATACTTACAAATTTACCAAAAATTTTAATAGGGAAATATATAATTATATAATAGGGGAAAATCTCTTTTATAAATTATTAATATAGATTGCTATGCGGCATGTATATTTCATTGAACTAATACGGCATAACAAGTAGGTTAAGATTAGTGAAAAGATAAGTGAAAAGACATTTTTTTACACCACTCAAAAATCCAAATTTTCTTTAAAATATTTTCTAAAATACAAAGAAGCCTCCTGGCACCAGAATGTCAGTAAATAATCATTCTGAGATTTGTCAAGAATGCATACACCAAAACGTTCGCCCTACCTCTCCTAAAAGTTCTGGATACATACAACAAGCGTGCCATGAATAATTTTGGACAACTGGCTGGCTAATATTTTCTAGAAATGTTCCTTAATTTCTCTTTCTTGCAGTTCATCCTAAAACTTTATAGGCACCTTAGTCCTTCCGATATTTAAGTTATACTTTTCGAAACATGGAAGGGTTTTGTGTTCGGGCTTTAATTTTAAAAACAAACTTAAATATTTTATTTTTGTTGGTTTAAAAAAAGGTAGTTTTATTTTCTTTTTTTTTTTTTTTTTTTTTTTTTTTTAAGTATGACAAAACAGGGTGTTTCTACGATCATGGAAAAAACTTTAACGGAACGTAAAACACAAACAAAGATGCTATTCTGGTATGGTAATTTTAGGTCGGCAATGAAAAGATTTTGCGAAAAACAAGAAACGCGGAGGAAATGAAAACAAGTGTTTTATTGACATAACAATTACAATAAGTGCGCAAATGTGCCACCACCAACATCGACACATACCTGACAGTGTTTAGCAAGTGACTGGCGTACCCTTTCGAATGTTCCAGATGTCTATCTACGAGACACCAGTTTACTCTGATGAGGACCTCATTGCAATACTTTTAGTTGTTGCTTAAAATATTCTTAACACTTAAAATCTGTGAAAAGGCATGCCAATCACTTGCTAGACAGTGTCAGGGGCACATTTGAGTACTTTTTGTAATTGCTATGTCAATAAAACCCTCGTTTATACTTCCTCCGCATTTATTGTTTTTCGCCAAAACTTTTCATTTCCGATCATACATTCCTGTACAAAACATGTTTGTTTTAGCCAGCTGCACCACCCCTCCAAGTTTGTCCCATTATGCAGAAACAACCTATATATTAATTTAGAGATCTAAAATTAACTTGATAAATCGTTTTAGGCATAAACATTGCATATGTTTAAATAGATACATTCATAATTTTCCATAGGCAAGATTTAGGAATTTTGTTAAAAACATAA
Source organism: Maratus speciosus (assembly GCA_963932465.1). NCBI lineage: Eukaryota > Metazoa > Arthropoda > Arachnida > Araneae > Salticidae > Maratus > Maratus speciosus. Next base: position 75,114,505 of record OZ010792.1, read on the forward strand.
TGAAGGGAAAGAATATTTTTTCCAACTGGATTATATCATATTCAAAGCTGGAGTAGCACAGTTGAAGTTTATTCCAACAGAGCGAAAAATGTCCAGACCAGGGATCGAACCTGGATACTTGGCGTGCCGTGCCAATGCCTTACCTGTTAGGCTATCCGGACCGATACCTGGCTGACATAATTCACTCTTATTAGTTGGACTTGGCTGCGAACTGCAGCGCTATTTCATTCATCCGAGCTATAACTATAGCATTTACATGATGAAACTACTTTAACACGGAAACTCCTGTATACCATGTAATTAGGTCATAATGAAGGGAAAGAATATTTTTTCCAACTGGATTATATCATATTCAAAGCTGGAGTAGCACAGTTGAAGTTTATTCCAACAGAGCGAAAAATGTCCAGACCAGGGATCGAACCTGGATACTTGGCGTGCCGTGCCAATGCCTTACCTGTTAGGCTATCCGGACCGATACCTGGCTGACATAATTCACTCTTATTAGTTGGACTTGGCTGCGAACTGCAGCGCTATTTCATTCATCCGAGCTATAACTATAGCATTTACATGATGAAACTACTTTAACACGGAAACTCCTGTATACCATGTAATTAGGTCATAATGAAGGGAAAGAATATTTTTTCCAACTGGATTATATCATATTCGAAGCTGGAGTAGCACAGTTGAAGTTTATTCCAACAGAGCGAAAAAGGTAAGGCATTGGCACGGCACGCCAAGTATCCAGGTTCGATCCCTGGTCTGGACATTTTTCGCTCTGTTGGAATAAACTTCAACTGTGCTACTCCAGCTTTGAATATGATATAATCCAGTTGGAAAAAATATTCTTTCCCTTCATTATGACCTAATTACATGGTATACAGGAGTTTCCGTGTTAAAGTAGTTTCATCATGTAAATGCTATAGTTATAGCTCGGATGAATGAAATAGCGCTGCAGTTCGCAGCCAAGTCCAACTAATAAGAGTGAATTATGTCAGCCAGGTATCGGTCCGGATAGCCTAACAGGTAAGGCATTGGCACGGCACGCCAAGTATCCAGGTTCGATCCCTGGTCTGGACATTTTTCGCTCTGTTGGAATAAACTTCAACTGTGCTACTCCAGCTTTGAATATGATATAATCCAGTTGGAAAAAATATTCTTTCCCTTCATTATGACCTAATTACATGGTATACAGGAGTTTCCGTGTTAAAGTAGTTTCATCATGTAAATGCTATAGTTATAGCTCGGATGAATGAAATAGCGCTGCAGTTCGCAGCCAAGTCCAACTAATAAGAGTGAATTATGTCAGCCAGGTATCGGTCCGGATAGCCTAACAGGTAAGGCATTGGCACGGCACGCCAAGTATCCAGGTTCGATCCCTGGTCTGGACATTTTTCGCTCTGTTGGAATAAACTTCAACTGTGCTACTCCAGCTTTGAATAAAATATTTGTTAAAAACCTTTGTCATAATTATCGCACATAAATATCAATTTATGGCTAAAGTGTTAATATTTCCGTAAAAGTATTATTACGAAAATCAATTTTAGAATTTTTAGCATGCTATTTTGTTAACAGGAGATAAATTTGCGCAATTAATAAATTATTTAAATATTTAACCGATGTTCTCTTACAAAATTGAAGTTTTAATAGACATTCAAAATTTTAAACTTTCATCGATACATTTCAACTTTTAAAAGTGCAATTAAGGATGTTTGTGCTGTATAAATTTTGAAATTATTGCATAGAAGTAACATATTTTATAGCATAATATGCTGAAATTTACAATTCCTGGAAATAAATCATTATCTGAATGTGCAAAAATATTCTCGAATAAAACGTTAAAAAAAATAACATGCACAATCCTAGTTTTGATTAAAAAATGTTCTGTAACATTTAAAGTTTTAGACTACACATTTTTGGAATAACCAATTTTGTAATGTTTGTCAATTTTAAGCTTTTAAAATATTTGTTCAAAAGTGATTTAATTATTAATGATAATTTTCAAAATAGAAAATCTTTAGTTGAAGAAGATTGTCATTGTTATTAAATTTATCAGTTAATTTATAGCTTTAAACAAGATTTTCTTAACTAGATTTTGTAATTTCAAATTTTAAAACATTTTAGCATGCATTTTTTAACGTAGAAAATTTACGTAATTAATTAATTACGCAAGCATTTAAGTAATTTTTTAAAAGAAAAATAATTTTTTAACAGACCCTAAAATTTTCTAAATATTATTAGTGCATTTCATGTTCAAAGGCGCACTTTTAAAAGTTGAAGGGTTAAAAGGTTTTATTATTTTAGCGCTGCGTAGACTTTCCCTTAAATGCCTCAATTTATAGCATAACATACTCAGTTTTAAATTATCCAAAATAATGAATGTCTAAAGATGCATAAATACTTTTGAATAAAATGAAAAACTCTTTTATACTCAGAATATCAATTATAATTTTGAAATAAAACTTATTTTATTATTAAAATTTAGATTAAAATGTTAAATTTTAGATTTTGGATAGATGAATGTGGTTTAGTGGCGTAAGGTCCCCTACAGATCCATTTACATTTTGGATTTATCGTCGTTTATTGTCATTTTAGTTGCCATTCCAAGTGTTAAATCATAAGACCTAAACAATCAGTTTCGACGTATACAACCAATGAATACACTGCTTGTCTGGGAAACCTGTGCCTCGCAAACCTCGAAGATCTTAAGAAACCATAATGTAAACCCACCATTAGGGACATGCTGCGTCAAAAGTCAGCTGCAGGTTTCGGAGAAACTCATTTGCTAACGGTTCTCAATTTGAATATTTGAAAATAAATTACTTTACAGTAATTAAATTAACGAATGCTCAATTTTTAAATTTCCATATTTTATCCTTTTAGATTGCTGTTATGATTGTTACAGTTAATCCACAATGTGCGCCAGTGATATAGTTCGAGAGGGGGGGGGGGGGTGATACCCTCCTTGAAACATGGATTTTTAAAGGAAGCCTAATAATTTATTATTTTAAGAAGATATACTTTACGGAAAGATACAGCTCAAATAGTAGGGAAAGAAAAAATTGTTTGTATCAAAGTATTTATCACTTTATATAGTCAGATTAAATTAAGTTATTATAGTAATGAACAGCATTATACAAAAGCCTTAGTCTACTTTCTAAGTAAATTTTTTGGAAAATCTTAAACCACACTTTTTATAGGTTGAGCCCATTCGGTCTGGTAAATTGCACTACTCTTTTTCAACATCTAATAACACACTTTCTTAGCCTACGACTGTGGATTCGCTTTCGAAAATTGTAGAGATGTAAATGTTTCTTGTTTCATTTATATGAAAACAAACGTTTATGCTAATAACTTGTAAGACTTTCTTTTTTTAGTGAACCCTACAGGGAATGCCTCTGTAATCCTCTAAAAAAATCACCACAGTTAATTTAGGATCATCATTTCATTTCTTCGTAAAGTAATGAAGAATTTGATGTTTAATAAAAACTTGCTGTTATAAGCATCTGCTTCTATAACTTTAAAAATGCTTTGTGAGGTGCGAAATTTTTACTTTGCGTTGTTTCTACGTTTCTTAATTTTGTCTTTACCATGATTTTTAAGTAGCGAGCATTGTAATTTTTTTCACAATTTATTATTAACATAATAGTTTTAAAAGTATTGCATTTGAAGAGTGTAAAAGAATTACTACTCTAATTCTCAATGTACACTAGAACCCTGCATCGGGTCGGGTAAACAAAATTTATTCAATCCCGACCCAAACCCCGATTTGGTTGACGCTAATTTTTTTTTCTTTACAGGTCGGGTTCCGTTCGGAAGGAATAAAGTAATTGCTGGACAGATAATTACACTTGTTTATTTCCTATTCAATTTACATCCAAAATTGTTAATTGGTCCAAATCATCCAAGCAACCTCATAGTAAATCGGTATATAATTTTATATACCTTAAATAAATACAACATAACATAAGTGATCGTAATTACGTAATTCTAGTAGAAGAGCAACGCGAATAATTAATAAAATTAAATTATAATCCGCGTAAAACTGTAATTATTAAATTTAATTAATTACGAATAAAATTAAGAGTTTGCGTTGTGAATTATTTAGACGAACTCTTCCACTTATGAATTAAAGTAAAATTTAAGCTGTAAAAATAAGATACACCTTAAAGAAAAACGACACCTAAGAAAATTGACACACCTTAAACATTATCAATTAAATAATTACAGAAACTTTTTAAAACTTGATTAAATATTTTATTTACATTGAACACAACAATATACAGAAACACATAATATTAATTAAAAAAAAAGAAAGCAACACTTTTGTTTGCTGCACATTATTACATGTACATTTAATCTTTTAAAAAAAAGACAATGTTTTCATTTACTCTTATTATTATATATTTTTCTTTTTGCAAAAAAAAATAATTATCTTTCATTTTTTAAAATACCTTAATTATATTTAATTATTGGCTTTGTTGGATCTCAGATTGTTCTCTACCATAAAATATCATAAAAGGATATTTATAATTTCTCATATAATTTAAAGTGGTAAAAGAAAAAGATTAAGGTAATACCTTATATCATATACGGGATGGTGGCCTTTATTCATCAAATTCAGAGCTGTCGCGTTGCTAAGGATCATATCAAAATGTCATCCGGGTTCAGCTTCTTATCAGAGCGGCGAATTCGGGATGGCAGGATGCATAGCTACGGACCGCAGTAGAACAATCCATTTTATTTCAACATGAGGAAGACATCCTCAATTAGGCTTGCTTAGGCTCACTCCGATATGTCCATCTCGCCTGGGCATTACTAGGGCTCACTGGATTCATTGCATGGGCTTTCAGGATAGCTCCTGCGTCTTCGACATCTTTTTTCAGACTCTCTTTTTCAAACCTTTTTCTTCTGGCACACCAACTCTTGCAGTGGGTGGAACTATTTGTCTAGTCCTCCCTTATTGGATATGAGAAGATATTGCATTATCCTTAGATAGACCTATTAGCTCACAGTCTGCAAATGGCCCCTTACATATACTTTAATATTATTATATGCCTTAAAGTTTGGGTGGTCTGAAGAGCCATAAATTTATCCCAACACTTTTATTAAGGCCATAAATTTATTCCAACTTTTTTATTATTTTACGATTTCTAATTATACACCACTTTCCACTGGCTTGTCATAAAACGACACCATGGCGTCTGGCTATTGTTGTTATCTGAGATCCGAATTATATTCAACATTATACATTCATTTTACAATACAACAATTTTTTTAAAAATATATATTTAATATTTAAAATCAACTTAATAATTTTTGTATGAACTTACACTCCTATTTTACTTAAATATATAAACATTATAATTTTACACTCATAATTATATTTTATAAAAAAATATTTATACAAACAGAAATAACAAATTACGCAATTTTACTTTGATTTAACCAACATGGTGCGGGAACATATTATTGTTATATGTTGCCCAGCATCTCTCCGGTTAGTCAGAAAAAAAAAACTGATTGCTGGTTTTATTTATTTTTTTTTTTTTTTTGTAAAGCATAAAAGAATGTACGTGTCCATATGACTATGTATCTACACAGTTTTGAGCCAAGTCTGTAATGTTCAATTACCAATGGTTCTGGTATATTTTATAAGAAGTTCTTCTATTTTTCATAACAGAAAGTTCAACACATGATAGCATAGTTGTCTGTTGACATTCACATTTATAGAAGACATCTGTACTGAAAATCTGACATCTTTCTCGAAGCCTTTTTTTTTACCACACACATGTTTAATAATTTTGTAACTTTACAGTTTAAGTGCCCAAAAATACATTCAAAGCTATAATTTTGTATGAAACTAATATGCCGAAATAAACCTAAATACAGGAAAAATAATGGTATACACATTTGACATATCATTTCATTTCATATAATCTTATGACACAGTGTTTCATTTAAAACACATTTTATACTGAATAAAAGTAAATACAATGCTTGTAGTATGACATGTTATATTTTCACATAATTAATCTGATGTATTCAAAGCATACTCAGCAAAATATTGTATACAAACTGGTTACCTTATTTTATTTATTTATTTGTTACTTCTAACTTGTATGATACGTCAAAATATACAAGCTATTTCATCTCCTTTAATATATCATTACGTAATGCCTGGAAAACAGGGTAGAAAAAAAAGAAGGAAAAGAGAATAAAACCAGTTTTTGACCTTCCCCCATCCTCCTACAACGAGGGGTCGGTCAAGCTACTAATCACTTTTTGCTGAGGTGATTTGTGCTGTGACAAAAATTTACGACTTCAAAAGTATGAATTTAAAACCATTTCATGTTTGTAATTACCTTATTAATTAGTATAATTTCTTGATATACTTTCTTCTTAACTAACTGTGCATGCCTGTATGTAATTTTTAACATAATCTATGTATAAACAGTGTATGTATTTGTATCATATCTAATGTAAACCTTCTGCTTTTTTTTATTATTTTGCAGGGGAAAATGGCGACTTTAGCATTTGAATTCTCCTGCCTCGTACTGCAACTGAAGCGAGCGTGCATTTTATGCTGTCAGGTTCAGATCTAAACAAAATTGCCTTTCAGGATTTAAGAAAAAATGCATATAATTTTCTTTAACTGATTACATTGTATATTTTTAGACCTTTCTAACAAACACAAATTTTGATTCATGATATTGTTTACTATTAAAATGTAAACAGCACGGAAATATGACTTCTACAGCCTCTCAAAATGCAAAATATGCATTACGCTGACCTTAAAAATGCACCCACATTTAATACTATTAAATTGTGTTGTCAGAAAATGCAATTGGCGAAGAAGAAAACAATTTTTGTCTTTAATAATTATTTATTTAGCCAACAATTCTATCTTAAAAGATTGTTAAATTTTCATATTTATTTATTTATTTATTTATTTATTTTTACTGAATGAAATAAAAATTTATTTATTCAAAATTTTATTTATCATTAACATTCCGTATGTGAATTCTACTGTCTAAAATTTAATGATATGTTTAAAAATAAAAGATAATAAATTATTATTATTAATCAAACATTAATAATTATTATTTAATTATAAAAAAAATGTTATTAATACACTTGTATAATTTTAAAAATACAAAAGCAAATGATAATTACTACGTAAAATCGTATGCAGCCATCTATGAGTACCCGGCCGGACCAAAGAACTTCTGCCAGCAGAAAAAATCTTTGTATACTCACAAACAACCACATCCAATTTTTTTTTTTTTTTTTTTTTTTTTTTTTTTTTTTTTTTTTATAGATCAAGTTTTTAAAATAATTACTGTACGTACTATAAAAAAATTAAGTAAATAAATTTATTAAGCCATACTACATATTTTAATAAAAATAAGGCCAATATATATAAATATATTTATTTATTTATTTTGTTTCCTTATGTTAAAATGGCCAAATTATATTAAAAAAAATTTATGAACTCACACACTCAAATTTATCAATACTATGTATATTTATATGTGTTTAATTTAGAATTGCATTTAATTCTAAGGGAAAGAAAAGAGAAAAAGAATACTTAAATTCTAAAATAACATAAATTTGTAAAATATTTTATTTAAAAAAAAAAATCTAATTTCTAGCTGATTTCAGCAAGATGTCATTTAATATTTATATTAAATAATTTTGCTAATACATTTTATTAATTATTAAATTCGCATATTTTTATATATACAATAAAAATATAATAGTCTTACATAAAATTTTACACTACAACAATGTTATTAATTAATTTAACTTGGATTTAAGCCTACTTTAATTCTAATTGAATACCGTTAATAAAAGTAAATTACCTTATCAAGTTAAATATAATATAAACTATGTTTGTCTAATGTTAATTTTGCTGAAAATTCCATAAATTTTAACTGTAAATGCTAATTGCTATACATTTTGTTATTTATTTTGAAAACAACACCAACTTATATTTTTATTTATTATTTTTTTTATTAAATCTAGGAACTAAACACTGAGCTAGACACTCCATAAATGTGTAAAACCTAAAAATCCAAACTTTTACTAAATAAAACTCAAAATGCTGCTTTTTACAATATAATATTACTAATTTTATTGTTTCTGAGCATAACATCGAGTAATTATACCATACTAAATTTTTTCTTCGGTTCCTTTTTCAGCCAAGAATCCTGAAGTTTATATCCAAGTGATGACTATATACATTGATTTACTGATGAATAAGTTTTCTACAGATATTTTGTTGGTGTTGGTGCATACCCAGCCGTAGGCCAAAATTGCACCCTATACAGAAAGCCTTTGGTGAGAAAATTTTAATTTTGCTTCAATTAATTATTTGTGTATTTGTTTACTATAATTTTGTGTGCAATCATATTGAAATAACTGGCCTTGTCCATTGTCATACATATGTTTTTTAAAAACCAATGTGCTACACCAAAATCCTTTTTTTTTTTTTTTTTTTTTTTTTTTATAACACTTTTGTTCATAAACTTATCCCTGCTGTCTAAATTCTAGACTTTAGCATATAAGTTGTATTGAACTACCGGAATAAATCTTAGCACTTTTGTATATTTTATTATATTTAGGCTTATAGCTGACCGCTGTCCTAATATAGAGTGCACTAATAATTTATTCCTTTTCAACCCTATATTTATATAAGAAATATATATATATATATGAGTATGTTATAAAGCTGTTCTAACTACCCTGAACCTATAGCTTACACCTACTCATTTTAAAGAGTAATTCTGAAATTCTGTCATCTAAATTGTAAGGTTATTAGCAAAGGCTACCCTTATAGAAGACAGAAAAAATTATCTTTTTTTTTTTTTTTTTTTTTTTTTTTTTTTTTGAAAATTACTCCAACATTATTCACTATTAAATTAATTAAGTTTTAATGTTATTTGGCTTTGTTAAGATTTTATATTTTCTAATTCATATTCGAAAAAAAAAAATATGTAACTTTTGCCTGGAGAGAAATATTTCACTGCTCCAGTGAAGTTTTGTGAAGCACATTTCATAATTTTATAAGTATGTTTTCGGGTGCGCCCTGCACATTTGCTCAATATTGTAACCCTGAGACAAATTGGCGTTCCCATCTTCCTATCCTTTCTTATTATTATTTTGAATTTTAAAAAGGCAAGTTATTAATTTTGTTTCAACTTTTTAGCTAAAAGAGAAAAATTTATTTTTAAATTTTGAAAATTTTGAAAATTTGAAATTCGATTAATTATGTATTTTGTTTTATTTTTAATGCCAATTCATATCCCATGGATAATACTGGGGAGGGGGAAAAAGGTAATGATCTTGTATAACATCCCCGTATAAGTTTGTATATGGTGTATAACCATATAACGACCTATTTGTATTATGGTGGTCTTTTTGTTCATTTAAATCTGGGTCTGCATTCTCAGAATATTTATTTTTTGTTTTATAATACTTTTTAGTAACTTTGTCACCCTTTTGACTCGTATTTTTATTTAATTCAAACCAACAATTTTCAGTTGAGTGCGATTTTCTCTGACAAATGCCACATTTATTTTTGTAATTTTTATCACCCTTAATTTTTTTCTGAGACCCCTGTAAATTCGTAATTTCCGCCTCTGTATGACCTGTTGCATATTTCGGAGCGTACAATTGATCCATATGTCGTTTGATCGGCTCTATTGATTTATCTGGAACATATTGTAATAAATAATTAAAGTTTCTAAACTTTTTAGTAACTTCGTAGGGTCCTTGAAATTTTGGCTCTAATGCGCCTGGTTTTCCAATACATTTTAAATATACTGTTTGACCCAAATTTAAATCCTTTACTTTTTCGTATGCCTCTTCATCTATATATTCTTGCATTATTTTCTCCTGGTTTGCAAGGGATTGAATTTTGATTTCCTTCATATGCTGTATTCTGCTTTTAACATAAGAGTGGGTATATATTTCCTCGGAAGGAATATGGGCTGTGAAGGGATTTTTTATTTCCCTTGCGAAAAATAGCAGTGAGGGACTATATCCCGTAGCGCGGTGTTTCGAGGAATTATACGCTAGTTTAAAAAAATCCAGTCTTATGTCCCATTCCGTAGTGCGTTTCGACATAGCTACAATTGATGTTTTTAATATTTTATTGGTAACTTCACAAAGTCCATTTCCTTGCGCACGGTATACACTCACAAATTTCCTTTGTATGTTTAAAGATTCCAAATATTCTTTCATAATTTCGCTTCTTAAATATTTTGCATTATCAAAGATAATTTCTTTACAAATCCCATAATTTGCAAAATATTTATTTAGTACATTTAATATAGTCTGTGACTCTACGTTTCGTAGGGGAACAGCTTCCAGGAATCTCGATGTCGAATCAATTATAATTAAAATGTATCTGTTTTTCCTTAACGTGAGGTTTAAAGGTCCAATGACGTCAGCATGCAGGACTGTACCGACTTCGTGATCTTTCACCATTTTTTTAACAGGGACTTTTATTGTCGTGTGTTGTTTAGATGTGAGGCACTGCACACAATTTGCACAATACTGTTTAATATCTTTGTACATTCCGTGCGAAAAAAGCCTTGTTTTCACATTATCATAAGTTTTTTGAAATCCGAAATGCGCTTTATGAGCTTCTTCTATGGCTGCAATTTTTAATGAATCCGGGGTAATTAAAAACTCCTTTTTATCTGAACCAGGTTTTAAAATTAATAATTTATTTTGATTTAAAGTAAATCTCTTCGTGCTTCTATTATTTTTGTCTTTTTCGATTATATTTATTATAATTTTTAATTTTTCGTCTGCGTATTGCTCCGATTTAATATTTTCGTCTGTAAGTGCTATGTTACTTGCAAACAAATTATTTTGGAGTTCTCTGTCTGTTGTAAGATTATCTAAATTCCTGCTCAAATAGTCTGCTGGATTGTTAATTATTTCGACGAATTCGAAGTCGAAATTAAAGTCTTGTAAATCTGCTACCCATCTGTTTATAATTTCCGATTTATCTTGTAAATGTAAATGCTGAGTTAGTGCTTTCGAATCGGTTAACACAGTAAACCGTCTACCCGAAAGCATATATTTAAAATGCATAATTGCTTCATGCACTGCTAATAACTCAAATTTAATACTCGGATAATTTTTTTCCGGTTCTCTAAGTTTTCTCCCGAAAAATTCAACAGGTAGCAAATGACCATCCTTTTCTTGAGCTAAAACACCTGAAATTGCAACTTTGCTCCCATCCGTGAATAAGAAAAATTCCTTGTTAAAATCGGGGGGTCTGAGTGTTGGATTTTGTACAATTTCTTCCTGAATTATCAGAAAAGCTTTTTCTGCTTCTGGACTCCACTTGAATTTAACTTTATCTTTAGTCAGTTCTATTAAATGATTAACTTTGTCTGAATAGTTGGGTATTAGTGTCCGAAAATAATTCGCTAAACCCAATAAAGATCTGACCCCCTTTTTTGATTTTGGTCTGACTAAATTTTTCACTTTTTCTATATTCTTTTGTGATGGAGAATATCCCATTTGATTCACCCTAAATCCTAGGAATTCTATTTCTGGTTTGCAAATTTACATTTTTGAAGGTTCGATTGTCATGTTATGATTTATTAATATCTGTAAAACTTCTTCTAAGGTTTTCATCATCTCTGCTATTGTGTTTGCAGATATCAACACATCATCAATGTAGTATGATACTTTGCTTTTATCAAAATGTCCCAGAATTTTATCAATTACTTCTGCAAAAATTGCGCTAGAATTTCGTGTGCCAAAAGCTAAACGAAGCGGCATATGTTTGCCAAATTCCGTAATAAAAGCTAATTTTCTACAATCTTCTGGTTTTAAATTGATTTGAAAAAATGCACTATGTAAGTCTAGCACCGTATAATATTTCTTACCGCTTATTTTTTGTAATAAGTCTTTTACGTCCGGCATCGGATAAGTGTATGGTTGTAAAATTTGGTTCAATAGTCTTAGGTCCGTTGCCATTCTAAACTTGGGTTCTGCATTCGGGTTATTACTCGGATTTTTCTTTCTAACGAAAATAACTGGAAAAGCATACTCGGAGTCAGTCTTCTCTATAATTTTAGCCTGTAACAATTGTTCAATTTCCCGTTTCGCATACTGTCTTACTGCCTGAGGCAATTTATATGGCTTAGCTTGTAACGGGAATTCATGATTCAATTGAAAACTTGGTGCGACAAACGCTGATTGCCCCAATGTTTGATAACTTTTTGAAAATGCATGAACATTGCCCATTAAAATTTCTCGAAATTTTTGTTGTACTTCCTCTGATAAATGGCTTAAATCGAAATCCGTCTCTTTAATTTCTGCTTCTCGCAATTTTCTTACATCTTCTATATTTAAATTATTTATTTCATAAAATGTCCCTTTCTCTATATTATCAGTTGAGTCATCTTGCTTGCACTCAAAGTTCTTTATAATTTCCCCCATTTTAGTTCCTTTCTGAATAATTAACTTTTCTAACAGTTTATTCTTTATTATAATATTTATGTTATTATTTTTTTGAACTTCGTGTAACGAAGTCTCGCATGAAAATTTACTATTTTCTTGAATGGGGTAAAAAATAATCACATCTGACATATTTATATCCTCTGGGCATTTTAATTTTACAATTTTCGATTCTTCAGGTTGGAGAAAAATTCTATTTTTAGTAATGGCAAACATAATTTTATTTGAATGTTCCCCTGAATTACATGGCGTAATGTTATTCACTTCATAATTATTTACTTCACTTGCAACGTTTAAGTTAATTTGTTGATTTTTAAATTTTTAGGTTTTATTGCATAAATCCAAAATCATATGATTTTCTTTGAGATAATCGTACCCTAATAACATTTGGTACTGCCTATCAAAATCATCATTAGTGACATAAAATGTGCCTGTTGTGAATATACCTTTTAATCGAAAAGTTAATTTTACACATTGTTTAAAAAAAATCTTTGAATTCGTTAAAGTTTTAATTTTGATCTGATTGCCCAAATATTTGATTTTGACGTTTGTATCTTTAATTTTTTTGAATAAAGAAGGTGATAAAAGGGAAACGGCAGCTCCAGTATCCAATAAAGTTTGTATTTCGACGCCCTGTATACTTAGTGATATAATTGGCAGACTATCTTTGTCTGCATTTGTTATATTTGCGATTGTTTTATTTATTTTATCGATTTCCGTCTCTGAAAATCCCGGATCTTGATCCGATTTCGCTGTTTTCTTTGCCCATTTTTTTTCTTTTTGCGCTTTTCAAATTGATAACCATTTTGATCATAATTCTCAGAAATATATCCAAAATCCCTATTTCCCGAATTCCAGTTAGGTTGTGAATAATCATACATCCCATAATGCGTCGGGTAATTAAAGGAATTGTAGTAATCATTATAATATCGTTCATAATCATTATAATGAAAATTGTTATTGAAATGGGGACCCTGATAATTATTGTGTTTATTAAAGAGTTTCTTATTCCGCGGAACACTATCATCTCTAATTGCATGGTTTTTTTCTTTGATTTTTTTAGTTTTTCAATCTCCCCTTTTAATTTCTCGATTAGCTCTTTGTTTTGCTTACTTGATTCTATAATGTTCTCATAAAGATCTTTGTTTTCTTTATTTATTGCGCTAATTTCCTCAAACTTTGATTCATTATACGCACTTTCCATAAGTTTTGCTAACTCGCATGCCTCCTTGAAGGACCTGGGCGCATTTTTACGAACATCTAGTGCAATATCCGGTCTAATTGCATTTAGAAAATTCGACATTTTTAAGATTTCGATAAAATTCTCTTCCTTATTATCCACATTTTCGCCTGCACTTTCGATATAAGATTTTACACCCTTTTTAAACTCCAAAATGAAATCCTCTATCGTTTGACTTGCGGCCTGTTTTAAATTTAGGAAACTGCTCTGAGCATTAAGGAAGCTTAGTTTTGTACCAAATAACTCCACCAAATTATTTTTAAATAAATTATAATTGGTCTCATTATATTTTTCAATCTGTTTACTTAAAATATGTTTTGCGTCCCCAGTAATTTTAGCCTTTAAAATTAATAATTTAGTTTCTTCCTGTATATCTTTCGAATTCAAAATATTATCAAATTCATCTAAGAAAAATATAATGTTTTTGTTCTTTTTATTGTCAAATGGTGACACTAACTTAATACGTGTATCTATATCCAGCGTCTGAGTCATTTTTAACAAATATTAATAATCAATGTATACTTTTTCAAAATATCAATTCAAAATAGATCCTATACCTCTTAAAAGAATATTTTGCATCTCATACTATTTTCTCTATATTACAACATATGTATGAAAATATTCTAAATTGCATAAATACATAAAAACAACAGCACTAAAATTTAAAAAAAAATATTTCTTAGGAGATGAAGTTGTTTTGTAGATTATTCTTTTACACACATAAATACCCCTAAAATATTTATAATACACGCATATACCAAAACACCATAATTTCATTTAACAGAAAAATATCTGTCTTTTTCTACAGAAACAACAATCTTATTTTATTTTTTTTATATGTAAATATTGTACCACTACTTCGTAGTACGACTCATAAATTCCCTTTTTGTATCACTTTGATACAATTTCAAAAATCATGATCTATTCACATTTCAATCATTTTTTTATACCAGACATATTATCAAATTTTACTTATTATTCTTATTATTATTATTTATACAGTATATAAAAAAAAAATTATTTTTACAAATGTGTCATCCGTGATGTGAATGCCATTATTTCTCAATGGTAACTGAGATCCAACCAAAAGAGAAAAGAGAGAAAAAAAAATTGTAATTCCTAAATTTATCTATTATAAATCCAGAATTATTTTTCTCATTTCTTTTTTTTTTTTTTTTTTTTTTTTTTTTTTTTTTTTTTTATTGCTAACATATATTATTCATTTTATTTATTTAAATTATTATATGTGTGTCATTATTGTTACAATAATAAAATTAATTTTAATAAAATTTTAATCAATTAAACTTACATACCTACAATATCTTTAAAATTGTGACATTAAAATAATACTTAAATTTATTTTCCTTTATTATTATTATTATTATTATTATTATTTCTAATGGCCTCAGATGAACGTTCCTGAGTCATAGCACAATTTTACTTAATGAGAGGGAATGCTGGACAGATAATTACACTTGTTTATTTCCTATTCAATTTACATCCAAAATTGTTAATTGGTCCAAATCATCCAAGCAACCTCATAGTAAATCGGTATATAATTTTATATACCTTAAATAAATACAACATAACATAAGTGATCGTAATTACGTAATTCTAGTAGAAGAGCAACGCGAATAATTAATAAAATTAAATTATAATTCGCGTAAAACTGTATTTATTAAATTTAATTAATTACGAATAAAATTAAGAGTTTGCGTTGTGAATTATTTAGACGAACTCTTCCACTTATGAATTAAACTAAAATTTAAGCTGTAAAAATAAGTTGACTCACCTTAAACATTATCAATTAAATAATTACAGAAACTTTTTAAAACTTGATTAAATATTTTATTTACATTGAACACAACAATATACAGAAACACATAATATTAATTCAAAAAAAAGAAAGCAACACTTTTGTTTGCTGCACATTATTACATGTACATTTAATCTTTTAAAAAAAAGACAATGTTTTCATTTACTCTTATTATTATATATTTTTCTTTTTGCAAAAAAAAAATAATTATCTTTCATTTTTTTAAAATACCTTAATTATATTTAATTATTGGCTTTGTTGGATCTCAGATTGCTCTCTACCATGAAATATCATAAAAGGATATTTATAATTTCTCATATAATTTAAAGTGGTAAAAGAAAAAGATTAAGGTAATACCTTATATCATATACGGGATGGTGTCCTTTATACATCAAATTCAGAGCTGTCGCGTTGCTAAGGATCATATCAAAATGTCATCCGGGTTCAGCTTCTTATCAGAGCGGCGAATTCGGGATGGCAGGATGCATAGCTACGGACCGCAGTAGAACAATCCATTTTATTTCAACATGAGGAAGACATCCTCAATTAGGCTTGCTTAGGCTCACTCCGATATGTCCATCTCGCCTGGGCATTACTAGGGCTCACTGGATTCATTGCATGGGCTTTCAGGATAGCTCCTGCGTCTTCGACATCTTTTTTCAGACTCTCTTTTTCAAACCTTTTTCTTCTGGCACACCAACTCTTGCAGTGGGTGGAACTATTTGTCTAGTCCTCCCTTATTGGATATGAGAAGATATTGCATTATCCTTAGATAGACCTATTAGCTCACAGTCTGCAAATGGCCCCTTACATATACTTTAATATTATTATATGCCTTAAAGTTTGGGTGGTCTGAAGAGCCATAAATTTATTCCAACACTTTTATTAAAACCATAAATTTATTCCAACATTTTTATTATTTTACGATTTCTAATTATACACCACTTTCCACTGGCTTGTCATAAAACGACACCATGGCGTCTGGCTATTGTTGTTATCTGAGATCCGAATTATATTCAACATTATACATTCATTTTACAATACAACAATTTTTTTAAATATATATTTAATATTTAAAATTAACTTAATAATTTTTGTATGAACTTACACTCCTATTTTACTTAAATATATAAACATTATAATTTTACACTCATAATTATATTTTATAAAAAAATATTTATACAAACAGAAATAACAAATTACGCAATTTTACTTTGATTTAACCAACATGGTGCGGGAACATATTATTATTATATGTTGCCCAGCAGTAATAATAGTTTGGCTGGGTTTCAGACAAAAATTTTATACTTGCGTTTTCTTTTTTTTTAAAGATCTAGAATATTTTGTCAAATAAAAAACTATTTATTTAAACAATTGTGTGTACATAATATGTTTATTTTGTAATATAAAGATAAAACTGATTATTCAGGTATAATTGAAGACTAGTTTTCTAAAATTGTATTAAAATATAGATTAACTTTCGTACATTTCGGGTCCCGTTCCGGTTCGGATTTGAGTATTTCGGGTTTCGGGTTCAAGAAAATTTTTTTGTCGGATTCGGGAGCAGTTTCGAGTTTGCTCAAATAGAATTTTTGCGTTCGCCGAACAGACCGACGCTAGAATCTATTGCATACTACATTGTGCGATGCAACAACAAAATAATAATAACTAAAAATACATTAAAATTTCATATACTTGTCTTATTTAGTAGTTAAATACTAAAAACAATTGAAAGTTTTTAAACTGCTTAGGTAGATTTTACGTGCGAAATGAAATTTTAAGAAAGATTGCCTTCGCATTATTCCTTTAATCGCAATATTTGGCTAAAAATGTAGTTAGTATTTAAAAGTTACCATTCCTAATGTGCGTTCTTACTCAAGATACCTCATTGACTTTTGACTCACCTTAGCAATCTGACTAATCATCAACGAAAAACTGTAGCGAAATGCAAATAACGTTATCATTAGACTTGTCTTAGTTCTAATAAGGTTCATTATTTTCCCTAATTTATTCCCTTTTTCCCTTTCAACATGTATTCGAATATCTTCTAATTATGTTTACAGTATTTATTAATCTAAATGAACTATCGTAGACCGAGAGTCGGCAGCACAGACAATCACCTCATCGAGTTCACGGATGAAATTCTAAGATTATTTAAATCTTGATTCGCATATTAAAACGCAATCGATCTGCCAGGCCATGTCTTGGTGGAAAACATTTAAAAACCCTATTTTAGCGGCTGACTTGTAGGTTTACCATTGTGTTTTCCTGTACCAAAAGGTATGAAAACATGATGGACTGGGAGCAGGAAAACACAATGGTAACTGTGCTGCCGGCTCCCGGGCTATCGGCTATAGCAATTTATAAAACAAGTGTATTTATTATACACGCTTTGCAAAGTCGAGTTAAGGAAAAAAAACTCTATCTGGATTTCTTTCTAAATAGTTTTAGGAAACAAAACTCGGCATTCGAGATAGAATGCTAGTGGGTTAAATAAAAATTTAAAAAAGATATTTTTTTGTTTTATTTTAATAAATTCTGAAAAAATAAATAAATTCAAAATTAAAATTAGTTACACAGAAAAGCTTCATATTGGTCCATTAAGGGGTTGCGGAATGAAAAAAAACAACAGCAACAGCAGCTGTCGGAATTTGACGAAATCAATGTTTATTTTTTCTGGCGAAATAAAACACCTTTGGCGATTTTGAGTAAGCTAGCTGGAGAAAAAACTTTGCTCCTACTTTATCAAATATGCAAATTAAATACAGCTCAAGGAAAAACGATTTTATGCCACATTTTTATCAAAATCGTTTTATTACATGATTGAAGGTGATATGATATAATCTCTCATGTGATAAAGCTAAAATACTAAAATTCTATTTAATCTTGAAGATGAGACGCTTTTTTAAATAATTAGTATTCTTTATTTAATAATCTAAATGATTTACATATTTTTTAATATAGAAATTGTAAATGTTAATAAGTTTTTCTAAAAGAGCTTAAAAATTAAACGTTAAAATAAAATATCTTTGTGTGCTATTAAAAAAAAAACTACAACAAACATTTTTCACTTCAATTTTCTGGAAATGTGTTTTTTCTTATATAACGTCTTTTTTTAGTAATCTCTTTTAAACACTAAATGAAGATCGGGGTGAAAATTAATTCATTGAATGTTTACAAAACCTTTAAAATTATTTTCACTTAGCAGCAGAGAAAAGTTTTCAGAACTTACAAAAAGAAAATTACTATTAACGCTGCTACTTTTGTAAATTTTTCATCTTAGATTTCAAATAAAGTAACCATTTCAATCATAATTCCCCTTATATATTTAGATCATGCATATAATTAAGCTTTCACTTGAATAAAAAGCAGACTTCATATATATATATATATTTTTTTTTTATCATATTTTATTTTGTAAGTGGCACATACTTGGAAAAAACAAATAGGTAAAAACTTAATTGGTAATAAAATTAAATTTATGTATTTTGTTTGATTTAGCTGTATTAATAGACAGTTAGAATATTATATTAGATATAATATTATTAATAATATAATATTATTCATAGATACTACTAAGCAATTACGTCAATTCTGAGTCTACGCATTTTCTTTTCATTAAACCTATGTCATAAATTATGATTTAAAAAATATATCGCGTGAAAAAAAAAAATCTATTATATAATAAAACAGTTTAGAACATTTAAACAACAATAAAATTAAATTAAATAAGAATTCGTAAGAGCTAATAACCTGAATCGATACTTAAAGAACCGTTGGGTCAATACAGAAAAAAGTAATACGCAACTTTGAAAAAAAGTAAACTGTTCAACATTTCGTTGCAATTTTTTAATAGCTTTTATAACAAGAGGCATATATATATTCAATATATATATAATATTCTTAATGAAAATATGAAACATTTTTGTTTATTTAAGCACGTTGCACATCTCCTAAAGTTTTATAAATAATCAAGCACACATACATGAAAAATTGTTTTTTTTCTCTACCATGTTTCATGTTTCGAATACATTTTAACCCTTTCAGGTGCGTTCAAATAATTCATTCACATCGCAATTTAGGAAGAAATTTATTTAAAAATAATCAAAAGCTTTTTTCACGTTTATTATGAGATCGAAATTGTTCTAAAAAATTACTTGTGCCATTTGTCAGTTTGGACATTTAAATTAAAAGTTTGCCAACAGCCAACGGCGCCCCTAAAAGTGTTAAGGCACTGACTAAAAACATGACGAGTCTTTTATACAGTCACACTAATATGTTTTGATTAAATGAGTAGGAATATACGGAAAAATAACACAGAATATGTAACAAAGTGAAAAAAAGAACCTCCGAGAAATCTCTTAAATATAAGCTATATCTTGCATTTCATTAAGCGATTTCATTTGTCATATTTTCTACTAAACAAAATATTATTTCGATGTGCTTTCTTCATTTCGAAGAAAGATTCTCCAATTCCTCCCTTTTTTATTTACAAACAGACTTTCTGCTGTTTTCTATGCACCAACCACTGTTAGTCTGCAATCACGTTGCAAGACATCAGACACTTAATAGTTTCTGAAGTCTTGATGGCTAATTTTACAAATTATTAATTCGAATGTTTTTATATCGAAATTTATAATTTAATAATCGGCGGTAATTCTCGATTTGTGTTAAATCTACAAGCGAGATAATCTTTTGAGTATTTTCCCCGGAATAAACATAAAAGTATGCACAAGAAACAACCTTCATAAAAAACCCCAAAGAATTGCGTGCATTATTCTTTTATTCATAAATTAAAAGTAAATACATTACCAATTGTTTCTTATTTCTAACATTACTCAAAAGTACGATTTCAGAAAAACCCTTTTAAAATAAATTATAATGACTAATTTGTTTTTAATTTGACAAATAATATTACGTCTCAGACTTTAAAAAATAAGAAAAATACATACAATGTATTTATCTATTAATGTTTAGTATTTTCATAGTACAAGTTTATTACCACACGTCACAAAATATGATGGAAGTTAAAATTAGATACATAAAAGAGAAAATATGCTTTTGACACATTTTTTGGTTCACACAACTAAAAATTCTATCGAAGTATGATAGAGTGAAGTATTTATAGTGACGCTGGAAATGTTTTAATGACATAGTAACAGTTTCATTCAAGTGGTACTTTAAAATACCGCCGAAACATAAAGTTGCATTCAGTGCAATGTTGAACTATTTTGAAAATTTTCTTCATATAATTCATTTAAGACAGTGTTTATTAATTATACATGGAATTTCTAAACTAATGAAACAAACTATTGGAAATGATAATACACCTTAAGACAAAAAGCAATTACACAAGAATTCAAGTTTGCATGTCAATAGTCAGCCAAAAATACGGGGTATATTACTCTAAGCCGGACCAAATTTCGTTCCTAAAACGGTAATGACAATATTCTTAAACTTAAAGACATTTTCAACACAATCTTTATTCTCTGTGAAATATGAGGAAATCATGACAGATGCTGAAAATGACCACCACTGGAGCCACAACTGCTCTGAGCTGGACACTCCGTAATACGGAATTTGGTTCTGAGTGCAAACGGTGTGATTTAACGGATTAAAGTGCATTAATGGAAATATTGCTACACTATCTTCATTATTAATAAAAGTTTGAACGTAAGTTCAGGTTCGTCTGGTAATGTGACACCGAGTATTTTTAACAGAATCAGTGGCATATCCAAGGGGTAGGCTGATGAGACTGCAAATTACGAAAGTTTAGCAAATTGTAAGGAAACCTGCTAAGATTAAATTTAAAAGGAACCAGAAAGATATTCCATTTTAGATAGGTGGAATAGGATGTAGGATGATGGATATCCATAAATTTAAAGACTCCTTGGTTAATGATTTATCTAGTACACCATACATCTCAACTTTCTGGATGGATTTGTTGTGTCACGACACTTCACTTCCGCATTAATTTCATTGGCTGTTAGAACTTGATGGTCTTTTGGTATTATGTTTTGACATTTGGGTTTTTTTCACCGTACATGCAGTTGGGGGGATATTGTTTTTAAAGTTTTTAAAGTTTTTACACTGAGGATGTGAGTCCTAGTACTCACGAAACGTATACGTATGGTCAAATCTGCTTGTTTTATTGTGTGTTTAAACGTTGTTTTCAAATAATTTATATTTTCACACAAGTTCTGTACTTATTATGATATATGGTTATTAAAAGTGCTTTATTATTTTTGTTTGTTTAAAAAACATTTATAAAAAGTCTACACTTGAATGTCTGGGATTTAACGTAATGCATAGGTTGAGATATCTTCTCACAAGGAAGGTCTCCATACGGACATACTGAGAAAAATCTGAAAAAAATACAGAATGTTCTTCTCTCATGGTTATATATGTTTATAAAAAAATTTCGGCGGAACCTCGGTAGAACATCCGTAAAAAAATAATAAAAATTTCGTTTATTTGGCGACTTATCACCGTTTGGCGAAGAAATAAAATTTCAAAAAATACGCTTGTAGAATACACTTTAAGGAAAAAAACTTTTATGTTGAATTTTTTTTAAATAAGTTTAATTTAAATAACTTTAGCTTTGTCATTTTTAGTTTGTTTTAACTATAGTTTTGTCATTTATATTTATATGTACTTATAACGAATTTTAACTATCATATTTTACGATTTAAAACAAAATCTAAATTGATTAAAATTATTCCAAACTCAAAAATATGCCCCATTGATCACTGTGGATTCAACTTTGTTGCTATGGAAACAAGTTCTTCGGTATGGAAATGTATTACGGCAGCATTATTCATCTGGCGTTAAAAGTTATTTTTATAACCGATAAAGCGGTTTAAATTTAAAAAAATTGTGGATTGGAGAATAAAACAATGGCAACATGTATAATACAAAATGTAATAATAATAATAATAATACTAATAAATTCTTTCATGGTTTACGTTTAAATTCATTAAATACCGCACATTCTCAAAATCAATTAACAAACAATTTTCAGATTCATTAAAATCGTTTGCTTTTGGCGAGGAAAAGTGCTGCTCGTCAAATTGCGTGCCGCTTTCGTCTTTTCACGCCAATTATTCGAAAGTATTTTATTTTTTTACAGATTTTCTATTGTAATTCCGCCGCTAATTTTAACTCATCCTTTATTACATACATGAGTACTTTCACTAGCATTTTTTTCAACATATTCTGAGTATGCCCAGTATGGAGAACTTCCTTTTCAGTATGAAAAGGAAAGTCTTGAACGTTCTTTTTAAATTTACTGAAACGCTTGGTACATTATAGGCTTGTTATTCAGCTCGTTACAGCACTGTGATATGTTATTTTATTTCTATAACATTACAAAATATTGAGGAAAAGGGTGGTTTTATGGTTACGTAATTTTTTTTATTAGAAATAAGCTTTATTACATTCAAATACATCATAAATCTAATTGAGTGATTCTGTATCTCGAACGCACAAAAAGTATCTTATCAACCACAAATTATGATTTAAAATAATTCTAAAAATACTGTCAGATTTGGCAGTTTAAGCCGATTTTTGGGACGTGGCACTCTTATAAAAGTAATCATCAGTGAGCTGTCTACTGCAATTCCAGATGTATCTCATTTATGAGAAAATGAAAAACGCTAATCAGTACTTAGGTACTGCTAACGTCTATTTCAAACTGAGTTCAAGAACGTGGAATTTGTTTAGGGTATCAGGGTGGGCGAGAACGCTCTTAAATAATTTTAATTTGCTGTATACTTCGGTGTTATTTATTGTTTATTGAGATACATTAGCAGATAATTTTCAGTATTTCGTTTAAGAAAATGCGGTATAAACATGGATTTATACTTGTTAGGAGAAAAACCTGCTTAAAACGGATTTTTGCCCCGTCCCATACGATACCATAGTAGGAGGTTTGATTGTATAATATATGAGTTACCTACTATGATAAAACTTTTTTAAAAGCGGAATTGTTCCAGTTTATTGTATTCCATCTTGGAATCTTTTACTGTATCTCAGCCCCCTCCGAAATAATAAGTCTAGATACGCCACTGAACTGAATAATTGGATTGCGAAAATGGTTTCCTTCAAAAAAAAAAAAAAAAAAAAAACTGTTTTGTTATATCACCCCTGATATTTTACTAATTTAGTTCAGAAAATATGTGCATAATAAGTTATCGGAATTATATTTCAGAAAATATTAAAAGTAATTGAATAACTGTAAGAAGTTCCTTTGCATACTTAATTGAAACAAATGCATGGACAATTTGTATTTTACATAAAAACACCGATATAATTCATTGTCTAAAATTGAATGTAACCGAAAAATTTTGTTTCCTAAAATTAGTTTCTTTGATTAGTTATTTTATCATAATAGATAAATCAAATTATTAGTTAAAAATTTTTTTCGAATTCTGAATAAGACAGTGATAAGAACTAACAATGAAAGTTATTCGAAATGTGCCCCAACTTAATTAGAGAAAATAGGAGTTCGAACACTTTAAGACAAAAATTAAACTGAGAGAGAAATAAAAAAGATAAAATATGTAAAAGGTTTTGTTAAATGTACATGTGACTTCATTTATCATTAAAAGTAAGAATCGATAAAATACATTAATATTGGTGTATATTGTTAATTTAGAAATGTAATAAAGATCCGATATTTCTTTATATAATGCTTTTATATATACGTTTTCAATATTTAGTTTCAATATATTTTAAGTTTCAATATTTTGAATGCTAGTTAAATAAACAAGAATTATATATTTATTTTTTCAAATGTTAGGAACTCTAATAATAAATAATTAATACATTATTTAACAAAAGTGTTTTTTATATATTTTTTCATCACGGCTCCGGAAGAATTTTTATCCTTTTATTTTTTATAGCATATTTAAAAAAAATTAATAACATAATTAGAAAATAAAACTATCTGGTACTTAAGAAAAAATTAGTAGTTTATCAAGTAGTTAAGTATTGCCTTCTACTCTCTTTCAAATTTTGCTGGTTTAATAATATTACCTAGCTATAATAAATTCTGCATGAAATTCGGACTATCATGCAGAAACAAATAGTTTTAGCTCATTGACTTTTTCAGTATTTTAGATCTTTTATAAGTAGATCTTTTCTTTGTTCACATTCAAATGATAATTTCAACAAAACAAAACAAAACCTCTATGACGTATTTAAAAAATACTGAAAATTCAATCGCCTGTAACTTTTAAGCTTATGTATAGCAGCACAAATTTCAAGCGAGATTTTTTATACCGACGTTGTAAAAAAATACTGTTTTTTTTTACAGAAAATAATTGTTTGGAATATTTTTGTCCGTCTTTATATACTTGCTGGGCAACATATAACAATGATATGTTCCCGCACCATGTTGGTTAAATCAAAGTAAAATTGCGTAATTTGTTATTTCTGTTTGTATAAATATTTTTTTATAAAATATAATTATGAGTGTAAAATTATAATGTTTATATATTTAAGTAAAATAGGAGTGTAAGTTCATACAAAAATTATTAAGTTGATTTTAAATATTAAATATATATTTTTAAAAATTGTTGTATTGTAAAATGAATGTATAATGTTGAATAGAGTTCGGATCTCAGATAACAACAATAGCCAGACGCCATGGTGTCGTTTTATGACAAGCCAATGGAAAGTGGTGTATAATTAGAAAACGTAAAATAATAAAAACGTTGGAATAAATTTATGGCCTTAATAAAAGTGTTGGGATAAATTTATGGCTTTTCAGACCACCCAAACTTTAAGGCAGATAATAATATTAAAGTATATGTAAGGGGCAATTTGCAGACTGTTAGCTAATAGGCCTATCGAAGGGTAATGCAAAATCTTCTCACATCCAATAAGAGTAGACTAGACAAAAATAGTTCCACCCACTGCAGGAGTTGGTGTGCAAGAAGAATAAGGTTTGAAAAAGGGAGTCTGAAAAAAGATGTAGAGGACGCAGGAGCTCTCCTGAAAGCCCGTGCAATGAATCCTGAAAGCCCTAGTAATGCCCAGGCGAGATGTACATATCGGAGTGAGCCTAAGCAAGCCTAATTGAGGATGTCTTCCTGAAGTACATATCGGAGTGAGCCTAAGCAAGCCTAATTGAGGATGTCTTCCTGATGTTAAAATAAAGTGGATTGTTCTACAGAGGTCCGTAGCTATGCATCCTGCCATCCCGATATCGCCGCTCTGATACGAAGCGAATTCCTGATGACATAAGGACATGATCCTTAGCAACGCGACAACTCTGAATTTGATGAATAAAGGCCACCATCCCGTATATGAAAAAAAAGGTACAACCTAAAACTTTTTCTTTTACCACTTAAAATCATATGAAAATTTATAAATATACTTTTCTGATATTTTATGGTAGAGAGTAATCTGAGATCCGACAAAACCAATTATTAAATAAAATTAAGGTAATTTAAAAATGAAAGAGAATTATTTTGTTAGCAAAAAGAAAAATATATAATAATTAGAGTACATGAAAATATTGTCTTTTTTTCAAAGATTAAATATACATAAAATAATGAGAAGCAAACAAAAGTATTGCTTTCTTTTTTTTGAATTAATATTATGTATTTCTGTATATAGTTGTGTTCAATGTAAATAAAATATTTAATCAAGTTTTAAAAAGTTTCTGTAATTATTTAATTGATAATGTTTAAGGTATGTCAATTTATTTTTACAGCTTAAATTTTAGTTTAATTCATAAGTGGAAGAGTTCGTCGAAATAATTCACAACGCAAACTCTAAATTTTATTCGTAATTATTTAAATTTAATAATTACATTTTGACGCGAATTATAATTTAATTTTATTAATGCTTCGCGTTGCTCTTCTACTAGAATTTATGTAATTACGATCACTTATAATATTTGAATTTATCTAAGGTATATAAAATTATATACCAATTTACTATGAGGTTGCTTGGATGATTTGGACCAATTAACAATTTTGGATGTAAATTAAATAGAAAATAAACAGGTGTAATTATCTGTCCAGTATCCCCCCTTCATAGTAAAATGGTGCTATGACTCAGGAACGTTCATCTGAGGTCATTAGAAATAATAATAATAATAATAATAATAAAGGAAAATAAATTTAAGTATTATTTTAATGTCACAATTTTAAAGATATTGTAGGTATTTAAGTTTAATTGATTAAAATTTTATTAAAATTAATTTTATTATTGTAACAATAATGACACACATATAATAATTTTATATAAATAAAATGAATAATATATATTAGCAAAAAAAAAAAAA
Source organism: Maratus speciosus (assembly GCA_963932465.1). Lineage (NCBI taxonomy): Eukaryota > Metazoa > Arthropoda > Arachnida > Araneae > Salticidae > Maratus > Maratus speciosus. Next base: position 75,141,343 of record OZ010792.1, read on the forward strand.
GGAAATGAAAAAAAAATAATTCTGGGGTTTATAATACGTAAATTTAGGAATTATAATTTTTTTTTTCTCTCTCTTTTCTCTTTTGGTTGGATCTCAGTTACCATTGAGAAATAATGGCATTCACATCACGGATGACACATTTGTAAAAATAAAATTTTTTTTTATATACTGTATAAATAATAATGATAAGAATAATGAGTAAAACTTTATAATATGACTGGTATAAAAATGATTGAAATGTCAATAGATCATGATTTTCGAAATTGTATCACCTTGATACAAAAGAAAATTTATGAGTCGTACTACGAAGTAGTAGTACATTATTTACATATAAAAAAAAATAAAATAAGATTGTTGTTTCTGTAGAAAAAGACAGATATTCTTCTGTTAAATGAAATTATGTTGTTTTTTATATATACGTGTATTATAAATATTTTAGGGGTATTTATGTGTGTAAAAGAATAATCTACAAAACAACTTCATCTCCTAAGAATTTTTTTTAAATTTTAGTGCTGTTGTTTTTATGTATTTATGCAATTTAGAATATTTTCATACATATGTTGTAATATAGAGAAAATAGTATGAGATGCAAAATATTCTTTTAAGAGGTATAGTATCTATTTTGAATTGATATTTTGAAAAAGTATACATTGATTACTAATATTTGTTAAAAATGACTCAGACGCTGGATATAGATACACGTATTAAGTTAGTGTCACCATTTGACAATAAAAAGAACAAAAACATTATATTTTTCTTAGAGGAATTTGATAATATTTTGAATTCGACAGATATACAGGAAGAAACTAAATTATTAATTTTAAAGGCTAAAATTACTGGGGACGCAAAACATATTTTAAGTAAACAGATTGAAAAATATAACGAGACCAATTATAATTTATTTAAAAATAATTTGGTGGAGTTATTTGGTACAAAACTAAGCTTCCTTAATGCTCAGAGCAATTTCCTAAATTTAAGACAGGCCGCAAGTCAAACGATAGAGGATTTCATTTTGGAGTTTAAAAAGGGTGTAAAATCTTATATCGAAAGTGCAGGCGAAAATGTGGATAATAAGGAAGAGAATTTTATCGAAATCTTAAAAATGTCGAATTTTTTAAATTCAATTAGACAGGATATTGCACTAGATGTTCGTAAAAATGCGCCCAGGTCCTTCAAGGAGGCATGCGAGTTAGCAAAACTTATGGAAAGTGCGTATAATGAATCAAAGTTTGAGGAAATTAACGCAATAAATAAAGAAAACAAAGATCTTTATGAGAACATTATAGAATCAAGCAAGCAAAACAAAGAGCTAATCGAGAAATTAAAAGGGGAGATTGAAAAACTAAAAAAATCAAAGAAAAAAAACCATGCAATTAAAGATGATAGTGTTCCGCGGAATAAGAAACTCTTTAATAAACACAATAATTATCAGGGTCCCCATTTCAATAACAATTTTCATTATAATGATTATGAACGATATTATAATGATTACTACAATTCCTTTAATTACCCGACGCATTATGGGATGTATGATTATTCACAACCTAACTGGAATTCGGGAAATAGGGATTTTGGATATATTTCTGAGAATTATGATCAAAATGGTTATCAATTTGAAAAGCGCAAAAAGAAAAAAAAATGGGCAAAGAAAACAGCGAAATCGTATCAAGATTCGGGATTTTCAGAGACGGAAATCGATAAAATAAATAAAACAATCGCAAATATAACAAATGCAGACAAAGATAGTCTGCCAATTATATCACTAAGTATACAGGGCGTCAAAATACAAGCGTTACTGGATACTGGAGCTGCTGTTTCCCTTTTATCACCTTCTTTATTCAAAAAAATTAAAGATACAAACGTCAAAATCAAATATTTGGGCAATCAGATCCAAATTAAAACTTTAACGAATTCAAAGATTTTTTTTAAACAATGTGTAAAATTAACTTTTCGATTAAAAGGTATATTCACAACAGGCACATTTTATGTCACTAATGATGATTTTGATAGGCAGTACCAAATGTTATTAGGGTACGATTATCTCAAAAAAAATCATATGATTTTGGATTTATGCAATAAAACCTTAAAATTTAAAAATCAACAAATTAACTTAAACGTTGCAAGTGAAGTAAATAATTATGAAGTGAATAACATTACGCCATGTAATTCAGGGGAACATTCAAATAAAAGTATGTTTGCCATTACTAAAAATAGAATTTTTCTCCAACCTGAAGAATCGAAAATTGTAAAATTAAAATGCCCAGAGGATATAAATATATCAGATGTGATTATTTTTGACCCCATTCAAAAAAATAGTAAATTTTCATGCGAGACTTCGTTACACGAAGTTCAAAAAATAATAACATAAATATTATAATAAAGAATAAACTGTTAGAAAAGTTAATTATTCAGAAAGGAACTAAAATGGGGGAAATTATAAAGAACTTTGAGTGCAAGCAAGATGACTCAACTGATAATATAGAGAAAGGGACATTTTATGAAATAAATAATTTAAATATAGAAGATGTAAGAAAATTGCGAGAAGCAGAAATTAAAGAGACGGATTTCGATTTAAGACATTTATCAGAGGAAGTAAAACAAAAATTTCGAGAAATTTTAATGGGCAATGTTCATGCATTTTCAAAGAGTTATCAAACATTGGGGCAATCAGCGTTTGTCGCACCAAGTTTTCAATTGAATCATGAATTCCCGGTAAAGCTAAGCCATATAAATTGCCTCAGGCAGTAAGACAGTATGCGAAAAGGGAAATTGAACAATTGTTACAGGCTAAAATTATAGAGAAGACTGACTCCGAGTATGCTTTTCCAGTTATTTTCGTTAGAAAGAAAAATCCGAGTAATAACCCGAATGCAGAACCCAAGTTTAGAATGGCAACGGACCTAAGACTATTAAACCAAATTTTACAACCTTATACTTATCCGATGCCGGACGTAAAAGACTTATTACAAAAAATAAGCGGTAAAAAATACTATACGGTGCTAGACTTACATAGTGCTTTTTTCCAAATAAATTTAAAATCAGAAGATTGCAAAAAATTAGCTTTTATTACGGAATTTGGAAAACATATGCCGCTTCGTTTAGCTTTTGGCACACGAAATTCTAGCGCAATTTTTGCAGAAGTAATCGATAAAATTCTGGGACATTTTGACAAAAGCAAAGTATCATACTACATTGATAATGTGTTGATATCTGCAAACACAATAGCAGAGATGACGAAAACCTTAGAAGAAGTTCTACAGGTATTAATAAATCACAACATGACAATCGAACCTTCAAAAATGCAAATTTGCAAAGCAGAAATAGAATTCCTAGGATTTAGGGTGAATCAAATGGGATATTCTGCATAAAAAAAGAATATTGAAAAAGTGAAAAATTTAGTCAGACCAAAATCGAAAAAGGGGGTCAGATCTTTATTGCGCTTCGCGAATTATTTTCGGACGCTAATACCCAACTATTCAGACAAAGTTAACCCTTTAATAGAGCTGACTAAAGATAAAGTTAAATTCAAGTGGAGTCCAGAAGCAGAAAAAGCTTTCCTGATAATTCAGGAAGAAATTGTACAAAAACCAACACTCAGACCCCCCGATTTTAACAAGGAATTATTCTTATTCACGGATGGGAGCAAAGTTGCAATTTCAGGTGTTCTAGCTCAAGAAAAGGATGGTCATTTGCTACCTGTTGAATTTTTCGGGAGAAAACTTAGAGAACCGGAAAAAAAAATATCCGAGTATTAAATTTGAGTTATTAGCAGTGCATGAAGCAATTATGCATTTTAAATATATGCTTTCAGGTAGAAGATTTACTGTGTTAACTGATTCGAAAGCACTAACTCAGCATTTACATTTACAAGATAAATCGGAAATTATAAACAGATGGGTAGCAGATTTACAAGACTTTAATTTCGACTTCGAATTCGTCGAAGGAATTAACAATCCAGCAGACTATTTGAGCAGGAATTTAGATAATCTTACAACAGGCAGAGAACTCCAAAATAATTTGTTTGCAAGTAACATAGCACTTACAGACGAAAATATTAAATCGGAGCAATACGCAGACGAAAAATTAAAAATTACAATAAATAAAATCGAAAAAGACAAAAATAATAGAAGCACGAAGAGATTTACTTTAAATCAAAATAAATTATTAATTTTAAAACCTGGTTCAGATAAAAAGGAGCTTTTAATTACCCCGGATTCATTAAAAATTGCAGCCATAGAAGAAGCTCATAAAGCGCATTTCGGATTTCAAAAAACTTATGATAATGTGAAAACAAGGCTTTTTTGGCACGGAATGTACAAAGATATTAAACATTATTGTGCAAATTGTGTGCGTTGCCTCACATCTAAACAACACACGACAATAAAAGTCCCTGTTAAAAAAATGGTGAAAGATCACGAAGTCGGTACAGTCCTGCATGCTGACGTCATTGGACCTTTAAACCTCACCTTAAGGAAAAACAGATACATTTTAATTATAATTGATTCGACATCGAGATTCCTGGAAGCTGTTCCCCTACGAAACGTAGAGTCACAGACTATATTAAATGTACTAAATAAATATTTTGCAAATTATGGGATGTGTAAAGAAATTATCTTTGATAATGCAAAATATTTACGAAGCGAAATTAAGAAAGAATATTTGGAATCTTTAAACATACAAAGGAAATTTGTGAGTGTATACCGTGCGCAAGGAAATGGACTTTGTGAAGTTACCAATAAAATATTAAAAACATCAATTGTAGCTATGTCGAAACGCACTACGGAATGGGACATAAGACTGGATTTTTTTAAACTAGCGTATAATTCCTCGAAACACCGCGCTACGGGATATAGTCCCTCACTGCTATTTTTCGCAAGGGAAATAAAAAATCCCTTCACAGCCCATATTCCTTCCGAGGAAATATATACCCACTCTTATGTTAAAAACAGAATACAGCATATGAAGGAAATCAAAATTCAATCCCTTGCAAACCAGGAGAAAATAATGCAAGAATATATAGATGAAGAGGCATACGAAAAAGTAAAGGATTTAAATTTGGGTCAAACAGTATATTTAAAATGTATTGGAAAACCAGGCGCATTAGAGCCAAAATTTCAAGGACCCTACGAAGTTACTAAAAAGTTTAGAAACTTTAATTATTTATTACAATATGTTCCAGATAAATCAATAGAGCCGATCAAACGACATATGGATCAGCTGTACGCTCCGAAATATGCAACAGGTCATACAGAGGCGGAAATTACGAATTTACAGGGGTCTCAGAAAAAAATTAAGGGTGATAAAAATTACAAAAATAAATGTGGCATATGTCAGAGAAAATCACACTCAACTGAAAATTGTTGGTTTAAATTAGACAAAAATACGATTCAAAAGGGTGACAAAGGTACTAAAAAGTATTATAAAAAAAATAATAAATATTCTGAGAATGTAGACCCATATTTAAAGTATCAAACAGATTATTATGATAAAAATATGTCGTTATATGGTTATACACCATACACAAACTTATACGGGGATGTTATACAAGATCATTACCCTTTTCCCCCTCCCCAGTATTATCCATGGGATATGAATTGGTATTAAAAATAAATCAAAATATATAATTAATCGAATTTAAAAATTTCAAAATTTTCAAAATTTAAAAATAAATTTTTCTCTTTTAGGTAAAAAAAATTGAAACAAAATTAATAACTTGCCTTTTTAAAATTCAAAATAATAATAAGAAAGGATAGGAACATGGGAACGCCAATTTGTCTCAGGGTTACAATATTGAGCAAATGTGCAGGGCGCACCCGAAAACATACTTATAAAATTATGAAATGTGCTTCACAAAACTTCACTGAAGCAGTGAAATATTTCTCTCCAGGCAAAAGTTATATATTTTTTTTTCTTTTCGAATATGAATTAGAAAATATAAAATCTTAACAAAGCCAAATAACATTAAAACTTAATTAATTTAATAGTGAATAATGTTGGAGTAATTTAAAAAAAAAAGGATTTTGGTGTAGCACATTGGTTTTTAAAAAAAAAACATATATATGTATAACAATGGACAAGGCAAGTTATTTCAATATGATTGCACACAAAATTATAGTAAAAAAATTACACAAATAATTAATTGAAGTAAAATTAAAATTTTCTCACCAAAGGCTTTCTGTATAGGGTGCAATTTTGGCCTACGGCTGGGTATGCACCAACACCAACAAAATTTTTGTAGAAAATTTATCAATTCATCAAGGTAAATCAAGGTCATCACTTAGTTATAAATTTCAGGATTCTTGGCTGAAAAAGGAATCGAAGAAAAAATTAAGTATGGTATAATTACTAGATGTCATGCTCAGAAACAATAAAATTAGTAATATTATATTGTAAAAAGCAGCATTTTGAGTGTTATTTAGGAAAACTTTTGATTTTTAGGTTTTACACATTTATGGAGTGTCTAGCTCAGTGTATAGTTCCTAGATTTAAAAAAAATAATAATAATAAATAAAAATATAAGTTCGTGTTGTTTTCAAAATAAATAACAAAAGGTATAGCAATTAGCATTTACAGTTAAAATTTATGGAATTTTCAGCAAAATTAACATTAGACAAACATAGTTTATGTTATATTTAACTTGATAAGCTAATTTACTTTTATTAACGGTATTCAATTAGAATTAAAGTAGGCTTAAATCCAAGTTAAATTAATTAATAACATTGTTGTAGTGTAAAATTTTATGTAAGACTATTATATTTTTATTGTATATATAAAAATATGCGAATTTAATAATTAATAAAATGTATTAGCAAAATTATTTAATATAAATATTAAATGACATCTTGCTGAAATCAGCTAGAAATTAGATTTTTTTTTAAAATAAAATATTTTATAAATTTATGTTAGTTTAGAATTTAAGCATTTTTTTTTCTTTACTTTCCCTTAGAATTAAATGCAATTCTAAATTTAACACATATAAATATACATAGGATTGATAAATTTGAGTGTGTGAGTTCATAAAATTTTTTTTATATAATTTGGCCAATTTAACATAAGGAAACAAAATAAATAAATAAATAAATATATTTATATATATTGGCCTTATTTTTATTAAAATATGTAGTGTGGCTTAATAAATTTATTTACTTAATTTTTTTTTATAGTACGTACAGTAATTATTTTAAAAACTTGATCTATAAAAAAATTGGATGTGGTTGTTTGTGAGTATACAAAGATTTTTTCTGCTGGCAGAAGTTCTTTGGTCCGGCCGGGTACTCATAGATGGCTGCACACGATGTTACGTAGTAATTATCATTTGCTTTTTTTTTTTTTTTTTCAAATTATACAAGTGTATTAAGTACATTTTTTTTATAATTAAATAATAATTATTAATGTTTGATTAATAATAATAATTTATTATCTTTTATTTTTAAACATATCATTAAATTTTAGACAGTAGAATTCACATACGGAATGTTAATGATAAATAATATTTTGAATAAATAAATTTTTATTTCATTCAGTAAAAAAATAAATAAATAAATAAATATGAAAATTTAATAATCTTTTAAGATAGAATTGTTGGCTAAATAAATAATAATTAAAGACAAAAAAATTGTTCTCTTCTTCGTGAATGGCATTTTCTGACAACACTATTTAATAGTATTAAATGAAGGTGCATTTTTAGGGTCAGCGTAATGCATATTTTGCATTTTGAGAGGCTGTAGAAGTCATATTTCCGTGTTGTTTACATTTTAATAGTAAACAATATCATGAATCAAAATTTGTGTTTGTTAGAAAGGTCTAAAAATATACAATGTAATCAGTTAAAGAAAATTATATGCATTTTTTCTTAAATCCTGAAAGGCAATTTGGTTTAGATTTGAACCTGACAGCATAAAAAGCCACGCTCGCTTCAGTTGCAGTATGAGGCAGGAGAATTCAAATGCTAGAATCGCCATTTTCCCCTACAAAATAATAAAAAAAGCAGAAGGTTTACATTAGATATGATACAAATACATACACTGTTTATGCATAGATTATGTTTAAAATTACATACAGGCATGCACAGTTAGTTAAGAAGAAAGTATATCAAGAAATTATACTAATTAATAAGGAAATTACAAGTATGAAATGGTTTTAAATACATACTTTTGGAAGTCGTAAAATTTTATCACAGCACAAATCACCTCGCAGAAAGTGATTAGTAGCTTGACCAACCCCCACTTTTCGGGAGGATCGGGGACGGTCAAAAACTGGTTTTATTTTCTTCTCCTTCTTCTTTTTTGATTCTCTCGGGTAAAGTTGGAGAGCATTAAGTAGTGATATATTAAAGGAGATGAGATAGCTTGTATATTTTGACATATCATACATGTTAGAAGTAACAAATAAATAAATAAAATAATGTAACCAGTTTGTATACAATATTTTTCTGATTATAATTTGAATACATCAGATTAATTATGTGAAAATATAACATGTCATATTACAAGCATTGTATTTACTTTTATTCAGTATAAAATGTGTTTTAAATAAAACACTGTGTCATAAGGTTATATGTGATGAAATAATATGTCAAATGTGTATGCCATTATTTTTCTTGTAATTAGGTTTATTTCGGCATATTAGTTTCATACAAAATTATAGCTTTGAATGTATTTTTGGGCACTTAAACTGTAAAGTTACAAAATTATTAAACATGTGTGTGGTAAAGAAAAAAGGCTTCGAGAAAGATGTCAGATTTTAAGTACAGATGTCTTCTATAAATGTGAATGTCAACAGACAACTATGCTATCATGTGTTGAACTTTCTGTTATAAAAAAATAGAAGAACTTCTTATAAAATATACCAGAACCATTGATAATTGAACTTTACAGTCTTAGCTCAAAAACTGTGTAGATACACAGTCATATGGACACGTACATTCTTTTATGCTTTACAAAAAAAAATAAAACCAGCAATCAGTTTTTATTTTTTTTTTTCTGACCACCGGGAGAGATGCTGGGCAACATATAACAATGATATGTTCCCGCACCATGTTGGTTAAATCAAAGTAAAATTGCGTAATTTGTTATTTCTGTTTGTATAAATATTTTTTTATAAAATATAATTATGAGTGTAAAATTATAATGTTTATATATTTAAGTAAAATAGGAGTGTAAGTTCATACAAAAATTATTAAGTTGATTTTAAATATTAAATATATATTTTTAAAAATTGTTGTATTGTAAAATGAATGTATAATGTTGAATAGAGTTCGGATCTCAGATAACAACAATAGCCAGACGCCATGGTGTCGTTTTATGACAAGCCAATGGAAAGTGGTGTATAATTAGAAATCGTAAAATAATAAAAACGTTGGAATAAATTTATGGCCTTAATAAAAGTGTTGGGATAAATTTATGGCTTTTCAGACCACCCAAACTTTAAGGCAGATAATAATATTAAAGTATATGTAAATGGCCATTTGCAGACTGTTAGCTAATAGGCCTATCGAAGGATAATGCAAAATCTTCTCACATCCAATAAGAGTAGACTAGACAAAAATAGTTCCACCCACTGCAGGAGTTGGTGTGCAAGAAGAATAACGTTTGAAAAAGGGAGTCTGAAAAAAGATGTAGAGGACGCAGGAACTCTCCTGAAAGCCCGTGCAATGAAACCTGAAAGCCCTAGTAATGCCCAGGCGAGATGTACATATCGGAGTGAGCCTAAGCAAGCCTAATTGAGGATGACTTCCTGAAGTACATATCGGAGTGAGCCTAAGCAAGCCTAATTGAGGATGTCTTCCTGAAGTACATATCGGAGTGAGCCTAAGCAAGCCTAATTGAGGATGTCTTCCTGATGTTAAAATAAAGTGGATTGTTCTACAGAGGTCCGTAGCTATGCATCCTGCCATCCCGATATCGCCGCTCTGATACGAAGCGAATTCCTGATGACATAAGGACATGATCCTTAGCAACGCGACAACTCTGAATTTGATGAATAAAGGCCACCATCCCGTATATGAAAAAAAAAGGTACAACCTAAAACTTTTTCTTTTACCACTTAAAATCATATGAAAATTTATAAATATACTTTTCTGATATTTTATGGTAGAGAGTAATCTGAGATCCGACAAAACCAATAATTAAATAAAATTAAGGTAATTTAAAAATGAAAGAGAATTATTTTGTTAGCAAAAAGAAAAATATATAATAATAAGATTAAATGAAAATATGGTCTTTTTTTTAAAGATTAAATATACATAAAATAAAGAGAAGCAAACAAAAGTATTGCTTTCTTTTTTTTTGAATTAATATTATGTATTTCTGTATATAGTTGTGTTCAATGTAAATAAAATATTTAATCAAGTTTTAAAAAGTTTCTGTAATTATTTAATTGATAATGTTTAAGGTATGTCAATTTATTTTTACAGCTTAAATTTTAGTTTAATTCATAAGTGGAAGAGTTCGTCGAAATAATTCACAACGCAAACTCTAAATTTTATTCGTAATTATTTAAATTTAATAATTACATTTTGACGCGAATTATAATTTAATTTTATTAATGCTTCGCGTTGCTCTTCTACTAGAATTTATGTAATTACGATCACTTATATTATTTGAATTTATCTAAGGTATATAAAATTATATACCAATTTACTATGAGGTTGCTTGGATGATTTGGACCAATTAACAATTTTGGATGTAAATTAAATAGAAAATAAACAGGTGTAATTATCTGTCCAGCAATACTCTAAAGGGGCTTCATTTTTACGCTACCAATTTAAACACATTTTTTTTTATAGTTTACTTTTACTTTTCAACAATTAAACCATTTTTTAGATATTTTTCAATTTCAAAGGTATTTATTTTTACAAATCTTAGACTGAAAATGACTTCAAAATTCGGAAAATAGGCTTATTTTACATAAAATGGCTTGAAAAATTGAGTTTGCTATTGGTCCCACTATAGTATAAATAATTTGAGTAAGTGTTGGTAATTTTTGTCTCTCAGGGTATTTATAAAACTACTCCTCGTGTTTATTTTATTTCTAAAAATGTACTTTTTATTATTATGGGGCTATGCAAGAAAATCACACACGCAATGCACGTCTAACTGCTCTCGAGCTTGTCCAAAGACTATCCTCAATTGTACGAAATATTGCTTCTTCCACTGCAGGAATCCTGCGATATCTTCCAGTGCTCGTATCACGTCTCGAAGCATGGAACGATCCACTCACGCACAACTCGCGATGAAGATGCTCACATGTTCGGCGGTCCAACAGATCCCTACCTGAAATCGTTTCATGTAGAGTCCTGGAAAAAACAGTAAACACCCCCTGCTAACTCTGCAAAAAGTTATAGCAGAACAAAGTTAAAGGAACCAAACGATTTGAAATGAAGTCTATTCTTAATTGGTGTATATAAAATATGCTTACAGGGTCATCTACTTATCCAAATGAATCCAAACTTTTTTTTTCAATAGCAATACCCAAGTTTGACACCATAAATAAATTCTGTGACCTTCAAGTATCCTAAATCCAAATTTGTATGAAATTCATATGATTAGTTTCCGAAATTATTTTAAAATGAGTAAATTTTAGGGGTTGTATCCAAATTGAAGTTCGATACCCGATTATTGAAATGTTAGAGAATGACTATGCCGCTTCTATTAATGTATTATTTCTCGACAATAGGACCATTTCACGGGCTTAATATATTTTGACTATTGCCAGTCAAAATATTTCAATAAAATGAGTAAAATATATTTTTTCAAATTATGCTTTTCTGCACATCATAGATGGTCCCTTAAACCATCTTTTAGTCTTTTTTTAATGATAATTCGAAAACTATTCGAAAGAAAATTTGAAATTGAGAATTTGCATAAAGCAGGTCATAATAAATATAAATCTATCAAAAACTAGTATGTTGTGGTCATCACAAAATTTTCTTCTATCTCATACTTGTCAATACTTCAAAATTTATTATCACAGTGCATCTATGCTCATCATGAGGATTCTAAAAAGATGAAATTCCGTGCATTAGTTCTTGACATATTACTGCCCCTGAAATCGTGTAAATCCATAAAAATGCAGCATAGCAGCGGCAACTATTGGGTGATTTACACCAGAACCTAATTATCATCAACTTATGTCAATGTCTAACTGAATATGAAGTTCGAGGAAAATCCGTGCATTAGTTCTTGAGATAGAGCTATTGCGCAAATCATGACAAATGCAGCACAACAGCGCCACCGGTTGAGCGATTTACACAACCACATAATCAGCATCAACATTTATCAAAGCATACTTGAATCTGAAGTTTGGTGAAAATTCGTGCATTAGTTCTTGAGATAGAGCTATTGAGGAAATAGTGCAAAATGCAGCACAGCAGCGCCAGCTATTGGGCGATATTCACCAACACGTAGTCAGCATCATTTCATATCAAAGAGTAACTGAATCTGATGTTTGATGAAAATTAGTTCTTGAGAGAGAGCTATTGCAGAAATCATGAAAAATGCTGTATAGCAGAGCCACCTGTTGAGAGATTTACACCAAAATGTACAAAACATCAATTCATGTCAAGGACTAACTGAATCTGAAGTTTGATGAAAATCCGTGCATTAGTTCTGGAGATTGACCTACTGCGGAAATCGTGAAAAAGGCTGCATAGCAGCGCCACCTGTTGAACGATTTACACCAAAAACTAATCAGCACCAATTTATATCAGGGACAAACTGAATATAAATTTTTATTAAATTCCGTGCATTAGTTCTTGAGATAGAGCGCCCACAAAATTTGTGTCTGTTACAGACAGACAGACTCACAGACAGACATTTTGTAAAAACATGTTTTTCGGATTCTCTGACCCCTAAAATGTGTAAATCCGTCAAAAACCGAAAGTCGAAAATTTTCACGAATCCAATACTTTCTTCTTGTAAAGATAGAAGAAAGTAAAAATTGTAGGTTGCGATTTACATTTTTTTTCGTATATTAATTTCATAATTAATAATTCATATTGTAAAAATTTTTGAATTACAAATTCAATGTATTTATATGTGGGTTTTTTATTATTATAACTACACACAAAATTATCGCATTAGGATTGTAATTTCAGGAGCTATTGCTAAAAATATGAAAATGTAATATAACATTAGAAGCTCTTATATTTTGAATGTTTATAATTCAAAAACTTATCATTAAAATGAGTAAAAATTTTGTTTCTAGGCGTAGTTGAACCGAAGATTTAAAATACACTCAAAATTAGGTGTTTCCATTGAAAAAACAAATTTTGTTCTGGTTTTGATTTGTAGACGGGCCCGTAAGCAAATTTTATATGCATCATTTAAAATTAGTCTTTATTTCCAATCGATTGGTACCAGTAACTTTTTTCTACTACAATTAGTTGCAGAGTTAGTAGGGGTGTTTACTTTTTTTCCACGACTGCACATCTTCCGAGCAACCGTTACATTTCCTTGTGAAGCCCCAAATAGGAAATGTATGTCGGCAAGCTCCGCATTGGTGTAACGACGCATGTTACTCCAAATTCGTGTGGAGAATGACGATTCAATCCAGCGAAGTGCTTTTATCCACTGAACTCAACAGTGCCCTCTACTGCCTTAACGCTGCATTTCTGCACCCACATTCCTGTACGAAATCTGCTTACTTAGGTCCCCTCTACCTGCTTTTACATTTCTGACATGTAATTTTGAAACACCCTGTGTATTAGTCCTTTTCAAAATGAAGTCTAAATTTTTACATTTTCTGAAAGATTAACAGATAGATGTGGCTTTAAAGGTAAAATCCAATGATTTGTTTTTTTATAAATAATCATTAATTAGTAAAAATGGCATGGACAAAATGTACAAAACTATAAGAAGCAAGGGGTCGTCGGGAAGCTTCATCGCCACGATGCCAACCCTTCCCGCTTTTCGGTGTCTTTAATTTGTATAATTTCCCTTTTAAATTTGTCCGGTTTCAATCTTTGAATTTTTTTTTTTTTTTATTCAATCTGGCTTTCGCTAGAGTGTCTTTTACTCGGAACGTGGCTGGGAACCTATGAGCCTGGCTTCCGCAATAAAGTCGGAATAAGTGGAAGAATAAAGGGCTGCGAACGAAGATCGGCCGCTCGCCGCGGCGGCGATATATTATTATAAAATTTCAAGTGCATATCACGCGCATAAAAATTCGATAAACTCTGTTTTAAATTGAGTCTTTAAGAAGCACTTAATAATACGATATGCGATACATATACCATATTTTCTGCTACTTTTATTTTAATAAATAATTGTAATTGTTTATTTTTTTTTTTGTAATTTTTATTGAGTCTTTTAGCTAAGAATTATTCTACGGTATTCTTCTAAGGTGTTTTAAATTATTATTGTTGTTCTGTGATTATTAATACTGTTCAATTATTATTATTATTGTTCTATGACATTATTATTCACTGATATCTATTATTCTACACTTTTAAATTATTACATTAACATCAATGTCTCAGGGGCGACTTCTATAGCGTTATCGTTTCTAGTACTTTACCATTCAAATATCTCTCAACAACTTACTGAACGCTAAGCGCCAAATCTCCTTTTCATTGTTATATTTTATATTGTTTGAAATATTAATGAATATTAGCGATTTTTATTGTAAATAAAGAAACCAATAAATAATTATCTTCCGTGTTGGAATGTTTAAATTTTTAAAGTAATAAAGAAAAATATCGATTTACCGTTCTCCTGTCCTCTAATACCTTCACACTTAATTACAGAAATGTCATTCATAATATGGATAAAAAAAAGTTCCACAAGTTCAGGAAAAAATTTGAATAAAGGGTTGAGTTACTTTTAAGATGAACGTATTAATAAAGAAATTCTTTATTTGTGTTAAATTATAGTAGAATATGTAATCTGACAGTTGAATGGCATTGGAAAAAAAAAGAGTTATTACATAAAGACTTCTTTTCTTTCCAGAAAACTCTCGTCACGTATAAAAAAGTATAATTAATATTTATTATCGTTTCCAAACTTACTTGTTAAAACTTATTAAAATAACAGAAAAATAATTGAGACATATATCAAAGGGAAATAATTGTTAAGATTAATGAATAAAGTGAGAGAGTTATTAAAAATTTTATAAATACAAACATGTCCTTTTTAGATCACCATTACAATGTACATTTTGGAAAATTCCCAAAATAATGATTCTGATTCATTTCTATTCCTTTGGTTGTCAATTTAAGAGCACATTTATAAAATCCACAACTTTAAGGGGATATACTTCTGATAGGCTATTTCTAAATTCTTACACTAACGTATAGTGCATTTTAAAAAAACTGAATGATAGTCATAACTGTAATTCTAAAACTTGCAAAATAAAATTGTTCAGATCTTATGATTTCCAGCCATCACATTATGGTAAAACATCCATGAGGGGTCGTATACATATTTAATTTTATACGAACTTTGACAATCTCAATGCGATCCCTATATACCTTTGTTTTATTTGATATTTCAATCTTCAGACGCACCGATACACCTTTGCGTTGTTCTACCTTTGAAATAGAACAAAATGTGGATCACAGAGTTTTCAGACACTGTGTTAGAAATTCAGAAACGTATTTTGAATAGCTTGATTTCACTTTAAAAATATTTAATAAATGATGTAATAATAATGATGACTGATTGATATATTTTACTTTCGTTAATAGGCGCAAGAATCTGTAACGTAAATTCGGTGAAGATGCCGTAGTTTTTGACTTTATTGTTTTAAAAATTGCCTGTTGTTTTTATTTGTTACCCATTTATTTCTTGTTAAAGTTTGCACCCTTATATATCATTTAAAACCTTATTTCATTTTACAGATATTATATAAAGCATCAAAAATTTTGTTTTTGTAAACACTTGCATTTCGGCATCTTACCCATACCTATGAGTATGGCCAACTATCTAGGGGAAAGATGCCTTGTGGAGTTTCTATGTAAACAATAATTTTTGTGATGCAGTTTAAAACATAATATGACGAATAAAAGTAACTTTAATATTTTAGACATACTAAAGTTGTTATCTTACTTAATATTTGGAAATTACAAAAATATTAATGTAACAAACGTTGGCAATTTAATAAAAGGACCAACTAATATTTTTTAAAAAAAGTTATGTTCTACTTAAAATTTAAAACAATTATGGCTCTTAAGTAATTTATTTTCTCTATCTGTACAAGAAGAAAGTATTGGATTCATAAAAATTTTCGAATTCCGGTTTTCGACGGATTTACATGTTTTAGGGGTCAGAGAACCCAAAAAACATGTTTTTACAAAATGTCTGTCTGTCTGTGTGTGACACAAATTTTGTGGGCGCTCTATCTCAAGAACTAATGCACGGAATTTAATAAAAATTGATATTCAGTTAGTCCCTGATACAAATTGGTGCTGATTAGGTTTTGGTGCAAATCGCTCAACAGGTGGCACTGCTATACTGCATTATTTACGATTTATGCAATGGCTCTATCTCAAGAACTAATTCACGGATATTCATGAATTTCAGATTCAGTTAGTCCTTGATATAACTTGATGCTGATTGCGTGTGGTATAAATCGCTCAACAGGTGGCGCTGTTATGCTGCATTTTTTACGATTTCCACAATGGCTCTATCTCAAGAACTAATGCACGGATTTTCATGAAACTTCAGATTCAGTTAGTCCTTGATATGACTTGATGGTACGTGTTGGTGTAAATCGCTCAACAGGTGGCGCTGCTATGCTGCATTTTTTACGATTTCCGCAATGGCTCTATCTCAAGAACTAATGTACGGATTTTCATGAAACTTCATATTCAGTTAGTCCTTGACATGACTTGATGCTGATTACGTGTAGCGTAAATCACTCAACAGGTGGCTCTGCTGTGCTGTATTTTGTGCAATTCCCGCAATAGCTCTATCTCAAAACTAAAGCACGAATTTTCATCTAACTTCAGATTTAATTAGATGTTAACACAACTGATTATTATATTACTGATTAGGTTTTTATGTTAATCGTTCAATAGGTGGCACTGCTATGCTGGAATTTTCATGATTTTTGCAATAACTCTATCTCAAAAACTAATGCACGGATTTTCCCCAAGCTTCAGATTCAGTTAAACTTTGACATAAGTAGTTGCTTGGTTGTTTTGGTCCCAGTAGTTTGCGCTGCTAGGCTAAATGTTGCTGGATTTACACGATCTCAGAGATAGTCATATCTCAAGAACCAATGCACGGAATTTCATATCTTTAGAATCCTCATGATAGTCATAGATTGCCGTTTAATTTTGGCAGTGTGATATTAATTTTCGCAGTGCGAATTTTCAAGTATTAGCATGTATGAGATAGAAGAAAGTTTTGGGATTCGTACATCCGACTAGTTAAACATTATAATAAGTTTAAATACAATAAAGCTACTCTGATAAAGTGCTTTAGAGTGCAGCTTTTTTGTTGGTGTTTTCATATGTCCCTTTCTTCTTTTCAGGTATAACTCAGATCTGCCCCAGACTGCACATTTGTTTAGGAACTTTAAAAAATTTCATAAAACCAACAGTTTCATTGAATGCATTTGATCTAATCACATTTTTCAGAGGTTTTATTGCACTCTTCTAGACACTCTGAACAGTGATTCTCATTCACTTAAAAGAAATCCTCATCTTCTGAATCTTGGTAGGAAATTTAATTCGTTATATTTTCAAAGCAGATCAAATTAGCGTGTTTTTAAAGTTTGCGGTGTTTTGATGGAGGTTGGGGAGCTCATAGGGGCAGAAGACCCTAGTTATCTAAAAATATATTATATACTACCGATATTTACATTTATTAAAATTATTTATTATTAACTGCATTTAACTTAAAATTTTTAACAATGATTAAAATTAATATTTATTAAACAATTACTTAGAAGGCTAATAAAATTTATTTATAAGGCAGAATACATATAGAAACATTTCAAATTATGCTCATCTTAGATTTTAATATTTCTTTATTTTTTTTTTAAACATTTAGAAAATTTATGATTTTAATCAATGATTTTTTGTTAATTAGTTGATTAAAATCACGATTTAATTACTTATTTAAATTATCTGATTAAAATCCTTGAAAGGTTAGTTAATAGCCAAGAGTAATTTAAACAATGAAGAAACAACTAGGCATTTGACCGCAACGAAAAATAACCGGCATCTTACCCCAAGGGAAAACAACCGGCATCTTACCTCCAAAAAGTTTCGTCGACTCACCCCAAAGTATTGAACAAGACGCCGGTACCCCACTGACGCAAAGAAGCGGGAACCGATCGCCATTTATGATTTGCACAAAAGCTCTCAGAATTTGCAGAAAAAACATAAGCTTTATTTCTCTGGTGTTTAAACTAAGACTTATATAGGCAAATAAAGAACTCACGTAAAAGATTTTTGACACTTACCAGAAGAGTTAGAACGAAATAGCAATAAAAAGTACCGCTTATTTTTTTTTTTTTAAGACCGCAAACGTAAATTAAAATATCACCAGGGAATACTATTCGTTACAACTCAGCAGGGTTTTCGTACAGCGCCTGCGCATATGAAAACTACGTGATTCGGCATCTTGTACAACGCGACATCCCACCTCAAGTTACCCTATTCATCAAAAATTCATAAAGATATGGTTTTCTTTCTATTTTTAGTCTGCATTAAATAACAGAAAAGCAGCTTAACTTTAATTTTAAATACCTGAAAATGTTTTCGAAACTTTTACAGCATATTTTAGACTCTACGTCTGAAAATCATGGATTACAGAATTGAAAACATTAATGATCACTTAGACGGACTACTACATTCAGATAAAAACACATTAAAGATAACGCACTATAGGAAAAAAAAGAAAAATATGTCTGAAAGATCATAATTATAATGATTCATAATAATAATTATAATATTAATAAAAGTAGATTTTTAAAAATTATTCTCTGAAATCAAAGTACATTTCCCTAAATTCCGTTAAAAAATGTACAAAATCTCTATGACTTTTTTTAATAAACGGTGCGAGTATTACTCGCGCTCAGAGATTTCCGTACAAAAAATATATGAAATATTAACTGTATTATTAAAAAATTGTTGCTAAAAAAATAATTAGACTTTGTAAAAAACTATCCAAGGTAGGGTTGGATACAGCTCTGTATACTAGAAAAGTAAGAGTGAGCATACCATAAAAGTTAAAAGAAAGATGAAGCCTAAATAACATCAAATATTGCTATTTTATATAACTCTTTTTTTAATATTATACTAATCTGTTTATAATGAACTTAATTTGGCACTGACAATAAAAATAGTGCATATTTAAACTTCATTTAGAACTTCATTAAACTAAATTCAGCATAGTAATAATCTTTTCTTTTTATAGTGTAGCTAAAACAAAACCCTTGTTCAAAATTTAAACTCGGCTTTGTGCTAAACGCGCTTCGAAAGAAGGTCGGAAGGTTACAACGCCACCTTGATCGTGTCGTGTTTTTCCAGCTTGGTTTTAATTAACTTTTAAAGACACGGTAGGCGCATTGAGAGATCTACTCAATGCAATCTAGTCGCGAATCCCATGGTATTTATGTGATTAATTCTAATTAAATTAGTCTGTTTTTAACAGTTTTACGTTTATTGCTTTTATAGTGCTACTGGGTATTGCATTACACAAATATATCATTAAAAGTTGTTATTTAGGCTTTAAAAGCCATGGTACATGGAGTACGCCACCCCTGTCATTATGTATGTCCAAACAGTCCGTACCTTTAAGGTTTAGGCAGCCTAAGAGAGACTACTCAGGGCCGGCTAGGCCTGCCCCTTCGAGCTTAACGTCTCTCCCAGTATGTTCCCCGACACGTTGGGGCTCGTTAGTGAGTCCGCCTTGTCTGGCCGTATGCAGACGGACATACACAAGAGGTGCAAGGGGCGACGCACACCAGCAAGGGCGGCCACGCACCACCGACCAAGAGCCCAGAGTTATTTGAAAAAACAAAGTGAGTTTACAAAAAAGGCGAATGCCTGCGCATCTCGGCTACTTACCAACGATTTTTTTCGAAAATCATTATCAACAATATTTTTATACTTCTGCTACGATAGGTACCTCCAACGCTCCTCAACACCATTGCTGAATGTCCGCAAATCGAAATTTGTGTGTAACGGAAAAATGCGTTTTTCTTAAAAACTGTGTAACCTGGAGTAATGGTT
The DNA here is from genome assembly GCA_963932465.1 of Maratus speciosus. Taxonomy (NCBI): domain Eukaryota; kingdom Metazoa; phylum Arthropoda; class Arachnida; order Araneae; family Salticidae; genus Maratus; species Maratus speciosus. The sequence continues at coordinate 75,161,528 of OZ010792.1, forward strand.
ATAGTTTTCTGCAAGGTTTAAATTAACGTCTGCTACCTCTAATTTTTAATAATTTTAGTTTCGGTAGATTCGGAAATAGATGGGAAGGAACATATTTTTGCACTACATTTTCGAGGATATCTCTGAAAATACAATACCTAAATTTAAAAGAAATGTATTTTTGAGATCAGCGTTACAAAAACTTTCACACGATACCCTACAATATACAACGAAAAGATTTTTTTCAAGTAACATAATTAGCCCCTCTACATTTTTCCTAAATATATTTGTGAATGTTTAATAATCTGTAAATATGTGGGTCAGTAGTCTTTATTACTTTCCCCAATTTCAACATTCCACATTCCATAGTTTACGAGTAAAAGAGCTAAGACAGACAGACAGACACAGGAGTTATCTTATATTGGTTCCGTTTTTACTTTTTAAGAACTGAACCCTGAAAATTGATAGATTGACATTGATCGAAAAGAATCAAGTCTGTGCCAGGGAGATACTGCAAGATCTCCCTTGTGATTGCGGAGAAAAGTGGTACAGGCACTGAGTTTCATGGGGACCAGAAACTTCGTCGTAGCGTCAGATGTAATAACAAATTAAAAGGTTAAAAATTTGGTTAAGAATAAAATTTATTCTCATAAGAAACTTCAGAACATTGAAAAGGAAATGCTTTTAATTATAGAAGCTTCCAGATCATCGGCATTTTGGTTCTATTGCTTACAATTAAATTTTAAATTTCTGTAATTTTAGTAAGTTTCCTCCTATATTAGGAAGCATTTCTACAATTTTTCAATACAGCTTTGTTCAACTGAACTTTTTCCTTAAATATATGTGTTATATACATTTTTTTAACATATTAAAAAGTAAAAAACGAATAACTTAGTGAATTTCCATTTACAGTTATATTTAAAATACAAAGTATAAGAAAAAAAACTTCAAATTTCTTTTTAAATATTTCATATTGAATGTGGAAAAAAAGGAATTATGTGTATTAAGAAGGAAAATATTCTCTTAAAAAAAGTAATTAATGTCGAGATTTTTTTTCTCTGCTTTTCATTCTCCGAAAAAAAAAACCCCAATTATTTCATGAGCTTTTATTGCGGTTATGGTGTAACTAACTTTCTGAACGTAACCAGAAAATTAAAAACGTATTCTTAATGTATTTGTTATTGAAAATTATTATTAACTATTCTTTAGATGTAGATTAAAGAACAAGATTTATCAATGAAAAAGTTGTTATAGCTACCACAATCAATAGTGCTTTTAATTAGTTTTTTTACACACTTGATCCTTTGGAGATTTTATAGGAATTCTAAATTCAGTTCTAAAATAAATTATGACTGTATTAAATTCGTTCTATAAATATTATGGCACTCATAAAACGTACTGTTCGAAAAAATACGAATGTATGTTATAATTAACATGTTAAAAGTCGCAATGTAAATCTGTTTTCTCCCTAGTTATACGTGTTTAATTCCCTATATCATATGTCTGTTACTTTTTTACTGTGTTGAGGAATTGTATAAATATTTATTTTTGTACAATCTCTGAACTTTTTCACACTAACTTGGTTTTTTGTTATTCTTTGTGAATTATTTACTCTAAATATATATGGTGCTATCAAAAAATTGCCAGAATGAATTTAATATAATTAGCGTATTTCAGATAAACCTGTTTTGAATAGAATATTTTACTTTGAAGTGATGTCAAATACGTACCGTAAAAGAACAAGTTACAATTTATTAAGCATAATTTACTATTTCTCTCTCTCTCTCTCTCTCTATATATATATATATATATATATATATATATATATAAATAAAGATAATGCTTTTTTATTCAAATACATTGCATACCTCAAGGAGCTGCTTCATAAAGCATGTTATCTGATTTATATCTTTACTTTTATGAGCGTAAATTTATTTATAATAATTTATTGCTCTACAGATACATAGATGATATAATTATTCTTTTTGTTACAAATAATAATTCTATATCTCTTCCTGTAATGTACCCTTCTAATCTAGAACTTAGTACTACTTTTCAAATAATTCTAGTATCAATTTTATGGATGTTCAAATTAATATTCTCCCTAATAACACCCTAACATTCAACATTTATGATAAACGCAATGAATTTTCATTTAATGTAATTAATTTTACGAACTTTAATTCCTGCTTGCATATTTCAGTATATAGAAATATTCTACTTAATCATAGCCTTCGTATCAAACGTTTATGTTCCTCCCAATTCTTACAGCCTAACATTTTTAAATTAAAGCAATTAGCGTTGTCTTATAATTATCCCATCTCCTTTATATCTGCATGGCTCAAATCTTAATATTCATTTTTTTCTACTTCTTACCAGTATAGGCATTTAATATGTTTTAAAAAAACTAAAAAATCGAAAACACTATTATGGAGGGTGGGATGTGGATTGCTGAAAAAATTATAAAAATCATACACACTAAAAAATATATGTATGTGTATATATATGTATATATATATATATATATGTGTGTGTATATATATATATATGTCGTAGGTCAATTGAGAAATCCGGCTCTTTGCAAACAGCCTAGGCTCTTTGCAAAGAGCCGGGCTAATTGGAGAATCCATCTCCCTTTTTTCCAATTAGCCTGATATTTTTCAGGCTTATTGCAAAGAGCCTAGAAAGCGTTAGGCTAATTGAAAAATCACCACTTATTATCCGATCAGGGTGACATTTTTAGCTCACAGGCTATCAAAGCCTGAGAGCTTATGTGCCCGCCGATTCTGTATGTACGTGTGTACGTACGTACGTATGTACGTAACACGATAACTCTTGATAGAAATATCCGATTTGCTTCAATTTTTTTCTAGGTTCATTCTGATAAGGTGCTTCCCTGATTAGTTTTGGGGGTTCACTGGTTAAGGATAAATAGGAAAAGGGGGGCTAGTCCCTCCCTTAATTTATATAAATGGGTTTTTCATGCAGATATTCGATTTGCTCCAAATTTGGTAAACCGGTTTATTAAGTTAAGGAGCTGCCTTGATTAGATTTGGAGGTTCATTAGTTACATATAAAGGGAGGAAAGGGGGTCTATCCCCCCCGTAATTTAGATAAATGGGTTTTTCATGCAGAAATATGCGATTTGCAATAAATTTGGTATACCGGTTAATTATGTTAAGCAGCTTCCCTGATTACATTTGGAAGATCATTATTATGTATAAAGGGGGAAAAGGGGGCAATTGCCTCTCCCCTAAATTTAGATAAATGCGTTTTTCATGTAGATTTATTCGATTAGCTCAAATTTGGTATACTGGTTTATTATGTTAAGTAGATGGCTTGATTAGATTTGGAGGTTCATTAGTTAAATATAAAGGAAGGAAAGGTGGGGGGGCTACCCCCCTTAATTTAAGTAAATGGGTTTTTAATGCAAAATTATTCGATTTGCTCCAAATTTTGTATACCGGTTTATTATGTTAAGGACCTTCCCTGATTAGATTTCGAAGTTCATTAGTTAAGTATAAAGGGAGGAAATGGGTGCTATACACCCCCACCCTTAATTTAGATAAATGGGTTTTTCATGCAGAGTTATTCGATTTACTCCAAATTTCGTATACCAGTTTATTATGTTAAGGAGCTGCCTTGATTAGATTTGGAGATTTATTGGTTAAGTATAAAGGAGGGACAGGGGCTAGTGTCCCCTTAATTCAGATAAATGGGTTTTTTATACAGAATTATTCGATTTGCTTCAAATTTGATATACCAGTTTATTACGATATGGCTTCCTTCATTTGATTTGGAGGTTCATTGTTTAAGTATAAAAGGAGGGAAAGGGGCGCAATTGCCCCTCCCTTTAATTTAGATAAATGGGTTTTCATGCAGAATTATCTGATTTAGTTTAATTTTTTGTCAACCGAATCCGAACTTGAAGGTTCCATTTGAAGTCAACCCGAAAACCGACCACAACCACGTTTCGGATTAAGTTCAATTAGAACTTTCAGGTTCGGAACGGGTTGCCGGTGGACGGAGATGAGTTTGTCTGGCTTGCATCAGGTTATAGTTCTTTGGAATATTTTTGTCGGTTAAGATTTGGTTCAGGTCGGGTTTCAGGTTGACTTCGAATGGAATATTTAGGTTCTGGTAGCGTTGTGTGTCCACGGAAACTAATTTGTCTTGTTCGGATCCGGTTATGGATCTTTGGAATATTTTTGTCGGTTATCAGATTTGGTTCGGGATTTCGGGTTTTTTCAAATGGAACTCCCAGGTTCGGGTCGGGTTGCATGTAGACTCAAATTATTTTGTCTTGCTCGAATCTGGGTACGGTCTGTTGTAATTTATTTTTCGGGTTTGGGTAGGGTTATGCTTTAATAAACCTAATTAAAAAAAATTGCCCAGTTAAACTGATGGCATTGAGCTCACAGGCTATCCACACTAATTGTACTAGCTACTCTTATTTTAAAGAATAATGCCCCTCGAAAAATAAATGAATGTATTAGCCCCCGTTGCCCCCCTTTCTTCCTAACCAATGAACCTCCAAATCTAATCAGGGAAGCTACTTAACATAATAAACTGGTATACCAAATTTGAAGCAAATCAGATAATTCTGCATGAAAACCATTTCACTAAATTAAGGGGGGGGGGGGTATTAGCTCCCCCATTTCTCCCTTTATGCTGAACCAATGAACTTTCAAATCTAATCAGAAAAGCTCCTTATTAGAATGAAACTAGAAAAAAACTTAAACTAAATTAGATAATTCTGTATGAAAACACATTTATCTAAATTAAGGGGAGGGGCAATTGCCCCCCTTTCCCCCTTTTATACTTAACCAATGAACCTCCAATTTAAATGAAGCAGCCATATCGCAATAAACTGGTATATCAAATTTGAAGCAAATGGAATAATTCTGTATGAAAAACCCATTTATCTAAATTAAGGGAACACTAGCCCCTGTCCCTCCTTTATACTTAACCAATAAATCTCCAAATCTAATCAAGGCAGCTCCTTAACATAATAAACCGGTATACGAAATTTGGAGCAAATCGAATAAATCTGCACGAAAAACCCATTTATCTAAATTAAGGGGGGGGGGGGGTTAGCCCCCCATTCCTCCCTTTATACTTAACTAATGGACCTCCAAATCTAATCAGGGAAGCTCCTTAACATAATAAACCGGTATACGAAATTTGGTGCAAATCGAATAATTTTGCCTTAAAAACTCATTTACCTAAATTAAGGCGGGTAGCCCCCTTTTTCCTCCCTTTATACTTAACTAATGAACCTCCAAATCTAATCGAGCCATCTCGTTAATATAATAAACAAGTATACCTAATTTGAGCTAATCGAATAATTCTACATGAAAAACCCATTTATCTAAATTAAGGGGAGAGGCAATTGCCCCCCTTTCCCCCTTTATACATAATGATGATCTTCCAAATGTAATCAGGGTAGCTGCTTAACATAATTAACCGGTATACAAAATTTATAGCAAATCGCATATTTCTGCATGAAAAACCCATTTATCTAAATTACGGGGGGGATACCTCCCCCCCTTTCCTCCCTTTATATGTAACTAATGAACCTCCAAATCTAATCAAGGCAGCTCCTTAACTTAATAAACCTGTATACCAAATTTGGAGCAAATCGAATAATTCATCATGAGAAACCGATTTATCTAAATTAAGGGGGGTAGCCCCCTTCCCCCCCTTTATACTTAAATAATGAGCTTCCAAATCTAATCAGGGAAACTCCTTAACACATTAAACCGGTATACCAAATTTTGAGCAAATCGAATATTTCTGCATGAAAAACCCAATTATATAATTTAAGGGGGGGGGGGGACTAGCCCCCCTTTTCCCCGTTTATCCTTAGCCAATGAACCCCAAAAACTAATTAGGGAAGCACCTTATCATAACGAACCTAGAAAAAAAAATTGAAGCAAATTGGATTTTTCTATAAACAGTTATCGCGTTACGTACATACGTACGTACACATGTAGATGAATAGTCGGCGGGCACATAAGCTCTCAGGCTTTGATAGCCTGCAAGCTAAATATATCATCCTGATCGGATAATAAGTGGTCATAAATCGGATATTTCTATCAAGTGTTATCGCGTTACGTACATGCGCACGTACGTACGTACACACGTACATACAGAATCGGCGGGCACATAAGCTCTCAGGCTTTGATAGCCTGTAAGCTAAATATATCATCCTGATCGGATAATAAGTGGTCATAAATCGGATATTTCTATCAAGTGTTATCGCGTTACGTACACACGTACATACAGAATCGGCGGGCACATAAGCTCTCAGGCTTTGATAGCCTGTGAGCTAAAAATATCACCCTGATTGGATAATAAGTGGACATTTTTCAAGTAGCCTAACGCTTTCTAGGCTCTTTGCAATAAGCCTGAAAAATATCAGGCTAATTGGAACAAGGGAGATGGATTCTCCAATTAGCCTGGCGCTTTGCAAAGAGCCTAGGCTGTTTGCAAAGAGCCTAGGCTGTTTGCAAAGAGCCGGATTTCTCACTTAGCCTACGACATATATATTCTTATAAAAGAAAAAAAAAGTTTTGGTGTATGTGTATGTTTTTCCATACATTATACACTAAAAACATAAAAAACTTAAAAAATAAAAATACCGTTATGGAGGTTTGAAATCGGGAATGCTAAAAAAAGTTTAAAACCTTATATGTTTTTATGTGTGTGAGCGTGTATAAGTGTACGTATATATGCTTATATATTGTATGGACATATAATAAAATTTAAAAATAATAATGAAAAAAAATAAATAAATATGGGGTATCATGCATTAAACATAATATAATTTCACATATTGCATCATCATTTAAGGATATATTTTACTATCTCAATATTCCTCATTGCTTTTTAAATTTTCACATTTATTTACATAATACAAGGATGCATTTTACTATCTCAAATATTCCGCATCTTTTTAAATGTTATTTATATTCTCATTTTTTTTATATTATAATCTTTTGTCTTTAAAACATTAATTTAATCAATTGCCCTTTTATTTTATTTTTATATAATTCTTTATTTCTTTATTTGTATCAATTTATTCCTTTTCTTTATTTTATTTTGTATTCACTCAGTACTTATTAAGTTTATTCCTATTTTTTAATTCTAGTTTAACTGAAAGTTAATCTAAGTATTTTCTTGATTTCTTCAATCATTTTCATTCCTTTTATTTATTTATTTTTATTTTTTTTTACTTAAGATGGCAACTCTAAACATTATTGTTATTAATCCAGTTCCAATTTATTAATCCAGATCCAATCTATTTTCTGTAATGTTTGCGTTATAAGGAGCTACATTTTGTAATTTTAGGCTTAATGCCGACAAAATTGGATGAAATAACGCCTCTTCTATGAATGAACTCACAAGCTCCTCTGATGATTCTGTGAGTCATTCATAGTTTCTTATTTTACATGCTGGTTTCATATGTTCATTTCTAAATCATCTTTAGAACTTTATCAATTTCTTCATATATTTGTGATTTCAAATTTATTATATATATATATATATATATATATCCAAAAACCAAACCAAAAATTCGAAACCACGGAACTGATCCAAAGATAAAGATATTAAAAATGACAACGACAAAATAACTAAAAACAACTAACTTAAAAAACAACATACTTTAAAAACGGCTAACTTTAAAATTATTCAAACTAAAACCAGAAGAATTTGAATTAATGGAGACAGGCGGCAAGCACTTGCGACTTGCTCTGCGGGGTTAAAACCAGTTTTATGTGCATAACGCTCCCCCAACAACCTGTCAAGACCAAATGGAAAAAACTAACAAATCGAATGAGCTTCCAAGTTCCCATCGAAAACCAACAACTAGACGCGAAACTTCAAACACATGTGCACGCAATGCCTAAATGGTCAAAATTGCAGTTACTCCTCTCTTCGCATCCACATTACCTCTAAATCTCTGCGATAAGTCTTACACTTTACGAAATTTTGCAGCAGACTCTTAAAAAATTTCTCAGGATAGCCATAGTGCAATGCCAGAGTATACCATTTGTAAAGTTCTTCAATTTTTTCCCCAGTTTTTGATGTCAGTCTATCTATACGGTTTAACCCATTAATGCCGAGTTTATTTTATGCATTTTTAATACCTCGGTACCAGTGACACTAGTTTTCCCATATTGTAAATTTTAACTTATTTAATCTCTCAAAGTTTGAGATTAAGTAATATGAAAATTTCCTTACTAAAATACTGGTTTTCATATTTAAAATTTTCCTATTTCTTAAATGGCAGATTTTCGTAAGAACCGGCATTAATGAGTTAATCCGTTAATGAGTTAATCCGTTAACAAAAATATTTCTAAATATTGAGATATACACATTTGATCCAAAATTTAACATTTTTATGGTTTCAAAGTTAAAGCTTTTTAGTTTGTCATATATATCTGTTTTTATCTCACCCTTTTTTTATCTCGATATTAATGTCTAAATAATTGACCATGTTTTTACTTTTTGACTCCATTTTCAAATTTAAATCTTTAGGATAGCAATCATATTTTTCTTTTTTCACATCATTGCATCTGACTATTAAAACGTCATCAATGTAACGAAAGCCCTTCATATCCTCATTTATATCAATTTGTTCCTCGTACATATATAAGTAGATATCGGCTAAAATCGAACTACAACTTCCCCCCATTGGAATACCTCTAACTTGTTTGTAAACAATTTTCCCGTCATATAAGTAGTTCTCACTCACTACAAAATTAAACAAATTAGTAAACGATTCCTGTCCGATAGTTGAGGAATTATATTTATTGAAAAACTCTATTATTTTTATTTTAAGATTATCCAAATCTATACTATTATACAAATCTTCAAAATCATATGCTGTTAAGCTTGAAATGTTTTTCATTAGATTTAAATGTTTAATTAACTCAAAGCTGTTTTTTATTATACAATCCGGCTTATCTTTCAATACTTCATCAAAAATCTCTTTTAATAATTTCAACAATTTTTTATTACAATTTTCCAAATATGAACCGAAACCGCATGTTATAGCTCTAAATACAACCGGATCTTTATGAAACTTTGGAACCATTACCAAATATGGAAAACTAGTACTATTTTGCTTTATTTTGATTTTTTTATAATAAGCTTTCACTCTATTACTAATAACTTGTTTACTTGATTTAACAGTTTCATAATTTATTTCATTACCATAAGCCTCCCTGAGTAATTTACCATATAATGGTTTACAAATAATTGCGTAACTTGTGTTAGCTTTATCTATATACGTTATTATAAATTTATTCTGCAATTCTGTTATAGATTCTTTCAAATCCTCATAATATTTTACCGTAACCCCCTCAGAGTTACTCTCAAAATTTCTACACAATTCTTTTAAAATACAATACTTCCATTCCTCGAAAACGCTAGCAGGCAAATTGTATTTATATACTAATTTTTGAATAAAAATATCCAAATTCATATTCAAGCGTTTTTTCGCCATATTTCTTGTTAATACTCTCTTAATTCTGTATCTCGTCCCGTATCTCATGATTTCACTCAATTTCTTATTACGTACAATATCCAAACTACCCGTTAATATATGTCCATAGGTTGGATTTATATATTCGTTGAATTTTTCTTCATGACAATAGCAAACACTATTATCGATACTATTTTTCAAATCCTTTGCATAGTCGTTATAATTGTATATGGATCTGCCCATCGGTTTAACAAAAGCCTTAAAAATCTCTATATTTTTATCCGTCAGCAGTTTATTATACGTATTTAAAACTTTATTAATGTTAACCCCTCTTACATGTGACCCCATGTAATCCAAAACACAGTATATTTTATTATTTTCGGCATCTTTTTGATACATGCTCTTTACATAACTATCTAAATTTTGTTTTCTTATTCTAAATCTCAATAGATCTAGATGTACAAATATATATATATATATATATATGTACATTATATATACATACATTATTATCTGCAAATTATACTCAATGGATTCCCAAATGCATTCACAAAACTTTTCCATCGTCACATATACATTTCCACTGACTTCTTTTCCGAAGCCTATTCAACGTAATCTAAAAGAATTTCAGGGACTAAGAAAGCTGAAGGTTGTATTATGGAGATTGAATCAAAATATGCATATAACAATTACAATAAGCATTGTTTTTTCTTTAGAATAACATTTTTACATCGCAATAAATATACCATTATTTGTCATATTTCGCGCACTGAACTAAAAATGCACTTCCAGCAATCATCGCAAACATACAGTATTTCAGATACAGTATAGTATCCGAAATCTTTAGTGCGTGTCTGTTAATACTATGCACTTTCTATTCTACAGGAAGTAACTTGTAGTAAACCTCAGCAACGTATATGAACTCCCTTATATGTGAAATAGTTTAACATAAGATACGCTGCAAACAATGTGTCCCCCTGTACCATTATGTAAAGGAATTCTTTTGTGTTGCCCTGTAAATGAATAATAAATATTCTTTGAACCACATATTCTAGAAAGTGTATGTATATTGTACTGCACTTCATAAATGCATACACATTTCATTATGTTAGAAAGGGTGTAACGCCATTAAAATGCACTTGAAACTATTTTTCCCCATTGACCGTAATGTAACGGAATACTTTTGACAGTCCCTGTAATTGATCTATACATCTGGCTTTCATAAAATTTGAAATGACTTGATATTCTGCAACGATTATATATCTTAAATTTCAAACCATTCGGTTGGGTATTCTTTGCGCTGTTATATGCGGAGAGACAAACGCATAAACGGGCCAGACGACGACTCCTAGGTGTTACATATTTATATAATTACGAACGCATCTAAAAAGGTATTTTCTGCCTCTTCCTCGATTTCTAAATGTTTTTCCCTTTATTTATTTGGTCAAATGCATAAATATATAGACATGTGAAGGTTATAAGTTGGGCGGGTGGATTCACAGAAGTATTAATGCAGGAGCAGAATATCACTGCGAATTTCAAATCAACGTTACTTTTAGGTTAAAAGCATTATTAACAGTTAATGCATCTAGTTCATTATAGGGTAGTTCATCTGGTACCCATGTATAGAACCAGTTTCCACAGTAGTTCACAAATGTTGGATGTTGATAAACGAAAATGTTCGGCATGTTCTCTAATTGTGAGTAGAAGTAAACTTCAACAGTTTCTCTGAAACCCATCAAAAGCGAAATGTCTATCTCGTTTTTTTCATTTTGAAGACTTGTCTCGCCAGAGGAAATTTTGAAAACCATCGATTTATGGTAAGTTGTGATGTTGCTTCCTTGCTCAACTCCCTAACTACATTCGATCTAAATTGCACTAGTGCATCAAAATATTACGTAATTTGTCTTTGGCAATATATATTTTTTTTATATTGACAGCTATTATTACTTTTTTTATGTTGAGCTATATTGATCTCGAAGCCACCGCGTTCGTCCAATGTATTTAACGCCCCATTTTTCGGTGACATCTTCCGTGATCGGACCTGCCGATTAAAGGCCAAGCGATACAGGTACGGCAGGGACGTTTAATATATCGGACAAACGTGGCAGGTTCGAGATCATTATAGCTATGATCATTATCATTGGACCATTATTACATTGTATATTTGAGTATACTGAGTTTTAAAAAGTTGGCTGTGGATCTGTCGTACTTTTTACAATTGAACAAATGTTCCAATGAGTGCGGTAATATCAGGATCAATTACCCGGCAAAAAAGAGGGAAACCTGCATTTCAATATATCTTTAAAATACTTTTTTTTTTTGTTACAGTTGGAAACAAAAAAACAAATTCGAATTTGAGTGATAAGCCCTGTATTTTTGACTGAATAAATGAATTGTGACTCTATCACAGTTCACTCTTCAAAAATTGTTCGCTGTGAGTACTACCTCCTTTTAAAGTTTATCCAGACTTTTTTTTTAATTACGTTGCATTAATTTTATACATAATTAAATTATATATATATATATATATTTCTGGCATTCGATTAATTTAATTCAAAGCAAGCGAAAATATGTTACAAAACTAAAGTTATGCATTACTAGTTTTAATATATTACGCGATAATTTACGTAAAATTAAAGAATTTTTTTAAATAAGCAATTTTTATACTTTTTCACAACTTTTATATTTTTTTTACAGATTTTAGATATTTTCATTACACATACATATTTTCCCGACGCATTTATTTTTCGTCTTGACAGTTAAATCAAACTCAATTCTAAAGTTTGTGAAGTATTTTTATTCAATTCTTTCATAAAAACTGTTTGCATAAAACTTTTCGTTGGTCTAATTACTTTAGCAGCTCCAATCAAGTCTCGAGTTTTCTTTTCTTCTCCATTTATTTTTAAGTAAAATATTTTCGACAAATTAATTATAAAATTATACCATGTTTAGAAAGAAAATAAGAGAAGCTTAAAGAAAGAAGCTTACACTAAAAGTCTGAAGAAAAACGAAAAATTGTTTTTGTTAAACGAAAAATTGTTTTAATTAAAATGCGATTTTTGCCTAATAGTCAAGTGTTGTTACATAATTAATACTTTAAATATATATAAAGAATACAACATTAGGGCTTTCATTTATTAAAATGAAGTATTTTTTAAAATAATAACAAAACGTTTTCTTAACTGATAATTGTGTGATAATAATTTGCGCACATTAATTTTGTTAATATCGTCCTTTCATGAGTCGGGGGGGGGGGGGGGCATGGTGATAACAGAAGTGTAGGTATAAAACGTATGTAAAACTTACAAGTAGAATCTGAAAAAAAAACTTTTTCTTTGTACTTGTATGATAAACGAGAGCATGATATACTCAAATATAAGTAACCATTATAACAATTCTGATAAATATAATCTCATACAACTACATTTTGTTGTGAATTTCAGAAGAAAATGCTTAATAATTGTAATTTTGTGTCCTTCAGTAATAAAGTAAAATTTCTGAAAAAAAAAAACCCTTCCTATAACAAAAAAAAAAAAATCCCTCCCGGCCCGGCCTACAGGCAGAGGTAGATTTCGAAGTCAAATATACTAATTTCACAAACAAAAACTAAATCATGATTATAGATAAATCCACTTTAACAATTTTATCTGGCCGCTCTTGACGAGTTTTTATTTCATTTTCATATAATAGCTGGTTTTATCAGAATCATGTTAGGGCGGTATTCAAAAAAATACTTTTCCATGCTCAACAACTCGAAATTTTCTGGCATAATTCCAGATTCATTTTTAATTTAAAAAAAATATATGAAACTGGCTGATGTGATTTTTAAAGAGATTTATAAGCGACCTGTGTTTTTATTTTTTGTTCAATTAATTAAAACTTGATATATAAACAATTATTTTCTCAGAAGGACAATATTTTTCGTTTCTAACACAATCGCTTCGGGAAATTCCGTTCAAAATGCCCACTTTGACTTCATTTTTTGAAATATATTCTGCCTCTATCTAAAAATCGATTATTACGGTACATTATATAGTTTCTGAATAAGCGAATATACCAATTAAATGCGTTTGAGAGCAAAAATGAGTTTAAAAACCAGTCAGAAAATAAGCAGTTTGGATTTAAGCGCATCCTTAATACAATGATTTTTCCAACACAATCCGCTTCGGTAAATTCGGTTCAAAATGCCCTTTTTAACAGCATTTAAAAAAATATATTCTGTCCCTATCAGAAAATCGACCATTACGGTACATTATATAGTTTCTGAGTAAGAAAACGTACCAATTGGAAGCCTTTGAGAGCAAAAATGAATTGTAAAATGAGTCAGAAAATAAGCAGTTTGGATTTGAATACACCCTTACTAAGATCAATTTTTTACTTCAACCGGTATGTATTTTTAATTTGTTTTTGCTCTAAGAATTGGTCCTATCCAAAACTTGTCTATATAGATGTTGTAGACAATATTAAGAAGATATATGATAAATTCATGGGGATTTTATATCTTTTGAATTGACGGAGTTATGGATTTTTTTCTTCTTCAAACCCCCTTTTTGTTTTCGTTTTTAATTTTTTTTGCGGTACGAATTGGTCCTATCAAAAACTTGTGAATATAAAAGTTGTAGATAATGTTAAGGAGATTCATGATAAAATTAATTGGATTTGATATCTTGAGAATTGATGAAGTTATGGATTTTTTTCTTCTTCAAACGCCCTTTTTGTTTTCGTTTTTAATTTTTTTTGCGGTACGAATTGCTCCTATCAAAAACTTGTGAATATAAAAGTTTTAGATAATGTTAAGGAGATTTATAATAAAATTAATTGAATTTTATATCTTGAGAATTGACAAAGTTATGAATTTTTTTCTCCCAAAAACCCTATTTTTGCGCCCCTTGAGCCCATTTTTAAATTTATCAAAAATCTGTGATACATAAATTTTTGGCCCTATTTTTAGAAGTAATAAAAACTTTAAACTGATTTGATATGTACAAAAATTAAGAAGTTATGGGGGGTTTTCTGTTTTCACAAAACCCCTCCCTATTTCCCTTCCCTTGGTCCGATTTTGCCCATTAACGAACTTGACCGAGATTTTATGCCCATTCATTTTATGTATCAGTTTGGAAGAGATTGGTGCAGAATTACGAAAGTTATCGTGTCCAGAAGAAAGTGATATATATATATAGATAGATAGATAGATAGATAGATAGATAAAGTTTTTTACTGAGGGTGGTTTTGGGTTCTACGGGTCATGATCGGTGTAGATCTGCAAAAATTTTTCAGAAATTCCAACATAGGAACGATCCCAATAGGTAGTATTTCATACGAAATCTACCTAAAATGTGTCCGTAAAAGAAAAAGTTCCATGGATACAGCATCAAACAGAATATGACATAACTATTCTTTATAACACGAAAACCAATCCAAAACGTAAAAAAATCCCTATTTTAAGAGATTATATCTTAGAAGGTTTCAATCCATTTATTTATTATCAACTTACATTTAGCGAGCCGATGTTGCAATTTTCACGACTAGCGTGGAATTTCTTATATTTTAGTCTTAATTATGTAAATCTGACTGACGTTAAAATAACATTTTTGTTAATGATGTTTAATTGTTCTTTTATTAGGTTGAGCAAAAAGTTCTGGGAAATTTTTAATCTAATAGTTACCAGAATTTGTATCGTATATAGGAGTACTAGTGGTATATTTATAGGCGTTCATGAATTTTGGCTCCAAAATACCTATTGAACCGTACGATTGATCAGCGTGTGTTGATCCGGCATTACTGGAGAAAAGGTATAACGATTCTGAAAGCCGTCGATGAGATTAATGAGGGTGAAAGTGCTGGTACGGCGGAAAACTTCGTCCTTCCAGCAAATTCGGAATCTGACAGAACGATGGCAGAAAGTCGTGGACTATGATGGTGTCTACTTTGAAGAATAGTCCTTGTTGCTTTTGTTGTGAATTTGCGCATAACAACTCAACTTTCACAAATTTCCCAGAACTTTTTGCTCAACCAAGTAATTTGCCTCTTATTACGTTATCAAGTATCTTGTAACAGCGTAAGAACTGTGTATAAAAATATGAAACTAATATACACCTACTCATACAAAGATTTCCAGCGAGCCTGAAAGTGAAAAGATAGTGTGAAAGAAGTGAGTGAAAGAATAAATAATGTTGGACGTACATCAGCAATGTTGATTATGAATTAAAGGTAGCCAAAGGTGACTATATATTTTTATTCTATTCGTTACCACTATTCGCAAAAAACGTGTTTTCCCTTGAACAGTTGAATGGTTTCGAAATTTCTTGGAATTTTTAGTTGGCAGCAGCTTTACGTCGTGTCTAGGAGTAGCTGTATTTTCAAAACTAGGAGCTATAAGACATAATAATTCTAACTCTAGTCTAAACCACATCTGAGTGAGTATAATTATAACCAAAGATAAAAAAGATTTCAGCACTGGATTAAAAATTAAAAGTGCTATTAACTTTAAAATAAATATATAGTATTTACGATTATAAAAGAGTGAAAAAAAAAGATGACTAGAAAACAAGAATTCCTCTTTTTCAGAATTTATTGTAGCCCTCGATGAAAAAAAAAATAAATATGTATATAAATAAAGATAATACAAAACATATTTCAGTTTTAAGACTTAAAACATGCGCTTTTATTTTATGTAAAACGACATCATTCGCATCCTCTGAAGAATTCCTCATTTACGATCCAGTCTTAAAGAACACCTACAGTAAAGTATTAATATGACGCCACTATCGCTGAATAATACACAAATCAAAAAACAGTTGTCACTGAAGAAACTAGACAAAAAAAGAATCGGCTATCTAATTATTCATATGCCTTCATTTGTTTGTAATATAGATAATTAAATTAAATATAGTTTATAATAGCTCCATGTTTTATCAGAAATCCTTCATTTTTTCGAAATAGCAAGTATTTTAATTACATTTTTTCCCGTAGTTATGGGAAAATGGCAACAAAATGGTATAATAACTATTCTTTACTTTCTGCAGAAATGCAGTACTTGAGTTTCCAAAATTAAACAAATGGCGCTAAAACTACCAAAAAAAAAAAAAATCTCAAAAATAAATTGAGATGCAGTTTTCAAACAGTGTTTTCCCTTTTCCCTTGAACAGTTTAATGGTTTCGGCATTTCTTGGAAATTTTAGTTGGCAGCAGCTTTACTTAGTGTCTAGAAGTAGCTATATTTTGCGTAGTAACGTATATTTTTCATTCATTAGTACTTTTTTCCCAGTACGGCGGTATAAAAATTGAAAATGTGCGATGCTTAGACGTTTAAAAAATTGTAGTAGAGTATTTAACAGTACAATGATACCTTTATTTTACGGCTGGCTTATACAACGGAACGTTGTTTTTTGGAGCCGACACTTTGTTTGCTGGGAGAAAGAAATACATATCAGGGGCTAATAAAATGTTCAATTGTTTAAAACAATCGAGGCCAAGCAGGAAAAGACAGACAGTGTACTTTTCAATGATAGCCATAATTTTTTTATTGTTAGTAGTATAAGTATGGATATAAACGTGTTAAATAAAGTATAATACTTTTATATACTTACTATTTATATATTTTATGAAATATATATATGTGTGCATTTCTTTAATGTGTTTAACAAATAACAACAACTGCATTTACAAATAACAACAATTAAAAATAAAAGAAAATTCGATATTATTTTCAATCAATGTTGAGTAACGTGGTCTCTGTCTGTTGATAGGGCTGAAGACATCGTAGATGGGCAGTTCAACAATAATCTAATTGAGAATATGACAGATATTTTTGTAAAAATTTTTAGAGAGTTTTTTGATCCCATGATTAAAAGTCAAATATTTTAATGGAACTCTTGAACTGATTCCAAATATTCTTTATAGATAATAATGAGGACATTTTCTTATAATTAAATAGGTTGTACTTATTATTGTATAATCTGCCCTCAAAGGGGTGCAACATCAAAAAATACCCGGTTTTTTTTTAATCTGTGGAGGCTAAAAAATTATGTTTGATATAGAGGTTTTCTTTAACATGTAAATGCTCACTAAGAGCGTTTGTTAAAGTATTCCAGATATAAAAGGATGAAATCATTGGAAAACACTTTATAATCATGAATCATGACTTAATTTTACATGCAGATTTCTATTAGGATGTGACCCCCCCCCCCCCCCCCCACACACACACACACACAAAAAAAAATTAGTTAAAAAAAATCAAGTTTGAAATGGGTTGAAATTGGAGGGAAATATTCTGCTGTTACATTTTCAGTATCATTATTCTAAAACATTCAGCCTTAAAATTGGCATTGTTATCATTTCTAAGGGCTAGACGCGCACGAACAATGTTTTAATTTAAACAAAAAAAAAAAATCAATTATTTGTCATGCCAGTGTTAGATATAACTTTTCATTATAACTTAACAACGGGATAAAACGAAAGCATCAGTAACTGTTATAATTAATTAAAATTATAGTAATAATGAAACATAGTTGTCAACTAAGTAAGGACGTAATTCATATTCAGAGTTTTGAAGCACAAAAATAATGGTTAAATATTACGTTGGGTAAAAAGTTTTCCGGCAAATTTTTTTTTTTATTATAGAATGATAAATACATACGAAATCATCAAAACTAATGAGGATAGTAATCTTCGTTTAAATCTACAATCGTCTGCCAACGTTTTGGCAACTTTTCAATCCCTTCTGCGGAAAATTGTGGAGTGCACGAGTCCAGAAAGAGATCGACCTCATTTATGATCTCCTAATTTAAAACGAAGATTGCGTCATCAAGATGCATCTGCAGATGAGAAAACAGATAGCAATCTGAAGGGGCCATGTCGGAGCTGTATGGTGGATGTTGCATTAAATCCCTCTCTAGCTTGTAGAGCGTCCAGCCGGTCATCGTACTAACGTGTGGCCGGGCGTGATCTTGATGAAAAGAGAACCACCTTCCTTCTACACTCGTTTCTTCGTTTTTCGAGAATGGCCTTGCGAACTTTGATTAGCATGCTACTGAATATTGCACTATTTATAATCTGTCCGCTTTTCAGGTACTCTTTGTACAGAATTTCGCCAGATGCAGAGAAGCACCTTCTGTCAGTTAGGGCAAGTCTTGCAACCGAGCCTGCTGATTCTCCAGGTGCTGACCACCCTCCTTTACGGCTTGTATTGTTGTAGTACACCCATTTTTCATCACAGGTCACAGTCCTGTCCAGAATGTTCTCTTTCCTTTGATTTCTGAGCAGAGCCAAACAACAGTTTTTTCTCTTGTCTTCAGCAGTCAATTCGTGAGGCAACCTGCAGTTCAACTTAAACATTAGATTTATGCGTTACAGAGCGTTAGCTATTGTTGTTTGGGGGGGAAACGTTAAGCTCTAACGCAATAGCTTGTGTTGAAACATTTCTGTCTTGATCAATTATTTACTTTAACTGCTCACAATCAACTTCAATAGAGCGGCCAGAACATGGTTCATCTTCAATGTCGAAATTTCCAGCTTTAAACTTTCGAAACTAAACTTTGACTATATCATAAGAAACAGTATTGATGCCTAAACTTTCACACATTTTTCTGCGACATTCAGTCGCACTGAGTTTGTTACGGATCTCATAGTACATAATCTTTCCGAGCAGCTGACGTGATAGCTTCATTTTAAACACTTTTTTGAAGCACAAGATAACAATTTTTTAACAAATAAATTACAGTCATGTAGTTCCTATGCTCTTCTTTCGAATGCAAAAATTGGTTTGTTGAAAAACTAACAACCGCACAAATGACAGCTATTGGCGCAAAGGTATCTCCCCTTGGCGGAAAACTTTTTACTCAACGTAATATATTAAAACCAAGGTTTGTCAATTACTTATTTTTCGGTATTTTGTTTTTTATGGTGAATCAGTGAATATTATTACAGTAAGTAAGAGATAAAAAATTGTTTCTTTATAGTATAGAAATTCTGAAGCTTGTAAACCGATTTTAAAATTCATTTACAGTACGATACTGATGAATGGACTCATAAATAGACTGTATTGTATGTGCTTTTTGGAAGGGATAGCTGCAAATGACTGGAATGGAAGTTTTCTCATTAATTCATGCCTCGCATTCATCTAATGCATTTCAAGAATGAAGTTTCCTCAAAATGGGACTTAATTAGAAACATTTAAATTATATGAAGCTGTATAATTTCCACCTAGTATTAGTAGTCACACAAATACCACTTGACATATGTCATCAACCATTCGAGCAAAGTCGTAAACTTCGCTAGTATAAAATAATTAGATTTTTTTTTCTTTATTTTTAGTTGTAATAAAAAAAATGTTGAATCATATGCACCAGAAAAAATACAAAACAATGTTAAGTACAGTAGAACCTCGATTATCCGAAGTAATTGGGTTGGTTGGTTGGTTGAATGATGTTTAATGGCACAAAATCCCTTAAGGGACATGCTGCGCCAAAAAAGAATAGACTAAACACATAAAAAAAACATGAAGAGCAAAGAGAAAAACATGAAGTCAGACAAGTGTAGATGAATAAGGAAATTTAAAAGCTAAAATATCAGAGTATAAAAGATTTCAAATAAAAAAAATGCAAAGTGCAGTCTGGATAGGCTCCCATCCAGATGTCAGAAGAGTATAGAAAACATTTCCCGAAGTAATTGGGACCGACCTTCTTTCGAATAATCGAAATTTTCGGGTAATTGAGAATGCTTCAATTTTAAGATTAAGGAGAAATATATGCAATATTTCTTATTATGGTAACAAGTGCTTACTAAAAATGAAGCAATAGCAAAATAGAGACAAGAATTAATTACCTGAATTTTAATTTTGTAATTAAGTACCTTCTACATATATCACAAAGGTTTGAAAAAATGTTTTGTTTGTCGCAGTTTCGATTGTCTTTGCTTTGAAGCTCTATCACGGGGTTTTTAAATATTATGAGTCCACCAGTATCACAGTCTTACTGATGCTCCACCCATGCCAAACCTTTTGTGAAACATTCAAAAGCTTCAGAATTGTTAATTTGTTCGTTTTCTTCGTTCCATTCCGCAGCTTAGGAGAGCTCAGGTTAAATTCAATGGAACTCTAAGAAAGTGGATCGAAAATATTTATATGTACTCGTAGCTTGGAAAGGACCGCTTACACACAAGGAATATGATAATAATTATAAAAAAGGAATGGATTTTGCACACGAGGAATGTGGTAGCAGAAAAAAAAAGCTTTAAAAATGGATTCCGGTTAACTGAGAGTTTCGGATAAAAGAGGTTCTACTGTATATAATACTTAATGTGCTACGATTAGACTTTAATTTCATGGCTCCTCTAGGATGTGTTATACGGATACTCATACACCGGAAGTGAAGTAGCACTGTTACTGGGTATCCCCTTGAACTGCTCTGCTGTTCACTGTTCGCTGTTAAGTATATAAATTTAAAGTTTGCTCCATATCTATTAATCAGGCCTTCCTGAACGCTTATTTTCTTTTGTAAATTTTGTATATATTCTTGTAAATATTCTTTTCTTTTATTTTTTATCGTATTAACTTTCTCATTACCTTTTATTCATTCATTCTTTTATTGTAACTATTTTATGTATTTAAAAATATATGGTGCCTGTAAAGGCCTTTTTTATATATTTTGCCGTCTTTTCCCTTTCCGCGTTTCTGGTGTGTTTACCAGTCTTTGGTTATTACATTAAATTGCTCCACATTTCTTTGCTCTATGGGAGTGTCTCCAGGACCCCTGTTCCAGTTTCTAGTCCAAGTATCTATAAATCGGTAGATTAACTAAATCAAAGAGTTACATTTGTGACACGTTCATACTTGCCAACTTACCGATAATTTCCGTAAAACTGTACCGACATCTCCTGCAGTAAATAAACATGCTTCGAACCAGAAAATTTCTTTATTAAAATGTACTTATTTCTTTGTGTTCCTTATATGGATTTATTTATTACATATGATTTCCACTTTAAAAATCTCTTATCTGGCCGAGGACACGCTGAAACAATTTTACGAAAATTATCGGTAAGTTGGCAGCTATCCAAGTTACAGTTACCGGAATAAACAATAGAATGTTCGCATAGTAGTGCTATGTTGCTGCACGGTTTGAAATTAGCGTCAAAGTTTGCAGATCGCCTCTTATTAGATATGGGGCGGTCCATAAATGATGTCACACTTTTTTTCAATATTTTTGACCCCCCTCTTCCCCTCCTTTGTCACAAAATGTCACACTTCACCATACCCCCTCCCCACCCCTTGTCACATGTCAAGCTATATTACATAAACATATACTTGCAGTTCAGAAACAAAGCACTACGTTATAGATTATATTTCAACTTTTATTTTTCAACTTTAACCATGTGTTTTAATGACATTTGTGAGCATAACAATAAAAATGATTCGTGCACTTATTTTGTATGAAATAAGACTAAGGTTTAGAACAAAAAACATAATTAATATACAATAGTAATAAAATATTAATATGAAAGAACAATTAAAAACAGTAGTATTTTGGAATTTGAAATGGAATGAAATTTGGCTTTAATATTATCTTTACTTTATCAATAAAAATACTTTAATTTCAAAATAACTTCAAAATTTAATCTGCTGATTTTTAATGCTTTTATTTTAACCAAAATGTGTGATGCCACATTTCTTCTTACCCCCTCCCACCCCCTTGTCACAAACTGTCACAATTTCACGACCCCCCCCCCCTTCAAACGTGACATCATTTGTGGATGGCCCCTTACACGCCATTTTGCAGTTTATTACATTTTTTATTTTATTTTTTTTTTTTACAGATTTCTAGCGAAGGAGTCTATACACTTTGTCACAATATGTTTTTGTTCAGTGTATGTCCAAGCATAACGTTTGAGCGGATGGTCTAAAAATTTAACTTCTGTTTTGTTGCAAAATTCTCTTTCTGCAGATGGTTTTAATAATATTAGTATCCAAATAAAATTGCCTTCAACCTAATATAGTTTAAATAAAAGGTCGTTTTCTAACAGTTTTCACACAAATTTGTTTTTATATTTTGCAACTGTATATCTTCAGAAAATGAATATTTCAAATATTTTTAGCTTTTATTCATATTTTTCTTAAGCATTTTATAAAGATTATTTTTTTCTTAACATTCATGTCAGAGATTTCCTTCATACATAAGAATTCTCGTTCCATATTTTAAAGTAGCATGCATTATGCAGTAGCGATAAACTTCAAGCAAACTAAAATTCTTTAAATAGAAAAGAACATGTTTAAATTTGAAACACCTGTTGTCATCTTTTCAGTATATCTTTGAGACGAAATAAAAATGTACATATTTCGATACACCCTATTTGATTTTATGTAAATGTAAAGTATATAAATGCTTTATTTTTTTCAAACGTTCTGGAGAAATGTAATCAATTATGCAGTTATCGAATTTTGTAATTTTTTTTACATTAGTATCTCATTATACCCTTCATACTGAGTGAAATGAAGAAAGCTAGGTGTATGGAAAACAAAAATGTAAGGGAGGGCATTTAAAATCAAAAGAAATTATAAAAACAAAAGAAAATGCTTTATAAATATTATTTTTCATATTATAAGATTATAAGCATTTAACAATTTTTTAAACAAAATAACGGCAAATAATTACATTCTAGCAGAACTCATAAGTCACTTAATAAATGCCGTTAAAATAAAACTAATTATTTTTGCGAAGACATGCGGAAAACGTGGAATATCCGAATGAAAAATTTAACCAGGCGCGATATAGTAAGGGGCGACTGCTTTATCATTTAACCATAAGAAGGAAAGGTGATAATCGATTGCTTTTAACGTCTAATCTTATTTGATATATTTTTAGGACTATTTATATATTTAAATGAACATAAAATTTAAATCTTATAAAATAATTACTTTATATTCCTTCTCATCAGTTCAACTAAATATTATCTCTTACGTGATACAGATAAATGGGTAAGAAAATCTCAATTCAATTAAAAATTTTTATGAATATAGTATGCTAACATTATTAACATATGAGGAGCTTCTGTACTCATTGCACACTCTTTTTTTATAAATAACAAAATGATGTTCCGAAAAATATTTTTTACAATCATCATACTTTTAAATATGATTAATGCTAGCACAAATGCTGCACGATATGCTGCGAAAAGCACGGTTATTACAGGTATTTTTTATTATGCTTGAGGAATTTTTATATACAAGTAAATAATAAAATAAAATAAAATTTTAAATAATGAGTAGAATAAATCATATGCTATGCATTATCAAAGCTAATGAATTATTGGATGTGCACTAATAATTTAAATAATTGCATTACCTTATATCTGCTTTAGTGACACAATAAAATGCACTAAACGAAGTTAAACGAATTCAGTTGTCACTACTTTAATACTGTTGAAGTATGCCAAGTACGAATCCCGTTTTCAATTTAAAATGTAATTGGTAAAGATATAGATTCAAAGAAGAAGTTAATTGCTTTAGTTCTGCCATAAATTAGTTTTTGATCGAAGTTAAATTATTTTTAGTGAATCATCACTTTATTTTAAACTTTCATTTTATGTAAAAGTCTTCAATAATAACGACTTTTATTTTATGAAAGATTTATTTGATAGTCAAACTTTTATTTCTTATTAAGCTTCAAAGAAATACGGTTATTCGATTCAACAATGCATATATTTTTTATTCATGTTCATACACATATTTTAATGAAGCAAGTTTTATTACCATTTTGTTATATAATGTGCTTGTATATATATATATATATATATATATATATATATAATTAAAAGAAAATCCCAAATGTAAAAATTAATGTGAAAGTTAATTCAAATGATGAAATTCAAAAATAAGAAAGTATGAATATCTTATGGTTTCTTCAGAAGAGTTTTATTATCATTACTTATAGTAAAAATCTATTATTTCTTCGAGTACTGTCGGCATTAGACGTAAAAGTTACAATATGTAGCTCCTTATAACATAACGAAAAAGGCCTAAGATAATAGAAAGAAATTAAAATAACCGAAAAATAACTTATAAAACATCTGAGACAGATAAAAAGCTTAAAAATAATAGCTTAAAAATTATTTTAGACTTAAAAATTGTTTATAAAGCTATAGTATAATATAGCTTTAAATTTATTTATAAATCTTAACAATTATTTTAAGTCATATAACTGAATGATGCCGAGAAACATAACAAACTTAGCAAGTGTAATTCACATCTAAAAACATACTCTATTAAGTAAACCAAGTCATATTTCTGTACATGAAAGACTGTATATCTAAATAAGAATGAAAGTTAGTGCTCATCTTACAACAGATGTTATAAAGATCACTTTTTCAAAGAATTTTTTTCAGACGCGTAATAACTGCGATCACTTTAATATCACCATTGCTTGTTCTTCACTTGGCGCAACTAGTATATGTGTTACCCTGTTGATAGCGCGACCTGTCTGGGAGGAAACCTATGTGGAGCATTTTGCCCGATAGGATCATTTTAAGCCATGTTCCCCTATATATATGCATAGATATATATACAGTGAGCAGTGCTTAAGCTCAAAACCGCTAAGGTCGTTAACACGTTGAATGCCAAGTCTATTTTCTCTGTCTTTCCGTTTGGGCCACGACATAAGATTTTCGTTACACAATCTACAAGTGTCAGTTACCGATGACTGACGCGGCATAAACGAAAAGTTTAGTGTCAGTGACTCACGTGGCACTCAAGGTGTTAATGTATTAAATTCTCTAGACTTCCAGAACCAGTTACTCGCTGTCTTTATCTTATGGAAATGTGTTTTTGATTTTTTTTAATTTTCCGTGATATGCCTACCTTTCCGTCATCGAGCGTAGCCAGCTGGAAGGGGCCGCACATTTTGCTATTCAGCGAGTAGCGATGCGTCGTTCCATAAAACCTCCATAACGGACAATCCCGAATAGCGAACTGCTCTATTTAATAAACACCTTTCCAATCTCCAACACGTAAAATATTTGCTTGTGTTTACTAATCAACTATTACCTCCCAATAGCGGTCCTCTGAATAGAGGGCAAATTCCGCTGTAACGAGGTGTCCTTTAATTTGAGATTTTACTATGTCTGTGTCTGTGCGTATGCGTGTAGTATTTATTTAATATTTATATATTTGAAGATTTTACTTATACTCATATTTAACGTACTTCATGAAACCAAGTGTTTTGACGCAAGTCGTCCTTGCTTCAGACTGTATAAAAAGCTGCGATTCGCATTCGTCATCATTTGCAAGTTGTAAGCCCATCGTATTAAAATGATTAGAACAATTTATAGGGGGGGGGGGGGGGGGTAGGGGAGGCTTGATACATAGGAAGGGTTGATATATTGACAATTTTACTCAACAAATGATATTATCAGCCACTCTAACGCATGTAAAGGTTTCTTTTATTTGCAGAAGCTATCATTAACTGGTCTAATCAGTGAAGAACTGACAATATTTCTTTTCTTTTAATTTTGAAGATTTTTGGAAAGTCAATGTAATTTTTTTCAAATACTGATTGTCTTTCATACCTCTTATTATTGTGAAGATAATATTTTGTAATTTTTTTAATTTATATAGCACATTGTTAAGATTAATTTTACTAAAAAGTAGATTGCCATTTTGCAACTGTATTTATACAGATTGAAAACTCTATACGGCATAATTGGGAGAAATGATACATTTGTACTGGGGAGAAATGATACACTTATATATTTGAAATTTAATAGTTTTTTTAAGTTGCAAGCTAATGTAGGACTGTAATATTCATTGTTGTTTTACAGAAAGAGCTACTGAAATTGGTAAGGAGGATTAATTCGTAAAGCTTTTCCCAAATTATTTACTCTAACAAATATTTTATTTTATTTGTATTTAAAATGACTGAAATTTATCCTTTTGACCTTAATTGATTCGATAATACCTATTTTTTTTTTACCCTCAACATCTTCTAGTGATCATCTCCACGAAACCAGTGAGTTAAATATGAATCAGCTATCTACTGACACGACTCCTAAATAATCTTTAGATGAAAACACGGGGCCGCCGCGTACCAAATTTATAAGTCTCCCAAGGTCCCAAGGACATTAGACCTTATCCCAAGAGAACAACTTCAACCACAAAGGGTGGAAAACGTAAATTAAAATCTTTAATATTGATTGATATGATTTAAAAAAAAAGTTTGATGAATAATTTAAAGTTAGAGATTTATTTTCGAAATAAAAATAGCATTGTTTAAATTTTTTTGTTAAACATTTTTGAAATGAAAATATGTTAATGTCATTTATTTTTAAATTTCAATAAAATATTTCAAGATTTGTCATAAAAACTTGTATGACACAAAAATTGAATCGTCTGCATTTTTTGTTCAGTTTACATAACCAAAAAAAAAAAAAAATCATTCTTACAAGTGACATCATTCTTACAATCCTCCCCAGTAATGGGGAGATTTGATACAATAGTAACCATTCAAAATAATTGGTATATATTTTTTGAATGATCATTCTGAAAATTCACTATATTTCTAATAAATAAATGAAAGGTTACTTTTATAAGAAAACTCGAAAAATTTGTTTAAAAATAGATTTCTAAGTGTTATAAAAAATTAGTAAAAAAAAAAAAAAATGTGTATCATATCTCCTCTACCTCCCCTACACTGTAGAAGAAATTATTTTAACAGTATGGGTATGTCTAAATGTTAATAATTGTACGTCGTGGAAAAATTATGAAATGTAAAAAAAATATTATGCAATCTGAATATCCAATATGCAGAACAAACTAAATTTTCCTTTTTATCCGTTAAACGATACTATGCGGTTTATTCAGCAGAAGCAAAATTAACCCTCGTTATAATCTTATTTTTTTTAATTTCATTTTACGGTATGCATAGATGCACTTTTTTTAAATATAAAGAAAAGCAGAATTTCAAACATTTTGTTCATTCGAATAGGCTACTTTACAATTCCATTCCGTTAACCTTCCAAAGGAAAATAAAGTACGTATTTTACCTTTCAGTAAATTTCTTTTTACATGATCATGAAATATAAAAAAACTACAAATTCTAAAATGTCTGAAGAAAGAGTTCTTGGTGTATAAATACCGTTCTTTTTTTCTCTCTAATTTCATGGGGTTTAACATGCAATGCTTTTTCGTATCAAAAGAATTCCTCTTTGAATTTCAAAATAAGACAATTGAGATTCAAAAATAATTCAAAATTTGAATTTAAAGATGGTGTATATAAACATACGTCAACGTCTTTTGTTTGATAAATTATATTTATTTTTTCTGCGAATGATTTAGTTTGAAGTACTTTTAGAGAAATAAATTTTATTGATAGCTTAGTTTACTTGTGAATGAACATTTTTAAACGAGCTCTTAACCTCCTAATAGTTTTGCGCGAACTCTTCTCGAGCAATATTTTCTCAACACTGTACAAGTGGTTTGCCCATAACATTTAGTGTTTTTACTATAAATAAATATTAACATAAAATAACAAAACCAACATCTGTAACAAAAAAGAGAAATTTTTAAACACTACTATAAAACTAAGCTTTCAACATATCACATTTATGTTTTCCTTATATATTAGATTGTGAGAGAAAATGAAAATGATTCATTTCCAATTTCAAAAGAAACTAGTATGTTGTGGCCATCACAAAACTTTCTTCTATATAAATCACGTCAATTAAATCATTTAAATAGTAAAAGAAATTATATCAATTTATTCATATAAAAGTATACCTGAATTTGAAGTTTGATGAAAATTCGTGCCTTAGTTATTGAGATAGAGCTGTAGGGGAAATTCTAAAAAATGCAGCATAGCAGCGCCATCTGTTGAGCGATTTGCACCAAAGCACAAACAGCACTAATTCATATTAAGGTATACCGGAATCTGAAGTTTGATGAAAATCCGTGTATTAGTTCTGGAGCTAGAGCTACTGTGGAAATCACAAAAATGCAGCACAGCAGCGCCACCTGTTGAGCGATTTATACCAAAAGGAACAAAACATCAATTCATGTCAAGGAATAACTGAATCTGAAGTTTGATAAAAATCCGTGCATTAGTTCTGGACATTGAGCTATTGTGGGAATCGAGAAAAATGCTGCATAGCAGCGCCACCTGTTGAGCGATTTACAGCAAAACATAAACAGCAGTAATTCATATCCAGGTATACCTGAATCTGAAGTTTGTTGAAAACCCAAGCATTAGTTCTTGAGATAGAGCTACTGCGGAAATCACAAAAATGCAGCATAGCAGCGCCACCTGTTGAGCGATTTACACCAAAAGGTGCAAAACGTCAATTCATGTCAAGCACTAGCAGAATCTGAAGTTTGATGAAAATCCGTGCATTATTTCTTGAGATAGAGCTATTACGAAAATCGTGTAAATGCTGCAAAATGCAGCATAGCAGTGCCATCTGTTGGGCGATTTGCACCAAAACATTACCAGCACTAATTCATATCAAGGATTAATTGAATCTGAAGTTTTATGAAAATCCGTGCATTAGTTCTTGAGATAGAGCTAGTGCAGAAATCGCGAAAAATGTAGCATAGCAGCGCCACCTGTTGGGCGATTTACACCAAAAACTAATCAGCACCAATTTATATTAGGGACTATTTGAATATAAATTTTTATTAAATTTCGTGCATTAGTTCTTGAGGTAGAGCGCCCACAAAATTTGTGTCACATACACACAGACAGACAGACAGACAGACAGACAGACTCACAGAGTCACAGACAGACATTTTGTAAAAACATGTTTTTTGGAATCTCTGACCTCTAAAACGTGTAAATTCGTCGAAAACCGGAAGTCGAAAATTTTTACGAATCCAATACTTTCTTCTTGTAAAGATAGAAGAAAGTAAAAACTAATAGGGATTTATTTTCCGTTTATACAAATTGGCTTTCATTGGGGTCCAAGTTCACAGGTTTTCTTTCCCTGTCAATTAAACACTTTATTAACAGTGTATACATGCACTTTCACCCTCGAAATGTAAATTCAAATATAAATTCCAAATATTTTTCTATTTCAAACATATTGCTTATTACTTTGCACTTTCATACTATTTATCTAATAAAGAGAAAAAAAGAGAATTTTATCTTTCAGAAATTTAAATCAACATGATCATGAAATATGAAATAGCCGGATATAGAAAAATTTTTAAGGGTAAATATCACAAAATGTGTGATTTTGAAGACAAAAATTTTGAAAATTTAAATTGTTTCAAAGCTTCTGATTTTTTAAAAAATGTTGGTTGAACAGCTGAATAAAGGAATCTATACGTAAAATTGTTAAAGTTTGAAGAGCTTAAGTTCATTTTTATGTAATTATAATTATGTGTCATGTTCTTGGCATATGTATGCCAGGATAATGAAAATTTCATTCTAAAACATTTTTCACAATCTTGTTTTTTAGATCTAACATTTTAATTTCGTTTAAAGGAACATGTTTGCACTATAGTATCTCAAATTCAGTGGAATGTTCAGTGTTATTTGTAATTTATAGAAGTCAGGAAAATGACAAAGACTACTGAATTTTTACAAAGCCTTTAAACACTTTATTTTCAAAGAAATATCCACAAGATCCTGCTGGTAGTAATGAATTTACTCCTTCTGACTTGAACTTTAATTAGAAATTAAAAAACTATAAAAATATATTTGTATATGATAGTAGAAAGCCTTTTACTTTGCATACATCACAGTGTGACATGCCAAGACATTGACAATTTGAAATTCTTTGACGATTTAAAAGTCTTTTAATTGCTTTATTTTTGTGGTATTATGAATATAATATCTCTTGAAAATACTTCTAAGACTATTTTTTATCAGAATATAAAAAAGAAAATTCATTCTATAACATTAAATAGAAATTGTATTGTACGGACTGCAATTTTCGTATTTTGCGATATTGACCGTTAACTGCATATTGATGTATGAGTAGCATTTTTGTTTTGTTTTGTTTTCTTTATAAAATTTAACTTTTGATATTGTTTGCATTATAAAAAACTTTTCTTGACATTCAAAATAACAGTTGAATGCAAAATTAATTCAAAAATTAAATTTAAATTTGAAAAAACCTATGCATGTAAAACTTACCTCTATGTCTTATAACACATCGGCTGATAAGTTTCCGGTCTGACACACAGATGGCGTCACAAATACAGAATTAATATTCTGTTTAGTAAGTACTAACCTTAAAAAGGTAACTATGAACATTTTATGACGATCTGACGGTTGCTTCAAAAGTGATAGTGTTTTAGTGAATCAACATTTTGTATTTTCAAAACAATGGGAAAAAAAAAATTTCGTATTTTGATAAACCATTCCTATTTGATGGGGAAATCACCGTGGAAACAAAAGCTTGGCTTGATAAATGTTATCCGGATTCTACACCAGGATAATCGACCATTATTGACTGGTTTGCTGAATTTAAACGTGGTCGTACAAACATCGATGATGCACAATGCTCTGTTCGCCCAAAAGAAGTTGTTATACCGGAAAACACACAAAAAAAAATCCATAAAATCGTTTTAGAAAACTGTAAAGTGAGGTTGCAGGAGATAGCTGATACTCTAAACATATCAAAAGAACGTGTAGTTTTTTTTTTTTTTTTGCGTGAACATTTGTCTATAAGAAAGCTGTTTTCGAAGTGGGTGCCGCATTCCCCCCTCCTGCACCCTGTCACAGGTCTTTGACTACGATGTTAAAATTGCATCAATTACACTTCGAATTGCTTCCGATCCGCCCTATTCTCCAGATTTGGCTCCCAGAGACTTTTACCTATTCGCAGACCTGAAAACAATGCTCGCCGGCAAGAGATTTGGCTCGAATGGGGAGAGGATCGCCAAAATAAGCGCCTATTTTGAGGCCAAAGATAATTCGTTCTTCAAGGAAGGTATTGAAATGTTAGAGAAGCGCTAAAATGATTGTATTACTCTTAAAGAAGACTATGTTGATGAATGAAATCGAATTTGACGAAAAAGGTGTGTTTTCTTCATTAGACCGGTAACTTATTAGCCGATGTGTTATTTAAAATAATACTTAGTTAATGTCTAATAAAATATAATAAAACCTTTTCAGTTTTATCTTTGATTCTGAAAACCATTCCTTAACATTTAGAAGCCTCTGAAATAAAAAAAATTCCGAGATATAAAGGAATATTTCTGAAACAAATACTTCTTTTTCTGGCCGTAATTTTCGGAAATGTTTCTCAGTATACTACATACTATTTTTTTTTTTCATTTTTCCCGTCAAATTATACTATCTGCTTTATTTCGCGTAAGCAAACTTGAACTTCTTTATAATGTGAATAAAAGATGTTTCTATCATACTTCATTTTACTCTGTCCATAGCCACACCTTTTTCTAAATGTAAAGAAAAATATAATTTCAAGTATACTTTTTATTCGTATATATTACATTACATTTCCATTCCGTTTAGTTTCTAAAGAGAAAAAAAAAATGAGCGTTTTACTTCCAGAAAATTTATGATATACAGTCATGAAATATGAAATAGCTACAAATTCTAAAATATCGGAGAAAAGATATCTTGATGTACGAAAAAAAAAACTGTTTTAGTTTTTCTCTATATGTATAAAATTTAGCATCTGATACTTCTTCGTATCCAAAGAATTTCTTTTTGAATTTCAAAATAAGAAAAGTGTGCATAAATATATCAAAAGGTAAAACTTGCAGATGAATAGAGGGTGTAAGTAAAACTTTGCAACCAGTTTTTTTTTTTTTTTTTTTTTAATATGTATATATATATCACTAGTCAAATGATTTGCACATAAAATTTAATGTTTTCACTGAAAATATGAACTAGAAAACAGCAATTGTGCTTTTTCAGAATTTTGTTTCGCTTCCGATATATATATATAATAAGGAACATAGTTCAGTTTGAAGACTTAAAGTACACGCTTTTATTTTATATAAAATAACGTCATTTGCATCCGCTGAAGAATTCCACATTTACGATCCAGTTTTAAACAACATCTATAGAAAAGTAGACAGGCATATGACGCGACTTTCGCGGAATAATACACAAGACAAACGAAAAGCGATGTTGTAATTCAGAAAACTCGATAAAAAAAAATCGGGAATTTAATGTCTCATAAGCCTTTATTTGTTTGTAACATTAATACAGATACTGAAAAATTCAAACAAATAATAACAAACATATTTCAGTTTTAAGCTTAAAAAAACGCTTTTATTTTATATAAAATGGCGTCATTTGCATCCGCTGAAGAATTCCACATTTACGATCCAGCTTTAAACAATATCTATAGAAAAGTAGGCAAGCATATGACGTCACTTTCGCGGAATAGTACACAAGACCAACAAAAAGCGATATTGTAATTCAGGAAGCTCGACAAAAAAATCGGGTATCTAATGACTCCTAAGCCTTCATTTGTTTGTTGCAACATTAATACGGATACTGAAAATTAAATATAGTTTATAATAGCTCAATTTTTTATAAGAAATCATTCATTTGCATTTCCTGTATTTAGGAAAATGTTAGTACACACGGATTTATGAAATTGCTATCTTTCAACTTTTTGACAGAAATTAAGTAAATGCGGAGGAAAAAAGTCACACATATATACTTTAAAATACATTTTTATAGCAGACAATATTTTTGGCATAGCACACATTAAATTACATTTTTCTTTTTAGTTTTTATGAGAAAACGGTAACAAAAAGATATAGTAATCTACTATTTTCCCTTTACTTTTTACAGAAATGGAGTACTTCAGTTGCCACCATTACAGAAATGGCTTAAAAAAACACAGAAAAATTAATTTCTCAAAAATAAATAGAGATGCAGTTTTCAAACAAATTGCATTTAAAAGTACTCTTTTTTCCAATACGACGGTGTAAAAATTGAAAATGTTTAGAATCACCCGCCGGTCCCTCCCTCCCCCACAATTTGACCCGCGGGGGGCATGAATGGTGTCCTCAAAATTTAGAAAAGTGTCCCCGAAAGGCAAATTATGAAGAGAGGCTCGGGATGTGCATAACATGAATAAGTGGTCACAGGCCTTTCCAAAAATATGTCACATGTGGGGGTCGGTAAAATTTAGAAAAATGCCCTCCTTTCGGTCTACTATCGCGCCTCCTGGAATACATCCTCCCCTCTTCTTTTTGAAATACCGTTTGCAGAAATGTGTGAGTATATAGAAAGCAGTAGTACAATGTAGCAATTTCATAAATTTTACTCACTTATTTCTATGTGAGGGAAAAACTTTTTGATATTCCCTCGTATATTTTTCAGTTTATAAAGTTCTTCGTATAGATATATATATTAGAAAACTAAGTGAGATCTGAAAACATTTAATTTCAAATTAAAGAAGAAGAAGAAGAATTAAAGGAACGAAAACAAATTTAAAGGAATGAAATTGCTTCGTGTAGCGTTAGTATTTTTAATTAAATAAAAGGGTTTAATTAAAAATACTTGGAACATTTTCGAAGGGAAGTAGAGAACACTGCAAAAAATGATTTTTGTGTGGTAACTTAGAACCTAAATCTATTTCTTCAGTCAAAATTCCAGGTACTCACAGAGTTAGGTACTCACAGAGCGCAGTTAGAAATTTACATCTCATATGCTTTATTTACCAATTAGAATTATTGTGTTAAAATTAATCTAATGCAATCTACTGTGGTGATTGTGAACTTGAGGGTGTCCCATAAGTAATATTCTCATCTCCGAAGTATCCAAATGTCCTCCTCGGAAGATGAAAGGTTTTATGAAATTTTATGCTCAAGAAGTACAATTTCCCCTCGAAATTCACCCGGAGCAACAAGAATTTCCACCGGAATAAAATATCGGATTTCAACAGTCTGACTCCAATCTTAGAGTCTTTCATGCAAAATAAAAATATCATATAAAAAAATGTAAGCACTTTCGTTACAGCGAGCTTTCATTATTGTTAAATTAAAGAATAAAATCCAGTTTTGCAATGGAATGAAACGCCCTGAATTTTTCAAGGAGTAAATGTATTGTGACGCATGTTTTCTGACTTATAAATGTCTTGTTAAGTGCTTTAACTCCAATCAAAATTATACGTGGAGTTCCTTGACAGTCCGTTGATAAATATATTCAATATTCAGTAACCTTCCGTTATTTTTAAAATTACTAGGACTTCCTTTAGAGGGATTAGTCTGAGCGATATTGCTGAGAACATAGATTTAATAATAACATGTGGAAGCAAAGAAAATGAGATATTATCTTTAATTGTTCATATACTGCGATAAATTGAAATGATGAAAATAGGTGAATCATAGAATTACAAAATCTTACATATAAATTCGTATACACTGTTTAAAGTATGGGAAAGCAATCCATGCAAGATAGCCATGCATGAATATAAAATTGAAAGTACGCAATATATTAAAAGTAAAATAGAAAATGAAACACTAATTTATCTTATATCGAAATTTTAACTGTATAAAATGATGTCAAGAGCATAATCAGAAGCTCCGCACCAATTTGAGTAACTTTAAATGACAAATATATGATGTTTAAAAAGAATGGACTATACTTTATGTGGTGTGTGCTCCCCCGGAATAGTTAATATTGTACAATATCTGTTTTGCACGGATGCAATGAGGTTGTCGACAAGACATAAGGAATTCTCTCTTCAAAATCTGACATAGTATCAACGTACCGAACACATCAACAGTGGCATGAAATGCGTCGTTAAAGTGTGTTTTAGATATGCTCAATCGGATTTAAATTATGATTGTATTCTGGCCACTACATACGCTGTATTGTTTTGTTTCCAAACATATTCTGCACAAGTTGAGCTGTATTTAGCATGTATTAAATAAAAGAAATCGGCAATGATTGCAACATAAAGTATGACACAAGATCTGAATATATCGTCTGCATAACCTTTGAAATGCCAAAGTGTCTTTTGAAATAATTTACAAATCCATACATATTTTTTTTCAGCAAATCATGCAAGCTAACATACGCCAATATGAACCCGATTATGAAATTTCACCAGAATAAGTTAATATATAAAAAATCTACTAATGACAATTGAGAATATGACCTTATGATAAAATGTCTAGAAAAAAGAATCAGAAAAAAAAATTCGTATCAAATTTAAAAGGGCACTTCCCTCTGTTAGTGGCCTTGGCGAGAGAGAGAAAGCCTAGAGAAGGAACACTTTAACAAGTACTTTCAGGCAAACTACTCACTGTTTCATACCGGTCTTTATTCAATATTTACACAATTTATTTAATGCTAGGTGGGTATCTACCAGTTTTGTTACATTTAAATTGCATGTTTTGTGGAGGAAATGCAGCATTATGAAATATTTAAAGTTTCTATACCTAATAGTTTCAAATTTATGGTAATTGAGATCGTTTTCCGTTCATTTCACCTTTTTAAATTTTAAATTTTTTAGAAACCATTCATAGAGACAATTTTATATTTTAAAACTAACCCGAAGCAAAATTTAAAATTTTTGGACACAGCAGTAACACAGAAATAGAAAATTTTCGAAAGTTTTTTTGTTTCTGCAGTGTTTTATATAGCGACATTTTTAGAAATTGTTCTGTTGCGAGAATTTACGTCATGATAAATACAGCCATGTCAATTTTCATGTTTATATTTCTAACAATTCCATGTACTTCGTTACTTAGATCATCTTTAGATCTTTTTCCGCCTTGTTTAGTCTTTCGATTTTTTAGAATTCGTTCTGCAACGAGCATATAAATTCTGCAACGAGCTTATAAATTACTGCCATGCCAAAGTGCTAGTTTCTAACCCCAACAGTATCCCAGAAATTTCAGTATTCCAAATAAATCATAATTTAGAACCTTTCTAGAAATTTTTACGTTTATCTGTCAAATTGCATTTTCGAACCTTTTAGAGAGCGTCCATAACGAGTATTTACATCTTAAAAGTAACCACCACACCGAATTTAAAGTTTCTAACCCAATCAATATCACAGAAATTGCAATTTTAGAACTTTAGGTTGTTGCACTCCGAAAATACAGTCTTTTTTTCGGAGCAGAGATGACCACCAACATTTTTTTTAAGTTGGCTATGTAGTTTCAGAGATAACACCTCACAAACTTACAAACATTAATAATATTGTACACTTTATAATATTATAACGCTTTATAATATTATAACGCTTTATAATATTAGCATTAGATATACAGATACAAAAGCCATTTATCTGTTACAAACTAAAGTGCTCGGCGTTGCCCAGAATTTGAAGGATGTTTGTTCTGAAAAATCAATTTCAAAATTTACCATACAACAAACATTAAAAAAAGCATTACAAACAAACACTAAAACAAACATTAAAAAAAGCAGCCGAAGTGTTGTACGCATTAACCAAATGAAAACACAATATAAAAATGTATAAACGTATATAACAGACGCAAAATAATACAGCTATAAATGAACTTATTTCAACTTATAATTGGAGCAATAATGTTAAAATACGCCAATATTTCCATAATCGGATTTTTATAATGCTTCGATATGTTTTTTCACTCTCATATGACGTTATACTATATTCACCACGTCCTTTATATTTCCAATATGACGTAATATTATCCTCTTTCACGTGGTAACATTGAAATAGAAAAGTTATGAAGTTATATTCACTTTCATTTAAATTTGTCAAACTATTTATTTCATTTTCATTTTTCATGTCAATATCTTGCAATAGAAAAGTTGTGACGTTATATTCACCTTTTTTTTTAATTCGGCAAACTATTTATTTCATTTTCATTTTTCACGTGGAAATCTTGCAGTAGAAAATTAATTGTTGTAGTAAGAATTTTATTGCGTATTTTAATTGTTGGCAACTGCTATAACGAAAAATGTTTAAATCTGATAAGAAATTGCTGTTAAATTGGTGGTTTTTTAGTAATTAAATATCAACTATAAATTATTTCTATTCCGGATTACTTTAGTTGCATCGGCCGTGTTTTAATACACATGTACGTATCTTTTCACAATTTTGGCTTCCAAACTGTCGATTTGTATAGAATTACAAACAGACCGATAGACAAATTTTCATTTTTATATATTAGATTATATACAAACATAAATAACTTATCTAATACGTGTTAGCAGATGCATTTTTAAATATACATATATAAATCCGTATATTACTTATTCTGTTTTATTTTCATAGTTATTTGGCAAAAATCTCACTTTCTTAACCCCGAATTGCGTGCTTTTTAAGAAAGTGCCAAAGTCCATATAACAGCGAAGTATCATGAAAGCATTAAATGCATGGAAATAAGGTACTTAGAATGCGACATTTACGATCAAGTATTATTGGCATTCAATCTTATAGTTTGGCGATAGATTTTTTGTCGACGGGATAATGAGTAGTAACAAATACTGTACTGCAATTTAACTTCAGTATAACTTAAACTTCTCTATTCTACTATTTTAAGATTTTTAACTTCTAAACATCGCACCTTTTAAATTTTTATACCGTCGTATTTTTATACCATCGTACGTGGAGAAAAAGTACTTTTAAGTGCAATTTGTTTGATAAACTGCATCTCAATTTATTTTAGAAATATTAAATTTTTTGTAGTTTTTAGCGCCATTTGTTTAATTTTGGCAACTCAAGTACTCCATTTTTGTAGAAAGTAGAGGCAAAATAGTTGGAAAATAGTAATTACACCTTTTTGTTGCCTTTTTCCCTTAACAACTTAAAAAAATTTAATTAAAATACGTGCTATTTTGAAAAAATATAAATGAATGATTTCTTTTTCAAAATTTAATTTTAAGTATCTATATTAATATTACAAACAAATGAGTGCATATAAATCATGAGATAGCCGGGTTTTTTTTTTGTTTTTTGTTTTTTTTTTTAGTGTTTCTTGAATGACATCTTTTTTTTTCTTCTGGATTTGTGTATTATTCAGCGATAGTGACTTCCTATGCGTACTTTACTGTAGAAGTTGTTTAAGACTTTATCGAATGAAGAATTTTTCAGCGGATGCGCATGACGTCATTCTGTACAAAATAAAAGCGTGTGTTCTAAGTCTTAAAACTGAAATATGTTTTGAACTATCCATATTTATATATTTTATTTTCATCGAGGGTGACACTAAATTCTGAAAAAACAGACTTCCCGTTTTCTAGTTTTTTTTTTCAATCTTTGGGCAGTTTCGCCTCAAAAAGTGAGATTTGTTGCAAAAATATATAAATAGCTATGAAAACAAACCTGATGAGCGTTTATGCTTATTTTTAAAAGTAAACATGGTACAGATGCCATATACGCACCGAGGTACCTAATTGGCGCGAAAGTGACGTTACTTTGCTTGACATCGTAACCAGTGGCGGCTCGTGATTGTCATATTTTGAGGCAGTAAATGCATGGCGGACATTATTATTCTTTTCTTACCATTATTTTTTGAAAGAAAAAGATAACCTTGTTTAATGGCCGAATATTCTGCCAACAAATATGACAAAGATTTCTTTTAAAGCAATAGTGGGAAGAGAAGAATAAATTTGGCAGCTATGAATTTAGTGCCCCCCAAAATGCCAGTCAGGAGACACCACTGATGTAACCATATGTAACGCTATTATAAATTGTTTTGTTCTATAATTATATCATTTATTGATTGTTATTTCCTTTTAAAAATAATATAAAATATTTTGTTTATCACTTTATTTTGTTTTCATATTCAAATAAAAAATAACGTACTACTATAGCACGCTATGTGTAACTGGTATTCGAAAATGACGTTTTCGCCAAATTGGCATACAAAAATCACGCCAAACCTCGGTTCGTTTATGGCAGATGTGCCATAAATATAAACATTTATTTATATATATAATATCATTGCTTTTTATATACAATTTACTTTTGTTTGTATATAAAAGTAGGTATGTGGCTTGTTAACACAAAATAAATTGCATAAATCTTTAAAAAATTGCTTGAGTATATGAAACAATGAATAAGTTGCACGAAAATACGCATAAAAAGCTTACTTATTTCGCAAAACCCATTTTCTCTACCTCGCCAAGGCCCTTATACAGGAAAAGTACCAATTTCATTTTTAAAGACTAAAAAGAAATTAATATAAATGGAAATTGTTTTTTTTTAAATCATGCTTTCATTAAAATTCACAAAAATTTTGAAAATATGTATGTTTTTTAAATGCACTAAATATTAGAAAAGTCCTTAAAAAAAAAACCTTAAATGCGCGGAGTTTAAATTTAATTCACTGAGTTCAATTATGGAAGATAAATGGATTTAAATGGGAATTTAGCCAAGATAGCCAGCTATCTCCAAGTTGGATTCATATATAGAAACTTTTTGGTCGCCAAATTTGGCAATATTTCGCCACATTGGCCAAAGTTTGGCGATATCGTGGTAACCCTGTCATTAGTACTTTTCAACAAATACTCATTGTTGAAGCTAATGTTGATTTATGTATAGAAAATCAAACGTAGCTATTAAGTAATTCACCCCCCTCCCACCGTTGCCCCCTTAGCGATCGAATTAAAAAAAAATCAATGTCCAACTCATATATTGCCCTCAGGAATACTTATATATTCCAAATTTCAAAACCCTATGTCAAGAGGAAGCGGGTGAAAATGAATCGCAATATTTGAGTGCCACAGACAAATATAATTGCAAGTTAAAAGAATTCAGAGTGCCCCATAAAACCGCCCACATTACAAACCCTCATAAAAATATAACAAATTGTTGTATCAGAGAGCAATTTGCACCATTAGACTTGAGTAATGTTCGCATTTTTTGGTGAAAAATAGGTAAAAAAAGAAATCGAACTATTATTTTTTCTTTTTTTAAATAATATGACATTTGGACAAGTCTCATAATATGAACCGCAGTCCGAAACGACAGTTTATGAAATTGTTATGAATTTTAGCAGCGTGAATAGACTTACGAGACACTCTATATTCTGATAACACTACGTTATGTAAAATAGATATTTAGGTACTCTAACGGAACCCTACCCAAAATGTACACTCCGATTTCCATGAAAATTTCAACACACGGAGTGCTCATGGTTACGATGAAGAATTATACCAATTTTATTGGCCATCGTCGAAGTTTAATATATCTAATATACAAAAATGAAAATTTGTCTGTCTGTAATTCTATACAAATCCACAATTTGGAAGCCAGAATTATGAAATGTTACGTACAGTCGTGGGAAAAAAAGGTAAACACCCCCTACTAACTCCTGAACAAATTACCGTAGAAGAAAGTTACTGGTGCCGAACGATTGGTAATAAAGTCTACTTTTAAATGATGTATATAAAATTTGCTTAGGGGGGCTTCTACATATTAAAACGAACCATAACTTTGTTTTTTTTTCTATAGCAGTACACAATTCTGACAGCATAAATGAATTCTACACCCTTCAATTAGCCTAAAAATAAATTTTTATGCAATCCATACGATAAGTTTCCGAGAAATTAATTATTTTAAAACGAGCTTATTTTAGGGGCTGTATCCAAATCGAAGTTCGGTACTCGATTGTTGGCCGAGAGAGCCTCCTTCTTGATCAAGGCATCTTAAGCACTACTCAAGCAGTCATTGAAGACTGCTAGATTACAGTATACAGGAGAAATTTCAAAATATCTAGTCACTTCTATCATAGATGGCCCCTAAAACCCTCATTTTGCCGTTTCTTAAGCATAATTTGAAAACTACTTGGAAGAAAAATGTGAAACTTTGGATTTCCATAAAGCATGAACCTAGCATGACTTAATAAATCTAAATCCATCAAAAAATTTGTAGGTGCAATTCATAATTTTTTCGAATATTAATTTCATAATTCATATCATAAAATTATAAAAAATGCAAATTCAACATATTTATGTTTGAGTATATTTGTATTATTGCTACACAAAAAATTAGCACAATAGGAGTATAATTTCAGGAGATATAAATAGAAATATGAAAATGTAATTTAACATTAGAAGCACTAAATTTTGAATGTTTATAA
Organism: Maratus speciosus; assembly: GCA_963932465.1. Lineage (NCBI taxonomy): Eukaryota > Metazoa > Arthropoda > Arachnida > Araneae > Salticidae > Maratus > Maratus speciosus. The sequence goes on from OZ010792.1 coordinate 75,202,999, forward strand.
TTCAAAACTTTATCATTCAAATGACTTAAAATTTGGTGTCTATGCATAGTTTGAACCGAAGATTTGAAATATCTTGTTAAAATTGGGTAATGCTATTGAAAAAAAATGAAGTTTGGGTTCGTTTTAATATGTAGATGGCCCCCTAAGCAAATTTTATATACATCATTTAAAAGTAGACTTTATTTTCAATCGTTCGGTATCAGTGGCTTTCTTGTACGATAATTTGTCGAGGAATTAGTAGGGGTGTTTACTTTTTTTTTCCCTCGACTGTGCATGTGTATTAAAACACGGTCGAGGCAACTAAAGTAATCCGGTATCGGGATTATAGTTAATTTTTAATTAATAAGAAACCACAAACATTCTTAAAATTCCGGGCAACGCCGGGTACTTTAGCTAGGCTAAAATATTTCTGTGTTAAAATGTATAAAAGTGTATAATAGTATAAAAGTACCTTTTGCGCAACTAATGAAAATCGCTAAATGTTTTAATCAAAAATTTTCAAATAAATTCAAACAATGTAACCATGACAGAAATGATTAATTAGTAGAGAAATGAGTAAAACGCAAGGAATGTTTACACCATCCACAAATTATAAAACGAAATTTTTCACATTCATGTAATTTGGCTGCATTACTTGTGAAAAAAAAAAATAAATAAATAAACTAGATTTTGGAAAGTCGCGTTCCAGATATCCACATTTAAACCATGTATATTTAAACATATATCAAAAAATAGAGGTGTTGAAAACTGATTACGTACAAGAGACTGCATTTTATTGATATCATTCCTTTCATGGAGGTTTAGTTGCACCATATAAACTTTTAAAATATCTTTAAAATACTAAACCTTGACGATGGTCGATAAAATTGGTATCATTTTTATCATATTATGAATACTTTCTATGACAAAATTTTCATCGAAATCGAGTTGCATCTTTTGCGTAGGGTCCTTTGTCAGCATAGCAAAAACTCAAAAAACACTATCTCTAAAATCTACCTCCGTCTAATATCAAAACAATCTATAATAATAAGAAAAGAAGTTTGTGTGTGTGTGTGTGTGTGTGTGTGTGTGTGGTGTGCCGACGCTGTTCCGAAGAGACCGCTGCACGTAGAGCTACAAAATTTGGCACGAAAGTGCTTCTATTCATGTAGCTTTTCACTTTGAAGCCCGGATTTTCTTATTAGATTTTTTTATTTCATTTTTTATGCGATTTTTAGCGGTTTTTTTTTTTTTTTTATATTTCTAGGTGATTTTTCCACATTAGTGAAAGGAATACGATTTCATTCTTTTAACCTAATATAGTAAATTTTATCGTCTTTTCAATAAAACTTATTCGGAAGAAAATTTCGCGGTAATTACCTGAGATACGAGCTAATTATCGTCTAATTAACAAAACAAAGTAACAACAAAACCCGTTTCATGAAAAAAAGAAACGCCATCCGAACGCAGGTGCAAACGGAGAAACCGCAAAATATTTTCAAAACGAGTAGGAACGGTTGTCAGAAAGACAGGGCCCTCAGAAGTACTAAAAACTACTAGGCGTTTTAGGTACCTTTCATTACAAAAAGCTACCTATTGCAGCCGTTCGGAGGAAAGCGATTTCAAAAAATTTTGGTATATTTTCATCGATCATGTCACCCAGACCCCGAAACCACCCTACGTTCAAAAGTTGATATATATATATATATATATATATATCTCCAATAGCAAGAGATATCGGCTTAATTTCGGCCTAATACCAGAATTGTCGGGAAATGATCAGTAGTTGAAAGGAGAGCTTCACATAATATCGTTTGAACAAAATCTACCGATTAATCTAGATAATATCGTGAAAAAACGTCGGCAGGAAATTGTATACTTATTACAAGTCAATTAATCGGAAAAGTATTCTTATGCAGGTAATCGGCCGGCAATCGGGAAGTAATGAAAAATAAATCTTTTTACTGAGTTGTTATTGTTAGTTTCCGCTGTATAGATACCCCCTGCAGTGATGATAGGGGGTGTGTGTCACGTGAATAAATCTGTCCAATGTGCTGCAGTATCTTATCTGCCTCCCGCTCAAAATAGTTTTTTACGTTTCAAGGACATCATTTGTAAATGGACAGTCGAAGGAATAGGGGAAAAATACTTTCCAAGAAATGTTCTTTGGTGAGAATGCGTTATTATTTGCAAATCAGTAAATTTAAACCCTTAAAATCTTACAGATAGCAGGGCAATTACTGTAAAAGTAAACTGACAATTTAAAAGCATTTGTTTGTTCTTTCTTTCTTTTTTTTTCAATATTTACGCATAGACATTCATACTTAAAATTATATTTAATAAGGTGTTTAAAGATATTTGCTGTTTTGTTGATTTAGATAAATAAATTGAAAATTATAAGATCTGAAATTTAATGTAATTTAGGATAATATCTGAAATTTAGACTATTACAACAACAAACTATTTGCTCTAAATGTATTTTCTTTGTTATGAATTAAAAAATTTTAATTTAAAAATTAATTTATTTAGAAATACTTCAGGCAATGTTATTGTATAAATTATAATGAAGTTGATCATCTTTTCTTTTATTTTCTCTCTAAAGTAATAAATTTAATTTTATACCTTTTAAAAGTTAAAAAAATATCTGAACTTTTTTTTTATTAAAATTATTATTAGATAAATAAATTGAAAATTATAAGATCTAAAATTTAGATTATATCAGAAATTTAGACTTACAACAACGAACTATTTCTTCTAAATATATTTTCTTAATTATGAATTAGAAATTACTGAGTTAAAAATTAATTTATTTAGAAAAAATTAAGATAATGTTATTGTATAAATTATAAAGAATTTGATCCTATTTTTTTTTCTCCAGATAATAATAAATTTCATTTTATATCTTTTAAAAGTAAATAAAAAAAAAAAAAAAATAAATAAATAAATAAATAAACTTTTTTTTTATATTAAAATAATTATTTAGATATTAAAAAAGGGAATTTTTTTTTCCATAAATAACAAAAATTTAATGAGACGCTTTAAATGATAGAAATTTCACAGCCAGGACGGAATGTTAAATGAGAATATTTTACATTGTACCATGCAAAAAATTATCTAATTAAAATGTATCAAAGTTCGTTTTAATTCAAACAGTAAATATTGTTAGACGGAAATATTTTCCACTATAAAATACAAAAATGTTTTCATATCGAGGGCGTAATTAATTAAAAGGTAAGACATTTTGTTTAATTTAAATTCTAAATATTGCTGATCTCGGGATGAAAATTACAATTAATTATTCTTTGTAAGATGCAATAATATTTGTATATCAAAAGTGTGAGTTACTTATAAGCAAGAATATAATTTTTAAATTAAATGTAAGTTTATTTGTATCTTACAATGGAAAATTAATTGTAATTTTAATTGTAAAATTATTTAACAGCAATATTTTGACTTTAAACAAAACAAGATTTATTACATTTCAATTAGTTACATCCTTGATATGGAAATATTTTTGCATTTTATAGTGGAAAATATTCCAAATTAACAATATTTATTTTTGAATTAAAACGAATTTCTTTACGTTTTAAATGCTATTTTTGCATCGTACAAATTCTTCTATTCGATATGATTAGCTAATCGGCAAAAGATCATATGATATTGCTAAGTACTCGGTAAAAGATTACCAAGTGACCAAATTATCGAAAACTAATACGCAAAGGCTTCATAACCGATTCAATTGTAGTCGGGAGGGGATGCTCGACAGGTGATCAGCCTTGCGGACAAGAAGTCATATCTGCCGACCTCGGAAAATGACATCGCCAGGATGAAATATAGTCGAGTTAGGACTTTCGGCGGAAGTTCAGCCAAGGATTATTTGCTGTTTGGGATATATATATATATTAAATATTTAATTTATAGCAACAGAAATCTTACACAACTTACCGAATAAATTCCCAGTAGATTTTCAAAATAGATTCCCTCACATGGAATCCATAAGCATGATAAGATTAAGGTGAATAAAACAGTTAAGTTAATACAGAAATTAAAACCTATGGATTCAGTTAATTCATTTTGAAATACCGTGATAAATACAATTAATATAATATAAATCGAAAATAATTACATTATTTAAAATACCTAAAAACAATTTTCAATTGTTTAATATCAATTTTACAATATTTCCAATATACAGCGTTAAATACCACCTGGCGTAAAAAATTAAAATTATAACTTTAATAGAAGTTTAAAAAGACAAATTTTTTTTGGTGCTGCCATCTATTACTTTATTTTAAAACTATTATTATTATTCAAATGTCACAAAAAGAAGAAGTTAATAAAAGCTAAAGAAATAAAAACATATAAACTGCATTACTACACAAATCCTGATATAAAATTATTCAAAAAAATTATTTAAAAAAATTAGATAAATTAAATGTTAATAAAATGCTTTCAATATATTCTATTACCAAACCCATTTAATCTACACTAAGAAAGTAAAAAAAAAAAAAAAATTGATAATATATAGAATATAGCTATATGCTATAAAATAAAATAAATTATTTATAATAATAATATAAAAAACCTTAATAATTACCATTACATATAAAAAATGAACAGTAAAGAAAATAAATAAATAAATAAATAAATAATGGATGTTTATAGAAGATTGTCAGATTCTAAAATTCCCAATATCCTAAAGATCACAAATATAGTGTGTGAATTATCTTCCTATTAGCCATAAAAAGCTAAAAAAATATGATTGTGACAATCAAACAAATTAAACTGATAATTAATCATGGAATACAAAGCTGAAAATAAAACAATATTAAAAAGTATAGAGGAATAATAATAAAAACTATTTACCCAATTTTAATACATACAGTATAACATTAGTTATATCAAATAAACTTATGCATAATAATCACTAAAAAGATGGTATACTATTATTAATTAATATGATATTGTCCTGCGTAGATTAAATTTTAAAATAAGTTAATATTGAATTTGATTAAATAAGTTAAATTTAATATGAATTGAAATAAAAGGAAAAGGCACAAATTACATATAAAACATCAAATCAACATCCATATAAAATACGTATTAGAAATGTAGTTACAATACTAAAGCCCCATCATTTTTTTAAATTAACCATTGCGTATTATCCAGACAACACCACCCTCCTCCGTGCTCTAACATCTACCCACCCAACCATCCTATAGAAATTTTTTATTATTATTTTACAATTTTAAATTTTTTATAAATATTTTTTTTTATTTTATAAATTTTTTTGTAATTTTGTTTACGCATGTGGTTTTTTTTTTCATTAGTTCATTAATCATTCAGATTCATTAATTGTATATTAATGAATATATGAATTTTTTTTGGAAAACCATGATTTAATACATCATAAATTAGTTTTTTAATATTATTGTTAATTAGATGAGAAGAACATAAACATATTATTCTATATAAATGATTAAGTAGTATATTTCGATATACAGAATGATGAAGACAAGATTTAAAATTTGTAAATATACTAACTTTGAATTTAAATTCTTTACGTTTATCATATAAATCTGTTATTGTTTTGTTGTCTTTTATTGTAATTTTAAGATCTGAGAAGTTAATTGTATTGTTAGATAAGAGGTTTTCCGTTAATTCCAAATTAGTGGGATAATCGACTGGAAATTGAGAAATTTTAGATTGATCAGTGGCAATTAAAATTATGTCATCAATATAACGATATAAATGTAGATTATTATTACTAAAAGTTCGTTCATAGTGATATAAGTATAAGTCTGATAGTAAACTGGATGTACAACCACCTTGTGTTATACCGACGTGCTGTAAATATTATATGTTATCTTGCAATATATAATTATTATAGATAATGAAGTTTGTTAATGATTTAAAATATGCGATATCAATATTAGATGGTAATTCCAGTTTTTTATAATACTTTTTAAATAATGCATTTATAATATTATGTAAATCTAATAAGTCTATATTATTAAAAAGATCTTTGAAGTCATATGTCGTTATATTATATACACAATGAAGATTTTTTAAAATATTGACCAGTTGATAGCTATTTTTTATACAATGTGTATTATCATTGTTTGTAGTAAGTACCGGGTGTCCCAAAAAGGACTGACTGATTTTAAAATTCAATAACTTGCAAACGGTGACAGATATTAAAAAAATTCTTGCAGGAGGGTTATGCATAAGGTCAAAAGTTTTATTACAGTGATTTTCAATTTTAGTTCGATTTACAAACAATAGATGGCGTTGTAAGCAATAGTCGCTAAATACAGGCTCGATTTTTGGTCCTTTATCTTGTTCCATGCAGAAAAAGGAGATGGAAATGTATTATCCGGGCCACGAAGTACCAAAAATCGAGCCTGAATTTAGCGACTATTGCTTACAGCGCCATCTATTGTTTGTAAATCGAACTAAAATTGAAAATCACTGTAATAAAACTTTTGACCTTATGCATAACCCTCCTGCAAGAATTTTTTTAATATCTGTCACCGTTTGCAAGTTATTGAATTTTAAAATCAGTCAGTCCTTTTTGGGACACCCGGTATATATAATTGATTAAGAATTTTTAATAGAAGTATATTGGCTTTATAGTCGTTGAGCCAGAATCCAAAATTAGTCATTTTGGTTTCATCTCTGAGGACTTGATGATATATACTTTTTTGGATTCACAATGGTCCAAGGGGTTTATTTTATGATGATACTATGAAATTTGTGGTAGCTTATAAACGCCATATTGAAAAAATGAGCGCCATCTATCGCACATAGATACATATGATTTTTTTTGCCAGTATCACATAATTAAATGGATTTCAATGAAAAAATGGAAAGAACAAATATTGTTAAGCATAAAACGTTATACAAATTATATATTTATTAAAATTTAATTTCAATATGATGCTTATCTTTACATTTAACTTTATGTTTGTTAACATTTTCGATGGGATAAACATCTTGTTTTGCATTTTAATGCAGATTATTTTCATGTGGTAAGGCACAGCAATTCAAGAAAAAAATTAATACTGGTGAAACTATTGTACTTAGTCTGTTAAGAATTAACCCCTTCGGGACCACGGGTGCATATATGCACCTTCCGAAACCTGTTTCCATCGCTTACTTTTGATACCACTAAAAAAGAAAAAGAAAATTGTCCTTATTTAATTAAGAATTTTCTTGATGGCTAAGCTAAATTTAATTGTTTGATCAAAAGTGGTGTCAACCGAATAAAATTCATGTAAAAGCATCATCATCGGTTGACATTCCTGTGTCCAAATAACTTCTATCATCATAGAACAGTTCTACATTCTGCATATGCATGTATATCTGAGGTTATTAAAAAGATACACATGTTCTTGAACAAGAACATGCCATCAGTTCCAAAATAGCTTCAGGAACAGGAGGACTGCCATTCCACTGGACCTTTAGATAGCCTTTTCCTTCACTATCTGTTCCAAAAATCCAACCATATATTTCTGGGGATGGAAGATCAGGATCAGCCTCTAGGCACTTCATCCAAACAAGACCGTGATAATTAGCTCGCATTACCTATAGACAGAGTGTATTACTACATGGCAGAAGACGATGCGACTGCACAGACTCCTTTTTTACAGAAAAAATATATAGAATATAGCGCAATTCATTGATGTCTAAGTATTTGTGCTTTCCATAATACAGATGGCAAACTTACGACTCAAGCTGTTTATTTGTTTCCTCTGCTATATAAGCGTCAGTACCAAGCGCCTTAAGCGCATTTCGAAATTCAGTGTTCTAAATCATCATTTTCCCGTGCAAAAGCACTTACTGTATCGCACCCGACCGGGAATGCATCACATACCGCTTTACCTAGAAGTCCCTGCATCTCACTTAAGTTGTAGTACTTTACTTTACCCTGTCATTGGATCCACATTTTACAAATATTAACCCTTTCTAGTTTTTCAAATCGTTTTCTAAAAAAAAAAAAAAAAAAAAAACAGTGTGACAACTGCTACATCAGTATCTATAGAGATAATAATAATATTTCTAAATCCAGACGCTAAAGCATGGTGTGAGCGAAATAAAAGTCGCGTATAACCTTTTCTTAGAAGCAGGTCAATTTAGTGTATTCTTCAATTAGTTATATCGTGAATTTGTAGCATTTTTCTCCGTAGATAACGTACATCATTCGTATATTCAACTATTTCAGATAATGTTCATTTTCCCATTCTTGAGAAATGAAATGTATAAGTTCTTTCTTGTTCTCTCATCAGATAGAAACTGCTTCCATTTTCGTACTGGGTGTCCAGGAGTATATAACTTTTATCGCATTACCACCAGTTCATATTTTTCGTTCATTTCGTTTTATTGACACCTGCCTTTATGTACCAAATACAACATCTATTCTTTGAGAGGATGTAGAATCTTTTATTATTTTAGGAAACAGATTCTTTGCTAGTTGTCCAAATGATTGTAGCTCCAGCGGTAGGTTTGAACAAAACACATTCCATCAATGATATATTAACATTACTATCATTTGCATTCTTTCAGCAGTCACAATTTTGTCATAACATCCATCAGTTTGATTTTTACGTTTTCTCATTAAACCATCAAGTGTTGCTAAAGACTATGGAAGAGTAGAAAAAGACAGTTCTCATATCGAAATTTCTTCGCTCTGCAATGATTATCATCTGAGCAAACATATTTCTTTCTGCCTAGGCAACAAACTTTGATTTATTAAATTTTACACTCTGTTTCTTCTTAAAGTCGGAAAATGTCTTTAGCTTCTTTATTTTTAGAGGTTTGGAAAACCCGTCTGTCTTTGAGTCTTCAGACAGATATTCTCTTTTAAAAGTTTGGTAAGCTTCTTCACCCATCTCGTGAGCTTTGACCATGTCTTCGACAATTTCTAGATTTGTCTTTGCTCCAGTTGATTCTATTACCGTGTCTAGATTTATCCATTCATTGGTAATCATGTTCTGTAAATATGAGATATCACGTTCGTCTTTCTGGATCCTGCTCAAAGACAGATCCGGATGTAGAATTAATTTTGGTTCTTTCACGAATCATGTGAAGAAATGCTGCCCTGATATCAAAAGTATCTCTCGACTGTGGCAGATCTTTGACTGTACCTTTTGACCCCTGCATTTCTTTACTTATTGTTTCTTCAATCGCCCAATTAATTTAATAGCATGCAAAACCAAGAAAATCCTTCAATCATCCTGTTTATCGGCGGCCATTTTCCAATATGGCGCCCATAAGCTAACCTGGTTTTGAATGTATCATGGATAAATGACATGTTGTTGTTGTGGTGAATTAAAAATGTATGGTTTACCAAGTCCGCTGACATGAAACTACTCGAACCCCTGACTCAACGACGGCGGCCATTTTTCAATATGGCGTCCATAAGCTACCCTGGTTTCGAAAGTATCATGGATAAATGAGGTGCTGTAGTTGTGGTGATTCCAAAAATATATAGTTTACCAAGTCCGCTGACATGAAACCACACGAGCCCCTGGCTCAACGACTATTATTATTATATGTATTGCAACTAATAGTTACAGTTTTAAATTTAATTGGAGTTTTATGAAATTTGGGAATAAGAACTAAATAAGGATAATTAAAATTAGTAGATAGAATATTTAATAGTTTATAATAACTTTGGATTTTACGATTATTTACGATTGCATTTTCATTAGTTTTTTGAAAAAAATTATTAGAAGAAATACAGGTTGTAAGAAGTTGGTGATAATAAGATTTACATATGATTGCATAATTATTAGGAGATTTGTCTACATATGTAATAACGTAGTTTTTTTGTAATTTAGTAATTTGTTGGAAAAAATGCTTTGTGTTAATAGAAACCAAATCAGAAATATTATTTTTAAAGCCATAGTTAATTTTTCAATTACTAATATTTTCCATTGATTAAAATATGCAATAGGTTTATTGTAATAGATTGAACTTTTATATATAAAAATATCTATATCATATGTAAACTGTTTGATAATAGATTTAACAGTAAATTTAGATGGAAGTCTATATTTAGTACCAAAATCCATTAGTTTTTTCAATTTAAAATCATTAACAATATTAAGATTTCCAGTGATTATATGTCCATGATCATTGTTTATATATTTTTTTAGATTGGGGTCATTGCATTTACACGGAAAATTACTTGCAGCAGATGTAATTTTTGAAAATGTATTGTAGTTTAAAAATCTTTTTACCAATTGTATTCGGATATTTAAAGGTTTTTGATATATGAAGATTATTAATTGGAAAATAACAGTTTTTATCGTTAATTATTGAATTGATATTAATTTTATTAAATATATGATTTGAAAGAGTTATTAACATTTGAGTATTCGTATTTTGAATTTTATGTTTTTTTTTTTTTTTTTTTGTAAATTAATATTTAAAAGATTAATCCTAGTCATAATGAGATCAAAATAAATATCAGAAAAATGTTTAGAGAAAGATTTGCATAGATGTTGTACAGTCTGTTTCTTTTTAATAGCGAATATGTATTTTCGAATTAATAACCAATTATAATGCTTTAAATATTTACTTTGAAGATCAATTTGTTTAGTGATATATTTTTTAGAAACTAAAACTGATGATGAACCCTTTCCACGTTTGTTTCGTTTTCCACGTTTGTTGTTTTACAATTTAAAATATGATTAAGAGTAAGATAAATTGGAGAATAATCAATAGTGTTATTTATGGAAGTGAAGACTTTGCCAGGTCGATTAAATATTTCACTATTAAGTCCATAAGGATAAATTGTGTTGTAATATTTCATGTATGATGACTCCATATAAAGCCGTTCTTATTTATTTTTTAGAATTTGAAGGACTTCAATTGTCGTATTTTTAAATTGATGTTTATGAAAATGTTCAACTTCAGCTGTAGACTGTAGATTTTTTGCATTGTTTTTATTAGAGTCTGAACGATGTTGATTGATACGTTTATGAATTGGACCTGATGTGTCACCTATATATTTCATGTTACATAAGTTGCACTTTATGCAATAAATAACATTAAATGCTTTACAAAAATTTGAATAATTAGGATCTGAGACAATTTGTGTCTGAGAATATGGACATGTCTTGCACCGAGTATCTAAACACTTACGAAAAAGTAAAGGTCGAGGGGGAGAGTATAAATGGTCACTGGATGACGATCCAGGAACAACCCCATTCTTGTTCCTGTACCGGGCACTGCACTGCATAGATGCTAAGTGTATCTTACCAGGATCGAGATGTTTACTAAGAACTGCCAAATAAATTTTTTTTTGGAAAAAGCAATATTTGCAAAAATTAAGAAATATATATGTATATATATATATATATATATATATATATCTGATCTTTGTCACACTGTAACTATCGTATTTATGAACCGATTAGGATGTAACTCGGTTTGTACATAGTGCATACCAATGTCTCGACCGAGTTTGTAGGCCAGCTTCATCCGCCATCTTGTTTCAAAATGGCAGCCATTTAAAAAAAAAATTAATTTAAAATTTGAAATGTGATACCAAAAAATTTAAAATGGAAAAATATTTTTTTAATTATGTGTTTGACCTTGATACAAAGTTTTCGGAGCAGTTTTTGTTTCGTCTATATCTTAAAAAATGGCTGAGTTTTAGCACTTTGAATTTCTAGCGTAGCTGAAATTTTAAAAAGTCCTGACATTTGTCACGCGATAACAGGCGTATTTATGAACCGATATGGATGTACCTTCGTATGTACATAGTACATACCAATGTCTCGACCGAGTTCGTTGGCCAGCTTCATCCGCCATGTTGTTTCAAAATGGCGGCCATTTAAATTATTTTTTTTAATTTAAAATTTGAAATGTGGTACCAAAAAATTGAAAACGGAAACATATTTTTTTCTTATGTGTTTGACCTTGATACAAAGACTCCGGAGCAGTTTTTGTTTCGTCTATATCTTAAAAAATGGCTGAATTATAGCACTTTGAATTTCTAGTGTAGCTGATATTTTGAAACGTCCTGATTTTTGTCACGCGATAACAGGCGTATTTGTGAACCGATATGGATGTACCTTCGTGTGTACATATTAAATACCAATGTCTCGACCGAGTTCGTTGGCCAGCTTCATCTGCTATCTTGTTTCAAAATGGTGACCATTTATAATTTTTTTTTTGTTTAAACATTAAAATAAAATACCAAAAAATGGGAAAATGAAAAAGATTTTTTTTCTTATGTGTTTGACCTTAATACAAAGATTCCGGAACAGTTTTTGTTTCGTCTATATCTAAAAAAATGGCTGAATTGTAGCATTTTAAATTTTTATCGTGGCTGACATTTTGAAACAACCTGATTTTTCTCATGCGATAAGAGGCGTATTTATGAACCGATTTGGATGTAACTTGGTGTATACATAGTACATACCAGTGTCTCGACCGAGTTCGTTGGTCAGCTTCATTTGCCCTCTTGTTTCAAAAGGGAAAATTCATTATTGTTTTTTTAATTTAAAATGAGATATCGAAAAATTGGAAAATGAAAAAGTTTTTTTTATGTGTTTGACCTTGATACAAAGATTCCGGAGCAGTTTTTTTTTTTCGTCTATATCTTAAAAAATAGTTGAGTTATAGCACTTTGAATTTCTGGCATGGCTATTCATTTCTAGCGTCTCGTCATTTTGAAACAATCTGATATTTGCCACGCTATAACACACGTATTTATTAACCTATTTGGATGTAAGAAGGCATGTGGGTAGTATATAGCAATGTCTCGAACAAGTTTGCTGGCCAGCCTCATCCGCCATCTTGTTTCAAAATGGCGGCCATTTAAGAATTTAAAAAAAATTAAAATTTTAAATGAGGTATAAAAAAACTAGAAATTGAAAAAGATTTTTTTCTTATGTGTTTGACCTTGCTATAAGGATTCCGGAGCATTTTTTGTTTTGTCTTTATCTTAAAAAATGGCTCAGATATAGCAGTTGGAATTTCTTTATGTGGGTGACATTTTGAAAAATGTGATTTTTTGCCTGCTTTTGAACAGCACTCTTATATATCAACCGATTCCGATGTGAGTGAGCATGTGCACAGCAATTAGTAAGGTCTCGACCAAGTTCACTGGTTAGCCTCATCCACCATGTTGTTTTAAAATGGCAGGCACTTCAAGATATCGCCGAATTTGGCAACCAAATATAAGTTACTTTAAATAAAAGCAGTTTGGATAAAGCTGACTAATTTCGCGAAATTCTCATTCATAATGATTTAGTATTGATAAAAATTAGTATTGAATTTTTCTATAATCGGTTTCCACTAAATTGAGCTTCGTGCGTTTAATAACATAAGCTAGATTTTTACAAATAAGGAATGTGAAAGCTACCTCTTCCTCCCGGCAATGGCCGGAAGGACCTTTTTCAAGAGGGCCTTACCTCAGAAACTACCGGGATTAAAAACTCCAAAAGTATTCAGTCAGACGCAGAAAAAAAATTGCTTTTAGAAATTTTAAAAATTATTTTGGTGCTGTTTGCAGAAGTAAAAATACACGAACAATCGATTTATAGAAAAACCTTTTTATTTCATTCGAAAGACAGGTAGTTGTTGAAATGATTTAGGAGAGACGGCAGGTGTTTTATTTTCATGCAGTCCGCCATCAGAGACTGGAAGATTTCAAACGAATGTAAAACTTTTAAATTATTACATTTATAGATTACATTTTTATGTATCCAGGCGTAGAATTTTTCGCTGATTCTAAATACCTAAATTTCTTGACGGTGTCTCAATTTAAAGCTGAGATATTGCTTCTTATTTCATTAATTGGTTTATTTCTTTCAAACTGCGGTTTTAAAAGGAAACCACAAATAATTTTTTATGTACTCGGATAATTTGGAACACCATAATTTTTTTTTTTAATACACCATTTATGGAATGTAATTTTATGCAAATAGCCAAAGGAAACTACAAATAATTTTTTTACCAGAATAATTTGTAATATATATATTTTTTTAAATACACCATTTATGCAATTTAAAGTTATGCAAAATAACTTTGCAATGCTTTACATGCTGTATACTAAAATCTAAATTTTTTTAATTTGGAGCAACGAAGTTTTCGTTTTATAAAAAAAAGTCGATTTTTAAAAAGAAAAAGAACTGCTTTATTGGTTAAAAAACGCGATTTTGTTAAAATAGGAAATCTAACAAGGCGATCTGTTTGAAACTTTAAGATAGTTTATAACACATAATAAACATTTTAAAAATGGAGGATGCGTCAAATTTCGGGGGGGAGGGGAGGGGCGCAAACAAATTTTTAAAACCGTAGAGGTTTCTATCGTGCCGATCGATTTTTTACATTCAGATAGTTCATAATAAATAACAAAATATTTTTAAAAGGAGGGGGCTTTGAATTTCGAGGGGAGGATGAAAAAAAGGGGGAGGGGAGATTAATTTTTTAAATCGCGATTTTTAGTATTTTTCAACATTTTTACTTTTCGCGTAGAATTTTTTGTCATTAATGAAATATTTTTGATTACATTGTTTTACTCCATTAGAGTAAATTTAGACTCCTGGGATTATTTTAATATTTAGCAATTTTTAGTGCATTTTTCAATGCGATTTTTAGCGATTTTTCAAATCCAACGGCGAATTTTTGACATTCGAAAAAGGAATTTGGTATCAAATATTTATCCTACTATAGTAAATTTTGTCTTCCGCGAGATTTGAATTTTAGTGATTTTTTATGTGATTTTTAGCGATTTTTCGAGTTCCGTGGCATTTTTAAAAATTTAGTAAAAGGATTTCGATTTCTAATTTTTAGCCTCATACAGTACATTTTGTCCTTTACGCTATTGATTATTACCAAGTTTTATTGCGATATTTAATGCGATTTTTAGATATTTTTGAAGTTCCGTGTCGGTTTTTTGTTATTTATGAAGGATTTTCCGTTACATTATTTTCCCCGTTTATATTAAATTTTTACAGCAGCGACCTTCAAATATTTAGCGATTTTTAATGCAACTTTCAATGTTGTTTTTTGTCTTTCTTCGAGTTCCGTGGCGATTTTAAAACATTCGGAAACTGATTTCGATTTCTAACTTTTTGCTTAACAGCAAATTTTTCGAATGCAATGATTTATTTCTTAATAGTAAAAATTTTAACATTGCGATTTTTTTTATTATTTTGAGATTTTTCGATTTTCACAACGATACTTTTACATTTTGAGAAGAAATTCTGTTTCAGACTTCTAGCCTAATAGGAATTTGGTTTCAAACCTTTACCTTATTACGGTAAATGTTTTGCTCTGCTACTTTTGAACAGTAGCGATTTTTAATGCGATTTTAAATGCAATTTTTTAGCCTTTTTTTTCTTTTTTTAAAGCTCGCGTTAATTTTTGAAGAGAAGGAAAAGGAATTAGGTTTCAAACTTTTACCCTTTTATAATCGATTATCTCATATGCGATTTTTGCTATTTAACCCCTTTTTATCACAATTTTTTAGCAATTTTCCGAGTGTCACGGCTTGACATTCATCAAAGGAATAAGATTTGAAACTTTCATCCAAATATAATAAATTTTAACTTTCCTGATTTTTGAAATTTTTGCGCTTTTAAATGCGATTTTTACATTTCCTCGTGACTTGCTGCGATTTTTTTGTCATCCAATTTTTGATCTAAAGTAAATTCTGCCCTCTTTTCAATAAAGTTTAGTCGGATTTCGTACAGCAAATCTTCGAAATTTTCCTGAATTTTTTATGTTAGTTTTAGTGTGTTTTCGCGATTTGCTACCATTTATCTACATTTGTAAAAAGAATCCAATTTCAATCTTCTATCCCAGTATAGTATTTTCTTTTCCCTTTTCGATGAAGTTTATTCGAAATTTGCGCAGCAATTTTTTAAATGTTTGCGATTTTTTACTGTAATTACCCCATTCGCGCGGTTTTTTGACGGACTCGGCCAATGTCAGGTTAGCTAGTAATTACTAAGGATGTTTAAAAAACGAACAAAACAGCCATAAATGATTTTAGAGTTAATTAAGGTAAACGTGTACTTTAATTTTTCCTAAATAAATGTGATCTATTTAAAATTATACAGGAAAAAATCATTTTAATCTATACTCATATTATAAAGAGGAAAGAATTGTTTATTTTTCCGAGGTAAGCTCTGGAACTACCGAACCGATTCCAAAAGTAATGGTATTAAAATGATGGTGTTAGTCCAACTTAGAACATAGGCTACATCTTATGTCCGTGCCGCTGGCCAAAAGGGGGTGCAGAAGCAATAAACTTTCTAAAAATGCGATTTTTGTGCTACTGAAGGGCCTAGAAACATGACATTTGGAATGGTAGTTACTTATAAGATACTAATGATCTCTAAGGACATCTCTTAAAAAAATCGAAATTAAAAGGGGGTGAAAATGCGCAAAAAGCGTTCTAAAAAACGCTCTAAATGGCGATTTTTACGCAATATCAGGAAGTACCAAACCGATTTCAAAAATAATGGTGTCAAAATGATGGAGACAACACTTGCTCCAACATAGCTACATTTTATGTCAATGCCATTAACCCTAAAGGGGGTGCAGAAGCAAAAAACGTTCGAAATTGCGATTTTTGTGTTACTGAAGGGTCCAGATACATGGAATTTGGCATGGTAGTTACTTATTAGATATAAATGATCTCTAAGAACATTTCTTAAAAAATTCGAAATTTAAAAGGGGTGAAAATGCTCAAAAAGCGTTCTAAGAAACGTTCTAAATGGCGATTTTTACGCAATCTCAAAAAGTACCAAACCGATTTAAAAAATAATGGTGTCAAAATGATGGTGCTCCCTTGCTCCAATATAGGCTACATTTTTTATGTCGGTGCCACTAGCCCTAAAGGGGGTGCAGGAGCAAAAAACGTTCGAAATTGCAATTTTTGTGTTACTGAAGGTCCCAGATACATGGAATTTGTAATGGTAGTTACTTATAAGATATAAATGATCTCTAATAACATTTCTTAAAAAATTCGAAATTTAAAAGGGGTGAAAATGCGCGAAAAGAGTTCTAAAAAACGTTCTAAATGGTGATTTTTACGTAATCTCAGAAAATACCCAACCTATTTCAAAAGTAATGGTTGGAAATTGATGATGACAGTCCTTGCTCCAACACAGGCTCAATTTGAGCTCGGTTTCACTACCACCTAGGTGTTGCAGAAGCAAAAAACGTTCTAAATTTTTGTGTTACTGAAGGGCCTAGAATCCTGAAATTAGGCAGGGCAGTTATTTACAAGTACAAATGATCTCTAAGAACATTAACTAAAAAATCGAAATTTAAAAGGGGTGAAAATGAGCGAAAAGCGTTCTAAAAATTTTTCTAAATTGCGATTTCTACGCAATCTCAGGAAGTACCGTACCGATTTTTAAAAAATGGTGTGAAAACGATGGTGACAGCCCTCGATCCAACATAGACTGTATTTCATATCGGGGCCACTACCCCAAAAGAGGGTGAAGGAGCAAAAAACGATCTAAATAGCGTTTTTTGTAATGCTGCAGGGGCTAGCAACTTGAAACTAGGCATGGTAGTTACTTATAAGACATAAATGATCTCTAAGAACACTTCCTAAATAATTCGAAATTTAAAAGGGCTGAAAATGGACGAAAAACGTTCTAAATTGCGATTTCTACCCAATCTCAGAAAGTACCCAACCGATTTAAAAAGTAATGGTTGGAAATTGATGATGACAGCCCTTGCTCCAATGTAGGATCTATTTCATGTCGGCGTCACTACCATACCTTCCGGTTGCATTTTAAAATGCGTTCTAAATAGTGATTTTTGTGATACTAAAAGGGCTAGCAACTTGAAATTTGGCATGGTAATTACTTATAAGATGTAAATACTCTCTGAGAAGAGTTCCTTAAAAATTTGAAATTTTAAGGGGGTGAAAATGAACGAAAATCGTTCTAAAAACGTTCTAAATAGCGATTTATACGCAATCTCAGGAAATATAAATCAATTTCAGAAGTAATGGTTTCAAATTGATGGTGACAGACCCCGCTCCAACATAGCCTATATTTTATGTTACTGTCACTACCACCTGGGGGTTACAGGAACAAAAAATGTTCTAAATTTCGTTTTTAGTGTTACTGAGGAGGTTCTAACATTTTAAATTTGGAAAGGTAATTACTTCAAAGATGCAAATGCTTTCTAAGAATTCTCGAAAGAAAATTCCAAATTTAAAAGGAGGAAGTGAGCGAAAAGCGTTCTATAAACGTTCTAAATTACGATTTTTATGCAGTCGTATGAAATAAGAAACCGATTTCAAACATAATTGTTGCAAATTGATGGTGATAGAACTTACTCAAACATAACCTATATTTTATATCGGTACCACAAACCCTAGAAGGTTGCAGGAGCAAAGAACTGTCTAAATTGCTATTTCTGCGATACTGCACAGGCTAGAAACTTTAACTATAGCACGGTAGTTACTTATGAAATATAAATGTCCTCTAAGAACTGCCGAAAACAAATTCGAAATTAAAAAGGAGTGAAGCGAAGGGAAGAAGCGAAAAGCATTCTAAAACAGTCCTAAATTACGATTTCTATGGAATCTCACGAAATAATAAACCGATTACAGAAGTTATTGGTTAGGAATCAAGAGTGATAGTCCCTGATCCTATACGGGCTATATTGTATGCCGGTATCACTACCACCTGGTTGGCAGGATCAACAAGAAAGCCTTTAAAAATATCTAATTTCCGTTTTCTATAGAATATTAGGAAATACAAACCGATTTCAAGGTTAATGTTGGCAAATTAATGGTGACAGCCTCTGTTTCAACATTTTTCGGGTAACATTTATACTAACACCAGAGAGATTAGTATACTGTTTGACAAGAAGCTTAGAATTTGACATGATGGTTAATTTTAAGATGTAAATTTGTTAAGATGGTTTAAAAAAATTCAAAGCTTCAAATGAATACTGAAATGAGCGTATGAGAGGAGCATAAAAGTCTCAAAATACTTTCTGAATTATCATTTAATTGGAATTAGTTTTAGTTCTTCTTATTAATTTAAATCTCATTTCTGTCTATTGCATTTTTAGAATGAAGTTTAATCAAACTGTGGCTTGATTTGTAATTTTTGAATTATTCCAAAAAGTGTTCTTCTAATAAAAAATTGTCATGCAAATGTCACTTTTACGCATATTTCCACTATTACGCGAGCAAAGCCGCGGGGTTTGCTAGTTTAATATAAATTTAGAAATTCTAGTATTCTAAGTATAATACTAAATTTTATTTAGTATCAGAATTATAGTTTAATGTAATTATTGGGTAGCACATTCAAATAATCTGCTCGTATAATGGAACCATTAATTTTGCAATAAAAACTTCATTACGCCATATCACGGAAATTAATTTAATACGAATATCTTGCAGTCCATCGATTTTTTTCATAAAGAGAGCTGACCGTTGCACTTTTTCCAGTACATTGGAAATATAACTTCAAGTATTAGTATATTCGAAAATGTTATGTTTCAGTTTCTTACTCTCAATTTTCTAAGAGAAAGAACATAAACATTTTGCTTTGCGTCAAAATTTAATATTAGTTTCTCATAAAATATAAAATACCCGCGTATCTAAAAATGTCGAAAAAGATACCGATGAATAAAGAATATTTTGTTTTCAGTTTTCTTCAAAAAATGTAAACTCAAAAATTTTTTTCCGCTAAAGGAATTGCTTTCTTGACAAAATAAAATGAAAGTTTTTATTAAAAAGTTTATATATAGTTTAGTTTAAATATTTACCTAAAGGATGATGATTTAGGCAACCAAAACACAAGAAAATGGCAATTCAGTGTCCTATAAAATGCTGAGAGAACGCATATCAGGATTTATACAGAGGTCCTACTTGTCTTGAAATTTCAAACCATGAAATTCTTTGGTACTAGTAAATCTCTTCTTAAATGGGGCAAAATTTCGCGCGTTTAACCTAGATTTATTTTTCTAAAAAAAAAAAAAATTATTTGCCCGGAAAAATTCCCTAAAGCGTACCACCCCTGCTTATACCTTAAGTCATGGTGTTACTAGCAAGACTTTCCTGATTTTAATCAACAGCCTATATTTTTAGCATCAATGCAGACCGTCATTTGTTACGAAATCTCCTGTATTTATACAAATATGATGCATACTAAATTAAACGAAGTTAATGCTCTTTAATACCTGAAAAGTACTTTTTTTTTTTTTTTTTTTCGAAAGTGAACGCAATCAGCATTTGGTAGTGTAAATTTCTTGCAATGTTTCACTTGAACTGGAATAAACGTTGTTTAACACAGAATTATTGAATTTTAAATTGTGCAGCATCCTGTAACGCTACATATTTCAAATAAAATTTGTTACCGGAAAACCCTTTGTTGGAATAAGTTTTCATCAAGCCACATTCAATTATACCGATTCCTTCCAAGTTTATGGATTTTTTTATGATAAATGACTTATGGTGCAACAGGTATGGGTTACTACCTAAGGTAAAGCTAGGAGAGTCTACGCCCATTTCAAAAGAATAATAATAAAAAATTTAAATAATATTTTTTTTTTTTTTTTTGCTAAACTATGCATGAATAACTTTGACTTCATTTGCTTTTTATGCATTCACAGTGTTATTTTGTCGTTGTGCTGTAATTTAATAAAAGAGCAGTAATAAAACCAAGAAAACTATTTTGCGCAATCTCTCCTTACAGGGTTGGTAAGATTGCGCGCATGAGTAGGACAGATTGCGCATACAGGTAGAAGAGACTGTTATTAATAATAACTGCAGTTAAATTGTTAACAATAATAATTACACTTAATAGACATTGTTGTAAGGTTTTTGTGATTAAATGTTATTGTATTAAGAGTGAATATTTCAACCAAATGTTTACATAATAAAAAAGAAAGAATTTTAATAACAGTTACAGAATTTTAATTTAAGAAGAATATTAAAATTTCAGAAAAAGCAAGCCCTACTAAAATTACAAAATACCATTAATCTACTTGATAACATGCTTAACTTGAAAATTACGTCATTTTCATTTTTACAGTTTTATTGTACTTTGTTTGCTAACCGAAGTTGTCGCCGTTCACAATCAATGCAATTATTGTTGTAAATCATGCATTTTTCGTGCAATCACCTGCAACAAGCAATACATTGAATCCAGTCACTGGTCGAAGTTGTCTCCTGGTGCAGTTCCAGACATTCAATGCATTCATCCTCATTGACCTTCGTTTTTTTCCGTCAGTTTTTTTATCCCACATTTTCTGGAGGCATCTTATCTTCAGCTATTTCTTTTATATCGGTATCCTTCTTAAGTCTTTTTTCATGTATATTTTGTGGATAAGTAACATTTGTTTCCATTTTGATTTCGATGGCATTAAACTACTTGGAATGGGTGAAAGCTTTCCAAAACATTGTAGGTGTTATTAGAAAATTTATTTTAGTTAACAAAATTAATTTATTAGCAAATTAATTGTTCATAAATTAATATATATATATATACAGAGCTGCCAAGTCTCCGGCTTTTTGGATACCAGTATTTTAATACAGAAAATGTTCTTTTATTCAATTGGAACGTTTGTGCGATTTAAAAGAACAGCATTTTCTCTAAAATAATAGTGGTGTGCAAAAAGCCGGAGATTTGGCAACTCTGTATATATATTGTATATTAAAGACGTGAATTATCACATTGCTAACTAAGCATAAACCAACATAGTGAAAAATGTCCAAGCCGGAAATCGAACCCGGGCCCCTGGTATAGCGCTTCAGTGCTCTACAATTAAGCCAAGACGACGATGCCCAGCTTGGCATCTCTCACTCATATAAGTCAGTAAGACTGCTACCGCAGCTACTAGATGGAAAAGTCTTCAGGAGCACACAGTCTTGCGGCGTAATATGAGACGCAAATGAACCCAGCTTCGGTGAATATACAATTTAATTAATTTTTCAACTACTTTTCAACAGTGAAATTACGCTTGAAAATTATTGTATATTAAAGACGAGAATTATCACACTGTTAACTAAGCGTAAACCTACGTAGTGAAAATCCAACATAGTGGGCATCGTCCTCGTGGCTTAGTGGAAAAGCGCTGGAGCGCTATCCCAGGGGTCCGGGTTCGAAAAAACGTTCTAAGTTGCGGTTTTTCTTGCTATGATAGGGCCTAAAATCAGGAAAGTTGGAATGGAAGTTAGTGTTAATATATGAATGATCTCTAAGAACATTTCCTAAAAAATCGAAATTTTAAAAGGGGTGAAAATGAGCAAAAAGAGTTCTAAAAAACGTTCTAAATTGCGATTCCTATGCAATCTCAGGAAATACTGAACCCATTTCAAACATAATGGTGTAATAATGATGGTGACAGCTCTTGCTCCAAAATAGGCTATATTTTATGTCTGTTTCCACTACCCCAAAGGGAGTGCAGGAGCAAAAATGTACTAAAAATGCGATTTTTGTGTTTTGGAAGGACCTAGATTCATGAAATTTGGCGTTGTATATACTTATTAGATATAAATAATCTCTATGAACATTTATTTAAAAATTTTAAATTTAAAAGTGATGAAAATGCGTGAAAAGCGTTCTAAAAACGTTCTAAATGCCAATTTGTGAACAAGCTAAGGACTGATCACACTCACTAAACTGATTTCAAAAGTAATGGTAGGAAATTCATGCTGACAGCCTCTGCTATAACATAGACTCTATTTCATGTCGACGTTGTTGTTACTACCACCTGAGAGTCGCAGAAGCAAAAAACGTTCTAAATTGCGTTTTTTGTGATCGGTAAGTGCTAGCAACTTGAAATTAGGCATGGTAGATATTTATTAGATATAATGATCTTTAAAGACGATTTCGAAAAAATTGGAAATTTACAAGGAGTGAAACTGCGCAAAAAGCGTTCTAAAAATGTTCTAAATTGCGATTTCTACACAATCTCAGGAAATATCAAACCGATTTCAAAAGCAATATTTGCAAATTGGTGGTGACAGTCGCTACTTCAACATAGGTTATATTTTATGTTGCTGTCACGTTTTAAATGAAATGAATGCAATATGAATATGGTATGGGAAATTTTGTTGGCCATTTATCACATGCGTTCGGCTAACATAAAAGTATCAATATTGCCATTGGGCTACAGATGTCATATACGCACCACGTTGACGCGATTTTTTTCTAACGCCAATTTTGCGAAAACCTCGGTTTTGAATACCAGTTGCATATATACTTTTTAAAAAGGGGAATAACAATAAATAAATAAAAGTGTAATTAATAACTATAGGACAAAAAAATTATTTAATTTCAGAAAATAAAATAAAAGTAAATAAACAATTTATTAATAAATAAACAACAACATCCGGGTTACCATATCAAGCAAAATAAGGACATTTTGGCGCCAGTTAAGTACACCGGTGCGTATATGACATTAGCGTCAGAAAAAATCGTGCCAATGTGGTGCGTTTATGATATCTGTGCAGCAATGCGTTCATGGTACGCAAAAGGAAACGATGTTATAGCCACTCGTCGTACAAGAAAAATGGCCAATAATATGCATTCAGATACACAGGCAAGGTTGCCGTCAAACAAATATAATACTAACAACAACATTGTTATAACTGTATGAGAGTTATAATGGTGAAATAAAATTGGCTTTGAGCAAACAACCACAGAAGGTGTATTTTATATATGTTTCGAGTTAAACTCGATCATCAAGGTACTAATTAATTATACAAGCAACAGATATATAAACAAAAGATTAAATTCAAATGTAAACATTTACAACCCCCCCCCCCCCCACACACACACACACACACAAAAGTTATCGCAATGAAATTAACTTGCCATTAAACGACGCTTTTTAAAATATGACATTGGTTGCAAACCAGATTACAGAACATTCCTATAACATTTGAAGTAATCACGGTACTTTATTTTTAGCCGGGTTAAAATTTAGACAAGGGCATTTTTTTTCGTCAAAAACAACTTTTTTTACATGAGTAATTTAGAAAAATTCTTTGATGTTGAAAGAAAATGTTTTGACTTATTATCTCTTATTATTATTTTTACTTATTTGTATTTTAAAAGAAATGTGTCAAAATCGTCTTTTTTAAATGTATTTAATTTATGTATTTCAAATGAAAATAATACATTACGAAAGTTAGCGATTTATCTCCCGTATCCGGCTACGTGCCTTATTACCATGTGTCTAATACCCGTCACGATACTTCGTTGTTATGTGGGCTTTGGCGCTTTTTAAATGTTTGACCCAATTCGGGTTTAAGAAAGTGAGATGTTTTTGCCAAATGATATAAACGACTATGAAAATAAAATTGAAGACTTAAACTAGTTTATGTATGTATTTTAATAAATACATCTGCTAACACGTATTAAATAAATCGTTTATGCATGCTCGCTTATTAATCGCTCCACAAGTTAAACAGCTCCTTTATCTACGTGTATGCTAATGTTATAAAGTAGCAACGTTTGTGTGTTTTTGGAATGTAATCTCAGAAACTACCTAGCTGATTTAATAAATAATGATTTGAAAATGCTGGTGACCATCTCTGCTCCAACAAAGACTATATTTTTAGTTGGTACAACAACCTCCATGGGTGCAGGAGCAGAAAAGTTCTGAAATTGCGAATTCTGAGATATTGTTTGGGCAAGAAATTCGAAATATTGTGCGGTGGTTACTTTTAAGATGTAAATAGGGAAGACATGGGAGAATTGATCCCTAGGGAGACTTGATCCCTAGGTCTAAAACCAGAAAAAAATGCAATTAAGTCTCTGAAATTGGAAAAATTAATAAAGTGATTCCTTATCAACAGATCTAGTAACATAATTTCATTCAGCCATTTTTATTTTTGTTGTAAGAAAGGAATCTCTGTTTTCTTACAGTCAAACTTCTTTTTGAGTAGGTAGTTTGAGTTTCATATTTTTTGCTAAATATAACTAAATTACTTAATTTTATTGATACTTAATTTTATTGATATACTGACATTCCTTACTGCTTAAATGTTGTTATTTAAATCTAATACAGTTTCTTTATTTTTGATTTAGCAATTTTTTCCCCCAAACATGCACATTAGGGACACTTGATCCTGTTGTATGGGAAGACTTGATCCTAGGGTTCAAGTATCCCCAAGCCAAAGTTAAGTTAAATTAATGTTAAATTTTATTAACCCCTATTTCTCATTGTGACATTTAGATATTATCTGTATTAGTTAGAATATGGTTGCCTTGATTTTAGATGGTTGGCAAAGATAGAAAGTTAATATGTGGTTGCATATGATGGTTAGCAAGCACATGGTGGATGAATGTACATGTGAGACATACGTCTAACTTTGCAAAATTTTTACAGCACTTCGTAAAGAATGTAAGATATTATAATCAAAACAGTAAAGTGTTAATCATAATGAATAATCATGATAACCATATAAGCATTGAGAGTTTGAATTATGCGAAAGAAAATGGAATAATTTTGTTTAAAATATCACCGCACACCTCTCACAAATTGCAGCCTCTGGATCGTATTGTATATGGACCACTTAAAAGATATTTTAATGTGGCTGTTCAAGACTGGATGACTAATTATCCTGCCCAAAGGACAACAATTTATCAAACTGCTGAACTGATCGGAATTGCCTATCCTAAAGCCATGGTGACAACTAACGTAATAAATGGATTTAAAATCACTGGAATATATCCCTTAAATAGGAATTTATGAAGATGATTTTTTATCATATTTCATCTCAAATCAATCATTAACTCCAACAAGCGGTAAAAAAATACAGTTAAACCAAACATAGTGACACCAGAAGACATACAAGCCTTCCCTAAAGTTACATTGCCAAAAATGGGAAAATCTAAAGAAATGAAAAAAAGGGTCTTCAAAAATTTTGACAAGCACACCAACTAAAAGACAGAATGAAGAAGAAATACAAGATTGTCAACTGAATAATGAACAAAAATCGGGAAAAACTCATTTCATCTCAAGAAAAAAAGTAAAAACATTAAAAATGAAAGACCCGAATCTTCAGAAAGTTATAAAAGCAGTTATAGTGTTTATGATTCAACCGACGTAGATCCACTTGATGAACATTCTGATGAAATCATTAAAGATCCAAAAAATTTGTCGATTGATGAGAGTAACTTTGTCATTTTGCAATTTCTGGGAAAGAAGAAAATTAGTCATTTCGTAAGGAAAATTTAAAAGAAGATTTTATCAACTGAGTGTGAAATCAATTTTCTAAGTCTTAATTTTGACCAATTTATTTATCCAGAAAATGTTGACAATAGTGTTGTGGACAATGATGACATTGTCAAAAAACTATCCAAACCAACCATGCTTGGTGAAATTCTTCGAACTGCAACAATTTTAATATTTACGTTTGATTTTTCAAGCTTTGAAAATGTTTTTTGATCATTAATTGTATTTTTCATCCTTTTTACATGTTAGTCAGCAATAAATTTGGTGTCTATTACTTAATTTGAATCATTTCAATGCATCTGTTTCAGGGATCAAGTCTCCCTTGGCAAGGGATCAAGTCTCCCTGCAACTGGGGAGACTTGATCCTTTTTTTATTTTTTCGAAAACAATTTATTTTTATTTTAAAAATGGTTTTTCAAAAATAAAAAAAACAATACAGCAACAAGAAAGACACATGAGCCTTTAATAATAACTGGAAACATTTTTTTAAAAATTTTGTTTTTTCAAAATTAAAAATTAAAAACTGAAAAAAGGATCAAGTCTCCCAAGTCTCCCCTACTCGTTATGAACTCTTTCCACAAGGTTCGAAATTTTAAAGTTAGTAATAAACGTAAGACGTTCTAGAAAGTATCTGAATCAGGATTAATTTGGAATTGTTAGAGAAAGAAGTTTTGAAATTTCACATGGCTATTACTTTTAAGTCGTTAATGCCGGTTAGTAAAAAAAAAAAAAAAAAAAAAAAATATTAAAAAGGTGCACCATAAAAAAGATCTAATCTGCAATTTCTGTGATACTGTTGGGGCCTAGAAACTTAAAGTTTGGCATGGTTGTAACTTATAAGATCTAAATGCTCGTTATAGAAAGACTTCAAACGGCAATGTACGCACCAGAACGAATTCTAAAAAAAATCGAAATTAAAAAGACTAAATAAAGCGGACAAAGTTCTAAAGATGATCTAAATAACGAAGTACATGGAATTATTAGGAATATAAAGAAGAAAATGTGATGAATGTTGCTTTTCAGACGTAAATACTCGCAATAGAATAATTTCTAAAAATTTCGATATGTGAAACGATGCAGGAACGATAAACTTTAGAATTTTTTTTTTTTCTGTGCTACTGCTTTAACGGGTTAACTTTTTATCAGATTGAAATGTTTGGACGGGATACTTTTAAGATGTAAATGCTCTCTAAGAATGGCTCCCAAAAAATACAAAAATTAAAAAGATGAAATGAACGGAAAACGTTCTAAATTATTATTCATTTGCATTGTTAGGTATAAAAACTTTAAATATTTAATAAAACTCCATCCCCCTCTATCCGCCCCCCCCCAAAAAAAAAAAAAAACATGCAACTTAAATGCAACAAAACGAGTAGCTACTTATCTAGCATTGAATAACTTGTGTTAAAATTGAATAAATGTTGGTATGAAGCAGCAAATAGTTTGCACGAAAGTACTTGTCAAAATGTCACTTCTCTGGGCAAAAGTGCCGAAAAGTGTGTTTAAATTTGATATGCAATTTTTTTTTCAACTTCACTATAGTCTAGAGATTTAATCATAAGGTCATTTTCTCAATTGACATTAGACGATTTTTCATATAGTATCTTATTCGGGTAATTTTTTTTAATTGGGTTAATATTGACGCATTTTAGCTTGCATGATTTGTTGGAAAAATATGTACTGATTTGTAAATCACTCTAAATAACATTTTCACAGCTCAAAGGCTATACAGACGAGACATTTCATAATCTCGTGTCATAACTTACGCTACAACCAATGCCGATTTGTTTGTGGGGAGGTGCAAGGGGCATACCTCGAAAGGAATAAGGGTACCAATCCTGTCAGGTAACTTATGTATTTTTTTCGGACAAAGCTTGAATATTTTTCAGACAGGCTACGTATTGTCAATTAAATACAGCATCTCATTTCCTATTCTTGTCACGAGTTATTATTAAATCTATTGTTTTCACTAACATCGCTCAGACTAAACCCTATGAGGGAAGTCCTAGTTAAATTGTATATTCACCGATGCTGGGTTCATTTGCGTCTCATGTTACGCCACAAGACTGTGTACTCATGAAGGCTTTTCCATCTAGTAGCTGCGGTAGCAGTCTTACCAACTTATATGAGTGAGAGATGCTAATCTGGGCGTCGTCCTCGTGGCTTAGTGGTAGAGCACCGGAGCGCTATACCAGGGGACCGTGTTCGATTCCCGGCTTGGACATTTTTCACTATGTTGGTTTACGCTTACTTAGCAATGTGATAATTCACGTCTTTCATATACAATAATTTTCAAGCGTAATTTCATTGCTGAAAAGTAGATGAAAAATTAATTAAATTGTATATATAAATATTTAATTAATTTATTAACAGATATATTATTAATTTATTAACAAGAGCAATTATATAAAATTAATTTAATAAAAACTGTATTATTAATTTATTAACAAAATTGTCATCTGAAAAGATTTTTTTTTTTTTTTGCAAATTAATTTGTTGCCAAATTTAGTTTAGATAATTATGTGTTTTTCCAAAATTACTTCAAAATTGATTAATACATATGTTTTACACGTAATTTGCAATTTACGCGAATTTACCAATAAGCTGCGTAATGTTTCATAGCACTGAAACTTATGGGGAAATGCGCCATCTCTCCTAAGTAGCAGGTGCGTGAACTTATCAATATCAATATAAGTTACTTTAAAAGCATATCTGTTTTTACAGTTTCTATTAATTCTTTTGTGCATGATATAATTGATTTAAGTAATAACTACTGTAAAATAATTCGTATTTTAGGATTTATTTTCAGGTTTCTTAGTAATTGTAAAAAAGAAAAAAAGGAGGGTCCTCTGGACCTCGAAGAGTTCAACAAAGCAGAAAGTTTTTTGTTAAAAAGTGTTCAACGTGAGTTTTTTGACAACGAAATAAAATCCTTGCAAAAATCAGGTAATATTAATCATAATAATCAGGTAAATAACCTCCATCCATTTCTTGATAAAGAAGGTTTTCAAAGAGTAGGAGGTAGGTTAGCGTACAGTAACTTAAATGGAAACCAAAAATTTCCAATTTTACTACATAATAAAAGTAAACTTACTCAAATGATAGTAGAATACTTTTATAAACGGTATTTACATTTAGGTCCACAAGCTTTACTTTTTCAGTTAAGGCGGATGTTTTGGCCTTTAAATGGTCGTGCAATATGTAGAGAAACAATTCATAATTGTTCCATATTTCGTGTTATAAATGTTGTAAAAAGTTTTTATATGTTCTTAATGGAGAAGGTTTTATGAGATATTTGAATGTAAATATGTAAGATTAAGCTAATTTCTGTTTTATTAAATGTATTATGTGTTATCAAAGAAAATATTCATACAAAATGTGTTTTGAGAGTGTATATATAATTTATTTAAATGACATTTATTTTATCCAGAAGGTTTGAGTTTATTTTGATAAAATCGAATTTGTCAACCTTTAAATGCTTTTAAAATTAAGTTTTTCTGACCTATTTTTTGAGATAAAATATGAGAAAAGAAATAAATTTTTGCAGCATTTAAAATTTTAATTTGAGAGTTAGATGTCATGAGTGTACATCATTACATAATGCATTCAGAATTTTAGAGTAGTAAACATAAAAACAACGGGTGTTTTCAAGAGATCAATTTCAAAAATTTCTCTGTTACCCATGGAAAAATTATTATTATCTTTTGTAATTTGTCAATTTATTATGTACTAGTACATCGTGCATTATTTGTTTAAAATTTAAAGTGTAATAATGTATTATAATTGTGGTTGAATGAAAATCATTCAACGGGGGCCGGTATGTTCGGTCGTTTTTATGCTTTGTATTATTGGCAATGACTTTTAAAGTCTGCGTTTGTTTATACGCGTTCTTAGAATGTTTTGTTGTAAAAGAGGTAGCTTGCTATCTTGTAATATTATGTAATAAAAACACTGCACTGCAGTTTTGTTATTTTAAGTATTTGTGAGTATTTAATACGAGCTAACAGTTACTATCACCTGAAAGTTTCGCGAGCAAAAATTTCGATTTTTGTGATCGGCAGGGGCTAGCAATTTGAAATCAGGCAAGGTACATACTTATTAGATATAAATGATCTTTAAGAACAGTTTTGAAAAAAATTGAAATTTAAAAGGGTTGGAAATGCGCGAAAACCGTTCTACAAGCGTTCTAAATATCGATTTCTACGCAATCCCAGGAAATACCAAACCTATTTCAAAAGTAATGGTTGCAAACTGATGGTGACAGTCCTTGCTCTAAAATAGGCTATATTTTATTTTGCTGTCATTACCATCTGCGGATTGCGAGAGCAAAACATGTTCTAATTTGCGTTTTTTACACAACTGAGGTGTCTAACATTTTGAAATATGGCATGGTATTTACTTATAAGATGCAACTGCTTTTCAAGAACAGTCGAAAGAAAATTCCAAATTTAAATGTTTGTAGTGAGAGAAAAGCGTTCTAAAAACGTTCTAAATTACTATTTTTATGCAATCTTATCAAATACCAAACCGATTTAAAAATTACTGGGGACAAATTGATGGTGATAGAACCTGCTCAGACATAAGTTATACATTATGTCTGTGCCATTATCACCAGAGGGTTGCAGGAGAAAAAAACTTTCTAAATTGCGATTTCTGTGATACTGAAGAGGCTAGAAACTTTAAATATGGTATGGCAGTTACATATAAAATATAAATGCCCTCAAAAGATTGTCTAAAATAAATTCGAATTAAAAAGGGGTGAAGCGAAGGGGGGGTGCGAAAAGCGTTCTAAAAAAGTCCTAAATTAAGATTTCTATGCAATTTCAGGAAATATAAACCTATTATAAAAGTAATAATAACGAATCAAAGGTAATTATCTCTGATCCTACACAGGCTATATTTTATGCGGATCATTCTACCACTTGGGGTTCACAGAAATAACAAACGTTCTAAAAAAGGCCTTGAAAAGCTTTCTAAATTACGTTTCTGTGGAATATTTGGAAATAACAAACCGATCTCAAAATTAATGTTGGCAAATTAATGGGGACAGTTCCTATTTTAATATAGACCTTTATGTTGAGAGAGGTGGTAGGACTTTGAATTTGACATGGTGGTTAATTTTAAGATGTAAGAAGATAGTTTCTAAAATATTCAAAACTTCAAATGAATACTGGAATGAACGTATTGATTGAGCGTAAAAGTTTCAAAATATTTTCTAAATTATAATTTATTTAGTTTTATTTCTTTTTATTAATTTAAGTCTCATTTCTGCCTAATGCAGTGTAATAATGAAGTTTAGTCAAACTGTGTTTTAAATAGTAATTTTTGAATTATTCCTAAAAATATAATTTCTTTTAATAAAAATTATACATATAAATATCACTTGGCATATTTCAAATATTACGCGAGCAAAGCCGCGGGGATTGCTTGTATTTTTATATTTTATTTGCATTGAAAATATTATTATTTTCCTTTTGTAATGCCAAAGGGAATTATTCTTACGTAAAATTTATGCAATTAAAGAATACGTATATTATCAAACTATGTCATGATCTTATTTTCTAAAGCTTGGATTTTTATAAAGTTACACACCGCACTTTTTGCCCGCTGTTTTCAATATAAAATTACTTATTAAATTATATTACACTATTAAACGCAATCACTTATAAGATAATATAACTTAATTTAACAAAATTATTATATGATGTAGTTCAAATTATAAACATCTATTCTATCTTATTCCTTACATTTATATAAAAATTTAATGATGATGTAATATTATTTTTTATTACTTAAATGTGGATGATCTAAACTTACGAAAAAATGCTTTAATACGATGCTTTATTTTAATTAACGTTTTCCTTTGTGACCTTTTTCTTCATTAATTTTGAACCTTCCTAAGTTTAAAAAAAGAAAATAATGAGATTTTTTATCATAAAAATTTCTCCTGCAAGATTTAATTTATTTCAAAGTTTTTCACGTTAAAAGAATGCTTTGTGTTAATTTAATAAGTTGTTTTACAGAAAAAAGCATTTTTAACATAAAGTTGATGTTTTTAAGGTATACGTTTTATTCATTTCGCGCACACTTTTATTTTTATGATTTATAAAAGGCTAGTTCCACGAGTACTTATAGTGTAAGTCACAAACTACAATTTTTTGCTACCAGTATTTTAGAACAGAAAAATGTGACCTATTTTATCGGAAATGTCTCATTACTTGAATAAGGCATAGCAAACTTTTCGAAAATAACGGTGGCCAGCAAGCATAGCAGCTATGTGACTTAACTACAAATACCCATGGAATTAGCCAAAATATGTATCTCTAAACTTAAAAAAAATATAAATTATACAGGTTCTTCTTAATTACGCTTATCTTCAACATATCTGTTCATAAGAATTTAGCACTTTATTTTTTATATAAGAATTTAGCATAAGAATTTAGCAAAATATTTTCCATCTTTGAAGAAATTGTACACTATAAAAATGCGATAAAAGAACGTAATAAAAAGTAAAAATTGCCTTAAAAACGTAATAAGAAGCAAAAATTGCCTTAAAATGCTGTCAGCAGATACCTGTTTCAGGCTTTCCAAAGCTCCAGCATTAGTACAAATTCAAAGGAATTAAAAACTGAATTAAAATATCAGAATGACGAGAAACAAAGACGTGGTCAAAGACAAATTCCTTTCATTTCGAAGACGAAAGAATGAGCTTCTCTGCATGCTTCTCCTCCTTCTGATATTTCCATTAACGTTTTTAATTTTTAACACTTTCCAACATAGTTGAAAATGTTTATAACTTCGGATTCTTTGACTGCTGTCAATCTGCCTTCTATCTGGCCATGTTCTAACTCGCGTAAATATACTCGGATTCACATGCAATTGATATATGTTAATGAGGTTTACTGTGGCATGATCTGTATTGAAAATGAAGTATGTAGCTTTTGTAGTTCATTTACAAGGAGACTCTAGAAAATACCTTTACTTTACGGTCTAAGGGGGAAAATCGTTTGTAGTATATTTTAATGATGTTGTACTATTCCGAAGATATTTAAATTGATATATGCAACTGAGGTGCACTACAAGAGGCTTACTATAGAATATGGTGAGTATAGTATTCATTATTCATTTACAGAGACACACAAAAGAATTCGGTTACACTACAGTCTAAGGACAACATTTGCTGAAATTCAGTTTTGAGTTATGGTATGTGCTTTTGAGTCAAACTAATTTTTTGCGTATTACTTGATTTGTAGATATTGCATAGACGATATACAGAACAACACACAAGATTTTCGGTTATTGACAGAAATTGCTAAATGGGAATTTATAACTATGCTATGAGTTTCCTAATGAACTTAATTTCAGCGTACTTTGTAGTATATATTCAAATCTTTAGATCATACACAGAGCTGAAAAAATAATTTGGATATTTTTCCGATTATTGCTGGTAATTCCTGAAACTGGGTTATCAAACGTATTATGCGATTTCCAAATTTCACATTATTAAACGCTGAAGTTTTGTTAAAGTATTTTGATGGTGTTCGATAGTGTTTCATAATCTATGTTTTGCCCATGATATTTCGTTACTGTTTTTTTAGTTTGCATTGATTATGGAATTTTAGAAACTACGAAACAGTGATCTGCTGATAATATTTTAACCCCTTGCTTGTGACGCCCGAACTCAGTTCGGGCAACACAAATGCGTAGATTTTGGAATGCCCGACCTGAGTTCGGGCAAGAAAAAAATCGGTGTTTCAATTCCATGATACCCGAACTCAGTTCGCTCAATGCATAATATGTAATTTACCATTTTCCCCATAGATGGCGATACTTTCCCGTGAAAAGTTCAGCAGTTTCGCGTCATTTGTCGGATTTTTGTAATTTTGTAATTCTTCCCAAATTTCATTCAAACCACATTATGTTTGACAGACAGCTTTCTTCGGTCCATACTGCAGAAATGATTGAGACGTAAGATTGGAAGAAGTAAAAGAAACTGAAACCTAAAGTAGATACTGACTATAATAACACTACGGCAGGTGTTGATAAAGTTAATCAACACCTTACAGACTGCCCCATTGCTAGAAAACGTGGAAAGAAATACTAAGTAAAGATAATTTTTTCAACTTCTGAATCAAGCATGTTGGAATTCCTTTATTATTTATCAGTCATCAGGTGGTGGAAAAGGTAATATGAACTATAGAATCTCAATTGTGGAACAAATCATTGAAAATAATAAGCCATACATTCAGCCGACAGGACCAGGGCGTCCTAATATTAACTTGTTGAGACTTACGGGTCGACACTTTCCTGAACGCATCCCACCAACGGAGAAAAGACTACTCCAACTAGACAATGTTTCCTTTCTTGTCGTAAAAGGATATGTCGCGAGACTCAAATTTATTGTAAAACTGTGATGTAGACTTGTGTGCCGTGCCATGTTTTTACATATACCATACTGTAAAGGATTTGTGAAATTCAAAGGAATCTGGGGGACATGGAATTCATGACGACATAAATAATAATACTGTTGTATTAGTTTATTATATTTATCTTGAAAATTATGTCATTGATTTATTTTGCTATAATCTGAGCAAAAATTACTGTAATTCATTAATATTTCCCATAGACGTATGTGAATATATTGAATATAGTAGTTATTTCGTTTATTTATTTATTTTTAATAATCTATTTCTAACATTTTGATGATAATAACGAACGAAATTAAAGATTTTTTTTTCATTTTTGGCACGTTTTTCTCCAAATATATTCCACAGTCAAGGAGTTAAAGGCATTTGTGCTGTCATCACGTTGTTTTGTTGAATTATCTATATATATATTTCTCTTATGTAGTTCTAAAATAAGGCTGAATTCGTAATTTACTGTTTGGCATCAATAGTTAAAATTAATTTGCTTTATTACATTCCACCAATCTGAAGCGTGATTTCAGTACTGAAACTTTTGTCCTATTTAAAAGAAAAATTTCAAGGATTTTGATAAAATGTAAACATATTCAAATGATTGCGTTTAATTATGCAATAATCGCAGAAAAGCAGAACGCAGATAATTTACTGAGAAATAATATTAAGTAATCTGCGTAAATAAAATGACAGTGAATAAATAACCTTTCATAGTAAGCATTATGTAAAACGAAAACTTTCTGATGAAGATAATGATGTCATTCGGAAAACACATGATGCATTTTCTTCCATGAATGAAACTATTTTACTATAACTGTGTGAGTGATGATGTCATATTCCTGATCCTTATTCCTGCACACAAATAGTCTGAACTCTTGCTATTTATTTAAAGATTCTTGGTATATACAAAATAAAATATTTCTGAAAATTACATAATTTCCAATTTATAAAAATGAAACTCATTAATTTTAAAAGAATTCCTGAAATGACGTTCTAATCTTGAAAGGGATGAATGGCTCTGATGGTGAAAATGATGTCATATTTGAAAGAAAGGATTCATTCTCCTATGGACTCCAACACGGTACACGGTAGAATTGTTTCAAACAAACTACCGATTTCTTGGAAAGTTTTCCATAGTATAAAGGAGTTACCTCCCGGAAAATAGCGCAGCAATAGCCAGGAAATGCACAGAAACGGTTTTTTAGGAACTCCCAATGATGACATGAGCTTTAGTGTTAATATAAAACTGAAAAATTTTAGTACGATTTTTTCAATATGACGTCATATTCACCGGCCTTTATATCTAATTCAGCAAATTAAAATTCAGAGCAGGAGCCGTTTTTACACACTGTACTATCTTTTGGCAGATGTGAGAATAGCAATGGCCATTGGTTCGTTTTTACGGTCACGTGATGCATTCAGAAAATCAGCTTTTTGATCAAAAGTTTATTTTAGACACATCAAAAAACGAGCTGTTTACATTTTGTTAACTTGCCAAGTGTCTGGGAGATATTGTATTTTTCACATCAAATGAACTTTAGATAGTGTTTGTTGATTTATATTGAACTATCTTGGTATCAGGTGATGTTTTCCCAAGAGTTTTTCGAAATAAATTTAAGCCGTGCTGTACAATTTTACGCGCAATGAGTTTTAAATTAATTGTGTTCCAAGTTAATTTTTCTCAGTTAATTATTTTACATTCCAAAAATTGGTAAATTTCATAATGTTAAAATGATTTATGCCTATTGGTAGCACTAAATAAATCCATTTTTAATTGTGGTTTCAACGAAATTTTCAATTACTGTTTTGTTACCTAAAATTTTTTGGAAATTTTCATAAGTTAAAAGGATTTATGGCAGTACTTATTATGGCTAGAGCTGCTTCAAAAAGTGGCGAGCAAGTGAAGCGAGATGAGAACGCGTAGCGGTCCCAATGTGAATTGTGTCGTAATTCACGGGGTTTGGCTAGTGTTAGTAAGCAGGTGGCAGAGCCCCCTGGTGTATATATATTTGCACAAATTTCACCTTGTGGCATTTTCCAACACAGTTGAAGAGTGTTTATGAATGCGTGTTGTCTGTCCGTTTGTCCGCCTGTCCTATCTGTCCGTGCTGTAACTCTTGTAAATTTCGTCCGATTGCCATGAAATGGATATATGTTATTGCGGTTTACTATGACATGTTCGGTATTGAAAATGAAGTGTGTAGCATTTTCCGTTCATTTATAGGGCCACTCAAAAGTCTTCCATTACATTATAGGCTATGGGGGGTGAATTATTTGCCGTGTATTTTAATGATATTACAGTATTTAAAACATATTGAAATTTATATACATCACTGAAGTGTACTACAAGTTTCTTACTATAGAATACGATGTGCATAGAACTTATTGTTTTTTTACAGGTAGTCGGTGTTTACACACTAAAGAATTTGGTTATAGAATAATATGATTGAACTATTGAAGTCTACGAACAATAATTGCATGAAGTGCGTTTTCAGTTGTGATATGCGTTTTTAAATTTAACTATTTTTTAAATGCAGTACCAGCAAAAAAAGTCTTAACACTCAAGCCACAATCTCAATGTCAGATATTTTAATTTACGTTTCCCTGCTTTAAATAGAAAGCGAACGGGAGTTTCTATCGCGCGTTTATCACGTGGAATGGTGGCCGTTGTAGGTTGAGATGATTCAGCATTTTCCTTTTTTTTTCTCATTGTAGGTTGAGATGATTCAGCATTATCCTGTAAAAAAGGCAATTTTATTTTAGTTCTGGTAGTGGTTTGAAAAGAGGTTTTTTTTTAATTTTTCAATGACTGTCAAGATATTTTTAACTGGCACTTCATTACTTGATGTATATAAATTCTATAGATACTGCGTCGCACAAAATGTTTCAACAACATCCGTTTATTGGCTAAAGCTGCTGAGTGGAAATTTTCAACTGTGCTAAGCATTTAACTGAATTAACTTTTAGCAGACTATGTTGTATGCACACGTATCTGTTGATCCTATACAGGGCTGCAAAAAATCGTATATTTTAACGGCTATTCATGACAATAGCAGAAATCGGGTTTCAAATGCGTTGTGCGTTGTCAAAATTGTTCATTTAGACGTCATCTTCCACCTTCGTAAACTATCAAGTTCTGTTATAGTATTCTGAAGATCTTGGAAAGTGTTTCATATTCTATGCTACACGCATGAGTTTTCGCTCTTGTTTTTATTGAATAAGAGACAATTTTTTTTGGATGGCCATAAGATCAGCATTCTACAAGTTATTTTACTTTTCTTGAAAAAATTGTAAATTGCTAAATATGGGAAAATGTACTTATCCAAATTTTACTTATTGCCATAGCATCATACTAGTATTACAATGCATACAAATATATTTTTTATTAAAGTTTTTTCTATATTGTTAAGAAATACTGTTTAGGAATCAGATTTAAAAAATATTTATTTCTCTGAAATATACTACACAGACGTTATTGGAAATAATCTAAAACGAAAACTTACTTTCCAATTTTCTATTAATACATGAAAAGGAATATTTAAAAAAAGTAAGAGAAGAGCAATTTTTAAAATCTAAATTTGTTCTTCAAATTTTCCTATTTTTAAGTAAACAGTGTATTTACCATTGTAAAACAGAACTTTCCGAAAGTGACATAAAAGAGTATTTCATTAAGTTAAACAAAACTTTGTTTATATAAATAAGATGACTGTCTTTAACTTGAGTTAACTAAAAAAATTGTAAGATATATTTAAATTTTCGCATTAAAAAAACTGTCGAAAGATTCTGGTAAAGCTGTGAGTCTCAAAGCTCTTTTTTAAATAAGTATTTGCATTTAGCTTTAATTAAATATTTATAATTTGCACTATTATCTTCAAAATTTAACTTTTACAAATTTAAAAAATTTTCAAATGGAAAAGAAATAATAAATAAATAAATAAATAAAAATAAAAAGAATGGAAAAATAAAAAAATAAATAAAAGAAATCGTGTTTTCAAATGCGTTGTGGGTTGTCAAAAGTGTGAAGATTATGAAACACTGTGAAGTTTTGTTATAGTATTCTGAATGTGTCGGAAAGTGTTTCATAATCTATGCTGTACTCGTTCTTGCTTTACTTTAAAGTTGTACACTATTTAGTCACAGCAAAGGATAAATAAGTAAACAGATTATCTTATACACTGTAAAAAGCAAATGTTTCTTACTCTAGGAAAATACAAGGTGGCCATAATTAAACTGACAGTACTCACAAGGAAGGTCTCCATACAGGCATACTCAGAAAAATCTGAAAAAAATACAGAATGTTCTCCTCCCATGGGTATATATGTTTATAAAAAAATTTGGCGGAACCTCGGTAGAACGTCCGTAAAAAAATAATGAAAATTTCGCTTATTTGGCGACTTATCACCGTTTGGCGAAGAAATTAAGTTAAAAAAAAATACGCTTGTCGAATACCCTTTAAGGGAAAAACTTTTTATGTTGAATTTGTTTAAATAAGTTTAATTTAAATAACTTTAGCTTTGTCATTTTTAGTTTGTTTTAACTATAGTTTTGTCATATATATTTATATGTACTTATAACGAATTTTAACTATCATATTTTACGATTTAAAACAAAATTTAAATTGATTAAAATTGTTCCAAACTCAAAAATATGCCCCATCGAGCACTGTGGATTCAACTTTGTTGCTATGGAAACAACTTCTTCGGTATGGAAATGTATTACGGCAGCATTATTCATCTGGCGTTAAAAGTTATTTTTATAACCGATAAAGCCGTTTAAATTAAAAAAGAATTGTGGATTGGAGAATAAAACAATGGCAAAATTTCGTTCTAATCGGCAACAAGCAACAAATATAATACAAAATGTAATAATAATAATAATAATAAATTCTTTCATGGTTTACGTGTAAATTCATTAAATACCGCATATTCTCAAAATCAATTAACAAACAATTTTCAGATTCATTAAAATCGTTTGCTTTTGGCGAGGAAAAGTGCTGCTCGCCAAATTGCGTGCCGCTTTTGTCTTTTCACGCCAATTATTCGAAAGTATTTTATTTTTTTACAGATTTTCTACTGTAATTCCGCCGCTAATTTTAACTGATCCTTTATTACATACATGAGTACCATTACTAACATTTTTTTCAACATATTCCGAGTATGCCCAGTATGGAGACCTTCCTTGTCAGAGTGTTCTGTAGCGCGATCTAATTGAGAGAATGATGCCAAATTTTGTAAGAAGATTAAACGAGGCAGGGAACGACGGAAAAAAAACTAGTTCCAAATGTCACCGCTAAGGGAATATGTGGCGCTGTGTAACGGAAAAGGGAGTATTATTGCCGTATTGAACTTTAATTAAATCGTTAAATGTGCTAAATAATAGGTAATTTTATTTCAGTATTGATTCTGCATTTTTTAATTCTCTTTTCTGTTACACAGCGCCACATATTACCCTAGCGGTGACTTTTGGAGCTAGTTTTTTTTTTCGCGGAATACTTCGTCCTTCGTCTTGTTTAATCTTCTTACAAAATTTGACGTCATTCTCTCAATTAAATCGCGCTACAGAACACTCTGAGACCTATCAGTTTAATTATGGCCACCTTGTGTAATATAACCTCGAAGAAAAACATACAATAGCATCTGCCGAGTTACTCACGATTCAAAAAAGCGTTCTTTATCTTTCGAAACCAATATATTATTAAGTGTTAAAGAAGCACATATAAAAACAAAGTTTATTTCGCCACCACTAATCTTCGGTAACGCTTCCGAGTAATTTTACAGAATATTGATCAATTTTTAAACCTTAAAAACAGGTCTTTCGGTTGCTATCAATTATCACGCATATCTTTTCATCTAAAAAAATGTTTTACAGACAAATATAATAAATTAACAGCATTAACTTAACTATGCAATTAATATTATTTTGTTACTCTTGCATGTATAAATTCAAATACACAGCTGGAAATCTTTATATTAAGAATTGTTAGCATAAAAAAATAATAAAAAAATAAAAACGATTTTCTTTGCGTGAGAAAACTGATATATGACTATATATATGACATAATATTTTGACTTTCGGGAATAAAAATCTGGTGAAATTAAACTTGCTAAAATAACATTTTAATCTGATAGACGAATGCCTTTTTCAAAATGCCTGATTCAAAATAAAGAAAAAATGGTTAGCAGCTAAAAAAATTTTTATTAAACTGATGTTTAGGTAAAACATGCGAGTTTAATTTTCCTTACTATTTTACCACTATAACTTTCTATTCTCTTCTAAATTTTTACTTATAATGAATTTGCATAGTACCCACAGGACATTCAAATAAGAAATGATAACAATGTAGTATTTTTAGTAAATATTGTGGTATAACATTATCGTAAAGGGGTGTTAAAGAAGGGACGGAAGGAAAAAAGGGGGATGGTATAGGAAAAAAGGGACGGTAATGGAAAAAAAAAAAAGGATGGTAAGGATGGGACGGAAGAAAAAGTACCACTATTTTTAGGCAAATCTTTTTAAGACTAAGTGATAGCCATAATGTTCATGGATTTTTAGAAACAGTTATTTACATTGGTTGAAATTTTTAAAAAATGTAATTTACCTTGAAATTTGCAGGAATAAACCTTGGGGACGATAAGACTATCAATAAAGCCACGATGCTTGAAATTAATATTTAAATGCCGATTTAAATTCTGCGTAAATTTCCTGTAAAAAAATTTTAGACATTCTTCTTCTAGCATACTTCTGCATGAGAAAAAAACTTGAAAAAAATTCTGTAGCTGCAGCTCAAGTGATTTTCTGTATAAGTTTAGCAAGAGGGATGGTAAGGAATCTAAAACCCTGGTACAGAGTTCAAAAAATAATATGAACCCTAAAAATGTGTGCAGGTTAATTTTTTGCTGCATATTTATATAAAACAATTGTCCCAGTTTCGGAAAAAAATTACATCGAATTACTTTTAATGAAACAATTTTACACAGACAGCTCCAAACTTAAAAATCAGCATCAGGGACACGGGACAGTATAGGAGTTTTCCAAGTATTCGGAACCCCAACATCGTCCAAAATTTATTTATCTCGTTAATATTGTTATGCAATCATGTAATGGGATGTTTCCCAGTATATGAAATAAAAAAAAACACAAGAATATGTGCTAAAATAAAAATTATCATTCAGGGACATAAAAGTCAAAAGATTGTGAAGATGCCCCATACTCCATTAAAGCTACAGTCGAACTTCCTATTAACGAAGTCCTTATTTAACAAAGTTTTATATTTAACGAAATTTTCTGCTACCACTTGGCTTTGAGAACCGTTAACATGCAAATTAATCTCCATATTGCGAAAAATATATTCCATATAGCGAAGTTTATTCCACTTTCGTGCGTGTACAACATGCAAACGGAGAAGATGCTGTTGCGATAGATGTATGAATTTATCTCAGCGGATTGTATGAAATTGAAATTATTTATTTATTTAACCATTTCCATTCAAACGAAGAAAGGCTAAAAACCTTCGACACAATAAGAAGAAGATTCCAGTTTCACGAAAATGTTATAAATGATTTGTTCGGGTATTTACAAAAGTGCGAAAAAAAATATGAACAATGTATTTTCTAGAAGAAACATTTACAAATTTTATTTCAGATTTTTTAAAGTTCAGGAATTGGAATACTGTGAAATAAAGATACGCCATACTTCAGTTTTTGTTTACCTATCTTTTATTATGTGTTTTACAGGCATTATTCGAAGTAAATTTTGCTCCTATGTCTACATTGCATAAAAAAAAAAAGTTACTGCGCCGAATGAAAATACCTTTTTCCAATATTTCCATTTTATGTGTATTTTTGATTTTATGCATGTACGTTTTAATATACAAATTTCATGAATTTGAGTTGATTTCTATTTGTTGGAACGCTCTATGCACATTAATTAATCAACAAGAGAAATTACAAAAAATGAGCATTTAAATCCAACATGCAGAGAGAGTTGAAATTAAGAGATTATTGAACATTTATGTCGTGATATATTCGTATAGTAGTGCACCACAATTCTGGGTTCTTGTGTGCAATTTAAATTGATATGTGCTATTGTATCAATTAACATTACGTAGTTTAAATTTAATCGCGTTGTGTGTTTTCGATGCACAAGAACCTTATGAATTGCACAGAAATTACAGGTGACCCGAAGAGATTATATTTCAAGTTGTAGAATGGCCCTAATTTATAACCTACTCTGTGAAGAAAGAAGAAAAAATAATAATTCCGAAAATGGTAATAGAATAATTAAATGCAAAGCATAAATAGAAGATAAACTTTTTTTTTAAACTTAAATAAAAAAATTTATTTACACACACATTTCATATTTCGTAAGAATTCAAAATTTAGAAGAATTTCAAATATTTTATATTAGGTGAAAATCCTGAATTTTCATGATTAAAATTGAATACACATCTTGAATATATAATACTTGAGTAATTATAAAGAATGACTTATTACAAAAAAAAAATGATTTATTATAGAAATGACTCACTATAAAAATAAATTGTTGCCATTCCCACTCTTCCACTGAAATATGTGATTGCAATTTTACTTCCTCAATGGAACTATTAAGAACATTCGTACCTTAATAAAGCTTGTTTCCATCGTCAGTTCCGACATTTTTTTAAAATCACCACCGTTGTTCACTCATCAATCATGGGGGTATACTTTCTTTATAACATTATTCCATGGTCCTCACATGACTCCATATTGAAATTATTTGTCGCAATTCAGGCATCCGAGAGTTAAAGAAAACTTTAGGCTTCTCCCTTGAAGGAATGGTATTAGACTCATCAAGAGCGCATCTCCTTCCTCTTAAGATGCTATGTTTTCATCATCTTAGTATTTTTTTTCACTCCTCATCCTTCGAGCAGCAAAAAGCAAGAAGGGAAAAAAATCCTTTTTTCTTTGGAAAGTCAGGGGGCAAAGGTTCCGTGTTCCCTGACCAATAGAAATTGTCTTCCCTCTTTTTTTCATTGGATATGTGTTCAGCATATCTTATGGGGTACACATAATTTTGTCGAAATTTGCATAGCCACTCCTTTTAATTTCAGTGGAAGAGATATGTTTTATTTTTGTTTTTATTATTGTTAAAGTTACTGTAATTTTTTTGATTATTTTATGTATTGTAATAATCCAGTTTATACTTGATTAAGCATTGTATGTATTTAAAAGATGGAATTGTGTTGAACAATCCATCATCTCACCCCACCACAAGGAAAAAAAAATGAATGCAATTCATTTTTAAATTGAAAAACAACTGCAAAAGTCCTGCATATATAACTAAGTGTTTGTAACCTTGGAGTGCTGAAAGAGTTTCAACAATAAAACAGATAGTCTCTGCTATAATCTCCGTGTGAATGTTTGAGCATCTGACTCATGAACAATATCATGTTAGAAGTTGAGTGCATATTAATAATAAAAGTTTCAGTGATGAGTGCACATGAATAATAAAAGTTTCAATGATGAGTGCACATTAATAATAAAAGTTTCAATGATGATTGCACATTAATAATAAAAGTTTCAATGATGAGTGCACATTAATAATAAAAGTTTCAGTGATGAGTGCACATTAATAATAAAAGTTTCAATGATGAGTGCACATTAATAATAAAAGTTCCAGTGATAAAACAGACAGTCTCTGTTATAGTTTCTGTGTGAATGTGTGAATAGCTGATTCGCAAAGAGTATCATATTGCAAGTTGAGTGCACAATAATAATAGTTCCATGACATTGAGTATATAAGATTTTTTGTTTTTGTTTTTGTTTCTTGTTTTTGAGAGAGGCCAAATGAAATGAGCCAAAAAGGAAAAAAAAGAATTTTTGTATTTTTCCAAAATATTCAATTATTATAAAATGACCAAACACACACAAAAAAAAAGGAAAATGTTAGCCTATGCAAATA
This sequence comes from Maratus speciosus, assembly GCA_963932465.1. Lineage (NCBI taxonomy): Eukaryota > Metazoa > Arthropoda > Arachnida > Araneae > Salticidae > Maratus > Maratus speciosus. The sequence continues at coordinate 75,247,530 of OZ010792.1, forward strand.
ATGTAATTGACATTTGGTTTCACATGCTAATCATTTTGGCATCTTACATAAAATTACACAGTATACATAAAAATCACACAAAACATTTTGAAAATTGCTATCAATATATAAAATAAAAGTTGCAAGTTATTACATTATACCATGTGTAGAAGATACAAGGAAAGGAGAGAAAAAATTTTTTGGGGAAAAAGTAAATTGTCACTCTCCTAATATAGTCTAAAATATGAGCCGCGTGAGAGTTCTCCCCGCACTGGAGAATGAAGATGAACAGGATCTTGCTTAGGGATCCAGAGACACGATTGTGGGGTAGACACGTTTTACTATGTGTAACCCGGCTTTTAGAGCTCATACTCCATCTACGTCAGGGTTTCATAACTACTCCATGCTCCCGACCTTGAAACATTGCTTAAGGCATATCCGGGACTTTTTGGAATTCACCGAAAATGAGGGGTCCAAGGGGAGTGTAGTATGTCCTCAGTGTTCTGCCAGGATGTGCCGAAGGAAGGAGCGAGTGCACAATGATTTCAACCAGAAATGGCTAAAAAAATGATTATATATATGTACTTAATTTTTTCTTGTTTGTTTCAGATGCTGTCCATTATCAATAGAACTTACAGCACCCGTAAAGTGTGTTAATGCATCAAGTAAGTAGTTATGACTTTATTCAAGGTAAGTCAGACAGAAACAGAAAGAAGGTATGTAAAACGATATACATATGTGGTAATATAATCTTGCATTGCAGAAAAAAAAATGTTGTCAAATGTATACATTTCATTGCTGTACATTACATGACAGCAGACCGCCAACATCGCACCAGTAAAACACGCATTATTACAATTGTGCACAAGTTATAATGACATATGTTTTTTTTTTTATCATTTTCAGAATATATTCATAGATTTTTCTTAAAAAGGATAATTCTGCTTAAAAAGGTGTATTGGTGACATTTAATGAAATTTATCACTGATTGATTTATAGATGAGTAATGTCATACGTTCTCACATTGATGCATCTAAAATGTGAGATTGTCCCTTCCCCACCCCCCTTTTTTTTAATGAGAGGAAAGAAAATGAGATCAGTATGACTAATTAATAATGTTTTATATATGTGTTTGATTAAAAGAAAAATTCTCATTTGAATGTCAATTTATGTGATCACATTTTATGTAGCTATTTAAGTAATGATTATTTTGTTTAATAATGTTTGTTATTGAATATTTTAAAAGGATTGATGTGTGGAGACTCCTTGAATATAAAGAGGTAGAGAGATGAGAGTGGGCGCCCACATTTGGCCAGCAAATGCGTGAAGAAGTAAAAGAAGGAATTCAAAGGAGTTTCATTATATCAGTTAAGTGCTCTTTTCTTTACCCTTTTGTTTTCGATAAGTGTATTATGAAAAGTAAAAGAAGGTATTTAATTTTTGTTGTTTTGTCTTTCATTTTAGAGAGGTTACCTACAGTCTTTGGTAATATTTAAAATTTATTAAATTTATTTAATTTATTTGTTTACTAGTAAGCTTAAAAAGTATTGTCGAGGGTAATTTTAATCGTATAGTTAGAATTATTAATTCTTTTTTTTTGTGATCAATTTGTTTAAAGAAGAGAATTTTTCGTTGTAATTGTTAGAGTGTAAATAAGTTATGAAATTCGCATGAGAATAGTAAGATTATTCACATAGATATAATAAATAATTGATGGGTTTTGTACATAGTCTCTGTCCGAAAGGTGTACTGATGTCCTGACCATCTAGTTATGCCAGGATGGAGTCCATGGCCAAAATCAGAAAATGTATGCATTAAAAAGTACTAAAATGTGTTTTACTTTACAGCAACAAGTCTCTTCATAGCACAATATTATCCCCACTTTCGTGTAATGAGAGGAAAGAGAGAAAAAAAAGATATATATATGTAAACAGCATGATCTCTCCTGCGTCAAGCATAAACATGGGTGAGTAAACGCATGTGTTTTCTCTTTATTTCCCTTTTTCTGTGCCATTGTGTATCCATGATCATTCTGTAACCCCCCCTGTATTCAAATGCATGCTCCCTGCACTTGCGTTGCTATGACAACAAGGGGAACTGGCTTTTGCGATAGTAGTAAGAGAGGAAAGAAAAGAAGGAAAAAAAAGAAAATGATGCACCGTCACAACTGATGTGTCAGACAGTATTCCGTTCACCCTCTCTTCCCCTTTCCCATTTTGGTTTCGGTTTAATATCTTGTGTTGTGAATTTTGCAAAATGAGTCGTATTTTTTTTTTTTTTTTTGCCTTTCTCACTTTCCTGCAATTGTTGACAAGGGTGTACTGTTTTTTTTTTGTTGTTGTTGTTTAGTAAAACATATTTTCTGTTTTTTTTTTTTTTGTAGCCAATGACATGGAAAGAGAAAGGGGAAAAAAAAACTTTGACTGTACCGATGTATGCAATTAAATGTTTATAAATGTTCTGCATTATAGAATAAGGATATTTTGAGATAAATATATTAATTTTACTTATTGTTGTTATTATTATTATTTTTATTTATTTATTTATTTATTATTATTATTATTTTTTTAATGTATATATGTATGAGATTAAATATCGTCTGCCGTCGAAGATACAACTTTGGGGATTAATTCATAATGTATTTTTGTGGGTGACATCAATTTCGTGATGTGCCTTTTTATAGGGGGTGCCTCCGGATTATTTAAGTCCTTTAATAGATAGTTGTTGTAGCGAAACCTGCGTATGACTTCAAATGGTCCTAGCCATTTCGGTCGCAGTGCTAGTGTTTTTTGTGCGGGTTTGACATAACATGTCTGCCCTAATTTTAAATATTTGACTTTGTGTATATCATCATCGTTTAAGTATTCTTTGAATACTTTTTCTTGGTTGAGCAAAGCGTGTTTCCGTATTTCCTCAATGTGTTTGAGGCGTGAATTGATGTATTGCTGGTTGAATTTGTCTTCAGGAATGTGAACTGAAAAAGGATTTCGAATTTCGCGACCATAAAATAATTCTGTAGGAGAAAAACCTGTGGAACGATGTTTACTTGTATTATAAAAGAGTTTGTAGTACTCTAGGCGAATGTCCCACTCCAATGTGTTTTGGCTCATTGCAGTGATCGAGCTTTTGAGTAATCGATTTGCGGATTCAACTGTACCATTAGCTCGTGGTAGGTGAACAGAGATGAAGTGAGGCTCTATGTTTAAAGCTTTTAAATAATCTTGAAAGATATCGGCCCGAAACCCTTTCATGTTATCCATAGTTATTTGTTTGAGTAAGCCATGAGTGCTGAAATAACGATTTAAGACAGTTAAAAGAGTTTGTGTTTCACATTTTCTGATTGGGACAGCCTCAAGGAATCGGCTTGTTGAGTCAATAATCATAAAAATAAATTTATTCTTCCTGAATGTTTCAGGCAGTAATCCAATTAAGTCAATGTGTAACGCCTCGCCTGCCATTGCGTTTTTTACCATATTCTGTAGTGGGACCTTAATGGTGGCATGAGGTTTTGCTTTGTTACATGCCACACATTTTGAGCAAAAATCTTTTACATCTTTGTATATGCCATACCAAAAGAAACGAGATTTAATTAAGTCGTAGGTTTTCTTGAAACCAAAATGTGGTTTATGGCCTTCCCTCATGATGGTTTCTTTGAGACTTTCAGGAGCTATGAGATAATGTTTATTGTCAGTTCCCGGTTTTAATATTAGTATACCCTTATCATTTAAGACAAATTTTTTGTGTTTCTATTCTGTTTATTGTTCAGAATTTTTTGTATTATTTTATTTAAGTTACTATCTTGACCCTGTAAGTTTTTGATGTTCTCATCTGATAAATCAGTGTTGACTTCGAATAAGGAATTTTGAAGGTTATTATCCACTGTTATATTTGAGATATTCATTGAAAAATAGTCAGAAGGGTTGTTTTCCCCTTTTATGTGCTGTATTTGAAATTTAAAGGGAGCTAGTTTATCTAACCAGCGCGCAACAATGTCAGGTTGCTTCTCTAAATTTAGGAAATAAGTGAGGGCCTTAGAGTCCGTTTTAACGACGAATTCTCTTCCTGCCAGTATATTTTTAAAATACATGACTGCCTCGTATATGGCAAGTAATTCAAATTTATAACTAGGATAATGTTTTTCGGGCTCTCTTAATTTACGTCCAAAAAATTCTATAGGTTGTAATGTGCCATTATGCTCCTGGGCAAGTATTCCTGAAATAGCCGTTTTCGAAGCATCGGTTATTAAAAAAAATTGTTTTGAAAAATCTGTAGCTTTAAGAGTCGGATTTTGCAGTATGGCAGCCTGTATTTCTTTAAAAGCATTTTCTTCTTTTTCCAACCATTGAAATTTTACTTTATCTTTAGTTAATTCAACTAATGGGTCTACAATGTCAGCATAATTTTTTATTAATGCCCTAAAGTAATTTGCAAGTCCCAATAAAGATTTGACTCCAAGTTTGTTTTTCGGTCTAGTTAATTTTTCAATTTTATGTAGATTTCTTTTTGAAGGTGAATATCCCTCTTCATTAATATTAAAACCTAAAAATTCAATATTTTGCATGCAAATTTGAACTTTTGATGGGTCTATGGTTAGATTGTTTTCAATTAGAATTTTAAGAACTTGTTCAAGGAGTTCAATCATTTCTGTTATAGTATGTGCCCCTATTATGAGATCGTCCAGAAAATATGCTATCTGACTTTTGTCAAAGTGACCTAAGATTTTGTCGATTAGTTCGGCAAAAACTTGAGAAGAAATACACGTTCCTTGTGGAAGTCTCCGAAAAGAAAAACATCCGAACTCAGTTATGAATGTTAGTTTATCAATGTCCTCTTCCTTTACGTTAATTTGAAAGAAAGCACTGTGTAAATCAAGTACCGTGTAGAATTTTTTGCCACATATTTTTTTTAATATTTCTCTTACTTCTGGTAGAGGATAATTATAGTGTTGGATGATTTGATTTAAAAGACGCAGGTCCAGGGTCATGCGAAATTTTACCTTTGTGGGGTCATTTGCATTTTTTGTAGATTTCTTTCGTACAAAAATAACAGGAAATGAGTATGGGGATGTACTTTTTCTGATGATGTTGGCTTTTAGAAGTTTATTTATTTCCAATTTAGCATATTCCTTAACATTATGTGCTAATTTGTAAGGTTTTGTCTGTATAGGGAAGTTATGTAACAAATTGAAACGAGGAACAACTAAAGAGGTTTGTCCTAGTGTGAAATAGTTTTTAGAAAACGCATGAGCATTTGTGAGAAGCAACTTTAAAAATTTGTCTTGATTTTCTTTATCCAAGTGTCCCAAATCAAAATCTTCGGGTTTGAGTTCATCCTTTCTACGTTGTCTTATCTGTTCAAGACTTAAGTTGTTAATTCTAACTATTTCACCTTTTTCAATGTTTTCATTTTCTGTGTCTGTTAAGATTTCAAAGTGTTTAGTAATTTTTCCTATATTCATACCTTTAATTAATGAAATATTTTCATTGGTTTTGTTAGAGATGATAATATGAATTTTATTATCATTAGGAATAGTATGTATAGAAGATTCATAACTAATCTTTAAATTGTGATTTAAAGGATCAAGTAATATAGTGTCACCAGTTGAAAATTTTGTTGGACACTGCAGCTCAATAATTGTGATTTCATTAGGTTCTAGAATATAATTTTCTGTTAATTTTGCTGTGGAAGTATTTTTTGAGAATCTACGTGTTTTCTTTTTATGTTTTTTTTTTTAATTTTTGAATATCTTGCGAAATGATATTGTTAACTGAGATTAAGTTAATAAAATCAGAAGATTCTGTTTGAATGAAGTTTAGTTTAATATTTTTATCTTTTAATTTCATGATTTGTGCATCGTAGTCTACAATGATTTTGTTGTGTTTCAGAAAGTCATATCCCAATAATACATTGTAGTCCTTGCCAAAATCCTGATGTGTAATGAATAAAGTACCAGTTACAAAAATATTTTCTAATTTGAAGCTTAATTTTATGCATTGTTTAAACGAGATGACAGAATTAGTCAGAGTTTGAATTTTTACATTAGTGGATAAATTTTTGTATTTAACATTAGCACGCTTTAATTTTTCAAAAATAGAGTTAGATATAAGACTTACTGCCCCCCCCAGTATCAGTTAATCCCCTTATTTGTATGCCATTTATCTCGAAATCTATAATTGGAAGACAATTATCTATGTCTTCTACAACACTAGCAATTGTTTTGTTTACATATTTTTGCCCAATTTTGGGAGGCTTATAGGGACTTTCTTTAAGTCTCCCATTTAGTTTTCCGGTGCTTTATTCGCATTGTTTTTGTGTTGTTGTTTATTATCATTAGACCCAGTGCGATTTTTGTTTTCATTGTTTTCTGTTTGATTAGAATCTTTTTGAGTGAGCTGATCATTGCGATACCTTTTTTTGTATTGGGTATTCTTGCCTCCAAAACCATTATGACGTGCAGAATGATGCGTCTGATAGTTCTGATTTGAGTTAGGATGATAATAATCACCCATCGGATTTCCATAGGGGAAGTGGGGGCTGTACGGGGTAGGATAAAATCCAGGTGGCGGATAGTTTTGATATCCACTTGCATAATTTCCAAAATTTTGATATGTACTACCCTGATTCTGAAAATTAGGTCTTTGCGCCTGAAAGTTGTTGTCCCTATAATTATCCTGAGAGTTATTAGTGTAATTTTGAAATGATTTTTTGTTTTCCAAATTATCTGTTTGAAACTGTCTATTCCCATTTTTCTTCCAACATTGTTCAACATAATGAGATTTTTTTTTGCAAAAAGTGCAAAATTTTTCTTCTGATTTTGAATAAGGTGTGTTTAATTTTAATTTTAAGTTATTCACTTCAGCAACCAGAGATTGTACTTGCTCTGAAGTTTCTGAGTGAATTTTTATAAGAGTATTTAATGTTTCTGAATTTTGTTGAACTTGTATGTTGTTGATTTCAAAAAATTCTGTTTGCGAGAATCCCTCTTCCAGTTTAAGTGCAGTGACACACGCCTCTTGAAAAGAGGTGGGACACGTTTTTCTAAGTTCATTACTAATATCACTTCTGATTGCTTTTAGAAAATTTGATAGTTTTAATTGATCCGTCATTTTGTTAGAGTCCGCCTCATCACCCGCAATTTTAATCATTTGATCTGCTGCAAAATTGAATTCTAAGAGAAAGTCTGTGAGATTTTGACATGGTTTCTGCTTAACAGAATTAAATTGTGATTGAGCGCTGGAAAAATTGAGTTTGGGTTTAAACAAAAGTCTCAATTTAGTTTTGAAAGTTTCAAGATTTGTTTCATTGAACAAAGACAGATCCTTCATTAATTTTTCTTTAGCTAAGGAAGTGATTTTACACTTTAATATTGTTACTTTGTCTTCCGGCGAGTAGTCTGTTTTATTTAGCAGATCCTCTGCCTGTAGGAGGAAGTTATCAATGTTTGTGTTTTTAGTACCATCAAAACAGGTGATTAAACCAACCAGCATTTGTGCTTTTGGTGAACTCATTTTTATACCAGAATGAGAATCTTCGTTATTTAGAGAAGGATCAGTGCTGTTAGAACTTTGAGATGAGGTTTCTAATGAAGAGTTATCAGAAAAATTCTCAGGGTTGTCTGTATTATTAGTTGTCTCAGTTTGAGAAGCCACAGTGAACGTTAAAATTTGTGAATCATTAATGCGAGTAGTAGAGATTTCTTGATCTACTTGGCTGTTTTTAATAAAGTTTGCTTTTTGCAACCGTGTTTTTACGCCACTGGTTCGTCTTTGAGTCGTGGTTTTATTTCCTTTTCTACCCATACACATTTAATAAATATGTGCCATTGTATATTTCCAATAAATTATAAAATAAATGGTTGTAAACATGATAAGAAAAAAAATATAATATATAAAAGTAAATTAAAAATCACACAAAATGAAAAGTTGTGCAAAATTAAATTTGTTGTTATTATTATTATTATTATATATATATATAGCAAATAATTTCACTTCAAAGTTTGAAAATCTGAAATAATTACATGATATTTTGCACTGAAATATTTATAATGAGATGTTAAAAAAAATTTAACCAATCTGTATTAAAGTTCAGTGTTTTATCTGCACTTAATTATTATTATTATTGTCACCCTTTTCTTTAGTAACCATCAAATATAGTATTTTAAGCATTTATGATATCATAAATTTCAAAACAATACATATAATTCAGTAATTTTTTTGATGCCATATACCAAATGCCAATGTCATTACCCAGAGTGAGAATGGCAGCAGAATAGAAATTATAAGAAGAAGAAAAAGAAATGAAAATAATTAAAGTTACTATTAAAGTAAATATATGCTAAAGTAAAGAATCTTTAGTTGATAAAAAAAAAATTATTATTATTATTATTTTTTTTTGTGTATGCAAAATACAACTAAATGTAATTATAAGAAAATTAATTTCATTGGTGTGCAAACAAAATGCATGAGTGAATAAAGTGGATAATTATCATTAATTATTTAGCAATAACCCATGCTCTATTCTATATATTAAAAAATAATAGAAGAGGTGCGGCATCATAATATACCTCTATGTTGGAACGCTCTATGCACATTAATTAATCAACAAGAGAAATTACAAAAAATGAGCATTTAAATCCAACATGCAGAGAGAGTTGAATTTAAGAGATTATTGAACATTTATGTCGTGATATATTCGTATAGTAGTGCACCACAATTCTGGGTTCTTGTGTGCAATTTAAATTGATATGTGCTATTGTATCAATTAACATTACGTAGTTTAAATTTAATCGCGTTGTGTGTTTTCGATGCACAAGAACCTTATGAATTGCACAGAAATTACAGGTGACCCGAAGAGATTATATTTCAAGTTGTAGAATGGCCCTAATTTATAACCTACTCTGTGAAGAAAGAAGAAAAAATAATAATTCCGAAAATGGTAATAGAATAATTAAATGCAAAGCATAAATAGAAGATAAACTTTTTTTTTTAACTTAAATAAAAAAATTTATTTACACACACATTTCATATTTCGTAAGAATTCAAAATTTAGAAGAATTTCAAATATTTTATATTAGGTGAAAATCCTGAATTTTCATGATTAAAATTGAATACACATCTTGAATATATAATACTTGAGTAATTATAAAGAATGACTTATTACAAAAAAAATGATTTATTATAGAAATGACTCACTATAAAAATAAATTGTTGCCATTCCCACTCTTCCACTGAAATATGTGATTGCAATTTTACTTCCTCAATGGAACTATTAAGAACATTCGTACCTTAATAAAGCTTGTTTCCATCGTCAGTTCCGACATTTTTTTTAAATCACCACCGTTGTTCACTCATCAATCATGGGGGTATACTTTCTTTATAACATTATTCCATGGTCCTCACATGACTCCATATTGAAATTATTTGTCGCAATTCAGGCATCCGAGAGTTAAAGAAAACTTTAGGCTTCTCCCTTGAAGGAATGGTATTAGACTCATCAAGAGCGCATCTCCTTCCTCTTAAGATGCTATGTTTTCATCATCTCAGTATTTTTTTTCACTCCTCATCCTTCGAGCAGCAAAAAGCAAGAAGGGAAAAAAATCCTTTTTTCTTTGGAAAGTCAGGGGGCAAAGGTTCCGTGTTCCCTGACCAATAGAAATTGTCTTCCCTCTTTTTTTCATTGGATATGTGTTCAGCATATCTTATGGGGTACACATAATTTTGTCGAAATTTGCATAGCCACTCCTTTTAATTTCAGTGGAAGAGATATGTTTTATTTTTGTTTTTATTATTGTTAAAGTTACTGTAAATTTTTTGATTATTTTATGTATTGTAATAATCCAGTTTATACTTGATTAAGCATTGTATGTATTTAAAAGATGGAATTGTGTTGAACAATCCATCATCTCACCCCACCACAAGGAAAAAAAATGAATGCAATTCATTTTTAAATTGAAAAACAACTGCAAAAGTCCTGCATATATAACTAAGTGTTTGTAACCTTGGAGTGCTGAAAGAGTTTCAACAATAAAACAGATAGTCTCTGCTATAATCTCCGTGTGAATGTTTGAGCATCTGACTCATGAACAATATCATGTTAGAAGTTGAGTGCATATTAATAATAAAAGTTTCAGTGATGAGTGCACATGAATAATAAAAGTTTCAATGATGAGTGCACATTAATAATAAAAGTTTCAATGATGATTGCAAATTAATAATAAAAGTTTCAATGATGAGTGCACATTAATAATAAAAGTTTCAGTGATGAGTGCACATTAATAATAAAAGTTTCAATGATGAGTGCACATTAATAATAAAAGTTCCAGTGATAAAACAGACAGTCTCTGTTATAGTTTCTGTGTGAATGTGTGAATAGCTGATTCGCAAAGAGTATCATATTGCAAGTTGAGTGCACAATAATAATAGTTCCATGACATTGAGTATATAAGATTTTTTGTTTTTGTTTTTGTTTCTAGTTTTTGAGAGAGGCCAAATGAAATGAGCCAAAAAGAAAAAAAAAGAATTTTTGTATTTTTCCAAAATATTCAATTATTATAAAATGACCAAACACAAAAAAAAAAAAAAAAAAAAAAAAAGGAAAATGTTAGCCTATGCAAATAATGTAATTGACATTTGGTTTCACATGCTAATCATTTTGGCATCTTAAAAAAATTACACAGTATACATAAAAATCACACAAAACATTTTGAAAATTGCTATCAATATATAAAATAAAAGTTGCAAGTTATTACATTATACCATGTGTAGAAGATACAAGGAAAGGAGAGAAAAAATTTTTTGGGGAAAAAGTAAATTGTCACTCTCCTAATATAGTCTAAAATATGAGCCGCGTGAGAGTTCTCCCCGCACTGGAGAATGAAGATGAACAGGATCTTGCTTAGGGATCCAGAGACACGATTGTGGGGTAGACACGTTTTACTATGTGTAACCCGGCTTTTAGAGCTCATACTCCATCTACGTCAGGGTTTCATAACTACTCCATGCTCCCGACCTTGAAACATTGCTTAAGGCATATCCGGGACTTTTTGGAATTCACCGAAAATGAGGGGTCCAAGGGGAGTGTAGTATGTCCTCAGTGTTCTGCCAGGATGTGCCGAAGGAAGGAGCGAGTGCACAATGATTTCAACCAGAAATGGCTAAAAAAATGATTATATATATGTACTTAATTTTTTCTTGTTTGTTTCAGATGCTGTCCATTATCAATAGAACTTACAGCACCCGTAAAGTGTGTTAATGCATCAAGTAAGTAGTTATGACTTTATTCAAGGTAAGTCAGACAGAAACAGAAAGAAGGTATGTAAAACGATATACATATGTGGTAATATAATCTTGCATTGCAGAAAAAAAAATGTTGTGAAATGTATACATTTCATTGCTGTACATTACATGACAGCAGACCGCCAACATCGCACCAGTAAAACACGCATTATTACAATTGTGCACAAGTTATAATGACATATGTTTTTTTTTTTATCATTTTCAGAATATATTCATAGATTTTTCTTAAATAGGATAATTCTGCTTAAAAAGGTGTATTGGTGACATTTAATGAAATTTATCACTGATTGATTTATAGATGAGTAATGTCATACGTTCTCACATTGATGCATCTAAAATGTGAGATTGTCCCTTCCCCACCCCCCTTTTTTTTAATGAGAGGAAAGAAAATGAGATCAGTATGACTAATTAATAATGTTTTATATATGTGTTTGATTAAAAGAAAAATTCTCATTTGAATGTCAATTTATGTGATCACATTTTATGTAGCTATTTAAGTAATGATTATTTTGTTTAATAATGTTTGTTATTGAATATTTTAAAAGGATTGATGTGTGGAGACTCCTTGAATATAAAGAGGTAGAGAGATGAGAGTGGGCGCCCACATTTGGCCAGCAAATGCGTGAAGAAGTAAAAGAAGGAATTCAAAGGAGTTTCATTATATCAGTTAAGTGCTCTTTTCTTTACCCTTTTTTTTTCGATAAGTGTATTATGAAAAGTAAAAGAAGGTATTTAATTTTTGTTGTTTTGTCTTTCATTTTAGAGAGGTTACCTACAGTCTTTGGTAATATTTAAAATTTATTAAATTTATTTAATTTATTTGTTTACTAGTAAGCTTAAAAAGTATTGTCGAGGGTAATTTTAATCGTATAGTTAGAATTATTAATTCTTTTTTTTTTGTGATCAATTTGTTTAAAGAAGAGAATTTTTCGTTGTAATTGTTAGAGTGTAAATAAGTTATGAAATTCGCATGAGAATAGTAAGATTATTCACATAGATATAATAAATAATTGATGGGTTTTGTACATAGTCTCTGTCCGAAAGGTGTACTGATGTCCTGACCATCTAGTTATGCCAGGATGGAGTCCATGGCCAAAATCAGAAAATGTATGCATTAAAAAGTACTAAAATGTGTTTTACTTTACAGCAACAAGTCTCTTCATAGCACAATATTATCCCCACTTTCGTGTAATGAGAGGAAAGAGAGAAAAAAAAGATATATATATGTAAACAGCATGATCTCTCCTGCGTCAAGCATAAACATGGGTGAGTAAACGCATGTGTTTTCTCTTTATTTCCCTTTTTCTGTGCCATTGTGTATCCATGATCATTCTGTAACCCCCCCTGTATTCAAATGCATGCTCCCTGCACTTGCGTTGCTATGACAACAAGGGGAACTGGCTTTTGCGATAGTAGTAAGAGAGGAAAGAAAAGAAGGAAAAAAAAGAAAATGATGCACCGTCACAACTGATGTGTCAGACAGTATTCCGTTCACCCTCTCTTCCCCTTTCCCATTTTGGTTTCGGTTTAATATCTTGTGTTGTGAATTTTGCAAAATGAGTCGTATTTTTTTTTTTTTTTTTGCCTTTCTCACTTTCCTGCAATTGTTGACAAGGGTGTACTGTTTTTTTTTTGTTGTTGTTGTTTAGTAAAACATATTTTCTGTTTTTTTTTTTTTTGTAGCCAATGACATGGAAAGAGAAAGGGGAAAAAAAAACTTTGACTGTACCGATGTATGCAATTAAATGTTTATAAATGTTCTGCATTATAGAATAAGGATATTTTGAGATAAATATATTAATTTTACTTATTGTTGTTATTATTATTATTTTTATTTATTTATTTATTTATTATTATTATTATTTTTTTAATGTATATATGTATGAGATTAAATATCGTCTGCCGTCGAAGATACAACTTTGGGGATTAATTCATAATGTATTTTTGTGGGTGACATCAATTTCGTGATGTGCCTTTTTATAGGGGGTGCCTCCGGATTATTTAAGTCCTTTAATAGATAGTTGTTGTAGCGAAACCTGCGTATGACTTCAAATGGTCCTAGCCATTTCGGTCGCAGTGCTAGTGTTTTTTGTGCGGGTTTGACATAACATGTCTGCCCTAATTTTAAATATTTGACTTTGTGTATATCATCATCGTTTAAGTATTCTTTGAATACTTTTTCTTGGTTGAGCAAAGCGTGTTTCCGTATTTCCTCAATGTGTTTGAGGCGTGAATTGATGTATTGCTGGTTGAATTTGTCTTCAGGAATGTGAACTGAAAAAGGATTTCGAATTTCGCGACCATAAAATAATTCTGTAGGAGAAAAACCTGTGGAACGATGTTTACTTGTATTATAAAAGAGTTTGTAGTACTCTAGGCGAATGTCCCACTCCAATGTGTTTTGGCTCATTGCAGTGATCGAGCTTTTGAGTAATCGATTTGCGGATTCAACTGTACCATTAGCTCGTGGTAGGTGAACAGAGATGAAGTGAGGCTCTATGTTTAAAGCTTTTAAATAATCTTGAAAGATATCGGCCCGAAACCCTTTCATGTTATCCATAGTTATTTGTTTGAGTAAGCCATGAGTGCTGAAATAACGATTTAAGACAGTTAAAAGAGTTTGTGTTTCACATTTTCTGATTGGGACAGCCTCAAGGAATCGGCTTGTTGAGTCAATAATCATAAAAATAAATTTATTCTTCCTGAATGTTTCAGGCAGTAATCCAATTAAGTCAATGTGTAACGCCTCGCCTGCCATTGCGTTTTTTACCATATTCTGTAGTGGGACCTTAATGGTGGCATGAGGTTTTGCTTTGTTACATGCCACACATTTTGAGCAAAAATCTTTTACATCTTTGTATATGCCATACCAAAAGAAACGAGATTTAATTAAGTCGTAGGTTTTCTTGAAACCAAAATGTGGTTTATGGCCTTCCCTCATGATGGTTTCTTTGAGACTTTCAGGAGCTATGAGATAATGTTTATTGTCAGTTCCCGGTTTTAATATTAGTATACCCTTATCATTTAAGACAAATTTTTTGTGTTTCTATTCTGTTTATTGTTCAGAATTTTTTGTATTATTTTATTTAAGTTACTATCTTGACCCTGTAAGTTTTTGATGTTCTCATCTGATAAATCAGTGTTGACTTCGAATAAGGAATTTTGAAGGTTATTATCCACTGTTATATTTGAGATATTCATTGAAAAATAGTCAGAAGGGTTGTTTTCCCCTTTTATGTGCTGTATTTGGAATTTAAAGGGAGCTAGTTTATCTAACCAGCGCGCAACAATGTCAGGTTGCTTCTCTAAATTTAGGAAATAAGTGAGGGCCTTAGAGTCCGTTTTAACGACGAATTCTCTTCCTGCCAGTATATTTTTAAAATACATGACTGCCTCGTATATGGCAAGTAATTCAAATTTATAACTAGGATAATGTTTTTCGGGCTCTCTTAATTTACGTCCAAAAAATTCTATAGGTTGTAATGTGCCATTATGCTCCTGGGCAAGTATTCCTGAAATAGCCGTTTTCGAAGCATCGGTTATTAAAAAAAATTGTTTTGAAAAATCTGTAGCTTTAAGAGTCGGATTTTGCAGTATGGCAGCCTGTATTTCTTTAAAAGCATTTTCTTCTTTTTCCAACCATTGAAATTTTACTTTATCTTTAGTTAATTCAACTAATGGGTCTACAATGTCAGCATAATTTTTTATTAATGCCCTAAAGTAATTTGCAAGTCCCAATAAAGATTTGACTCCAAGTTTGTTTTTTGGTCTAGTTAATTTTTCAATTTTATGTAGATTTCTTTTTGAAGGTGAATATCCCTCTTCATTAATATTAAAACCTAAAAATTCAATATTTTGCATGCAAATTTGAACTTTTGATGGGTCTATGGTTAGATTGTTTTCAATTAGAATTTTAAGAACTTGTTCAAGGAGTTCAATCATTTCTGTTATAGTATGTGCCCCTATTATGAGATCGTCCAGAAAATATGCTATCTGACTTTTGTCAAAGTGACCTAAGATTTTGTCGATTAGTTCGGCAAAAACTTGAGAAGAAATACACGTTCCTTGTGGAAGTCTCCGAAAAGAAAAACATCCGAACTCAGTTATGAATGTTAGTTTATCAATGTCCTCTTCCTTTACGTTAATTTGAAAGAAAGCACTGTGTAAATCAAGTACCGTGTAGAATTTTTTGCCACATATTTTTTTTAATATTTCTCTTATTTCTGGTAGAGGATAATTATAGTGTTGGATGATTTGATTTAAAAGACGCAGGTCCAGGGTCATGCGAAATTTTACCTTTGTGGGGTCATTTGCATTTTTTGTAGATTTCTTTCGTACAAAAATAACAGGAAATGAGTATGGGGATGTACTTTTTCTGATGATGTTGGCTTTTAGAAGTTTATTTATTTCCAATTTAGCATATTCCTTAACATTATGTGCTAATTTGTAAGGTTTTGTCTGTATAGGGAAGTTATGTAACAAATTGAAACGAGGAACAACTAAAGAGGTTTGTCCTAGTGTGAAATAGTTTTTAGAAAACGCATGAGCATTTGTGAGAAGCAACTTTAAAAATTTGTCTTGATTTTCTTTATCCAAGTGTCCCAAATCAAAATCTTCGGGTTTGAGTTCATCCTTTCTACGTTGTCTTATCTGTTCAAGACTTAAGTTGTTAATTCTAACTATTTCACCTTTTTCAATGTTTTCATTTTCTGTGTCTGTTAAGATTTCAAAGTGTTTAGTAATTTTTCCTATATTCATACCTTTAATTAATGAAATATTTTCATTGGTTTTGTTAGAGATGATAATATGAATTTTATTATCATTAGGAATAGTATGTATAGAAGATTCATAACTAATCTTTAAATTGTGATTTAAAGGATCAAGTAATATAGTGTCACCAGTTGAAAATTTTGTTGGACACTGCAGCTCAATAATTGTGATTTCATTAGGTTCTAGAATATAATTTTCTGTTAATTTTGCTGTGGAAGTATTTTTTGAGAATCTACGTGTTTTCTTTTTATGTTTTTTTTTTTAATTTTTGAATATCTTGCGAAATGATATTGTTAACTGAGATTAAGTTAATAAAATCAGAAGATTCTGTTTGAATGAAGTTTAGTTTAATATTTTTATCTTTTAATTTCATGATTTGTGCATCGTAGTCTACAATGATTTTGTTGTGTTTCAGAAAGTCATATCCCAATAATACATTGTAGTCCTTGCCAAAATCCTGATGTGTAATGAATAAAGTACCAGTTACAAAAATATTTTCTAATTTGAAGCTTAATTTTATGCATTGTTTAAACGAGATGACAGAATTAGTCAGAGTTTGAATTTTTACATTAGTGGATAAATTTTTGTATTTAACATTAGCACGCTTTAATTTTTCAAAAATAGAGTTAGATATAAGACTTACTGCCCCCCCCAGTATCAGTTAATCCCCTTATTTGTATGCCATTTATCTCGAAATCTATAATTGGAAGACAATTATCTATGTCTTCTACAACACTAGCAATTGTTTTGTTTACATATTTTTGCCCAATTTTGGGAGGCTTATAGGGACTTTCTTTAAGTCTCCCATTTAGTTTTCCGGTGCTTTATTCGCATTGTTTTTGTGTTGTTGTTTATTATCATTAGACCCAGTGCGATTTTTGTTTTCATTGTTTTCTGTTTGATTAGAATCTTTTTGAGTGAGCTGATCATTGCGATACCTTTTTTTGTATTGGGTATTCTTGCCTCCAAAACCATTATGACGTGCAGAATGATGCGTCTGATAGTTCTGATTTGAGTTAGGATGATAATAATCACCCATCGGATTTCCATAGGGGAAGTGGGGGCTGTACGGGGTAGGATAAAATCCAGGTGGCGGATAGTTTTGATATCCACTTGCATAATTTCCAAAATTTTGATATGTACTACCCTGATTCTGAAAATTAGGTCTTTGCGCCTGAAAGTTGTTGTCCCTATAATTATCCTGAGAGTTATTAGTGTAATTTTGAAATGATTTTTTGTTTTCCAAATTATCTGTTTGAAACTGTCTATTCCCATTTTTCTTCCAACATTGTTCAACATAATGAGATTTTTTTTTGCAAAAAGTGCAAAATTTTTCTTCTGATTTTGAATAAGGTGTGTTTAATTTTAATTTTAAGTTATTCACTTCAGCAACCAGAGATTGTACTTGCTCTGAAGTTTCTGAGTGAATTTTTATAAGAGTATTTAATGTTTCTGAATTTTGTTGAACTTGTATGTTGTTGATTTCAAAAAATTCTGTTTGCGAGAATCCCTCTTCCAGTTTAAGTGCAGTGACACACGCCTCTTGAAAAGAGGTGGGACACGTTTTTCTAAGTTCATTACTAATATCACTTCTGATTGCTTTTAGAAAATTTGATAGTTTTAATTGATCCGTCATTTTGTTAGAGTCCGCCTCATCACCCGCAATTTTAATCATTTGATCTGCTGCAAAATTGAATTCTAAGAGAAAGTCTGTGAGATTTTGACATGGTTTCTGCTTAACAGAATTAAATTGTGATTGAGCGCTGGAAAAATTGAGTTTGGGTTTAAACAAAAGTCTCAATTTAGTTTTGAAAGTTTCAAGATTTGTTTCATTGAACAAAGACAGATCCTTCATTAATTTTTCTTTAGCTAAGGAAGTGATTTTACACTTTAATATTGTTACTTTGTCTTCCGGCGAGTAGTCTGTTTTATTTAGCAGATCCTCTGCCTGTAGGAGGAAGTTATCAATGTTTGTGTTTTTAGTACCATCAAAACAGGTGATTAAACCAACCAGCATTTGTGCTTTTGGTGAACTCATTTTTATACCAGAATGAGAATCTTCGTTATTTAGAGAAGGATCAGTGCTGTTAGAACTTTGAGATGAGGTTTCTAATGAAGAGTTATCAGAAAAATTCTCAGGGTTGTCTGTATTATTAGTTGTCTCAGTTTGAGAAGCCACAGTGAACGTTAAAATTTGTGAATCATTAATGCGAGTAGTAGAGATTTCTTGATCTACTTGGCTGTTTTTAATAAAGTTTGCTTTTTGCAACCGTGTTTTTACGCCACTGGTTCGTCTTTGAGTCGTGGTTTTATTTCCTTTTCTACCCATACACATTTAATAAATATGTGCCATTGTATATTTCCAATAAATTATAAAATAAATGGTTGTAAACATGATAAGAAAAAAAAATATAATATATAAAAGTAAATTAAAAATCACACAAAATGAAAAGTTGTGCAAAATTAAATTTGTTGTTATTATTATTATTATTATATATATATATAGCAAATAATTTCACTTCAAAGTTTGAAAATCTGAAATAATTACATGATATTTTGCACTGAAATATTTATAATGAGATGTTAAAAAAAATTTAACCAATCTGTATTAAAGTTCAGTGTTTTATCTGCACTTAATTATTATTATTATTGTCACCCTTTTCTTTAGTAACCATCAAATATAGTATTTTTAGCATTTATGATATCATAAATTTCAAAACAATACATATAATTCAGTAATTTTTTTGATGCCATATACCAAATGCCAATGTCATTACCCAGAGTGAGAATGGCAGCAGAATAGAAATTATAAGAAGAAGAAAAAGAAATGAAAATAATTAAAGTTACTATTAAAGTAAATATATGCTAAAGTAAAGAATCTTTAGTTGATAAAAAAAAATTATTATTATTATTTTTTTTTTTTTGTGTATGCAAAATACAACTAAATGTAATTATAAGAAAATTAATTTCATTGGTGTGCAAACAAAATGCATGAGTGAATAAAGTGGATAATTATCATTAATTATTTAGCAATAACCCATGCTCTATTCTATATATTAAAAAATAATAGAAGAGGTGCGGCATCATAATATACCTCTATGTTGGAACGCTCTATGCACATTAATTAATCAACAAGAGAAATTACAAAAAATGAGCATTTAAATCCAACATGCAGAGAGAGTTGAAATTAAGAGATTATTGAACATTTATGTCGTGATATATTCGTATAGTAGTGCACCACAATTCTGGGTTCTTGTGTGCAATTTAAATTGATATGTGCTATTGTATCAATTAACATTACGTAGTTTAAATTTAATCGCGTTGTGTGTTTTCGATGCACAAGAACCTTATGAATTGCACAGAAATTACAGGTGACCCGAAGAGATTATATTTCAAGTTGTAGAATGGCCCTAATTTATAACCTACTCTGTGAAGAAAGAAGAAAAAATAATAATTCCGAAAATGGTAATAGAATAATTAAATGCAAAGCATAAATAGAAGATAAACTTTTTTTTTTAACTTAAATAAAAAAATTTATTTACACACACATTTCATATTTCGTAAGAATTCAAAATTTAGAAGAATTTCAAATATTTTATATTAGGTGAAAATCCTGAATTTTCATGATTAAAATTGAATACACATCTTGAATATATAATACTTGAGTAATTATAAAGAATGACTTATTACAAAAAAAATGATTTATTATAGAAATGACTCACTATAAAAATAAATTGTTGCCATTCCCACTCTTCCACTGAAATATGTGATTGCAATTTTACTTCCTCAATGGAACTATTAAGAACATTCGTACCTTAATAAAGCTTGTTTCCATCGTCAGTTCCGACATTTTTTTAAAATCACCACCGTTGTTCACTCATCAATCATGGGGGTATACTTTCTTTATAACATTATTCCATGGTCCTCACATGACTCCATATTGAAATTATTTGTCGCAATTCAGGCATCCGAGAGTTAAAGAAAACTTTAGGCTTCTCCCTTGAAGGAATGGTATTAGACTCATCAAGAGCGCATCTCCTTCCTCTTAAGATGCTATGTTTTCATCATCTCAGTATTTTTTTTCACTCCTCATCCTTCGAGCAGCAAAAAGCAAGAAGGGAAAAAAATCCTTTTTTCTTTGGAAAGTCAGGGGGCAAAGGTTCCGTGTTCCCTGACCAATAGAAATTGTCTTCCCTCTTTTTTTCATTGGATATGTGTTCAGCATATCTTATGGGGTACACATAATTTTGTCGAAATTTGCATAGCCACTCCTTTTAATTTCAGTGGAAGAGATATGTTTTATTTTTGTTTTTATTATTGTTAAAGTTACTGTAAATTTTTTGATTATTTTATGTATTGTAATAATCCAGTTTATACTTGATTAAGCATTGTATGTATTTAAAAGATGGAATTGTGTTGAACAATCCATCATCTCACCCCACCACAAGGAAAAAAAATGAATGCAATTCATTTTTAAATTG
This sequence comes from Maratus speciosus, assembly GCA_963932465.1. Lineage (NCBI taxonomy): Eukaryota > Metazoa > Arthropoda > Arachnida > Araneae > Salticidae > Maratus > Maratus speciosus. Next base: position 75,268,054 of record OZ010792.1, read on the forward strand.
AAAAACAACTGCAAAAGTCCTGCATATATAACTAAGTGTTTGTAACCTTGGAGTGCTGAAAGAGTTTCAACAATAAAACAGATAGTCTCTGCTATAATCTCCGTGTGAATGTTTGAGCATCTGACTCATGAACAATATCATGTTAGAAGTTGAGTGCATATTAATAATAAAAGTTTCAGTGATGAGTGCACATGAATAATAAAAGTTTCAATGATGAGTGCACATTAATAATAAAAGTTTCAATGATGATTGCAAATTAATAATAAAAGTTTCAATGATGAGTGCACATTAATAATAAAAGTTTCAGTGATGAGTGCACATTAATAATAAAAGTTTCAATGATGAGTGCACATTAATAATAAAAGTTCCAGTGATAAAACAGACAGTCTCTGTTATAGTTTCTGTGTGAATGTGTGAATAGCTGATTCGCAAAGAGTATCATATTGCAAGTTGAGTGCACAATAATAATAGTTCCATGACATTGAGTATATAAGATTTTTTGTTTTTGTTTTTGTTTCTAGTTTTTGAGAGAGGCCAAATGAAATGAGCCAAAAAGAAAAAAAAAGAATTTTTGTATTTTTCCAAAATATTCAATTATTATAAAATGACCAAACACAAAAAAAAAAAAAAAAAAAAAAAAAAAAGGAAAATGTTAGCCTATGCAAATAATGTAATTGACATTTGGTTTCACATGCTAATCATTTTGGCATCTTAAAAAAATTACACAGTATACATAAAAATCACACAAAACATTTTGAAAATTGCTATCAATATATAAAATAAAAGTTGCAAGTTATTACATTATACCATGTGTAGAAGATACAAGGAAAGGAGAGAAAAAATTTTTTGGGGAAAAAGTAAATTGTCACTCTCCTAATATAGTCTAAAATATGAGCCGCGTGAGAGTTCTCCCCGCACTGGAGAATGAAGATGAACAGGATCTTGCTTAGGGATCCAGAGACACGATTGTGGGGTAGACACGTTTTACTATGTGTAACCCGGCTTTTAGAGCTCATACTCCATCTACGTCAGGGTTTCATAACTACTCCATGCTCCCGACCTTGAAACATTGCTTAAGGCATATCCGGGACTTTTTGGAATTCACCGAAAATGAGGGGTCCAAGGGGAGTGTAGTATGTCCTCAGTGTTCTGCCAGGATGTGCCGAAGGAAGGAGCGAGTGCACAATGATTTCAACCAGAAATGGCTAAAAAAATGATTATATATATGTACTTAATTTTTTCTTGTTTGTTTCAGATGCTGTCCATTATCAATAGAACTTACAGCACCCGTAAAGTGTGTTAATGCATCAAGTAAGTAGTTATGACTTTATTCAAGGTAAGTCAGACAGAAACAGAAAGAAGGTATGTAAAACGATATACATATGTGGTAATATAATCTTGCATTGCAGAAAAAAAAATGTTGTGAAATGTATACATTTCATTGCTGTACATTACATGACAGCAGACCGCCAACATCGCACCAGTAAAACACGCATTATTACAATTGTGCACAAGTTATAATGACATGATATGTTTTTTTTTTTATCATTTTCAGAATATATTCATAGATTTTTCTTAAATAGGATAATTCTGCTTAAAAAGGTGTATTGGTGACATTTAATGAAATTTATCACTGATTGATTTATAGATGAGTAATGTCATACGTTCTCACATTGATGCATCTAAAATGTGAGATTGTCCCTTCCCCCCCCCCTTTTTTTAATGAGAGGAAAGAAAATGAGATCAGTATGACTAATTAATAATGTTTTATATATGTGTTTGATTAAAAGAAAAATTCTCATTTGAATGTCAATTTATGTGATCACATTTTATGTAGCTATTTAAGTAATGATTATTTTGTTTAATAATGTTTGTTATTGAATATTTTAAAAGGATTGATGTGTGGAGACTCCTTGAATATAAAGAGGTAGAGAGATGAGAGTGGGCGCCCACATTTGGCCAGCAAATGCGTGAAGAAGTAAAAGAAGGAATTCAAAGGAGTTTCATTATATCAGTTAAGTGCTCTTTTCTTTACCCTTTTTACCCACTCTGACCGATACCTGGGTCTGAAATTTTTCACTAATAAAAAGGATACCCAGGTGTCAGTCGGAGTGGCTCAGTGGTTAGAGCAACAGCCTAGTACGCTGTAGTCCCAGGTTCGATTCCTGGCTCTGGCTAATTTTTCCCTCCAGTTGGGTTTATTGTGTGTATGTCTGTAGAAAATTAGTATATACCTTTAATAGTTAAATGCAGGCGTTATTTATGTGTGCATGTGTGTTTTGATACAGTTGAAAAGTGTTTATGGATTCGGTTTGTGTGTTTGCTTTTCCATCTACCTGTTATTTATCTAGCGGTGCTCTAAATCTCGTAAATGTACTCAAATTTCCATGTAATTTTTATATGTTCTTGAGGTTTGCTATAGAATATTTGATATTGAAAATAAGGTGCGTAGCATTAATAGTTTATTTATATGGACGCACAAAAGAATTGGGTTACATTTACGGTGTATGGGAAAAAATCTTCTGCGGTTTATTTTATTGATGTTATGATATTTCATTCAAACTTGTAATATTGATATACGTCATTTAGATGGACTACAACATTCTTGCGGTGAGTATGGTATAAGTAGCATTTATAATTCATTTACAGGGACGTACAAAGGGATTCCATTCCATTATGATCTATGGTAAAAATCATTTGCGATGCATTTTAAGGATTTTACGATAATTCAAACATAGCGAAATCACTGAAGTGAACTACATGTTTCAATAGAATGTAGAGTGTATATTATTTATCATTCATTTACAGTGACTCACAAAAGAATTTCATTAAAGGACAGACAAAGATCGATAATTGCTGGTAGTTCGTTTTTCTCTCTGATATGCATTTTTAAATTGATCTCTTTTTGAATGTATTTGTGTGTATAAATTATGTAGATCTCATAAAGAGCTACACAAATGACTTACGCAAACATTAACGGATATAGGAGTGGAATTTTCAAAAATTGAATTGGTTTTAGATATCTGATTTAATTTTAGGAAAAGATGAATTTTCTTAATAATATCGTCATAATTTTTGAAAGTTTTTCATGATCTTTGGCTGATGCATGGTTTTTCGTTCTTGTTTAAATATTTTATTTGATACATATTACTGCTAACTATCCCTCTATGATTGATTCTTTATTTCAGTACTGACAGGTTTGTTATATTTTTATTATATATCCGTTTCTAAAATTTCGATGTCCCTGAGTGGTTTCTGTCCAAACTTATTAAGAATTCATTTTTAAGATTATTATCAAATAATATAGTATTGGTACCAGATTTTTAGTTCATTTTTACAAAGAATTAAATGGTTAATTTACATATAAGTGATATTCTGTCAAAACAACATAGGCTGTGAAAACTGAAAATCCTCGCTCGAAATACATAAAAAAAATATATGAAAGAACCATATTTCTATGGCGTACTGTTTTCGAGAAAAAATGCAAAGAAAAATGACATCACATACAGGGCACCGAAAATAAGCTTTATTAGGAACATGAACATCGGTACTTGAATTATGATACTAAGTTGTAGTTAGAAGAGGCTCGAAATATCTATGCAGATATTGAAACATTACTTGGTTGCATCATTGAATGTTTCACAAATTTTTATTTAATAGAAACGAATCTGCAAACCCTATGCGATGATCGATTCTATTCACTTGTCTATTCCACTTTGCGCTGTAACCTTCATCAATATACGTAGTGCAGCGTTGCCAGTTGGCCGGTATTTTTATTGTTATTATTATTATTCAGATTCCTTTTTCGAAATACTATCTCTTTATTAATTCTGTCATTAAATTAGTCTAATATTATTAATTTTAAAAATAGGAATTAATAAAATATTTTGACTAAAAAACCCCGCTCAACGGACAACACTGAAAAAAGTCAATTTGATCATTTTCTCGTTCGAACTTTATGTGTTATCTAATATGCGTTCATTCACATCTCTATTTTGAATAAGGTTTAACACTTTGTGTATACTGAACGCATCATTTGTTAGATGATAAAGGTGGTGCAAAATTTTAATTACTCATAGCGACGATTCCCGCTCTTCACTGTAGTTCAACCTGTATACAGGGTGTTTCACTACCAGACCGACAAAGTTGCAGGAGGTGTAGGTCGCACAGATACGACTCGGAATCACATAGGAACACAGGGTCGAAAAAGTGCCGTAGTTGCGAGCTATGGCTTAAAGAAGCAGAGAAAAAGAACAGAAACAGCAACACATTAATGGGACAAAAAACATTTTACTGAAAGAAGGTATTCAAAATTACGTCCAGAAGTCGTCAGGCAGGCTTGACAGCAGTCCCCTGTTCGTTCAGTTGAAAACTTCGCCACTCGAATATCTGTAGCTTGCGAGAGGATACGTGACACGCCAGGAATCTTCCAGAATGTAATTCAATGCGACGCCGCTTTCTCTAGCCTGTCTGACGACTTCCGATCGTAACACCTTCTTTAGCACAACCTTTCAATAAAATGTTTTTCGCGCCTATTAATGTGTTGCTGTTTGTGTTCTTTTTCCTGCACTGGGAAAAAAAATTAAAGTTACTAATTTTTTTCTAGGAAACTGGTTTTCCTAGAACTTTTATATTACGGTAACAACACAAATTCATGTAACAGGTACGCTTTTGCATCCGTAAATCTAAAAATCTGTGAGGTTACTAAGAATTGTTTAGGAAACTGAGATGCCTAACGTAACTGCAACCCTGGTTTTAGATAATGTTTTAGTAAGATTACTATAATTTTAGGGGATTCTTTTGTAAAGCTACAGAAATCTGTAGCTTTACAAGAACTGGTTTTGTAGGTTTACATCTTTTTTGTACAGTGTACAGATAAAATTTTAGTAAGCATACACAATTCTACTTCGTTACATCTGTAGAATTACATAATTTATTTTTTTCTTACAGTGCACTTCTTTGCGCCATAGCTCGCAACTACGGCATTTTCGACCCTGCATTGCTATGTGATTCCAAGTCGTCTCTGTGCCCCCTACACCTAGGATCGGATTGGGCTGGGAAAACGGGCGCAGACCTTTGAATTTCAGAGGGCACAAAAATTTTAGCGAACTCATATCATTTTTTCTTGTTTGTTTTTTGATTTGGCTTGACAAGGTTTAACACATTCGCACAGCTCCAAGAATGAAAATGGTTTATTATTATATCTCTGAGTTCAGATAGACTTTGCTATATTCCCCGTTCATGTTTAAAGTTCCATCAAACCTAACACAATGCTACGCGATTTTCTAAAACGAATCTAGTAATATCTATAAGTTCCAGCAAGTTGAACACAAATTAACTTGTAGTAGATGACGTATATCAAGGCTAAGAGTTTCTTATTTTATTCTTTTCTCAATAGATACCTTATAAGAGTTATAGAAAAAAAGTGATCAATCCTAACAATTCTCCTGAAAATGACTGTATAAAACATACATAGGTAACAATATTGGTTGGGAATAATATCTACTATTAAAAGCCACTCATAAATTTTGCTTTGGAGGTTATCCACATATTAAAAAATGCACGAACATTGATTTTTCAAAGGATTATATCCACTTTTGACACCCTACTTGAATTCTTTGTCACTTACGAAAGAGATTGAATTTATATAATTTTCTTAAATCATAATGCAGTTATAAAACACAAAGTGTTAGGGGTTTATGCATAAATTTCAGAAAATTACATGAAGATCTTACAAGAAAAAGTAGTGAAAATACTGAATTAGTCATCAATAAAATTATATAGTAATTTTAAATATATTATAAACTTGATTTTCATTAAACAATATCCTAAAAAGTGCTTTTGATAAGTTTCTCCGATTTTATTCTGTGGATGTTTTGATAAAAGATGACGGTATTAAATTATTGAAAGACAAGATTTCTATGTATCTCGAAAACGAATTATTCAAATTAGCTGTAAACTTACACATCGATGTTTTAAGGGTTGTAGTTTATTGTATCCAAAATTTGATAAATTAAACAAACTAAAATAGGGTGTCACAAATGAGTGTTATTGTTTTAAAATTCAGAATTGGTGCAATTTTTAATATGTAGACGATTTTGGAAACATAATTTACGCATAACAATAATTAGTAGACATTTATTTCCAATTGGTATCTATATACTTTTTTACGAGGATTTTTAGCGGAATTAGTAAAGAGTAACCATTTTTATTCCATTTATCGACATTGATGCACTGAAAATCAGTAGAAAATCAAACAAGGATTTTTGCACTAGTCTCTAAATAGATTTGCTGCTGTGGTACTATTATTTTAAGTACATTCCTTTGTAATATGAATTACTTATCAGTGAGTTAAAAATGAAGTAAATTCAATTTCTGTTATAATCTGAGACCAATTACTTTTTATTTGCTATAGTTTTCTATTTTAAACAAAGTAGCATTTTTAAATGTGTTACCACCAGTATATTCCTCCCCATACACAAAACAAATTCAGTATGTAAACTTCGTTTGTTTATTTTTATATTTAGAAAAAAAATGTACTTTCCTGATATGAAAGTAGAAATTTTGAAAACTAAAGCTGATGCTTCTTTTGTTCTTTTATAAAGTACCACATATTATATTTGAATGTTGTATGTTTAAATCCATGTATTTGATTTCTGAAACATAAAGATATTTCAACGTTCAAATCAACATCATATCAAGGAATGTGAAAAGGAAAATCGCTTGTGAAAATAATACTTATAACACTTGCAACATTTAATACAAGTCAAGTCAGGTATATTGTAAGAAGTGTGTTGCATCCTTAAAAAATGACTTTACCTATCCATAAAATGCTCAATTGATATTACACTATTAAAAAGTTTGTACAGAAAAAGTACACCAAAAAGTCGCTTTGATAGTCTAAAATCCCTAAAACAAATGAGTAAATTTAACCTTATCAGCACACATTTCCTATGATTTATAAAGTTCTTATCATAATTAGAGATCAAGTGAAATATTTAAGCTTCCATAATTGAGAGAAATGCCCCAGAGATTGAATTCATGCAAGTTGCAGGATCCCGTGGCCAGCGTTTTTTATTCAAACAAGTAATATAAAAATTTCGTTTTTAAAGTCAATTCCTACTTAGGTCATCAAAGAAAAATTTAATATAATCCCTTAAGCTAATATTAGTTTTGTGGCACAGATGTCATATACGCCCCATTTGCGCGATTGGCGCGATTTTTTCCTAACGCCAATGTCATATACGCAACGGGTGCTTAATTGGCACCAAAGTGTCGTTATTTTGCTTGATATGGTAACCCGGATGTTGCGGTAAGTAATATAAAAATTTTGTGCTGTAAGTCATATACGTTCCATTTGCGCGATTGGCGCGATTTTTTTCTAACGCCAATGTCATATACGCAACGGGTGCTTAATTGGCACCAAAGTGTCGTTATTTTGCTTGATATGGTAACCCAGATGTTGCGGTAAGTAATATAAAAATTTTGTGCTGTAAGTCATATATGTTCCATTTGCGCGATTGGCGCGATTTTTTTCTAACGCCAATGTCATATACGCAACGGGTGCTTAATTGGCACCAAAGTGTCGTTATTTTGCTTGATATGGTAACCCGGATGTTGCTGTTTATGCTGCTGATGTTTTCGCCAAATTGGCGTCGGAAAACAATCGTGCCAATGACATCTCTGTATATATGACATCTCTGCCGTTTTTGTTGCATTAAAATATCTCAATTTGTTGATTTTCTATAAGCAAGTAGGTTTACAATGGAACTCTATGGGAATTTGGCGAAATATTAGAGATATCGCCAAGTTGGCGTCACTTTTGGCGACTCATTTTGACAGCCAAATTTGGCGTTATATCGCCAAGTTGGCGATAAACTTGGCGGTATTTGGCGACAGAACAGGCTCCCCCTATGGTAACCCCTTATTGAAAATACTTTCATTGATCGTCAATAACCAATGGCCGCCATTTTGTTTCCCATGCAAAACTAAAATTAATTCATTAATTAAAATTTAATTAATTAATTAATATTTGAAAAAACTGTATTAACATCAATTGTCATCTAGTACAAGTTAAAAAAAATTTATTTCAACTTGATAGGATGAATAATGAGTATTTTATTAACGATTGAAAATTTGAACAAGATAAATACATAAATAAATAAATATAGGAGAGTGTGAGCTAATAGTAGGAATTGAAAAACCTATAACATAATTTCTGAATAGTAATCATAACTTTATTTAATGATATATTTTTTCGTGATTAAATTAAACAAGCTGGATTTAAAATGCATACTCGAATTTCATAATAGTTGTTTAACTACGGTAAATCTGTTATTAAATAAATCGAAGATTACTAACCGCAATTTATAGTGAGGATTTTGTGAATGGAAAAACGCTAACAGCGGTATTCCACAGCTTGCAGGACTGTAATCTAGAAATGTAAATATGTTGGTATTCCTCGGAAAGACAATAACTCTGTATTTCCTCAAGTTGTTTTCAAAAAGCACAGTTTTTGTTACAGATGAATTCAGGGCCGGCTTTAAAGGGAGAGGGGAAAGATATGCAAAATATTTGGTTAAAATCTAAAAGATATCATTCAAAGAAGCGATGAAAAAAAGTATCGCCCAAGGGACTGTAACTATCAAAGCTTTCCCGGGACACTTGTTTTTTCCCTCAGTCGCTTTTTTTCCCATCCTGAAATTGCTTCTATGTATCTTTAATTTGTGATAATGAAAATACCTTTCCTGTGATGTCTGTCTATTAAATGATGATTGCTCCTAAAGGAATTCCCGAAATTTAGTGCACTAGTCAGAATGTATGCGTACAATACGGGAAAAAAAATATTGGAGCGGCTTGCGCACTTAAGGGTGTACTCTGAACGAGGGTGCACCGGCCATCGGACTGGCGGGCCAGTCTGAGCCTGCCTACACCTCCTGCAAGTTTGTCGATGTGGTAGTGAAACATCCTGTATATAAACTATTAAATATATGCAGCAAATTTTAAAATAATTCGACCGTTTTTGTAATAAATGGTTACTTAACAGTGATTTTAATTCAGCCTGGCCATAATATTGTCAATAATATGGTCATATTACCTTCATAATATATTCAGGCAACCGTTATTTTCAAAAACGGTCGAATAACAAAACAGTTTTATGCAGATTTTTAACAGTCTATGGTTATTCTATTTCAATGGAGGAGTACTCATTTATGAACATTGTGGCAAGAATGATGTTTCTTCTGTGATTATTCATAAATCAGTAGGATAGAAAATATAACTCGACATGATTTTAATATTTTGGTCTGCTTCCTTTATTTTTAATTTTGCTTTATATTCAAAACCAGCAACAATTTGAAACCCTACAGTAAAAATTTCGTTAGATTCTTTGAATGCATAGTTTACCGATTTATTTATTTTTTATGATAATAACTTAATCTTGGTTTGCTTAAATGTATTAAATTATTAAATATATCCATTGATTATCTGCTGTTACAACATATTACATTTTTTTACACTATAAATGTTAAAATATTGTTAAATACTAATTTAGTTATAATTGAAACTGAACATTTTAATGACTTTGCAATAGTCCTGTTGCTTGGAGGGTTTGCTTTTTAAAATTATATTACACTACTTATATATTCATAAAATTATCTTTTTTTTTTTTTTTTTTTTTTTTTTTTTTTTTTTTTTTTCCTCATTGAATACGTAGTTTGGAATATTTTTGCACGTGTACTAAAATTTGGACTTTTTGATTTTTGTTTAGAACAGTTGTTCCCGACTTAGGGTACTGGTAGAGTATCCCCAAAAGCACGTTGAATTTAGGCAGTGTTAAAATAATATTGTGGTAATGGCGAAAAGTAATCAAAACATAAAAATTCAGCTAAAACCAGAAAAACAAATAAAATTTTTAAACTGGAAACACAAAATCTCAGCTGTATGATACAAGAGCAAGGGTTACCGAGGTCAACATTTCATTATAAGTAAACGTAATTGTTAATTTATGCTGGTGATTAAATTTATTTTAATACTACTTTCGTTTCATTTGATGTTAAGGCTATTATTATAAAAAATAAAATCATATAAAAAGCGTAATGTAAGATAAATGTATATTGTACTATTAAAAAAAAGTAATAAATCTCAGTAAGTTAAATTATTTACAATACCTATGAAAATTTCGAATAAAAGCAAACATTTTTACACGAAATTATATATAGGGAGAGGTTTTATAACAAAGTGGTACTTATAAATGAAAGGCCTAAAAAAGAGTACGGGAGAGAAAGAAGTTTGAGAAACGCTGGTTTAGTTTACTAATTTTACTTCTCTTTTTTAGATACCAATTGTGTAGATTTTATAGTTTTCAAATATAAAAAATAATTGTCTTCAGAGAGTCTAAATGTATCCATAAATTGATTTTTAATCTCTCTGCTGATGAGCTCCACATATAGAAACCACTTTTCATTTATATATAATAACTAAGTTGTTTGAATTTTTAATATTTTGACTTCAATTCAGTATAACCGAATGTTTTTACTTTAAAACAACACTAATAAAATGCATTACTGATGCTGATTTTCTTTTTAAAATGTTGTCTTAAACTGATTTTACAAAATACCTGCAAAACAGTGTTGCCAAAACAGTAAGTAACTTTTATAATTATTTAACTTAGATATTTTGTAATAGAAAAAAAAATTGTGAATCACTTGGGAATCTCTAGATTATTAATAATCAAATGGATATTTTAGGGAACTGTTAATTTTAATAATTAATTTAAAATTACTAGACCTTAAATTATAAATTTTAGAAAAATGTTTTTTCTGTGATCTTTATTGTCATTGTCATTATACGTGAGTAAAAACTGTTAATGATTTCTTATAATATTATCCACGCTTTTGATTTGAAAAGATTTAACGTGCAATTTCTAAAGTAAAAAACAGCCATGTTACAAATAATAAGTTATACTATCATTCTTTGACTGCTGTGGAAATAAAATTCGGGTTTATTTTATTTTTGTTTGTTTTTTACAGCTTCTCAAAATCGTTCAAAAACTGTCCTAACAGCCTCTGTAGTTCATTTTACGGTATTTAATAAAAGAAAGGACAATTGAGAAAAAATTGAATTTTGTACTGTTATAATTGAACATAGTTTCATACAGATTATGAAACAATATTTTCCTTCGAAAAGAAACTGAAATTTTCTTTAAAGTACGGAATAAAGAAAACATTCTTTGTAACTTTTAAAAGTATGTATCTCTAGGGATGAAATTAAACTGATATCCAACTAAAGAAGAATTATTTCGAAAATAATATTGTATCAAATCAGAATTTTTTCCTTTTTCTTTAATGCATAGTGTTATTGAATTCTTTAAGAAGAAATACATTTAAAATAACGATTAATCAATTATAATTATTTTTCTATTCCCACATTTTTTCGAAAATTTCTTCTTCAAATTTCCCGTTAGATTACGATTTTAAAATGAATATTAAGGAAAGCGGAAGGAATATACTATGTTGACATAAAAAAGAAGGTGAAGAATTTGTAGGTTTTTATAAAACAAAAAGGAAAACGCCAATAGTTATAAAATAAAATAAAAAATCTGTACATAAAGCTATACAAAATCTACACATATATTACACAAAATATACATATGTATACGTGGGCCAAAAGTGAAAAGCAGTGGTTCCAAACCGATCACCTTCCGTAACGAATTAAATCACGGATTACTTGGAAGTAAAAATTCAGTCTCCTGCTTCTGTAGCACCACATTAAAGAAAAATAGCACCATCCGTCGAGTGTTTTCAAGATCTGTCTTGACGTTTCGGCCAGTTAGGCGACATAACAAAAATATAAATAGATAGATCTATTTTTATTTTAAAAAAATATTTTAAACTACAAAACAGATGAAGTGACTGGCTGAAGAGAATGCGCAAATTGATAAGATGACTGGATGACGGAAGTTCCGTAAATTTTCAGGAAAAACAACAACAACAAAAATAAGATCAATTTTATAACCTATATATTTTCTAAATTACTCTCTTTTTAGAAAAAAATATTTTCTTTATTTTTTAATTATTATGTATCAGGAACGGAAAGAATGTTTCAGAATATCTTACGTCTAATGTTATGTCAGTCGTATAAAATTTAAGTCATAGAAGGGGCTGTGCATTGCATATGTAACATTATCATTTTAGGGGATAGGATGTGGTCTGGAACCTGACATCGATAGATATCTGTAGGGAGAGCGGGGAATTACTTTTCGATATCGTTACCATTTTCATTTTTGATCCAATCAAACTTTTCTTCTTTGAGTAACTTTTTCTTTACATCCAAATACTCTCTTACCTTTTATTTATTTATTACTATTATATGTCTTTATGAAAACAAAAAGCCAGTAAATGTTTCTAAAGTCATTTCATTCCGAAATTTGCAATACGCTAACATTTGACATTCATGTTCCTTTGCCATGCGCGCATATAATTCGCTATTAGCGAAACGAAGAGCAAAATATTTAGCAAATTATACTTGCGTTTACCTATAAAGAAAGACAAAGAACGTTAGTTCACTATTTTGTTGATAAGTTCTGCTTTTATCTTACATGGGCAGGAGGGAGGGAAGTGCAAGAAAACAATGTTATTGCTGAATGCATTATGTAACAATAAACTATTATTAAATACTTTAAAATAGTAACTAACACTTTTAGATGTTATTTGTTATAAATTTGTTTCACGTATTTATATTTTATTGACTTCTTAAATCCGCAAACTATGCGACTAATAAATGTATAATCATATGGGTAAATCACTAGAATGTATTAACAGAAAGAAAAAGAATGTAAGAATAAAAAATAATTTGTAGGCATTGATAACGATCTCATCGACCGGGGGTAAGGGGGAAATTCTACGAATGGTAACGTAGGATATCGTAAGGGGGCGGGAGCGGGTCCAAAATTGGACAAATGTTGATAACGATATATTTGTATGGACCCGAAGATTTGCGCCAACATGAAAAAATAAGCAGTCAAGTGCGAGTATTACTCGCGCACAGAGGGTTCCGTACAATAATATATGAATTAGTAATTGTATTATTAAAAAAATACCGTTGCTAAAAGAATACTAAGACGTTGTAAAAACTATACAATGTAGGGTTGAGTATAGCTGTATAATATACAGGGTGCAAAGGAAAGTCCCTTTAACCTGAAAATACTTGCGAACGGAGAGAGCTACAGCTATACAAGTGAGGTAACGGTACAGTAAAGGGACTACGCCCGACCTATTGCAACCGACAACAGCACACATAGTGGCAAAATTTGGAAGATAGCCATTGCAAATCGAAAACGAAAACAGGTAGAGCAACTTTTCCAATTACAAAGATTTAGGACATAAATTAATTAGAATGAATCGACATTTGGTGCACACGGATAAGATAAATCACCGCCTGCCTACTCAAATATGTCCGAAATCGATGAGCGACGATTCTACTTTGCCTATTCACATTCCGGAAATGTAGCAGTGCACAATTGCAGATTGTGACTTTGTACTGTGCTGTAATATCTGTAAAGATTTAATTTCCAATGCATTTAAAATTTTAGAATAACCCTTTCAGGGCCAGAAGAATTCTGTTCGTAAACTGATGAAATAATTGATTAACAACGGAATATTCAAACGAATTTCTCGAAAACAAAAACCCGCTAATATGCACTTTCATTACAAAAGTAAAATTTTATTAAAATATTCTTGGTGCCATTTGTCAGTTTTGGAATTAAAATTAGATGGCTAGACCGTGTTGGCTATGTCGCTATGGCTATGTCGTCGTATTGAAGAGGCTTGCAATACACGTTCCATGCTGAGAAATGTGCATGCAGAATTACTCTCACGAATACAAATGTGTATCGTGAGCAATGGCGAACTTTTCGAACATACTGAATATTAACTTTTTATCACTGTGAGACAGTTGGTCTTTTTTTTTTTGTGTGTGTGTGTGATGTTATCAAAATGTATTGAGATGAGTACGTATTTATAGCTTAAATTGTGCGTATTTCTCCATACTTCTGACTATTCCATTCAAATGTTTACACAAAATGAAGTGCATCGATTTCGGACATTTTGGGGTAAACAGACGAAGATTTATCTCTTCCATGTAAACCAAATATCGTATTATATTAATTAATTGATGCTCTGAAACCTTCTAACTGGAAATTTTGCTCTATCGCTTTTCGTTTTCGATTTGCAGTGGCTATCTTCCAAATTTCACCACAAGGGGACGCTGCTGTCGTTTTCATTAAATCGGTCGTAGTCGCTTTACTATACCGTTACCTCACTTGCATAGCTGTAGCTCTCACCGTTCACAAGTATTTTCAGGTTAAAGGGACTTTCTTTTGCACCCTGTATACTAGAAAAGTATAAATGGATATACCATGAAAGTTCAAAGATATATAAAACCTAAATAATAGCAAATACAGCTATTCTGTATATTTGTTAGTCCATATAGGTTTTTAGTTAACCTAGACATAGTAGGTGTATTGAGAATGCCACTCAATGGAAACTAGTCGCAAATCCCATACACTGTAAAAAAATATCTGTAATGTTACTAAAGTTTTTCTAGGAAACTGGGATTCCTAGACCTTTTTATGTGACGGCAACAAGAAAAATTCCTGTAACTGACGCTGTTACAGGAATTTTTGTTGTTGCCGTTACATAAAAAGTTCTAGGAATCCCAGTTTCCCAGAAAAACTTTAGTAACTTTACAGATTTTTTTTTACAGTGTAGTATTTATGTGATTCATTCTCATTAAATTAGTCTGTTTTTAACAATTGGACGTTTACTGCTTTTACACTGCTACTGGGCATTGCATTACATAAATATATCCTAAAAATTTGTTATCTAGGCTTTAAAAGCCAATGGAACATAGAGTACGCCGTCCCCGTCATTATGTATGTCCAAACCGTCCGTGTTTTTAAGGGTTAATATATCGGCTACTTACCGACGATTTTTTCCGAAATTCATGATCAACAACGCTTTTATACTTCTGCTACGATAGGTACCTCCAGCTCTGCTCAACACTTTTTCTGAAGCCCGTAAATCGAAATTTGAGTGTAACGGAAAAATGCGATTTTCTCAAAAACTATGTGACCTAGGGTAATCGCTATAATTTTCCTGCAAGGTTTAAATTAATGTCTACTACCTCTAATTTGTTCATAATTTTAGTTTCAATAGATTCGGAATTAGATGGGGGGGGGACATATATTTGCACTACATTTTCCACCATAAATTTGAAAATACAATACCTAAAATTAAATGAAATATATTTTTGATTTCAGCGTTACGAAAGCTTTCACACGATATACAAAGAAAAGATTTTTTTTTTTCGAGTAACTTAATTAGCCCCTGTACATTTTTCCTAGATAAATTTATGAATATTTATTAATCTGTAAATATGTGGGTCAATAGTCTTAATTACTTCCCCTAATTTGAACTATTCACGTTGCATACTTTACGAGTAAAAGGGCTGTGACAGACAGACAGACATAGGAGTGATCTTATAATAGTTCCGTTTTTACTTTATAAGTACGGAACCCTAAAAAATGGTTTCAAGAAAAATACATGTGATTTTTCTATATTCACTGAAAAAAAAATATGTAAAGTTACTTAAGTTTTTCTAAGAAACTGGGACTCCTAGAATTTTTATGTAACGGCAATAACAAAAATTCCTGTAACAGCGTCTGTTACAGGAATTTTTGTTGTTGCCGTTACATAAAAAGTTCTAGGAATCCCAGTTTAGTAAGTTTACAGATTTATTTTTTTTTTTTTACAGTGTTCGACAATAACGTTCCTATATTCTATTCTTATCCTGAGAAACGAGCTTTTGAATTGTTTTAAGTTCATAATTTGGTGAATTTTGCTTTGAAATTTTTACCGGTGATTCTCAAAATGTCAACTTTAGGAATACAAGTATATAGTTTAGAATGCAGAAAAAAGACGGCAGATTTAAAAAATTGGATTTTGAGATATATTTTAAATATATTTCCAATAAATGACAATAACGAAATAACTTCTTCCTATAGAATTTTGCAGTGCATATTGGTATGATTTGCGAATAAATTAATGAAAATATTTTTGTCCACGAAAAACAATAATGGTCGAAATGCATATTTTAAAAAAAATTACTTTCATAAAAAGTCCTCATGATTTAACTCTTCCACTCTTCTTACTTAAACAAATTTATACGATTTGGCATCGAGTTATATTGTTCGTGTACGTAATTTGTAACTATTTCATCGTGCCATAAATTGTAAATAAGGGTTTCCAACTGTGATAAAGTTTCCAGATTGTTCCCATGTACACTGTAAAAAAAAATCTGTGAAGTTACTAAAGTTTTTCTAGGAAACTGGGATTCCTAGAACTTTTCATGTAACGGCAACACCAAAATTTCATGTAACAGACACGCTTTTGCGCCGAAAATCAAAAAATCTGTAAGGTTACTAAGAATTTTTCTGGAAACTGGGATTCCGAGAACTTTTCATGTAACTGCAGCCAGGGTTACAAATAAAAGTTTAGTAAGATTACTGAAATTTTAGCAGATTCATTTGTAAAGTTACAGATTTTTGTAGCTTTACAAAAACTAGTTTTGTAGATTTGCAGCTTTTTTCGTACAGTCACAGGTGAAAGTTTAGTAAGCATGTAACTTTACATCTGTAGAACTACAGATTTTTTTTTTACAGTGTATCAGCTTAGACACTTTCTTCTGAATTTAAATCTGAAATGTTACAAAGAATGCTAATAATGAATTCGAAATTTAAATGTTTCAAAAAAACTGTTTTGCCTTTTAAAGATTTTCAATTATTCAAATCATACCTAAATATTAATTCAAGATTTCGAATGAAATGGTTGCACATTAAAAAATAAAAATGCTGAAAATTCAAAGAAAAATTGAAAAGTTTCAAATTCAGCTATTTATTTTATTTATTTATTATCCCGGAGTGTATAAAGGGTGTCCTGAAATTAACTAATGTCGGTTATAATTAAATTAAAAGAAAACGATGACAAATGTTGAAATTTTTTTTCAAGGGATTCGACAATGTTGAGAATTTCTGCATTAAGCTGCTAAAATAACAAAAAACAATGGTTTACATTTTGAAATGTTATTTTTAGCAAAATTGGAGTTTGAGACGATACAGCGAGATGTACGGGTGGTATTTGGAACAAAAGCAGGGAAACTTAAACAAAATAATCTTGACTTCAAGCAATAGTCTTCTGCAAAAATAACTTCAACAGCTGACACCATTTACTTGTTAAATTTTTATGTTCATTTTAAGACCCCTTGTATATAAAAAAAGGATTTTTTAACTGTATAAAGAAGAAGTCCTTCTTAGAAAGTTTAAACAAGCTAATGTATACATATAAAGAAAATATTCTCACAATATAAACACAATTCCTACCATAATTTGAATTAAGGTAGAACATTTCTGACTTTTTTGATTTACCAAAAATTGAGTTCTGGATACGTTGTACAGTTTTATGTTCTGGTAAGAAAGCCTAACTATTCGACTTCTCCCTCCACCCCCCCCCCACCCCGCACGTGAGCCACCATCTTAAAAAAGGACAGAAATTTCGATTTCTTGAACGTTCTCCTGCAACAACTTATAATGTGAAACTTTTAGTGACAGAAAGGTGTTAACAATCATGTAATAGATAATATTTAAGGCAAATTTTATTCATAAACATTTTCCTATGATAAACCTAACTCAGTAACCTCGTTCCAAATTTCAGATAAAATTTGATTAATCGGCGAAATATCAAAATTTTTGCAACAACATTCACAGATAAAGTTTTTTCTAAGACCTTGAATAACGGAATGTCCGGGCAAAATACAAAGAATAAGTGAAATTAATCCAGAAAATAATTCAGTTTTAAAAAATTCGTAAATTTGCGATTTCTCCGTACTTATTAATTTAATCTGCCAAATGATTAGAATCTGTCAATAAAATAATGAGAGAAATTCAGCGTTTATGTGGATGACGATGTCTGCATCCCCCTTTAAACTTTTAATCATCCGTCATAGACATGAATATTGTTTGAGTCTTTCACCCCTTCTTTTTTTTTCTTTATTTAGTATCCTCACATTTACATAAAAGAATCAACTATCGGCTTTCAGAATATATTTTTCTTTTTGCCGGGACAGCTATTCTCTGCTATTATCACATGATGATAAGAGCTGGTAATTAATTACTCTCAAACTTATTGAAATATTCTTTAATCATTATATCGAGAAAAAGAGTTTCTTTCCGAAAATCATTTACTTGTACTTAATGCATTTTGCTATTATTGACTTCATATCGCTAGATAAAAAATAACATTTGCTGTCCCACAGTATAGAGATTATAACATAATGGTTCCTAGAAGCTTCTTTTTTCCTATAAAATTACATAAATATAATTTTATATTTAAAAATTAATTCAAAAATATTTATAACAGCAGGAGAATATAGATTTCAGCAAAGCAATGCCACAAATAATTTTCGAAATTGTGGTTTGAAGCGAATGAAATTTAAATTAAACATGTATTACAAATCTAAAAATCTGTCGATACCACGAACGGGATCTTTTGCGATACCAAATCAAATCTGAAAAAATTAGAATTTACAGAATTCATTTTTTAAAAGTAAAACGCATCAGATAGATACCGCAAAAGATTAAAAATCTATCTATACAAATTATACAATTTGCTAGTAATTTTGGTAAATTCGTGCTATTCATTTGTTACATTCACGTAGGCTTGCTGTCATCAAAGACAGCTTGAAAATAAATGAAAAGGAAAATGTATAAGAAAATGTGTTGATTACCGAAGCTACACTGTAAAAAATATCCGTCAATATACACAAATTTTTCCGTAAAATTTTACGGAATAGTTTCATTTTTCTATGAAAACAGTACGATTTCCGTAACTGACATTATGACATTATAAATCTGTAAAAATCTAGTAAGTTTTCCCTAAATTTTACGGAATATTTCTGTATTGCTTTGTAAACACTACAAATTCCGTAAATGATGTTCAGAAATAATTTCTATGTTTGAAAAGCGAAGTAATTAATTGTCTGAACTTGTCTTACAGTGATAGTATTTTCAATAAAACCTCAATATTGGCTAAATGCGGCTCTATATTTAAAATATATCCAAAGTCCAAAGATTTACCAATGGCTAAATAGTGTCGATTTTTTACATGAGTTTTCAAACTCGTTATAGTATTTTTCTTTATTTCTTTCTTTTTGAAATAAAAAAACAGTTTATTTTTCCTTATAATTTTAAAATAATATTTGACTTATTTATAGCAAGCTATTATTATTATTTTAATCTCTGTACGATGTTTTAAAATGAAAAAATCTATTTTTAATTTATTCACGTTAGCAGATTCGCACATAAAACTTAAAACATAGCTGAAATATGATAACAAAATTATTATAAAATTGATTGTTATCTAAGTTACAATCAGCAATAAAGGAAAATTATTTTAATACCATGTAGCAATTTACTTTATTTGAGTTTACAGTAGATCGTCACACAAATAATTTTTTTAAGTACATGTTTGAAAAAAATATATTGGTATTTTTTCAAAAATAAATGAATATGTAAATAAATAAATAAAAATAATATTACAATAAAATTTGAAAATTCTTGCAAAAAAAAGCAATTATTACTTATAATACATACTTTCATGCCTGTAATATTTTAAAGACTTAAATTTTTCTTTTATAAAGCATGAAATTAAAAATCTAAATATTCAAAATTGTCGAAACATTCAGAATTGTATACTCAATTGAAAAATACCATCTCTACGAAAACATGTTCCTTTTTAACATCTTGCCCTTACTTCATAAAAAGCATCTGAAATATATAGCACTGTTTGAAAACGCAACTCGTTTTTCCGTGGCATAATGGATAAGAACACTAATCTGGCAGGGGACATTTCCCTAGTTCTAACTCCGCCAAGGTAAGTGCTGTTTCATTACTGTTATTTGAATTAAATAGAGAGATAGTCTGACCTTGATGTCCGTAAAAATTTAAATTCATAAACATGTAAGCTTCTTGTTGCAAAGTTATCTATCTTTTTTTTTTTTTTTTTTTTTTTTTTG
Organism: Maratus speciosus; assembly: GCA_963932465.1. Classification (NCBI taxonomy): domain Eukaryota; kingdom Metazoa; phylum Arthropoda; class Arachnida; order Araneae; family Salticidae; genus Maratus; species Maratus speciosus. Next base: position 75,288,181 of record OZ010792.1, read on the forward strand.
TATTTCAGACATAAATTTTTAAATACTGAAATACGAAAAAAAACGAAACATTTTGTGAAAAAACAGGAAATTTTCTGGAATTTATGGAATTTATTTCCGTTAAAATACGGAATTACTACTGGCGTTTCGATTGCCAGTACAATTTCCGTATTTTACAGGGTTTTTTTTTTTTTTTTTTTTTTTTTTTTTTTTTACATTCTAATGACGAGATGCATGATATTTCTGTTAACCCATTAACCGCTGACGTTGCGTTCACGCAACAGTCAAAATAACTGCCCATGCAATGAATTAATTACATTGGCACCACTATTTTAGAATTTTAAAAAATGTCTTATTTATTGGCAGGAATTTTGCTATTTTAGTAAAGCGAAATTTACCTTACTGAATTTGTGGTGGGAAACTACTTTCAACAAGAAATTTGAAAATTTCTATCGTAATAGTTTTGGCGGTTAATGGATTAACGTAATTATGATTCAAGTTCTTTTCGACAGGTGATTGGAATGCAGAAAGAAAATTTTGTAATTAATGTCAGTTCGTCAGTGCTTAACACTTTTATAAAGTAAGAAACAAAGTTCTTTGATATCCGCACTATTTTCGAAGTGACTTCACATATTCACGGACATCTCTCTTTTGTGCGTTGCCAGGTCTCCCGCGTATATGAGCGCTTCAAATACTCTGGGCATCACTAATTTCATACTTTTTTTTATTTCGCCCGCTTTAATCGCAGATATCTCTGCCATCAGATAAGGCGAAGAAAATTAAAATACTGGAGTCCAGAACATTTGGAGCTCCAATTTACGCGGGACACCAGGCAACATATGATGTAAGTATCACATTATTTCATTATTTTTGTTTGTTTTATTTACATAGACGTTTTTTTCAATTGTGATACTAAAGAAGAATTATAATTCAGTATATTTTATCGAATTAATGAACGTTATCTAAACACTGAACTTTGCTTTTTCTAAAGCTCTGATCCTTACAGAGCATGCGTCCTTATAGCACTATATGTATGTATTATGCACTGGACCTGAATGTGTTTAATTTAAAGCTATTCCAAGCAACTTTAAAACAATATAGTCACATTTCCAACACTTTGAAAAGTTTCAATAAATGGTGAAATTTAAATCACAAACATCTATTCCATCTTTATTCATTAAAAAATTTACATTAATTCCAAGTTTCCATCGATTATGCATTTCGGAGTATTTTTTTTACTTGTACTCACGCGTTTACCCTTTTTTCTGTCGTTTAGATTACTTATATAACTTATACCGCTATAAATAATTGATTACATATAACGTTTTTTTTTTCGGAAAGCTAAAAATATCCTTTATTATGTTGTTTGTTAGCCTTTTAAAGTCCAGAAATCCACACACGTAGGCACCCATTTCTTTCGTTGTAAAATCTAAACCGTTTCAATTTTTGGTATTTTGATATCATTTCTATATATTGCTGAATATTTGGGCTTTAAAACGACAGCAATAAATAACTGCACAAATACCAATTTATATTATAAAGGACAAACATATCTGTGCATAACGCATACGTCATTTTGCGAATGGCAACACATTGAAATTTGAAATAAAATTTTGGTTTTGCAATTTTCTCTACTGCAAATTTTTAAATTTTTAAACATCGCACATTTTAAATTTTTACACCGTCGTATAAGGGAAAAAATGCTCTTTTAAATGCAATTTGTTTGAAAGCTATATCTCAATTTATTTTTAAGATATTAATTTTTTTGTAGTTTTTAATACCATTTTTCTAAACGTGGCAACAAAAGTACCCCATTTCTAATGAAAGTCTTTGAAAGTAAATGGAAAATAGTCGAAAATAGGAGATACTGTATCTTTTTGTTGCCATTTTCTCATAAAACCTGAAAAAAAAATGTTGAAATTAAAATATAGGCTATGTCAAGAATATTGTCTGTTATTCCGTGACAATGACGTCATATGCATAATTTTCTATAGACGAAGTTTAAGACTGGATTGTAAAAGTGGATTGCTTTAGCGGATGCAAATGTCGTCATGTTATAAAAAAGAGTGTATTTTAATTCTTAAACCTGAATTATGTTCTGTAGAAGTGCGGCATTTTCACAGCCCAGCTGCTTTGAAATTCTTCACAAGCGAATATGCTTCACTTTTGAAAATAATATAATCGAAATCACACACTGATAAACGCAATGTTTTACAAAAATTTAGAGTGTCTTTATAAAAGAGAGGTGACATGCAAATAATAGCGATTTATATTACAGAAATTGATGATTATCGCCTGGATGGATTTGCTTCGCCCAGTTAGAAAAGCAAACAAATAATTCGTGGTTTAAAATAACATCATGTTCCTGAAGTTTTTGTCCAAAATTCTCTGGAATAATAAAATTTTAATGCTATTCTTTAGGACATTCTACTATAATTTTATCAAAATAACATAATTTGCTTAATTTAATTTTTCCTCATTTTATATAATCTATATATTTAAAACACAATTGTGCTTTTCAGTCATTTGCCCTGATCATTCTGCTGAACCAATTTTACTAAAATATATGTTTTTTTTTTAACTTAAAGCTCTTCATTTGTAGATGTGATCGCACTATCTGTTTTTTTTTATCCCCACTTTTATATTTTAATTTTAAAAGCATTTTATGAAATTTCTTCAAAATGGTGAAAATTAGGTGGCTTTCATTATTGCAGACAAGAGAGAAATAATGTGGTATTTTTATCTTTATTCATGCTATTTTCTGATAAAAATTCAAAATTTTTGATAAAAATTGTTGTATAAAGTTTAGTGTCGCAAAATCCCATCATGAGCAGAATATTATATTAGGGGCATAATAACGGAAAATGACATACTGCTTTTGAAAACACGCATTTTTCTTCATACATTTTCTATATTGTTTTTCCTTTTGCATGTGTACTGATACTAAGTTTCAGGCACTAGGCGAAATGCTTATTTATGTGAAAATGAAGTCATATTTAAAAGAAAACGATCATTTTCTTAGATAAAACTAAACATTTTAACACAAATATGTCTAAAAAACATAACTTTCGGAAATTTTTACTCTCCGGAATTCAGATTAGAATCTCAAGTAAAGGGTGCGTTTGTTCACATAAAAAATGTTGCTGACAATCGTGACTTCAAGTTTTGAGTTAAAATGATTTTTAAATGATCAAACAAAATACAATTTTTTTTAAATGATGAATATGGATATGAGAAGTACATATGCATATTTTGAGAAGGTGAAAATTGCTGTTTTTCATTCCGGAATACCAAGCATAAGAGCCTCAATTGATAACCATATCCTAATAACTGATCTTTATTATATTTTACTGATTAAGTATTTATATTATAAAGAACAAACGTATCCGTGCGTAACGCTGACGTCATTTTGGGAATGACAACACTTCAGGATCAAATTTCGATCTCGAAATTTCCGCTACTGCAATTTTTTAATCTTCTGACCATCGTACATTTTCAATTTTCGTCGCATTGGAAAAAAATTTACTTTCAAATGCAATTTTTTTTAAAACTATCTTAATTGACTGTTGTATTATATATTTCTAAAATAATTTTTAAGCATGATTTTTTTAAAGTTTATCTTATCACGTGCCGGTTTCAATACATAATAATAATAAACATTTTGCACGTAAAGCAACAAACATTTTTCAGCATTTGTTTCTTACTATTTTTGCATAAAGAAATTAATACTTCCTTTATAAACAAATAAAAGAATAATATTAAAAAAAAACACCAATCTAACATATTTGTGAAAGACAAATTAACGAAATTAATACTTCTTTTATAAACACAAATCTAACATATTTGTAATCGTACAATCATCAGATCACCAAATAGGATTTTTTTATTTAATGGAATTTGTTTGCAAAGTTCATCTCAGTTTACTGATTGTCTATGGTTTTAAAAACAATTTTAAAGCATGAATTATTTTTTTAATTTATCTATATTGAGCGGAGCTCGATTACGAAAGATTAATCCGTTTGCCCTTAAAACAAAATAAAGAATTCATCATTTTCTTACGGCTAATATCCACTAAAAAAAAAACTTCCCTATGAATAAATAAATAAAATAATATAAATAAAACACAAATTTAACAGACATGTATAAGCTCTGAAATTATCAGAATATAAAAGGATGTCATAAGGAGCAAAATCTTGGTCAAATAACTCTTAGCATGTGGCTAATAAGAAAATGTCGCTTTTGATAAATTTCAAAAATTTATATGATTGTATAATTCGTAAATCTTTATGAAAAATGCTTTTTTATTGTAAGTGGGCAATCTAAAAAATGTATTGCACATAAAAAAAAATATTAGTTTTCAATTAAAAATAATGTTTTCACCTATATTCTTTAACCCGGGATGCCCGGGTACGATCCCCTAGTTTCTTTAAAAGACTAGTGTTTCCAGTTCACTCCAGAAGGTATCGCGCATAGAGTGTTGCCAAACAAAAAAACAGTTTTTATCTTATTTAACTTAGACAATTTACATTAAAATTAATAAATAAATAAGTTTTTATGAAAATTAACATAATTAAAACATTAAATTTCTTAGCGTGTGCATCTAGATTATTAATACGTAAATTAAAGGCGCTGGCAATTTTAAATCCGCACACATTAATAACCTACATTTTTAGTCCCAAAAATGTCAATTTCATCTAAACATTTTTCCTTAAATCTATGGAGTCATTATACGTGTTCAAAAGCAACAAATGAATATTTATATTACTACTATTCGCCCTTGGTGACCAGTTTGACCTCCCTTAAATGTATGCTAAGCAATGTATCATGTTATTTTTATTCATAATTCAATTTACTTGCTCAGTCTTTCGCAAAATCGGAAGATTCTGATAGAGAAATCAAGAACTCGGAATTTTTATGTTAGTGGGCACAGGTGAAAAACCACCAAACGTTACACACGTCACATTTTTTATGAAACAGAAACATTTAAAATTCACGGCTTTCACTTCTTGATTTTTTTTTTTTTTTTTTTTTTTTTTTTTTTTTTTTTTTTTAACGAAAAGTAAAGAAAAATATTAAATAGCATGTTACAAACCATGACATTTAATTTTAACTTCAAAGCATTGTTTAAATTTACCACGCGAAAAATAAAAAAAAATGCTAACTGGCAAGTTTAAAAATGCTATTGGTGAGATTTGCACCCGCTAACATAAAAATATCAAGTATTCTTTGCGATCATGGCAACGTTTATGTAGTTTTATTCGAAAAAAAAAACAATTTTGATTTTTTAATCAAAATGGAAACCTTGCATATGAAAAGCGATGGGAACAGTCCATAGTTGTTTATGGCAGTCACATGACTTGGACTATTATAATATAGATGAAATGACGGCAATAGAACTATAATTGTTGACTTATCACCCGCGCTTGGCTAACATAAAACTACCAAAATAGCCTCCTGGCATAAAAAAAAATGAAGCAGTCAGCCCGGAACTGTTGATGACAGTCACATGACTTAGGCTTTTACTATAAGGATTCTAGCTTCTTGTCTAAAGAGATTAGAATGGTAATTTTAACAACAAACTAGGTAGAACAAATTCTAAAACGGTTTTTAAACAGGACTAAATTTTATCATTTTTAAAGCTTTATCATATTAGAACTACAATACCAATTTATCAACGTCTTAAAATAAAATGTTTTTTTTTTTTTTTAAACTGCTGAAACTGCATGAACGCCAGTCTCAAAATGTTAGGACGCCCTCGAATTTCAAGGATTTTGGTCACATAAAAAGAAAACTGCTAAATAAAAAGAAATGTTCATGCTGTCAAGATTTTTTAGGGTGAAAATAAATTTATCCCTGAGCAAAGATTTATTTCTGCAGGTTGTTCAAATTGTCCAAAAAAGTGTGTAAAGAATCACTATAAAATTATTTACAATATTAAAGAAAATGTAAATAAAATACAAAAAATCCAGAAGAACTAAATTTGCAGAAATCTGTTTCAAAAAATTAGAATGGTTAGAATCGAATCAAGTTTCAGACAGATTAAGATAAAAATCTTCGAAAAGAAATTTAAATTTTCTTTAAAAAAATTGTAAAAGAATTTAAAACTTATTTTAAACCTAGGAAAGTTTGCATGTATTTCAAGGGATGCAATTGAACTGATACGATTAAACAAGAAGTGTATCGGAGAGGATTGTGTTTTCTAATCTAATTATCTTCTTAACACATAGTGATATTAAGTTTATTTCTTGATAAAAAGTTACTGCTTCAATAAAAATTATAAAGAAAAGGAAAGAAAACAAGAAAAATAAATCATGTGCCAAGCATAGATTATGAAACACATTCAGAATAATGTAACAAAACTGCACCGTTTAATAAATAAAAAAACATAACTAATTCAACCATATGGAAATGTATAACACATTTGAAACCTCAATTTCAGCTGTTCCTATCTACAATCGAAAAATTATTCGAATAGTTTGAGCAGCCCTATATATTATATGTAGATTTGTATCTATTAACTACATGCATTTATTTTAGTTTAATTAAGAAATGCACATACCTCTGTTGAAAATTCCCCTTCAGCAATTCCCGATAACAAGGAGATTGGTACGTCAATTATTTTGTGCAGTCTTGTATATGAGGTATAGAATTTATATACAACGAGTAACATGCAAAAAATTTGTTAAATTTTAAAGCGCATACCGAATTTTAAAACGCACCTCCAGCAATTATTATTCAAAGACAGTACTGTAACCGATTTATTTTGTGTATCCCTGTAAATGAGCAACAAATCCTATGAACGCCCTATTCTATAGTAATCGTCTTCTAGTGAAATTCAGTGATTTATATACAATACATTTGGAACTACGCAATCTCTTTAAAATACTCTGCAAACGATTTTATATCATAATGTAATGGAATTCTTTTGAGTGCCCCAATAAACGAACTATTAATCCCTGATACTTAATATACAATACAAACATGCTTTAATGACCCTAAATAACGTTTATCAATTGCATGAGAATCCGAGTATATTTACGGGAGTTAGAGCGTGGACAGATGAACAGACATACCGAATGCATAAGCACTTTTCAACTTTGTTGGAAAGTGTTAGGAAAACAGGCAAAGAATCAAATATACATCATCGAATACACTTTTTTGAAAGCTTAATTTTGGTTTCGCGTTGCGACTGGCATGGAGAAAAAGTGCTTTTCCCTCGAGTTATCTCGGGGCAAACGGTGAAGTGGTTAAAAATAACCCTTATAAGGTTAAGGTTTATGGTTTAAGATGAAACACATTTTAAATAATTATTAATCAACTGCTATTAATTTAATTATTACAAAATAAAAATTTTAACTTTTTTGATACACTTTGCATTTAATCGCGCTATGAAAATAAATCTTAAGGAGAGCTTCTACTTTATTGACTTAAAAAACAGAATGAAAAATTAATAATTTGCATTAAAATATGCAATAACGACAGAAAGACAAAACCTGGTACACTTATAGTTAAAGCTTTCTTTTTATTAAAATAAATATCGACATCTTATTCATCACTTCAGATTTAGTGAAAGGATTGAAATATCAAAATGCAGAGATTAGCAAGATGATTGATTAGTAAATAGAAGTTCAGCAGCTTACAGAAATAGCCCGAAACACAACGTATCACTAATTTAATAATCTAAAATATTTTGATAATTTGAACAATTAAAGCATTGGATGATTTCCTGATTGACCTGATATACCTGGTCTACGAGTAGCCATATTTCTAAAACTTAAAAAGCCATAAGAGAGTTGAAATCTAACTGTTGTCTAAACTATATAAGAGTGTGTATAATTATAAATAAAAATAAAGATAGAAAAAGGTTTAGGATAGGATTGAAACTAAGAAAAAAAAAAAAATAATAATAATAATAAAAACGAGTTTAGTAATTACACAAGGAAGATCCGGCGACATTACCTATTATATTAAAAATATGTTTCCAGAAGGTAAGTATTTTGTCGAGGATAACTCCCAGGTATGTCATCTTTCTAAGGGATGGTATTGTTGCTAAGGGTTAATTTATTGTGGTAGAAATAAGATCTAGCAAAGTAAATGGCAGCACATTTGTATTCCTTATTTTTAACGCTCGAACAGTTACAGCAGTCCATGAACATATCAAGGTGTCTTTACCGGTGTTTGCATAAGAAACAAAATTAAATTAATATTTTCTATGTCAGAAAACAGTTTTGTTTTAGTTTTAAAGGATTTCAAAACCATTAAATTTTCCCGAATGATTTTAACATTACCAAGCAAAATTCAGTATGAAAAAAGATTATAATATTGAATTTAATTTAATTATTTTAACGAATAGAAATTCTTAATTGATTAACTTCAACTTAACCCCTTAACGGGCGCTTAATATATTGAAAAATCATAAAAAAATACCTATTTTTTATTACAGAAATTGAATAATTATAAGGTTTCTATATAAAATATACAATTAGTTTTTTTTTTAAGGCGAAAAAAAAAGATGTTATGGAACAAATTCACATTTGTGGAAATGCCATCTTGCGAGAATCATGTGTTTTAATGTTTGTTTTACACCATACAAATTAATGAGATAAACAGCGTTATTTTTCACATCTTAGATCTTTATCTATCATCATCAAGCAAATTTTTACAAATAATATTTGAAATAATATAATATGCATTATATTTTGATTATTAATAAATTTTTTGAGTGTGATATATTTCGAAACATACAATACAAAGTCCAACATCACAATCAGCGCCAAAAACCAAACCCAAACGCAGACTTCACACCGAAATGCTAGTTAAATTTTTCGGGTTTCAGAAGTTTTTTCCAGCAATAAATCTCCACCCCGGAAATATGACAGGCGCGAGAAATAACGAACGACACCCCAGCCCGTGACATTGACGGGGGCGAGAATTAAGGGGTTAATCATACACACTCATTTCCAAAATAAAGGTCACAAACATAAAGTCTGTGAAAACCGGTGAACTATTCACTATGCTGCCACGAAATTTGGCACAGATATGTATTACAATGGGAGAAATAATATGTCACCATAACAGTATGCAAAAGATTTGAATTGTGAATTAAAATACAGGATATATCGAAAAATGCTAAATCATGAATCACAGATAAAGCATTTATCTCGGGAAAAGTCTGTCTAATATGGAGAGTGACCATTGTGCACTGCTATACAAGCCTCACAACGAGCTCTCATACTGTTTATGAGGGTGCTAATAAATGTTCGTGGCAACAAAGCCCATTCTTCCAAAAGCGCGGCTTTTAACTCCTGGCGGGTCCTGAGAAGGTGATTATGCTGTACAATGGCTCTTCCTAGACCATCCCAAACATGTTCAATAGGAATGAGGTTCGGGGACCACGAAAGCCAATTCATACGGCGAATATCCTTTTCTTCAAGAAAATCGTCAACAACGTGAGCTCTGTATGGCTTCACATTATCGCCCATAGACATGAAGTCCGAGCCTATAGCACCTCGGAAAAACCTCACATAGGCTTCAAAGACCTCATCCCTAACAACCGGTGTCCAGTCGTGTGTGTCCCTTTCACTGTATGCAACAGGAGAGCCCGGTTGTTGTGTGGAGTCGAAGACATCAGTCTTGGACACAACAAGAATGGGGAGTGTTCTTTTCAGTGATGAGTCTAGATTCACCACGCAGAGTGATTCTCGTCGAATCTTTATCTGGAGAGAACGTGGAGCTTGCTATCATCCTTCCTACGTAAAAGAAATCGACAGATATCGACAGATTTTTCGACTAATGAAACCTTGTCTGGGGCGGCAAAATGTTGGGCAGACGTACACCACTGCACGTCTTCGATACGGGTACTATCAACGCAGAGTGCTATAGGGATGTGATCCATAAAGCCTATGTGAGGTTGTTCCGGGGTACTGTAGGCCCGGACTTCATGTTTATGGACGATGATGCGAAGCCACATAGAGTTCACATTGTTAATGATTTTCTTGAAGTATAGGATATTCGCCGTATGAATTGACCTCGAGATCCCCGGACCTCAATCCTATTGAACATGTTTGGGATGGTCTAGAAAGAGCTATTTCACAACGTAAACCCCCTCCCAGGACCCGCCAGGAGTTAAAAGCCGCCCTTTTGGAAGAATGGGCTTTGTTGCCACTAACATTTATTGACACCCTCATAAACAGTATGAGAGCTCGTTGTGGGTCTTGTATAGCTATGCACGATGGTCACACTCTATATTAGACAAACTTTTCCTGAGAAAAATGCTTTATCTCTGAATCATGATTTAGCACTTTTTGATATACCCTGTATCTTAATTCACAGTTAAAATTTTTTCCATATTGTTATGTTGCTATATTCTTTCTCTCATTGTATACTTCTATGCCAAATTTCGTGGCAACACAGTGAATAGTTCATTAGTTTTCCCAGATTTTATGTTTGTGACCTTAATTTTGGGCATGAGTGTAACATTTTACAGAAAATTATTCGTTTAGTGACAGTAAAGAGAAATTTAACCTCTCAAATTATAAATTCCTTTCATTTTTCAATCAACGGATTTGTAACTATATATATTTTCATCTAAATTTATGATTTCATTGTCTTCAATACCCATTAAAAATTTAAAATTCTTAAAAAACAGTAATATTATATGAAAGTACATAATTGGGACTGAGCGCTTCTCGCAAAACAAAAAATCCGAAATTTGCGCAAATTTTTCGTAAAAAAAGTATATTTTCTGACATTCATTTTCACTTGTTAGAAGCCCGTGTACAGTGAAGGTATCTTACATATCTTAAATATTGAATATATATAATATATCGATATCTATATGGCATACTAGGGGGGTTCTGTCCCCCTGCTCGCTACGCTCACCAACCCAATGCGTAAACTCTTCGCGATTCCGTTCGGTACTGCCAAGCAATCCCTATTTTTAGCCCATCCCAGACGTAATTGTTTCGCGTTTCCATTTGGATCGCTTCGCGATCCCTTATTTTCTATGCATTCAATTTTTAGATTCCAAACGCAGTTGACACCCGCCCTCCCCTTTCTCATTAGTTAGTAGAAAGTATTTTCTTTCTGTAAAAATCACTTTTCACATCAACGCCTACAAAAAAACAAAAAAATAAAAAAATAAAAAAATGTCTATCGAAATGAAGATGTTTCCCTTTCCCCGTCCATCATATCTAAATTCTCTATTTTCATGGTTTTCTCTAGGCACAATTCCCGCTAAGAAAAGACAGAAATCTCTGACTAATCAGATGCGTTTCGCAGTATCTACGCAGATTTTCATTGGTCCATTTCCATTTCTTAATTTTTTTATATATAGAAGGATATATATTTTTTTTATTAATTCTATATATTTCGTCACTTTATTTTTCACAATTTTCGTTAGTGAACAGATTTTTGATTTAAAATGTTCTACTTTGTTAAGTTTTTTTATTCTGTTAGCCCCCGATATGCTATTTCTTTCGGCCAGCAACTGAAGTATGTCTCTACAACATAAGTATGTCTCTAAAAAATAACGTTACGTTATATAAGCCATCCGTAAAACAAGGCAAATGTATCATTGTACGGAATAATCTCTACTGCATTTTTTTTAACTTCCAAGCTTCGCACATTTTCAATTTTTATATCTTCGTAAAGGGAAAAAAAGTACTTTTAATTGCAATTTGTTTGGAAACTGCACCCCAATTTATTTTTGAGATATTAATTTTTTTGTAGTTTTAAAGAATTTTTTTTTCCGTTGGTAACTGAAGTACTCCATTTCTGTAGAAAGTAAAGGTAAAATAGTTGGAAAATAGCAATTATATCTTTTTGTTGCTATTTTCTCATAACAACTGAAAACATGTAATTAAAATGCGTGCTATTTTGATAAAATATAAATGAATGATTTCTGATAAAACATGGAGCTATTATAAACTATATTTAATTTTAAGTATGTATATTAATGTTACAAACAAATTAAGGCATATGAATCATTAGATAGACTATTTTTTGTCGAGTTCCTTCAATGACGACATCGCTTTTTGCTGGATTTGTGTATTATTCCGGGTAGTGACGTCATATGCATACTTTACTGTAGATGTTTTTTTAAGATTGGATCATAAATGTGGAATTCTTCAGCTGTGACGTTATTTTATGTAACGTAAAAGCCTAGTTTAAAGTCTTAAAACTGAAATATGTTTTGTACTATCTATATTTATATCTGTATATGCATATATTTTCATCGGGGTGACACTAAATTTTGAATAAGCATAATTCATGTTTTCTAGTATTTATACATATATAGGGTACCTACAGGGTTTTCGGTGATTATTCATCAGCGTTATAAATTTAGCTAAGCAGGAATAAAAAAACGCTCGCCAAATGAATCAAAATGATAGTAAAATAAATTCGTCGTAAAACATTGAAAATTCGATCTTTAACCCCTTAATGTAAGACCTGCCCTTTTTTCCAATATGTTTAAAATAAAGTTTTTGTAACTGCTTATAGATCAGTTATTCTTCTAAATTTAATTAGCTTCTACAGAAACTAAAAAGAGAATTAACTATACTAGATTAATATTAACACAATTATTCTAATTGGTAAACAAATCATATTAGATGTAAATTTCCAACTGGGCGATCAGAATCGTCCGGGATAGCTCAGATGGCAGAGCACTGGCGGCTTCAGCCAGGAGGTCCCGGGTTCGAATCCTGGTCCGGACATTTTTCGCCCAGTTGGAAATTTACATCTAATATGATTTGTTTACCAATTAGAATAATTGTGTTAATATTAATCTAGTGTAATTTCGTATCCAGCGATTTCTGGAGTTCCATTACCTGAGATTTATTCTGTTGAGCTGAACCAGGTTTCAGACCAGATGCTGTAATCATCAAGGTTAGCTGGGTGAAAAAGTTCGACCAGAGTCGTCCGGGATAGCTCAGATGGCAAAGCACTGGCGGCTTCAGCCAGGAGGTCCCGGGTTCGAATCCTGGTCCGGACATTTTTCGCCCAGTTGGAAATTTACATCTAATACAATTAACTATATTCTAAATGTCTTGTGTGATCAAGAAAAAAATTCCAAACCCGATTTAACTTAATAAAATATTATGAAATAAAACTTCCATCCCCAATTAGCTCAGACTTTTAAGATATTACATTCAAAGAATTCTGAAAAATTGAAAACGTCCGAAAAACTTTGTTTTCTAGAATTTATTTTTCCAGACGTAGTGATTAGCTGACAATAGAAAATCAGAAATACCTATTAGATTGGCACATGGTGTTTGACACCATCCGCATAACCCTGACTGTGGCTTTGGCTAATGCTAAATCGAACTGGTGTTGGGTTACTACGCTAAAAATAAAGTAAATGGTGCGGTAAGATTGAACATGATAAGCGACATTAATCTTCCAACAATTCAAATACGAGTGTCGCCTGTACTGGCCATGAAGGTACTGGCATACACAGAAAAAAGATGATCATAAACGAGCACTCGCAACTTGACGAGTATAATCGTCCGTTTACTCGCCAAATGAAACATTTTGTCGCGATTTGGCGCAATGGCGAGCGGCTGCGAGAACCCTGGGTACCTATATTATATTGGCGTATTGTGCTCCTTCTATGGCCAAGAATGTGCTCGAGAGACTCGGGTAAACATACTTTAATAACAAGATAATAAATTCGGCACCTCTGTTCTTTTATTTTTAGGTGCGTTGGTAATTATATAAATACGTAGCACCTATAGTCGTCGTTCAGTCCGTCCGTCTGTCCGTCCGTCTGTCTGTCCGCATATAACAGAGCAAAAACTACCTAACCGAATGGTCTGAAATTTGAAATATAAGATTGTTGCAAAATTTTGTCGAGCCATTTCAAATTTTATGAAAATCGGATGTATAGTTTAATTACAGGGATAGTCAAAAGTTTTTCTTTACATTACGGCCAATGGCAAAAATTATTGCAAGTGCATTTTAATGATGTTACAGCCTTCCGAATGGTCTGAAATTTTAAAGATATAATTGTTGCAAAATTTTGTCCAGCCATTTCAAATTTTAGGAAAATCGGATGCATAGTTTAATTACAGGGACAGTCGAAAGTTTTTCTTTACATTACGGCCAATGGGAAAAATTATTGCAAGTGCATTTTAATGATGTTACAGCCTTCCGAATGGTCTGAAATTTTAAAGATATAATTGTTGCAAAATTTTGTCGAGACATTTCAAATTTTAGGAAAGTCGGATGTATAGTTTAATTACAGGGACAGTCAAAAGTGTTCAGGGAATGGGAAAAAAATTATTGGGAGTGCATTTTAATGATGTTAAAGACTGTGTACTTTATGAAGTGCAAAAAATTATACATTCAGTACAATATGGGGTGCAAAAAATAATTTTAAAACTTGTTATAGTACTAACGCACCTCATTTGACACGTTTGACGAGCAATTTCCAACTTGTTGTCATTGCATTTATTAACTATTATTCTATAAGTTACTCTAACTTCTATTCAATTTTTTTTATTTTGCTGGACCTCAAAAATTGAAATGTTATTAAAATGTATATAATTATTTTTCTAGTTAATTCCACTTTTGTTACATTAAAAAAATAGCATTTTGGATTACCTTATTTCCTCAATAATGTTAAAAACATTTTATTGAAAATCCAATTTCGTAAAGTATTGGATTTCGTTAATTAAACTAAATTTACTTTTTAAAATCTCAAAAACCGTTTTTATGAGAATTAAATTATAAAAAGAATAGAATTTTTAATTTTCTTTGCGAAAATCGAATCATCTTGCAGTTTGAGGATTTTAAGAAAAAAATGCGTTGCGAAATTCGCGGCATTCCTCGTGTAATTTCGTGCCACAGCAAATGTTTAACGTTATCTATAATTAACACAGTTTTTTTTTTTTTTTTTAATAATGACTTTTAAACTAATGCCTTTCCATTTATAAAATTTGCATCAACCTAAAATTCAAAATTTGCAAAATATGTAGAAATAAATAAAATTATTAACCCGAGAGTAGTCGCGACATTTTTTAGAACGTTAGTAGTCGCGTTCGGTCCATTTGCCGCCGTTACCAGCAGGCCGAAAACGAAGGGGAAACTTGCCGGTGTTATCAGATGATCGAAAACGGATAACGTAGGGTGAAAATATTGACTGAACTTTAAAAGATTACAGCAATTATTCATTTTACAACCTTTTACAGAAAATTATTTATTTCGCTTAAGTATATATTCAGTTGGCATCTAGATAAATGTTTTTAATAACTCTTTCTTCGTTTTGCATAAATACTTAAAAGTAAATAGTAAATGATTTGATTGAATTTCTGATGTTACTATGAATCAATAATTAGTAGGAAAACATTTACGAATATGAATCTAAATTCGTGATAGGGTTTTTTTTTTTTTTTTTTTTTTTTTGGAAGGACAGAATCAGCTTATTGGCTTTATTATGGCAATTGGCTTTATTATGGTATTTTACCTGTCATTAAATAAGGTGAATATTTCTTTTTCAAAAAAGAGATGCCAATAAGCAATTTGAATTTTTAAACAATTATTTAATGCGACCGTTTAGGGGTTGTTGTATAGTTTATATCCAAGATTGAAACACTGATAGGTTTGGTTTTATCATCTTTATTACTTTCTGAATGATATCCTAAACATAAATACTTGTTGTATTTATTTTTATTTATTTTTTATTTTTTTTTTCATTTTTGACAATCACTTTGAATCCCGCTATTAGTCTTAAATTTTCTATTATATCAGGTATTTAACTCCTTGAGGGACGTTGGAATAAAATATATCCCACCTAATATAAACAAGATTCTCACCAGAAAATTTTAACTAAATTTTATATTTTTAACTTTGGAGGAGAGTCGTTGAAAAATTGTTTTTCCTTATTTAAAAATAAAATTTTTCGATTATTCCGGTGAGGATTCAATATTTAGAGATATTTTTGCTTGCCCCTCAAGGAGTTAATGCTGTGTGGCGTTGTGCGCCTCCCAAACGTTTTACACAAAGAAGATGGGTAAATAAATACTGATTTTTACCCCCCCCCACACACACACACACACACCACCACCACCACCTCAAATACAGTCATTCTTTTTTCCTAAAATGTTTTCATTGTTTCACTATATTTTCAGATTTAAATTTATTGCCTGTTTTTTTTATTTTTGTTTCCAAACTGTTTAAATGTTTTGTAGTGTGTATTTGCCGGTTCCACGGCGTCTGCGTTGCGTCTGTGGTGATCTGTGGTGGCCTGAGGCGGTAAAACCGCGCGCGCGTTGATGAGAGTCGGTGGTGGAGGAGATAAAAAGGAGGCGTGTTAGAGTATGAGGTCGGGAAATGAATTAGCGAGACTGAAAATATTTGACGGAACTATTTTTTTCTGGCAAACTCAATTTATTTTTAGGTGTTAGAAAATATTTGAGAAGATTTTTATTTTCGAACTTTATTTTAGCGGAGATAGAAATTATTTTTGAAGAATTTTATTTTAACGGAATTATTTTTGGGAGAGATCGTCTTACAGTAAGAGGGTATTTTATTTATTTTCGAATTTTATTGTAGTGAAGATAGAAGTATTTTACGAATTTTATTTTGAGAAAAGAATTTATTTTCAGATGTTAGAAAATTTATTTTGATAATTTTATTTTAACGGAACTTTAATTTTATTTTTAGGTGTTAGAAAATTTATTTTGAGAATTTAATTTCAGCGAAGACAGAACTATTTTACGAATTTTAATTCTGACTCGTTAGAAATTTTATTTTGAGAAAGTACTTTTTCTTGCAAACTTTATTTTTATTTTTGAGGGGATATAAAATATTTGAGGGAAATGTTTTTAATTTAGGAACTTAATTTTTTTTAATTTTAAAATTACTTAGAGACAGAAATTATTTGCGAAATGAATTTTAATTTGAGAATTAAATTTTAGCGGAGATAGATTTATTTTTCGAATTTTTATTTTCAGGCGTTAGAAAAGATTTTAGAACAATTTTATTTTGAGAAACTATTTGTTTTCTCATAAAATGAAACGGATAGGGGGAAAATTTAGATTTAACTAGCGGGGAAATATTTTAAATGAATAGGCGTACTTTAATAGAAACGTATATGTTTGAGTTGTGGTACTACCATCTATCGTTTTAAATGTAAATTAGTAGATAATGCGAGATTTTAAATGATTTCTGAAAATTATCGTGAAGTTTGAACTCGGTAAAAGGGAATTAAACCTCAATGATTTTTCGAGTGACTTAAGCATTGAGCTATGATTCCATATCTTCGCAAGCATATTTTGAACAAGAGAGAGACATAGAATGAATAGTGTTTAAACTCAATAAAGCGAAATGTAGCAAACGAATTTAAGGGCATCGAATAAAAGTTACTGTATCCTGATATTAAGTTAGCGCATTATTTCTATTACATGTTTTATTTCGCAGTTAAAATTTTGATATATTATATATTTCTTTTAAATGAGCGGGAGATAGAAAATTTAGTGGAAGGGTTTTCTAATATGATGAAAATTAAATTTTTGTTAGGCGAATGAGTTTTACTCTGATAACTTGGAAATATATATATATTCTTTTAAAATATTTTTCTAATATATGTTGTTAGAAAAGGAACTTTATTAGTGAGTGAGAGACATTATAATAATTTTTTACACATTTAGAATTGAACGGGTGTTAGACAATTTTCGAGGGAAAGATTTGCTTTCCTATAAAAGAGATTTCAATCAGAGTATTGCCATTGAATAATGATTAACACATCAACAAAAGAAATGTAAAATTTGCTTTAAAAAGTGAGCATGTAAATTAAAATATAGCAGTGAAATAATAATACTAATAATAACATTCAAATAATAATAGTAATAATAATAATAATAACAGCAGTGAAATAATAATAATAATCACATTAATAACATTGAAATAATAATAGTGATAATAAAATTCAAATAATAATAGTAATAATAATAATAATAACATTGAAATAATAATAACAGAGAAAACGTTGAGATGAAAAATAAATTAAGAAAGTTTGTCTTTAGACTCAGTACATATATTTTGCTGTGAACACTGTATAGTCACATGTTTGTCAATGTGTTAGATCGTTTTAGAAAATTAACTTGATTTTTTGATGATTTAAGCATAATGTTTGTATGACAGACTTTTTCTTCTAAAAGAATCATTTGAAGTTTCTTTCATAAAACGGCAGTTTAACATTTTTATCGACATTAAAAAATTTCACCTAGTTTTTCTGAATAAACACTTAAATAATAATAAGTATAAAAATCCCTTTCAATACAATTGATCTGGAACGATACTGAGTTCGTTAATGCATGATAATTCCTTCAACTATCCCCTTTACTCAATATTCATTCAACTTATACATAGTGAAACAGTTATGTTTTAAAAATATTGCGATTAACGTAGTAGAAGAAAAGTTACTTGATCCGATTGATTAGTTAACGGAAATTGTAAGGCATAAAATATTTAATTTAAGAAAAGTGTAATAATATGGTGACTGATTTTACCTACATTTAGCTAAATCCAACTTATTTTACATGATTGTGTAAGGAAATACCTAAGTTTAATGTTATACATATAACTCAGATGAAATAAAATTTTTGACTCATTGAACCTTTTATTAACCGAAAGAACTATTATGCTTTCAACAGAAACTTATTTGAATTACACAATTTTCAACCAATTAAACATTTTACAAGGAATTTTCGTATAAAAACTTTGAAATTTCTCAAGATATTCAGTAAGAATTGAGATTTGTTAGAATATGTTACCTTGTAGAATTTCTCACAACCTTTCTGCATTTTATTTAATCTAACGATGTCTGGTTTCAATCGTAGATAGAAGGTGCACACAGACTGCACGTCTATTTTCCATAGATTGTCATTGAATAATCTATGCTTCCAGATAAACAAATTCGGCTTTGCTATGGTTTATCTTTCGAGAGAATGTTGACCCAATAATAATTTTAAAATTTATCAATTAACTATTAATGAGTAATGTTCGATAGAATGTAATGTTGACTGCATATCAAAATTTAATTAAATTTAACATTCATTGTTCTATATATTTAATATAGAACGTAATTATATTATGTTTTTCTTGAGAGTAGCAAGTTTAAGATCAAATAAATTCACTTTTACACATTCTGCGCATTTTCGGTAAGCATTAAATACATTTTCACGAATAAAAGTCATGAAATTTCTAAAAATTATAAAATTACACTAATAAAGTTCATGAAATTTCTGTTAAGTTAACGCCCCAATCATCTTACGTGATATATGTCACGTGACTAACAAATTTTTTAAACCAAACATGTTTGAGTATTTATAATTTTTTGGACACACGCGTCCCCTGTGATTGTATAAATTTGCATGGAATGAAATAATTTCATCATTCTGTGTATTTCTATCGACGTATAAGGACTTGGTCAAGTGTTTCATTTAATTTATGTTATAATGGAAAGAAACATGCAATCATCTTTGTTAAGTGTTGTTGATGAATCCAACTCGAAAAGTCAGCCCTCATCACGAGGATTTCATAATCAAGACATGGATGTTTCATCATCACCTATTTCGAATGAAGTGAAACCCTCCTCATTAGGATTGATTGGTTGGTTGATTTTGTGACGGCCGATTATCTGCACTAGGGATATAGGCCCGAGGGGGAGTGCCCTTCGTGGGGGTCTTTCTAAGGGAACCTAACCCGTATTAACGCATGGAAATCCATGGCTCGAAGAAAACCACGAAAACTCCGAACGATTAGGCCGACGGGCGCGATTGGGATCGAACCCAGCACTTCCCGTCTACCAGTTTCGAGAGCAGAACCTCTCAGCCACTGGTGGGGCCTCATTAGGATTGAAGAAACAGAAGTCACCCTTCGTGTGTACTGCTTGCAACCAAGTCTTCTCTCGGAAATTTGTGTTGGTTAGACATATGAAACATCACCTCAAGAAAAAAACATTTGCTTGTGATTTGTGCGAAAAATCATTCGTGCAAAAAAGTGACTTGTTAATTCATAAGAAGGTTCATTCGAAGACACCTGTGAGATGTAACTGGATCTTTGCAGTAATGTGTTTTCGAGAAAATATGCCTTATGGTCCTTTTCTAGAAAATGGAAAAATATTCGTGAAAATTATTTGGCTTGAAAATTTTGGAAAGGTGTGAAAATGACTCAAAGAAATTATTTGACTTGTAAAATATTTCAAGAATTAAAATTGATTTCACTGCTCAAAGATGAGTTGAAAAATATTTGCATGACCCGAAGAAATTATTTGACTTGTAAAATATTTGAAAATGTATCCATTGAAAAAGAACTTGGTTTCTTGAAATCGTATGCTTAATTTCTAAGAATTTCATGAAAAATGCATGCTTGGTAGAACGAATGATGAGAATCCTTGGTTTCTTTGCAGTTTTTGATCACTTTCATGGAAGAAAGAACAATGGGAGTCCTTAGTTTCATGAGAACATATCCCCGTTTCTTAAACATTTTATGAAAAAATGCATGCTTGGAAGAATAAATGATGAGAGTCATTTTCACATCTTTCAAAAATTTTCAAGCCAGATATTTTTCACGAATATTTTTCCATTTTCTAGAAAAGGATCGTTTCACAAATACATCTTTCATTACTTTGAAATAATTTGCAACATGCAAAGCATAGCAAACATGGTTTAAGAGACTAAGAGACTGAATTCTAAATTGTCTCTCCCGCTGAGAGAGAAAAAATATCTTCTAATACTCGTTCAAGAAAAATATCTAAAAAATTCCTCACACAACGAGTTTTATGTATAACAACAGTTTGATTAAAAATGTTTAGATTAGCGAAAACATTTAGAATGTTAAAACACTTTACATACTTTCAGAAAAGTCATTTGAAAACACAGTTTTTAAAAAATTCAGAAAAACACATGAAAAGCGATTCATAATCTAGCGACTGTTGTCATATGACAACCGTTTTATGTAACATGTTTAGGTTAGAGAAAAACTTTCCGCGAAAGCACTTTATGTAATTTCATTATCTAGAAAAGAATCGTCTCACAAATACATCGTTCAATACGTTGTATTAATTTCCAACTTGCAAAACAAAATTTTAAAGGCTAAGTGAATGAAATCTAAGGATTTTTGCTTTTAAAAGAAAATCAAGTTATTTCTAAGAACTTAATGAAATTTAAACAATGTAAAATTAAATCACTTATTATTATAGAAATCAATTAATGGGCTAATTACAATCAGCAATTGGTGATTTTAACTATCTAAGTAATTAAAAATAATCTTAACTTGCAGTACAAGCGAGGTAACAAAAACATGCTCAAATACGTTTCGGATATCAATGCTAAACATTACGATAATATAGCTATTCTTATCGGTCACTGACATCGCTGATAATGAATGACTGACATGTGTACATTAACAGACACTCACATAGTAGAGTGAAGTGATGTGATAACATGAGACTTCGTGTTTAACTGATAAAGAATACGCCATCTCTTATTTTTTTATTGCAGGATAAGTCGCTGTTTGAAGAATATAAATTTCAAACAAGTAGTTTCAGGTATGTTGAATGAATCTCTACAGAAGTCTAATATTTTAGTATTCATTTTTCAAATGAATTTTATTTTGCAATATAAGAAATTTATGAATGATATAACAAATGTTTTGAACATTTCACTCAGTTTTTGTCTTTCTAACAAATTCAAATGGTAAAAAATAATTTACACAGTATATGATAATAGTAAAGTATTTTAATATGTGAAAAAAATACAAACTCGGAGCATTTCCACTCACAAAATATTTATTTTCAAAAGTTACAATATCAAGTACAAAAGTAAACACAGTTTAAACAAGGTATACAAGTTTTAATACGTGTCAAGTTTACTGACTGCACTTTTAAATTCAAAATTCTCTCTAACATCCATCCAGTACTTTGCTGTGTGAACTTATCAAAGGAATTATTCATTTTGGCAAAGGCTTCCTCAATATCCATAGGTATGTTATCATCCGTCAACTCCAGAGTTGCTTTTGAACGGAAAAACGGAGTAGCATAGTCCATTTCACCATCATGTGCTGAACGGCTAACAACCACATGAACTGTTGCATACCATTTCAATGAGTTTTTTCTGCCATCTGGTAATTTAATTCATTCAAAATATCTGTTCTTATACTATTAAAAATATGTGTAAGGCTTTATCATTCTCTTCGTCAGGTGTGAGATTAATTACAGAAAGCGGATTACGAGCATTTTGTCTTTGAAAGTGCTTCACCTTTTCATACAATACATCTTTTAAAGAAGATTCAGTTTGTTTGGGTGAAACCTTGTGTGAAGTGCGTTTATGTGCTAGTAAAACACTTTTGTTAGAAAAACTTTCATCACATTCATCACATGGATATTTTTGAATGGGCTTCCCATGATTCTTCTTGTGTTTTAATAAATCACATTTTCTCGAAAACAAATCATTGCAAATATGACAATTATATCTCACAGGGGTCTTCGAGTGAACCTTCTTATGAATTAATAAGTCACTCTTTTGCACGAATGATTTTTCGCACAAATCACAAGCAAATGGTTTTTCTTGGGATGAGATTTCATATGTCTAATTAACACAAACTTCCGAGAGAAGGCTTGGTTTCAAGTGGTACACACGTATGGTAACTTCTGTTTCTTCAATCCTGATGAAGAAGATTTCACATCATTCGAAACAGGTGACGATGAAAATTCCATGTCTTGATTATGAAATCCTGGTGATGAGGGCTAACTTTTCAAGTTGGATTCCTCGTCAACACTTAACAAAGATAACACTTAAAGCATGCTTCGTTCCATTATAACTTAAAATAAAACGACTGAATCACTTGACGGGGTTCTAACACATCGATGGCAGTACACAGAATGATGAAATTATCTCATTCCATGCAAATTTATACAATCATAGGAGGCGCGCGCGTGCAAAAAAATTATAAATAGTCAAACATGATTGGTTTAAGAAATGTTGTTAGTCACGTGACATATATCACTTAAGATAACTGGGGCGTTAACTTAACAGAAATTTCATGACCTTTATTAGTGTAATTTTATTTAATGTTTACTGAAAAATGCGCAGAATGTCTAAAAGTGAATTATTTAATCTTTAACCGGCGACTCTCATGAAAAATAAAATGTAATTAAATACTCAATTAAATATATAGAACAGTGAATGTTAAATTTAATTAATTTTTTATATGTAGTCAACATTACATTCTATCGAACATTACTCATTAATTGATAAAATTTAAAATTACTATTTGGTCAAAATTCCATTTCTCTCGAAAGATAAATCAAAGAAAGGCCGAATTCGTTTATCTGCAAGCGTTGATTATTCAACGACAATTTCTCGAAAGGTAGACGAGCGTCTGCGTGCATCTGCTATCTACGATTGAAACCAGATGTCGTTAAATTATATAAAATGCAGAAAGGTTGTGAGAAATTCCACCAGGTAACATGTTCTAACAAATCTCAATTCTTACTGAATATCTAAAGACATTGCAAAGTTTTTATATGGAAATTCCTTCTAAAAATGTTTAAGTGGTTGAATATTGCGTAATTTAAATAAGTTTATCATGAAAGCTTAAATATTCTATGGGTTAAAAAAAGGTTCAATCAATCAAAAATTTTATTTCAACTAAGTTATAGGTATAACATTAAACTTAGGTATTTCCATACACAATCAGGTTGAATAAGGTGGATTTAGGTAAATGTAGGTAAAATCAGCCAAGTAAATTTACTATTACATTTTCTCTTAAATCAAATATTTCATGTCTTGCATTTTCTGTTAACTAATCGTTGAATTAATTATTTTTCTTCTACCATGTTAATTACAATGTTTTTAAACTTAACTACGTTTCACTAGGTATAAGATGATATGCTAATTAACTAAAGGGGGGTAGGTGAAAGAATTTTCAACAGTACCGCGAGTCAATATCGTTCCACGTCAGTTGTAGAAAAATAGATTTTTATACTTATTAATCTTTAAGTGTTTATTCAGAAAACTAGGTTAAATTGTTTAATGTCGATAAAAATGTTAAACTAGCGTTTTATGAAAGAAACTTCAAATGATTCTTTTAGAAGAAAAAATCTCTCACACAAACATTATGCTTAAATCTTGAAAAGAATCAAGTTAAATTTCTGAAAAAAATCTAACACATTGACAAATATGTGAATATATAGTGAGCACTGCAAAATATATATACTGAGTCTAAAGACACTTTCTTAATTTATTTTTCATCTCAACGTTTTCTTTATTATCATTAATTCAATGTTATTATTAGTATTATTTGAATGTTAATATTATTATTATTATTACTTCACTGTTATTGTTATTACTTCACTGTTATAATTATTATTACTACTATTATTTGAATGTTATTATTGTTATTATTATTATTATTTCACTGCTATATTTTAATTTACTTACTTACGTTTTAAAGCAAATTTTACATTTCTTTTGCTGATATGATGTTAAGAAGAACTTTAGTGATTACGTTATTTTATAATTTCTCCTTTTCTTTTTCATTGGTAACATCTTTTAATTTTATTTTGGTATTTACATTTCATTTTATTCAGTGGGAACATTCCATGTGAAATCTCTTCAATAGAAAAGCAGATCTTTCCTTCGAAAATTTGTATAACACCCGTTCAATTCCATGTGTGATAAAATTATTAGAATGCCTCTCACTCACAAATAAATATTCTTCTCAATCAACATATATTAGAAAATTAAAAAATATATATATATTTTTCCTCGACCTATTCCAAGTTATCAAAGTAAAACTCATTCGTACGACAAATATTTAAAATATCATCATGTTAAAAAACGCTTCACTAAATTTTCTATCTCCCACTGATTTAAAAAGAAACTAAATATCAAAATTTTAAACATTTCTCGTCAATTTCTCAATTTATAGAATCATAGAGGGCACGCAACTCTAAAAAATTTTATTTTGATTGATTCTGCGAAATAAAACATATAATAGCACGCTAACTTAATATCACTTTATTGAGTGGCAACACTGATCATAACCTTCTCTTGTTTAAAATATGCTTGCGAAGATATGGAATCATAGCTCAATGCTTAAGTCACTCAAACAATCATTGAGTTGTGATTCCATTTTACCGAATTCGAACCTCATGATTATTTTCAGAAATCCTTTAAAATCTCACATTATCCGCTAATTTACATTTCAAACGATAGATGGCAACACCACAACTCTCACATATATGTTTCTATTAAAGTACGCCTATTCATTTGAAATATTTCCCCGCTAGTTAAATCTAAATTTTCCCCCTATCCGTTTCATTTTGTATGAAAACAAATAGTTTCTCAAAATAAAATTGTTCTAAAATCTTTTCCAACACCTGAAAATAAAAATTCATAAAATAACTCTACCTCCTCGAAAATACAATTAAGTTCGCAAAAATGAAGATCGAAAAATAAAAATTAAGTACGCTAAAATAAATTCACCTAGCAAAAATTTTCTAACACCTAAAAATAAAATTCGTAATATAATTTCTATCTCCACAAAAATAAAATAAATAAATAAAATACTCACGTACTATAATACAGTATCTCTCAAAAATTGTTCCGTCAAATATTTTCAAAGTCTCGCTAATTCATTTCCCGACCAGCATACTCTAAAACGCCTCCTTCTTATCTCCTCCACCGAAATGCGTTTCCTCCACCACCGACTCTTATGCACGCGCGCGCTGTGCACCATTACAAATGCAACGCAGACGCCGTGGAACCGGCAAATACACACTACTCACGATCAGTAATAGAGATTTATTTATTACATTTTAATGTACTATCTCCATTACACCAATTTAATTTCTTTCCGATATAAAGCTCACTTAACATCATCGCAATTTTAGCATATCATTCACTTTATTTTTTCCGCATTAACACATGTAAAAACTACGATATCAGCATTTTATATAATAAAAATACCGATATGATTGAAAGACATTAAAATTTTCTAAATAAACTGTGTTTTTGATCCTATATAACACACTTAAAACTCTTCAAACTCATATGTATCAGATAGGCATTGAATATAGACCCTAAGTTATATTTTGAAACAATCCAAACTACTTTTAAAAAAAGAGAGAAGAAATGTTAATGACACTACTGGGTAACCAAAACTCAATAATTATCTTCTGATCTCCTATCGAATGGTGACTGGCTGTACAAATATGAATTCGTTACAATAATGTCTCGGTAGTGAATAGTTTAGAGACATACAGCCCTTATCTCTAATTTACACACAATCTAAAAATTTATCAACCGCTGAAAATAATAATAATAATAATAATAGTAATAAATAAATAATATCTATAATTAAATAACTAAATAAAAAAAAATCTAAAAACAATGAAAGGAAGTAAAAGAAAACGAAATAAAAACAAGTTATTCTCGATATTTTAGTTGGCATAATCCTTAAATTGAAATCTACAATAAAATATAGATCATTTTTTTTTTGTTCAGTTCCTTTATAAACATTTATTTTTAACCAAAATTAAATGAAAAATTCCAAAAATCTAGGAAAATTTTGAAATATATAATAACAGCAAAAAAACTCTCATTCTACTCAATATTACATTTGTGCACACTTTTCATAATTACAGGGATGAGAGCGTTTCGACCCAGATGACGGATTGCTACTCCTAAATTTTAATAGCATTCTTTGCTTTATTAAAGACTCAGAAATTCTGTCATCAAATAATGCGAGAAATACTATTAAAATGTAGTGGTAGTAATAGGTTATTCGGTTCGGAGCGCTCTCATCCCTGTAATTAGGATTTTATTTTGATATAAATAAAAATGCATCGATTCAAAAGGTATAGGGGGAAACACCTCTCTCATGATATGAAACTTAAAGATTTTTTCAGAATTCTTTTTTTAAGAGAAATTTATTTGTAAAAAATTCATTTATATTAATGTATTATACATATATTAAGGTAGAAGATTGTATGATTTTTAATTAATATATTGAAGAATGGTGACTTGGTATTTGATGGGTGGAGTCTTTTCGAAAAAAAGGTGTTGAAGCTGGGGTGCGATAACTGATCGTAAAATTAAGTTATATCAATGAAACAAAAAAATTACCCAAGCAGTTAGTGATGTACGTAACAATTAACCCTTTGCGGCGCAGTGTCCTTAAAAAAGGACACCTAATTTTAAATCCAAAACTGACAAACGACACCAAGAATATTTAACTAAAATTTTCCTATTATAATTTACATGAAAATAAGCAAGTTCGTATTTTCTAATAAATTCGTTTATAAATTGCCGTGTCAGTCCATTATTTCATCAGTTTATAAACTTAATTACTCCGCGCCGGTAAGGGTTAAACAAAATAGGAATTTTTAGTGTAATTGTAGAGAATCAAAGTAAAATGTAACTTTTTAGCCAAATATTTTGTTATTTAAATTTACAAGAAAAGCTATATACCAATATTGTTTCGAAAAACTCTTTATTAAAAGGTATTTCAGTGTAGTAAAATACCTGACGATTAGTTTTAAAGAGATCAGAGTCGGTTGATTGGAAATTGTTGGAGCTAGAGACCGATTTTGAAAATGTCGTTCTGCAGAAAAACACGATTTAATATTTCGTTACTGTTTGCATGCTGTGGCGCACTATACTTGTATATATCTATTTTTTTCATTTACTTTCCATTTTTAATTAAAAAATATAATTTTCGAATATATAAAGAGTATTTTAAGTAAAAAAAAAAATTAATTTTTACCCGGTCAAAATGGAGTAACACCTTCAGAAAAAAATATCTTGGGTTAATTACCAATCAATCTGTCAAAGTACTTGGGTTGAACGCAAATCCCTCTCCATTACTTCAACCAATCTACCAAAAGTTTACATTATGCAGACACACTTTTAAAAATCCGGATTGTTTTTTCTTTTACTTTATACTGTGTGACGACCCCTTTGATTTTGTGAGCTTGAAAATAAGCCATGGCACAGATTTCAGCTAACGCAACAAATTAGTTTCCAAGAATAAGCAGGGAATGTCAGTAGTGGAGTGGGGGAGAAACTTAATTCAGATGGTTCGAAACTTATCTCAATTAATAAAAATAAAAGGTGGAAAGGTGGGAATTTCAGTAGTGGATTGGAAAAATTTAATTCTGAAGATTCTAAACTAAGCTCAATTACGAAACTAAGAGGTGGAAAACAGAAAATATCAGTAAAGGAGAAACTTAATTCAGACGGTTCGAAAATAAGATCAATTAAGAACACTAAAGGGTGGAAAGCAGGAAAACTAAAAGGTGGAAAAAGCTTTCAAAAATTGTTAAACTATAAATTACTTAACTCTGCTCACAATATCCTCATCGTTCATTTTTGCTAGAAAAATAAAAAATACACTTAGAAGTTAACTAACTCTAAACTGTGGATTCCCGTTGATCCCAGTACTTCTTTATTCCCAATGTAAGAAATTTCACTGTGCCCAATAGCCGACACTCACAGCTGTTGGCTATATCAGAAAATGCAAGTCCGAATAACCATTTCAAATCAATCTTCTCGTGGCATAGATAGCAAGAGAGAATCTGATTACCATTAAGAAAGATCAGTTCCGAATAAGCTGATTTCAGCTACACTTCACTAATTTTATAGCCCCTTCACAACCACACATACCAAATCAACGTACCATTATACTAAAAAACCATGACAACCTTATTCTGCAGATACGTAAGCAATTTTCGAAACGTGAAATGAGACAGAATGGATTCTCCTTTACGCACATTAGTTAGCGATTCAGGACTACACGATTTCACGCAAAAATTCACTCTTCCACAAGGGTGCTCTCATAAAAGAATAGCTTTGCACTCTATTACAACTGTTATTGTGAGAATAAAAGAAAATTAATAAAATAAAACTACGCACCTAATAAAAACTCTTAATTAAATAAATTTAAAAATAAATTTCTTTTATTTTTGAAAAGCAATTAAACGTATGGTTTAAATGTACTTACCGATAATATTTATTTGTAGTAAGTAATTAAGAAAAATCGAACAAAAAGGTTATTTAAACTGCACAATAAGAGCTTGATTCTTGAGTACAATCTGCATTTTTTTTTTTACTTTAAACACTAACATGAAAAGAAAAATTTCTATTCTTAGAATGCAAATGTTTGTTCTCTAATCTTTTACAATGGTCGTTAAGAAATGTACATTTCTTTTTGTTACTTCACATTTTTAAAAATACAATTTATTTTAAAACGGAAAAAATGCCAAACAGTTTAAAATTAGTTGAAATCTAAGAAAACGCTGTATTCTGTTTTCATTTCCTGCATTTGCACTCCATTATCTATATATTTTCTATTGCTTCATTTTAAAAAAGTAGTTATACAAATGTAAAAGAAATATGCTTCAAGAAATAATCTTATGAAACGATTTATTTATAAGTGTTATTATAATTGAAAGACCATCCTGCAACAAACAAATAATTGTTATACAGGACACAATGTAGCATACAGTAGAAATACTCCCCAAAAATACTAATATTGGTTAAACGTTCACTTTAAATTAAATATATTTGGAAATAAACGTCAATATTAAATATACCTCAGCTTTAGAATAGGTATATTTGCAATGAAACGTAATTTTAACAGTTGTTCTATTTTTTGATCTGTCAAGATTTCTATTTCTTTCATGCACAGCAAATTTCAATTTTCAGACATCATTTGAACTAAGATTATGAGGCACAACTGATATGGGTAGATGAATGACAAATCGTATTAAAAATGGTATTTTATAGTGTTTTTTATACGTCCAACCATTTTTCCGGCCATATCAATTATGCTTCACAATCTCACAATCTTAGTTTTATGAGTGTCAGGTAATCGGAAGTCTACTGCATCTTACAAAGGAAAATCCTTTTTTCTTCCTCTTTTTCTAGAAAAGACGATTTTTCCCACCTAACCTTCCTTTTTCTTCGAAATGTCGAAAACTTTCCGCGCATCATGCAACCGTGAGCGACCGTAAAATCAACAATTTTCTTTTCAGTGCAGTATAATTTTCATTTATTTTCTAATAATTTTTTATACTAATACGCTAAGCTTATATTTGCCAAAGCATAGTTCAGGTAAGTCCTTAATTTCTCCATAGAAAATTTAACAGACTAAAGCACCACGCACAAATTCTAGGAAATGTGGTCGATTTGTCATTTGGTGTTAAAACAATAAGCTTAAAGGCTCGTCTTTATACAGAAATTGAATTAAAGATTAAAATTTCCAATACGAACACCCACTTTTGTCATCATATTTGAATTTTTCGGAAAACATTGCATTGGTATACTAAAAGGAGAAGTCATTCGATGAAATAGTTTCAGAATTTTACCGATGTAAAGTTTGGAATTTCTAAAGTTACATCCTTTTTTAACAGTTGGAAAACAAAACCTGTAGTCTTTTAAGCATCATTCTCAGGGTTTGTACTCCTCCTGGAATTTTGCAGACCAGAAACTTCTTCGGCACCAGTATTTTCTCATAGAAAATCTCTCTTTAAAAGAAGGAGAAACTTATTGCTGCCCAAGAAATCGCACCTTGTTATCCAACCCATGTGTTCAGTATCCTGGGATGTGAGACATTGGTCTCGGGCTTCTCGGCAAAAATTCTTCGCATCGTTGTCGTCGTCGTGCTTGTTTAACTTAGATTTATTTTTCTATAAAAAAAAAATACTGGTAACTCTCCTGTAAAAATGCCTGATCCGTACGAACCCTATTCATAATCTACTGATCGTAATGAGCAGAAATTTTGGATTCGCATATCTGAATACACTAGAAATCAATATTTGTTAAATATTTATAGGTTACTTTGCATATTATTTTCGACTACTGCTATGATAATTTATATATTAAGCAACTAAAATTTAGAAAATAGTTATTGCAACGCATTACAAATTATAAGAGAGATCAGTTTCTAGATGCTTCAAATATGCGAATACAAAATTTCAGCTCATTCCACAAAGTAATATTTGAATTATGCTCTTTGATTACCGACCAAGACAACTATTTTTATACTCAATCTCACTGCAATTTACAAAAAAATTCTTTGTGTTAAATTTCTCTTGAATATATCCTAGTATATGAGTATATCCTTCTATATGAGACCCGTGTCCTTTACGAGTATATCCTAAAACAGATTGTTTCACTACCAGACCGACAAACTCGCAGGAAGTGAGGGGGCACAGAGACGACTCAGAATCATATAGCAATGCAGGGTTGAAAATGCTTAGTTGTGAGCTATAGTTTAAAGAAGCAGAGAAAAAGAACAGAAACAACAACGCATTAATGGGACAGAAAACATTTTATTGAAAGGTTGTACTACAGAACGTGTTCGAAATCGTTACCAGAAGTCGTCAGGCCGGCTGGACAGTTGAGGACTTCGCGACTAGAGTTGAAGACTTCGCGACTCGAATAGCTAGAGCTGCCAGGAGGATACGCGAAAAGCCAAGAATCTTCCAGAATGCAAGGAATTCCATGCAGCGCCGCTGTCTAGCCTTTCTGACGACTTCTGGTCGTAATTTCGAACATCTTCTGTAGTACAACTTTTCAATAAAATGTTTTGCATCCCATTAATGTGTTTCTGTTCTTTTTCTCTGCTTCTTTGCACCATATTTCGCAACTGCGGCATTTTCGAACCTGCATTGCTATGTGATTCCGAGTCATCTACACCTCCTGAAAGTTTGTCGGTCTGGTATGTATGAGGATATCCTTGAATATATCCTAGTCCTTGAGTATATCCTCTTCAATATATCCTGTAAGAGATTATTTTTCAAAAATTGGTACGGATATAATAAAAAAAATAATCCACTAAGGGTGTATATGTGCCGATTCGTAATTTAAGTGTAAAAAATAAATTTATCATTACGAGCTCGCAGGTTTAAATCGCTGTAATTACTAAAGAACTTCACAGAATTATTTGCGCATGTGTGTGCTAATTTTGCTTCCATTTTGTTGTCTGACGTGGCATCCCTAACTCTTGCTTAGATATATATTAAATTTTAAAGGTAAGGCTATCATATTTTTTTCTTGTTTTAAATAGACCTCTTGATAATATGTTACGCGAAATGAAAATGTATTTTCCCTTTGATCACTTTACGAAGCACTTTTCAAAGCGGTACGTTTCAGTACGGTCGGGACTAGGTTGAACAGGATATTTACTTAGATTTTTATCGTTTGAATATACATGGTGGAAAAAATGACATATTTACTGGAGATGCGTGGTTACTAGACAGGTGGATTTTGATACAAAGTAAGGGGAAGATATGGCATGATTTATGTAAGACATTGATGGGTAATAAAGCAAAAAAAAATGTTCTTTTTTCTTCGGCACAAATGTTGTATTTTTATAAACCGAAATTAAAAAAAAGATTAGAAAAAAATTTAACAACATCTTTTGCCATTTTTATGAATCATTGAGAGTCTTCGACAACTACAACTTTGCAAATATCTGTCAGATATGCTTTCCATTGGATGATAGTGATATAACTATAGAATATTCTTCTGATGACGAAATTCTCACTGATGATCCACTAATAGCATCATCATCTACTCATATATACATCATAGTCATTTATAAATCTAGATATATGCATGATAAGTCACTTTAAAATAAAAATAAAAAATTGGATATCCTTTTTTTTTTTCTAAGTCTTGATTTGTTTTCCCAAGTGTCATGACCTAACGGTACTTTGAAGTACCATATCAAGTAACTAGCCGAAATTAACAACAAAACAAATCTTTTATTTTTAGTGCATAAATCTTCTAATATATCATAATAATGCAAGGGGAAAATGTTTCGAGTTGATTGCTTTTTAGGTAGATTTCATAAGAAATACTACCTATTGCAGTCGTTACCATGGTGCGACTTTTGAAAAATTGCTTCATAACTTTTCATTATATGACCCCAGGAACCCAAAACCACCCACACCAAAAAAGTTTATATATATATGTGTGTGCGTGTGTGTGTGTATATAAGTACTAAATTTTGTCCGCACGATAAAAGTCACAATTATGCACGGATAGTCTTCAAACTCGTCTAAAACTTTGAGACGGATAATATCTCAGCGGGGATTGCAAATGGGCAAAATTGACCCAAATGGAAATGGCGGGGGTTAAAAATTTTTATTACCGCCTTAGCAGGATTCTGATAAAACCAACTCTTACAGAAAAATGACAGAGAAAAATAAACATTTTTCTGTATAGCAGTTGCCAACAATAAAATAAAAAAAACAATAAAATTCTCACCCCAACAGTTACTTTTCTATTGCAAGATTTCTACGCGGAAAATGAAAATGAAATAAATAATTTGACAAATTAAAAAAAAAAAAATTGAATATTACGTCATAAGTTTTCTAGAGCAAGATTTCAACGCTAAAACTGAAAATGAAATAAATAATTTGACGAATTAAAAATGTATATGTATTACGTCATACTGGCAATATAATGGACGTCAGCAGGTAAATATTTAACGTCATGTGACTTTGAAAAAACGCATTAAAATATCATAAAAACTTGACTATGGAAATATAACATATTTTAACATTTTGAGGTTCCCTGAATTTGTATTCGTCATTTTTAAATCTATTCCATATACTATAAGCGGGTGTATATTCGTGTATATTACAATTTTCACAAAATTTTAGGTCCCTAAATCTCATTCTTATTGAAGAAACTGGATTTATCTCTAATCTTGATTTAGGTTTTGTTGTTGAAATTAATACTTAATTTCGAAATCTACCTCCGCCTGTAGGCCAAGCCGGCAGGGACTTTTTTAAATTCATAATTTGGGATATAAAGGGTTAATTTCGTTTTCAATGCGACAATTTGGCGATTAAAATGTTGATGCGTCGTTTTATTTATTTATTTATTTATTTATTTTTGAAGGGGGGGGAGGCGGCAACTCTATTTATATTTACTTTATTTTTACTTATATCTCATCCTCAACTCTAAATTATTGTTAATTAAAATTATGTATTTAAAATATTTATTTCATACTTAATAGTAAACATAGCAGTATTGGTACTCCGAAAGAACAGCAAATATTGTCTAATATGCTCTAATAAGAGAAAAAAATTTAATTTCTAATTTAAAATACAGTAAAATCTGCTAAGACGGTATTCTAGGCAACCTGAAAAGACTTCTGTTTTAGTGAGGTTTCCGCCTGATAAAGTACGTCAGTTATTGAAATTACATTTTTTTTTCTTTACGACTTGTAAATTTACCATTTAAGGCAGTATACTTCGTTACAGACTGGTTCCATGTTATCAGATTTTATTGCATTAACAAATTACGTGTAGGGGTTTTAGCAGCTTAAGAAATAAATTATGTCTATTTTACTTCGAATAAAAGTTATTAACATATCAAACGTTTATGCGCAATTATTTTTCTTAATTATTTCGTAACTATATAACTTTCATTAATCATGCATTATTAATCAGTTCTCTCGAATCTAATTTCAAAGAGGAAGCTTTTTAATTAATGCATTGCCATACTTCCGTTCACTTTCATACATTCTTAACATATCTCAACATATATCCATAACATTACGTGATACCTTAATTTTAGAAACTTAATTAATACTCCAACAAATTTCCTCCCATTTGATGCTATTGCTTTAATTTCCTGAAATATTATTATGGAACTAAAGACTTCCTGATTTTTGAATGACTTATTTCTCTATTTAATTTCGAGCAGAAAATATTAAAAATTTCATGCTGGTAGTTAAAACTATTTTAAATAACTGTTGCTTTTACAAATTTAACTAATTACATCACATGTTCTAATATAACAGTCAAGTCTATTCAACAAAGTCAAATAAATTTAAAGAAACAAGTTGGAAATTGCACGTCAAACGTGGCAAATAAGGTGCGTTCGTACTATAACTAGTTTTATAAATACTTTTTGCACCGCATATTGTGCTAAATGTATATTTTAGTGCACTTCATAAGTGCATATCCCTTTCATTCTGTTCAAAAGGCTGTAACATCATTAAACTGCACTTGGAATATTTTTTTCCCATTGGCAGTAATGTAACGGAAAAATTTGACTGTCCCTGTAATTAAACTATACATCCGATTTTCATAAAATTTGAAATGACTCGATAAAATGTTGCAACAATTATACAGTGTATCCACGTATAACCTGATCGACCTTTATTTTCGCAACCGTTGGTCCTAGATGCATACTTCCAATTACAACAAGTTGGAAATTGCTCGTCAAACGTGGCAAATGAGGTGCGTTCGTACTATAACTAGTTTTATAATTATTTTTTGCACCCCATATTGTACTGAATGTATATTTTTTGCGCTTCATAAGTGCATAGTCTGTAACATCATTAAAATGCATTTACAATAATTTTTTCCCCATTCCCCGTAATGTAACGGAAAACTTTTGACTGTCCATGTAATTAAACTATACATTCGATTTTCATAAAATTTGAAATGGCTCGACAAAATTTTGCAGCAATTATATATTTAAGATTTCAGACCATTCGGAAGGCTGTAAAATCATTAAAATGCATTTGCAATAATTTTTTCCCATTGGCCATAATGTAACGGAAAACTTTTGGGTGTCCATGTAATTAAACTATACATCCGATTTTCATAAAATTTGAAATGGCTCAACACAATTTTGCAGCAATTATATATTAAAAATTTCAGACCATTCGGAAGGCTGTAAAATCATTAAATGCATTTGCTATATTTTTTTCCCATTGGCCGTGATGTAACGGAAAACTTTTGGGTGTCCCTGTAATTAAACTATACATCCGATTTTCATAAAATTGGAAATGGCTCGACAAAATTTTGCAGCAATTATATATTAAAAATTTCAGACCATTCGGAAGTCTGTAACATCATTAAAATTCACTTGCAATAATTTTTCCCATTGGCCGTAATGTAACGGAAAACTTTTGGGTGTCCCTGTAATTAAACTATACATCCGATTTTCATAAAATTGGAAATGGCTCGACAAAATTTTGCAGCAATTATATATTAAAAATTTCAGATCATTCGGAAGTCTGTAACATCATTAAAATTCACTTGCAATAATTTTTCCCATTGGCCATAATGTAACGGGAAACTTTTGGGTGTCCCTGTAATTAAACTATACATCCGATTTTCATAAAATTTGAAATGGCTCAACAAAATTTTGCAGCAATTATATATTAAAAATTTCAGACCATTCGGAAGGCTGTAAAATCATTAAAATGCATTTGCTATAATTTTTTCCCATTGGCCGTAATGTAACGGAAAACTTTTGGGTGTCCCTGTAATTAAACTATACATCCGATTTTCATAAAATTGGAAATGGCTCGACAAAATTTTGCAGCAATTATATATTAAAAATTTCAGACCATTCGGAAGTCTGTAACATCATTAAAATTCACTTGCAATAATTTTTCCCATTGGCCGTAATGTAACGGAAAACTTTTGGGTGTCCCTGTAATTAAACTATACATCCGATTTTCATAAAATTGGAAATGGCTCGACAAAATTTTGCAGCAATTATATATTAAAAATTTTAGACCATTCAGAAGTCTGTAACATCATTAAAATTCACTTGCAATAATTTTTCCCATTGGCCGTAATGTAAAGAAAAACTTTTGATTGTCCCTGTAATTAAACTATACATCCGATTTTCATAAAATTGGAAATGGCTCGACAAAATTTTGCAGCAATTATATATTAAAAATTTCAGATCATTCGGTCGGGTAGTTTTTGCTCTGTTATATGCGGACGGACAGACAGACGGACGGACAGACGGACGGACAGACGGACGGACAGACGGACGGACAGACGGACGGACAGACAGACGGACTGAACGACGACTATAGGTGCTACGTATTTATATAATTACGAACGCACCTAAAAATGGTTTAAATAAGTTAAAGAATTATTTTTAAAGCGATTTGGGTCAAGAAAAACATTTATTAAAAAATTACGAAATTTAAATTTTTATACGCTCCCCCGGTCCTATAAGTGATATTTACTAAATATTTACTGTGACACTAACAAGTAAGACAAAAAAAGTTCCATTCAACTAACATTAAAATTGACCGAGTTATGAAACTTTGAAATGCCTGAGTTTAAAATTTGTACTCGAACTTTAACTTACTTTCAAATGTCCGAAAGAAGTTAAATTTTACATACTTACTTAAATCCGATGACAATGCAATATTATTATGATTTTCGACTCTTACCATCTTATACATACTTATATTAGAGGATAACACAAAAAAATTCGTATAGATTACCGTCAAGAAGGTTAAGAAAGAGTTTTAGATTAGATAACATAAACCTGCGATGGTTGTTTTTTTTAACTTTTATAGTTACATTTTACGTATTTTTTAACGCTGAATCAAAAAATTACCTTCACTTTTAACTATTATGTCAATATTTTTCGATAATCGTAAATTTCAAGATTAAAAAATAGCGCAAAAATCTGATATTATAAAATAGATGTAAGACTTTTTTTATTCAGTTTAATTTTATTTAATTCAATAATTTATTAGATTTTTTGGCTTATACTGGGTTTCTTATAGCTAAACAGCTCGGGGGTCCGATGAAGTTGGGAGGGGAGGGGGGAACAATTTTAACTTTTAGCTTTTCAACTTTAAAATTTGCGATTTGAGGAAATTCCTTACGTGATGGTTTAAAATGAAGGTCATTTTCGGATTCAGTGCTAAAAAATACATAAGAATCAATTTTCAAAAGCTAAAAAACTTGGCGCAACCCAAAATTTGAAAGACAGTGTAATCTAACAGCATTTTAAAATATGTATCATTATGTAAAGAATTGAGGCTGTTGTTTTTCATCCTTTTATTTAACAAAAAAAATTGTTATTTTTATCCTCTTATAATGTTCAGTACAAATTGTATATTTTGCAGTAATATGTCAGAATGATTAAAGATTTCAAATTTATATAGCAATGCTAATTTTTCTCTCAACCATTTCTTTAATATATCTGACGAAATTATATTTCTACTAAATTTGTGAATGACCCCTAATATGCAGTAAAAAATATATTCCATCTTTAAACAACTACTACTCGGTCAATTTTAATTGTAGAATAACGGGACTTTTTTTTGCCTTACTTGCCAGTGTAACAGGGAAATTTTACTAAATATAACTTATAGGACCGGGGGACCGTATAAAAATTTAGATTCTGTAATTCTTTACTAAATTGTTTTTTAACTTCAAACTTTTTTTTATCTTAACCCTGCATCTAATTTTGACCATTTTTGTAATTGGAAGTATGGACTAGGAAGTCTAGGACTAACGGTTGCAAAATTAAAGGTCGGTCAGGTTATACGTGGCCACACTGTATATTTAAAATTTCAGACCATTCGGTTGGGTAGTTTTTGCTCTGTTATATTTGGATAGACGGACAGATCGACTGAACGACGACTATAGGGTGCTAGGTGCTACGTATTTATATAATTACGAACGCACCTAAAAGTATTCATTGCTTTAGAAGTGCATATCTGCGGATTCAATTGTCTAATTTGTTGTAAGAAATTTTATTATTATAATTATTATAATTAATATGCAAAATGATACTTACTATATTCCCACAAAAAATATTTTCGCTATCTTAAATATATATATATATATATATATATATATATATATTCTCTCTTTCTTTCATTTCGTTCATGAAAATATCCAGAACTGTTAAAACCAAACAGAGTATAAACTGTGGAAACGCGACCTGCGTATAGCGGAATTCTAAGTTAAGATTCTACGCTAGTCACGGAGGAAACTCTCAATCTAATGTTAAATCAATGGAAGGATTCCCTTCAAATTTCAAGTTTGCTCTTAATATTTTTAAATGATTTGTTGCATAAGATTACTGAAGTGATATCTACTCTCGATACTTTCATACTTTTAAGTAGATTTCGTATGAAATACCACCTATTGCAATCTCCCCTATGTCGGAATTTCTGAAAAACTTTCGCAGATCTACGCCGATCATGACCCTTAGAACCCAAAATCACCCCCAGTTCAAAACTTTATCTATCTATCTATCTATTTATATCACTTTCTTATGGAAATGATAACTTCCGTAATTCCGCACAAATCTCTTCCAAACTGATACATAAAATCAAGGGGTAGAAAATCTCGGTCAAGTTCGTTAATGAGCAAAATCGGACAGAGGGAATATAAATAGGGAACGGTTTTGTGAAAACCTAAAAAAGCCCAAAACTTCTTCTTAATTTTTATGCATATCCAATCAGTTTAAAGTTATTATTACTTCTAGGAAAACGCCAAAAATTTATGCATCACAGATTTTTCATAAAATTAAAAGTGGGCTCAAGATGCGCAAAAATAGGGTTTTAGGGAGAAAAAAAATCATAACTTGGTCAATTCTTACGATGTCAAATTCACTTATTATAAATCTGCTTAATATTATCAAGAACTTTTATATTGACAAGTATTTGATAGGATTAAATCTTACTGCAAGAAAATATAAAAAACATAAAAAATGGGGGGGGGGGGGGGTTAAGCAGAAAAATATACATAACTTCGTCAATTCACAAGATATCTAATTTACCGCGCACCATATAATGCGCCCTGAGGAAAGGCCCAGCGCCCCCCTCCCCAATAGTCTTAGTCTAATATTCATCTGCAGCAATTAACGCTTAATCTTAAATAGTAACCATTTCTAATCAACTAGGTCAGATAAACAACACCCGATCTCCGCTGCGAAACTATAGATTGACCGTCATAGTAAGTAGCCAAAGTACTCTTCAAATTAAGTTAATGTCTGTTAGTATTCTTAACCAATTACTAGTAATTTAGGTAATATCGCGACCTTTACACTTAGATAGCTCTGACCTGGTGCATAGGATAATTATAATTTATATCAAAGTATTAAAGCTAATCCTAAAGTTAAAAGTGTAATAAACATGTCCAACTAACGCCCTTCCCTTTAAGGTTGTTTTTTCTTTTTTGACTGCTTCCTTTTTATTAGGTGCATATAGGCTGTATTTAAGTTTTCTGTGTTTAAGTCTTCTGGTTTTAAGTTTTCTACTTGTCATACTTAAAACCGGAATCAAAGAACATATAGCAGACATCAAATACAACAGAAGAACCAAAGCTTTGGGAAGATTATGCAGCGAAGAACCTTTACGGATCGTTTTTAAAAATAGCAAGTTAATTTATACATCAAGATTTTATTTACCATCCATAATCCGAGAATCAAAAAAGACATTTTTACGCAACAAGAATATTTTCAATGATTTAGAGTCCCTAGATTTACCTAAAATTTGGAAAGAGATGCTATGTAATTTTAGTAACAATAGTAAAACTTAATCCACGCTCGCAAATAGCCAAGATAATTTTAATTTTTATTTTATGTTTTGCAATATTTTTCATTATGCATGTTGTCTCGTGACATTATTTACCATGTTATTGTTTTGTTAAATTATATGAAAATTAATCCATGCTCACAAATAACTAATTCAATTTTAATTTATTTTATGTCTGCAATGTTTTTCATTATGCATCATGTCTCGTGACATTGTTTACTATGTTTATTGTTTTTAAATTACGTGAAAATATTTTCTATCGTGAATGATTTTTAAAATGTCACCGTTGGTGCGACGAAACGATCGTCAATCTTAATAAATGATATTTTATCACTTTCTATAGCACTGTTTTACTTAATCTGTTTATAACTGTTTTGCAATATTATTTTTTGTTCATTTTACGCAATATGTGACGTAAATGTGACGTAATTTCTCCTATTTAAGACTTCTAACGCATATTAATGAATATATTATTTTACAATATTCTTTCTCTTTTAAAATTTAAGTATAAATATAGTTTTTATGACGTAATTTTTAATGAGTTCCTGCTTTTTATATTTCCTGTTTATAACAGTCACGTGTAAAATAAATTTTTAAATTGAAGCAAACATTATTATAATAAAACACTCATACTACAATATATATTAAAACACACATACACATAAATAACGCATGTATTCAACAGTTAAAGGTATATATAAATATTATACAGACATACAAACAATAAATA
The DNA here is from genome assembly GCA_963932465.1 of Maratus speciosus. Lineage (NCBI taxonomy): Eukaryota > Metazoa > Arthropoda > Arachnida > Araneae > Salticidae > Maratus > Maratus speciosus. The sequence continues at coordinate 75,329,240 of OZ010792.1, forward strand.
CAATAAACCCAACTGGAGATTGTTATTATTGTTTTATTGTTTTATTATGCAATTATTGTTTGCGCTGTTTATACAGTTGGCAACAGTTTAAATTAATACCATTTTCTGAAATATGTAAAAAATATCTCTCGAAATGTTGAAAATTTGAATTTAAAATAGAAATAAAACCTCAAAAAAGGAGTCAAATTAAAAAACTAAATGCAGTCTGCACATCGAGAAATTCTGATGCATAAAATGATCTGAAACTGATTAAATTCCCATGCACAGTTTTTTCTCATATATAACTTTTTTAATGGAACGATTTTGTCCAACTTTAGTATTAAATATCTCTTAAAATAATTCTTTGATTTGAAAACTGTCTGCATCAGCGTGTTTATCAAACATTTCTCTATAACACCACCGATTTTCATATTTTTGTATGCAATATTTTGTTTAATATTAACGAAGAAACCATTTAACTTAAAATTTAGGTATTTTTCCAGTATTTTCCGGTATTTTCCAGCCTTGGCGAAGAAGGAAATTTGGCAACATATTTTCCGGGAACCTATCCACTGACACGCATTTTTTTCGATATTTATACGATTTATTTAACATTAAAAAAGCCATTTATCTAATTTTATACAGAAACATAAGTAATTTGCACATAAAAAACATCAATAATATACACATAAAATACATATATAAACTAACAAAAAAGCTCATCAAGTTTGTTTTCATAGCTATTTATATGATTTGACAACAAATCTCACTTTCTGATGCCTGAATTACACCAAGCTTTTCAAAAAAACGTCAAAGCCCTTACAGTGGAAAAGGGCACAGATGTCATATATTGGCGCGATTTTTTTCTGGCGCCAATGTCATATACGCCACGGGTACTTAACTGCCGCCAAAGTGTCGTTATTTTGATTGATATGGTAACCCGAGTGTTGTTGTTTATGCTGTTGATGTTTTCTCCAAATTGGCGTCGGGAAAAAATTGCGACAATATTGCTTATATGACATCTGTACATGGAAAGGTATCAAATTGTCTAATATTCTGCGCTATCTGCGCTATATTTTGTACTATATACAAGGTGGGAGGGGGTGAAAAGTTTAAACGTTAAATAAAATTTCTACAAAAAAAGTATAAGACTAAAAAGTTCAGAGTAAAATAACTGCAAAATAAGACAAAACAAGAAAAAAAAATCATGCGTTAAGCATATAATATGAAACACTTTCCAACACTTCCTGAATGCTTTAACAAAACTTCGTTATTTAGGGAAATATGGTAAATAAAATAACTAAATGAACATTTTAGAAAACGCATAAAAAATTTTAAAATTTGATTTCAGCAGTTACCGTCGATAGCCAATAGTACCGTTATTACAAACCACTATTTAGCTAAAATTTAATTTAAACTAAAACACTCTTAAAACTACTGAAATCACATTCCAGATATTATCATTCATAGACGGTTATGTATCCAATTCTTTTCGTGAACCTGTATATAATTTTATCTATATTCTACAAACACTTCTTAGTAAACTAAATGCAGTTCAGCGTAAAAATGCACATAACTCCTTTAAAAACCACCTTTAAGCAATTTACTCTCATACTCAGTAACCCTTACTAATTTTTTGTGTAGCCCTGTATATGAACTATAGCATTTATACATACAGTATAGTATGCATAAATATAGTGAAACATAAAAGCGCATATCATAATTAAAAATTCATTTCCAGCAATCATCGCTTATGTTCAGTACTTCGGAGAAAAGTTTGTTGGCGAGAAAAATGTTTGGCAACGTATTTTCTGACAACCTATTTATTGTTTCATATTCACAAGCAATTTTTTCCATATGTGTACAATTTATTTGGTACTACTTAGTTAACCCGTCGACCAAAAATCTATCGCCAAACTCTAAGATTAAAGGCCAATAATGGTTTATCGTAAATGTCACATTCACTTGACTTTAAGCAAGTTAGGCGTGGTTACGTCATCAAGTGATATTTATTTCGACGTTTTTTTTTTGTATATTTACTAGGGGACTCTGCTCCCTAGGAGCTACGCTCGCCAACCCCCGTTCAGGCACACCAAAATCCAAAAAGCACGCTAATTTGATCGGCTTTAAAAATATTGAATTAAAAAAAAACAGTAGCGATCTCTCTGTAAACGGGTTTCCATTCGTTTTCCTTGGATTGGGGATTTTCAAGACCAAATCTGCTGCTGTTAAGAGATACAATGGCTGTTTTAGTATTTAATTAAAAAAAATTAGTTAAACATTTGAAAATAAGCTAATGTAAAATGAATTAAGTAAACAGTGTCATTGTCTCCCGGTATTTTTTAACAGTGCTATAAGATAGTTCTTTTAAATAATTCATTTTAAATGCATCGTTTCAAATCTGACGTAATTTACACCAAAGTTTTATTTCTCTTATTAATATTCACGTGAAAATACTTTTGTTGTTAGAAAGAAATATTATTTGCGCTGTCTTCGAATTCACGATAATAGTTGAAAAGATTATCTCAAAATATCTCGCGCAAATATATTTTTCAATTCAAATTGTTTCGACATATTTTTTGGCCATTTTAAATAGGACGTAATTTCCTCCAATTACAAGTTTTAACGCATAATAATGATTTTTTTATTTTAAGATTTTGTTTCTCTTTTAAAATTCATGCGTAAATATGGTTCTTATGACGCAATTTTCCTGTTTTTAACATGTAATCATTTAATTCTAATTTTAAAGTTTTTTTCTCTGTTTGTAATAGTCACGTGTAAATAAATTTTTAATTTGAAGTAAACATTATTGTTTGCGCTGTTTATGCAATTGGCAACAGTTTTAATTAATAACATTTTCAAAAATTTGTAAAAATTATCTCTCGAAATGCTGAAAATTTGAATTTAAAATTGAAATAAAACCTCAAAAAATGAGTCAAATTAAAAAACTAAATACAGTCAGACACCGGAAAATTCTGACGCATAAAATGATTTAAAAATGATTAAATTCTCATGTATAGTTTTTGCTCCAATAAAACTTTTTAAATGGAACGATTTTGTTCAACTTTAGCAATAAATATCTCTTAAAATAATTCTTCGATTTGAAAAATGTCTGCATCAGCGTATTTATCAAACATTTCTCTATAATACCACGGATTTTCATATTTTTGTATGCAACAGTTTTTTTAATATTAACGATGAAAGGCCATGCTTAAGCATTCAAATTGGATGCCGATCTACCCGGAATCTCTACGCAGATTTTCATTGGTCCATTTCCAAATCAAAGCATCAAAACTTTTTTATATATATAGAAGGATATAAAAAAAGCTATTTATCCATTTTCATAAAGAAACAGAAGAAATTTTTGCACAGATGTCATATACGCATCGGGTTTGGCGTGATTTTTTTTCTGACGCCAATTTGGCAAATATCTCGCTTTCGAATACCAGTTGCATATATGTTTTTAAATTATTTGCTATTATTTTGAAAAGGAAACAACAGTAAATAAATAAAAGTTTAATTAATAATTATAGAATAAAACAGTTTATATAATTAGAAAAATAAAATAAAAGTAAATAAACATTTTTTTAATAAATAAAAAACAATAGCCGAGTTACCATATCAAGCAAACTAACACCATTTTGGCGCCCCGGTGCATATATGACATCTCTACCGTAATTTGTATATAAAAAAATATGGTACTACTTAGTTATCCTGTCGACCAATTTCGTTAAATCATATAAATCGCCAAACTACTCCCCAAACCACTCGCCAAATTATACAAATTGACACAATTTTTATTTTAAATAAGGAAAGAACAAATAAGTTAGTATAACATTAATAAAAATAAAAGTAAAACGTCGAAATAAAAATCATTTGATGATGTAAACACGTGTAACTTGCTTAAAATCAACTGAATGTGACATTTACGATCAACCATTATTGGCATTTAATCTTATAGTTTGGCGATAGATTTTTGGTCGACGGGATAACTAAGTAGTACCAAAAATATTATATATATTTAGGGTACTTGTTAGTTATCCCGTCGACCAAATTACTGTCGCCAAACTGTAAGATTAAATGCCAATAATGGTTGATCGTAAATGTCACATTCACTTGACTTATACGCGTTTACGTCATCAAGTGATTTTTATTTCGACGTTTTATTTGCATTTTTATTAATGTTATACTAATTTATATGTTCTTTCGGTATTTAAAATAAAACTTATGTCAACTTGCATAATTTGGCGAGTGGTTTGGCGATTTATATAATTTGGCGAAATTAGTCGACGGGATAACTAACAAGTACCATATTTAGAAATTATTTTTTATGTATATAAATACCTATATAAACAAAAATTAAAATTTTGTTAGATTTGTTTTCATAGCTGTTTATATATTTTGGCAACATATCTCACTTTCTGATGCCCGAATTGCGCCAAGCTTTTTTTAAAAATGCAAAGTGTCCTATAGTGGAAAAGTAGCTAAATAAATAATTAATAATAATAAATACATGTATAAACGAAAATAAAGATTCATCAGGTTTGTTTTCGTAGCTATCTAATCTATATATTTTGGCAATATATCTCACTCTCTGAAGCCCGAATTGCGCCAAGCTTTTTTAAAAAATGAGCCATAATGGAAATGTACTTAAATAAATAATTAATAGAAATAACCAATTATATAAACTAAAACATTTTATTTCGAGATCAAAACATTGCTTTTAATTTCGATTAAAAAGTACGCCTATCCTAAAATAACATAAGTTGAAATTAGGTTGACAGCTTAATATCTCATTCCACAAACCTAAACAAACACAAGTGATTCATTCAGCGTGAACCGTAAAAAATATTGGTACTTGTAAGTTATCCCGTCGACCAAATTACTGTCGCCAAATTATAAGAATAAATGTCAACAATGGTTGATTGTAAATGTCACATTCACTTGGCTTACACGTGTTTACATCATCAAGTGATTTTTATTTCGATGTTTTATTTGTATTTTTATTAATGTTATACTAATTTACTTGTTCTTTCGTTATTTAAAATAACAATTATATTGATTTGTATAATTTGGCGATTGGTTTGGCGATTTATATAATTTGGCAAATTTGGTCGACGGGATAACTAATAAGTACCAAAATATTAAACTATTGAGGTAATTATTCACAAAGTAAGTTCTCCAACAATCAGTGGACAATATTCTCATGATATCATAGTACGTAAAATGGTGGCGGTATCATTTGTTTATGGTTTGAATTCACAAAGATTTTATTTTGCAATGTGTCTTAGTTACATTACTTCATTGTCATATTTACGAGCTGAGAACAAAGGTATATTTTTTCATTATTTAGTTATTAAATAATGAAAAAAATTATAAATGCATGCTTTGAAAATTTTAAATAAATTTCTTTCTTAATACTAAAAATTAACATTGACGTAACAGCGAGTTTAAGTTAAATAAGTTTAACTGTTTAATTCTGTTGTAATGTTCAAAATAACTGCATTTGTTAGATTTCAGTAAACAACATCATGGCCCGATTAAACTTCGAAGTTAGAGGAAATACAATGCCATTTCAAAACCTTTCTTTTGGAGAAGCTTTTCTAAATTCCACGTATACATGGAAACTCTTCAGCGTTACAAATATTATTCCTAGGACCGACATAACATCAGAACGGCCGGTAATTTTACACAAGTTTTTAAAAACTACTTTATATCAGAAATTTTATTAAAAACTGGTTACGTCTTTGTTATAGCGGCCCACACAATTCTGATTATGACAAATTGCAGGCAATTTCGCCAATGTCGTAACCAAGATCGTGAAGTACACACATATAATACCATTTCATTAAATCGTATACGATAGTTTAATAGTTTTTACCTTACTTCAAGTGTGTAATTTATTTATTTTTAAGAACTAACAATCTCAATTGTCTATTATATGAATTTAAAATAACGTAAACAAAGATTGAATAGACATGACCGCAAAAAGCCTCAAATCCGCATAATACTTGGAACCAAACAGTGCACATTAGTGGTCTTCTACTGTCACAGTTTTTCATAAATTTGTGTCGTTCTTAAAATGTGTTATTTCCATCTATCACTGCGGAACAACCGAGATAAATTCATATTCTTGCACATGAGTTGTAATTATCTTTATATCCAATTTTCCGTCATTTTTAACGGGCTACCTTTCTAGTATATTAATATTTCTGGTATCCAAATGTAGTTTTTTAGATTTCTTGCAAATGACATTAATGATAGAAATTAATAAATAGAAAATGATTTTTAAAAAAAGGCTGAAAATAATGTGACTGTTGAAATAGTCTTAAAAATATATTTATTTTCATTAAAGTTCTGAACAATAATTATGTGTGTATTCGAATGAAACACACTATATTTTTTTTGTGATTAAACGGACTATGATTCTTGTTTCTTCTTCAATTTTTTTTCTGTGTTTTCTTTACCACCTCTTATAGATTGCACTTGGAATTTTCAATCACTTTGTGTATGTTTAAATTCCAATATATATATACTTTTTTGATATACATATTTACAAATACACAAATACGCACGTAAGGTTCGTTTTGTAATTTATATTAGCTATACAAAAATCCCACGTTATTTCTTTTTTATACTAAATTCGCATGTAAGGTTCGTTTTGTAATTTGTCTTAGATATATATATAAATCCCACGTCATTTCTTTATGATGATCTATTTTTAATTTGTTTCAAATGCAAAATATTTTGTTCATTGATATAAAATTAATCAATGCACGAGATGTTAAATATAAAATAACTGTAAATTTAATTTGAATTAAAATCTGATATTTAAAATGTTTAATTCGCACTTATTGATTATGATTAAGAACAAACGAAATTTTAAAACCTCTGAAACAACAGGGAATATTGTCTAATAAGCTCTAATAAATGCAGAAAATTTATTTCGTTTATTTCCTGTGACCAGTCAAAAGTGCACCATGACTTTACGGGCACACTGTATATAACTTTCGTTAATCATGCATTTTCACCCAGTTCTCTTGAATTTAATTTCATGAGAGGAATATTTTTAATTAATGTATTGTCATACTTCCGCTCACTTGCATACATTCCGAAAATACCTTAACACATATACAAAACATTATGTGATATCTTAATTTTAGAAACTTAATTAATACACCAATCAATTTCCTCCCAATTTTAATGCTGTTATTGCATTAATTTCCTGATGTATTATTATGGAACTAAAGACTTCCTGACTTTTCAATTACTTCTTTCTCTATTTACTTTCGATATCAAAATATAAAGTTAAAGCAATTTTAAATAACTGCTGCATTTACAAATTCATTTAATTAAAGCATTTATTCTAAAATAATAGTAAAGTTTAGACAACGAACTCAAATTGATTAAAACACAAAAATATTTATTGCTGCGTGCATATCTGCGGTTTCAATTGTCTAATATAATGTAATAATTTTTGTTATAAAAATTAATTAGTAAAATGATATTAAAGATATTCACAAAAAATATGTTTCTCCCTTTCATTTCCTTCATGATAGCATTCGGAACTCTAAAAAATTAAAAGAGTAAAAACTGTGAAAATGGAACAAGTTTATAGCAAAATCTATTGTTTGTTAACAGCCTACACTAGTCACGCGAAGATTAATCACACTCTGACGCTAATGTTAAACCAACAGCAGTATTCTTTTCAAATTTCTTGTTTGCAGCTTAATATTTTTAAATGATACTTTGCGTAGTATTCCTGGAGTCGATATCTACTTTCGGTATTTTCGTACTTTTGAGTGAAAGTATTCTGATAACTAGAAAACAGGAATTCTGCTTTTTAGGTAGCTTTCATTACAAAAAGTCCTTCCGGCCAGTGCCGGGAGGAAGAGGTAGCTTTCATAATCCTTATTTAAAAAAAGCCAACTTATATCATGCAAACACAGGAAGCTCAATTTAGTGGAAACCGAATATAGGAGATTCAATACTAATTTTTATCAATATAATGAATGAGAATTTCGCGAAATTAGTCAGCTTTATCCAAGCTGCTTTTGTTTGAAGTAACTTATATTTGGCTGCCAAATTCGGTAATTTCTTAAAGTGCCTGCCATTTTAAGACAACATGGTGGATGAGGCTAACGAGTGAACTTGGTCGAGACCTTAGTAATTGCTGTGCACATGCTCACTCACATCGGAATCGGTTGATATATACGAGTACTGTTGCATGCAAATAATCAGATTTTTCAAAATGTCACCCACAATAGAAATTGAAACTGCTATATCTGAGCCATTTTTTAAGGTAAAGACAAACAAAAAGTGCTCCTGAATCCTTTTCAAGGTCAAATACTTAAGAAAGAAACCTTTTTAGATTTCAAATTTTTTTGCACTTCACTTTAAATATATATATTTTTATAAATTTAATGGCCGCCATTTTGAAACAAGATGGCTGATGAATCTGGCCAGCGAACTTGGTCGAGGTATTGATGTATACTATCCACATGCCTTCTTACATCGAATTAGGCGAATACGTGTGTTATCGCGTGATAAATACAAGATCGTTTCAAAATGTTAGCCATGCTAGAAATTCAAAGTGCTATAATTCAACCATTTTTTAAGATATAAACAAAAGAACAAATTTTCAGAAACAAAAACTGCTCTGGGATCTTTGTTTTAAGGTCAAACACATACGAAAAAAATCTTTTTCGTTTTCCATATTTTTGGTATCTCATTTTAATTTTTTTATTTTTTTAAATGGCCGCCATTTTGAAACAAGATGGCGGATGAAGATGGCCAACGAACTCGGTCGAGACATTAGTATGTACTATGTATGAACGAAGTTACATCCAAATCGGTTCATAAATACGCCTTTAATCGCAAGACAAAAATCAGGTCGTTTCAAAATGTCAGCCACGCTAGAAATTCAAAATGCTGCAACTTAGCCATTTTTTAAGATATAGACGAAACAAAAACTGCTCCGAAAATCTTTGTATAAGGGTCAAATACATAAGAAAAAAATATTTTTCCATTTTAAATTTTTTGGTACCACATTTCAAACTTTAAATTTTTTTAAAAATTTTAAATGGCCGCCATTTTGAAACAAAATGGCGGATGAAGCTGGCCAACGAACTCGGTCAAGACATTGGTATGTACTATGTACACACCGAATTATATCGAAATCGGTTCATAAATACGCCTTTTATCGCGTGACAAAATTCAGGACGTTTCAAAATGTCAGTCAAGCTAGAAATTCAAAATGCTATAACTCAGCCCTTTCTTAAGATATAGACGAAACAAAAACTGCTCCCGAATCTTTTTATCAAGGTCAAACACATAAGAAGAAAATATTTTTTCAATTTTCAATTTTTGGTACCACAATTCAAATTTAAATTTTTCTTAAAAATTTAAATGGCCGCCATTTTTAAACAAGATGGCGGGTGAAGCTGGCCAACGAACCCGGTCGAGACATTGGTATGTAATACGTATAAACGAAGTTACATCCAAATCGGTTCATAAATACGCCTTTTATCGCGTGACAAAATTCAGGACGTTTCAAAATGTCAGCCACGCTAGAAATTCAAAATGCTATAACTCAGCCATTTTTTAAGATATAGACGAAACAAAAACTGCTCCGGAATTTTTGTATAAAGGTCAAATACATAAGAAAAAAATATTTTTCCATTTTTAAATTTTTGGTACCACATTTCAAGTTTTAATTTTTTTTAAAAATTTTAAATGGCCGCCATTTTGAAACAAAACGGCGGATGAAGCTGGCCAACGAACTCGGTCGAGACATTGGTATGTACTATGTACACACCGAATTACATCGAAATCGGTTCATAATTACGGGAGTTACAGTGTGACATAGGTCAGATATATATATATATATATATATATATATATATCAATTTTGAACGGAGGGTGGTTTCGGGGTCTGGGGGTCATGATCGATGAAAATATACCAAAATTTTTTGAAATCGCTTTCCTCCGAACGTCTGCAATAGGTAGCTTTTTTGTAAAGAAAGCTACCTAAAAGCTACCTATTGCAGCCGTTCGGAGGAAAACGATTCCGAAAAATTTTGGTATATTGTCAGTGTCACCGATCATGACCCCTAGACCCCGACACCACCCTCCGTTCAAAATTGATATATATATATATATATATATATATTTATATTTATATATATCCATATATATATATCTGATCTTTGTCATACTGTAACTCTAGTATTTATGAACCGATTTCGATAAAATTTCTCATGTAAGTAGTACATACCAATGTCTCGATCGAGGTCGTTGGCCAGCTTCATCCGCCATCTTGTATCAAAATGCTGGCCATTTAAAAAATTTAAAAAATTTTTCAATTTAAAATGAGGCACAAAAAAATTAGACATTGAAAAAGATTTTTTTCTTATGTGTTTGGGCTTGATACAAAGATTCTGGAGCATTTTTCGTTTCGTGTATATCTTAAAAAATGGCTGAGTTATAGCACTTTGAATTTCTAGCATGGCTGACATTTTGAAACGAACTGATTTTTGTCACGCGATAATACACGTATTTATGAACCGATTTAGATGTGACAAGGTATGTGTATAGTACATACCATTGTCTCGACCGACTTCGTTGGCCAGCCTCATCCACCATCTTGTTTCAAAATGGTGGCACATTTAAAAAATTTTAAAAAAATTTAATTTAAAAGTGAGGTACAAAATAATTAGAAATTGAAAAAGATTTTTTCCTTATGTGTTTGAGCATGATTCAAAGATTCCGGAGCATTTTTTGTTTCGTCTATGTCTTAAAAAATGGCTGAGTTATAGCACTTTGAATTTCTAGCATGACTGACATTTTTAAACGATCTGATTTTTGTCAGGCGACAATATGCGTTTTTATGACTGATTTGGATGTGACAAGGCATGTGCATAGTACATAGCAATGTCTCTACCGAGTTCGTTGGCCAGCTTCATACGCCATCTTGTTTCAAAATGTCGACCATTTAAAATTTTAAAAAAATTAAAATTTAAAATCAAGCACAAAAAAATTATATATCGAAAAAGATTTTTTTCTTATGTGTTTGAGCTTGATACGAAGATTCCGGAGCATTTTTTGTTTCGCCTATATCTTAAAAAACGGTTGAGTTATAGCACTTTGAAATTCTAGTGTGGCTGATATTTTGAAACGATCTGATTTATGTCACGCGATGACACGCGTATTTATGAACGGATTTGGATATAACTTGGTATGTACTATGTACATACCAATGTCTCGACCGAGTACGTTGGCCAACATCATCCGCCATCTTGTTTCAAAATGGCGGCTATTAATTTTTTTTCTATTTTAATTTAAAATGAGGTACAAAAATTAGAAATTGAAAAAGATTTTTTTCTTATGTATTTGATCTTGATACAAAGATTCTGGAGCATTTTCCGTTTCGTCTATATCTTAAAAAATGGCTGAGTTATAGCACTTTGAATTTCTAGCATGGCTGACATTTTGAAACGATCTGATTTTTGTCACACCATAACACATATATTTAAGAACCGATTAGGATGTGAGAAGGCATGTGCATAGTGCATAGCAATCTCCCGGCCAAGTTCGTTTGCTAACTTCATCCGCCATCTTGTTTCAAAATGGCGGCCATTTAAAAATTAAAAAAAAATTAATTTAAAATGAGGTACAAAAAAATTAGAAATTGAAAAAGATTTTTTTCTTATGTGTTTCAGCTTGTTACAAAGATTCCGGATCATTTTTTGTTTTGCCTTTATCTAAAAAAAAAAGGCCCAGATTTAGCAGTTTGAATTTCGAATGCGTCTGACATTTTGAAAAATCTGATTTTTTGCCAGCAACAGCACTCGTATATATCAACCGATTTAGATATGAGTAAGCATGTGCACAGGAATTACTAAGGTCTCGACCAAGTTCATTGGTGAGCTTTGTTGCACCCATTATGTTGTTTTAAAATGGCGGGCTATCACCGATAATTCGAATTATCGGTGATATTAACCCGATCGGGTTAATATAATCATTAATATAATTCGGGATATCACCGAATTTGGCGACAAAATATAAATCACTTTAATAAAACCAGCTTTGATAACGCTGTCTAATTTGGCGAAATTCTCATTCATATTCAATATTGACAAAAATTAGTATTTAATCTTCTATAATCGGGTTCCACTAATTTGAGCTCCGTGTGTTTGAATAATATAAGCTGGCTTTTAAAAAATAAGGAATATGAAAGCTACTTCTTCCTCCCGGCACTGGCCGGAAGGACTTTTCAGAATTTATTGTCGCCCCCGATGAAAAAAAAAATATGTATATATAAATAGTACAAAGCATATTTCAATTTTAAGACTTAAAGCACACGCTTTTATTTTAAGTAAAATGATGTCATTCGTATCCGCTTAAGAACTCCACATTTACGATCCACTCTTAAAAATCTACAGTAATGTATGCATCGGTCGTCACTATCGCGAAATAATACACAAATACAGCAAAAAGATGTCGTCATTAAAGAAACTCGACAAAAAAGGCTATCTAATGATTCATAGGCCTTCATTTGTTTTTAAGTTAATATAGATACTTAAAATTAAATATAGTTTATAATAGCTCCATGTTTTAACAGAAATCATTCGTTTATACTTTTTCAGAATAGCACGTATTTTAAGACCATCTTCACATGATTGCTTGCTAAAAGCTTAAAGCACTTTTCTGGCAAAGGAACAATATAAAAGACGTTCTGAATTACCTAGTTGAGGAGCAATTTAACATCCAATGATCCAATTTTAGGGTGGTCTAACTAGGCCAGGCATATAATTTAATATCTTTTTTCTTTCAATATTTCTGATTTTTATGTAAAATAATTTTTTGTTGTTGTTTCTTCCAGACATAAACAATAGAATTAATAAATGAAAAATGATATTTTGAAATAGCCGAAAGGACTATGGCTGCTATGACTGCTTTATTCTTAAAACTACATTTAATTTTGTTTAAGTGTTGAACAAAAATTATCTGCGGAATCGAATGATATACTCTGTATTTTTGAGAGATTAAACTTATTATGATCGAGGTTTACTGAGGAAAAAATGTTTTCTGTAACATGCTTTACCACCCCTGCAAAATATATACATGTGTAACAAATATTTAAAGCTTATACAGCTAGATGGCAGCACTAGACGATAGCTCCTTATTATAGCGGCTGCCAAATAGTTTTCTTCCATCGTCCCTTGCGATTCGTTTTCTGCAGAGTGCTTTGGATATCGCTTCGGAGAAGGTGCAAAATGCAGGCTGTCTTGCTTTTTTTTCCACCGGAGTTTTTTATGAGAGACGGGAAATGGTGAAATATTTTCGAATCGATGTTTTCACACGCGGCTTTCTTCTGCCGTTCTTTGCGATGTAAATATTGTACATCCTCATGTAAATAACAATATGTCTTGTAGTACAGAATTTTATTAAACATTACTTTCTACTAAAGTATGGAGTGACGTGTCCATTTGAAGTGATGAGTATTATTAAAGATTGTGCGCCTTCTGATGGAAAGTAAGAAGGTAGCTATACATGAACTTTTGAAAAACCTTATGTATATTTAATTTTCGAACTTTAAATTCGAGTGTACAATTTTAATATAAATATTTACAAATATATAAATACGCATGTCAGGTTCTATTTGTAATTTGCCATAAATGTAAGATTTTTACAAATCAAACTTTATTTGTACTTAATGATCTAATTTCAACTTAATTCAAATGCAAAAATTGTTTTCATCGACATAAAATTTATTAATGCGAAAGAGTTTTAACTATAAAATATTATTTTCATAAATATTAAATTAATTAATGAATGAGGGGATTAAATATAAACTATCATTTTCCTCGATATACAAATATTTACTGCATGAGAGGGTTAAATTTTAAATATTTACCGTTTTCCGAAACTAACATAGATAAGAAAAAAAATATTCTTTTATACAAAATAAAAATAAACTACAATGAACTATTTAAAAGCCTCGGGATACTTTTCACATGAGTGTAATTTAAAAGATAATTTTTCTTTTAACAATGTCTTTCCACATTATTTCAAAGAGCACAAAAAATATTGCTGGTTTTAATTTACAAAATTAAAGAAAAAAGTTGTGAATTTGAGAAAATTTTCAAGTTAGATAACAATCATTTGTTGATAATTTACTTCCGTTTTTATGTTTACTAATGTGAACAGCTCTTTTTGATTACACTTTTCATGACGTACGATGAAATACGAAGATTAATTCTCCTGTACTGTTTATTCTTCAGTTAAGATTAAAGAATCAAGTTTAAACATATTTTTCCTTTTAAAACGATGCTTTAAATAAGATTAAACTCTTTTAATTCTATATGTAAAACAATTATTATCAAGTAAACGGTACTTATTTAAAATAAAATGTTAGAATGCAATGAGTGAATAAATAAATAAATATAATTGTTATATCAAGAATGAAAATACAAACTAAATAGAATATATAAGTAAATACAAGGATATATACAGTGGTGGACATCATTATAAGACATCTACCGAATTTCACATAGAATTGAAGAAACGATATAAAGTATAAAAATGCATTACATCAAATATGACAAAAACATAAATTTACTCTGTTATCATATATTATTATTTTATAATAATGATATGTTCATACAATTTAATGAAGAAAACTTAAAAACGTAATGGATAAAATTATAAGAGGGCAACATTTTTTTTGCAAATACAGTGGTCAACATAATTAGCAGACACTAATGGTTTAAAAGAAAATCCTCTAACATGGTTATGCAATATTTGGTGGAGCCGTCATTGTTTTTTAAAGCATGAAAGATGCGATTCGGCATCGAATCTATCAGTTCTAAAAAAATATTGAGAGACAGTTCTTCCCAAGCATATTTTATAGCATTCTTTAGGTCTTCGCCGCATGTAAACTGCCTCCCATTTCGGTAAGATCCCCCACAAGTTTTCGATGGGATTTAAGCCTGGGGAGCGGGAAGTCCACGGAAGAACATTGATACTTTGCTCTGAAAGCCACTTTTTTGTTACGTGTGATGTATGAATCGACGCGTTATCGTGCTGAAATGTGTAGTTTTCGCCGTAAAGAAGTTCGCCGTATAGGGCTAGTTGATCTTTAAGAAGATTCTTATACTTTTCGGAATTCATTCTTGAATGCACCAAAACGATATCGGTTTTCCCTTGAGCCGAAAAACCAGACCAAACCATTACTGAGCATTCACCCATTCGGCGGCTCATTTGTACATTTGGAGACTTCCGTAAATCATGCCAATAATAATGAAACCCATCAGGATCACACAGATTAAACTTTTTTTCATCAGAAAATAACACAGAGTACCATTTAAAGGTCCAGGCCATAGTTTGTTTAGCAAAATTTAAACGGTAAATTTTGTACCGCCTTGGAAGCGGTGGTTTTTTTTCTTCATTTTTTTTATTTCACATAGGAAGCTTTATGCAACACCCGGCGAATGGTTCTCCTTGAACAATTCAGTTTCAAACCATTTTTAATGCCTGCAGTGGTCATCTTATTCTGTGTAGGGAGGGAAAGCACATGGCGCCAGTCTCACGAGAACAAGCAAGGAGTACGTCCAGATCTTTTAATCACCGATCCATTAATTCCTCTTTTCAAAACTTTTGAAGTTGCACATCTAGAGCGTTTATTAACTTTTGAAATATTATTAACTGAAGCACCAGTTTCATTTAATCACCAAATTTCGCGAATTTTGCTTTCTTTTAATTCTGTACCTCGTGGCATGTTTGTAAATGCGTGAAGTCGGTTGTCGTTTGCTTTAGTTAACTGCTGACGTCATAACAGCTTGCAGAAAATGTGCATATTGCACATTATTTTCGAAAAAAGCATGTGTTTTAATTAAAATATTAGGGTATCTTATAATTTTGTCCATGGTATTTTTTATTTTCTTTTTTATTAAACTCTATAAAAATATAATTTCTGTAAAATATAATTACCTGTGATAACAAAATAAATTTATGTAATAACACATGGAAATTATTCCAGAAAGACACATTCGCCTTGTATACAATATTTCAAATGAAAATCAAATAACAATGTAATTGCTTAAGAGGCGCAAAGACCAACATAGTGAAAAAGGTTCCATGCCGGGACTCGAACCGGGGCCCTCAGATTAGCGCACTGACGTTCTACCGACTAAACCACATGGAACGATACCCAGCCTGGAAAATTTCTCACTATTGTATGTTGGCAAGACTACAAACGCAGCACAAGATGGAATATTTATCGTGAGCCACCGACATGGGGCAAACACGAAATATGTCGGTCTTTGCGCCTCTTAAGCAATTACTTTGATATTTGATTTTCATTTGAAATATTGTATGCAAGGCGAATGTTTCTCTCTGGAATAATTTCCATGTATTATTATAGTTTCTATCGATGCTGGATTTAATTAAAATATTTCGTGTTTGCCCCATGTCGGTGGCTCACGATAAATATTCGATCTTGTGCTGCGTTTGTAGCCTTGCCAACATACAATAGTGAGATATTGTCCCGGCTGGGTTTCATTCCATGTGGTTTAGTCGGTAGTACGTCAGTGCGCTATACTGATGGCTCGGGTTCGAGTCCTGGCATGGAATCTTTTTCACTATGTTGGTCTTTGTGCCTCTTAAGCAATTACTTTGATATTTGATTTTCATTTGAAATAAATTTATGTTTTTGTCGTATTTGATAAAGCATTTTTAAGCTCTGAATATTTTCTTTCACTGTATGTCAAATTAGGTCGGTGTCTTATAATTATGTCCACCACTATAAATATGCGCAAATGTGCTAAATTCAGAAACATATTTCTGATTAGACGAAAGCTTTTTTAAATATTATGCATTTTTATCAAATATATTTTTTAAACATATTTAAAAAATGCAAGGTGTTTCATTCTAAACAAAACACGGGTTTCTGTTATAAAAAACAATGATAAGCAAATTTTATAAAATCTTGGCATTCTTGATTGTTTGTTGCTATTGATTTTAAATGTTGTTTAGTTGTGATTTTTATAGTATACACCATAATATTATAATACATATGTTATATAGATATATTCGATAGGACATGGGTAACGCATTATCTTTGCAGACGGTTCAAAAACTAAAAAATCCAGTGGAATAATTTCTTTTTTCTTTTTTTTTTTTTTTTTTTTTTTTTTTTTTTTCAGTTAACATTTGAAAAAATATTTCCTATTTTAAAAAGTTAAACTCAGAAGATAATAGCGTAAAATACAAATATTTAATTAAAGCTAAGTGCAAATACTTATTTAAAAACTGCTTTGAAACACACAACTTTAAACAGAATCCTTGGCAGTTTTTATAATGCGAAAATTTAAATATATCTTGCAATTTTTTTAGTACACTCAAGTTGAAGACAGTCATCTTACTTATAAACAAAGTTTTGTTTATCTTAAGAGAAAACTCGTTTGTATGGCTTTCAGAAAGTTCTGTTTTACAAAGGGTAAGTACACTGTTTATTTAAAAATGAGAAAATTTGAAGAACAAATTCAGATTTTAAAAGTTGCTCTTATCTAACTTAAAAAAAAAAAATACCCCTTTTCATATTAATGGAAAATTGGAAAGTATGCATTCGATAATTGTCAGTAACGTTTTCTTAGTATATTTCAGAGAGATAAATATTTTTTAAATCTTATTTCTTAACAATATTTCTTATGTTACTATTAACTTTTAAATGTTGTTTAGTTCTGGTATTTATAGTACACACTATACACCATATTGTTATAATACATATATATATATACAGGGTGATTCATAAATATCGAAACAATAGGCTATGTCCTTAAATATTGCTCCTAGGCACATATTTCCAATTGCAAAGTTTCATAAAAAAAGGTGCAAATTTTGATGAGATAAGTTTCAACTCCATGGGGGGTCTATATGAGAAAATACAAAAATTAAATTTTTATTCGACCACCGTAGGGTAAAATTTCCAATCAGGAAAATTTTCCTTATCCATTCCTGAATGAAACAAAAAATTTTTCATCTTGATATCTGAAAAATTCACAGAGATATGTCCGTTTTAATAAGTCGTGAGGTTTCAAGGGATAAGATACAAATTGAAATGCGTATTATTCAAGAAACAATGTTAATGTAAGGTGTCCGGGAAACATTTTTATTTATTTATTTACAGAGTTAGAATTTTGAATTTGTTTGTGATGGCTAACCATATAATTTGTAAACAGAATCACATAATAAGACTTCTTACAAAATTAAAATAATAATAATATTTTTTTTTAATTCAGAGTAATTTAAAATTATTATAACTCGAAATATTATTTGTCGAATTAATTATTTTTCTTTTAATTAAACAGAAATATACAAGTTTTAATTTTGATTCAGCATTTTAAAAAATATATTAATTTTAGAAAATTCAAAAATTTAAAATAGCAATTTAAAAAAAAGTGTGGACATTCCAAATATACTTTATTTTCTTGTGTGTCTGTTATCAATGGTATTACGTATATGTATACGCAGGCGATTTCATCTTAGGGGAAGTCTTGTTTTATTTTAGCTGTTCTGTTGTTTTAGACACAAGATCAATATCTGTACCTGAGAACCAAAGTATCGTGTCCAAAAATGACAAATTTTATTTTATCAGCTTTTAATACTAAAAAAACTGTTCTCTTTCGAGCCAAACTGTCGCTATACTTGTATCATAAGTTATTTCAGAGATATTCTGTTTTATTACATTGCAAGTCACATATTGTCTAGCACAGTTGTCTTCTTTCTTTTCGTTCTCATTAAAAAATAAGTGAAATGTCACTTTCAATACTTTGGCTCTCGGGTACAGATATTAAATTTGTTTAACGCATGCCCTAGTCCAGGGTTGGTGAACTTTTTTGTTGCCGCGTGCCAAATTTGGTCAAAAAATATTTTACGTGACCATGGCGTGCCAACTAAAAAACAAATTTAGTAGGTGGGAAAATAATGGCTTAAAATAACTTCAAATTTTCTATATTGAATTAAAATATAGGAAGAACATACATGAAGGCATTATACACTATAATAATTACGGAAACAAATATATTTCAGAAATTAATTTTTTAAAAATAATGCGATTTAATTTTATTTCTATTGTTGCATCTTAATATCAAGTTAATTTTAATGCAAACTGAACAGGATTTATCTGATAAGTGCTTTCAGTTTGCGATTTGATACTATTCATTTGTGAAAACAGTGATTCGAAAGCATAGATAGACAGAAAAACTATTAAAATGGCAAACGTCAATTTCTTTGAATAGCTCTGAAATAAATTCCAAAATTGTCACAACTTTACTTCGGAATTTAGTAATATCTAATAACCAATTATTGCCGATAGTTTTAAAATATCGTCTTTGAAAAATGTTGAGACCATAATTTAGATTGTAATATAATATGCAGCAATTATTTTTTTCAATTTCCATTTAATCGAATTTAGAAAAGATCAGTCTGGGTTTTGTATAATCTCACCTTTATTTTGATTTAGAACCACAAATAATGTCGTGCCAAAATTATTCTTTCGCGAGCCAAAAGTGGCGCGCGTGCCATAGGTTCGCCATCCCTGCCCTAGTCTATCATACAAATCTGGTATAAAGCTAAAGTTACAAAATTTAAGTTTATTAGAGATATAAAAAATTTTATGGACTTTATGTTTCATCTAATAGATGGGTTTATTGATAGGATGCGAAAGTAAACCATTTTCATGAGTGATGCACTTAATTTTATTTAATTAATTATCTAGACAGGTGTCTGTTTATATTTTTTATATTTCTGAATGGGCCGAAATTTGTACAAAAAATTCCCATTTTTCTTACAATTAAGACAGATACAATTAAGATTATTTTAGAGTATACTAAATACATATTTATCAGAAAATTTTACAGTAAATTTTAGATTGCTATTTTTTTGCATGACAAAAGTATAGCTGCCAAACCTCCCACTAATCCTCCGTAGTGTGTAGATTAAGTTGAACCAGTTAACCACTTTTAAACCAGAAGATGTATTTAATGAATCTTTGACTTATTTAATTTAAAGGTTTTAAGTTGAATTTAGTAAATTGGATTTTTTATAAGAGTTTCTGGTTCGAACGTATTAAATCTGGGTCAAATAAACATACCTATAACGGAAGATTAGTTGGAGGTTGGCTTTTTTTTTTTTTTTTAATTCGCAATTGTAGCGTTAATAATTATTTATGAATTAGACTTAAACATTTGAATAAATGTTTATTTAAAAAAAAAACAATATCGTTTGGAATAATTGAAAAATAGGTTTAAAAACAACATAACGTTTAAGGCTGTATAATAAAAAGTAGATTTTTTAAAATATTTCTGCGTAATGTATTAAAATATGGGGCATTCTCACAATCATTTGACTTTCATGTCCCTGGATAATAATTTTTATTTCAATACACTTTTTGAGTTTTTTTTTTTTTTTTTTTTTCATATACTGGGGAACACCCCATTGGATGATTGCATAACAATATTAACGAGATAAATAAGTTTTGGACGATGTCGGAGGTCCAAATACCAGGAAAACTCCTATACCGTCCCGTGTCCCTGATGCTGATTTTTAAGTTTGGAGCTGTCGGTATAAAATTGTTTCAATAAAAGTAATTCGATGTAATTTTTTTTTCGAAACTGGGACAATTGTTTTATATAAATATGTAGCAAAAAATTAACCTGCACACATTTTTAGGGTAGTTATTATTTTTTGAACTCCGTCCCTGTGTTTTAAATTCCTTGCCGTCCCTCTTCTAAAATTATACAGAAATCACTTCAGATGCAGCCGCAGAATTTTTTTCAAGTTTTTCTCATGCAGAAGTATGCTAGAGAAGGAATGTCAAAAATTCTTTGACAGGAAATTTACTGCAGAATTTAAATCAGCATTTAAATATCAATTTCAAGATCGTGGCTTTATTGGTTGTCTTACCATCCCCAAGGTTTATTCCTGCAGTTTTTGAGGTAAATTTAAAAAATAATAATAATTTAATCCAATTTTAAATACTGTTTCTAAAAATCAATGAACATTGTGGCTATCACTTAGTCTTAATATGCCTAAAAATAGGTGGTAATTTTCGAACCGTTCCATCCTTACCGTCCCTTTTTGTCCCACTTCGTCCCTTTTTTCCTATGCCGTACCCTTTTTTTACCTTACCGTCCCTTCTTTAACACCCCTTTAAGACAATGTTATGCAAAAATTCTGTATTAAAAGTACTACATTTTTATTATTTCTTATTTGAATGTCCTGAGGATACTATGCAAATTCATTATAAGTAAAAATTTAGAAGAAAATAAAAAGTTATAGTGGTAAAATGGTTAGGAAAATTAAAGTCGTAAGTTTAACTTAAATTTCAGTTAAATAAAAAAATTTTCGTTGCTGACCATTTTTTCTTTATTTTGAATCATTAAGGCATCCGTCTATCAGATTAAAATGTTATTTTAGCAAGTTTAATTTCGCCAGATTTTTCCCCCCCAAAAGTCAAAAGATTCTGAGAATGCCGCATATATTTCGAATGATTTCGTTAACAGAAGTTTCATTATCCCTATTACTATTTTTACAAAACTTATTGCCTGCCCGACACGTCCTAAGAATAATAAAGACACGGCCCGGCACGGCCCAGCCAGCGGACCGCGCCGGTTACGGGCCTGGCGCCAAGCTCAAGCTCATGCAGACCTCTAGAATACTTCTGAAACAAGTTTAACGCAAAAATCTATACGCTGTTATTTTATATCTAAAAATTAAAGCATTGTCTTAGATCGACTTTTAATAATGTGTAAATTTATGGTCGATCCCTAACTTGCATTTCAAATGAACTGATATCGCGTCGCTCAGAGGTATGCTTAAGTGGTGTAAGTCACGAATTTTGGATTTTAATATCTCTGTGAATTTTGCAGATATCAAGATGGATTTTTTTGCTGTTGTTGCTTAATTCAGGAATGGATAAGGAGAAATTTCCTAACTGGAAATTTTATCCCACGAGGGTCGTATAAAAATTTAATTTTTGTATTTTCTCATATAGACCCCCCATGGAGTTGAAACTTATCTCATCAAATTTTGCCCCTTTTTTTATGAAACTTTGCAATTGCAAGTATGCGTTTAGGGGCAATATTTAAGGAGATAGCCTATTGTTTCGATATTTAGGAATCACCCTGTATATACTATATTACACACTTATTGCCGAAAGGAAATGGTTAACACATTATCTTTGCATCCAGTTTTACTACTAGAAAATCCAGTGAAACGATATCTTCTTTTTTTTTTCTTTTTTTTTACATTTGAAAAAAATTTAAATTTGTAAAAGTTAAATTTTTAAGATAATAGCGCAAATTATAAATATTTAATTAAAACTAAATGCAAATAATTATTTAACAAGTAAGAAAAATCATGCTTACATACAGCATAGATTATGAAACACTTTCCAACACTCCCTGAAAGCTTTAACGAAACTTCGTTTCTTAGGGAAATAAGTTAATAAGATAACTAAGTAAACATTTAAAAATCTGATTTCAGTAGTTACCGCCCATAGCCAAATATGTATTCCAATTCTTTTGAGAAGCCCTGTATTCGATCTGTGAATCTTTTTCAGTATATCACCGTGTTACATTAGTTGCATATATGTGTAGGATAATAGTAAGCAATGTAACACGATTATTTTTCTGTAAAATTAATATTTAGTAAACAATATATTAGCTATCTTAAGATAGATGAAAGAGAATTTCTAAATTTTCTCTTATTTTTGGAGAGCTGAATCAAAATAATTTTAAAAAGCATAAAAATTTCAACAATACTCAAACAAGTAAACAATATATTAGACTTCTTAAGATAGATGAAAGAGAATTTCTGAATAGTATTATTACTCTTATTATTGGAGAGCTGAATCAAAATAATTTTAAAAACCATAAAAATTACAACAATACTAAAACATTTTTTTAAATATATTTTTGTTAACGATGAGTATGAGTTACGATGAATTTCATGTACTGTTTCAGCATTTATAGAAGAATTTTTTAAAACTAATTTTTATATGTATTATACAAAAATCTGCCTGTCTGTTTGCGTTTACGAAACTTTGTCAACTAAAACAGAAAGAGATACCCTTTAAGAGTAGCACACAGAAAAAATGAGTCAAAAATATTAATTTGCTGACGAGTTACTAAACAAATACGAATGTATTCCACGGCCGTTGATTTAACATTGGAGAGGCAAATCTCAAATGTTAGTGATAAGGGGCCTTAAGGTCCGAATAGACGTACCATTCAATTATTACCATTCAATTATTTCCAACTATCGACGTCTTTTTGTGGCCACGCGGCGCTTTTCATCTTTAATAGCTTTAGAAGGAAACGGGTGGACATTCTGAAGGAGAAAAATCTTTTCTTCAAGTCGATCTAATCTGCATTGTTGAATGTCCCCATCCTTTTGTGAATAACCACAAACGGTTGGAGAAGAATAGGTGTTAATAGCTTTTCCTGGATAAGTGTTGAAGGAAGACAAAACAAGCGTCTAAACGCAGCCTTAACGTGGCACTAGTGTAAGTACTGTTTCTTCTATTACTGCGTTACAATGTACTCCTGCTATGATCATCAGTCTGTGTAATGAATATTGTATTTCTCACACTTCCCTAGCTTTCCTGCGTAAGTATGTTTTACACAGTTTGGCCCCTGCGTCATAGAATCTCACAAATCAATGTCTCCAGCCTTCTAATCACTCAATTCGTATACGCAATATGTCTTTTTCTACTATTTCGATAATACTGAACATCTTTGTAATTCACATTTCTTTCCTATCTCACTCCGTTTTTGTGTTAGGTGTGCTAACCTCTACATTTCACCCCTAGAGGCGCTGCCGACTTTCGCATCTGATCAGCCATAACCACTTTAGAATAATTTCACCTAACTTGTATGGCTCTTTCTACCCCGTTTCGAAGTTATATCGGTGTCTTAGGACTTTAGTGGGCACCCAGTATATGTAATACAGTAGACTCCCTCAAATCCGCACAGCTTGGGACCAGAGGTTGTGCGGATTTTAGAATTTTGTGGATTTCTGGTCATTGCCTTATTTACTTTTTAAAACTGTAATTTGAATGCAATAATGCAATCACAATTATAATGAATGATTGTAATATAGTAAAATAATTAAGTAATGTAATAAACTAAAAGGATGAAAAGTAGGATAACTTGAAACTGATTAAAATATTAAAAGTAAAGGTCAAGTAAATGATTAATAATGTATATTTGAATATGCATAAAAAAGATGAGATGCATTTTCCTTTAATTATTCAATGAAACTTTCCTTATGGAAAGTACTCTCTATTAATTTACATCAAAATCATTGTAATAATAACCAAAAAAGCTTGACTGATACACAAATATGTTTGGTTAAAAGACTGATTACCAGTGATATCAGCAACATTTTGATTTTTTTTTTAATAAATTGATACTCCTTTCATGGAAAACCACGAGTTCAGTCATATTATTAAAAATTACATATTAAAATACATACGGGAGGAAATAAAACTAAGAAATTCTGTAATTTTGCCCCTACATCTGAAATGAAAGTTTCATTGTTTATATCTGTAAAGATGTGCGGATTTTAGGCGTTTGTGGATTTTAGGGTTGCGGATTTGAGGGAGTCTACTGTACAATAAATGTAAACTGCCTAATACTAATTATTCATAGAAGTTATTACATACATTCTGATGTTATAATCGCATATTATCACGCACTTTTCTAACTTTCCCTATTTATGAAATAGTATTTCTAATATGATTGGCGTAATTTTTTTTTTTGTACATTTTAATAATCAATAACATTGGCTACATATTCACACAACTGTGAAAATCGCGATTTACTCCTGAAATATGATAGGTTCCGCCACTGGTTAGGTCTGCCACTGATAGGTACTGTTTTATTATGTTTAGTTTTTTAGCATCAATAATAAATATACTCTTAAAAATCTCGTTTCATTTGAACAGCATCGTACAAATATTTCTTTTAATGCATATAATAAATTGTCTGCACGCATAATGTTAAAAGTCGCAGGAAGAAAGTTAATTGCGGAGAAAATAAGTTATGTAACATCATTAGTTTGCTTGAAATGGGATTAGATAATATTTCTCATATAAATTACAGATTTTCTTAAAAAGAAGCCCATGATGGATCGCGTCATGAGATTTGGAAACCCGTGATTGGAAGTAAATTTCCTTAAACTAATTTGCAGATTGGTAATTTGCTTTCTTTTGCTTAATGATAATTAACGTAATGAATTGTTATATGTGTAATAATGTAAATGTAAACTGTTTAAAACAAATTATTCATGAAATTTATTTTATACATTAATAAATCAATTGTTTATTAAAAGCACAACTAGCGTAAATTTTTCGTAAATTTTAACAATCAATAATGTTTGTTACTTATTAACCCAACTACGAAAATCGGGTTTCGCTCATGAGATACACTGTAAACTTAAATGTCTGAAATTCAGACATTTAAGTGTCTGAAACGCAGTGTTCAATTTTCAGACGTTTTAAAATGTCTTAAAATTTTCAGACACTTCTTGCGTCTGAATTTCAGACACTTAAGTGTCTGAAACACGAGTGTTCAATTTTAAGACGTTTTAAAGTGTCTTAAATTTTTCAGACACTTCTTACGTCTGAATTTCAGACATTTCAAATGTCTTAATTGCGGCCATCTTTGAGCCTTTTTTTTTTAGCCAATACGAAGCCATCTTTGACCATTTTCTTTCTAAACCATATACGCAGCCATGTTTGACCACATTGAATATTTTTTTTATAAATGGGAATAATTTGTTGCCATACAGCAGAGCTGATTGCAGCTTGGGAAAACTGGGATGCTTCTCTGCCCCCTGATTTTAGGGTACCCCAAATTGGGTATGAAATTTTCATAAAGCTGATATTTTAAATCAGTTTTGACCTTATGAGGATTGTAATCAGTATTTTGTAGTTTTAGAATAGGATAATATATATACTTTTTTCACCTAAATATGTATTTATGTGTTATCATATACGTCCTACGGCATCAAAAATGTTTATTACTTTTAGTGAGAACTTCAAAATGCTTCTAGTCCAAAGACCTAGTATTCATTCACCCCCTCCCCCCATTGCCTCCATATACTGTTACAAAAAAAAAATAAATAAATAAATAAAAAATAAGCCTATTCGATGCCGTCAAATACATATTTGGATAAATATATCATTTTCTTTAGCCTAATCATGTTCTAAAAGTGCAAAATATTTATTAAAATAAGTGTAAGATCAAAAAGAATTTAAAATATCAGCTTTATGGAAATTTCGTACCAAATTTAGGGGCCCGTAAAACTAAAGGCCCATAGAAACAGCCCAGTTTGCCCATGCTGCAATCAGCTCTGCTTTATGGTAACAAATTACTGCCAAATATAAAAAATGATTCACTCCTTCAGAAAGAATCCCATCCCTGCTATGTTGTGCAATTTTTTCCCATTTAAATAAGATATTCCCAGTAAATTAGTTTAAGCATTTTTATTTCTGTGTTAAATAAAATCTAACACTGGATTCCCCCAAATTTACAGTATATGAGTATTATATTGTAATATTTATTAATCAATATTTATTATTAACCAATATTATGAATTTCTAGAGTAGAATAAGGTTAAAAACAAAATATATTTTTCTTCATACAGTAAAACCTCTCAATAGCGGGCACCTCGGAACCGTGGAATTTGTCCGACGTTCGGAGGTGTCTGCTTTTCTGAGGTATAAGTGTATAAAAATTTTGCATATTTTCAATAAAAAAATCTGTTTCCTACATAGTGGTGTCCTTTATTTAGGATTCTCCGTTATGGAGATTTTACTGCAAAGCCTTCATACGAACAGTTATCTTTAGCGAGCACTCACCTTTATCAATATACAGTAAAACCTCCCTAAAGCGACCACTTCCGTTCCAATAAAAATTGGTCGCTCCGAAAGGTGGTCTCTTAATGGAGGTCATGTTAAAATCTAGAATTTAATTGTTGAAAAAATGTAACAATTAATGTTACTAAAATTATATTTTTCAAATTAAGAAAGCATATGAAAATTTAAGTATCAAAACAAAAGTTAATTACATAAGTTAATTACTGCAGAGTTTAAAAAATGAATACATTGATGTTTGCTTTGCTTTTATGGTTTATCTACTATAAATTTTATTCCCAAGTCCTTTCAAAATTCATATAAATGCATTTTTTTTTTTTTTTTTTTTTTTTTTTTTTTTTTTTTTTTTTGTCTGGAACGAATTTTGACGATTTCATTACTTTATCTATTCCTTTGAGAGTTTCCTGACAGAATAGGGCAGGGGAGTTTATGGACCGTCATCCTTAATGTGTCATGAGAGTTAAATTCATTGCCTAAAAAAGAACAAAGGGGTTTAAACACTTAAAAGTTACCGGAATAAATAAAAATTCTAAACTTAGTTTAGAAGTTTGATAAATAATGCGCTCTCCGGAATTATTATTCTAATAAAACCTTTTTCAAGCGACCCGGAAAAAACGGAATTTGTTTCATTTTCGTCAAAGAAATGGGTCCCTTATGGAGGGAGTTCAACTGGGGTGGTCTCTGAATAGAGGTAAAATTAGTATTGAGCCTATGGGAATAAATTTCGTACCATGAAAAAATGGTCGTTCAGGGGGTGGTCGCTTAATGGAGGTGGTCGCACAGGGAGGTTTCCCTGTATGTATATTTACCTCATAAAAGCTAACACAATCGAACAGCAGACAGATTCAGCGTTCTGAAGGTGCCCGCGATTAAGAGTTTTTACTGTATTTAAAATTTTTTGTACTTAACTTTTAATCTTATTCTACTTTTTAGTTCAAAATACTGATTATAACCAATATACAATGTCGAAACACATTTAACGTATAAGCTTTAAAAAAAATGCATATCGAATTTGGGGCAACAAAAATCGTAGGTGGTGGGGGGCGGGGGGGGGGGGACATGTCAAAGTTTACCCTTGCTTTAATCAAGTCCTTCTAGAAAAATTCCAACTCTGCATTGTGATTCAGTAAATATAGAATAATTCAGCTTTAAGTACAAAATCCAGTTATGCTTAAGTACATATAGTATAAAATTCTATTTTTTTACTGATATTCATTTTAAATTTCAGATTTCTTTTTTACTAAAAATAATCAAAAAATCAATATTATAATTGATTTCAAATGAAATATAGCTGTATATATTTACCGTATTTTTACAATTATGTTAACAGCACATAATTACATGAATTTAAGAATTTACAAATAATCATTATGACTAATACAGAGATAAGGCGAGAACATTTTCTAAATAGTTAAATAAGAAGATTTATTGAAAACGCCAACAAAATATTCTCCGCTTTACGTCTACAGATTTCAGACGATTTCTGATGAGTCGTCAAATTGTGGTGTGAATCACCGGGCTTGAAAATGAAAACATCTGAAGTTGACTACTTTCAGTATAGGAAATAGACTATTTCTAAAATGCTCGGAAACAACAAAAGTATATAGCAGAAAGGGAAAACAGATTTCATGACCGGATTTGAGTTTTATCAGTCAAAACAGTTTAATCTAATAAATAAAGACAAGTAATTCGCTGTATGTATGGGGGAATTAATGATATATGGGTAAATGGAAGGATTTTCGAACTATATTCTTTTAAATAACTTAAAATTTATGACGGTGTATAAAATCTGAGACGCAAGAAAACGTCATCAGACATGAAAAGCATACATAATAAATAAAAATTAAATAAGGATGTTTACTATAAAGAGTTGGGAATTTCAGTACATATCACATATTAAACATATGGGAAACGTAAAACCGATGTGAACGTTACAAATGCTGTCGCATTAAATGCTTATAAAAATATTGTATACATAAATAAAACCCATATAAAAGGTACTCTTGTGACTCTAAGAAAACGCTGTTAAGATAGCCTTGATGGTAATTAAGAAATTATGAGCCGATCAACAGGTGCTGTCACTGTTATTTTTAAAGTAATGGCGTGCGAGTAGACAGAGAAAGAAGGCTTAGGATGGTGTATCTCAATAGATTCAGTAACAACTAATACACCATGCAGACTTGCCAAAACTTATTTTAAGGATAACATCGGATGTAAAATAATACAGAAATATGATTGCAGATGATTTGAATAGTAGAAATTTAAATATTAGCAAGATAAAATTTTAACATGGAAATCCAATAGGCAAAATGCTTTAAACAAATTTTGCATAACTCAGGAACTAATAAAGCTAT
This sequence comes from Maratus speciosus, assembly GCA_963932465.1. Taxonomy (NCBI): domain Eukaryota; kingdom Metazoa; phylum Arthropoda; class Arachnida; order Araneae; family Salticidae; genus Maratus; species Maratus speciosus. The sequence continues at coordinate 75,358,517 of OZ010792.1, forward strand.
AGACTCGTGTGAGGTCTCTATTTAAAGAGAAAACATTCGCAGAGAGTTTTCAATACATAGTGAAGGGTCCACTTACCTGGAAAAAGGTGTGGTTATTCCAAAATCACTTCCACCCAGGCGACGTCCGGATTGGAGGCTACGTTAGTATCCGTGAGTTAAGCACATTTTGATATTAAAAAAAAAAAAAAAATCCCTTTGCACATCCGGCTAGCTCTGTTAAAAGAATGGAATATTTCCATCCTAAAAACATAGCCCGCCAGACAACAGTTCTCTTTACCTGCTTTGACGAGACGAAGAACACTATATTATTGTTATTGCTTGACACCTTCCATTAATATGGAATATCACTATGTCGATGCGGATTAAATCCTGGAACTTCACATTCCGAGAAAACCGAATCAAGTCAAAATAAATTATTAGTTAAAATGTACGCGTAGATAAAACAAACGCTCAGTTTGAATTACAAACGAACATCCAATTCGAACGAAAGGCATCTAAAACGCATGCGCAACTAGAGTGCCGCCTGGTGGTTAATGCGGAACGGAGTTACAAAGTGTCTTAAAAGTAGACACTTGCAGATTTTTAAGACACCTTTCTCAGTTCGTTTACACCATGATCATAGTAAGACACTTATATGTTTTAAATTAAGACATCTATCATGACTGAATTTTCAGATTCAGATACTTAAGTGTCTGAAATACCTTTTCAGTCACATATGTGTCTTAATTTAAGACGCCTCTATTTGCAGTGTAGGATCCGCCCTTTACTGCTTTATTATTTTCACTTGTTTAGCATCAATAATGTACGGGAACTTAAGCAACTTTTTACCCGACTGCCAAGAAGGGTTATGTGTTTCACGCGTATCTGGGTATGTGGATTTCTTTATACCATCGAAACATTCCTACGGCTGGATGGATTTTAATGAATGAGGTCTCTATCGATTCGTCTTAACCGTCCGAGAGTTATAGGCTAGGTTTTGATTTTATAAATTCAAAATGGCTGCCGTAAAATGCAGAATGGCGGTAGACACGAAAAAGAAATTACCCACCATATTGAGTGGCATATCATTGGATAGCTCTTTCAAAATGAAGACAATGTTTCGTTGACTATTTTACAGTCAGAAGCTCCGTTTCAATAATACACAACCTGGAAGTTGTGTAGGTAGGATTTCTAGCTTTACTGCTACTCTAACCATCATAGACATCTATAGGCCTCATCAAAACGGTGTTTATAGATAAGAACTAACAATTAAACACAACTTAAAAGTCATCAATACAAGTAAATAAAAAATAATAAGTAAATAATATAAAAAATAGTTTATCATTGATGAGAAATAATTAATTAGTTCACTTTTATACACAGTCGGGTTTTTTTATTTTTTAAATATAATTTTTTACTTGTTTCATTTGCACTGCATAATGAAAATATTTATTTTAATATAAAATTTTCTGCCCACATAATTTTAAAAGCCACTTTAACTAAAAGAAATGATAACATAGAAGGAGAAAGTTATGTAACATCGTCATTTAGCTGAAAATATGATTATGTAACAGTCTTTGTATTTTTAATGTAGAAGTTTTTTTAAAACAAATCCCGTGATGCATCGTGCCGTAATCTTTTCAAACCTGTGATTTAAAGTAAATTTACTTATAAAAATATTTTTAGTCTACGAAGTTCTTTAAATTACGTAACGAGAAATGTGTCTCTGCTATTACTTTTATTTCCATTAGGTTTATAGTGCTATTAAAACGTTTCATGGATAAAACAATAATATCTCTTTCATCATTGTCATCATTTATGCATATTTTCTGTGCACAAGTGGTGTACATATAGAGTTGATTTTTGAATTCCTTCCATTAATGATATAATGACAAACTTTCATGACAAGTTTTTATTTGTTGTCTTTTTAACAAAATAGTATGCAATTGTGTTGTACTTTGGACCTGTTCAAGACCCCTACTAAATCCTCAACTAATTATGGTAGACGAAAGTTACTGGTACCGAACGATTGGAAATAAAGTCTACTTTTAAATGACGTATATATGCTTAGGGGCCATCTACATATTAAAACGAATCCAAAATTCATTTTTTTCAATAGCAATACCCAATTTTAACGAGATATTTCAAATCTTTTGTTCACACTATGCCTAGACACGAAATTTCATTTCATTTGAATGATAAGTTTTTGAATTATAAACATTCAAAATTTAGTGCTTTTAATGTTAAATTACATTTTCATATTTTTATCTATAATTTCTGAAATTATGATCTTAATGTTTTAATTTTTTGTGTAGCAATAATACTAGTATACCCAAACATAAATACATCGAATTTTCAATTTTTATAATTTTCTGATATGAATTATGAATTATGAAATTAATATTAAAAAAATATGAATTGCAACCTACTATTCTTTTGATGGATTCAGATTTATTAAATCCTGCTTTATGGAAATCCAAAATTTCACATTTTTCTTCCAAGTAGTTTTCAAATTATGCTTAAAAAACGGCAAACTGATGGTTTAAGGTAGGGGTGCACAACCTTTTTAAGAGAAGGGCCACTTACAAAAATTTCTGCGTTGTCGAGGGCCACATCAATAACAAGGAGAGAATTCTATTTCAGGGAAATTATCTGTGTCCCTTAATCAGATAAAAATTATGGTTTCAGAGGGGGGGGGGGTACTCCTCTAGGTTCCCCTACCCAGTCAACATATCCAATTTAGTTGGCAATGATATTTCAACAGTTTACGTTTGTATATATAACGGAGACATAGCAAGGATTATTTAGGAGTGTAAATTTTGTTTTATTAAAAGAGCTAAAAAATAAACGTAGGCATGAAAGTGTCTAGTGCCGAAAAAAAACTTGAACTTATGAACGGAGGGAGGAGGAGGGGCCGATCAACGAAATTTGCAATTTTTCGGCACGTGATCAACGAAATTCGCGATTTTTCCCCTCCCGTAGAACGAAATTTGTGATTTTTCCTCGCCTGATCGACAGAATTCGCAATTTTTCCGAATCCAGCCGACAAAATTAGCAATTTTTCCGTACCGAATTGACGAAATTTGCGAATTTTCCGCGTCTGATCGGCGAAATACGCGATTTTTTCGTACCCGACCAACGAAATTCATCCTTTTTTGGAGCCAGATCGACGAAATTTGTTATCTGTCCGCCACTGATCGACGAAATTCGCAATTTTTCCCTGCGGTAAACTGACGAAATTGGCGCTTTTTTTCTCGCGATTAACTGACGAAACTCGCGATTTTTCGCAGCCGGTCAACGAAATTTTCAATTTTTTTCGCGCCTCATCGACAAAATTCGCGATTATTTTCATGCTTCAGTAACAGAATTTGCGATTTTTTTCGCGCCCGACCAAAAAATTTCTCAATTTTTTTCGCGCCTGACCAAAAAATTCTCGATTTTTCCGCGCCTGATTGACAAAATTTGGGATTTTTCCCGTACCCGATCGACGAAATTTGCGATTTTTCCGCTCCTGATCAACGAAATTCGATATTGTTAACTGACTCGGACGAAATTTGCATTTTTTTCCAGAATAAGAACCAAATTCGCGATAAACAGACGAAACACACGATTTTTCCGCTGCCGATCAACGAAATTTTAGATGTTTCTGCTCCTAATCGACCAAATTGGAGATTTTTCTTTATCCGATCGGCGAAATTTATGTCTCTTAATTGACTGATGAAATTTGCAATTTTTTCACGCGCCAAATTAACAAAATTCGCGATTTTTTCTCGCGATTGACTAAACTCACAACTTTTCAGCAGCTAATCAACAAAATTTGCAATTTTTTCTCACGTCATCAACAAAATTGACAATTTTTTCGTGCCGATCAAAGAAATTAAGAATTTTTCGGCGCCTAATCGACAAAATTCGCGATTTTTCCGTGCCCGGGCAATGAAATTCGCGATTTTTCTTGCTACCTCGACAAAACTCACGATTTTTCCGTGCCTGATTGGTCAAATTTGCAATTTTTTCGCGCCTCATCGACAAAATTCGTGACTTTTTTCGTGCTTGATCAACGAAATTTTCGATTTTCCGCGCCTGATCGAAAAAGTTCCCGATTTTTTTGTGTCGATCAACCAAAATCCGCGATTTTTCCTAGCCTCATCGACAAAATTCGCTAGTTTTCCGCATCCGATCAACTAAATTGATGATTTTTAACTGAATGGTGAAATTTTTAATTTTTCGCGTGGCAAATTGACGAAATTTGATATTTTTCTTGCGATCTATGGACAAAAAATGCAATTTTTCTAGTTATAAATTTACGAAATTCGCGGGCCACACGTTAACCCATCGCGGGCCACTTTTGCCCCGCGGGCCACAGGTTGTGCATCCCTAGTTTAAGGGGTCGTCTATTATAGAAGTGACTAAAAATTTTGAAATATCTTATACTATCCTGTAATTTAACAGGTTTAATTGACTCCTTAAGGTGCCTTGATCAAGAAGGGAGCTCTCTCGATTAGCAATGGAGTACCGAACTTCAATTTGGATACAGCCCTTAAAATACGCTCGTTTTAAAATAATTAATTTCTCTGAAACTTATGGTACGAATTGCATAAAAATTCGTTTTTAGACTAATTGAAGGGCGTAGAGTTCATTTATGCTGTCAGAATTGAGTACTGCTATTGAAAAAAACAAAGTTATGGTTCGTTTTAATATGTAGATGGCGTTTTAATATGTAGATGGTAAACAAATTTTATATACATCATTTAAAAGTAGATTTTATTTTCAGTCGTTCGTACTAGTAACTTTCTTCTACGATAATTTGTTGAGGAGTTAGTAGGGGGTATTTACTTTTTTTTTTCCACGACTGTATAAAGCTTGATGACTTGAAAAATAATGAATTCTTACCATTTTCTAGTTACCCTTTACATGATTTTAAACTCATGTTCATAATGCACAATAAATACTCTTTTATGAATAACTTTGAATTTAAAACAAATAACTGTTGATATCGAGATATAATTAAAAGTTGCAGTTTTAAAAAATTTATTTTTTTTATGTTCAAATCATTTTTTAACAATTACCTGCAACATGTGCTGACTATATTAAAAGGAGCAGCTGCTAAGTGACATCTAGTGGTCAGTGGCGTGGCGTCCGGTCATCGCTGGATGCGGCGATGACCAAGCAATATTTTAAAACTCTTAATAAGCTTTTAAAACTCTACGATCCAGTTTTAGCAGAACATTTGGAGTTCATGTATAAGTGAAGGTAAGATTTAAAGTTTCTTTTTTGAACATTCAACCATTGAATTTTAGAGTTAATAATTTTTCACCACAAACTTAAATAATTGCGATGACCGCCAAAAATTTTCACGCCACGCCACTGCTAGTGGTATATCTCGAAACTACATTGATTAGTTTTATGAAAATCTAATAGATACAGCTAAAAACTGTGTAGATCCAAGGTACAGTCGTGGAAAAAAGTAAACACCCCCTACTAACTCTGCAACAAATTATCGTAGAAGAAAGTTACAGGTACGAAGCGATTGGAAATAAAGTCTACTTTAAATGATGTATGTAAATTTAGCTTAAGGGGCCATCTACATAACAAAATGAACCCAAACTTTGTTGTTGTTTTTTTCAATAGAAATACCCAAGTTTGACACCATGAATAAAATTCTACACCCTTCAATTAGCCTAAATCCAAATTTACATGAAATTCGTACGATTAGTTTCCGAGAAATTAATTATTTAAAAATGAGGATATTTTAGGGGTTGTTTCCAAATTGAAGTTTGGTTCTCCGAAACTAATCGATTGTACTCGATTTTTGAAATGATGCAGAATGACTATGGCATTTCTATTAATGTATTATTTCTTTTCAATATGACCATTTCACCCACTTAATATGTTTCCACTATTGCCAGCCCAAATATTTCAATAAAATGAGTAAAAAATATTTTTTTCTGCACATAGCACTTAAGCCATCATATTACCGTTTTTTAATGATAATTCGAAAACTACTTGAAATAAAACTTTGAAATTGAGAATTTGCATAAAGGAGGACATACTAAATATAAATCTATCAAAAAAATTGTAGGTTGGAATTCATTTTTTTTTTCGAATATTAATTTCATAATTCATAATTCATATTATAAAGTTTTTAAGTTTTCAAATTCAATGTATTTATGTTTGTGTTTTTTAGTATTATAACACACAAAATTATTGCATTGGGATTATAATTTCATAATATATTAATAAAAATATGAAAAGGTAATTTAACATTCGAAGCTCTAAAGTTTGAATGTCATATTCTATAGTGTTTGAATTATAATTCCAAAATTTACCATTCATATGACTAGAAATTTTCGTTTCTGCGCATAGTTTGAACAGAAGATTTAAAATCGTCAAAATTTGGTGTTGCCATTGAAAAAAACAAAGTTTGGTCGGGTATTGATTTGTAGATGTCCCCCTAAGCAAATTTTATATACATCATTTAAAAGTAGACTTTATTTCCAATCGAGGTACCAGTAACTTTCTTCTACTATAATTATTTGCAAGTAGGGGGTGTTTACATTTTTTCTCCCCACGACTGTACATATACGTTCAAGGTACAACACTTTCCCCTACCATTAGAATTAATATTACTTTAGTTATGTTACTCTTAGATGTATAAATCCAATTCTGCATCTGGAAATGCTTAATTGAGAATAAATGGCATCGTAAAGACAAATAAATATTCCGGTTTAAGAAAACTGTTTAATTTACTATAAAACTACTCGGAAACTTTTCCGAGAATCGGTGTTAGAAAAATAAACTTTGTTTTTATAAATGATTTTTTAAATCTCGAAATTAAATTGGTTCTTGAGGTTTCTAATGACAAAGAACGCTTTTCGGAGTCATGTGTAAATTAGAAGAGATTAGTGTATATTTTCTTTCGTGGTTATATTGTATTTTCGTACATTAAGAAATATTCGTCTTTTTGTACAGGGTAAACATATCATTTCTGATATACCGTACTTTGGTCCTTGCCCTAAAGATACTTTGGTCCATCCCAGAAAAAAAGTTTTTATTCTTTGTATTGAACAAACAATACAAGATAATTTGGAGTTTTTTCCCTTGAAAAATATTTTACCCTACTATAGGGTATTTGAATAGTTTCGGGGTAATTTATTTATTTTTAGTGGCAACACTGGATGTGTTTGTAAACAACTGTTTTCGTGTGTAAATTTTAACTCTCTAAACTGTCTATAGTGAAACAATCTGGTGTTCTGTTGTTTCCTTTATTTCATTTTAAGTGTAGCTGAATGGTTAGAATGTAAAACATTTCGTTTGAATTTTATTTAATGCTTAAAATACTCCAAATTAAACACACGGATTAGGAATTAATGCAGTTGATACAAAAATAATTTTTAACAATTTTTCCAGTGCATTATCCGGACACAACTTTGGAACACGATCCACAAAATTCTTGAGATTTGTTTCCATTGCATCTCTGTACTTGACACTTTTTTCGCTTTATATCTACTTTATTCTCGTGTGTTTTTTTTTAATACTCAGGAAGGATCTTTGGGACTTTTCAAGCCATAAGAACCATCCTTAACTTCTCTCCTAATTTTAATAGAAAATCTCTTATACTGATGGGCTTGCATGTTACACTTTGATAAATTATCGCATTCAAAGCTGCATGATCCAAAATATTGTAAAATATATATTGTACAGGCCATCGTCTAGAAGCCGATTTAACGCAGTGTTTTCGGCACATCTGATTACGAATATCCACACCATATTTCGCTGCGTTATAATATTATATTGAATCGGTCAACTTCTTGAGACTGTCTTCAGATTAGACAGTAGAATGTAATGAGGGCAGTTGAAAGACACTTTTGTTTCTTTTGGCTTGATAGATGGTAAGTGTCATATTGTCATGTTCCACGATCTTCGATGAATAAAGAGTACTACGCATATTTTTCAAAGATATAGGAATTTCTCTTCTCTCCTTTTTCATTGTGCCAACCAAAGTTTTATTTTTAGCTTTTAGCATTTCTGCTAGTTTGATGTTAGTAAAATAGTTGTCTGTCATAATATTCCTCCATTTGTTTAGATGGGGATCTGTTAATTTCATGAAAAAAAAAATCAATTAAACTTAATTGAGGATTTGCGGTTTCATCTTTTCCTAGAAATGGAAATCCGTTCAAGAGGTACATATTTAGTATCAACGTCAACAGATAACCAAAATTTTATCCCAAATTTCTCCGGTTTATTTGGCATATATTGCATAAATTTACATCTAGCTTTAGATGGGAACTAATTTTCATCAACTGTAATATTTTGTCCTGGTCGGTAGCATGTTTTGCAATTTTCAACAAATTATATGTTCGGAAATGTTCAACTGCCTGCCGTATGAACAATATTCGTATTCTACTTATAAAACCCCTCCCCTATGGTTACCACCTGCTATGATTAATCCGAACTAACAAAAGTAACAAATGGGAAAATACTATTTCTGAAAAGAAATTTAAGTCTGAAAAAACTTACACTTTCTTTTTTTGACATATTGTGTTCAAAAGCATGGCAAAATCAAACAAAGGAATTATAACATACAAATTACAGATAATAATGTTGTGTCGCCACACCGGTTTTTATCTCTCTGGGAGACAGTATGAATGCAATCGAAAATTGCTTATCACTGAATTTTTCTCATGGGTTCACAATCTTCAAATACAAAGAGTATTTTACTAAAGGGGTCAAAATGACACTTTCCCGCCGTTCTAGGAATACATACCAATATTTCAAAAACTAACAAATCTAGAAAGCTGAATTTTTTAAACGAAAAATATGTTATATATTTAGGAAAAGTCAAAAAATTTCAAACGATTTCTTCCAACCAAACTAAAGTAATCAACGGACGAAAGTGCTCAGGTGTCAAAATGACCCCTACCGCCGTTCTAGTGTTAATCAACGGAAGCGTTGCATGTTGAGATATCACTGTAAAAATCAATTTTTTAGTTTTAGATTCTTTATCCTCCATACTTTAAGAAGAAAGATAACTGCATTAAAAATAAATCTTGAAAAAAACTACAAAAGCATTAAGGAAACGACAAGTGTATGCAACTAAAACTTAATGTTAAATGTTACAAATCTTGCAAGCTGTACAATTAAAGAACATGTGCAGGCTCATTCTTAGAATTTCTGCGAACATATGACAAAGGAACTCTTTTTTAAAACAAACCCAAACAGTCACCAAGTCGTCTTCACAGATAAACGTAGTACTAACACGTGACTTCGTTAGCCAATGAGTAGCAGGAGCAAGCATTCCTATCCTAGAATCCGTCAATATACGTGGAGGAAACATTCCTCATTCCTCTCTCTCCTCACGAGAAAAATGGGAATGGTAGGTCATCTTAGACAAGTGCATATATCTACAATAAAGGACAAACTGGTCACTTTGTATATTAAGCAGGTGATCACTATAGGAGAAATGTCTTGTACTTTTTTATGGACGGAAATAAAATTTTGGAAAATAGTCACTTTAGTCTTTTAGTTTAAAAATTTCCGTCATGCAGAAAAAGGGATGGTCACATTTTACAGGTTCAAATAACATTGACAATGACGGGCTATCTGGTCACTTTACACTATAGATAGGTGGTCACATTACTGGACAATTCTCATCTTATTTTATATGTGCACGAGTAAAATTTTGCGAAAGCGGCCACTTTACCAAGGTGGCCAATTTACCAAGCACTATAGCAGGTTCCACTGTATCTCTCTATTCTAAAAAAAAGTAACTACCGCTGTCACCGCCGCCGCCGCCGCCGGTTTTGAATTTTTTGTGACCAGAGGTCTTTCTTCGTTAATATTAAGAAAAATAATGCATACAAAAATATGAAACTCGGTAGTATTATACAGAAATGTTTGATAAACACGCTGATGCAGACAGTTTTCAGATAGAAGAATTATTTAAAGAGATATTTAATGCTAAAGTTGGACAAAATCGTTCCACTAAAAAAGTTTTATAGGAACAAAAACTGTTCATAGGAATTTAATCATTTTTAGATCATTTTATGCGTTAGAATTTGCTGGAGTGCAGATTGCATTAATTTTTTTATTTTGACTCATCTTTTGAGGTTTTATTTCTATTTTAAATTCAGATTTTCATCATTTCTAGAGATATTTTTAACAGATTTTAGAAAGATATTAATTTAAACTGTTGCCAACTGCATAAACAGCGGAAACAATAATGTTTGCTTCAAAAAAAATACTTATACGTGTAAATAAATTAAAAATTTATTTACACGTGACTATTATAAACAGATAAAAACATTTGGGATTAGAATTAAATAATTATGCACAAAAAGCAGGAACTTATTAAAAATTACGTCATAAAAACTATAATTACACGTGAATTTTAAGAGAGAAAGGAATTTGTAAAACAATAAATTTATTAACATACGTTAGAAGTCTTAAATAGGAGAAATTACGTCATATTTACGTCACCTTACAGTTATTACATAAAATGAACACAAAATAATATTGCAAAACGGTTTAAAGTTAAAAATCGCGCTAGACATTTATTTGATATTTTAAGAGGATACTTTTCAACTATTTTTGTTAGGAAAGCGCAAATAATATTTCATTTCTAACACAAGCATTTTCACGTGAATATTAAAAAGAGAAAGAATAGTTTGGTCAAAATTACGTCAGATTAAAAACGATTAATTTAAAATGTCTCATTTAAAAGAACTTTCTTTTCACTTTGTTAAAAAATACCAGGAGACAAAGACTCTGTTTACTTAATTCCTTTTATATTAGCTTATTTTGAAATGTTGTTATACGTGTCTAAGTCATTAAGTTATTTTTATTTAGACGTTTTATTTGTATTTTTATTAATGTTGTACTAATTTATTTGTTTTTTCGTTATTTAAAATAAAAATTATGTCAATTTGTATAATTTGGCGAGTGGTTTGGCGATTTATATAATTTGGCAAAATTGGTCGACGGGATAATCAAGTAGTACCGCAACGGATTTGGCGTTAAAATTCCCCAATCAAAGAGAAATGAATAGAAATCCGTTTATAGAGAGATCGCCACTGTTTTTTAAATTATAATTCATTCTTTCGAAATCTTTTTAAAGCCGATCAAATTAGCGTGCATTTAGAGTCTACGATGTCTGGAAGGGGGTTGGCGAGCGTAGCTCGTAGGGGGCCGAGCCCCCTAGTATATTATATAATGGGAAAATTTGGTTTAGCAAGAAAACGCATAACATGTTGAAATTCCTCTTTCGGCAATTTATATTAGTAGATGGAAACTGTACATGAATACTTTTGCACAACCCTGTAATTTACCTAGTACCTTTACGCCACTATTTATCTAAACTTTAATTCAAACTAAAACACTCTTAAAAGTACTGAAATCACATTTCCGTAAATTATCATCCATAGACGGCCATGTATCCAATTCTTTGCTTCACCCTGTACATCATTTTATCTATATTCTACAAACATTTCTTAGTAAAATAAATGCAGCGTAAAAATGCATAACTCATTTAAAAACTACCTTTAAGCAATTTGCGCTCATACCCAGTAATACTTAACAATTCTTTTGTGCAGCCCTGTATATGAATTATAGCATTTATACACACCATATAGTATGCATAAATATAGTGAGACATAAAAGCGATATCATAATTAAAAATACATTTTCAGCAGTCATCGCTAATGTACAGCACTTCGGATGGATACAATATAATATCTGGAATATTTTGTGTGTCCCGTTAAGTGCTAAGCACTTTGTATTATACAGGATGTCCATAATTAAACGCCCCTACTTTAAAGTTGTCTACAGACAAAACTATTGTTCATAAAATTGTGAAATTTAAGGAAAAGCATAATAAAGGTATGGGAATTTGTTTCAGCTAAAAAATATATAAATAATAATAGTGTAAAATTTCACCAACAGAGGGCGATTTTTAATAAATTACATATTTAGCATTAAGATAGTTTAGAAATTTTATTTACAGGATGTTCATAATTAATCGACCCTATTTTAAAGATGTCTACGGACGAAACTATTGTCCAGAATGTTGCGAATTTTTTTGGAGGACATAATAAAAGTACGGGAATATGTTTGAAAGAAAAAAAAAAATAGAAGGCCGTAAAAAACGAATTACACATTTTGCATACATTTACGATAGTTTAACAAACTTTGTTATAACCAAACATGTTCTGCATGACTTTCATCATTTTCAAATACCATCTGAAATCGTAAGATAGCATGTTCCACAGTTGACCGCAGGGAATGTTCAGGGAAAAGCTAGGGAAATGTCGTGAAATGCTGTCTTTAGAGTAAAGTTAAGTTAATAGATAAAATTTCTAAACTATCGTTATGCTAAATATGTAATATATTAAAAAACGCCCCCTGGTGGCGAAATTTTGAACCACTTTTAGCTTAAACAAATTCCCATCCCTTTATTATGTCTTTCACAAAATTTCACAACTTTATGAACAATAGTTTTGTCTGTGGACAACTTTAAAGTACGGTCGTTTAATTATGGACATCCTGTATATGAAATAACTTATAGTAAACATCAGCGACGTATATCAATTTTATTATATATATGAAATAGTTTAACATAATTAAAATACGCCGCAAACAATCCCCGCTCCCTATATAATTATGTAAAGGAACTCTTTTGTGTGGCCCTGTAAATGAATAATAACTATTCTTTTCACCGCATTTTCTACAGAATGTATATTTTTGTGCATTTCATAAATGCCTATCAATTTTGTTATGTTTGAAAGCGTGCAACATCATTAAAAATCATTTGGAGCAATTTTTTATCATTTGCCATAATGTAACGGAATACTTTTGTCAGTCCCTGTAAATGAACTAAGCATGCTACAAACCTTATTTGAAATAGTGATCGTGCTTTGGTAAACGTCAACACCCAAAAATTTCAGGGCGATCCGAGCATATTTACGAGAATTTGAGCGCGGACAGATAGACAGACGGTCAGACAAACCGAAATTACAAACACTTTTCAACTTTGTTGGAAAGCGTTGAAAACACAGCGTTTCGGTATGAAACAGATAAAGAAAATACATTTACACTGTTAAAAAAAGAAGACAATTTTCTTTTTTACGAAATTATAATATAACCAGAAATGGAGATTTGCAATAATCTCCTCCGATTTAACATTTACCTATGATTCCGAAAAACGTTCTTTATCTTCTCAACTACTAGAAACTTCAGAAACCAATATATTTTTGAGATTTAAAAAAAGTAATCATAAAAAATAGTTTCTTTTGCTGTCATTGATTTTTGGAAACATTTCCGTATAGATTTTATAGTGTATTATATAGTTTTCTCAAACAAGAATATCGGTTTTTTGGATGCTATAAACTCTAAATTACACATTTTCAGCAGCGTAATTGAATTTATACATGCTTGAGTAACATAATAATATTAAATACACTCTTAATTTTAATGGTGTTGATTTACAATTTTTGTATGTAAAACATTTTTGGTTAACGTAATCCTGAAAAGATTTATTGTATATTTTTGTTCTTGATTATATACAGGGTGGTTATAATTAAACTTCCCCTATAAACAGCATCCTACAGCACAAACGGGTTAACGGAATACAATGAAATTTGGTATAAAGCCTATACACGAGATGCGCTCACGGAATTTCGAAAAAAAAAAAAGAATTAGGTCCAAAATGTCCACCAGATGGCGCTTTTTTCCGGAAAAAAACAATAAATTTAACACAATAAACGACCAAAACGGAATACAAAAACAATATTAACAATTCAGAACAAGAATTTTTAATAATAAAATGTAAAACCGGCTGTTTTGGCCGTTTATTGCGTTAAATTTAATGTTTATTTTCCGTAAAAAGCGCCATCTGGTGGACAGTTTGGAACTTTTTTTTTCGAAATTCCGTGAGCGCATCTCGTGTATAGTCTATATACCAAATTTCATTGCATTCCGTTCACCCGTTTCCGTTATGTAGGATGCTGCTTATAGGGAAAGTTTAGTTATAACCACCCTGTATTTTTTTATATTAATAAAAAATTGTCTTTTTTCTTTTTTTGCAGTGTAGTGAACCAACTAATTCAGTGTCAGATTAATGAGATATTGTAATTCTCTTTTTATAATTGTTAATTATCAAAAATCGTATGGATTTTTTTTTATTGGACGATATCGGTCTTCATTTAATGATTTTAAGTTTAATTTATCTTACATGCGGAAACAAGAACTTCTTTCTAGATAAATGTTACCTTAATCTTCACAAGAAGAATTAGAAAATAAAGATTTCTTTTTACACCTTTTGTAATTTAAAAAAAAAGGGCCTTTTTTTAATTTGAGTTAAAATAATCTCAAAAGCTTTAAATTAGTATAAATCTAAAGAAATGTTACGTTCCTCGTTTTCTTTTTCTTTCAAATTGCACGGACATGTTTTAATCCTAATTATAGTCCTTCCGTTAAAAAGTTCTCGATTTGGATTTGAAAGGGATAAAAAAATAGTAAATGGATTAATAATAATTAAGATGCTACTTGGCGCAGAATGATATGAACTTAAAAGCAACGTTAAAAACGCCAGAATAAGCGAAACATTCAGCAGACTAGTTTCGGTAGCGTTTAGCGTACCGTCCTCAGTGCAAAGAATAACGGAAACTTGCTCACTTATATAAAGGAGAAGCGGATTCAACTGAAAAGTTCATTAACCAATGGGGAAACAGGAAAATGCGGGTACTAGGCCATTGGAAGAATAGTATAGAACATCAACAATATATTCAAAAACAGGAAACCAATAAATCTTCAATTGCTAAACATTGTTGGGAGATGAACCACTCTTTTGATTTTAATTCAGCCAAAATCATCTCTAAACCCACTTCTATACACGAACTTAATTTTTTTGAAGCATTTCATATCTACAAAAATTATGACAATATTGTTAATAGTGAATTCGCTATTCCCCCTTTATCAGATTGCTGTAAATATTTCATAAATTCCTCTTTTGCATAATTACTACCAATTTTTTTTTACTTTTTTTCATATTTCTGGTGGCATTTCCTATACTATTCTTCCATTGGCTGGTACCCGCATTTCCCTGTTTACCCATTGGTTAATGAACTTTTCACTTGAATCCGCTTCTCCTCTATATGAGTGAGTAAGTTTCCGTTATTCTTTGCACTATCATCAGCATCAGATCTCGCTCAGCGTCTGTCTTTGACAGTCGCACCTGCTTTTTCTCTGCCATGTCTGCTTTGCCGGCCCTGGCCGAGTATAATATGCCGGCAAATATAGCCGAGTTTACTGAGTACTTAAAACAGCCTTACTTTTTAATCTCCTGACTTTAGGGGAGGTAGCACATATCATCCATAATGTGGATACTAGGAATGATGCTTATGCAGCAGCCAAACTGGAGTATGCCGCTTGGCTACAGCACCCTGATGAGAACAACCATGACTTGATTACTGAACTTCAAGGTATGTTCTTTAAAACTATAGAGTATGCGGGACAGCACTATATCTCTACCGTCAGTAGTTTCCTCCTCCCCCGTAAGTCGGGAAGCGATAGTTCCCTTAAGGCAATCAAGCATAAAGACGAGCAGTATGTCAGTCCTAACAAAAAATCCAGACTGCAAAAAACTGCAGAGCCCAGTAAAATTAGTTTTGATATTAATTTTGAATCTCCCAACCGATTCGACCCTCTAAATTCTATCATGGAGACACAAGACTCCAATGTTAACATCAATGATGATGCCTCCGCCGAAGGGGATTCCCCCCTTGTCAAAAATTACCCCCTTACTACCAAATCAACTTCTAAATCTACTAAAATCGAACCAATTACCATCAAAAAGACCCCTAACTATAAAGATATCATATCCAAAATTGAAAATGAAATTATCAATAAGACCATTAAAAAAGTCTTATGGGGAGATACCATTAAGGTTTTCCCCGAATCCATTACTGATTACCGGGCCATTCAAAAGTTTCTCGAGGATAACACCCTCGAATTTTTTGCAATGGTCCCACGCAATGAAAGACCGAAGAAAGTGCTTCTTCGAGGAATTCCCCCTGAAACACCCGTTGAAACGGTCAAAAATGAATTGACCACTAAATTCAAAATTAATCGCGTGTCTCAATTAAGAGACTACAAAACGAAATGAAGAACAAGACTACCTTCCTCTTTACCTTGTCGATATTTTCCCAACGGAAAATCATCGTGAAATTTTTGAAATTGATCTCTTCCTTGGATATTACATCAAAGTTGAGGCGTATAGATCGAACGGACCAAAGCAATGTTGGAATTGCCAACGATTCAATCACAGAAGTGATAACTGCCACTTTCAGACTTCCTGCATGAAATGTGCCAGTAACCACAGGACCCCAGATCCCCCCCCCCCCAACCTAATAATCAAATAATCCAACTGTTTTGAACCCCATACCGCTAACTACGGCGGCTGCAGGCTAAATCCCCGTAACATCAAAAATAAACGCCTTACTACTATTAGAAATAGCCAACCACCTTCACCAGCAAAAACCCTATTCCAAATCTTTCTTACTCAGATATTACTAAAAATGAATCCCAACAGGAAATTCCCCCCGTCAGCAATCCCCCCCCCCCTCGACTATTTGTCTTGAAAATTTCCCACATTTACCTAATCAGACCGGAAATTCCCACCTCGGAATTCCCTCAATTGAAACCCTTGATAATATTCTTGAAAAACTCGAAAAAATATATGATATTCTTAACAAAATAAATAAATTACCCACCAGCTCTCTTGCATCTTTATTAGCTAACGATTTAACCGGGAAAAACCCCACTACTTCTACCACCACCATCCCTTAATCCGGCCACTTCACCTCTTCTACCTATGGGTCTCAACCGTGACCTTCGACAATACCGGCCTAAACACTGGTTTGTGACGTCAATTTAGAGAGATCTTCACTTCATTGCTGGGTGAGATCTTTGGAGAACTCCATGATTCTTTATTTCTGATTTTACCTATTAAAATCAGGAATAAAGTTCTTACACAAAATGCAGTCTCCTCCACCCCCCCCCCCCTTTTTAAGGATTTTTTATGAAGTTTTAAGCATTGTTATCATAGTTTTTGCACCGATTTGCTAAAAGATGAACGTTCATTATTACTTTTTTCACCACTGCTAAAAAATTCTTTGTTTTTCTTTTAGTATTTCTTCATATATTTTTTCTTAGTAAAAAACACTTAATTTTTAGTATAAGAAAAAGGAAATAGCAATAGATTATTGAAGTAAAATAAAAAAGAAAGTCTGCTTTTATTTTTATTTTATTCATTTTTCAGTAAAATATATTTTTAATAATTTATTTTGAATTTAAATGCTGTTACTTTTTAAACATAAACGGTTCCTTTTCTCTTTTTATTAAAATATCTTTTAACGCATGTGCGTTTAAATATTGCGGGGGGGGAGGGGATTTAGCAATCTAAAACAGAAATATATTTTAAATACCTCTATTAAAGAAAGCGGCGAAAAATTTCCACGAAAAAAGCTGCCTCTTTTTTTGCGAATTTTTCGTTTTTCTGAATCTTTAATATTGTTTTTGTATGAATTCGTTAAAAATCAGCCTCCATTATTCATTTTTCACCCCTTCGTAAAAACTGTGTAAAATTTATAATTTTACAATGTTTATTTCTATAATTTTCTCAGTAAAAAAAAATAAAAAAATAAAAAAAACTCAAAAGTGTTATTTTAATATTTGAAAAATATATATATTGAAATTACTGAAGCAAAATAAATAAAAAGTATGCTTTTAAAGATTTGTTTATTAATATGTACTATTTTTCAGTAAAATGTGATTTTAATAATTTCTTTAGCATTTAAAAGCTGTTAATTTTTTGTAAATAATATTTTAACACCAGATGGTCATGAATATGTGTGGGAAAAATTTAGCAATCAAAATGAGAAATATGTACTAAAATAACCTATAAACATCTGGAATTAAAATCTCCCACAGAACCCCCCACACACACACACACTAAAAAAAAAATCTTTTTTTCTATTATTATTATTTTTCCGAAGAGTTTTTTTGTTTCTGAATTTTAAGTTATTATTTCATTGTTTTTGGATCAAAATGTAAAAAAAATGGAACAGGACAGAATTTAAAAAAAATTATACCCCCCCCCCCCCTTCACCTTTCTTCTTTTTCTTTTTTTTTTTTTTTTTTCTTCTTTGTAATGGTTTTGTGTCTCTGAATCATTATCAAAAGTGGATAGGCGCCATTGACCGTAAAACTTATAAATTCACAAAGTACAATAAGATAAGAAAACATATTATTAATTTTTAAAGTATTATATATATTCACTTTAATTTAAAATATTACGAGTTTCCTTTTTTTAAGCTTGTTCTGTCTTGTTTACAAAAAGGTAAATATTAAGATTTAAGAACTTATATTAATATCTTAATTAATAAGAAATAATAATTTAAAAAGCTTACTTAGTTATCAATACTAATATGTAAAATAATCTTAAATATTAATACTCTAATAATTAAAATAAATACCGCATCCTTTCTGTTATTCATAAGTAAAAATATACTATGTTTATTATAGAATATTCTACAATAATGTGTAATTCACATACATATTATACAAATATTATTTCTTTCTTTAAATTTTCTGTGTAAATATGAATTTTATGCAAGGTTATTTAATCTACCATGCTAAAACAAAATATTATTATTAAAAATGATTTTTTAAAGTAAGCTTCATTTAACTTGTAATGAAATGTTGTAATAAAAAAGAATAACTAAAACACTCGACTATATAACATTAACTAAAAATAATAAGCAAAATAGTTTCACTTAATTGATATTATGAACATTTAAAATAAATTTTCTGCAAAATATACTGCCACAAAGTATTATTCAAGTGTATAATTTTCTTATACTTTACATATTCTTTGTAAATATGGATTTTATAAAAGTTTATTTACTATTACTGTACTTCATTACTGTACTAAAACAAAATGTCTTTGATAGAAAAAATAAAATCTTTAAATATAGCTCCATTTTAACAGTAATGACATAAAGCTATTTAAATGAAAAAATTAACATATAAAACTTTAAATAATAATTAAAATACTTATATATTAAATAATAATAATTAAAATAATGTATCTTTTCGTTGTTCAAATAAAAAAATATACTACATTTTCTACAGAATATTGTACAACAATAAATATACTAATTCTATAATTCGCACACATAATTATACATATATTATTTTTCCGACTTTACACATTCTGTGAAAATAGGGATTTTATAAAAAGTTTACTATACTAAAACAAAACATTTTCATATTTATTTTTTAATGAAGTATTGTAATAAAAACTAATAAATGAAAAACTTTAATATATATAATACTTTGAAAAATAAGTAACAATATGTTTCCTTATCTTGTAGGTACTTTGTGGGTTTATAATTCTTGTGGTGAATCATGTATATCCATTTTCGGTAATGTTCTTTGTCAGAGAGAAAACAATGCACCTTGTGCTTCCGTCCATTCTTGTAATTTAGAATGGCATTGAAGTATCATACAAGATGTGCACTTTGGATAATATTTAATAAGAAAAATAACTGAAAATCACAAAAAACACGTGCTTTTCTTGCTCCAACATGTGAGTGAATGCCCGACTAAAGCCACGCGTGCGAGGGAGAAAGAGATACGTGGATCTCTCTTCAGTGACGTATGCCACCAAGCTGAAACCAGTTCCCAGGCCGGTATTGTCGAAGGTCACGTCTCAACCCCCCCCCCCCCCCCCCCCCCAATTTTCATTGCATTGATAGGGCTCTCGAAGCACGCTCTTCATTTTGTAATTTTTAATTTTTTTCCTTAAGTTCTCATTTTTGTAATTATTATTATTCCAAATTCTTTTATTCATTCCTTACTTTTCATTAAGATTTATTCTATCGCATTTTTGCTATCCTGATTTACTTTTCTCAGTATTTTAACATCTTAAAAGAAAAAAGAAACAACTCATATGGCTCCGACGAGGGACTTTGTTTTAATTGGAGGCAGACATCTGTTCTGATCCTTCCCGGCTGCTTTTTACCAGGAGTTACAACCTCCCCCCATTTTTCAGCCTCTAACAGCCTTTTTTCAAAATTTTACCCCGCTCAACAAAAAGAGCATTTCAATAAAACAACTACGGTCATCGACCTTTCCGTGTCCAACCAAATTTCTTATTCCACCCGAGGCTCCGCCTCTTTCTCTCTTACCGTATTTAACCGACCCTCCACGCAGTGCGTTCGCACTCAAGAACAAAGCCAGAACTTCCCATTAAAACCGAAATTTCGAAAAAACAATGAAATTAAACCAAAATCCGAAAATGCTGTTAAATCAGCCTCAAAAAAGAAAATTTCTCAAACAGACCCAAAGATGGCGCCACCGCAACCGGTGCAGTTGTATCAGTTGGAGGAATTTAACACGGGATTCTTTAAGATTGCTGAAACTATTGAAAAGATTAAGATCGAACTTAAAATTGAATCTTTTTCTAAACTTTATGAATTTATAGATAAAATTTATAACGAAATTGTAAAACAAACTGATACTGGGAGAAAAAGACTTACTTTTATGGATGAGATTTCAAAACTCCCCCAGGATAAAGTTTAGTCTCTTTTAGGAAATTTTGTTTGTGTAAATATTGTAAATTTCTCTGTAAATAATCTTTTTCTTTATTAGCATCGTAAAATTTTTAAATTGTAATGGTTATTATTTATTATTATGTAAAAATGTATGGACCTGAATTGGGTCTTTTTTGTTTATGGTGTTTTTTGAGCACTTTTATCGCCAGAGCTTTGCTTTGCAAGGTCCGACCACCAGAGGACGAAGTCTAGGCTTCAACCAATGGGAAATCGTCCTTGCTTTTTCCACCTTCGGCCATGATCTTCTTTCACTTCATGTCTTCAGAACTGCCATGTCATTTTCCACTTATCCTGATGCCGGGGATGTGTGGGGATGCCCACGGGAGCCTCGGTTCAAACAGTTTTCGAAGTCGAAGTGCGTTCGCACTCGCCCCTGCCCCTCAGTTGTGAACGGTTCTCCTAATCTGCGGTGGATCGTGGGTATCTCAAAGGGCATTTTTCAAAGCCGTTTTCTGCGAATACCTGTGAAGCCGTAGTAGCTCTGTCTCACGTTGACGGGTGAGCTAGGCGCGGGAGTTCCTGTTCAATCAACGTGCTTTTATTTTGTATCAGCGGCCTTGTGCCCGCTCTTTGGTAGGTTATGTTTCTGCCACTTTTTACCTCCCCCAGCCAAACTTGTTTTGGTTTTCTAAATTTTATGTTTCCTAGTTTTGGCTTCATTTTTACATCAGAGGTATGGAACGCTGCTTTCCCCGGTACTCTAAAAATCTCCTCGTCAAAGTCAAAGTATTCATTGCACTGAGGATGGTATGCTAAACGCTAATTTTTTCGCCTGTACGAAGTAACAATAATGCTATTGTTGCTTTTAGATATATTAATGTGTAAAAACAGTGAACAAAAATTTTTTAATACAATCGTATTTTGTGGTGAAAATTGACAGCGTCTGAAACATATAGAAAACTGCCTATGATGCTAAATAATTTTAAAATTGATTCGGAAATTAATATATATATATATAATGTCATATACAACAATTTTTATAACATTAGCATTTCAAAACATTTATGTCAGTTACTTTCCTTAACACATTCGAGAGAAACGAGAATTCTCGTTTTCATTCAAAAAACACCATTGACTAAGGGCGTGGCTTCTACTTTACGGAAAATGCATTTATATCATGTTGTCCATATTTTTTTTAGATTGTAAGATATTTTATATTAAATTTGTGCATTGAAAGATATTTACCGATGCATAAACTTGGGAAACCTACGTAGAACACCGATATACAAAAGACTTTCAGAATAGGGAGGAGCTTCTACTGTTTTAAAATACAGATTTGATAAAGATTGCCTGTCGGCACTGTGTTAATTAACACGAAATTACCATCAGAGTTCATAAATATAACTTTGCCTGAGGAAGCTCTTTATTAGATTCATTACCATTGTCCTGCAATCTTTCATACTTTTATTCAAATTCAATGCGACGTTAGAGTGTGTCTTAGATATGCTCGATCGGATTTAAATGATGAGTGCATGCTGAGCACTACATTCGCTGTAATGTTTTGTTTTCATATTCTACACAAGTTGAGCTGTATTTAGCATGTATTAAATAAAAGAAATCGGCAATGATTGCAGCATAAAGCATGACACAAGATCTGAATATATCGTCTGCATAACCTTTGAGCTGTCAAAGTTTTATTTGAAGTAATTTACAAATCTATACTTATTTTATCAACAAATCATGCAAGCTAAAATACGCCAATATGAACCCGATTACGAAATTTCACCAGAATAAGTTAATATATAAAAAATATGCTAATGACAATTGTGAAAATGACCACATGATAAAAGATCTAGAAAAGTGAATCAGGGAAAATTTTTCATATCAAATTTAAAACGACACTTCCCTCTGTTAGTGGCCTTCGCAAGAGAGAAAAGCCTAGAGAAAGAACATTTTAACACTTTCGGACAACCTATTCACTGTTTCATTCAGGCCTTTATCAATATTTACACAATTTATTTAATGCTATGTGGATATCTATCCGTTTTGTTGCAATTAAATTGCAGGTTTTGTGGAGGAAATGCAGTATTATAAAATATTTAAAGTTCTTATACCTAATATTTCCAAAATAATGGTAAATAAGAACGCTTTCCGTTCATTTTATATTTTTAAATTTTAAACTTTTTAGAAACCATTCATAGAGACAATTTTAAAACTGACCCGAAGCAAAATTTCAAGTTTTTGCGCTCAGCAGTAACACAGAAATAGAAGTTTTTTGTTCCTTCAGTGTTTAATACAGCAACATTTTCAGAAATTGTTCTATTGCAAGAAATTACGTCATGGAAAAATATAGCCATGTCAATTTTCATGTTGATATTCCTAACAACATGGAAAAATACAGCCATGTCAATTTTCATGTTTATAATCCTAACAATTTCATGTACTTCGTTACTTACATCATCTTTATATCTTTTTCTGTTTTCTTTAGTTTTCGATTTTTTAAAATTCGTTCTATAACGAGCATTTACATCTTATAAATTACTGCCATGCCAAAGTTCTAGTTTCTAACTTCAAAAGTATCCCAGAAATTGTAGTATTCCAAATAAATCATAATTTAGAATCTTTCTAGAAATTTTTACTTTTATTTGTCAAATTAAATTTTCGAACCTTTTAGAGAGCGTTCATATTGAGAATTTACATCTTAAAAGTAACTACCACACCGAATTTAAAGTTTCTCACCCAATCAATATCACAGCAGTCGCAATTTTAGAATTTTTTTTGCTCCTGCAGCGATGGAGGTTGTTGCATTGATATAAAATATACTCTTTTTTCGGATCAGAGATGGCCACCAACATTTTTATTTTAAATCCACTGTGTTGTTTCACAGATAACACCTCACAAGCGCACAAACATTAATAATATTATACATTTTATAATATTATAACGCTTTAAAATATTAGCATATATGTACAGATACAGAAGCCATTTATCTGTTACTAACTAAAGTGCATGGTTTTTCCTCGAAATTTAAAGGATGTTTGTTCCGAAACATCAATTTCAAAATTTAACATACAACATAAAACAAACATATAAAAAAAGCAGTCGAAGGTTTGTACACTTGAATCAAATAAAAACACAATATAAAAATGTATAAATTTATAAACCAGACACAAAAGAATACAGCTATAAATAACCTTGATTATATTTATCATTGGAGCAATAATGTTAAAATACGCCAATATTTCCAAAATCGGGTTTTTATCATGCTTCAATACGTTTTTTCACACTTATATGACGTCATACTATATTCACCAGGTCCTTCATATTTCCAATATGACGTGATGTTCCTTTTTTTTTAAATTCGTCCAAACTATTTATTTCCTTTTTCACGTGGAAACCTTGAAATGGAAAGTTATGACGTAATATTCACCTTTCTTTTTAATTCAGCAAACTATTTATTTCACTTTCATTTTTCACGCGGAGATCTTGTAGTAGAAAATTAATTGCTGTAGTAAGAATTTTATTGTGGATTTTAATTGTTGGCAACTGCTATAATGAAAAATGTTTAAATTTGATAGGAAATTGCTGTTAAATTGGTGGTTTATTATTAATTAAAAATTAACTATAAATTATTTCGATTTCGGATTACTTTAGTTGCTTCGGCCGTGTTTCAATACACTTGTAGGTGTCTTTTTCACAATTCTGGGTTCCAAACTGTGGATTTGTGTAGAATTACAGCCAGACAGGTAGACAAATTTCCAGTTTTATACACTGGTTATCAAATATTAAAGAAAAGTCACAAAATGCTAATTTTCAAATACGCGAACACTCAAAAGGAAATAATATAATTCAAGTAATTACTATCTCTACAACACAGCTAGTCCATATAACATCTCATTCATGTCACACATGGTAACAAATGTCGCAGTCACTACGGTGAAGCAAAAAAATAGGAAATTCCATACATCTCATTATGAGTCTCAAATGATCACTATATGTGACTCCACTGAGACGTCAATGTGACTGCTGCTTTAGGACGAGTCACCATGTGACTTTACAATGCAGTTACATTGTGACTCTCATGTGACTGTCATTTGTAGACTCAATTTCAATGTCATCGTGAACGCTGCATTGTGATAATTTACCAAATAATGTCACATTAAAATCACATGATGGCTTTCAGGTGACAGAGAGACTACTGTGAAGTCACCGTTGTGCTCTTTTGGGAAAAGTCTTCATGTGAAAACTTATCCATAATAATTCTCCATAAAAATCTTATCTAATACGTGTTAGCAGATGCATTTTTAAATATATATATATGTATATAAACCAGTATAATTCTTATTCTGTTTTATATTCATAGTTATTTATTTCATTTGGCAAAAAATCTTATTTTCTTAAACCCGAATTGCGTGCTTTTTACAAAAGCGCCAAAGTTCATATAGCAGTGAAGTACAATGAAAAGCATTAAATGCATGGTAATAAGGCACTTAGCCGGCGCAGATAATAAATCGCCAAGTAGTGTTCTTCTCACTCTCTTTCGAAAAGCATTCTTTCCGTATAAAATACATAAATTAAAATGCATATATTAAATATTTAAAAACACGACTCATCTCATTGAAAAAATTTAAATTAATGAAACATTAATTTATACCTAACAAAAACATAACTGTGAAAAAAGTTAGCCAAGTTCTGTAAAGACAATGGCAAGAAAAGAAGTGATATCTAAGTGGGTGCCAAGTTCAAATAAAATTCACTCAAACTTACCTACATTATATTATAGCATTTTTTTAATTGTTAAGAAATAAAAAATATTGGTAGCATATTAATAATAAATCTAGAGCATGGCAAGTTTTTACCTACGAGTCATTTATTTTTATTAATGACATTATTATATCTAAACTTGTTATTTCATTATTAAAGGTACACATATATTAAGACAGACTTTAAATACAATTAAATACAATAAACCCAACTGGAGTGAAAAATTAGCCGGGGTCAGGAATCGAACCTGGGTCGACAGCATAACGTGCTGTTGCTCTACCGTTAAGCTACCCCTGGCCGATGTCCTAGCCTGGCAATTTCTCACTAATAAACCAAGTTGGGGAACGTCACCGTCCATCTATCAGATAGCACAGGATGACGTGACAACGATGAATAAATTTCTTTTTCCATCGATCCACAATATATATTAAAGCACATAAATTAACGTCTGAATTCCATTTTTAATTATTAAAGGTACACATATATTAAGACAGACTTTAAATACAATTAAATACAATAAACCCAACTGGAGTGAAAAATTAGCCGGGGTCAGGAATCGAACCTGGGTCGACAGCATAACGTGCTGTTGCTCTACCGTTAAGCTACCCCTGGCCGATGTCCTAGCCTGGCAATTTCTCACTAATAAACCAAGTTGGGGAACGTCACCGTCCATCTATCAGATAGCACAGGATGACGTGACAACGATGAATAAATTTCTTTTTCCATCGATCCACAATATATATTAAAGCACATAAATTAACGTCTGAATTCCATTTTTAATTATTAAAGGTACACATATATTAAGACAGACTTTAAATACAATTAAATACAATAAACCCAACTGGAGTGAAAAATTAGCCGGGGTCAGGAATCGAACCTGGGTCGACAGTATAACGTGCTGTTGCTCTACCGTTAAGCTACCCCTGGCCGATGTCCTAGCCTGGCAATTTCTCACTAATAAACCAAGTTGGGGAACGTCACCGTCCATCTATCAGATAGCACAGGATGACGTGACAACGATGAATAAATTTCTTTTTCCATCGATCCACAATATATATTAAAGCACATAAATTAACGTCTGAATTCCATTTTTAATTATTAAAGGTACACATATATTAAGACAGACTTTAAATACAATTAAATACAATAAACCCAACTGGAGTGAAAAATTAGCCGGGGTCAGGAATCGAACCTGGGTCGACAGCATAACGTGCTGTTGCTCTACCGTTAAGCTACCCCTGGCCGATGTCCTAGCCTGGCAATTTCTCACTAATAAACCAAGTTGGGGAACGTCACCGTCCATCTATCAGATAGCACAGGATGACGTGACAACGATGAATAAATTTATTTTTCCATCGATCCACAATATATATTAAAGCACATAAATTAACGTCTGAATTCCATTTTTAATTATTAAAGGTACACATATATTAAGACAGACTTTAAATACAATTAAATACAATAAACCCAACTGGAGTGAAAAATTAGCCGGGGTCAGGAATCGAACCTGGGTCGACAGCATAACGTGCTGTTGCTCTACCGTTAAGCTACCCCTGGCCGATGTCCTAGCCTGGCAATTTCTCACTAATAAACCAAGTTGGGGAACGTCACCGTCCATCTATCAGATAGCACAGGATGACGTGACAACGATGAATAAATTTCTTTTCCCATCGATCCACAATATATATTAAAGCACATAAATTAACGTCTGAATTCCATTTTTAATTATTAAAGGTACACATATATTAAGACAGACTTTAAATACAATTAAATACAATAAACCCAACTGGAGTGAAAAATTAGCCGGGGTCAGGAATCGAACCTGGGTCGACAGCATAACGTGCTGTTGCTCTACCGTTAAGCTACCCCTGGCCGATGTCCTAGCCTGGCAATTTCTCACTAATAAACCAAGTTGGGGAACGTCACCGTCCATCTATCAGATAGCACAGGATGACGTGACAACGATGAATAAATTTCTTTTTCCATCGATCCACAATATATATTAAAGCACATAAATTAACGTCTGAATTCCATTTTTAATTATTAAAGGTACACAACGGTAGAGCAACAGCACGTTATGCTGTCGACCCAGGTTCGATTCCTGACCCCGGCTAATTTTTCACTCCAGTTGGGTTTATTGTATTTAATTGTATTTAAAGTCTGTCTTAATATATGTGTACCTTTAATAA
This sequence comes from Maratus speciosus, assembly GCA_963932465.1. Taxonomy (NCBI): domain Eukaryota; kingdom Metazoa; phylum Arthropoda; class Arachnida; order Araneae; family Salticidae; genus Maratus; species Maratus speciosus. The sequence goes on from OZ010792.1 coordinate 75,386,058, forward strand.
TTAAAAATGGAATTCAGACGTTAATTTATGTGCTTTAATATATATTGTGGATCGATGGAAAAAGAAATTTATTCATCGTTGTCACGTCATCCTGTGCTATCTGATAGATGGACGGTGACGTTCCCCAACTTGGTTTATTAGTGAGAAATTGCCAGGCTAGGACATCGGCCAGGGGTAGCTTAACGGTAGAGCAACAGCACGTTATGCTGTCGACCCAGGTTCGATTCCTGACCCCGGCTAATTTTTCACTCCAGTTGGGTTTATTGTATTTAATTGTATTTAAAGTCTGTCTTAATATATGTGTACCTTTCATAATTAAAAATGGAATTCAGACGTTAATTTATGTGCTTTAATTGTTATTTCATGTTTGAAAGCCTTTTATATATACTTCAAAATATATACTTCATTTGAGTGAGCTCCTTCCCCTTGAAGGGTGGTAGGTTAAATATATCCCACCTAATTTTAACTGCAAAATGCCACATTGACACTAGAATTCAGGACTAAAAAGTTTAATTTTATTAAATACGTGAAAAGGAGCTTTTACCCATTTTGAAATAAATTTGTTTTTAAATTCTGGTGTGATTCAATCATTTCAGCATGTCACGAATAAAAGCTCTTTGCCCCTGAAGGCTTAAAGGGGTGCAGTCTCTAGAGGGATGACGAAGAACAAGCGTAAGGGTATCTGTCTCTTTCTCAGACCTTTTAGTCTGTTTGCATTGAGGTTTCCGAAGGGTGGGTGCTAGAGTGATAACCAAAGACAAGCGGGAGTGTATTTGTGTATTTATTGGTTTATCAAATCTTTAATATGAGTCATTTGTTTATAATAATAACTATATTAATTTTTTATAATACACATTGTTGTTAATATTAACATCATCCTTTTATTAAGACGTGAAATTGATAGGCATAACATTTATCAAAAACTTGCCAAGTTCTAGATTTATTATTAATATGCTATCAATAATTTTTATTTCTAAACAATATAAAAAATGCTATAATACTTCAGTAGGTAAGTTTGAGTGAATTTTATTTGAACTTGGCACCCACTTAGACATCACTTCTTTTCTTGCCATTGTCTTTACAGAACTTGGCTCCCTTTTTTCACAGTTATGTTTTTGTTAGATATCATTACTTTTTGTAAAGTTACAATATATTTAGACAATTTACTTAATGCTTTTTAATGTGTTTACATGTGACTATTTTATTCACCAAGCAACATTCAATTTTAATTTAAATTTCCTACAACAAAGTATTTGGCTGTCAATTTGCGGCAGAAATCTATATTTTAATACTGCTATATTGAATGCATGTTTTGAAATGAAATGTATCGATTCGAAATTTTTATTGTTTCTGAAACAACAATTCCTATCAAATTCCTATATTAAATTTTCCTATTAAATATTTCAATTAAATTTCCTATAGCTGGGCCTGATTTTTTGTACTGAAAGTGAAAAATAAAGTTATGTGCTTATGCCACACTATGTTTCATTCATCGATGGGAGCCGGCAAAGAGGCAGTGCAGAGGAAGGATATTGCCCCTCCTGGATTTTCAAATTTAATTAACTAGATATTCTCTTTGTCTGATGATTTTGAAAATAAAAATGAACTTCATTCTTCTCAAGTGATTTAAAATAATTAAAACACTGAGAAAAAAAGGAATAAATTTTTTTCTTATAGCCGAAATTTTTTACTACAATTAACTGGATATTTCGTTTGCAAACAGGGTTTTTTCAAGTTTGTACCGTACTATCGCATTTGAGAGTTCTAATTTTTTTTTTATAAAATTTCCTATTTTCGAAATGGACACTCGCGTTTTTGAAAAATAAGATCGCAACTGTTCACTGAAAATTTGATAAGGTTCGGAGAAAAAAACTTGACATTAAGTGTTTTTGGTATTTCATAATAGGTGAATATTAAAGGAAGAAAGTATTTACTCAATGTTAATCGGCTTCAGATACGACTAGTTTCAAGTGAGTCAGGCCTTATCCACTAAAGGAATATTTCGAGATAAAATGATTTTTAGAGTTAATTTTCATTATTTCGAGCAAATTTGCTTATTTTCAACGTGCCCTGCCCACTTAAAATATCCCAGTACGTTTAAATAACCAATTCTCGGCAAATGTAAGATATTATTTTCATTGTTCCATATGAAAGACTTTGCATTTAACTATTCAAAACTGTTTTTGTTTTCTTTGTACGATCATTGGAAATGTAGCTATGACTGATTTTTTTTTTTTTTTTTTTAGTTCTCAGACAAGAAGTTTTTATTTAGACAAGTGGGTAAGTGTGATCACAGATGGCACAGAGGGTCTCGTTTAATATTCCTTTCAAAACACTTTATCTTTTTGAAAAATCTGTTAGTTCCACATTTCGCAATCAGAGCGCACTCTTATCTAAACAAACCTCTATCCGAACGCAACTCCGTTTTATGTACTATCTGTAGATATATTAGTCGAGGGGATTAGGCCGATAGCACCCGAGATAAGTTGGCGCCCCTGTTGGTAAAAATTGGAACTAAAACATGTAAGGCTATGGTGCATAATATGAAAGAATGGTCAAAGTGGTGTCGACAAAAGTTGGAAAAGTGCTCCCCGGTGAAATGGCGGAGGTTAGAAAAATTGCATAAAATACACAAGTTAGAGCCCGGAGGGGTAAATAATATAAGACTTTGTGGAAATTTTATGATTTGCCGTGTGGTCTGAAGTATTCAGCTATACGTATGCAAAAATTCATGTCTCCAACTTAATTATGGGCTCTCTTAGAAAGAATTGCTTAAAATGCATATGGTAGCTCAAAGGACATTTTCAAGAGTTTATGATTTGTCGCCTGGCCTAAGGTGTTCTGCTATACGTATGCAAAATTTCAAATCTCCAATTTAATAAGGGGCTCAGTTAGAAAGAATTGCTTAAAATTCGCATGTGGGAGCCCAAAGAGTTAAATGTACGATTTTTTCAAAATTTTATGATTTGCCGTATGATGTGTGGTATTCAGCTATAAGTATGCAAAATTTCACGCCTCCAACCTAATTAGGGGCTCACTTAGAAAGAATTGTTTAAAATACACATGTGGGAGCCCAAAGGGTTAAATGTACGATTTTTACTTGCTTGTACGATTACTTGCTGTTTTTAAAGTTAAAAATTAAAAAAATCTTGTAAAATTGAGCAAATATTTCAATCTATAGACAATGATTTGTTGATAATTTTCTTTTAAATTTCTTTAGTATTGTGTAAAACTATTTCATTCGTACGTTTTTTAAATGTCCAGTGATTGTTTCACTTGAATTCTTTTTCAGTTATGCAAAAAAAAGGCAAACTTAAATAGATTTATCCCTTTTAAATGCACTTTACGGAAATTTCTATTAGAGAAAGGTAAAAGAATAAGTAAAAAAAGATTTGTTTCGACAAAACAAACAGAAATCTTTAATATACCATTTAACAGCTCCAAGGAATTGCACGAGCATTATTTAAAATTTAAGTTTCCAATAACAGCGAATTTTCTTGTTATTTCTGTGTACGAAATAATTGAACTGTTGTTTTTTTTTTATTATAAATATTTTAATTGTTCTTGTTAAACTGTGCAAATTTTTCAACTGAAAACAGAAGATTTGTTAATAAATCTACTTAACCACTTCATTCAAATTCTTTTCCTGCGTTTGTTTGTTTTTTTTAAGTACAATGAATGTTCACTTGTTTTATTTTTCAGTTATGTTATAAAGGGCAGACTTAAATATATTTATCCTATTTAAAAGCATTTAATAACAATTTCTATTAAATATAAAGTGGCAGTTAAAATAAATCTACCCTATCTATATTATAAAGGACAAACATATCTGTGCGTAACGCATACGTCATTCTGCGAATGGCAACACTTTGAAATTTGAAATGAAATTTCGCTTTTGCAATTTTCGCTACTGCAAATTTTTAAACTTCTAAACATCCCACATTTTAAATGTTTACACCGTCGTATGCAGAAAAAAATGCACTTTTAAGTGCAATTTGTTTGAAAGCTGTGTCTCAATTTATTTTTGAGATATTAATTTTTTTATAGTTTTTAATACCAATTTTCTAATCGTGGCAACTGAAGTACTTCATTTCTATTAAAAGCGGATTAGTTTATTTATTGATTATATTCTTACTGATGCCATTTTCTCATTACAATTAAAAATATATTTTTAAAAATTTGAACAGAAAATGACGTTACGCTTAAAAAAAGACACAATTTCTCTGATGATGCTGTTATATTTCACTGTTTTTTCATTTCGCTGATATTGAGTTTGAGTCAATAGGCAAAATATTTCAGCGACTGAAAATGACGTCATATTTAAAAGTAAACGATAATTTTATTTGATAAAACGAGATATTTCCCCTTGAATACGTCTAAAAGTTATAAATTTCTGGAATTTTTACGCGCAGGTACAGAGATTATACTAAGACCTCAAATCACGAGTGGGAATTTTAACATGAAAAGTTGTAATAGTTGACAAACGTGACTTCAAGCTTGAAAATATATTTATTAATAACCTATTGCGCATTAAAATGTTTTTAAATGGTTAATATGGATGTGAAACGTGGAAAATGACTTGATTTGGTTTAGTTGTAAAGGTAGAAAAATTCTATGATTATGTCAAGGTGATTATGTCAAGGTCATTTTTGCGGATTTTTCATTCCGTAATACCAAGCATCAATTACTAACTTAATCAAAATTACTTATGTTGATTATATGTTACTGATGACGTATAGGAATTAAGTTTAATTTTTCAATAATTTTAACAATTGAAGTTTTTGAAAAAAGTATTTTGTTAATCTTAGGTTAAAACATGTTTTTGGAGAGTTAAATTAACAAATGTAAGATGGATTTTGTATTCTAATTATTGTTGTTGATGTATTATAAATTTGATGCAACAGTTCCTTTGTAAACATTTTCTTTCGTCGAAATTCGGCGGGTTCCACCTCGTATATATAAAATCCTAATGAAACGAATTTATGAAACGGATATATGAAACGAACTTATAAAACGGAAGTATGAATCGACAGATTAAACAACTGATTATGATTCACGGCGATTTCTCCTAAAATATGGAATACTTTGCGATGACATTAACACCAAAAATCAATATTGATCCGCAGATCTCAAAACTGGTATTAGAATTTTTAAATTCGAATTAGTTTTCGAAATATTAATTTTTCTCTAATTTTATATACATTTTTCTAAAGATGGCAACTCAAATTTTACTCAAACAGATATTTTTTTTCATATTTCAGAAAAGGCTGACATGTCAACCCGGCTATTGCTGTTTATTTGATAATAAATGTTTATTTACCTTTATTTCTTTTTATAAATTATATAAATTATTTTGTTCTATAATTATTAATTTTTTTTTTATATTTCCTTTAGAAAATAATAGAAAAGAATCAAAAAATACGGTACTACTTAGTTATTCCGCCGATCAATTTCGCCAAATTATACAAATTGACATAATTTTTATTTTAAATAACGAAAGAACAAATAAATTAGTATAACATTAATAAATATACAAATAAAAAGTCGAAATAAAAATCACTTGATGACGTAAACTCGTGTAACTTGCTTAAAGTCAAGTGGATGTGACATTTACGATCAACCATTATTGGCATTTAATCTCATAGTTTGGCGATAGATTTTTGGTCGACGGGCTAACTAAGTAATACCAAAAATGCATATGTAACTGGTATTTGAAAGCAAGGTTTTCGCCAAATTTTCGTAAAAAAAAAAAAAAAAAAAAAAAAAAAAATCACACCAAACCTGCTGAGCGTATATGACATCTGGCCAAATATTACCACTCGAAAAAAAAATGCTAACTGGCAAGATGAGAAAAAGCTATTGGTGAGATTTGCATCCGGCTAGCGTAACAGTACCAAGAATTCTTTGCAACTATGGCAAATTTTATGTAGTTTTATTCGAAAAAAAAAATTGTTTTTTTAACAAAAATGGAAAACTTACGGTCCCATATTGGCGCGATTTTTTTCTGACGCCAATGTCATATGCGGAACGGGCACTTAACTGGCGCCAAAGTTTCGTTATTTTGCTTGATATGGTAAGCCGGATGTTATTGTTTATGCTGTTGATGCGTTCCCCAAATTGGCGTCGTTAAAAAATCGCGCCAATATGGGACGTATATGACATCTGTGCTAAACTTTCATATGAACGGCGAAGGGATCACCGTATTTGTTTATGGCAGTTGATGACTTGAACTATTATAATAAAGATGAAATGATGGCGATAGATTAATATTTGGCGACTTATCACCTGTGCCTGGCTAACATTAAAGTACCAAAATGGCACCTAGAGCATAAAAAGCGAAGTGGTCCGAAAGGAACTGTTGATGATAGTCACATGACTTAGGCTATTGTTACAGAGATTGTTTTAAAATACCGGGAGACAAAGACTCCGTATACTTAATTTATTTTATTTTAGCTTCTTTTCAAATGTTTAACTGATCCTCTTTAATCAAAAACGAAAACAACCAATGATGTCTTAATAGCAACTAATTAGCCCTTAAATTTTTGCAATCAAAGGGAATTGAATGGAAACCCGTTTACAAGGAGATCTGCACAGCTTTTTTCAGTATAATTCCATCTTCTCTTATATTTTTAAGACCCATCAGATTAGCGTGTTTATAGATTCTGCGGTATCTGAACGGGGGTTGGCAAGCGTAGCTTGCAGGGGGCAGAGCCCCCTAGTAATCTTATAAAAACAAAATGCTGCTCCGTAACTTGAAAAAAATAGATCCAGATAATCCATAGTTTTCTGCCGGATCATACTGAAGTGTGTGTTATTCGAATATGGAACAAAGACATAATAAAATTTAAAAGCAATCCTCTGAAAAAAAGAATATTAAAAAGAAAAAAAAAAAAAAAAAAAAAAAAAGAACAATCTATACATACAAACGCTAATGTACAGTCGTGGAAAAAAAAAAAAGTAAACACCCCCTACTAACTCCTCAACAAATCATCGTAGACGAAAGTTACTGGTACCGAACGATTGGAAATAAAGTCTACTTTTAAATGATGTATGTACAATTTTATTAGGGGTCATCTACATATTAAAAGTAATCCTAACTTCATTTTTTTTCAATGGCAATACCCAATTTTAATGAGATATTTCAAATCTTCGGTTCAAACTCTAACTAGACACCGAATTTCAAGTCATTTGAATAATAAGATTTTTAATTATAAACATTCAAAATTTAGTGCTTCTAATGTTAAATTACATTTCCATATTTTTATTTATATCTCCTGAAATTATGCTTCTAATGTGCTAATTTTTTTTTTGTAGCATTAATACTAATATACCCAAATATAAATACGCTGAATTTGCAATTTTTATAAATTTATGATATGAATTATGAATTATGAAATTAATATTTAAACAAATTATGAATTGCAACCTACAATTTTTTTGATGGATTTAGATTTATTAAGTCCTGCTTTATGGAAAAACAAAATTTCACATTTTTCTTCCAAGTAGTTTTCAAATTATGCTTAAAAATCGGCAAAATGATGGTTTAAGAGGCCGTCTATGATGGAAGTGAGTAGACATTTTGAAATTTATTCTGCTGTACTGTAATCTAACAGGCTTCATTGACTCCTTGAGTGGCGCTTAAGGTGCCTTGATGAAGAAAGAGGCTCTCCCGGTTAACAATCGAGTACGGAACTTCAATTTGGATACAATCCTTAAAATACGCTCGTTTTAAAATAATTAATTTCTCGGAAACTTATGGTACGAATTGTATAAAAATTCGTTTTTAGGCTAATTGAAGGGTGTAGAGTTCATTTATTCTGTCAGAATTGTGTACTGCCACTGAAAAAAAACAGAGTTTAGGTTCGTTTTAATATGTAGATGGCCCCTATGCAAATTTTATGTACATCATTTAAAAGCAGACTTTATTTCCAATCGTTCGGTACCAGTAACTTTCTTCTACGATAATTTGTTGAAGAGTTAGTAGGGGGTGTTTTTTTTTTTTTTCCACGACTGTACGTGGCGGCGAAAAAGTTGTTATTTCATTTTGCCGATTGCAACAATTGGTTTGTTTAGAAAATCAAATATGATAAAACTAACTTTGGTCGGGCGTCGCCCAGTGGCGTGGTCGGTAGCAACAGCTGCTCCCATGGCGTGGGCCCGGGTTCGAATCCTCGGGTAAGACATAGATGTAATTGTGAATGTCCCATTGTAGTAATGTAATATATATGTAATGGAAAAAAAAAAAAAAATTGTTGTGACTTGGTGTTGTTTCTGTATAATAATAAGGATCATTCGAGGCGACAGCCATAGTAGCTATAGGCCCCAAAGCCATTCCACTTCGGTGGACTTCAAATGTCAAAAGTCAAACTTTGGTCGTGTTCTTTATTTGTTGTGCTGGGGAAAAAAATCTGCCTATGTTTCGCAAACAATGAGTTATTTGAAATTATAATATTTTGATTTGTTGAAGTGTGAAATATTTTGTCTGTTTCTCGCAAAAAATGAATTACTTATGATTACAATATTTGATACGATAAAACGCTGAGGTACGTGAAGGCGATATTTCTTTTTATGTTATTACAATGATTTTGTTGATGTAACGACCTGTCGTGGTGTAACATTTCATTCATTGATCAGAGGACTCTGCATACCTGAAAAATTCGAAAATCAAACAGTGAAAGGTAATGAAATTTCACTATTTTATTTTTATTTTTTGGGTACCGCCGAATAAAAAAAAAATACAATTTCATCTTATTTTGATTCCTGTGCACGAAAATAAATAAACAAAGGAATGGTATTTTAGAATTTTAGTCATACAGATTAGAAAAATTTGAGGGGGGGGGGGGCGGAAAAGGATTTCTATTACAATGCTATACCTGTTTCTTAATTCTTTTGCCTCCAAAAATAGCACACATTTGTAATTTTCGCATTACCTCCGGTAAGAAATCTGTCTGCATGAACTGAAATTTTAAGGCCCGTCCCCTAAAACGTTCTATCGGGCCTTTACATTTATTCTCACTCCAATCATGAATTGATAATCAGCGAAGCCTATTGTAAATTGCTCCTATTTTATCGGCGTAGTTTGATTCTTTCAAATTTGTTATATTGGGATTTAGCCCAGTGGTAGGGGAGGGAAAAAATGTCGAATTCGGAATTAAGGGGAATTATGGGGAAAGCTGGAAATTAATCCATTTAGTTTTTGTCTAGAATGAATGTGCTAAGTTTTCCTCTTCGTAGTAGGTGAGCGTTAGAAAGTATGTACAGATTTATAGTCAAAAAACTCGTTTTTTTTTTTTAAATTCCATAACAATATCTTAAAACTGCTAAATCTATCAAAAACATTGTCAATACAAATGTTGTAGAGCTTAAAATTCTGAATAAAATGAGAACCTACACTTAATATTTTTGTTGAATATTAAGGTCACAATTCCATTTTAGAATTTTAGACCAGTGGTCAGGGGGTAGAACTCAAAATTAATTGGTACAAAACTGGAAATTATTTTAATCCCTTCAGTTTAGGTCTAAAATGAACGTGCTATGTTTTCTTCCTCGTACTTGGGTGAATTTTAGAAAATACGTACATATTTATTTTCGAAAAACACGTTTTTTTAGTTACATTAACAATATCTCAAAACAGCTAACTCCATAGAAAACATTGTCAATACAAATGCTGTACAGCTTAAAATTCTGAATAAAATGATTACCATCATTAATACTTTTGTTCAACATTAAGGTCGCAATTCTTTTTCAAATCAAGAGCTTGAAGCCAGGAGGAGACTAAGTTAACTTAACAATATCTCAAAATTGCGGTCTTAATATTGAACAAAAATATTAAGTGTAGGTACTCATTTTATTCAGAATTCTAGACTCTACAACTTTTGCTTTGACAATGTTTTTGATAGAGTTAGCTTTTTTGAGATATTGTTAAGTTAGCTTGGTCTCTCGTGGCTTCAAGTTCTTGATTAGCGATTAAGGTAAAATTTTGAAATAGATTTGCGACTTTAATGTTGGACAAAAATTTTAATTATGGTACTCATATTATTCAGCATTTTAAGCTCTACAACATTTGTGTTGACAATGTTTTTTATAGAGTATCTGGTTTGAGATATTGTTAAGATAATTAAAAAAAAGTGTTTTTCGATAATAAATATGTACATATTTTGGTTTTCGATAATAAATATGTACATATTTTCTAACATTCACCCAAGTACGAGGAAGAAAACATAGTACGTTCATTTTAGACTTAAACTAAAGGGATTAAAACAATTTTCAGTTTTCTCCAAATTAATCTGAGTTCAACCCCCTGAGCACGGTTTTAAAACTTTAAAGTAGAATTGTGACCTTAATGTTCAACAAAAATATTAAGTGTGGGTACTCATTTTACTCAGAATTTTAAGCTCTACAACAGTTGTATTGACAATGTTTTTGACAGAGTTAGCTGTTTTGAGATATTGTTATGGTATGTAAAAAAGCATGATTTTTGACTATAAATCTATACATATTTCCTAACGCTCAATTAGTACGAGGGGGAAAACATAGCATATTCAATCTAGACCAGTGATTCCCAACGTGGGGCGCACGCCCCACCGGGGGGACATTTGATTCTTTAGGGGGGCAATTTCAAATTTGAAACTCAGCCTTCGCTCACTTTTTTTTTTTTTTTTTTTTTTTTTTAAGAAACGTTAGGTTGTAGACTAAAAATAAAAGTAAAACATGCAAAATTAAAAAATAATAGGTATTTTTGATGAACGTTAAAACAGTTTAAAATCAAAATGTTAAAATGGAACCTATACCAGAATAATTATATGAGCAATTTTTTTTTTTATTATGTTAGCATCACCTTCTCTCGTTTTGTTATATTTAAAAAATTTAACTTTTTGGTTACTAATGTATTTTACAATTTTTCAAAATTATTTATCGAATGATCTATTTTTATCTATTCATTCTTCTGTATGTAACATAAAGAAACTTCTACACTTGAAATTACCTAAGAGTATACTTAAATCTTGTTGTCTTTAACATATTTAGCATAAAAACATTTGAAATAACTAAATGTGGTACCAACAACTTTATAAAATTTTTAAATTTTTAATAGTATTAAATAAGACAATGGATAAATTGTAAACAACTATGGCTGTAGTGCAGGACTCCTACACGGTAAATGAATGTATAACATATACAATTTAAATTTGAAAATGTCATAATACATGCCAGTTAATTAACGATAATTAGGGAGGGAAAAAGATAAATATGTTTTGGTGGGGGGAAATGTCTACTTAAACTTGATAAAGGTCAGAACCTTGAAATGCTTCTTGTGTACTCTGTTATTCATAGAAAGGAAATTTGGTGTCCAAAGATTTTCCAACAACTTTCAATAAGTTACTAAAATTCAATGTAAAATGTGTCATCGTTTTCAATTTTAATACTAAATATGAGAGTCTCTTTTGTCATTTTGGGACAATAAAAATATAGGCATATAACACTTTTGTTAAATATTCAGGTAAGTTGGGAAGGCTCAACAAATCTATTTAGGCATAAAAGTGAAGATTTATAGTCTTAATTTCATTTATAAAATTATACTAAAAACACATTTGTGGAAGAAAATTCAGCTCTATGATATGTTAAGAAATGTGAAATGAATAGTTATCGTTGAAACACTGTAAGACTTCCTTCAGGTGAATACAATTTGATTTTCGAATAATAAGAGAGGTTACAGAATATTTGTGTGAGGAGGTGGGGGGGGGGGGTGTGCATCGTGATTTTTCAGATGCTTCGGTGGGGCGTGGGCAATAAAAGATTGGGAAACACTGATCTAGACCTAAACAGAAGCGATTAAAACAATTTCCAGCTTTCCCCTAATTAACTCCGAATTCAACTCCCTAACCACTGGGCTACTTGTCAGCCTGCTCATTTTTTTATCAATCTAATCCGGTCCATTAACATAAATTGACTCAATTCTACTTACAAGGTCTGTTCGAAAAATTACCTTCATTTTCCGGCCTCGGGTCCTTACAGACCTTTTAACCTCGGGTTCTATCCGCAAACCCTAAAAATACAAGGTGAGTTCTTATATACTAAATGTAAAATATCTACTACAGTTATGAATTAAAACAGTTTTCATCTACTCTGTGCATGGGTAGTACCCTGTACCTACCCCTGTATCTACTTTGTACACCGCAGTAAATCGGTCATCTTTAACTTGAGTATCCTGATATCGTTCATAAATAACAATAATAATTCATTTTAAAGATTTAAAATTAATATAATTGGTTTAATTTCACTTTAAAATGTCTAACAAAAAAATGTGGAGTCGGAGTAAGCTTGTTTTTGAACGGCTCCGACTCCGACTCGCCCCACCAGTGGCTGAGAGGTTCTGCTCTCGAAGCTGGTAGACGGGAGGTGCTGGGTTCGAACCCAATCGCGCCCGTCGGCCTAATCGTTCGGAGTTTTCGTGGTTTTCTTCGAGCCGTGGATTTCCATGCGTTAATACCGGTACAGGTCAGTTCGACGCCAACGTTTCGACGCCAACTGTTCGACGCCAACGTTTCGACGCGTGGTCAGTTCGACGCCGTACTTTTCGACGCCGGGGCAGTTCGACGCCATATATTTTTTATGAAACTTAGGAACTTCCGATTTTATTTACGTTTGCACAGCTTATTTAGACTTTCTAACAGCATATATATATATATATATATATATATATATATATATATATATTTTTTTTTTTTTTTTTTTTTTTTTTTTTTTTTTTTTTTTTTTTTTACTTTTCTGTGTTAAAAAAAGAAAAGAAAAAATGTTTACAATGTAAAATATCTTTATTTTTATGTTCTTACTAAAAAACACCCATTCTTATTTAAATTAATTGCTAATGAGCTATTTTCTTCAAAACTTTTAAATTCCTTTACAATGTATTTTATTCTATTTTTTGCTATAGGAATATAATTCACAAATATCCACATTTTAAAAGTACTAATTAAATGAAACTCTTTAATAAAGACCTGTTTTGTAATTTTTAATCCTTGAATAGTTGTGTAAATTTTAAAGACTAAAACGCAGTAAAACTGTTAACGTTATTTGTTCAGAATTTGGAAATACCTTTAGTGTAAGTAAAGCAGCTTCCATAACGTATTAACTAGAATTCACATGCAATTCCTTTGTCCTCACCTTGACAAAGGGATAGGGAGCGTCCATAAAGGGGACAATGAGGGCGCACGTAAATGTACAAAGGAACCGTGACATTCCCACTCAGGGGGGAAGAAATGTTGCACAGAAAAGCTAACACCGCTTCCCCTAGAAACCCTTGCCGATATAAGAAGAAACGGGTTGAAACTTCGCATTGACGCCTGTGACTAGCTTATCCTTATCTATTCTTCTTTCTTTGAAACATATTACAGGCTTGTAAATAACTCTAACTCTTTTTTGACAAGTGCAACCCCCCCCCCCCCCTCCTCCAGTTGGGGGTTATGAAATCGCCTCAGATTTGTCGTTAAGTATTGCCGATTGTCAACGCATGCGCATTTCTTATCTTCTCTAAAGCGCCCGTAATCTATTTGGAAGCCTGTCGATATTTTTAAATTCAATGTTAGCACTTTCAACCGTAGAAATGTCTGAAAGCCGAAAATATATGACTAAGAGAGGTAAAGAAAAGTATGAGCACGATGGATATTTATATTGTTTCGATAAATATATAGAAAATGGAGCAAAAAAATCGTGGCGTTGTGAAGTTGAATTTTCCAAAAACAATAAATGTAAAGGAAGAATTTACACTGATGCAGTTACGAGTGAATTTTTAAAACTTGTTCGCAATCATGCTCATGAAGGAAATGCAGCACGTGTTGAAGTTGTCCGCACTTTAACATCAATAAAGCGAAGGGCAGGTGAAACACAAGAAACTCCCGCAGTAATTCGCATTGAAGAAACGCAAGAGCTGTCTGTTGGAGCATTAGGACAGTTTCCAAGCAGAGAAGCTGTAAGATTAGTTATTAAAAGACGTAGAAAAGACATAAATGCACTCCCGTCGCAACCAATTGACAGAGCTTCCATTGAATTGCCAGAAAATTATAAATATTACGGAGAAAATAAGGAAAATTTTGTTATCGCCGATTCGGGAGTGGGGGATAAAGACCGAATTTTAATTTTCGGAAAAGCCAGTGTCAGCGATTGGATTCACCTCGTAACAAAAATTTACGTTGATGGAACTTTTAGTCTAGCACCACATCATTTTTACCAGGTTTTTGTTATTATGGCCGAACGTGGAGGTTTTGTATTGCCAATCATTTATGCCCTCTTACCCGACAAGGCGGAAGAAACATATACACGAATGCTTGAAATGATTCAAGACAGTTGGCCATTTTTTAAGGCGAAAAAAATTTCTTTAGATTTTGAAATTGCCTTAATTAACACTTTTTCAAGCAAGTTTCCAGACGCCGAAATTCAAGGGTGCTTGTTCCACCTTGTGAAAAATATGAAGCGCAAATTAGCAGAATTCAATTTAATGCAACGATATAATACCGATGCTGATTTTGCTCTCTATGCACGTATGATTCCTGCGTTAAGTTTTGTGCCTATCGAAGAACTTGAAAATGCTTTAGAAGTTTTGAGTGAGAATTTACCTAATCAGTTAACCCCAATTTTAGATTACTTTGAAGATTATTATGTTGGAAGGATTCAGAGAAATAATCGTCGCCGTCGTCCTATTTTTAAACCAGAAATGTGGTCATGTTATGCTAGAACCTTAAATAACGAAGGACGCACCAATAATTTCGCGGAAGCAGCACACAGACGTTTACAGTCCGAATTTGGTGTTTCACACCCCACATTATGGAAATTCATAGATGGTCTCAGACGTGTTCAAAAAACAATTGACCAATGTTATGAGCAATTTGTACGTGGAGATGAACCGCCGCACAAGCGGAATAAGTATCTGCGAGCTGATATGAGAATTAAAGTAATAGTTGAAGATTTTGAAAATCGAGAAATAATGGAATACCTGAAAGGTGTGGCGCATAATTTTGCAATGGATTAGTATAATAACAGTTTTGTGATGTAATCTTATTTATGTGTAATCTTGTTACTCTGTAATTAAATTTGTCTGCAATATAACTTTTTTGTAACCATATGTTTATTTACCATTTCTGTATTTTGCCTTTTTGATGCTGTTTTGTGAAATAAATAAATAAAAAAAAACAACCTCCCTCATGTCCCAGGGCCTTGACGTTGGCGAGGGGGCTTCTCACTAATCTGGGACAAAAAAAAAAAAAATCTAGAACACTTTCACACATATATTTATTTCAAATATGCATGCAAACAATCGATAATTCAATAAATAAAAATCAGTCATATTGCTTATTTATTTGAATCACGCTTCATATACATAACAAAAATATATATATATTATATCAGGCATATTGCATATTTATTCTAAAAATAAATAAAAATACGGAAAAAAATATATGGCGTCGAACTGCCCCGGCGTCGAAAAGTACGGCGTCGAACTGACCACGCGTCGAAACGTTGGCGTCGAATCGTTGGCGTCGAACCGTCGGCGTCGAAACAACCTGCTTCGGTTAATACGGATTAGGTTCCCTTAGAAAGACCTCCACGGAAGGCACTCCCCCTAGGGCCTATATCCCTCGTGTAGATAATTGGCCGTCAACAATCAACCCAACCCAACCCGACTCCGACTCTTTTGCTCAAAAAATGGGTCCGATTGCTGCAGCCCTGGCCACAGAACGTTCTGATTAATGGCGAAGGCGATACTGTGTGAATTCAAAATTTTAAGTGAACATCTCGGAGTATAGCGGTGAAAATATGACTGAAGTGTATGGTTTTCAGCGCAAAAGCTCTGCGAATGCGAAGGATCAACTAGTTAAAACAAATTCTTGTGTTCAATCTAAAATTTTATATGAATAGGCATCAAAAATAAGAAGTATATTATTTGAAGAGAGCACCTTGTGTTATATCTATTTAAAAACAATACGTAGGTTTAAAAAAAAATTAAGTGGTTTTTTAATAGTCATAAAATAACTGGGTAAATTAGAATTATTGAATCAAATTTAAGTCGAATATACGTAATTTTTTTTTAAGTATTTCAAAACTCACCAATTTTAGCTGACAACTTAAAAGTTCTAATATTTCGAAACTCTGAATATACATCTTGAAATTTTCTCAAACACAAATAAAGTACATTTATTTTCCTTTTTTCTTCAAGAAAAGTTGTGTTTAACTTAAGAAAACATCTTCATTTTTATACATTCTGTATTACAACAAAAAATACAAAGTTTTTTTTTTTTTTTTTTTTTTTTTTTTTCAAGTAAAGTTGTGTTTAACTTAAGAAAACATCTTCATTTCTATACATTTTGTATTACAACGAAAAATACAAAGTTTGTTTTCATTTTTTGTCTTTACAAAAAACATTATAATCCGAAGAGAAAACTCGGATTTGTAAATGTGGAATTTAATTTAAAACTTGCTCTTTAACTTTATAATATATTAAAATTAAAAAAAATTATCTTTTAGATGAAGTATTGTTTACATTTTATAATCGCAACACGTAATAAATAGTAAATTTTAGAGACAAGATAAAATAGAAACATGTTTTAAATTGCCTATTTTGATTAATATTTCAAGACATAAAGATATTCAGGCGAAAACATAGCTACGTTCATAATATATATACGTGTCTGGTTCAATAATTATTGCCCCTAGTGTATGTAAAATATTTGTACTGCGATGGTTGATGTGGAATATCGAAGCCTAATGTCTTAAATGCCTATATGATCAATTGCAGAACCGTAGCTGCTCTATTAACGTAGTTTTCGAGGGGGGGGGGGGGGTGAAGTTTTAAAGACCGATTTTTGATAGAATTTTTAAGGTGGGAGTGAGGGTGAAATGCTGGTTTGAAGCTTATGAGGCTACATTTGTGACAGTGGATGAGATGCGGCTACATCACTATGATGCCGAGTCCAAACGACAGTAGTTACGTCTCATCCACTGTCACAAATCTAGTCACATAAGCTAAAAATCAGCCTTTCACCCTCACTCTCCCATTTTCACTCCTCCCTCCAAAACTATGTGAATTTAGCAGCTACGGTTCTGAAATTGATTATATAGGCATCTAAGACATTAGAATTCGATATTCCACAACATCCATCGTAGTACAAATATTTTATATACATTAGGGACAATAATTATTGAACCACCCACGTATACAGTGCGTATAAAAACTTTAAGGACAGCAAAAATTTGTAAAAATTTTGATAAATTGAAAATGCGACAAGTGAAATGGTAATTTAATGCTGATCATAAAGTGTAAATACTAATATAGAAGTCAACAGAATGTATCTGTGTCCTTTTTGTTGCGAAAAAATCATAATTATGCAAAAAAACACTATTTTTGACTGTGTAAAAACTATAAGGACACCAGTATTTTTTAAATAGAAATGCTATATAGAATTATTATTAAGAATTGACCGAAAAATGTTTTTAAGGCCGAAACCGAAACCGAATTTCGGCCGAAAACGAAAACGAATAAATCCAAAAATATTTTAAAGTAATTAAATTGTATGTATTAAAGTAATTAATACATAAATAAATATATTATTAATTATACGTATTTATTAAATATGTAAAATAAATATATTATTAATTATACGTATTTATTAAATATGTAAAATAAATAAATAATTATGCGTTAAGAACGAATTTCATAGCAATAAATGGTCTCAAAATCGATGACAAGTGTTGAAAATTTCCGAAGGAAGAAACGAGATTTTTGGAATACTGATAGTTTCGGTCGAGTTTCGGTCCAAAATCTGAGTTTCGCCGAAAATTCGTTTTCGGCGAAAACTATCCGCATTCCCAAAATCTCGTTTCTTCCTTCAGAAATTTATTGCTATCAACTTCGTTGTTTGTAATTATCAGTCATGACTGACTCAAAACTTGAATGCAGATTATAAAGCAAGCAATGCATATATAACTAAACTTTTTCACGTGCTCATTAAAAACTGCATTCATAACAGTAATAGAAATTTTTCAGTTTGAAACCGCAGATGTGTTTCGAATACTCTTTGAGAAAGCTCTAGTATAACAGATGATCATTATACATAGATGATGTATACATAAAACTAAAATATTTTTTAATTAAATGAAATTCGTATAATTAGAAAACCTTTCTGTGTCGTTGATGAATTAATTACGTTTTATTTTATATAAGAAAAAAAGTTTTAGATCTAAGGCACAGAGAGACAATTTAGGCCACACGTATAATTAATTAATAATTATGTATATTTAATAAATACGCATAATTAATTAATTTTTATACATATTTAATAAATACGCATAATTAATTCAATTTTATACATATTTAATAAATACGCATAATTAATTAATAATGTATTTATGTATGTATTAATTACTTTAATACATACAATTTAATTACTTAAAAAAATTTTTGGGACATATTCGTTTTCGTTTTCGACCGAAAATAGGAAGATCGCAAAAATTCGGTTTCGTTTTGGTTGCGATCTTAAAAGCATCTTTCGGTTGATCCTTAATAATAATTCTATATAACATTTCTGTAAAAAAAATACTGTTATCCTTATAGAGTTTTTTTGCATAATTATGATTTTTTCGCAATAAGAAGAACACAGATACATTCTGTTGACTTTTATATTAGTATTTCCACTTTATGATCAACATTATATTACCATTTCACTTCTCGCATTTCCAATTTATCCAAATTTTTACAATTTTTTGCTGTCCTTAAAGTTTTTACACGCACTGTATATAATCACTCATTAATGATATTTAGAATTTGTCTCTTTTTTTAGATTTTGCCTTTTTTTTTTTACTATTTTTAGCGATTTTTAGAGAATTGTTTTAAATTTTTAAGTCACTTTTCATAATTAACAGTGCATTTTTTAGTATTTACAGATTGCATTGTATTTTGAGCAACATTAATCTTTTCAGGGTATTTTAAGTTCTAGAGATATTTTATTTCTATTCTTTTCATTTCATTTTCTCGGTTTCTGTAACGTTGTAAAATTTCGAACGTAAAAAACGTTCACAAAAAATTACTCCAAACTTATTCATTTTGATTTCTGTTAGTCTGTCAGCCTTTCTTTTAAATTTTGAAATCTTGAGCAGAGTCAATCGAAAACTTTAGAAACGAACAAATTTCCTAAATTAATTGAAATGCTATTTCCAAAAAGAAACAAAAATGATATTTCTAATCTATAAACACTGAAACCATATGTTTTTCTTATTAATCCCAAACTGAAAATTTTCTAAAGATAATGATAAGATTTCTAGACACGAGGATAAATTCGAGGTTACCTAGAAGTCTCGTAAACGTTTTTCTTATGACCGAAGATCAAATTTTCTTCAAAGTTATGATTGCATTAAAAAAATTATTCTTTATAATAAGCCAAAACTTCGTTTTAACCTTGTATCTTTCAACATCAAGGTCGAGAAAGGCTGGATAAAAGAATGTCGTTTCTTTGTTCGGTAGAAAGAGAGAAATATATCTCTTGGAATTGAATAATCCCGTGTTTGTACGAACTTTCGTTTCTATACTATCGTTCCTTACTGGATAACACACACAAAAATAATTTAATGAAAATCCCTGCCGGCCCGACCTACAGGCGGAGCTAGACTTCGAAGTTAAGTATATTAATTGCTCCAACAAAAACTAAATCATGATTAGATATAAATCCACTTTAACAGTTTTATCTGGCCGCTTTTGACGAGTTTTTATTTCATTTTTATATAATAGCTGTTTTTATCAGAATCATGTTAAGGCGGTATTAAAAAAAAATAATTTAGCATGCTCAGCAACTCGAAAATTTCTGGCACATTTTCAGATTCATTTTTAATAGAAAATATACGAAACTTGCTGACGTGATTTTTGAAAAGATTTATAAGCGATATATGTTCTTGTTTTTCTTTCAATTAATTGAAACTTGATTAATAAGCAATTATTTTCTCAGTAGGGCAATATTTTTCTTTCTAACACAATCGTATCGGGAATTTCTGTTAAAAATGGCCACTTTGACATCATTTTTTGAAATATATTCTGCCTCTATAAAAATAAAAATCTATCATTACGGTACATTATATAGTTTCTGAAGAAGAGAATCTATCAATTGGATGCGTTTGAGAGCAAAAATGAATTTAAAATTGAGTCAGAAAATAAGCAGTTTGGATTTGAATACACCCTTAATAAGATGATTTTTTTCTTCAACCGCTATGCATTTTTAATTTGTTTTTGCTGTAAGAATTGGACCTATCAAAAACTTATCTCTATAAATGTTGAAGACAATATTAAGAAGATATATGTTAAATTCATGGGGATTTTATATCTTGTGAATTGACGGAGTTATGGAAATTTTTCTTCTTCACCCCCCTTTTTTTGTTTTCGTTTTAATTTTTTTTTTTTTTCGGTACGAATTGGTCCTATCAAAAACTTGTGAATATAAAAGTTGTAGATAATATTCAGGAGATGTATAATAAAATTAATTGAATTTGATATCTGAGAATTGACGAAGTTATGAATTTTTTTTCTCCCAAAAATCCTATTTTTTGCGCTCCTTGAGCCCATTTTTAATTTTATCAAAAATCTGTGATGCATAAATTTTTGGCCCTATTTTTAGGAGTAATAAAAACTTTAAACTGATTTGATATGTACAAAATTTAAGAAGTTATAGGGTTTTTTCTATTTTTACAAAACCCCTCCCTATTTCCAGCCCCTTGACCCGATTCTTTGCCCATTAACGAACTTGAACGAGATTTTATGCTCCCTGATTTTATGTAGCAGTTTGGAAGAGGTTTGCGCAGAATTGTGGAAGTTATTGTGTCCAGAAGAAAGTGATATATATAGATAGATACATAGATAGATAGATAAAGTTTTTTACTGAGGGTGGTTTTGGGTTCTAAGGGTCATGATCGGTGTAGATCTGCAAAAATTTTTCAGAAATTCCAACATAGGAACGACGCCAATAGGTAGTATTTCATACGAAATCTACCTAAAAGAGTAACATAAAAGTTACTTGCGTATAATGATAAAAGTGTGTTAAATGTAATTAGTATCGAATTTGTGAAATTATGTTATGTGTAAAATGAATTGTTTAGAAAATGTATAGCATATTTTTTACAAAAAAAAACTTGACCATTACAGAAACTGCTACATAATCTTATCTATACTAATATTATAAAGAAGTAAAAATTGTTTGTATGTTAGAGGTAATCTCTGGAGCAACCAAACCAATTTCAAAAGTAATGGTATCAAAATGATGGTGTTAGTCCAACTTAGAACATAGGCTATATTTTATGTCAGTATCACTACCCCAAAGGGGGCGCAGGAGGAAAAAAAGTTCTAAAAATGCGATTCTTGCGTTACTGAAGGGCCTAGAAATATGAAATTTGGAATATTGGTTACTTATTAGATATAAATGATGTCTAACAACAGTTCTTAAACATTTCGAATTTTGAAAGGGGTGAAAATGCACAAAAAGCGTTCTAAAAAACGTTCTAAAAAACGTTCTAAATGGTGGTTTCTGCACAATCTCAGGAAATACCAAACCGATTTAAAAAAAATAATGGTGTCAAAATGATGGTGACAACACTTGCTCCAATATAGGCTATATTTTATGTCGGTGCCACTAACCCAAAGAGGGTGCAGGAGCAAAAAACGTTCTAAAAATGCGATTTATGCGTTACTGAAGGGCCTAGAAATATGAAATTTGAAATATTAGCTACTTATTAGATATAAATGATGTCTAACAACAGCTCTTAAATAATTCGAATTTTAAAAGGGGTGAAAATGCACAAAAAGCGTTCTAAAAAACGTTCTAAATTGCGATTTCTATGCAATCTCAAGAAGTACTGAACCGATTTAAAAAATAATGGTGTCAAAATGATGGTGACAACCCTTGCTCCAACATAAGCTATATTTTATGTCGGTACTACTACCCCAAAGGGGGTGCAGGAGAAAAAACGTTTTAAAAATGCGATTTTTGAATTATGGAAGAACCTAGACTCATGAAATTTTGCATGGTATATATTTATTAAATATGAATGATCTCTAAGAACATTTCTTTAAAATTTGAAATTTAAAAGGGGTGAAAATGCGCGAAAAGTGTTCTAAAAACTTTCTAAATGCCGATTTTTCACCAATATCTCAGGAAGAATTAAACTGATTTCAAAAGTAATGGTAGGAAATTGATGCTGACAGCCTCTGCTCTAACATAGACGCTATTTCATGTCGGTTCTCACTATCATCTAGAGGTTGCAGAAAAAAAAAAAGTTCTAAATTTTGATTTTTGTGATCGGTAGGGGTTAGCAACTTGAAATTAGCAAGGTACATATTTATTAGATATAAATGATCTTTAAGAACAGTTTCGAAAAAACTGGAAACTTAAAAAGGGGCGAAATGCGCGAAAAGCGTTCTAAAAACGTTCTAAATTGCGATTTCTACTCAATCTCAGGAAATACCAAAGCTATTTCAAAAGTAATGGTTGCAAATCAATGGTGATAGTCCCTGCTCCAACATAAGCTATATTTTATGTTGCTGTCACTACCATCTAGAGGTTGCAAGAGTAAAACACGTTCTAATTTGCGTTTTTTTTTTTTAACTGAGGGGTCTAACATTTTTAAATATGGCATGGTATTTACTTACAAGTTGCAACTGCTATCTAAGAACAGTCGAAAGAAAATTCCAAATTTAAAAGGATGAGGTGAGCGAAAAGCGTTCTAAAAACGTTCTAAATTACAGTTTTTATGAAATCTTACCAAATACCAAACCAATTTAAAAAATAATGCTGACAAATTGTTGGCGATTGAACCTGTTAAAAAATAAGCTATATTTTATGTCTGTGTCACTACCACCAGAGGGTTGCAGAAGCAAAAAAATTTCTAAATTGCGATTTCTGTGATACCAAAAAGGCTAGAAACTTTAAATATGGCATTATAGTTACTTATAAAATATAAATGCCCTCGAAGGATTGTCGAAAATAAATTTGAATTAGAAAGGGGTGAAGCGAAGGGGAGGTGTGAAAAGCATTCTAAAAAAGTCCTAAATTATGATTTCTATGCAATTTCAGGGAATATAAACAGATTATAAAAGTAATAGTTGCGAATCAATGGTAACAGTCTCTGATCCTACACAGGCTATATTTTATGCCGATGATTCTACCACCTGGAGTTCACAGGAACAACAAACGTTCTAAAAATGGCCTTTAAAAGCTTTATAAATTACGTTTCTGTGGAATATTAGAAAATAACAAACCGATTTCAAAATTAATGTTGTCAAATTAATGGTGACAGTTCCTATTTCAACATAGCCCTTTATGTTGAGAGAGGTAGTAGGACTTGGAATTTGACATGATAGTTAATTTTAAGATGTAAGAAGATGGTTTCTAAAAAATTCAAAACTTCAAATGAATACTGAAATGACCGTATTAATTGAGAGCATAAAAGTTTCAAAATATTTTCTAAATTATCATTTTTTTAGTTTTTTTTCGTTTTATTAATTTAAGTCTCATTTCTGCCTAATGTAGTGTAATAATGATGTTTAGTCAAACTGTGTTTTAAATAGTATTTCTTTAATTATTCCTAAAAGTAATAAGTACCTTTTAATAAAATAAAATATTACCTTTTAATAAAATAAAAATTTAGTTAGTAAAAAATTAGACATATAAATATCACTTGGCATATCTCAAATATTACGCGAGCAAAGCCGCTGGGTTTGCTAGTATAAATATAAAAAACACAATTCTTCCCTAAAAAGACGAGAACTGATATATTTTACAATATGCAGCAGTAGATTTGTTTTTAATTCGTATTTAGCCAAAAATATAATGGGAGACAAAATTGTGTGAGGTTTATCAAATGGGTATGCTACGGTACCGTGTGTGTACGGTATAATAACTCACGTGGAAATTCTATTTTAAAATCCTTAAATATATTATACAGAACAAAAGTTTTTTTTTTAATGCAAATCCTCAAAAAGTCTTTAAAAGGAGATAAAAATAATTATTTGTTCAATTTTTATAGATACTACAAATTTTATGTTTATGAAACAAAACAAAAAACGGATGGAATATTTTATAATTAGGATGAGCGAAGCGAATTCTCTACTAGGCTACACAAGTTACATTTTGTCGTACACTTTACAAAAAAAAAAAAAAAAAAACTATTCAGTATTTTGACTTGAAATTAAGCATAAAAATAAATTATGATCTGCAGATTTGCACGAAATTATTTTTTTACAGAATAACCTTAAAAAGTTATTATTTTATTAAATTTATTTTACATGTTTATCCATTACGGACGCATTTTTGCAAATAAAAAATGAAACACGTATATTTTGAGAAGAAAAAATAAATCATGGAGTTAGTCATTATAGATCGAATCTTGATTAATTAAATGGTTATGAAATTTTTTAAATACTTTTTTTATGAAAATTATTGCATATTTTTAATGAATTAAAATTTGTTAAAATTCAGTTTTTTATATTCAATTATAAAATTATTTTTCAGTGTTGAGAATTCAAATACACAATTTATTCTTATTATGTGAAATGATTTACGCAGACGATACTTACTCATTTTAAAAGAATTATATTATGATATTTTTTTAAAGTGGCAACAAAAGAATTGGAAACAAATAGAATTAATTGTTAAATTTGTTATATGATAAATAAAAAATTCCGAGGAAATTCTTTGTTATTTGACCGAATTTACAACTCTAAAATTAAAATGCACCAAAACATAAAATAACGTTTTTGCTTAATAAAGATGCAAAAATAAGATAAAAAAATATTGTTACTTTCGAATATTTATCTTATTAAATAATGCTTCGCGAATCCGAACAAAGCATGGCTTTTGCTAGTTATTATTAAATAGATACTTTTTATCAATTGTAGTTAATTTATCACTGACATTTTATTTCTATCGTCTTATCTTTTTCTTAAATAAAACTCATTAAATTTCATGAAAGGCAAAGAGTTTTTATAATTTCATTTTCACGTATCTCTTAAAATACAGGATGGGGCGCAGTAACGTCCTTTTCTTGAATGGAGAGACGGTCGTAGAAAAGTGAGGATGAGGTCGGCGAACACGCAGCAGTCGAGGAAGTTTCTGTCTAGTGCAAGACTCTGTAGAAAACATGAGATGGACAAAGAAGCGGTGTGCGTTTGCTCTCGAAGCCGATTTTTCAAACAAACGTTCACTATGATTCGAGGTGACATCTCGTGTGCAAAGAACCTCAGACACAGGAAAGAAAATATACTATATATATACAGGGTGCAATGTGTTATCTATCGCCAACGTTTAATTTCTCAACCGTTGGTCATAGATATACAGTTCTAATTACAAAAACGTTTCAAATGAGGTAAATATTCGTGTTGTAACATCATTTAAAGTAAAAAATCAATTTTATAAAAATTACGAAAACTAATTTTTTATACGGTCCCCCAGTCCCTATAATTATATTTAGTAAAAGTTTACACATATCATAACAGATATAACACAAAAAGTTTGACATCTGTACTACAAAAATTGACGCAGTTATTAAATTTCAAAGTTTGAGATTTTTGCACATGATTTTGTCTTTCATCGAGGGATCAGTTAAAAGATGAATTAAAGTAATTCGAGATCAAAATCAGGGTGCAGCGTCCTTTTTACGGCGAAACCATCTTTAACTGGTATCATCAAATTGGGGAATCAGCAAATAGGGTTATTTCATCTAAAAATTTGAGCTAACATTTATGGGTCGAACAACATTCAAAAGTACCGACGATACGGGCTAAAAGTGGTTTCGAGCGTAAAAAGGACATTGCGCCCTGATTTTGATCTCGAATTGGTTTAATTCATTCTTTAATTGATTCCCCAATGAAAGACAAAATCACGTGAAAAAAATCTCAAAATTTGAAATGTAATAACTGTGTCAATTTTTGTAGTACAGATGTCAAACTTTTTGTGTTATATATGTTATGATATGCGTAAACTTTTACTAAATATAACTATAGGGACGGGGGAACCGTATAAAAAGTTAGTTTTCGTAATTTTTATTGAATTGATTTTTTACTTTAAATAATGCCACAACATGAATATTTACCTCCTTTGAAACGTTTTTGTAATTGGAACTATATGCCTACGACCAACGGTTAAGAAATTGACGGTCGGCGATAGATAACATATTGCACCCTGTATATGTATATACCATTGTTTATGATTCGCAAATTTTTAAAATGCAATAAAAGTTTAGGGATAATAAAAAATTCTTCTATATTTTTTCTAATAAGACCTTATACTTTCAAAATAATTTTTAATACTTCATGGTCCCTTGATTGGCTTTCAGCTTTAAAAATAGTGAAGTAATGGAATGATATTTTATAAAAATAATGCAATTCATTTTAAACACTACTTTTAATATTAACAACAATAAAACAATAATTTTAATAAATCTAGGTTCTATATTTTGTTAATAGAATTCTGGATTTAAACTTCATCAATGAAAAGCTTACAAAAGCAAATGAATGATTTTGATAAAAATAATGCAATTAATGCAATTCATTTAAAGTATTTTTTATAAATAATCCATCGAGACAATATAATGCATTTACAAAATAAAAATAAATGTGTTTACATGTAAGATTAAAAAAAAAAAAAAAAGTCATTCACTAATTTTTATTTTTTTTACCACCAACAGATGGCAGTACCAGTAGATTTAGCTGTCGATCTGCTCCTTCCAATATAGACGTTCGGTTACATTTGAAACTTCAACTTTTTAGGCTCTTGCTGTATCCAGTTAGTTCGTTAATCTGAGCGGAGCGCTCGTCCGATTTTTTTTAATGGAAATAATTAAAGGCATAGTTTTAGCTCACAGGCTATCAAACCTGAGAGCTAATGTGCCCGCTGGCTCTGTATGTGTATATGTACGTAATGCGATAACTCTTGATAGAAATATCCGATATGCTTCAATTTTTTTTTCTAGGTTGATTCTGATAAGGCGCTTCCCTGATTAGTTTGGGGGGTTCATTGGTTAAGTATAAAGAGGGGAACAGGGGCTAATCCCCGCCCCTTAAATTACATAATTGGGTTTTTCATGCAGAATTATCGGATTTTTTTTCAAATTCATTATACCGGTCCATTCTGATAAGATGCCACCCTGATTAAATTTGAAGGTTCATTGTTTAAGTCTAAAGGGAGGAACGAGGAGCTAATACCCCCTTTAGATAAATGGGTTTTTCTATCCGATTTGCTTCAAATTTGGCATACCGGTTTATTTCGATAACGCGCTTCCCCGATGACATTTGGAGGCTCTTTGGTTAAATATAAATAGGGGAAATGGGGATTCTGTATGTATGTATGTACGTAACGCAATAACTCTTGATAGAAATATCCGATTTGTTTCAAATTTTTTTTCTAGGTTCATTCTGATAATGCGCTTCCTTGATTAGTTTTGGGGATTCATCAGTTAAATATAAAGAGGGGGTGGAGGCTAATCTCCCCTTAGATAAACAGGTTTTCCATGCAGAATTATGAGATTCGCTTCAAATTTGGTATAACGGTTAATTCTGATAAGCCGCTTCCCTGTTTAGATTAAGAGGTTCTTTGTTTAAGTGTAAAAGGGAGAACGGTAGGTAATACTCCTTAATTTAGATAAATGGGTTTTTCTATCGGATTTGCTTCAAATTTGATATACCGATTTATTCTGATAAGGCGTTTTCCTGATGAGATTGATTTGGAGGTTCATTAGTTAAGTATAAAAGTATAACGGGGGGTAATACCCCCTTAATTTAGATAATTGTGTTTTTCTATCCGATTTGCTTCGAATTCGGTATACCGGTTTATTCTGATAAGGCGCTTCCCTCACCAGTAGCAGCTGTGTTTGCAAGATGGTCACTGACCATTCCACAACCCGGAAACAGTTTTTCGCATATCCTAAAAACGTAGTTTATTGAATTACGGCACTTTTGAAGCAAGTGTGCGATGTGTTCATGAGTAATTTTTTTAATTATGAATTTTCATTTCCACGTAAATTTTAAAACTATTTTTAAACAATTATAAAAACTTATCATTACAAACATAGTTATCACGTCTTTACCAATTAATGTTTTACGGAACATTATGAAACTCCATTAGTAAATTTAATATAAATTGCTGCTTAACCCTTAAATGCATAGTGTAACTCAAGCGTTACATGTACTTTTTCTGCCATTTAGCGCTTTCTACTGGTCTTTTGGAAAACTATTATGCGTTACTTGCGTGTGATAACGTGCATTTAAGGTCGTGATATCTGTGTTTTGATTTGTTATTACAGGGAGATTATAACATCTTTCCTTGATACTGCTTGCAATGTGTTCGACTGGCGGTTTTTCTCTACCTTTATAAGGTAGTCATTATTAATTCTGCAAACTATTAAAAGCATTATAAAAATTATTATATCGCTGAATAATTGTTATTGAGCAGTGTAAACAGTTTAAAGTAAGTATATAATTTAAAATTATCCCTTTTTGAGCAATTTTTGTTATGTAACTCAGGCGTTACATTATGACAGTATGTCCAACAAAAACAGAAATAATTTTTTTCTAATGGATAATTAACAAAAATAAACTCAAATATAATGCTTTCCAAACAAAATAAAAAGTCATGCAGTAAAGGGTTAGCACATCTATTTATATAAAATCCAAGTCTCTGTCCTCTGTGTGTCCCTCACAATTCCGGTAGGACCGCCTCATTGTAACGAGTAACTGTTGAAAATTACTAATGCAAGGTTACCACAGTAGCTCCAAAGTTGACCAGCTTGATGAAATATCACAAAATTTGGCAACAAAAATAAGTTGTCATATATAAAGCCAACTTGGCGATAGCTAGCTAATTTGGCGAAATTCCCATTTAAAACCACTAATATTTCATAATCGAGATCACCGCAATTTTAACTCTGCACTTTTAAGGGGGGGGGTTCAAAATTTATACATAAGAATTTTAAGGGTGATATACGAAAATGTACATCTTTACATGTTCGTCCCCATGCTACTAATAACATAATAGCCAATAGAAGGCTCTGTACTGTCTGAGTTCCTGACTGCCTGATTTTAATGCGCTTTAAGTACGTTTCCAGTATAGGGACCTTGGTGCGATAAGAAAAATTTAAATTGGCAACATATTTTCTAGTAACTTATTCAATGTTTCATATGCAAAAGCAATTTTTCAATATTTATACAATTTATTTAATATAAAGAAGCCATTTAAATATTTTTTTATACAAAATGAAGTAAATTCTATGTAAAAAACAACTATAATATAGATATAAATAAAAATTTTATAGAATATAAACTTAAAAGTTCATTAATTTTGTTTTCATAGCTTTTATATTATTTGGCAAATAATCTCACTTCTGAAGCCCAAATTATGACAAACTTTAAAAAAATACGCCAAGGCCTCTATACTGGAAAAGTGACGCGCTTTATATAGTCGGATACAAAAGTTAAATTCTCGGTATTTTTCCACTTTAGGGGCCTTGGCGAAGAAGAAAAATTGACAATATCTTTTCCTACGACCTTCTCGCTGCTTCATTTCATATGCACACGCATTTTTTTTTCAATATTTATTTAATTTATTTAGCATAAAGAAGCCATATATCTCTTTTTATAACATAGACATGACCTGTAATCCGCGAAAAGCCCCAACTGGAACCAAGCTCTGCAGATTAGTGGGCTTCTATTGCATTACTGTTTTTCATGAATGAGTTTCGTTTTTAAAATCTGTTATTTTCATCTGTCACTGCAGAACAGCCCCACCAGTGGCTAAAAGGTTCTGCTCTCGAAGCTGATAGACGGGAGGTGCTGGGTTCGAACCCAAACACGCCCGTCGGCCTAATCGATCGGAATTTTTTATGGTTTTCTTCAAGCCATGGATTTCCATGCGTAAATACGAGTTAGGTTCCCTTAGAAAGACCTCTACGAAGGGCACTCCCCGCTCCCCCCCCCCCCCCCTTCGGGCCTATAACCCTAGTGTAGATGATCGGCCGTCAAAATACAACCAACCAACCAGTCACTGCAGAACAAGCGAGAAAAACTCATGTTCTTGCACATGTGTTGCTTATATCTCATATTCCGTAATTTTTGACGGGCTGTCTTTCTAGTTTACTATAAAGCCTCTCTGGGGGGGGTGGGGGATTCTCGTCTGTACGCCAGAATGTTTTAATAAATTTATTGTAAAAGACTATAAACAACAGACTATTAATTTTAATATTTTGACTTAAATTTTATTACCTTGTTTAATAAAAAAGGAAATAAGTAAAAAAGGAAAACATGATTTCGAATTATTTCACGTTTCATTGTCTCCGTACAGGATTGATATTATGAATATCTTAAATTTGTGCATTATTAATGTATTCCTTTGTATAACAATTAATAAATATTTTTTGTGAAACCCTCCTGTTATTAATGAATATTTAACTGGCGTCCACATCACACAATTTCCATGAATTTGAAATGTGATAACTCATAGATGGCATCAAAAATCTATTCTGCGTAAGCAAGTTATCTCTGAGTGGGCCTATACCTCAGTACTGCTAATCATAATTTATCTCGTGGTTGGTAGTATATTGTTCACAATAACATACAACCGTTAAACGATAAGGTCTCAAAATATATAAGCAATGTATAAAACATGTATAAGCAGTGACATAAATGTAAATTAAACTACTTGACGTACCCCACCTAATATAACATTATGCTTAATTTTAGTTAATGAGTATGTATGCTTAACCAACAAACTGGGTTCTGAAATTGCCTTCAGAAGAAAATTGCAACCAAAGTCAAAAGAAGGCAAAAATATCTACCTGACCAAAACAAAAAGTCTGCGAGTAGACTGATACGTCTATCTGGAGCTTAAGTGGGTCATTCATAGTATGTGGCTTTATTTATTCAGATAAAGGATTGAAGTAAAATTTCTCTTTTATCTCAATAGTTATTTTAGACACTTTTTTGAAAAGTTTGGCTAAGATATTTATTACCGCTTAATTTCCGTGCTTATAAGAGGTATTATGAAAATGACAATTTTAGTAAACCATCGGGATATCCGGAGTGTTAAATTATTTAATGACGTAAAATCTGGAGTTTATTTACATTAAAATCATATACAGAAAATCAGGACTTTGAATTATCATCTACCCTATATACAGTGGTGGGATTCAAATAATATAACAACCGGTTCGCTGCCCAAATGATTTTTGATGTATTAATATGAAGGGAAAATGAAACATCACGCACTGATTATGAAACACTTTCCATTATTATAAGAACATTGTTAAAAACTTTGATCTTTTGGTACAGTGGAAAAAAATTCCTACACGTTTCCCTATAAAAAAAAACATAATTTATTTAATAAATATTAGGTAATTGTGAGATCCTGACCAAAATTTCTATCAGAAAATGGATGAAAACAGTATAATACAATAAGGATAATACAAAAATAGCAGAAATTTAAGCTTAAGAACCAACCCACGTCCATGATCTAAAGTTACAATCAGTTACATTATAAAAACACTGTGCTGTGGTAAGATTGTGTAAGAAGTATTTCTGAAGTCTGTAATATCGTAAGAATACTAACTCAATGAATATCATGCATTACGTTCTTGCTTTTGTGATAAAAGCTTGCAATTTCTTCAAAGTTAAGCTCGAAAAATTGACTTCATTGTTTACCATTGTGTTTTCCTGCACCCAAACATGGAGGACTGGGAGCAGAAAAACACAATGGTAAACCTATGAGTCAACCGCTAAAATCGGGTTTTCAGGTGTTTTCCACCAAGATATGACTTGGCAGACCGATTGCGTTTTAATATGCGAATCAAGATTTAACTAATCCGAGAATTTCATCCGTGAATTCGATGAGGTGATTGTCTGTGCTACCGCCTCCTGGTTTCGTATATTTTCAAAAGAAGTAACCAAAGCAAAGTAACCTTTTATTCGAATGTAAGTAGATATTGTAATGTTGAATAAGCATGCTATGTAACCAGGGTTATTCTAGACTGCATAGGTCATTTTAGACATCAAACTCAGATATTCTACGCTAAATAAATCGTTTAAAATTATTAAAAGGGCAAACGAGAAATTTCCTACGAGAAGAAGCTTCATTCACTTATCACTAGCTTATCAATGTCGTCGTATGATTAGTCTGCTCTTACGCGTATTGATTCGTGGGAAATGTTTAACTAAGTGCAAAATTAAATAAGTATAATCATTATCGGCAACCATGCTTTGATATATGCATGTGTCGAGAACAGTTTTGTTTTGCTTTTTTTTTTTTTTTTTTCTTTTTTCGTTTTTTCCAATGAAGATTATCAGCTGAAAACTTTCTCTAAATAAACTGTGAAATGTAAGGGTATATTTCTAAGGGTATATAAGAAATATTTCTAATTACTTGCAAACTAATATGAAACAATGAGAATTTAATTTGAATATAATATTGTTGTGATTTTTACATATATCCAAAAACACATAAGTGAATTTTCGCGGGAAATGAACAACTTTTCAAATTTTCATTCCAACTCGACGTTAAAGGAGTTTCTGAGTCTAAGTGTATCTTTTCAAAAATACTGAACATCATCAAGTTACAACAAAGTCTATTTGATAAGTCACTTATTTTTCGATTCTATCATCGGTTTAGTTTCTGTACTTGTGCAGAAATAAAGGGTTAATACTATAAATAAGCAATTAATGTGGTAGGAAGATGATTGGTTGGTTGATTGGTTAGGTGATGAATAAACATATGGTTGCCAGGATATACAATTGAATGCTTGGATGAATTCATTTACGAGTTAAATCAGAAAAGAATCCAATTTTACAAACATTCAACCTTGTAATATTTTTCTTAACGTAATTTATTTTCTAAACTAATTTTTTTTTTCTTGACTTAATTTTTTTTTTTCAAAACTTAACTTTTTTTTCGAAACTTAACTTTTTTTTTCTTAATTTAATATATTTTTTTAACCTTTAAAATTTTTTAACTTAATTTTACTTAACTAAATTTGTTTAACTTATTTTTTGCAAAAACTTTGCTTTGTTAACTAACAAATATTTTAAAATTAGTTCTCATGAATTATCCATGGACTCTCTCGTTCTTTCTTTCATGTATGCGTGTTTAAACCATGCATTTACCAAAAACTTTTAAGAAATCATGCAAACCTTCTAACCTTCCAAGATTCTCATTTTTCTTCCAAACAAGTGTTCAATTCATATATTATTCAAAAACTAAAGGACTTTCATCATTCTCTCTTCCAAGTGTGATTTCAACTCTTGCGATATTTATGAGCGTTAATCAAACAAACTTCCTTGGAAAACAAGGACTCTCATTCTTTTATCCTACAAAATCATGGCATTAAATAGATTTTAAAAACAAACTATCATGACTCAGATGCCATTAAGTATCAAGAAAGATTTTTCACGAATAAGTTCACAAAAGGTATCTATGAACTCTCATCATTTATTCTTCCAAGCATACATTTTTTCATAAAATGTTTAGGAAACATGCATATGTTCTCATGACACTAGGGACTCTCATTATTCTTTCATCCATGAAAGTGTTCAAAAAGTTTAAAGAAACCAAGGGTTAGTTCTCCTCGTTCATTCTACCAAGCATGCAATTTTCATGAAATTTTTAGAAATAATCCCTCATAGCATGCATGGTCACAGGGACGTCGTTGTGACGTCACTGTAAGTCACTGCGGTCACGTCACATCTGTGATCAAAATGTCACCCCTCAGTGATGTCACATTGTGACTGAGATGTGAACTTATTAGAAAACTTAAAAAAAAACACAAAAATTATTCAAAACATGTTATTTATGTAAAATTATATTTTTCTGGCAATTAAAAAAAATTGTAACGTCACTGTTATGCCACTGCATGTAACGTACGTCATGTCACACACGTGACAAAAAACTCCCACCATACTGTAAGTCACAGTGTGACAGAAATATGAACTTCAAAAATCTTTGGAAATGAAGAGAAGTATTTTAAACAGGCCCGAGTTACAGCGCATGGAATGGAAACATATCAGTGGATAGCAAATAGTAAATTCGGACACGAAAAGAGGGAGAGGGGGCATAATAAGGAAAAAACACGGTACAAGTATCAACAAACTAGATTTTCATGCTACATTTTATCAATTTGATATCTAAAACAGTGAAAGTATACTTTTTCCATGATTTCAATTTTATCTATTATTGCAATTTAATATAATAATTCCTCACTGATTGTTATTATTATAAAAGTGTTTCTCGGAAAAATGGTACGTGCTGGAGCAATTTGGAAAACATATTTAGAATTAGGAATATTAAATCTGTACACTTTACATATTTAGTTTGCAGGGAGGATTTTTTTTTTTTTTTTTTTTTTTTTGTCGACCAGTGGTATTTGAAACACTTTTGTGGTTTCAAACTAAAAATGATCTAGTACAGTTAAGTCTGCAGCTCTTAATGAGCACATAGAAAGAGTGTTCAGAGTGGAGTCATATATGTATTCTTTAATTATAATTTGCATTCAAGTCATATTTTTTACTGTTAGTGTTTAACAATTTTAAGTAACTATTTTTTTTTTTTAAATCTATTTCTTTCAGACTTTTAAAGTAAAATTAGCATTTTCTGAATATATATATATATATATACAGAATTTATACAAAACCCAAGTCATAATTAATTATTCGTATTTCAAATTTGTGTTTTAGAGATATGACTTTAAAAAAAGTAATTTTACAAATTGTTTTATTCTACACAAAATTAATGTGAAAAGAATGACAGTTTGACAAAGACAATTTTTTTATCCTCTAAACTCTTTTTTCATTTATTAAGAAGGTATTTTGGATTTATTACGTGTAAAACAAACTTTACTTTAAAAAAAAGGCAGGTGTTTCAATCAGATGGAAAATTTTAATTACAGACACTTAAAACTATTGCGCATTTATTGTTCCAAATCTGTTGTATACAAAAAGAAAAAAATAATAATAAACATCTGCTTGCTATAAATCGTCTGCGTTCGATTTCAGCGGAAGCGAGAATTAGTTAACGCTTTTTTTAAGTTAAGTGAAAGATGTCCGCCTGTTTAGGATAAAATACGGATATTATAACAATATTTATGGAGCTATAAAGGGATGTCTTATTTAATTTAATTTTTTTATCCCTGTTTGGTAGATTATTAACATAAGTTAAATAGTTTTATGTAATATAGAATGAGACTGATCTGGTTTTCATATTGCATTTTCAGAAGCGACATTTTCCAATTCGATACTGTAAAATGTCTTAATCTGCCATCGCTAGAAAAAAAAAGCTAACGCAGAGACTGATTCACGCCTACATTCATACTGGAATGATTGTAAATATTAATTTTTAGTTACTTGAGATTAAAATATGTTGTGACAGTGATTTGAAATTTTTTTCGGCATCTTACAGCTTTAAGATTACTAACACAGTATATATCGTCATTATTATTTTAAGAGTTAAATATGATATTCGATTATTATGATATTACAAAACTGTTTCAATTTAGAAATTAACATTATACTGGGAAAATGTATTTTTACATATTATAGTAGTGAAACTTTAAAAAAAAATTTTTTCATTGCTAATAATTTTTTAAATTAGTATTTAAAATCCCAAATCTTCATATCAATGTTTTCAAATTTAACATTTGCCAAAATTATAAAATAGGAATTCTTTATAACATGGAAAGATTTTGAAGAAATTGTTAAATCTAATAATGCATTTAATTCATCTATTGTAGTTTGTTATTGTTAAATAGTACAATTATAAATACTAATTACTTAGTGTTTTTCAAATTGGTATATTTATTTTTTTTAATTGTATGTAAGCATTTTTTGCTGTCTGTGATTTTAATCAAACATTTAATTGTTGACATTCAGAATCAGTTATTAAATTTTCTTCAATTGTAAACTCATTTCATTTTCTACGTTTTCGATACACGTAAATATTGGCATTAAAAAAATATATATATTTAAGCATTGAATTAAAGTGTTTTTTATGCGCGTTAGTGTAATTTCAACAAAGTTGAAAAGTGCTTATGACTTCGGATTGTCTGGCCATCTGTCTGCGTCTAACTCGCATAAATATACCCGGATTGCCCTGAAATTTTTGGATGTTATTGACATTTACCATAGCACGATCCCTATTTGTAATGAAGTTTGTAGTATGTTTAGTTCATTTACAGGGACAGTCAGAAGTGTTCCGTTACATTACGGCCTAAGGGAAAAAAATCGATTCAAATGATTTTTAATGATTTTACACGCTTTCATACTGAATAAAAATTGATATGCATTTATTAAGCGCACTAAAATATGCATTCTGTAGAATATGCGATCCAAAGAATAGTTATCGTTCATTTACAGGGCTAAAAAAGGAACTCCAACACACAATGATATAGGGGTGGAGTAAATTGTTTGCGGCGTATTTAATTATGTTAATCTATTCCATATATGATGAAATTGATATACGTCGCTAAGGTTTACATACTACAAATTTTTTCATGTATAATACAAGAGTAATAGCATTTACAGGGACACACAAAATATTTCGGACACTATGTTGTATCCGATGTACTGTTCATTAGCGATGATTGCTAGAAATGCATTTTTAATTATGATATGCACTTTTATGATTTTACTATATTTATGCATAGTATATGGTGTATATAAATGCAATAATTCATATACAGGGCAACACAAAAGTATTCGTAAGGGTTACTGGGTATGGGCGCAAATTGTTTAAAGGTGGTTTTTAAATGTGTTTTTACGCTGAACTGCATTTAATTTACTAAGAAATGTTTGTAGAATATAGATAAAATGATATATAGTGTCACGCAAAGAATTGGATATATTGCCGTCTATAAATTATAATTTCTGGAAATGTGATTTCAGCAGTTTTAAGAGAGTTCTTTAGTTTAAATTAAATTTTAACTAAATAGTGGCGTGTAATAAAGGTTCTGAGTAAACTACATGGTTGTACAAAAGTATTCAACTATGTTTCCATACATTAGTATAAATAGCTCAATGAGAATTTCAACGTATTATGCGTTTTCTTGCTACACTAAATTTTCATATTATATATTATGTATATCAATCTACAGATCAAATACAGGAGTATTCAAAAGAATTGGAAAACATATTTGGGTATGGATGGTAACTGCTGAAATCAGTTTTTCAAATGTTTTATTCATTTTCAAAATGTTTACTTAGTTATCTTATTTACGTTATTTCCTTAAATTACGATGTCTTGTTAAAGCATGCAGGAAGTGTTGGAAAGTGTTTTATAATCTATACTTAACGCATGATTTTTATTACTTGTTTTTTCTATTTCCCAGATCAGTCTTTTCCTATAAAACGTACCAAATCTATTTAGCTTATATTCACAAAATACACTATACACGGGAATAAAAAATTTAAATAAATATGGCTTATCATGTAGTAATATAAATAAGAGATGTATTAATATCCGTTAGATTCCATGTTCCTATTTAATAAAGCAATAACAAATCTCAACACATTAAAAAACTTACACATTGTTAATATAAAGCTTGAATTTAAGATCAAACTTAGAACTTAATAAAAAAAAGATGTCAGTTCATAAGCATTGTTTTTTAAGTAGAAAAATAAAGAATATTTTAGAAAAATAAAACTCCAAACTAGCGA
This sequence comes from Maratus speciosus, assembly GCA_963932465.1. Lineage (NCBI taxonomy): Eukaryota > Metazoa > Arthropoda > Arachnida > Araneae > Salticidae > Maratus > Maratus speciosus. The sequence goes on from OZ010792.1 coordinate 75,423,760, forward strand.
TATTTTGCTAAAAAATACAATAAAAAGATAAGATTTTATATTTCAAACAAAACTTTATTTTAAAATTCATCACAATGTTTATGACAAGAATCATCACAGTGTTAATATTTGGAAAATTTTCTAGAGAGAAATATCCGCCTTCCATACAATATTTCAAATGAAAATCAAATTTCGAATTAATTGCTTAAAAGTCGCAAAGGCCAACATAGTGAAAAAGATTCCATGCCGGTACTCGAGCTCGGGCCATCAGTATAGTGCACTGGCATTCTAACGACTAAACCACATGGAACGATACCCAGCCTGGAAAATTTCTCCCTATTACATGTTGGCAAGGCTACAAACGCAGAACAAGATGGAATATTTATCGTGAACCACCGACATGGGGCAAACGCGAAACTTAATTAAATCCAGTATAGGTTGAAACTATATTAATACTTGGAAAAATTTACAGAGAGAAACATTCGTCTTGCATACACTTTTTCAAATTAAAATGAAATTTCAAATTAAAATTGCCTTTTAAAATTAATTTGAAATTTGATTTTCATTTGAAATATTGTATGCAATGCGAATGTCTGGAAAAATGCCCCAGTATTAATATAGTTTCGATATAGTATCGATGTTGAATTTAATTAAGTTTCGTGTTTGCCCCATGTCGGTGGCTCACGATAAATATTCCATCTTGTGCTGTGTTTGTCGCCTTGCCAACATGTAATAGTAAGAAATTGTCAAACTGGGTATCGTTCTATGTGATTTAGTCGATAGAATGTCAGTGCGCTATACTGATAGCCCGGGTTCGAGTCTCGGCATGGATTTTTTTTCAGTATGTTGTCCTTTGCGCCTTTTAAGCAATTAATTTGAAATTTGAATTTAATTTGAAATCATCACAGTATTTATGACAAGTTCGTTACAAATGACACATATTTCACGAATTGGTCACACTGTGACTTCAAAGCATTGTCGCTTTCGTCACATGTTCGTCACAAAATTAATGCCAAAATAGTCGCAAATGACACACTTTTCACAAATTTGTCACACTGTGACTTCACAGAGTGGTCACAATGTGACGTCACAAACGACCTCTAAAACGGCAATAACGACTTCGCATTCTGGTCACTATGACGTTACATCGACGGTCACGTGACTTCACAACGACGTCGCCGTGACGTCACCATGCCTTACGGGATCATCTGTTTCCAAAAAACCAAGTTCTTTTTCAATGGAAACACTTTCAAACATTTTATAAGTCAAGTAATTTCTTCAAGTTATGCAATTATTTTTCAACTCACCTTCGAGCAATGAAATCATTTTCAGTTCTTCATATATTTTACAAGTCAAATTATTTCTCGGAGTTATTTTCATGTCATTCAAAAATTTTCAAACCAAATAATTTCTTCGAGTTATGCAAATATTTTTCAACTCACATTCCAGCAATGAAATCATTTTCAGTTCTTCAAATATTTTACAAGTCAAATAATTTTTTCGAGTTATTTTCATGTCTTTCAAAAATTTTCAAGCTAAATAATTTTCGTGAATATTTTTCAAGAATCATTTTCTAAAAATGAAACATTTCACAAATACGACTTTCATTACTTTGAAATAATTTGCAACATACAAAGAAAACATGGTTAAAGAGACTAATGAGAATGAAATATAAATTTGGCTTTCCACTGAGAGAGAAAAAATATCTTCTAACACTCGTTCAAGAAAAAATTGAGCGAAAGCATGTTACGGAATATCACGAAATACATTTGAAAACGAGCATCCCTTTTTCTAGAAAAGGATCGTTTCACAAATACATCATTCAATACTTTGAAATAATTTCCAACTTGCAAAACAAAATTTTAAAGGCTAAGTGAATGAGGGAGAGTCTAAGGGTTTTCGCTTTTAAAAGAAAATTAAGTTATTTCTAAGATCAACACTTAATGAAATTTAAACAATATAAAAATAAATCACATGTTATTATAAAAATCAATTAACATGCTAATTACAATTAGCGATTGGTGATATTAAATATCTAAGTAATTAAAATAATTGTAACTTATATTACAGTCGAGGTATCAAAAACAGGCTCACACAAGTTTCGGATAGCAAAGCTATGCATTAAGATAATCTAGCTATTCTTATCGCTTACTGGCGTCACTGTATTGAATCATGTGATTTGCGATATTCATCACTCACATGATAAAAGAAAGTCGTGATATCACGTGATTTTCTGTTTAACTGATAAGAAATCCACCATTTTGTCTCAATCAGGTGAAGGAAGAAGGTGAATTTCATGCAAGTGGATTTTCGGTATGTCTAATTAATCTCTACAGAATTCTAATCTTTGGCCTTCATTTTTCAAATGAATTTTATTTTTCAATATAAGAGATTTATGTGTGATATAATAAATGTTTTTGAACTCAGATTATACTGTTTGTAACCAATTCAAATAGTAGGAGAGCTGTTGAACATTTTTGAGTAGGTATTTGAGGCACCCTGAAAATTTGTGCAACACTTCTTTTGTAATGCCTGAATACAAAATCGAATGTCTGGCTGAAGGATCGTGCCCAAAAACTGTGTGTCAAGTGCCATTTGGCACTTGACACGTGTCTGGCACAGTTTTTGTGCCGACTAAAGTGTCTGTCATTTTCAAAATATTTTTTCTAAGCATAAATAGTATTCTGCCTTAATCTCAGCGTGCCTCAAATACCTTTTTTGGGTAGATGGGGGGTCCATCTTCCGGTCCCAGGCTCTTTTCAGGCCCATTTGTCGACGCAAGGAACCACCAGTGAAGCAAGCCCCGCGGCGCGTCCCGAAGGTCGCCGCCAGACAAGCTCCAACAGAGCAGAACCACACGCAAACTCCGGTCAGACCGACGCCGCTGCCCAGCGCACACGGCGACGGCTATTCCCAAGAAGAGACGAACGGCCGCTACGACAGTCCTCACCACCCAGCTAGAAAAACCAAGTGGTCCCTAAACTTGGTTACTCGAGCCGGTAGACCCCGCAAGCCATCGCAGGAACCAGGCGCCTATAAAGACGCTGGGCCCACGGACTGAACCGAGGCTTCCCGACCCGAAATTAATTTACGGAAGGCCCCCAAGATCAGATACCATTTTCCGGCAGAGACATTTTTGTGGGCCAGCCGATAGGAAAGTTATTGAAGAGCCCCTAACTTGAAGACCAGGGAGGATGGGGAAAGTCCCTCCGGCCGTAAAGCGACCCAGCTCCTGGCTTTTCGCCCAAACCACCCGGCTCAACCGACGGAACCCCTCGCGGATCACGCCGGGAACCAGTTGGCCCAGACTAGGTGCCGTTAGCGACCCCAGGCGGGCACGGAAAGCTCCCCCTAGACGGAATAGACTCCGCCTCGCTAGGGGGTCGGACGGAACGGAGTCCTGCCAGCCCCCACCGACTCGACCCCATCCTAGGACAGAGAAGCCAGTGGAGGCCGACAGAACCCGCCCGCCACTACCTTACCTCACGGCCGTCGAGGGTACCCAGGCCCGAAGGCCCCTGACCCCGTGTAGTGACCGACCACTACCTTTGTTAGTGCGTTCGAAAGTTAGGTGGAGACACCTCTAGGTCCTCATCACCAGGCGAGGAAAACTCCGGTACCGCATAGACACGGAGGACCTGGATCGGACCAAGAGTTCACCTGAGGCACGATGAGCCGCCGCGTTACCGGCGAGCCTCCGCCCCGTTTCCCTGCGGGAATAATGTTCGATGGTGGACCTGCCGGCCGACCCCCTCCCATGTGTCACGGCACGACATGGAGCAACCAGAACCATTCTGGCCTCCCCACGCGACCGCTCCTTGGTCAACGGGGGCACCGCCAAACCCTACCACCCTTAGAGTCGGCTCCCAACTGCCCAAATGTCCTCGGAGGGATGAGCCACCCAAGTCATAAAGTAACCTGGGCGCTGTCCGTAACCCTCGCCCTTCGGTTGCTCCGGGAGTCCCTGCATGGCGTTCCCGCGAGCCCCGTCGTCACTAGCGAGCACCGAGGACTTTCCACTACAAAGCCCTCACTCATACTTCAGGCTCCCTCTTAGTCAATTGGTGGATGGGGTCCTATCGCCTTAGCTAGTCTTTGCCCGGCGACACCGTCCGGCCCTTAGACCGGCACCGGGATCGACCTATGGAGCGTCGCCGTCCGGCTTGGCCAGAGAACCCGGCTGCCGGGGGATGCGTGTAGGTCGAACCCGAAGGTCCCGCACCCCAGGCACAACGTCCGTTAACCGTGGCCACCGTGCTCAACGCCTGTCGGAGATGAGCCTCTGAGGAGGTGGCGAATCGTCCCCATCCGGCCCCCTCGTATTCGTACACAACGAACTCTGCCGAGCTTCCGGTCACCCCCCCCCCACTCAAGGGGTCGGGTCGGAACCACCCGGAGGGGCGGCCACACCTTTTTTGGGTAGTCAAAAAATGGCACTTGACACGTGTCTGGCACAGTATTTGGGCCGACTAAAGTGTCTGTCGTTTTCAAAATATTTTTTTCTAAGTATAAATATTATTCTGTTTCAATCTCAGCGTGCCTCAAATACCTTTTTTTGGGGTAGTCAAAAAATGGCACTTGACACGTGTCTGGCACAGTTTTTGGGCCACGATCCTTCAGCCAGACATTCGATTTTGTATTCAGCCATTACAAAAGAAGTGTTGCAGAAATTTACAGGGTGCCTCAAATACCTTCCCTAAAATGTTTAACAGCTCTTGGACTAAAATGTTAAAAAATAATTTACATAGTATTTGATAATAGTAAAGCATGTTAATATGTGAAAAATAATACAAAACACGAAGCATATTCACTCACATAATATTTATTTTCAAAGTTACAATATCAAGTACATAAGTAAACAAAGTTTAAACAAGGTACATAAGTTTTAATACATGCCAAGTTTAGCTGAATACACTTCTAAATTCACAATTCTATCTAACATCCATCCAGTACCTTTTTGTGTGAACTTTTCAAAGGAGTTATTCATTTTGGCAAAGGCTTCCTCAATATGCACAGGTATGTTATCATTCGTCAACTCTAGAGTTGCTCTTGAACGGAAAAAGAGAGTAGCATAGTCCATTTCACCATCATGTGCTAAACGACTAACAACCACATGAACTGTTGCATACCATTTCAATGAGTTTTTTCTGCCATCTGGCAATTTAATTCATTGAAAATATCTGATCTTATACTATTAAAAAATATGTGTAAGTCTTTATTATTCCCTTCGTCAGGTGTGAGATTAATTACAGAAGGCGAATTAAGAGCATTTTGTCTTTGAAAATGCTTTACTTTTTTATACAAGGCATCATTTACCGAAGAATCAGTTTGTTTGGGTAAAACCTTGTGTGAAGTGCGTTTATGTCTCATTAAAACACTTTTGTTAGAAAAACTTTCATCACATTCATCACATGGATATTTTGGGGTGGGTCTTCTTATGTTTTAATAACTCATATTTTCTCGAAAATACATGACTGCAAAGATCACACTTATACATTACAGGGATCTTCGAATGAATCCTCCTATGTCGTTGTAAATCGCTATTTTGAACGAAAGATTTTTCGCACAAATCACAAGCAAATGGTTTTTTCTTGAGGTGAGATTTCATATGTCTAATCAATACAAACTTTCTGGAAAAGGCTTGGTTGCAAGTTGTACACATGAAAGGTAACTCCTGTTTCTTCAATTCTGATGAAGAAGGTTTCACATCAATCGAAACAGGCGACGATGAAATTTCCATGTCTTGATTCTTTAATCCAGGTGATAAGGGTTGACTTTTTGAGTTGGATTCATCAACAACACTTAACAAAGATGATTGCATGCTTCGTTTCATTGCGACATAAATTAAAACGACTGAATCACTTGAGCAGGTTCTAACACTTCAATGGCAATACACAGAATGGTGAAATTATTTCATTCCATGCAAATTTATACAATCATAGGGGGCGCGCATGTGCAGAAAATTATAAATACTCAACCATGATTGGTTTAAAAAATGTTGTTACTCAATTGACCTAAATAACGTAAAATGATTGGCGCGTTAACTTAACAGAAATTTCGTAACCTTTATTCGTGTAAATTTATTTAATGCATACTGAAAATACGCAGAATGTTTAAAAGTGAAATATTTAATCTTTAACTTGCGACTCTCAAGAAAATCAAAATATAATTAAATACCCAATTAAACATACAGAACAATGAATGATTAATTTTAGATTAATTTATTTTAAATTTTGCATACTGAAAATACTCGTTCATTAATTTTAATTCTAATTTCTAGAAAGTGCTTAAAACTTATAGTAAATTCTCCATCTTCAATCTGTTAACATCAAAGAACTCTCAAATTCGATAAAACACAAAGACGAGATTTCTACCCTGAAAAATGTAGGTGCTTCTTTTCTTTGATTCAAGCCTAACATAATTGATTCCTCAAGCAGAAGTTTGAAAAATTCATTTCATGTAATAAGTAAAATTATTTCCTAAGTCGAACCATGCCATTTTATAAAAGAAACGTCAAATCGTTACTTTAGAAGAGAAATTTTTTCTCACAAACATTATGCAAAAATCAAGTTAATTTTCTGAAAAGATCTAACACATCGATAAATATGTGAATAGATAGTAAACACTGTAAAATATATACCATCTCTAAAGAGAAACTTTATTTGTTTTTCAACCAACGAAATATTTCTTTTGCTTTTTGCTTTTTACTATTATTATTATTATTATTTCAATATTGTCATTATTATTATTGCTTCAATATTATTATTATTATTATTATTTCAATTTATAAATTTAATTTTAACTCAAGTTATATATAACTTAACTAAAACTAACATATCTAAAAATATACATTCCTTCTCGAACAACATATATAAGAATATTTAAATCGAAAAAAAAATTCCAAGTTAACAAAGTAAAACTCATTCGCGCAACAAAAATTTAAAATATCATCATGTTATAAAACGCTTCATAATGCATTTCTAGGAAAACTTGAGTATATTGTTGTTATGAGTAAGCATTTGAATCCGTTGAGCTTTAAATTTAATACAATATTCATTATGCTTGTCCAATAGATCTTGACTTGAAAAACGGTGGAGATATCTATATCAATAACACTGGGGAACAATTTTTAACTCAATTTTTGTTGACTTCGATTTTTCAGCTGTTTTTAAGACAAAAAAAAGCGTGCTGATTTCAAAACTGCAATTAGTTTTCTTCTATCACGTCAAGTTTTTTCTCTACAGCTTACATTAATGTGACCACTCTACGCTAATTCGGGCGTGAGTCATAGGAGGAAAAAAGCTTCGGAACTCTTAGCATCAAGACTGCACGAGAAAAATTTGCTTGAAAAGAGAGCTAATGTATCCTACTTTCGATCAAGAGAAAGTGAATTTCTTCAATACTTTCGAAGTGATGGTGGATTTGTTTTTTGCCATAATGTACATGGTTTAATGGAGGAGTTGGAAATTCCATCCTATACCACAACTGAATGACAACTTTTCATCGATAGCTCAAAGAGGATCTTGATGTGCTTGCTCCTACACAATGTAAATTTATTTGGAGCAGTCCCAATAAGACATTCAGTTTATTTGCGCGAAGAATATGAAGACATAAATTGAGCCATTGATTTATTGCAATATCACCTTCACGAATGGATCATCTGTGTTAACCTTAAAATGGTGTGCTTCCTTCTTGGCCAGCAACGTGGATATACCAAGTATACCTGTTTTTTGTGTATATGGGACAGCAGTGCCCGTGAGAATCATTGGTTCCAGTCGGACTGGCGTCCAAGATCTTACCTCAAACCTGGTGATCCAAACATTTTGTATCAGCCACTTGCCGACAAAAAGAACATCATATTTTCACCTCTGCATATAAAACTGGATCAAATGAAGCAGTTTGTGAAATCTTTGTCAATTGTAGGAGACTGTTCCAAGTATATCATATCGAAATTTACAAACCTGACTTTTCAAAAAATAAAGGCATGTGTATTTAACGGTACGCAGATTCGGCAGATCATTAGAGATGAACATTTCATGCAATTCATTTCATGCAATACATTTCAACAATGGCAGAACTCCAAAAGGATGCTTAGTTGGCATTCAAAAATCTTGTCAAAGACTTTCTTGGAAACATGCGAGTAGAAAAGTATACCGAAATTGTCGAGCAACTTTTAGAGAGCTTCAAAAGGCGTGGTTGCAACATGAGCATCAAACTTCATTTTCTGCATAGCCAACTTGATAACTTCCTGGAAAATCTTGGTGCAGTCAGTGATGAGCAAGGTGAGCGATTCCACCAAGATTTGAAGCTCATGGAAAATCGGTATCTAGATAGATGGGATGAATATATGATGGCTGACTATTGTTGGAGCATCAAGCGAGATTGTTCACAAATTGAACACTACAGGAAACAATACAAGTGAAACATTTTGCCTTAATATGTACTTTTTTCGTTTTGTAAAAGGATTTTACTACTTGTATGAACACAATGTAGCATATAGTAAGTATATACAGCAGTTGTATGAATAATATATGATAATTTTTTTTCTTCATTCTCCTTTGTATCCACATTAAGTATGATTTTGGAGGGGGGAGGGGTATCCTGTAGCTTAAAAAGGTGACGTGATAAAAAAAAAAACTGGGGTCATTTTAGGATTCAGATGCCAATAATTAGCCAAAAACAAGTGCCAGATCTAAGTCAACAAAATGTGTGTTCCCCAGTGTAATAGGTAGTCCCATTACGATGTGTCAGATCCCTCAAAAGTCTTCCTCCCAGACATGCTGACGCTTAAGATGTGTGGAAGCCTCTTTGAGTGTAATCTATTTGTTAACTAGCAAACCGAGATAGTCTACCCTAAACATCTGGTTGTGATAAGATTTAATCGTTGTAAGTTGAAATCTATTAGCGTTCCATATGCTTGCAAATGGGTTTGTAAATACATAATAATTGGTTTCACGCGTTAAAGTAATAAGGCAGACATCTCGGCTCCATTCCTAAAATAGAAATTAAAGGTTTAAGTGAAATAATTAATCACAAAGAAAATATAATAGTTTAAACAAAAATTTTATTAAGCATTTATTACAAGGTTTTCTAAAAAGAATTACATCAAAACTCTTCAAATAGCGTTTCATAATATTCAACATATAACAATGTTTGAAAGAAAGCAAAGCGCGAATCCTCAATTTATAGAATCAAAGAGAGCGCGCATGTGCAGGAAATTATAAATACATAAACATGATTGGTTTTAAAAATGTTGCTACTTACGTGACCTAAATCATGTAAGATGATTGACGTGTTAACTTAACAGAATTCTTTAGAAATTTCGTGAGCTTTATTCGTGTAAATTTATTTAATGCTTATTGAAAATGCGCAGAATGTCTAAAAGTGAATTATTTAATCTTTAACCTGTGACTCTCAATAAAATCATAATATAATTAAATACACAAAATTTTAAAATATCATCATGTTATAAAGCTCTTCCGCTAAATTTTCTATCTCTCACTCGTTTTAAAAAGAAATATATAGATCAAAATTTAAAACATTTCCAGTCAGTTTTCTATTTACTGTTGCATTAAAATTGAAAAAAAAAATCAATCTTTCCCTTAAGTTTACCAAAATCAACTAAAATATTTTCTTTGTGCATGCAAATAAAATAAATTTCAATCAAGCTATCCCCATGTTAAAGTACACATCCTCCAAAAATTAACACGAACATGATAATACATCACGCAAAAAATACCTCTTCCCGAACAACACACATCAGAAAGTCATCCATTGAAAATTGAGTATCTCCACTAAATGCATTTCTAACATAAAAATGATAAATTCTTTCCCGCGAATTTTCAAAGTTCCGTTAAATAAATAAAATAGCAATTCTTCTCAAAAAAAATCTATTTCCTCTAAAATAAAAATAAAGTTCGCAAAATAAATAATTCTATCGCTGTGTATTTAAAAAAAAAAATAAAAATGACTCACAAAATTCATACATCGCGTGAAAAATAAATAAATAAATAAAAGTTCTCAAAATATAAAACAGTTTCCTGAAAAATAAATTCAGTCCGAAAAATAAAATTCGTAAAATAAAAATAAAGTTCAGTTATAATAAATTAACTTCGCAAAAATGTTCTATCTCCCCTAAATAAATTTAGTTAGCAAAAATTTTCTAAGACTTGAAAATAAAATTCGAAAAAATTTTCTATTTCCTTAAAATAAAATTCGAAAAATAATAGTAAAGTTCCGTTAAAATAAATTCACTTCGAAAAAATTTTCTATCTCCCCTAAATAAAGTTCCGTTAAAATAAAATTCGAAAAATAAATTCAGTTAGCAAGAATTTTCTAACTCCTGAAAATAACATTCGAAAATAAATAAAATACCCTCGTACTATAATACAAGTTCTTATCAGTTTCCCGACAGCACATCTCCCTCTTATCTCCTCCGCCGAAATGCGTTTCCTCCACCACCAACGCGTATCAGCGCGCGCGCGCGCGCGGTGTGTCACCACGAGCCACCACAGATCACCACATCCACCACTGCCGGAACGCCGACGCCGCGAAACCCGCAAATACACACTACTGTCGTTATTTTTTAACCCCTTAACGGTCGCATCAAATTACGATTTAAAAAGTCAGATTGCTTATTGCCACCACTTTTTTGAAAAGGAAATATTCACCTTATTTAATGACAAGTAAAATGATGCCATAATAAAGCCAATTACACTATTACTTACCCATCATGCGTAGTATAAGGTAAGTCTTGTACTCGTTATGAAAATCGAAAAAAAAATTGACGGATTTACACGTTTCAGACACTGGAAATTCCGAAAAACATATGTTCAGAAAAAAAATTGCCCTCCGTCTGGGTGTGTGTGTGTCTGTAAACGCTCTATCTCCTGACCAAATGGAGATAGAGACTTGAAATTTGGTGTGTTGTTAGGAAGTAATAATGGTGGAGATATCTATATCAATAATAGGTAGTCCCATCACGATGTGTCAGATCCCTCAAAAGTCTTCCTCCCAGACATGCTGACGCTTAAGATGTGTGGAAACCTCTTTGAGTGTAATCTGTTTGTTAACTAGCATAACGAGATATTCTACCCTAAACATCTGGTTGTGATAAGATTTAATCGTTGTAAGTTGAAATCTATTAGCGTTCCATATGCTTGCAAATGGGTTTGTAAATACATAATAATTGATTTCACGCGTTAAAGTAATAAGGCAGACATCTCGGCTCCATTCCTAAAATAGAAATTCAAGGTTTAAGTGAAATAATTAATCACAGAGAAAATATAATAGTTTAAACAAAAATTTTATTAACCATTTATTACAAGGGTTTGTAAAAAGAATTACATCAAAATTCTTCAACTAGCGTTTCATAATATTCAACATATGACAATGTTTGAAAGAAAGCAAAGCGCGAATTCTGAATTTATAGAATCAAAGAGAGTATGTGCAGGAAATTATAAATACTTAAACATGATTGGTTTAAAAAATGTTGCTACTTACGTGACCTAAATCATGTAAGATGATTGACGTGTTAACTTAACAGAATTCTTTAGAAATTTCGTGAGCTTTATTCGTGTAAATTTGTTTAAAGATTTTTGAAAATGCGCAGAATGTCTAAAAGGGAATTATTTAATCTTTAACTTGTTACTCTCAATAAAATCATAATATAATTAAATACTCAAAATTTTAAAATATCATCTCTATAATAATAGCCTAAGTCATGTGACTGTCATTAATAGTTCCGGGCTGACCGCTTCACTTTTTATATGCCAGGTGACCATTTTTTAATTTTTTTTTATTTTTCGCGTGGTAAATTAAAACAATGCTTTGATATTGAAATTAAAAGTCATGGTTTTTGATATTATTTATTATTTTTCTTTTCTTTTTCTTAAAAAAGGGAAAGAAAAAGTGAAAGTCATGAATTTCAAATTAAAATTATGTATTTTAAATAAAATGAGTGAAATTATTATATTTTAGATGAATTTAATGAAATATGAAAAAATGCGATTGGAAAGACAATGTTTGATGATTTATCACTTGCGCCTGGCTAGCATAAAAAGGTACTACTTAGTTATACCGTCGACTCATTTCGCCAAATTATATAAATCGCCAAACCACTCGCCAAATTATACAAATTGACGTAATTTTTATTTTAAATAGCGAAAGAACAAATAAATTAGTATAACATTAATAAAAATACAAATAAAACATCGAAATAAAAGTAACTTGATGACGTAAACACATGTAACTTGCTTAAAAATAAGCGAATATGACATTTACGATCAACCATTATTGATATTTAATCTTATATTAAAATAGCAATTATAGCCTTTGTGCAGGAATATTAAAAAGCAGTAAACCAACGTTTAAAATGCACAAATAATGGATGAAAAGCAGCAAACAGCTGTTTCGAATCTACAGCGAGATTCTTCTTCAGTGCAAGATAGGGAAAAAGGAACAGCGTGCTAGAAAAAGCTCAGCCTTGCTTTTTCTAGCACGCTGTTCCTTTTTCCCTATCTTGCACTGAAGAAGAATCTCGCTGTAGATTCGAAACAGCTGTTTGCTGCTTTTCATCCATTATTTGTGCATTTTAAACGTTGGTTTACTGCTTTTTAATTTAATCTTATAGTTTGGCGATATATTTTTGGTCGGCGGGATAACCAAGTAGTACCCATAAAAATACGGAGTTCTTGATTTCTCTACTAGAAACTTCTGATTTGGCGAAGTATTGAGAAAGTAAATTAAATTTTGGATAAAAGTAACATGGTACAATGCTTAGCACACATCTAAAGGAGACCAAACTGGGTGCCAAGGGCGGCTAGTCATGTTATAAAGCACATCCGCTAAATTTTCTATCTCTGACTCGTTTTAAAAGGAATATATATATAGATCAAAATTTAAAACATTTCTAGTCAGTTTTCTATTTACTGTTGAATTAAAATTGAAAAAAATCAATCTTTCCCATGACGTTTACCAAAATCAACTAAAATATTTTCTTTGTGCATGCAAATAAAATAAATTTCAATCAAGCTATCCCCATGTTAAAGTACACATCCTCCAAAAATTAACACGAACATGATAATAAATCACTAGAAAAATACCTCTTCCCGAACAACACACATCAGAAAGTCATCCATTGAAAATTGAGTATCTCCAATAAATGCATTTCCAACTTCAAAATGATAAATTCTTTCCCGCGAATTTTCAAAGTTCCGTTAAATAAATAAAATAGCAATTCTTCTCAAAAGAGATTCTATTTCCTCTAAAATAAAAATAAAGTTCGCAAAATAAATAATTTTATCGCTATGTATTTTTAAAAGAAAATAAAAATTACTCACAAAATTCATACATCGCGTGAAAAATAAATAAATAAATAAAAGTTCTCAAAATATAAAACAGTTTCCTGAAAAATAAATTCAGTTCGAAAAATAAAATTCGTAAAATAAAAATAAAGTTCCGTTAAAATAAATTAACTTCGCAAAAAATTTTCTATCTCTCCTAAATAAATTTAGTTAGCAAAAATTTTCTAAGACTTGAAAATAAAATTCGAAAAAAATTTCTATTTCCTTAAAATAAAATTCGAAAAATAATAATAAAGTTCCGTTAAAATAAATTCACTTCGAAAAAATTTTCTATCTCCCCTACATAAAGTTCCGTTAAAATAAAATTCGAAAAATAAATTCAGTTAACAAAAATTTTCTAACTCTTGAAAATAAAATTCGTAAAATAAATTTAATTAGCAAGAATTTTCTAACTCCTCAAAATAAAATTCGAAAATAAATAAAATACCCTCGTACTATAATACAAGTTCTTATCAGTTTCCCGACAGCACATCTTCCTCTTATCTCCTCCACCGAAATGCGTTTCCTCCACCACCAACGCATATCAGCGCGCGCGCGCGGTGTGTCACCACGAGCCACCACAGATCACCACATCCACCACTACCAGAACGCCGACGACGTCAAACCCGCAAATACACACTACTGTCGTTATTTTTTAACCCCTTAACGGTCGCATCAAATTACGGTTTAAAAAGTCAGATTGCTTATTGCCACCACTTTTTTGAAAAGGAAATATTCACCTTATTTAATGACAAGTAAAATGATACCATAATAAAGCCAATTACACTATTACTTACCCAACGGACGTAGTATAAAGTAAGTCTTGTACTCGTTATGAAAATCGAAAAAAAAATTGACGGATTTACACGTTTCAGACACTGGAAATTCCGAAAAACATATGTTTAGAAAAAAAAAATTTGCCCTCCGTCTGGGTACGTGTGTGTGTCTGTAAACGCTCTATCTCCTGAACAAATGGAGATAGAGACTTGAAATTTGGTGTGTTATTAGGAAGTAATAATGAGAAGATACCTATTAAATATCAGTAACCTCGATTATCCGGAACCATTTTTTCGGACTCTCGAAATTGTTTATTTGAAAGAGTGAATATAAAAGACAATAAAAAACATAAATTTTGCATAAAGAATGACATCGATGGGATAATTAGTTGCCGAGATATTTTTAATCCTATTTTTCACACTCTTTGATTTTTCATGACTCTATATTTCATTCAAATTTCAATTCAAATTTATATTTTAAATGGAAATGAGACGCTTAATCCGACGCAATAAACTGTTAGTTGATACAGAGTGTATCTAACCTTTTGGGCAAAATTTTAAGGGGTGATAGTACGCATCAAGACAAACAATATTAAAAAGGAAACTAAGGGTCCCAAACGTCTTCCGAAGGAGATAAGCGCTATTAAAGTTTAGGGTTCAAAATTTCAAATGATTATAAAAAACGGAAAAATTGTTTGATTCGTTTGCGGTTTTCACTAAAACTATTCTTCATGTCAGTATTTTCTTGAAAATAAATTTTAAAGATAAAGTTAAAAAAAATGCGAATAGAGGGCGCTTTATACTTTAGAGTAACGAACAACTATTTTTTATCGTTATTTTTTGTATCTCATTAAATTCTTTCAAAAGCTTAGACTTAAACTTAAATTTTGAGCTTAAAATCTAAATCGTTGGGAGTGGTTAAGTAGCACAAACTGAATTGTGTTGAGGAGGGGGGGGGGGTCCAAATTTCAACTCCTGAACATATTTCAGTTTGCGCTACATAACCACTCCCAACGATTCAGAATTTGAACTCAAAATTTAAGTTTAAGTCTGAGCTTTTGAAAGCATTTAATGAGATACAAGAAAAAGGGTAAAAGATAGTTGTTCATTACTCCAAAGTCTGAAGCGCCCTTTATCGGTATTTTTTTTAACTTTATCTTTAAATTTTATTTTCAAGAAAATACTGGCACAAAGAATAGTTTTAGTGAAAACCGCAAATGAATCTACCAATTTTACCGTGCTTTATAATTATTTGAAATTTTGAAACCCTAAATTTTAATGTCGCCTATCTCCTTCGAAAGACGTTTGGGGCCCTTAGTTTCATATTTAAAATTGTTTGTCTTGATGTGTACTATCACCACTTAAAATTTTGCCCAAGAGTTTAGATACACCCTGTATGAGGATAATTTTTCGAGTTATAAGGATGTTTCTTTTACGCAATTCGGTACTACTCGATTATCTCACCGACCAAAAAACTATCGCCAAACTATAAGATTAAATGCCAATAATAGCTTATAGTAATTTTCAAGCATTTAATCCATCTCCATATCTATAAGGGGGTTATCATAGGGCAGACCCTGTTCTGTGTCCAACTTGGCGATATACCGCCAAATTTGGAGACCAAAATGAGTCGTCAAAATTGACGCCAAATTGACGGTATCTCTAATATTTCGCGAAATTCCCATAGACTTACTTCCATTGTAAACCAATAGTGTTTCTTTGCTTACAGAGAATCAACAAATTGAGATATTTTAATGCAACAAAAAGTAATATTAGTTTAAGAGAGTATATTAATTATATTTAAGGGAGTCCAAGTAAATTAAATTATGAATAAAAGTAATATGATACAATGCTTAGCATATATCACATGTTTTATTTTCATATTTTTAATTATGTATATCCATGACGGGTAAGTATTACGGTGCCCCCCCCCCCCCCCCCAACGACTAGTTTTATAAAATTGGTGGGAATCAAATAATCTGAATATAACACACAACCCGTGAATATCACGGGAGCGAGAATTAAGGAGTTAGGTAAAACTATAAATAAACAAGACAATCTTTTGAAGCTCAACTTGAGATTAGTTTTATTAAAGTATTGAATTAAAAGTACGTAAGGTATCATGAAAAGAAAAAGTTTTAAATCTTCTACACCAGCTGCCCATGGTACCATGACGCCCAGTGAGGGTTTCCTTTGCATTCCATCAAATGTTTTCTATTACTTTTAATTAAAAACAAATAAAAATCCTTTTTAAACGGTACTTTGGTTTCAATTTTGATGCATTTATATTTTTTAAATAAATTTTAAGTATATTTTAAAAATAATTTTTAATAAAAACAAACATTTTATTTATTTTTTAACTTTAATAGTTTTAAAATAATTGGATATATAAGAAAAATTTAATCAAAACTATATACAATTACTTTTCTTAAGTATTGGAAAACACACGCATTTTAGCTGATAACTTGAAAGTTTTAATATTTTGAAACTCTGAATACATCTTGAATTTTTAAGCAAACGCAAATAAAGTACATTTATTTTTTTATTTTCTTCTCAGAAAAGTTTTGTTTAACTTAAGAAAACATTTTTATCTTCTTCTCTATAAATTCTGTTTTACAACATAAAGTACGAAGTTTGCTTTTTTGCAAAAACATAAAAATCCGAAGAAAAAGTTAAGATTTGTAAACACAGATTGTGAGATTTATTTTAAAACTTGTTGTTCTCTAACTTTATATATTTAAAAAATTTATATTTTATATGAAATATAATTTGCATTTAATAATCGAAAAATGGGAATGGGAAGCAACTTTCAAATAATTTTTTTTAAATGACAATTTATAATAGTATTTCAAGACAGATATTCAGTTGAAAACACATTTACATCCGCAGTCAGGTTATAATAAATTATTTGTGACATTTATTTATTTTTTCAGTTTTTGTGCTCTTTTATCTTATGTTTTACCGCATTTTTTTACATTTCTCAATACATTAGCTACGAATTTTTATAAACTGGAGGTTCAATAATGTAAACAGTTCAAAATTTTAAGACAACTATTTTTCTTTTTAACATCTTCCTATTTATTACAAGGTCTTTCTGTTGTATTTTCTCTCTTTTCTAATTTATGCTTAAAATGTCAAAAATATTTTTAAATTTAGACGAAACTCTTACGAAAACTTAACATAATCCCGTAGTTATCCACGATTATGAAAACTTTCCTTTCATTTTTTGAAGTATTTAAGATCAGGACCAATATCAGTCCTTGGAGGTCAATAAATTTCCTAAATTTTCGAACATATATTTTCCTAAATTCAAGGTCAGAAAAATAGGTTTTTTTTATTTGATTGACGCTTAACCAAAAAATCCTTATGGATAAAGAAAATGTTCTAGGCACGATTATAACTTGAGGTTACTTGAAATTTTCTCAAACGTTTCATTTAACATTTAAAAAAAAAAAAAAGTTGAATCTAGATAATTAAATATATAATTTTCGCAATTATAGTTTGTCACTCATATTTTATTTCAATTTCCTTATCATTTTGATAAACAATATTCTTAAAATTTTATGGGAAGATTGAAATGTTTATTATATACCTTGACTTCCACGTAATTATTAAGCTATTTCTAAACATTTACACAGATTAAAAATTTATTCTCATTACCAGCAGAGTTATCACATGTTTATAACTCAAATTTAGCTCTATGAATATTCACTTTCCTGAATTCTCAATATATTTTTAATCAATTATACAGGCTTTAGATTGGAAATAGGGTAACTTTTCATTAATAGGTTGCATCATTCTACAGTACAATTGGTAATATGTTCTTATAGCCTGTTATTATATATGTATCATATGACTAATAACTAGGTATACAACAAATGCATGTTTTTTGCATGACCCGTAAAAGAATGCTTGAAAGAACTGTGTGAAGTACAAACGTTGTTTTTCTGTTTACAAAAATGCACACTAATAAAATCTTTTTACTCAATCTTGTTAAATGTACTAAAACACAAAATATGTTATAATTTTTCATAAGAAATTGAAATGAATTAAAACTTCTTTGATTTTTTTAATAGTAGGCACATAATATAACTAAGCTGTTTAGTTATAATATATGAAAAAATTATTTTATCATATTACTTGTTACGATAATTCAAACCCTAACTAAACAAAACACTTTGCGTTTTGTTTAGTCAGGGTTTTAGTAAGTGAATTAGGGTTTAACCCCTTGAGAGGCGGTGGGATATATTATACAGTGTTGCCAGATTGTTGACTTTTTTGTCCCCAGATTGCTGATTGTCACCGCTTTTTTTAAATAGAAATTTTCGACGATTATAACAATATATTAAAAATTCTAAAAAATAAGCGAATTATACTATCTTTAAAAAGTGGTGTCAATCAAATAATCTGAATTAAAAAAAGCCCCAAATCTAGCAACATTGATATTATATTCCACCTAATTTTAATCATGATTTACACCAGAAACTTTTAGTTTAATTTTACGTTTTAAACTTTGGTGAAAAAATGTGGAAAATTGCTTCTCGTTATCTTGAACAGAATTTTTTCGAAAATTCCGTAATGAATTCATCTTTACAGAAACGCAATTGCTTGCCCCTGAAAGGATTAAGTAAATGATTTCAATATTTTATTTTTACAGTAATAATCAAATATTTTTAAAAACACCGTTTGTAATAAAATGAAGTTTGATATAAGTACTTTAAAGAAATAAAATTACTTACCATTATAAATTATTATTTCCTCAACATTTTTAGTTTTATGGGGCGAGCGATTTCAAACTCGAAGTCATTCGGTCAAGCAGTTTAGGAATTATGAAGGAAAAAGTATAGAATTCCTAATTCTAAATTCGTCTATAATCGTGTCAAAACAGATTGAAATGTGTGTTTTTTTAACATCAGCCAAGAACTTCTGAGCAAAACAAGCTGTAACTTTGGATTTTGATATTTGGAGCTTCCAGAAATATTTTTTTTTTCTGTGAAAATATTTATAGATTGTAATTTATATTCTTTTCGAAAATTAATTTTAATATACATATACAATTTTAATATACATATAATTTTTTTCGAGTGAAAAAAAGAGCGAGTTTTTCTCTAAGTGAATGCTTTTATTTTCTTACCTAAAGTCAAGGAAATTACCTGACCTGTAGAAAGCCTGTTAAATTTTTCAAATCTAAAATTACTGATCATTCCGCCCAGTTTTTTTTTTCAGTTACACTTTAACGATTACCTGCATGATAGTCTATTTTACAACGATTAAAAAAATGAAAATAACAATAAGTGTTCCAAACTCTAAACCTTCAAAATTCCTAAACTACTTCACCGAATGACTTCCTATTTGGTATCTTAATGTAAAATATAGCAAAAAAGGAAACATTATTCGCAAAGTAGGTGTTCGCGATGAACATGGCAGAGTTTAATATAATTTCAGTATTAAGACGACCCCCTACGTCTATTTTTGTGACATATAGTCAAAGGCGACATAATTTTCAGTCGAATGCCTATTTCGGTTTTCTTCTGGAACAATTTAATTTGGGGATTAAAATGTGTGGAATGATGCCTCTTTTTTTCTTTCGTTTCGGTTATCATAATACTAGAGAACATTTTTGCCTAATAAATAATATCAGTTCATTGTAACTTATTTCTATTTCTACGTAGTTATCGTATGTTTAAGGACCTTCTTTGTTTATATTTAATTATGCACATAAAAAACCTGCTAATGAAAAATGCTTAAAATCAAATTAAGAATAATAAAACGTTTTTTTAGTAATGAATAATTAGATATTTGCAATTAGTAAAGCGTAAAATTCTTTCAGATGTACAGCCGTCCAAAAAATCATTAAAAGAACCCCTCCCCCTCCTAATTATTCTGCTTCAAATCATCGTATAAAAATGTGACTGGTACCAATGTTTTATAATAACGGCTACTAAATTAATCTATATACTTAAATTTTACTTAAAGGGTCGTCTGCATATAGAATTGGTATTAAACTTAAAAATTTTACAATATTAACTTCTGACATCATATTTGGTATCATTCTGGTAAATTTTACCTACAGATACACAGCGGGAAAACATTCTGATAAATAGTTTAGGAATTACGAAAGTTTAAAATTTGTAATTCTTACTGTTACATTCATTTTTAATCGTTACAAAAAATACTTTAATATTGGTAGTTTTTTAAGTATAATTGAAAACGGCTTGGCGGAATAAGCTATAATTTTAAATTCACACATTTTAAATTGATTTTTGTTAAAAAAAAATCATGGGTGACAATTGGCTCATTTTTCAAAATTACTTTTAAGAAAAATATGTTTATTTCTTTTCGTTCATTTCTAATCTTTCCTTTCAATTCTCTATTTTCTCGTTTTTTATTGGAAGGGAGGTGGGACTGTATATACAAAGGCTATTATGTTGCTGTGATGAAAGAACTAGGATGTTTTTGCGACTGTTCTGAGCGGTTGATAATTTCTGTGTTCAAATAAATCTGACATTCAAGTGCGTAAGTCTCCAATTTCTTACATAATGAACAAATTATAAATTCAAGTATTTTATTTGAATGTAAAATAAAAATGTTTTGTTATCTTTGAGGTAGATTTTCTGCCCAAAGTTGAGAATGAATTTTAAGAAATTTCGAATCAATTATAAAAATTCTAAATACATGCATTTTAATTGATTGAAATAAAAATATATATTTATGTTTTACTTATCGATTCTACTCCTAAATTTTGCTGTATTTTGCTTTTTAGGAAAAAGTAACTGCTTTTCGCATTTATGTAAGATAAATATCAAATACGTGAACATGAAAATAATCCAAATAAATGCATTAATTTTAATTGTACTTATAATATAAAATAATACAAAGTAAAAATACTTATAATAATTACAGTAGACTGTCTATTGAATTTTTAGCACGAGTATCGACTTTCACAGACACTTTGCTAGCATGCAAAAAACTAACTAAACTTTACAGCGCATACCGAATTTTAAAATATGCACTCCAGCAATTATTACTTAAAAAGAGTACTGTAATCGATTTCGTTTGTATGTCCCTGTGAATGAATAAAAAATGCTATGAATGCCCTGTTATAACATGATCCTAGTCAAATTCAGTGATTTATATCAGTTTCAATACATTTGAAATAGCATAATGTCATTAAAATACTCTGCAAACGATCCCCCCCCCCCCCATATACCATAATGTAATGGAATTCTTTTGTGTATCACTGTAAATGAATGATTCATCCTACATACTTCATATACAATACCAAACATGCTTTGGTGACCCTAAATAACCTTTATCAATTGCATGAAAATCCGAGTATATTTACGGGAGTTAGAGCGTGGACAGGCTTACAGACGGCCAGACAAACCGAATGAATAAACACTTTTCAACGTTTTTAGAAAGTGTTAAATGAAACTAACCTGACCTACGCACTGATGAAACGTTAATATTTCATCAAGGAACAATGTGAATAACTTAGTACATGTAATTTGACCGGTAGAATGTTAAATAATTTTCATTGCTATTTGAACATCTACGTTATAAAGTAAAAGGTTGCCTGCCTGTGGGTGAACTTACGTCATATTTCCGGTGGAAATACCTGACCAATTAATTTCTCTTTTACTTGAACTTTTATTTTACTTCTAAACGTCTCACAATTATAATTTTTATACAGTCGAAAAAAAAAAAAAAAAAGTGTTGTTTCAAATGAAATTTGTTTAAAAACTATATCTCAATTTACTAATTTTTTATGTCTTTTCAAACAATTTTAAAGCATGATTTTTTTTAAAATATATATCTATCCCGCTTAAAGAAGATTAAACATTTTGCAATTTTAACAATATAAATATTTCAGCAATTTTTTCCAGTACATATTCCCGAGCGAAATTAAAACTTCATCCCTAAATCAAAAAAAGTAATAATACAATAATATAACTAAAACACATATATTTAACAGGCGTGTTATCGAACTACATACTTTGACTACTGAAATTATTAAAATGGAAAATGCTGCTAGACAATTGGTCAAAATTCGTTTTATGCGGTGTATCTATGCTTCTATGTGTTAATTTGTATTAAAAAATGTTTACTATTAAAAAATATGATGGATGTCTTAATTAAATTATTAATACAAATAAATAAATATAATAAATGTAATTGTTAATAAATTACACAAGCCTGCGATGAAAAAATTGCAAGTTTATATTCACCGGTATTGTAAGTGATAATTTTTATAGTATTTTGGATGCTGATTATTAGAAAAATAATGAAAAATTTCCATCACGTACAGTTTCATAACAAATCGCAATCTATTTCTTTATGAATTTAGTATATTTCGGACCAAACATTATTATTTATATGAGTTTGGTAAATAAATTTATGGACTTAAAATAGTAAATTGGTGCATTAAACTAATAAAAAAAAAAAAACTATTTCAATACAGAATATTTCTCTTAATCGGTAAACTGCCTATTAAATACAATATTCAAGACAAAGGAAACCAATTGAAATCGGATCTCTCCTGCTTGCAGGTATCTGCTCGCCACTCCTTCTTCACACTCTTTTCCACTGACCTTTGAATCAGTGTCTTTCTTTACTCTGTGCTATGCACATATATTTTTATTCCAACCTGTGAGTTATAAGTTATAGTAGTAATTTTTACTTCTAGTTTTTGCTGCATTAAAGAGCATGGCTTCTAGAGGATGTGCTAATTCACCGAATTGCTTCTGCTATATTTGTGGAAACTATACAGTTAAAAAACAACAAAGAAACATTTCTGATTTTGCAAAAAAGGAGTATTTCGCTTATTTTGGCATGAAATTTGGCGATCAAGACAAGCCTTGGGCTCCACACAAAGTTTTTCGTATTTGTGTACAAGAATTAAGGCAATGGTTTCAAGGTAAAAAGAAATCTTTTTCGGTTTGGTATACCAATGGTTTGGAGAGAACCTAAAAATCACAGTGATGATTGCTATTTTTGTATTTGTAATGTGAAAGATTTCAGTTTAAAGAACAAAAAGGAAATATTTTATCCTGATATTTTCAGTCTGCCATACGTCCTGTCCCTGTCCCTCATGGACTTGGTAAAGAAAAAATTTTGTTGATCCAAAAAAAGTGTTACTTCCACCGCTTCATATAAAATTAAGTCTTATAAAACAATCTATCGAGGCTTTGCCAAAAGGTGAATGTTTCAAATACCTTTGTGAGCAGTTCCCGGGTTTATATGAAGCAAAACTGAAGGAAGGTGTGTTTGTAGGACCAGACATCAGAAAAATGATGAAAGATGAAAATTTTAAGAATAAAATGAAAACAAACGAAAGAAAAGCCTGGAAATCTTTCAAACTAGTTATTACTAGCTTTCTTGGCCACAAAAAGGACCCAAACTACAAATCTATTGTAGACGAGATGGTAAAAAATTTCAAGATTTTAGGGTGTTTTTAGGGTGATTTTAGGGTGCCTAGACTATTTTCCTGAAAATTTAGGTGCAGTTAGTGAGGAACAGGGTGAAAGATTTTACCAGGATATAAAGGAAATGGAGAGGCGATGTCAAGGCAAATTGAATGTCAGAGCATGATAGCCGATTACTGCTGCATGCTACAAAGAGACAATCCCTGCAAAGTTCACAATAGGAAAAGTGGCAAAAGAACGTTTGATGTAAAGAAAAAACATTACTCAAAGGACTTGTAACCTTCCACATACGCTTAACTATTATTTGAACTCAGATATAAATGTAATTTATATGGATTTATAAATAAATGAAATGTCAAAATTTCGTGATTTCAGCTTTTTCTTTAAAAATATGCAATCATTTTGTGAAAAATCCTTACGTGATAGAAAAAAACGGATTTCATTTTCGGAATCAGCAATAAAAGAAACATAAAAATTAGTTATCAGAATTAATGCAATTTTCAAAAAGTATTTTTTTTGCAGGTCTGTGTTATTAAACAAAATAAAGATTAAAAATTTTATTAAGTGCTTTCGTGGTTTAATATTAAAACAAAGTTAATGTAATTTGATGTTTTTTTTTTTTTAAGAATTGCCGCTCTTTTTTTTATTATTTTTGCTTAAAAGAAGAAATAAAGTTATATGAACAAAAGACCAAACAATCTTTTCTACTTGAATACAAATTGCCGGAGTGTTTCTTCTGCAAGTATCAGTGTTCCTGAAGTTTTTTTTTTTTTTTAATCATATTCACGGTTTGACATTTTGTTAAATTTAAATGAATTTACAGACCTTTTTGTCCTGAAGCATTGTTTTAACTTTATATAGAAAAAGCAACGTTTAATTTTCCGTACATTACCCGTTTTAGGTAGATTTCGTATGAAATACTACCTATTGGGATCGTTCCTATGTTGGAATTTCTGAAAAAATTTTGCAGATCTACACCGATCATGACCCCTAGAACCCAAAACCACCCTCAGTAAAAAACTTTATATATATATCTATCTATCTATCTATCTATCTATCTATATATATCACTTTCTTCTGGACACGATAACTTTCGTAATTCTGCAGCAATCTCTTCCAAACTGATACATAAAATCAATGGGCATAAAATCTCGGTCAAGTTCGTTAATGGGCAAAATCGGACCAAGGGGAGGGAAATAGGGAGGGGTTTTGTGAAAACAGAAAACCCCCCATAACTTCTTAATTTTTGTACATATCAAATCAGTTTAAAGTTTTTATTACTTCTAAAAATAGGGCCAAAAATTTATGTATCACAGATTTTTGATAAAGTTAAAAATGGGCTCAAGGGGCGCAAAAAATAGGGTTTTTGGGACAAAAAAATTCATAACTTCGTCAATTCTCAAGATATCAAATTCAATTAATTTTATTATAAATCTGCTTAACATTATCTAAAACTTTTATACTCACAAGTTTTTGATAGGAACAATTCGTACCGCAAAAAAAAATTAAAAACGAAAACAAAAAGGGCGTTTGAAGAATAAAAAAATCCATAACTTCGTCAATTCTCAAGATATCAAATCCAATTAATTTTATCATGAATCTCCTTAACATTATCTACAACTTTTATATTCACAAGTTTTTGATAGGACCAATTCGTACCGCAAAAAAAATTAAAAACGAAAACAAAAAGGTGGTTTGAAGAAGAAAAAAATCCATAACTCCGTCAATTCAAAAGATATAAAATCCCCATGAATTTATCATATATCTTCTTAATATTGTCTACAATATCTATATAGACGAGTTTTAGATAGGACCAATTCTTAGAGCAAAAACAAATTAAAAATACATACCGATTGAAGTAAAAAATGATCTTAGTAAGGGTGTTTTCAAATCCAAACTGCTTCTTTTCTGACTCATTTTACAATTCATTTTTACTCTCAAAGGCTTCCAATTGGTACGTTTTCTTACTCAGAAACTATATAATGTACCGTAATGGTCGATTTTCTGATAGGGGCAGAATATATTTTTTTAAATGCTGTTAAAAAGGGCATTTTGAACCGAATTTACCGAAGCGGATTGTGTTGGAAAAATCATTGTATTAAGGATGCGCTTAAATCCAAACTGCTTATTTTCTGACTGGTTTTTAAATTCATTTTTGCTCTCAAACGCATTTAATTGGTAGATTCGCTTATTCAGAAACTATATAATGTACCGTAATAATCGATTTTTAGATAGAGGCAGAATATATTTCAAAAAATTATGTCAAAGTGGGCATTTTGAACGGAATTTCCCGAAGCGATTGTGTTAGAAACGAAAAATATTGTCCTTCTGAGAAAATAATTGTTTATATATCAAGTTTTAATTAATTGAACAAAAAATAAAAACACAGGTCGCTTATAAATCTCTTCAAAAATCACGTCAGCAAGTTTCATATTTTTTTTTAAATTAAAAATGAATCTGGAATTATGCCAGAAAATTTCGAGTTGTTGAGCATGGAAAAGTATTTTTTTGAATACCGCCCTAAAATGATTCTGATAAAACCAGCTATTATATGAAAATGAAATAAAAACTCGTCAAGAGCGGCCAGATAAAATTGTTAAAGTGGATTTATCTATAATCATGATTTAGTTTTTGTTTGTGAAATTAGTATATTTGACTTCGAAATCTACCTCTGCCTGTAGGCCGGGCCGGCAGGGATTTTTTTGTTCTTGTTTTTGTTTGTTTTTTCCTTTTTTTCTGCCTATGAATTTTTTATATTAGTTCATTTTTTGTCTTTCATTAAAAAATAAAACTGCATTATTTCAGAGATCTTTTTTGCATTAGGGAACCGACTTCATATTTTTTTTTATATTAGAATTAACATACAAAAGAAGAATTAAAAACTGTTTTACTTGTAGATTTTAATAATGCACTAGAGTAATTAATATTAATAAATACATCTTAATTTCTGAAATAACTTCCCGCTGAATATCCCATACGCTATACAATATTTCCCTTCGTATATATGTCATTTATTTTTATATATACTTACATAGAAATATACATGAAACAATTATACTTAGTGCAATATATAAAAAAAGTCTCATCTTCAGGAAATAGAAGTATTGGTTGCTAATGTTGATTTTACATAATCCTTATTCAACTAAACTTAAATCTGTTAAGATTATTCGAACATAGAACGTATTTCCGTTATATTTTTATTATATTTGAAGTGAATTCCATTTTAAATACAGCTAGTAACGGATTATACTCCATAATACATCAAGGTACAGTCGTGGAAAAAAAAGAAGTAAACACCCCATACTAACTCTACAAAAATTATCGTAGAAGAAAGCTACTGGCACCACACAATTGGTAATAATGTCTACTTTTAAATGATGTATACAAAATTTGCTTAGGGGGCAATATACATAATAAAACGAACCATAACATCGTTTTTTTCAATAGCAGTACACAATTCTGACAGCATAAATGAACGCTACACCCTTCAATTAGCCGAAAAAGAAATTTTTATGCAATTCGTACCACAAGTTTCCGAGAAATTAATTATTTTAAAACAAGCGTATTTTAGGGGCTGTATCCAAATTGAAGTTCGGTACTCCATTGTTGACCAAGAGAGCTTCTTGATCAAGGCTTCTTAAGCGTCACTCAAGCAGTCATTGAAGAGTGCTAGATTACAGGATAGTACAAGAAATTTCAAAATATCGTCACTTCTAAGATAGACGGCCCCTTAAACCATCATTTTGCCGTTTTTTAAGTATAATTTGAAAACTACTTGGAAGAAAAATGTGAAAATTTAGATTTCCATAAAGCAGGACTTAATAAATCTAAATCCATAAAAAAAATTGTAGGTTGCAATTCATAATTTTTTCCAATATTAATTTAATAGTTCATAATTCATATCATAAAATTATAAAAAAAAAAAAAAAAAACTCATCGTATTTATGTTTGGGTATTTTAGTATTATTGCTGCACAAAAGAAATAGCACATTAGGAACATAATTTTAGGAGATATTAATGAAAATATGAAAATGTAATTTAACATTAGAGGCACTCAATTTTGAATTTTTATAATTCAAAAATTTATTATTCAAATGAGTTGAAATTTGGTGTCTAGGCATAGTTGGAAAGATTTGAAATATCTTGTTAAAATTGGGTATTGCTATTGAAAAAAATGAAGTTTGGGTTCGTTTTAATATGTAGATGGCCCCCTAAGCAAATTTTATATACATCATTTAAAAGTAGACTTTATTTCCAATCTTTCGATACCATTAACTTTCTTCTACGATAATTTGTTGAGTAATTAGTAGAGAGTGTTTATTTTTTTTTCCACGACTGTACAATAATGGTTTCTTCATCATAAGTAGGTCTACATCTTTTGGCGATTGAAAACAATAAACAGTTCTGTCCCTAAAAAAATCAGTTCTATCACTATTACCTTTGAATTTCTTTGCTACTTGATAATAATCTAGAAATTAGAGTTGAATTTCATCATGTTGGTGACACTAACGTTTCCAGCAGGTTAAAGACATTTTCCTGTATAAAAATGTACCTGTATTATATTTATGCAAATTCAGAAGTATTATTATTATTATTTTCATGTTTTATAAACTATGTATTGAAATGTATTAGATGGTTATGTATATATATATGTAATGGATTTAAGTTGTTTACGATTTAAGAAGGGAACAGATGGAGGCTATCTGTTTGAGGGGATCTTTGGGTCGTCGCCAAGTAGACGGCCATTTAACAATACTTTGACAATATAGTCCAGAGTATATTTATGAGTATATTTACGACTGGTCGTAAAATGGACCACACACACTTTTAACAGGCACGTGCTCATTTCCTAGCGCGCTCCTTCGAGGGTGGGGCTCCATGGACACCGCACGGCCACAAAGTATCGAATCAGATGCTTTGCGGGGGAGTTGTTGAAGGGGGTCAGATATACCGTTCGCTGATTGAACGAGGGGCGTTTAAGCCCGGCCGCTATTGTCCAATAGAGTCTACTTACGTAAGAGATGTAGTAAGAGAAGTCTTCATATGTACAGTATTAAAAAAAGAAGTTCTTAGGAACATGTAGCTGTCTTATGGTATCCTCCTAGTTCCCACAGCGGTCATGCAGTTTTTCTCTAAGTGTTTGCCATAGGAGTTAGTCACTCGCAAGTTAATTACTCCCAGCCTGTTCGAGATGCTGACTTTGCAGAGTTCCAATACCCTAATTTGGGTCCTTACACCAACTTGGGCGTTATAGTCCTAGGTTAACCGGTCCACTAGATATAGTAGTGGGACCGCTCCACGAAGCTCAATTAAAGAGCTGTTTTTTTAGTGATAGCCTCCACAAATATTTATGTGTGCTAAATGTGTGTAGTGAAGGACTTTCTTGAGGATTACGTATTCCATGCATGAATCCGATGAGCTTGGTCTTCTACTATGCGTATGATTTATGACGGTATTGTCATTTTACTATCTTTTTGTTCTCTGTCTAATTATGTGTATTTATTCATTGATTAGGGATGGTTATTCTCAAATTGGTAACCAGGTATTCAAATAATTTTATGATAAGAAACTTAAAATTAATTTTAGAATAAAATGACTGGTTTTTGATTTTTTGCTTAGAGCAAGGTTGTCTTGTGATACATCTTTCATCTTTCCTGATTTTATATTTAGTGTAAATAAATTTTTGTTATTTGTTAATATTTGAATATGTCATTTTTCAACCATGAGTCTTGTAAAATATTTTAGTATTAGATTTTATTCCAGGTCAAGTTCGAATTCCTTAAGAGTTATTAATGCTTAATTTTTAGATTGTTAACTTAGTTTTGCGTGGTGTAAAAGCTACTTCTTGTACAAAAAAAATCACAACGCAATTTGGGATAGTGTTGAAATCGATGTCTCCCGCCCCTTTCGGGATAATTATATAGGTATTATCTCAGAAGCTAGCCAGGAACAAATTAATATTCCCCCATACCCCACATTTTCTTCATTAATTTCTATATGCCGAAGTGGTAGCTAGGCGGTACCGTTATAGGAGCGAGGTTCTACCCAACACATCACTGTATAGATGGGAAATCCATCAGCGTATTTAACGATACCTTTTTTTAAAGAAAAAGTAGATGACTTTGTAATAAGTTGAATTCTTCAGCTCTACTTTTTTAATAACTGCGCTACTAATGCTTGACTATATCACCGCAATATTTATAATTTATACTCTATTGCATTCCTTTTGGGTGTTTTCCCTGTAGTATCTTTCACAAAATGGTGTGAAAATGGTAAAATAGATCAGATATCTAATCCGTCAGACGAATTATACCAAACTAGATACATTTCATGAAACAGTGCTTTATAATATATTCGCCAAATATGAATGCTCAATATCAGAAGTACTTTCTGGGTGTTATCGTTTTCCTTCACAAACACACACGCACACACAAATCATGATTATAATACTTCTTTTACATTATGAGTTTGGAAAGTAAAAAGCGTGAAGGTGGATACGAAATTATACAATTTAACTAAATAAAGAAATTAGTTAACTTAACCCATTTGCATCCAAAGAGTGCTTCTCAAAAACTTCTTTTTTATTCATAAATTCGGAATTCGAAGCAGAAATTCATAGTAGTATTCTTTGCTTTACTTAATATGGTAGTCGTCCGTGATTACATTAAAGTGAAAATTCTTTTTTTTGGAATTTGCGAAATAAATTCAAAATTTCTGAATAAAAACAGAAATCCCCAAAATGTCCGCATATATATAACAAGTGTTAAAAATATAAAAAGTTATTCTAAATAACTCAATATTCTATTTTTATAGATTTTCTGAAATTCATTCATCGATTGATATAAGAGAGGAAAATAATCATTTTAAAATAATCATGTTCATAGGTAATCGGTAAGTAAGTAATAATAACTAAGTAATCGGTAGTTTTATAGTCTTCATTAAATAATTAAAATCTGCTGGATTTGACAGTTCTTTCATTATTCAAAATATTATCTTAAATTGTTTTTCCTTTATTAAGGAAAGAATGAAATGTTTGCATAAAAATTTACTTTAGTTCTTAATTAACTTTAAAATCTTTTGTAAGAGAGAAATCTAAAGATGCAATTTTCTCCTTTAAATTTTAGCTGAACCAATATCATTGAAAATTCTACCCGCAACTCATTTCCGAATAGCTCTTTGAGTATTTTGCCAACTGATAAGATTCAACCGAAGATTACGATTTCTAATTAAAAAGATATGAAGAATCCTGAAAATGTATTAAGTTTCAATTCTTTTCAAAATCAGTTTTGTTTAAAATGTTTGGAATATGTTTTTCTTCTTTTAGGATTTTTGCTCTCAAATGAAATCTCACAATTTTATACTGAAAGACATTAGTATATTTATATATTAAAGGCGTTATTCTTTTATATTTAGAACATCACATTTGAAATAAATTTTCCTAATTTTAAGGAAAATTGAGAAAATTAGTAATATTTTTATGTACCAATTTAAGCGTTTCCAATGTTTCTGGGCCCAACCTGTGGCTGAAACATTTTGCTCTCAAAGTAAATACAGGAGATTTTCGGTTCGAACTTCATTCCACCCGTCTGTCTGATAGATTGGAATCTTCTGTGCTTTTTTTCCGAACGTTGGATAACTTTGCGTAAATACGGGTTAGGTTCTCTTACAAAAATACTCTATGTAGGCTCAACCCTTTTGGCCTATATCCCTCGCGTACACTGTAAAAAAAATACTGCCAGGTTTCCAGTAGGAATCGGAAAAATAGTTGCCCTTATCGTACCGGAATAATTTCCGACCCAGCTCGGAATAAAATCCTTAAAAGTAAGGAAATAGTCAGTAAAACGGTATTTTGCGGATTTTATTCCGAGCTGGGTTGGAAATTACTCCGGTACGATAAGGGCGACTATTTTTCCGATTCCTACCAGAAAACTGGCAGTAATTTTTTTTACAGTGTATATAATCGGCCATAAAAAAATAACATATCAATGTGTTCTTAGCTCAATTCTGATATTACGCTAAATATATATATATATATAAAGTTACTAAAGTTTTTCTAGGAAACTGGGATTTCTAGAACTTTTTATGTAACGGCAACATCAAAAATTCATGTACCAGATGCACTTTTGCACCGAAAATCAAAAAATCTGTAAGGTTACTAAGAATTTTTTAGGAAACTGGGATGCCTAGAACTGCAACCAGGATGACAGATGAAATTTTAGTAAGATTACTGTAATTTTAGCAGATTCATTTGTAAAGCTACATATTTCTGTAGCTTTACAAAAACTAGTTTTATGCATTTACAGCTTTTTTGCACAGCTACAAATGAAGGTTTAGTAAGCATGTAACTTTACATCTGTAGAATTACAGATTTTTTTTTTACAGTGTATGAAGTTTTTACACTATCATGTAAAAATTTCGCGCAAGCTGACGATAAAGGTCCAAAAAATTGCGTAAAACAAACAGTAATCTCAAAACTGAAAAAAAAATCTAAATCGCAAGCTGTGTGTTACAATTTAATAACCCCTTACGTCTGCCACAATTACCACGAAGTCAAAAATCATTATGTCTATTCCTTCCCGTGCAGCTACATTTAAAATTTTTGTGTGTTTTACACTGCTAATGGCTGCTTCCTACGCAACACACAGTATATGCTGCTATCCAAAGAGAAGCCGGGGGGGTGGGGGGGGGGGGGTCGGATGTAAATGCAAGATAATACGATTTCCCTAATTACAGAAATAACTTAAAAAGAGGTGTTAAAAAATATAAAAGATTATTTAAGGACGTTTATTCCTACTGAAATCTTTCCGCCACAAGTCAAAAGTGATGTGGTTTCAAGTTATCATATTTTTTTAAATACTCTCATAAACCTCTCGTCTATTTAAGACATATTTCAGCGGTTATCGTATGTAAAAACAAACACAATATAATATAATAAAAAATATAGTTCAGTTAATATTGGAAATTTTTTTAGATGGTATATCACAATCCGCACGATAACTTCGAATGAATATATAAACATAAAACTTGTGTTAAAATGATTACTAAACTATATTTTATATTTAATTGATATTATTAAGATAATAAAATATTTTCAATATTTTTTAAAGATTAATTAATTTTTTTTCAAATTCTTTTCGATTTTTTAAATTTAATTCCATTTTTTAAATAGTTTCTGTCCCAAATTTTATATATCATTAATTCATTCTATAAAATACAGTTTAGAGGTCTTTTTAACATACGTTTTATGCTAAAACACTTAATAACAAGGAAAGATAAAGAATTTTCAGTAAAGATTGCTAGATGTTTTGTGTGAATTTTCAGAACTTTCATCATCAGTTTTTGTGAAAAGCTTACATAATAGAGAAAAAACTCATAATTTCAGAATTCCGCTATGAAAACAATGGAAAAACTTGAATGGTGCAGAAAAAAATATTAATTCCTTTCTGTATTTTTTTTTTTATTTTTTATTTTATTTTTTTATAATTAGGAACTTTTATTTGAAATTTGATGTTCTATATCGTTATGAATATTGTTTTAAACGAATCAGGGAGCAAATATTTTCTATGTAAAATTTTTGATATTTTATTTGAGGGTCAAATTCTAAAAGAAAAAAAAAAAACATTCAAAGCATTTTCGATTAGAATTGAGTTCCACAAGATATCAAACTTAATATATTTGCTGGATTCCACATAACACGATTTCCTTTCAATTAGAATACTTAACCTTAGGTTGAATGCCATTAGTTAGCGAAATACTTAAAGACCTACTTGTGTACTTAAGGGTTTATCTTTATATATATGTATCTTACATTATATTCATGTCTTACGTTTGCTACAATTGTCACAAACTCAGAAATCATTATGTCTGTTTTTTCCTCGAAGCTTCATTTAAAAATGTATATCTTGTGCACTGCTAATGTCTACTTTCTATGCAGCAAAGATCGGATACCTTTCTCTAAAGTGCCTTTCTCTTCTCGGACACCTCTAAAAAGGTGGTAGGTAGATGCGTGATAATACGATTTAAATAAATACAGAAATTAGTTAACTTAAAAATAGGTATTAAAACTATAGAAAGTTATTAAAATAGATCAATTTTTTACTCCAATAAATTTTCAAAATCATTCATATATTAATGCATTAACCCCCTCACTGACAAGCCCGTGTTAATACGTTCACTAAGCTCCAGGTTTCACTGCAATACAAGCAATATTTAAAGTAATATAATTCTATTGATTTAATGTATTTTTAATACATTGAACAATGATTAATACTTCCAAGGATTGCATTCATATTCGTTAAAGTTTTTTTTTATAAAATGTTCAAAGAATCATTTTTTTAGCATTTAAAATAAAATGCAGAGAAAACAACATGACAATTTTGCCCTTTTCCAAGACAGTCGGAGGGAGAGAGTGAAACTATGGCAGGTTTTAAAGGTATGATATTCATAATACCCTAAGAAATTAATTGTTTAGTAAAGTTGATTTATTAATGAAAATCTGCTAGATTTGACATTTCTTTCCTTATTTAAAATGCTTAATACTTAAATTCCTTTTCTCTATTATGGGAAGGATCAAACATTTCCAGAAAAATCGAATTTATTTCCTATTTATCCTTAAAATCTTTTATAGGAGGAAAATCTAACGATGAGATATCTGCTTTAAATTTTAGATGAATCAACTTCGTTAAATGTTTTACGTGCAATTTATTTCCGAGTAGTATTCAAGAGTATTTCGCCAAGTAATAAAATTCTACCGAAGATTACGATTTCTAATTAAAAAGAGATCTTGTTATAAGGAATTCACCAGATACATTAAGTTTAATTTCTTTTGAAACTTAATTTTGCTCGAAACGTTTCGAATGTTTTCAATTTGAGAATTGTCCCTCTCAAATGAAATCTAACAATTTTATACTAGAAGATATTTGCATTCTGAAGTATTGAGGGTGATATTATTTTAAGTTTAGAACATCACATTTTAAATATATACGTTTTAATTTAAAGAAAATAGAAAAATGTATATAATTTTAATTAATTTTTCAGCAGTGAAATCTTCAGCAGTGGGTCTATCAGGACCGGCGCGCGTCCTCTCGGGTTCAATATTACTGGGATAACCGATTTCCACATTATATATTCTAGACGCTATACTTGTAGTGTAAGTCACATGCTACGATTTTTCGCAACCAGTATTTTAGAACGGAAAAATGTGACTTATTTTATGGGAGATAACTCATTAATTGAATAAGCCCAAGCAAACTTTAAGAAAATAACGGTGGCCAACAACATACCAGTTATCAGCTCTGTGACTTGCACTACAAAAGCAAATGGAACTAGCTATATATAAAATTGTGAGACTTGATTTCAGAGAAAAATTTCTAAAAATAAAAACATTCGAAGCATTTTGTTTAAATTAAAGTTCAAAAACATATGTAACTTAATCTATCTTCTGAATTCCTCATAACACGATATCATGTTAATTTAAATTGGTAATCCTAGGTTGAATGTTATTAGTTAGCGAAGTACTTAAAGAGCTACTTGTGTACTCAAGGATTTATCTGTATCTATATGTATTTTGCAATTTATTAATCTGTTACATTTGCCACAACTGCCTCAAAGTAAAAAATTATTATGTCTGTTCTTACCTTCGAAGCTTCATTTAGAAATTTTTGTCTAATACATTGCTAATGGCTGCCTTCTATGCAGTAAAGATTCTACTATCTAAAAAAAGGTGGAATGTAGATGCGAGATAAAACGATTTAACTAATTAGAAAAATTAGTTAACTTAAAAATAGGTGTTAAAAATACAGAAAGTTATGTAAATAGCTCGAGATTATACTTCGATAAATTTTCAAAATCATTCATTGATTAATATATTTTAGAGATTAAAAACCAAAAGGTAAAATGGGTTTTTCTTTAAACAACTGATCGCCATTTACCAAAATTTGGGAAGAAATTCTAGAAATTAAGGTCCGATGTGTCCCTCAAAAAAACCCCCTTTTTTACGGTGTTTTTTTTTGGGGGGGGGGAATGGGAGACGGGAGGAGAATTGAACTTTTTTTTAATCACGTCAAGTGGGTTACCGTTTGTTATGTATTTTTTAAATATGAATCGCATGCAACCATCTGCAAGTGGATACGGTCATTCTTTACAAAGTTATGGTACGTTTTATGATTACAAAGTAGAGCTTTATACTTTATTATTAAACACAGCTTTGTCACACTTATTTTTTGTTCAAAACATGTTATTTATATCATATCAAGTAATTTCAACCATATTAAATGTCTTCAAAATAGCAATAATCAAAATCAGAATTATCTGAATCTTCTTCAATGACTTCAATGTTCTCAAAATAAGCGCATTCATAATTTTGTATTCATAAAACCTGCCTAAATTTGTAATGAACTATCCTATCGACTTCCAAATCGTTTCGTTCAATTCAGAATAAAAAAATACATAATAAGCAATACACCACTTGACCTAATTAAAAACAGTAGAACTGTCCTTCCCCATGTTTAAATTCATACTTTACATCTCCCCCGCCCTCCAAAAAAAAGGGGTAAAACAACTTTATTTTTAGCGACTCATCGGACCTTCATTTCTAGTACCAAAACGAAGTTTTCCCAAATTTTCATGAATAGCCCTCAGTTGTTGTATTTTACTCAATTTTTGGTCTATTTTACCTGTAGTAAATAGCCTTAGTGATCAATTGTTTAATGGAGTTGATTTAATAATGAAAATCTGCCAGATTTGCCCTTACTTTCATTATTTAGAATGTTAGCTTAAAAGTTAATATTAACTTTTTCACAACTTAAGGATCAAATCCCTCCTAGAAATTATTGGGGTGTTTACAATATTCAATGCCAATGTGGTTTGTCCTATATTGGACATACTAAACGAAAACTCCGTTACAGAGTCAAAGAACACATAAACTATGTAAAGAAAAAAGAATTGCAAAAGTCCTCTATTGCCTCTCATTGCTAGGTGGAGGGACATAATTTCAATTTTTACTCAGCTACCATTATCAAGAAATGCGTTACTCCTCTAGATTTAGACTTTTTTGAAGCTGTTCATATCCACAGATTTAAAAATTCCTTGGCTAATGATTTGTCTAGCGTACCTTACATCTCAACTACCTGGGTGGATTTGTTGTGTCACGACACTTCACTTTCGCTTTAATTTCATTGGCTGTTGGAACTTGATGGTCTTTTGGTATTGTGTTTTGACATTTGGGTTATCGCCGTACATGTAGTTGGAGGGATATTTTTTTTTAGATTTTATACACTGATGATGTGAGTCCTGGAATTCATGAAACGTATACGTCTGTTCAAATTACATTATGGATTTTACTGTGTGTTTAAACGTTGTTTTTAAGTGATTTATATTTCCACACAATTTTTGTATTTACTTATAATTATATTATTGTAAAAGAATAAGTGCCTAAACTTTCATTAAATTCCAGCTTCAAGAGACAACTAATTATAAGGTAATTTATTTTGCTCTATTTTCTCCTTCGAAGGTAAAAGAAAAATTAAGAAACTATGACATCAAAATTAGACAGATCCTTTTTAGAACCTAACAAAGTGTTTGTAGAATCGTTAGGAACATATACTCTTTCGAGCATATAGTATACCTTCGTAGCATTCCGTTAAGATGTTGTATGAGCAGAGCTAGAAAATATTTCTGTCGTCAGCTACACCGAGTTTTCTTAAAGTTGACTTTAAAAATAACATTTTTTCCATTCTCTCTCCTAGGAAGCCCATGAAATGCCTAAATTCTTTAACTGATCAACTGCTTACGTATATTATGACAGCAAACTTTGAGCACCACCAGTGGCTGAGAGGTTCTGCTCTCAAAGCTGGTAGACGGGAGGTGCTGGGTTCGAACCCAATCACGCCCTTCGGCCTAACCGTTGGGAGTTTTCGTGGTTTTCTTCGAACCTTGGAACACCTTGTGTAAATACGGGTTAGGTTTCTTAGAAAGATTTCGACGGAGGGCACTCCCCTTGGGCCTATATCCCTCGAGTAGAAAATTGGTCGTCGAAAATCAACCCAACCCACAGCAAAATGTTAATAAAAATTTCTGTGTGCTATTTAGAATTAAAATTTAAGTGCTTCTGACGCACAAACACCGCACTTAAAAGGTTTAAGGGGAGACATAAGTAAAATGTTTGGAATTTATTATTATTATTATTATTATTATTATTATTGTCTCAAAAATTTTTGAACCTTCCTGAATTCATTGGTATGTTCAGTTTTTTTTTCTGATAATGAAAAGTAACTGTAAAAATTCAAGTGAAGACAATACTATGACGCCACGCCCACTCACATTAATTTTACTCTAACATTTTATACTCATTTACTATAGGTAACTAAATTTTATCCAAGTATTTATATATACATTGATTCGTGTGTTTGATAAAACTGTGTAAGAACTTCACACAAGTTAAAAGTGCTTACGTTTTTATCTCTCCTAAAAATTGTAATTTTCAGCTAAAAACCCCATTAACTTCTAAAGTACTCGAGCAATTTTGATAAAAAAAAATTTGGCGGTAGAGTATAAATATAAGATAAAATATGGCAGAGAGTTTTCAAAAAATTTAATTAGTTTCAGAAAATAAAACATTCTAATAAAAGAAAAATTCTGAATTGACATTGATCTAAAATAAAAAGTTTTATTCACAGAAAAAAACTGTCTGCCTTAAGTCTTGAGCATAATGCAGTGAATAGGAATTCAAAATTTCATCAATATCGATCTGGTACTTTTCTAGGAATCAGGTCTTAAAGTTCACATATTTCCTCTATGATTGCACCAGTTTTTTCTTCCCTCAAAAATACTTTTCGGCTTTCTAAATTTGTATTACAAAGTACAAGTTCAAAAAATACAAGTCACAGTTTTAAAACACACAAGACAGTTTTTAAAAAATGTAATTAGTTTTTTAAAAAAATTCTGAATTGCCATTGTTCTAAAAAAAAAGTTTTAGTTACAGAAAAAAGCATCTGTCATAAGTCTTGAGGATAGTCCAGTGAATATGGATTCCAAATTTCATAAAAATCGGTCAGGTAGTTCCCGAGGAAACGGTTCTTGAAGCTCCCATATTTCCCATAGGATTGAACCTAGTCTTATCTTCCCTTAAATGGCTTCCGGGTTGACTTCAACTTTACGCCCCGTCTTTAAGTGACAGTCTTTTATAGACAGACATAGATGAAGGAATTGGGAGATAGTTTAACTATAGTTATAAAACTACTGAGAAGAATTTAATGATAGAGAAAAGATAACTACCAAAAAATGTAGTAACATTAAAAATAAAAGAAGTTTTTAAGAATAGTAAAAAAATATAAAAAATAATATATAAAAGTATTGAAAAATAAAAAATTTAAACTAAGTAAAAAGAAAATAATAATGTAAAGCATTAATTCAACACAAGCTAGAGAATAGTATTGATAAATATATTTTTTTACTAGCTGTTTAACCCGTTCTTCGCACGGGAGTTCATGAACCAAAATTAAAAATAAAAATCAGTACAACCAAATTAAAGTTTATGAATATAAAAATGTGTCATGCTTTTTAAAAATCAGTAATTACGCAACCATTATGAAATAAGTATGCACAGAAAAAATCACTTTTGTATTCTAAAATATATAAAAGTAAGTGTTTACACAACCGAATTAAAGTTTGCCAATATAAAAATCAGTTATAAAGTCAATATTTACACAACCAAACAAAAATTTGTACGAAAAAATAAATTTACATCGTCACTGCAAAAAAATGGAAAAAATATTTTAAAATAAAAAATCTTTGCATTATTTTCCACGTCACCAATGAGGTAAATTGCGACAGTTTCTTTTTATTTAGTGAGTATTTACACAACCAAATTAAAGTTTAGGAAATCAGTTATAATTTCAATATTTATACAACCAAACAAAAATTTGCAAGAAAGAATGAAATATACATCATCATTGCAAAAATAAAATAAAATAAATTCTTTTAAAATGAAAAATCTTTGCATTTTTTCCACGTCATCCGTGAGGTAAAATGCAGTAGACTCGTTTTCGTTTGTGTGTTTTTTACAATAAAACAAAATAGTTGCGACTTAAGATAAAACTTCACGGAAAATAATGTTTTGTGCAAATACCTTATCAGACTGCGACAAAAGTTTTCCTTGTTTTGGTCCGTCCTTGACCCAAACACGTACACATCGTCTATAAGTTGCTCTTAAAAAGGCTGCATACAACATCTTATGTGAAAAAACTTAATGGGGCAAATAGATTCCAACCTTTTTCAAACCTTGACCCTGAGATTTATTGATAGTCATAGGAAATGCGAACCTAAGTGGAAAGGTAACTGGACGTAACTGGAGGCGTAACTGGAAAGGTAAACTGGTATCCGATGCAGTAAACCGGATCGTTGGTATGAAAACACGGGTGCCTCTCCTATGTCCTGTCAAAACTTCTGCATCTATAACATTTTGCGACAACCTTTTGACTTTTAAGCGTGTTCCATTACAGAGACCACTGGACGGATTCATGTTCTTAAGCAACATAACAAATACATGAACTTTAAGATTTAACTGATGTGGTGGCATTCCAGAAGGTGTTAAACTACTGATGAAATCCATCTACAGATTGTTTTGTTCTTCTTCATCATCACAAAGTATTGTATCAGCACTAAAATAAGACTTGACTTCGCCAGATACTTTGCGTAAAACCTCCTCATTCAATTTCAAATAATCCTAATTCTTGGGACACAGAATGGCTCTTTCCAAAAGATGATCAAGATCAATTTCTGACGAACCAAAAACATCATCCACTGTGGAATCCTGGACTAAACATTCTGGAGGTATTTCAAAAATATCTTCTCCGAGTTCATAATCATTAGTCAACCGACCATCCCCCAGGCGAATGAGTCATTCCACGAAATCAAGTTCCTCCGGCTCTGTTCGCATATATAGCTCCACCAGTGGCGAGAGGTTCTGCTCTCGAAGCTAGTAGACGGGTGTTTCTGGGTTCGAACCCAATCGCGCCCGTCGGCTTCACCGTTCGGAGTTTTCGTGGTTTTCTTCGAACCTTGTATTTCCATGAGTAAATACGGGTTAGATTCCCTTAGAAAGACCCCAACGGAGGGCACTCCCCCATTGGGCCTATATTCCTAGAGTAGATGATCGGCCGTCGAAAAACAACCCAACCCGTTCACATTTGTAACCAGAATGAACTGTCGAAATGTTGGACAGAGAGAAGAATTCTTGATACAACTTTCGAAAATGAATGTTTTGTTTGCGTGTATAACTACAAGTAAAATCTGCCTCCAGTCACCTCCAAGAATAAACTCTTTGCCCGAAAATGGGACATCACTGCCAACCAAATATCGCAGAAGTCTATCAACAGCATTCAAAGTATGAATAAGTGTCATAGTACATTCATCCCATATAATGAGCTTAGCCATTTTCAATAATTTTTCTTCAGATGTATGTTGCCGAATTTTTGAAGCTGAATTATCCAATATGAACTGTTAATTTAATTTGAGAATGTGCAGTGCTTCCACCTTGCAAGGGTATAGATGCGATGCCTGTCCATGCAACGTGAATAGCAGTATGTCCTATTCCTCGGACGTAATGCAATAAAGTATTGAATAGGAATGTTTTTCCTGATCCCGCAAAAGCCTTAGCAACAGTAGCATAATCATTTTGAATACTTTCGATGAAAACATAAAAAATTATACGTTGTTCCAGATTTAGTATGTGTAACAATCGTTGTCCCTCTGCTCTTTCTTCTTGTAAATCATAGACATCGTATTCCACAGAGTTCTCCAGGCTTGAGGATTCAGGCAATTCAAGGCTCTGAAGCGTCATGTTGTGTATGCGTAGATGATTGACTATGTCTTGAAGGGCTCTATCTCTACTCTCCTGTAGCGGCAGGTGGCGAGCAAACTCTTCTAAGAGTTCTGACTTAAACTGTTCCCATAACTGAATCGGTGACTTTGAATT
Source organism: Maratus speciosus (assembly GCA_963932465.1). Classification (NCBI taxonomy): domain Eukaryota; kingdom Metazoa; phylum Arthropoda; class Arachnida; order Araneae; family Salticidae; genus Maratus; species Maratus speciosus. Next base: position 75,465,257 of record OZ010792.1, read on the forward strand.
GCCAAAGACATACATGAACGAAAACCGTTGTCTCATTTTGGGCGGCATTTCAAAACCACATGCTTCTGTTAAACAACGTTGCCATTCATCATCATCTTCCAATAAATTTCTAGCACGGCATGTCCCTTGAGTATTTCATGGACAGTTTTCTCATACGTCCTTAACTCATCCAAAGACTTGTCACCGAGAACATGACAAATCAGCATACGAAGATGGAATCGCTCAATATCCTTTGGGAAAATTACAAAATACATCCTTGATACGATGTAGTCACCTAATCTAACAGGCCTTTGCCACACATTGCCTTTCCAAACAAAGTGCTTTGGAATTACTGTATAGAGATAGATGTTTGTTGAAGGATCGGACCTGTTAAGTAAAACCAGTGAGCATGGTGTCTTTATTTCTTGCTCTTTCAAAAGCTTCGCGTTCTTCCATTTCTTTAAAATACACAGACTGCATGTCTTGTAGATGCACCGGCAATCTGATAATAACATGCGACTTGTCCTGCTTGGGCTTTTCAAGAAGTCGCCACATTGCCTCTGGCGCCGAAACATATCATGCATTTAAACAACTCTTTACCTCATCCCACACTACAGATCCCTCACCGTTATTTTCAAAAACAACTTTTGCACAATCATGACCTTTGTATACATACTTAAAAATGTACATAATGGATTTAACAGAGCTGCATATTTCGACATTAACATGGTCATTGCACTTCTTTGTGAGGTATGGGTTATAAGGAACAACCCAACGGTTATCTACGACATTTCACTTTATCATTATGTGATTACCATTATCACACCGTCTCTACACTTAGTAACCATCAACGTTCTCAGCCGTTTCATTTATGAACTCCTTTGGATAACCTTTGAGCAAACACCGTCTCTAACGCCTACACTAATGCTAAAATCCTACCTACTTTCAGCAAACACCGTCTTCCATGCAAGGTGAGTTTGGATTTAGAAAGCCACAAGATCCATGAATCATCGTAGCCTTGACAATTTCGTGCAATCCATTTTCAGTTGTGAGATCAGTTAATTCAGAACAGACGATGGTGTCAATAGTGGCTGGATCTCTTATCTTGTCCTCATCAGTTAACCCCTTGAGGGGCGGTGATGCCGTCACGGCATCATATAATTTTAATCCCTAATTGCCAAATTGGCACCAGATTTTTTGAATGAAAACGTCACTTTTATTAAATAAGCGAAAACATACCTTTACTTCTTTATAAATAAATTTTCTTGTAAATACTGGTGTTATTCAATTATTTCTACGGTTTACAATTACAATTACTTTGCCCCTGAAAGGGTTAAAATGAGTAAAATGTACGTTTGTGGCAATCCTCTCTTTTAGAATTCAATAACATGTATGTCTGCGGCTGTGCGTCCCAAAATGCTGTTCTTTTTAAGATCGTTCAACATTATTTTCTTCTTCATATCGAACATACGTGCCACTAAATCTGGACGATCATGAGGCTTTTGTCCTGGGAAAGGATTCTTTTTCATATCGTGCCAATTTGGATTGCACGTTAGAGTGACAAAAGAAGCCGGCTTACCAAATTCTCTAACGATTGCTATCGTATCTTGATAATTTTTTTGCATGGTTCTGGGACTTCCTATGAATGTATATGGCAAAATAACCATTACAACTGGTTTCAAACCAGATTGTTCTACTAGAGCATTAAGGTGATCTGCTAACCCCAAGTAATATTCTACTCTTAATTTTTTTAGGGTTAGAGCCGATGTAATTCAAACGGTTTCTTTCAACCTTGACATAAGCATCAACGCAATACAGCTGCAAGAGTTTTCCACCATAAAGTATGGGAGTGAAAACATTTCTTCTCACTGACAACCTGTGACTTTAAAATTGAAGTTCAGGACATCCAGCATCCACACTCCAACCCTTTGCGCCATGTGGGAAAAAAAACATAAGTCATGGGGTCACAATTAGGATTTAGGGCGTTTATTCCACACAGTTGATTCCCCTTCGGATATATCCAGATATCCCTATTGGTAGGAGGTGCACCATCTGAACTACGGAAAACCATGGCTATCTCATTTGACTTTGGTGCATTGCATCTGCCTCGATGCTGGTCCGCTGATAAATTTTTATCGCATATATACATACACACGCTTTCTGCTGCTCCAGGTCCTTGTTCTGCGATGACTCGTTCTTCCATTCCTTGAAACATTTGAAATGCATGTGCATAAGGGTTAACTCGCATGATAACATCGTTAAGCTTGCTCGTGAATTCTTCTTTACATTTTAAATTTTCGCTACTGCTCATACGCTGCCGCAGTGCTATATCAGAATCGAATACATACAATTGAGCATATTTTTCCTGGACTACTTCAGATAGATGAAGATGAGAAGTATTATGATAAATTTGTCCATGGATTCTAAAACAATACGGGTCGGTACCTGGGGGAGGTGTAACATGAGCACCCATAGAAGCAACAGACAACGCGCTGTTATATGACCATATGTGTTCCTTAAAATGAGCTGACGATTTATCACTGCCATCTATAAGCTGCCTTATCTGATCTGGATATGGTTGAAGAGGTTTCAAAATTGCTTTGCCTTTGTGACAACAGTGAGTATAAATCCCTCTTGTATCCTTCTCTGCATTCAAACAAATGCATTGCACTTGATGCAAACATTGCCCAGATGACCACATTGTTGTTCTTCAACCGTTGGGTGTAACCCGAATCTTCTGACATTATTTCTACTATTCATTGTTCGACGTCGAGCAGTGGCTTGTAAGCGATTGTTCGATGTCGAGCAATGGCTTGTAAGCGATTTTACCTCACTGCCAGTGGTTGGGTACCTTCATCGTGACGTCTTTGTTGAGCTCGCTTCATAGCTTCTTGAAGGAACTTCTTCCTCCGTATGTGCCATTCGTCTTTCCTTGTCTCTTTTTGCCACGGCGAGTCTTCTTCTAGCAGTTTCTTCCTCTGTCTCATTAGGTCGCCTTTCTCGCTGCCTTATAGCCCTCTGTTTTCGTGAGGAACTGCCAGTTACTGACATTTTTAGCTTAGGCATCTTATTTTGAAAACTTCAATTTCCAAGGTTATGATCAAATATTAAAAAATAAATATTAAATAAAGAAATATGTAACAGTCTATGAGTGGTTTGCAACTGTTTCCAAAAGAAAAAAAATATGTAAAAAGTCTATCATCCCCTTTTCACTATGTTTTTAAAATTAAAATCCTTAGTAAAACGTAGTAGTATGTAAAAAATTCACATCAAACAGACATAATAATAATCGAAAGATTTTACACAAAAGAAAAGTGAACAAAGAACTCTTCCTTTCTATGCTTGCCTTAGTTTCTCCCATCTCAAAAGTTTTTGCAATGCATTTGAATTTTATTAATTCCAAAGTACAAAGAATTTTATTTATATTTCATTTTATTTTGCACAGTTTTGTTTCATTCGCTGCAAAAAGTTCTAAATGTATTAAATCGAATTATCTAACTAATCGTGGCTACTTTCGAGTCGAATTAAATTTTTGAAATGGAAAAGTCTAATTTCATTGTTTATTTATCTTTTTAAAATGTACAAATTTTATAAGCATCATTTGGGGTCGAACATTCTTTACTATAATGACTTATATGTTTTTCATAATCCGATGTTTTCGCGATTACATGAAACAATTTTTGATGAATGCAAACAAGAGATAAGATTGTTACGTCATTTGACATTTCTTTCTTTAAAGTCTTTTAATTTTATAAATAGTAAAAAAGATTCATTATAAATACAAAGCGTCGTGGACATTTTTTTTTAATCAGATGACATTCATCTGACTAAAACTATATTTTATCTTCAAAAGTTTTCATTCTTTAATTAAAAAAAATAATAATAATTAAATTTATAATTAAGTTTTTCTTTGAAAGAAATAATCTATTTTATCCCAGATTTTGAGATTTACTTATTTTAAAAGAACTAAATATTATTGTCTAGTCTCAACAAAAGGTTTTGTAGTTTAATTTTTTATTTCAACCACAGATTAATTTTCCATCTTAAAATTCTTACACAAAAGAAAAGTAAATAAAGAACTTTCTATTTAAATACTTGCCTTAGTTTTGTCCATTTCATTTTTTTTTATATTAAAAATCAATATTATTGATTCCAAAGTGCAATTAATTTTATTTATATTCCATTTTATTTTAAGCAATTTTATTTTTTTCATTTAAAAAGATTTTACGTATTTTATTCTAAAATTTTGCGGCTAGTTTTAGATGAAGTAGTGCAGCGTTGAATTCAGACACTTTTCTCGGGAGGGATTTCTGTGGCTTCGGGTATGATAGAGTTCCGGGAGGGAAATTGCACTTTTTGATCATTGAAAACACAAAATCTCAAATTTTCCGGGGGGCATCTCAGTGGTCCGGGGGGACATCCCCCCTCCGGCCACTCCCTGAATTCAATACTGGGTGTTGGCATCATCTGCTTCTATTTGATTTAACCTATAAAGTGTTGTTTTCAATTTTTTTTCGTCCGTCCCTACTGAAATAACTAATCGTGATACAAAGCGCCTTCGTTCTGTGAATCACTGTACTTTTTTCAATAATAAAAGAAAAATAGCTGTTTTCTCTCCCCCCCCCCCCCCCCTAACTTCAACACTGAAGTAGTATATCTGAAACAGGACAGTATAATTTCAATCTTCATTCCTTATATTTAAAATACCATATTGTTTTTCGTTTAAAGCTGTATATTGAACTTAAAAGTCAAAAGATTATCTCTTTTACATGAAAGCCATAAAGACGCATAATGCTAATTGCTATCTATATGTTTATTATTTTACTGCTGTTGGGGAAGGGGAATTTTTTTTTATATTGGTTATTAGATATATAAAATGTCATTATTGAAAAAAAATGCTGTTTATTTATGAAAGTAAATTAATGAAATAGTTCATTTCAATCCAGTTTTTGAAATGAACAAAACTAAGGCGAGTATTTAAATAGAAAGTTATTTATTTACTTTTCTTTTGTGTAAGAATTTTAAGATGGAAAATTAATCTGTGGTTGAAATAAAACATTAAACTACAAGACCTTTTGTTTAGACTAGACAATAATATCACTGGACAACAGTGGTTTTGTCCTCACGGAAAAAACTGTTTTGTTGAAATTACTAAATTTTGGTTGATATAGCTCCATCAAAATATTTTGGTTGGAATGATTAAATTTTGGTTAGATTAACCAAATTATTTTGTTAATTCAACAAATCGTTTGGTTAATCCACCCAAAATTTGGCCATTCCAACCAAAATATTTGGATGGAGCTATATGAACCAAAATTTAGTAATTTCAACAAAACCGTTTTTTCCGTGTAGAACTAAAATTAGTTGATTCTAAATCAGTTTTTGGCCCTGATTCCGAATATGCTTTCCGTTTATCTCTAGGTGGTCCAGGTTTTGAGAAATTTGCATATTTAAATTTATGCAAATTTAAGCTTTTTTGTGCTATTTTATGCAAATTTTAGATACAATATGTGTCACATTTAATTACGTTTTCTAGTTAATGACTACTTGACTATTTGCTTCAGATAAATGTCACGATTTGCATATTCTTAACATTTATCAGTTATTAAGCTTAATTTGCATATTTTTCAATGGTGTAATGTTCATACATCACTATCAACTTTAAAATAGTTGCCACAGAATTGGCGTAATGTTTTTCTAGACTAGATTTTTATGCTGATTTCAAATCTGCAGTCTGTTTTCTTATGTCAGTTTTTGAGTAAGATGAATTTCTACTTTTGCACGGCATTAACACAGGTTTGATATAAGATGCTTTTTAGGGGTGTGTGATTGATTCATTGAGAAGAAGGTGAACAGGGTCAGATTCATATCCGAGACATAAACAAAAATTTGTACGCTCGAAAAAAAAAATAAGTAGTAGAATCTAGCCTAACTAGTTGAAGTTTATCATACAAAGTATCATAAAAAGCTATTTCTGACTTTTTTGACCAAAAACTAAAATTTCCCTTTTTTCAAAAACTAGACGTGATAGAAGAAAACAGATACAAGTTTTGAAATCAGCTCAAAAAACTGGTTTAGAAACATATTAGCGTACCTGTGCGGCAGAAATATTTGAACGTGAAGAAACATTATTAGAAAAACATGAAAAATATGCAAATTAGGTACAATATTTCACAGTCACATGTCAGTATAATCTCAGAAACAACGATTTTGTGAAGTAAATTAGGTTGTAATCATAACTTAAAACAAAAAACCCTGTCTGATACTGCTTTATACCTTAAATTTACAAGTAATTGTGTAAAATTTACTAAATTTGCATAAATTGAAATATGCAAATATCTGTCAAACTTGACGTGCTGGAGTAAATCAAAATCTAGATCCGGAATCAGCACAAAAAACCGCATAAAAACAACTAATTTCTGTTTTAGGACAGAGCAAAAGCTCAAATTTGTTGACCAGTGTATTTAGTTCTTTTAAAATAAGTAAATCTCAAAATCTGGGATAAAATGGATTATTTATTTCAAAGAAAAACATAATTATAAATTTAATAATTATTTTTAACACTTAAATGCCTGGTCGGCAACATACCCAATTTAGGCTCTAAAATTCTATTAGAATAATATTGAAGCTATAATGCCTAATGTTGCCATTAAAATACATCCTGAAAATATTATTAAATCGATTTTCAACATTTAGATGGCAACACCTGTGCTGTTTAAGAATAAAGATAACTTTATTTTTTCAAATGTTGCTACCTGTTCTTTTTGTTTCGTTTGGAAGCTTGCGAAATACCCTATTTTGACCTGCAGTGAACAAGTAAAATTTGTTTCTTATTATAATTCCTAAAATTCTTGTGTGTTTAATATTATAGATTTTTATCAAGGGAAATTATTTTTTCAAATAAACACAAGTATTGCCGATTAGTATTAAACTGTTTTTTAGCCGTAAACTATACTTAAAACAAAATATGATTTTTTAAAGTATTTTTCCCATGATTTATTTAAAAAATGAAAGCCGAAAATCATTATTACAAGGATTTTTGAAAAGTCAGGCATTTAAGGGTTAAAGAGAAATAAATGAATCGGTGTCTAAAAGAACGGCTTCTGTTACAAATGCAAATGTTTACAGAAATGCGTAAAAAACTATTAATGTCATTGATTAGCGACGTTCTGAGCTCCAAGGGCAACATGGGCTTCTTAAATCTTCTTAATCTTAAAAAAATTTCCCTGCCTACAGGCGGAGATTTCAAAGTTCAGTACTAATTTCATCAACAAAAACTAAACAAATATTAGTAATATACACAGTTTAATTTTTTTTTTTTTTTTTTTTTTTTTTTTTTTTTTTTTTTTTTTTTTTTTGGCCTCTTTTGACGAATTTTTAGTTTAATTTTTCTGTAAGAGATGGTTTTATCAGAATCATGTTAATATGCTATTTTTTTTTCTTCAACCTTATTTTTGTTTAATTTGTTTTCGTGTAAGATTTGGTCCTATCAAAAACTTGTTAGCATGAAAGTTGTAGATAATATTAAGAAGATTTCTAATAAATTTACGTGGATTTCATATCTTGTGAATTGACGAAATTATAATTTTTTTTCTTCTTCAACACCCATTTTTTTGTCATTTAATTTTTTTTTTCCTTTTTCGGTTAGAGTTGGTCTTATCAAAAACTTGTCAGTATAAAAGTAGAGGATAGTATTAAGAAGATTTATAATAAGTTTAAGTGAACTTGATATCTTGAGAACTGACGAAGGTATGAATTTTTTTTCTCCCTTAACCCCAATTTTTTTGCCTCTTGAGCCCATTTTAATTTTATCAAAAAATCTGTGATATATAAATTTTGGCGTTCTTCTCAGAAGTAGTAATAATTTTAAACTGATTTGGTATGTATTATAACTAAGAAATTTATGGGGTGTTTTGGGTTTTCAGAAAACGTCTCCCTATTTCTACCCTCTTGGTCCGATTTTTCCCATTAACGAGCTTGACTGAGATTTTCTACCCCTTGATTTTATGCATCAGTTTGGAAGAGATTTTTGCAGAATTATGAAAGTTATCGTGTCTATAATATAGGTAGATAGATAGATAGATATAATTTTGAATTGGGGGTGGTTTTGGGTTCTAAAGGTCATGATCGGCGGAGATCTGCAAAGCTTTTTCAGAAATTCCCACATAGCATATAGAATGTAATAGATAGTATTTCTTACGAAATCTACCTAACTAGTTATTTTGGTAAAGAAAGTAATAATATTATTTTCAGTTCATTTTTATATTATTTTATTTCAAATAAACAAACAAGTATATTATGAAATTGCAATTTTAGATATTGGGTAATACGCAATCATTCCACGTAGAGCCTTTTGCAACAAAAAACACAACTCTTCAAAAATTTTAACACAGGAATTTCTTCCAGACACCCATTTTATTACAGTGAAATCTCTAAATAACGGAAAACTGTGCTGAAACTGTCCGCTATTGGGAAAATCTCAGAGATTCAAAAACTGCTAAGAAATAATGTTTCATTGACTTTTGTATGTCCTAAACCCTCTATTATATGATTAATCAGATATTAAAATTATTTTTTAAGCAATAAAACTGAAATAAAATTGTGCATACCTTTATCCACTGTTTATTACATTCTTAATTATCAAGTAGGAGCTTGGTGCAATATAATAAAAGCGTAAAAAATAGCAACGTTAAAAGCACCAAAATTTTAAATTTTAAGCATTAAAATTGCTTAAAATTTAAAATTTTGGTGCTTTTAACGTTGCTATTTTTTACTCTTTTATTACATTCTTACGAAAGAAATCAGTTACCAAACGTTTGCTTTTGCTTGCGATTACATGTAATTTGTTTTTCAATGTTAAGTTTTAACTCTGTCAGTAGTTTTAATCCTCCTGAATCATATTTTTTACAAAAAATTTGTGTAACTGCTCACTACATTTTGCCACTTCTTCGAAATTCTCGATATTGCAGGAAGCATCTCCAGTTTCAGTATATGTTTCATTATTACTAATAGAAGCAGCTTTTGTCGAAAATTCTGAAGGAATATAATCGCATACGTCAACTGATTCTTCTTCAGTAGGTAACTCATCATCAATATTAATGAAATTTTCGGCAGATTCTTCACTCCTGATACATATCATTAATTCATTTATTTCGCTTAATTCTTCTTTTGTGTCTGAAATACGTATTTCATTTCCTTTTAATTTAAAGTCTTCTTTTCTGAAACATTGTCGTACCCTTTCCGGTTTTATGTTTTTACAGTAGAAGAAATCCAAATTATAGCACCGACAGCATTAACTAATTTTAGGCAGTTCTCAAGTATATTCATAGAATCTAAATTTGAAAGAATGTGGCGTAATAAAAAATTTCTGTATCAGGATTTAAAATTGTATATTACACCTTGATCAAGTGGCTGGTATATTGAAGTTGTGTTTGGGGGGAAAAACACAATTTTAACATTGTCGAATTTCAAATGTTTTGGATCAGAACTTGTATTGTCTAAAAACAAGAGAACTTTTCTTTGTTGTTTTTTCATCCTATTATCATAGGAAGTTAACCATTCGATCATTAAAGGACTGATCATCCGTGCTTTCTTATTCGCTCTCCACACAATACCAAATTTATTAAATTGAATGTCTTTTGGGAAACACCTGGGTTTAAGAGGTTTTCCAATAATAAGAGAGATTTCAAATTTTCCTAACACACTGCATTGGGGGGATATTTCCCAGCCCACCCCCTAAATTTATCGGTGATCACAAAATTTGAGACACATTGCCCTGATAAATCTAGAGACTTCTTACTTTTTTTTTTTTACTTTTTTTTTTTCTAGTTAAAAAATAATTTCACATCCTTTATCGCCAAAATTACTGTCCGCTATTCGGAATGTACGTTATTCCGAGGTTAAACATACAAAAGTTTAGATTTTGCGAGTGGGGATTGGAAAATAGTTCGTTGAGTAGAGGTGTCCGCTATTTGTGAGTGTCAGTTATGGAGATGTTACTGTATAATAGTATAATCTGAACATAAGCATAAAAATAGAATCATTCGTTTGAATCCAATTTTTAAAACTTTTTTTTTTTAGAAGAAATAATTACAATTGAGTCTGAACAAAAGTTTAAAACTAAAAATTTTATTTAATTAAAATAATAAAGTAATTCATTTTTATCCACTTTTTAAACTTACTCCTTTAAAGAGAAATAATTATAATACTATAGTCTGAACAAAAGTTTAAAAATGAGATAATTCAACTTAATCCAATTTTCAAAACATACTTCTTTTAGAAGAAATAATTATAATATTAGATTCTGAACAAAAGTTTAAAAATGAGATAATTCAACTTAATCCAATTTTCAAAACATACTTCTTTTAGAAGAAATAATTATAATATTAGATTCTGAACAAAATTAAACATTTAAATGTCATTCTTATTTAACTAACGAAATAATTAGTAAATAAAAGTTTGTGTGGAAAACTAAATCACTAAAAAACTAATGTTTGAACACACAATATCTACAAATCAATGCTTGATTTCTACATATTATGTGTTCAAACATTGGTTTTTTAGTGATTTAATGAAATAATTAATTTTAATTCATCTTTTTTAATCTCTTTAAGGTAAAATAATTATAACCGTACAGTGTGAACGAAAGCTTACAAATGAATTTCATTTTAAACCGGTTTTTCAAACTGCATTTGTTTCAATAGAAGTAGATAAAAATTACAGTCTAAACAAATAATTAAAGGGAAATAATTCAGTTTAATTGCATTGATGGACTAACTCATTTTAATCAAATTTATGAAATAACTGATTTTAATCCAGTTTTCAAAACTTAGTTCCTTTAGTGATAACCGTGCAGTCTGAACAAAAGCTTACAAATTAATTTCCTTTTAATCCGGTTTTCAAAACGCATTTGTTTCAATAGAAGTAGATAAAAACTACAGTCTAAACAAATATTTAAAAAGCAAATAATTCATTTTAATTGCATTTATCGAATAATTCATATTAATCAAATTTATGAAATAATTCATTTGAATACAGTTTTCAAAAGTTACTTCCTTTAGAAGAAGGTATAACAGTATAGTCCAAACAAAAGATTTGCTTTAGGTAAATGTTGTATTTCAGCCGAAGATACATTTTCTATCTTAAAATTTTTACACAAAAGATAGATAAACAAAAAGAACTTTATTTATACTTTTGCCTTAGTTTCGTCCATTTCAAAAGTTTTTTCAATGAAAGGCCATTTTATTGATTCGAAAATACAAAGAATTTTATTTATATTTCATTTTATCTTATGTATTTTTTTTTTCCTTCGCGGCAAAAGATTCCAGATATATATATATATTTTTCATATTGTCCAGCATCTCGTACATATTTCCAAGCTAAAAAATGTTTATAACGGGAGGTGCTATATGTTTTTCACGTCAATCTAATATTTTATCTAAAAGGTCACATTTTATTGTGTTCCTTTTGAGATCATTTATTTGCTATTCTTACTTGAAGAAGCTTTATTAAATCTTTGTTAAATACAACATTGACCGCTTCAATACATAGAAAGAGCTCATAATCACATAAGTATTATTCCCAGTTTCATACTTGATTCTCTTATGCACTTCTGTTAAATGATATTCATTTAATAAATGTATATTAAATCTTCAGTACTTTTTAGGGTTCCGTACTTAAAAAGTAAAAACGGAACCATTATAAGATAACTCCTGTGTCTGTCTGTCTGTCTGTCACAGCCATTTTACTCGTAAACTATGGAATGTAGAAAGTTCAGATTCGGGGAAGTAATAAAGACCATTGGCCCAGATTAATAAACATTCATAAATATATTTAGTAAAACAGTAGAGGGTCTAATTATGCTACTTGAAAAAAAAAATCTTTTCTTTGTATATCATGTAGGGTATCCTGTGAAAGCTTTTGTAACGCTGAACTCAAAAATACATTCCTTTTAATTTTAGGTATTATATTTTCAAAGATATTGTTAAAAATGTAGCGCAAAAATATGTCCCCCCCCCCCCCCATCTAATTCCGAATCTACTGAAACTAAAATTATGAAAAAATTAGAGGTAGTAGACGTTAATATAAACCTTGCCGGAAAATTATAGCGATTACTCTAGGTCACATAGTTTTTGAGTTATTAGCATTTTTCTTTTATACACAAATTTCGATTTACGGGCATTCAAAAAAATTGTTGAGCATCGCTGAATATACCTATCGGTGCAGAAGAATAAAAGCATTGTTGATAATGATTTTAAAAAAAATCATCGGTAATTAGCCGAGATATTAACCCTTAAAGGTACGGTCAGTTTGGACATACACAAGGACAGGGGCGGCGTACTCTATGCCTAGTTAACAACTTTTAATGATATATATATGTAATGTAATGTCCAGTAACAGTATAAAAGCAATAAACGTCAAATTGTTAAAAACATACTAATTTAAGATGTCTCGGGACTCTAAAGGGTGGAAAAAATGAGAAAAAGACTATTTTCAACATTTAATGTCTTAAAATGTATATGATTTTAAAACACAATTTTAATTGGGATGAAAGATATAAGTATGTTCTTTCGTTTCATGTATTAGAAAAATTGCAAGATACAGAATTAGTATTTATAGGGGGCTCGAAACTGTTAGATATTTGTCGAACAAAAAATTGGCATAACAGTTTACGCGCAGGATTACAAAATAAATATTGCAACTACAATGAAAATTTTGGTGCTTACTTATACTTCAGATTGTAATAATTTCCCTGAACTTAAATAAATTTGTATTTAAAGCATTTTTATATTTTTAATGCAATGTTGCATTTAGCTAATACAAAATTTTGAAAATTTCAACAGTAAAATCACCTAAAAAATATTTTTTTGAACAATAAAAAGGAAATTTTAGGTTCAGTTTATACAGACTAATATGAAATATATGTTTTGAAAATTTCATGAAAAAATATTCAGAACTTTTTAAGGTATCCTGCGCGTTATGCCCAAAAAACGCCATTTGGAAAATAATGACTTTAAAGTTTCGGAAACGCCGCTTCAGCTATTGAACGGGTATAATTCTAAAAGTCAAAACTTCTATTCTAATGGAAATTCAAGGAAACAATTATATCAAAATATTCAGAAAAGATAGGAGTTTAGTTATGTTTAGTTAAGTCGGAAAGGTCTAAAAAAATTAAATTTCTTAAATTTTGAAGCTTTAAGAGTCCTACGACCACTTAATCCTTTGCAGCACGGAGTAATACTATTTATAAATTTATGAAATAATGAACTGACACCAGAATTTATAAACGAATTTATTAGAAAATGCGAACTTGCTTCTTTTCACGTACATGATAAAAGGAAAATTTTAATTAAATGTTCTTGGTGACGTTTGTCTGTTTTGGAATAAAAATTAGTGTCCGTTTTTTAAGGGCATCGCCCTCGAAAGATTTAATTAGAATGAATCGCATAAATACTGTGGGATTCGCGATAGTTTGCGTTGATTGTATCTCTCAATACGCCTCGAGTGACTTTAAAAGTTAATTAAACACCTATCTGGAAAAACGCGGCACTGACCAAGGCGGTGTTGCAACTTTGAGACCTGAATTCGAAGCGCGGTTAGCACAATGCCAAATTTAAACTTTGAACAAAGGTTTTGTTTTAGCTACACTGTAGAAATAAAGGTTATTACTACGCTAAATTTTTTGAAATGCCAAATGAAGATTAACTATGCACTGCTTTTATTGCCAGTACCGAATTAAGTTAATCATAAACAGATTAGGATAATATTAAAAAAAGAGTTATACGAATAGCTATATTTGAAATTATTTAAGTTCCATATCTCTTTGAACTTTCATGGTATACCCATTTACACTTTTCTAATATATACAGTTATACCCAACCCTACGTTGTATAGTTTTTTACAAAGTCTGAGTATTCTTTTAGCAACTTTTTTTTCTTTCATAATACAATTACAAATTCATATATTTATTCTACGGAACCCTCTGTGCGCGCACTGCAAATAAAGGCGTCTTAAATTAAGATACATATGTGACTGAAAAAGAATTTCAGACACTTAAGTGTCTGAATCTGAAAATTCAGTCACAATAGATGTCTTAATTTAAAACACCTAAGTGTCTTACTATGATCATAGTGTACACGAACTGATAAAAGTGTCTAAAAAATCTGCAAGTGTCTAATTTTAAGACACTTTGTAACTCCGCTCCGCATTCACCAGGGGGCACTCTCAGTTGCGCATGCGTCTTCCTTTCGAACTCGATGTTCGTTTGTAATTCAAACTGAATGCTTGTTTTTATGTACGCGTACATTTTAACTAATAATTTATTTTGACTTGATTGTTTTTTGCGGAATGTGAAGTTCGGGATTTAATTTCTATCGACATAGTGGTACTCCGTATTAATATTTATCTATAAAACTAATACAGTGTTCTTCATCTCGTCAAATTTGTAAAGAGAACTGTTGTCTGGCGGGCTATGTTTTCAGGATGGAAATTTTCCATCCTTTTAACAGAGCTAGCCGGATGTGCAAGGGGATTTTATTTTTTAAATATCCAAGCCTGCCTAATTAACGGATACTAACGTAGCCACCAATCCGGACGTCCTCTGGGCGAATGTGCTTTTGGAATAATCAGACCTTTTCCCAGGTAAGTGGGGTCTTAACTATGTATTTAAAACTCTCTGTGATTGTTTTCTCTTTAAATGAAGACCTCACACGAGTCTATAGCTTTATTAGTTCCTGAGTTATGCCAAAATATGTTCAAAGCATTTTGCCTATGGTATTTCCATGTTAAAATTTTATTTTGCTAATATTTAAATTTCTACTCTTCAAATCATCTGCAATCATATTTCTGTATTATTTTCTATCCAATGTTATCTTTAAAATAAATTTTGGTGTCTCTGCATGGTGTATATTAGCGGTTACTGAATTTATTAATTTTACACCTTCCTAAGCCTTTTCTTATGTATCCATTACTTTAAAAATCGCAGTGACATCGCCTGTTGATTGGCTCATACTTCTTAATTACCATCAAGACTACCTTAATAGTATTTTTTGGTGTAATTATTACTCTGAAGTACCCTTTTTAATTATTTATTTACGTATACAATATTTTTATAAGCATTTAATGCGGCAGC
Source organism: Maratus speciosus (assembly GCA_963932465.1). Lineage (NCBI taxonomy): Eukaryota > Metazoa > Arthropoda > Arachnida > Araneae > Salticidae > Maratus > Maratus speciosus. The sequence goes on from OZ010792.1 coordinate 75,480,366, forward strand.
ATTTGTAATGTTTACATCGATTTTTACATTTCTGATAGATTTATTATGTGTTATGTACTGGAATTCAAAAGCATTTATAGTAAACATTCCTGTTAATAGCTGCTTTTATTTATTATTTATGCTTTTCTTGTCTAATGAAGTTTTCTTCTGCCTCATAGTGTGTACATCATAAATTTTAAAAAAGAATATAGTTCGAACATCCTTCCATTCATTGATTCCCCCATATTTTTAATACAGCGAATTACTTGTGTTCATTTATTTATTTTAAAATGTTTTGACTGATAAAACTCATTAAATCCGGTCATTCTAATTAAAAGATTTCCCTTTGCTATAATTTTAGTGTTTCCGAGTATTTTAGAAATATCCCATTTGCCATACTGAATATAGTCAACATATAATCTTTTTATGATTCAAAAGTCAAAACCACAGCTTCAATTCAGCGGAAATTGACGTCACTAATGTAGACGTTGAATCAGAAAAAAGTTTGTTGATTTCAACAAAGATTTAGAAAAAGGATCTCGCGTTATCTGTAGTCACTTTGTTAAATTTTAATGATTATTTTTAGATTCTTAAATTAATGTAATCATGTACCGTTAACGTAATTGTAAGAATGCGGTAAAAATATACAGATATATTTCATTTGAAATAATTATATAATATTGATTTTTTGATTACTTTTAGTTAAAAAGTAATTTGAAATTAAAAATGAATACAAAGTAAAGAGGTCGATTTTTATAAAATATTTATTTGCATATAGCTAGATTTTGCACTTAAAACTGACACGTACATTTATCGAATCATAATACAGGGTTGGACTTTTTCCAGAAGGAGGCCCTGATTAAAGCATGGGCAGACCCTCCCCCCCCCCCCCCCCGTACGATTTTACGTGCTCCAAATTCGATATGGATTTTTTTTTTAAGCTTATATTTTAAATGTGTTTCAACATTCTATTGATTATAATCAGCATTTTGAACTTTAAAAGTAGAATTAGATTAAAAACTAAATAAAAAAATAAATACAGTAAAAACTCTCAATCGCGGCCACCTCGCGAATTGAACGCGTTTTGGAACGATGAATTTGCCTGCTATTCGATTGTGTTCGCTTTTATGAGGTAAAAAAATGTCTTTATCTTGAAAAAGGTCAGTGTTCGCTGAAGAAAATTGTCCTATGAAAGTTTTGTTGTAAAATCTCCATAACGGACACTCCTACATAGAGGACACAACTATTTAAGAAGCACATTTTTTATTAACAACATGCACATATTTTATATTTTTTACCTCAGAAAAACAGACACTTCCGAATGGCGAACAAATTCCACGGTTCTAAGGTGCCTACTATTGAGAGGTTTTACTGTATTGTGACAAATATTTTAATTTTTAATCTTATTCTACTCTATAAATTCAAAATATTGATTATAATCAGTACAAAGTCGAAAAAGATTTCAATTATCAGCTTTATGAAAATTGCATACCATATTTTGGAGCCCCTAAAATTAGGCTGTGTGTGTGTGGGGGGGGGGAGAGTAGGGCAGAATAATGGCCATATACTTTTCTAGGATCAACGTGGTCAAACATGGCTACGTGTAATGCTTTAAAAAAATGGCTGCGATTCAGACGTTTGAAGTGTCTAAAATTCAGACGCAAAAAGTGTCTGAAAAAATTCAGACATTTTAAAATGTCTGAAAATTGAACACTCCGTTTCAGACACTTAAGTGTCTGAATTTAAGACATTTCGATTTAGAGTGCGAGTAATGCTCGCACTTGACCGTTTATTTATCTTTTATACAATTATTAATTAAAAATATAATTCTATTTCTGTTCTTTTCTTTTCTTTGAAATAAATACTTCATTTTAATCCAATTTTTGAAATATACTTCCTTTAGTGGAATTAAATGCAAGAGTATAGTCTAAATAAAAGCTTTCTCAAGTTTAATGTTTTATTTCAACTATAGTTCTGTCTTAAAATTATTCACAAAAGAAAGGTAAACAAAGAGCTGCTTTTATTTATATACTTATTATCTTTGTTTCGTCCATTTCAAAAGTTTTAACAGTGAAAGTCAATTTTATCTATTTTAAAGTACAAATAATTTTACTTATATTTCGTTTTATTTTATGCATTTTTGCTTCGTTGATTCACGAATATTCTACCCATGTTTATTCGCATTATCTATTATCTGAAACAGCAGTCTAATTTCATTCTTTCTTCTTCTTTTCTATAGATATTTTATGGTTTTTCATTAAAAGCTCTGCTTAAATATCAAACTTTTTCATCATATGAAAGAAAGACCCACAATGCTTATTGCTCGCTAAATATTTAATATTTCACTGTGGCTAGAAGAATTTTTAGTTATCTCAATTCTCGTAAATGTAAAAAAAGAAAAAGGTATGCCATTGCTAACAATAATTTTTTTAAGCATATAAAATGTAGAAAATAAAAAATATTTCGATTATTTTATGAGAAAAAGAAGCTTCTCTTAAAAGTTGTTTATCCTCTACATTTTAGAACAAGTCGGACATTATACTTCAAACGTGGCAAATGAGGTACATTCGTACTATAATTAATTTTATAAACCTTCAGATCTTGGTGTAATAGCTATTGCACTCTTATGCAAAAACGCATTAATACAAAATTTATTACGATTATATCAATTAAATTCAATAATACGGAAATAATATGACTCGATCTTAAATGTGGCGTAATCACCATGGCAACCTAAAATCATTACATATCATGAAATATCATTGAATTAATTACATATGGTAGGATTAAACAGAATGAAGAAAGCTTTCAATAATATCTTTTTAAGCTTTGATTCGATCTTCATAAAATTTTAAATGACGCTACAAAATTCTGAAACTATTATATATATAAAATTTCAAACCAATCGTTTGGGTAGTTTCTGCACTATTATATGCGGACAGACAGACCAGACGACGACTATAGGTACTACCCCTTTATATAATTTTGAGTGTCTCAGTAAATAAACTATGAACGCTATATACTGTATTTTCAATATCGAACAAGACATAGTAAATTTTAATAACATATATCAAATACAGAGCAATCTAGAGTAAATTACAGTTCGGATAGGCAGACGGCCAGTAGGACAAACAAATTGAATTCATAAACGCTTTTAAACTATGTTGGAAAGTGTTAAAAACGCATGATAGGTTGGAATTTCACTTTCAGAAATTTATACAAACAGTCGGAAGCATATTTGAATACTTTTGTACCGCCTTGTATTTTCCTACTACTTTTATATGCACTAGGGTAGGCCAAAAAAATTTTTTTTTCGATTTTCAATGATGGGTAGTGCTCAAAAGGTGCCACTGGTGGCACTAAGTTCAGATAAAAAAAAAAAAAAGAGTTTTTTTGGACAAATCCTTGCCGAAAATAGCTTGAAGTTTCGTTAAAATGCTGATTTTGAATTTTTTTTTACATTTTTTTTAAAAAATTGTTAAAGTAAATTTATTTTGGTTGCATTTACTTGAAAAGTCATGTTTAATGTGTCAAATGTTTAAATAAGTTCTGATTATGTATTATTTAATAGCTATGTGTATTTTAAGTTAGACGATTTTTATAGCTTTTTCGCGTATAAGTGGGCAAAAATTGTAAGTATTGTTTGAATTTTATGTCGCGTCGGTTTTCTCTTTTATCTTTTGCATGTTACTTGCACTTCTTTTTTCTTTCGATGCGCTAGGGATCATACATTTGCGTGATGGATCACAGCATGCCTCGGCAGCAAATCTGGAAGGATAAGAGAGAGTTGAGCGGAAAACAATACAAAAACAATAAATCGCTGTGAAAATAAGGGAAGAAATAAGAGATGGGAGAAACTGCGAGATGGAATGCTAATTATTTTTCTGCAGTAAAATACAGATACTGTTAGAAGATTACGGTAAAGTGAACTTTGAAGCAGACAGTTCGACTGGATCAGAATTTGTACCAAAACCTTCAAAAGTAGACACTCACAAAAGCATATCCCTTTCTCACACAGTGTTCACCGCATTTAGAACTGGTATATCACATAAGGAAATTGCGTTTAAAGCTTCATTCCTAGTTCAAGATGCAGAAATTGTGACAGTAGGGGGATAAGGATCTCGTCATCGATAAAAAGAAGGTCTAATGAGGGACAACTAATGGGGTGCTCAAATCTTCAGTCTTTTGCACTTCTGATGTCCATGAAACAAGAATAGTCTCGAAGAAAGCGACACGTAGATTTTCACACCCCATTAATCTAGCTCCGATTGGGCCGGTAAAGATCTTAAGACCTGTGATTCAACCATCTAGTTCAAACAGTAGATGTCGGTGTCTGGAAGGGAGCTCATTTCTATGAAGAATACGTATCAAAGGCTGCAGTTCCCTTTTGAATTTTTTTTCAAAGCAGGCTTTGTTCTGGATTAGAAATTTATATAACGGTTTTGTTACTTCTTCACCTTGACCGGGAAGAGGTTTCAAATGAACCAAATATTCCGACAACACAGTCATTTGTGTTTCTTCTTTCTCTAGACGGTGCTTCTTGTCCCTTTTTTCTCTAGGAAGATTGTTTTATCTTTTCTACCATCGATTGAATAGGCTTATAATTTTTGTTCCTTCAAGATCTTTGTCCCCCTCTGTCTTCTCTCCAAGTTTCTTTCTCTGTATCCTGACGTTGTTTTTATCGATGACGAAATCCTTATCCTCTGCTGTCACAATTCCTGCATGTTGAAGCACGGATGAAGCTCTTAACGCAATTTTTTTCTCTGATATACCACTTCTAAATGCGGCGAACGCTGTGTAAGAAAGGGATATGGGGTTGGGAGTGTCTTCTTTTGAAGGCTCTGGTTCAAATTCTAATTCAGCCAGACTACCTCTTAAAAGTTCCCAGTACTTGAATCTTCTGACAATATTTGTATTTTAGAGCAGAAAAAAGATTAAATCTCATCTCGCAGTTTCTCCAATCTCCTCTTTCTTCCCTCATCCTTACGATGGCTCATTGCTTTTGCTTTGGTTTCCGCCTTACTCTCTTTTCTCCTTCCAGATTTGCTGTCCAGGCAAACCGTGGTTCGTCACCCAACTATATAACCCTCAACGCATCCAAATGCGTAAAATACTCGTAAATAAGGAAGAGCAAGGAACATAAAAAAGTCAAAGGAGAGAAACCGACTGACGATCCAAATAATACTTAAAACTTTTGTCCACTTATACAAGAAAAGGCTATAAAAATCGCCTAATTTAGAATACATATAACTATTAAACAATACATAATCAGAGCTTATTTAAACATTTGGGAAACTAAACATGACTTTTCGAATATATTCAACAAAAATAAATTTAATTTAACACTTTAAAAATGTTCAAAAATCAGCATTTTAGCAAAATTTGCGGCAAATCAAGAAATTGTTCAAAAAATTGCATTTTTTTGTGTGAATTTAGTGCCACTGGTGGCACATTTGCCACACTACCCATCCTCGAAAATCGCAAAAAAGTCTTTTTCGGCCCGCTCTAATATACACGTCAATCTTTAGCTAAAATTTAATTAATCCTAAAACACGCTTAAAACTACTGAAATCACACTTCCACGGATTATCATCCATAGACGGCCACATTTCAATACCTCTGCGTGGCCCTGTATATCATTTTATCTATATTCTACAAACATATCTTATTTTGCTAAATGCAGTTCAGCGTGGAAATGCATAACCCATTTAAAAACCACCTTTAATCTATTTCGTTCATTCTCAGTAACCCTTGCGAATTCTTTTGTGTAGCCCTGTGTATGATGTAAAGCATCTATACTCACGACGTAATATTCAAAAATTGAGTTAAACTTAAAAACTATTGCAACTAAAAATGCACGTCCAGCAATCATCACTATTATACAGTACACTGTTAAAAATTTCATCGTCAGAAAACGGTCGTTTGAACGGCAGCATTCTGTCCGGAAATTCAACCGTATTTAGAGATAACGATTACTTAATCATATTATATATATATTCCCATATGACCGTAAAAAATATATATATGGTCATTTGACCCTAATTGTATAAAAAGGTCAAAATGCTCATTTGACCGTAAATGTGTAAAAAGGTCAAAATAATCGTTTGACCGTACAATATATATATATATGGTCATTTGACCATATTTTTAGAAAATGGTTATATAACCATATTAAGAATAAATTTGCATTTGACCTTGAAATATACATGGTATGGCCTTTTGACCGTATTTTTAAAAAATGGTTATTTAACTGTATTAGGATTTTATGACTGTAAAATACGGTCACTTGATTGCATTATGGATTTATTAATAATGATACACAGGGTGTTGCCGAATTTGACTGACAAATAAAGAGGGGTGATTGTAGGCATCAAGAGGATGAAAAATTGCCATGCACCTTTCCATGGTTTAAGCCACATTGAGTGAAGGAAAATCGCAAAAATATTTATGAAGGGAGTGATGGTCAGTGAAAAAAATAATAAGTAGAAATGCACTTATTTGACCTAAGCAGAATTACAATGCATAACAGTTCGACATGAGAAAGGTCACGACAAGGCATTTTTATAGGAATTGTTCGAAGTTGAAGCCAAGAAGATAATTGCACAGCAGATATCTACAGAAAGATTTCGGTGCAATGATCTTTAAACATGAAACTTCAAACATTTCCTATAAAAATGCCTCGTATCCTTTGACGTTTAACTGTACTGCATTGTAATCCTGCTTATGTCAAATAAGTGTTTCTCTATTTATTTGTTCCACTCAATGTTGCACTCTTCATAACTATTTTTGCAGTTTTCTTCCACTTAATGTGGTTTGTGACCACATCATGCTCTATGGTAATTTTTCATCCTCTTGATGATTATTATCAGCCCTCTGAATGTGTAGGCCAAATCCGGCAAAACCCTTACAGGTACATACTAATAAATCCATAATGCAATTAAATGATCGTACATAGATATTTTACAGTCATGTGTTAATAAAATCATAATACAGTTAAATAACCACTATCATCCCTTTGAATTTGTCAGTGAAATTCAGCAACACTTTGGATATGTTCAGTCATTTGACTATAATTTTTAGAACAGTTACTTAACCATATTTTCAGTTTGTTATATAACCTTACAATATATATGTGTGATTTTTTGACTATATTAAAAACAAAACAATCAAAAGTTCATACATATATATCTTACAGTCATAAAACTATAAATTAAAAATGCATGTAATAAATGGAAAATAAAAATTCTGATTTTCATATAACAAGAATATTTGGAAGCACACGTAAAAATGTGTCAAATTGGTCAAATCGATTTTATTCTTTACTAATGTATACATACACAGTCTTTTTTTTTTAAAAAAATAGCAGTTCTTGTATAATAAATAAATATTAAAAAATATAAAAAGTTAATAGTACATAATGTTGACTATGCCTGATCAGGAGGCAACTTTTCTTTTGGCCATATAACAATAAATTCTTTGCTGCGCTAGACTAGAATTTCTTAATCATACAAAATAGATTATTATCCATGATATAACAAGGGATTTTGTTCATATTATAATGTTATATTTATTAAACAAGAACTTCAATGTACTTAAAAATTTCATATATTTCCAAAGAATAATGTAAAATTAATAAAATTGATCAAAATTTTATAATTATTGCCGAGATTCTTGTTACTTACTTGGAAATTAAGAATTTTTATTTTTTTCTCAACATACAAATCTATCTAAATTTTCTTACTTTCAGTTAAATGTTTAAAACTGCCACTGTCCAGCAAATCAAACTTTTGTAATTTTTTTTTTTTTTTTTTTTTTTTTTTTTATGGAAAAATAGTGTTTTGTTATTCTTGCAAAACTTAGTATATAGTTTAAAACTTAGAATACTAATAATAGACTTAGAAACTCTGTATATAGTTAACTTAGCATATATTTTTTAGAGTATCATTGAGAAGTTTATTACAGTGTGTTGGGGTTTTTAACCCTTTATGTCTGAAATTATGAATTCATGAAAATTTCATCTTAGCATTTTTTATGAATTTTTTAAACTACATTAGAAGATTTACACAATCATTTAATAAATTTTTGAAGGATTTTGCCAATTAAAATTAATTAATTAAATTTGAATTTATAGGTATTTTGTGCAATATTTATAACTCCACTTAAATCTTTTATTTAAAATGTTTTTTTTTTTTTTTTTTTTTTTTTTTTAAGTATTTTATAGAATTAGGAAATGTAATAAAAAATAATGCTCTTACAATAGAAATATTTCCAAACTTAACCCCCCCCCCCCTCCCTCATCAATCTTTCAACATCAAGAAAGCTGAAAAGATGAGAAAGAATGAAAAGGAAATGATCCATTTAAAATATTTTTGTTTTTTGCAACCAATAATGCTTTTGGATCAAGATAAATAAAAGTATCTATAACTCATTCTAAATTGTACTACTACTAATCAATGTATTAAATGAATCTTGTAACAAATTATTTTAATGGTACATTACAGTACCATTGGAGCCTAAAGGGTTAATGAAATCAGTTATGAATAGTAAGGTTGCACAATAAGTTATGAATATTTAGATTTCCAGTTGATGTAGAAAGAATATACAAATTGCTATATTTGTGTTTTTTTAAATGTAATTTATAGGTATAAAAAAATATATTTTTTAATATCTATACATTTGAAAACTTACCATAGATTTTTTTTTTTTAACAAGCCTAGACAAACAAATACAAAAAACTTAAGACAATATCTAAATATTCACAACTTATTTCCTGAATGACTTAATTAGTTACAGCACAACCAGACATTTTGAAGTGTATGAATTTACATTTAGTACTCAAGTGGAATACATGTTTACTTAATGGGTCTTCACAAATAAATATGTAGAAGTTTAGCAGGCTATAAAAACATTTATAAGTAACAAATTATTAATGTCATTTTCTACAACAAAACAAAAAAAGATTGATAAATTAAAATGAATAAAATAAATTTAGAATTTTTACTATTTAATAAAACTTCTACATATTAATTAAATACTGACTTTATTAAATCAGTTAAAATGCAATAAAAATATTGCTGTACGAGTATTTAGAGAAAAAAAAAAGTACTTAAAAATCAAGATAACTGTTTTTAGTAAATTAAAAAATAAATAAATAAAGATTATTGTGAATCACAAATAATCAAAACAATCAATTAAAACATAGAAATATATTTATTACAATAAATAAATTACATTATATTATAACGCATTGTTATATATTTATACACACAAATTGCTTTTACACATGAATGCATTTTATTTTCTATAAAAATTTGCATTGGCTTGGACATATTACAGAACTATAATTAACTATGAAAACTGATTTTCTGTACTTTGTTTCACACACAGGGTTAATCAGCATTGGGTACCTTAAAGAAAAAGTTAAATGCATTAAACTTGGCTATAGTACAATGATACTTTGATATAATACATTCAAATAACTTTTCTAAGAAAATACAAAAGTAATTTATAGAAAAAGTTTTATAAAACCATATTAAGGCTAAAAAAGGGGAAAGCTGACTAACAGAAACCACAACCCTTAGCTCAATGCATTCTTTGAGCAGTACAGTCTCACGAAAAAGAACTGCATAGGATCAAGTGGGGGTAAAATATGCAGGTTTTTAAATTAAATTCATGAAAAATACAAACTATTTTTTTTTCAATTGTTTTACATAATTAGTGTGTTAGAATTATCAGAAATTTAATAATGAATAATAAAATATTTCCTATTATATTATTATACTTTGTAGTCATTTTAAAATCGTGGATAAGAAAACTTGGTTGAAATGAGGAGAAAAACTTTAGATTTAAAGTAAATAAGAACTTATTTTCAGCTTATTTATCTATTATATTGCATAAAACACTTAGAATTAACTTTCTGCATTTTTTAATACAGAATAACTTAATAATATTTTATAGCAAAAAAAAAAAAAAAAAAAAAAAAAAAAAACATAACTGGAATAAAATAGTTAAGATGTTAGGCTTAGCAAACAAATAGCAATTTTGTTTTTACTTTTTTGATAATTTTATTCAGGGTTGTCGGCTTTTAGCCAGGCCAAAAAAAGCCGGCTTGCTTTTTATGGTTTTAACCGCTTAAAAAAAGTCTGCTTTTATTTTTCAAAAAGGTGGTTTATAGATAATTCATATAAAATTTGGATTAATTTATTTTTAATACACTTATAAATATTTTCTACGAAAATAATATAAACTTCTATTAAATTTTGTCAAATAAATAAGACTTTATAACTGCTAGAATGAAACTATGAAGGCATTATGTCTGAAAAAAAAAAAAAAATTATGAATATTCAGAAGAATCTCTCTATTCTAAAAAAAAGTAACTCCCGCTGTCACCGCCGCCGCCGGTTTTGAATTTTTTGTGACCGGAGGTCTTTCTTCGTTAATATTAAGAACAATAATGCATACAAAAATATGAAAATTGGTAGTATTATACAGAAATGTTTGATAAACACGCTGATGTAGACAGTTTTCAAATCGAAGAATTATTTTAAGAGATATTTAATGCTAAAGTTGGACAAAATCGTTCCATTAAAAAAGTTTTATAGGAGCAAAAACTATACATCGGAATTTAATACTTTTTAGATCATTTTATACGTTATAATTTCCCGGTGTGCAGAAATAATTTATTTTTTTAATTTGACTCATTTTTCGAGGTTTCATTTCTATTTTAAATTCAAATTTTCAGCATTTCGAGAGATATTTTTTTACTTATTTCAGAAAATTGTACTAATTTAACCTGTTGCCAAACTGTATAAACAACGGAAACAATAATGTTTGCTTCAAATTAAAAATTTATTTACGCGTGACTATTATAAACAGAAAAGAAAAACTTTCAAATTAGAATTAAATAATTACGTATAAAAAGCAGGAACTTATTGAAAATTACTTCATCTATAATTACACGTGAATTTTAACAGAGAAAGGATATTGTAAAGTAATAAATTCATTAACATGCGTTAGAAGTCTTAAATAGGAGAAATTACATCACATTTACGTCACATTACACTTATTACGTAAAATGAACAAAAAATAATATTGCAAAATAGTAGTTTAAATTTAAAAATAGCGCGAGACATTTACTTGATATTTTGAGATGAACTTTTCAACTATTTTTTTTTTTTTTTTTTTTGACAGCGCAAATAATATTTCATTTCTAATAAAAGCATTTTCACGTGAATATTAAAAAGGGAAAGAAAAGTTTGGTGAAAATTACGTCAGATTAAAAACGATATATTTAAAATGTTTTATTTAAAAGGACTTTCTTTTCGCTTTGTTAAAAAATACCGGGAGACAAAGACTCTGTTTACTTAATTCATTTCATATTAGATGATTTTGAAATGCCATTGTATCTTTTAACAGCAGCTGATTTTTCCGTAAAATTCCCCAATCAAAGAGAAATGAATAGAAACCCGTTTATAGGGCGATCGCCTTTGTTTTTTTAATTATAATTCAATCTTCCAAAAAAATTCAATTAAAGCCGATCAAAGTAGCGTGCTTTTAGAGACTGCAGTGTCTGAACGGGGGGTTGGCGAGCGTAGCTCGTAGGGGGCCGAGCCCCCTAGTACATTAAATTAGACTAAAGTATTGGTTTGGAATTCTTTATCATAGCTCTATACATACCACACATTTTAAAGATTATATGAAAGAATAAGAGGATGTCACACATTAAAATAGAAACATTCTTACATATACTGATATTTACTTTAAAAATTGATTAAAACTAAATAGCTTATATGTATTTAATATCTGAAATTGTCTTATATAATACTTGAGCAATAATAAACAATCGATAATATGTAATAAGCAATTGATATTCTGATAACTTATAAAAATGATATATGTAAGGTTTTTCTGCTACTAAGCTGTTATGTAACGTCTTCCAGATATGTCCATACAGACTAGGCCTGGGCTTTAAATCGATTTAAAGCTTACATCGGAAACCCGATTTAACCATTGGACTTAAATCGATTTAAGCTAAAATCGGAAATCGCGATTTAGCTAATGTCTTAAATCGCGATTTAGCCATTGGCTTTAAATCGATTTAAAACAAAATACTGATTCAGAGCTAACATCGGAAAAACGATTTATCTACTTTGATGTATCTACACTTACATGGCAAGCTGTGTTAAATCGATTTAGGAGGATCCGATTTAAGCAAATATCGCAAGCCTCAATGCTTTCCGATTTAAGAAAAATAAGGCAAGCTGGTGTTAAATCGATTTAGGAGGATCTGATTTAAGCAAACATCGCAAGCCTCCATGCTTTCCGATTTAAGAAAAGGCAAGCTGGTGTTAAATCGATTTAGCAGGATCCAATTCAAAAAAACATCGAGCCTCAATCCTCTCCGATTTAAGAAAAAGGTGGTTTAAGAAAACGATGATTTAAGTAAAAATTGATATTTATTTATTTATTTTGTAAACAAGATTCAGAGTTTATGAGATTGGAATGTGTATTTTTCAGAAATTAAGAACTTATATAGTGGAAAGTTGAAAGGAAAAAGTAATGTTTAAATCTTAAAATCCAAATTCATCGAATTTCAATTTATATGCTAATGCAATCTTTTGATGAAAAATTAAGTTTTCAAATATTTGAGTAATATTGCAATATGTATTTTTTTATTTTCCAATATTCTGTAATTCATTAAAATGTTTTAAAGTAGAATCCTTCATTGTTTCAAAAGATTGTTTTCCTGAAATTCATTCAGCATTTATATGATTAAAAAAAATAATAATAAAGTTTTATATTTAAAATCCAAACTCATCGACTTGCAGTTTATACTTTTATGCATTTTTATTATGAAAAATTCATTTTTCACACGTTTTAGTACTATTTTAACATTTATTTTTTATTTTCTATTATTTTGTAATTAATGAAATTATTTTAAAGTGTAGTCATGCATTGTTTTGTGTATCACTATTTGGCCGTGATCCACATCAAGACTAAATCTTTTACTAATATTTTTTCCCTGAAATTGATTGAGTATTTATGGTTGGAAAAAAAGAATAAAGTTTCATATTTAAAATCCAAATTCATCGAATCTCAGTTTTTATGTTTATGCATTCTTTTAATGAAACATTCATTTTTCACATGTTTGGTAATATTTTAATACATATTCTTTATTTTCTATTATTCTGTAATTAAAATATTTTAAAATAGTCATGCATCAGGTTTGACATCCGATTTCAGCGCCAGGCACGCGGATTGAGTATCTTGCAGAAATTGATTCACTATTTACATCCAAATTCATCCATTTTTAGTTTATATTTTTATGCATTACTTTTATGAAAAATTAATTTTCATATGTTTGAGTATTATGGGAATATTTTAGTTTTAATTTATTATTTTGTAATTAATTAAAAATACTTTAATAAAGTTCTGTAATGAGTCAAGTAACTTTATTTTTACAGCAGAATGAGGGAGGGGTGGAGGAGGCATTCATTAGATTTTTCTGCAGATCTGCGATTTTCTGTTTTTTCGATATTTTGTTATCCTTAAAAAGAGATTATTTTAAGATTATATTTTATTACTAATCTTAAAGGATGGCAACGGCCGCGAAAAGAAATCAGCAATTTCAGTAATGTGCTCCAACTTTCAATCCTTCTCCATCCGCTATATAAATGTAAGCATTTATGTTAAACAAATCTTATTATAATCTAAAAGTTAAAAAGATGTAAAATTGCACCTTATTTCTCATACCTCCCCCCCCCCTTTATTTTATTTATTATTATTTTTTGTTTACACTACTTTTCTCATCATGATAAATGAATAGTTAAATTCATCATTGAATTCTTTTAATGTGCTTCTGTTTTACCTCAATAACTTTTTAAATCTGTGTTAGTAAAAAAAAAAAAAAAGTGTGTGTGTAGGTTGTTAGCAATGAAGTGCTATTTGGGTGGGCTAGGGGAAGTCAACCCCCCCCCCCCTTAAGGAATTTAGATTGTAGCAGGAATAACAAGTCAGACAAAAAAAAAAATCATTTTCTTTTATATTACTTCTTAATGAATGAGTTTATAGAATGTATTAAAATAGGTCACTAATTTTTAAAATTGAAAAAAAAAAAAAAAAACTAGTGTTTTGGGACATTCAAAGTTTTTTTATGTGTAAAATATACCTCTTTTCAAAGTTACTTGAAAAATTAAAAGCTAAGTATACTAAGTAATACAGGAGGGGGGGGGGGGGGCACATAAAGACCGTATTTTGTTATTAAAAATTAAAAAATAGGCTTCCAGATTCTAAAAAGTAAAATTAGTGTTAAATCGCGATTTAGCACTAAATCGCGATGTTAGATGGACGATAAATCGATTTAAGAAATTTCTACATCGCCCAGTCCTAATACGGACAGATTAAAATCATAGAATGGACAATGTTGAAAGAGAAATTAGGAAGGATATAACATTTGAGAAAATTTTAGTACATGTAAGTGCATAAAATAAAGAGAAGAATTTAAAAAAAAAATTCTTCAAATAAAACTTGTTGAATTAAATTTTGAAAAGCTAGTGACTATTTAAAATAGTGCATATTCATGCATAAATTAATGCATATGTTACTACATACTACTGTACTAATACATAATATTATTACATAATACTGTTTTAATAGAGAGAAATGACATTTTTATTCAGTGATTTTAAATTTATGAGAAATAAAATAAGACTTGAATTATTAATATCCCTTAAAATTAGTTAATAAAATATATAACTAAGCAACCATTGTCCTTTTTAATTATATAAAGCAGTAAAAATAAAAAAAAAGGTGTTAAGTGCAGTATAAACCAGACAAAGCAATTGGTATGGCCTTTTATTCTAATATTAATGTCTTCATTATTGAAAAATTGGGTTATATTGATTTCTACCTCAATTAAATGTCTTTAAAACTAATTAAAAAATACATCAAAATGTGTTGTTTATAATTAAAATGCTTCATTGTATAAAAGCCAATTTTGGCCAAAAAAAGCCGGTTAAAACCAATAAAAGTCACTGGCCTGGCTTTTAGGTAGATTTCGTATGAAATACTACCTATTGGGATCGTTCCTATGTTGGAATTTCTGAAAAATTTTTGCAGATCTACACCGATCATGACCCCTAGAACCCAAAACCACCCTCAGTAAAAAACTTTATATATCTATCTATCTATCTATCTATCTATCTATATATATCACTTTCTTCTGGACACGATAACTTTCGTAATTCTGCACCAATCTCTTCCAAACTGATACATAAAATCAATGGGCATAAAATCTCGGTCAAGTTCGTTAATGGGCAAAATCGGACCAAGGGGAGGGAAATAGGGAGGGGTTTTGTGAAAACAGAAAACCCCCCATAACTTCTTAATTTTTGTACATATCAAATCAGTTTAAAGTTTTTATTACTTCTAAAAATAGGGCCAAAAATTTATGTATCACAGATTTTTGATAAAGTTAAAAATGGGCTCAAGGGGCGCAAAAAATAGGGTTTTTGGGAGAAAAAAATTCATAACTTCGTCAATTCTCAAGATATCAAATTCAATTAATTTTATTATAAATCTCCTTAACATTATCTAAAACTTTTATATTCACAAGTTTTTGATAGGAGCAATTCGTACCGCAAAAAAAAAATTAAAAACGAAAACAAAAAGGGCGTTTGAAGAAGAAAAAAATCCATAACTTCGTCAATTCTCAAGATATCAAATCCAATTAATTTTAACATGAATCTCCTTAACATTATCTACAACTTTTATATTCACAAGTTTTTGATAGGACCAATTCGTACCGCAAAAAAAAATTAAAAACGAAAACAAAAAGGGGGTTTGAAGAAGAAAAAAATCCATAACTCCGTCAATTCAAAAGATATAAAATCCCCATGAATTTATCATATATCTTCTTAATATTGTCTACAACATCTATATAGACAAGTTTTGGATAGGACCAATTCTTAGAGCAAAAACAAATTAAAAATACATACCGGTTGAAGTAAAAAATGATCTTAGTAAGGGTGTATTCAAATCCAAACTGCTTATTTTCTGACTCATTTTACAATTCATTTTTGCTCTCAAAGGCTTCCAATTGGTACGTTTTCTTACTCAGAAACTATATAATGTACCGTAATGGTCGATTTTCTGATAGGGGCAGAATATATTTTTTTAAATGCTGTTAAAAAGGGCATTTTGAACCGAATTTACCGAAGCGGATTGTGTTGGAAAAATCATTGTATTAAGGATGCGCTTAAATCCAAACTGCTTATTTTCTGACTGGTTTTTAAATTCATTTTTGCTCTCAAATGCATTTAATTGGTAGATTCGCTTATTCAGAAACTATATAATGTACCGTAATAATCGATTTTTAGATAGAGGCAGAATATATTTCAAAAAATGATGTTAAAGTGGACATTTTGAACGGAATTTCCCGAAGCGATTGTGTTAGAAACGAAAAATATTGTCCTTCTGAGAAAATAATTGTTTATATATCAAGTTTTAATTAATTGAACAAAAAATAAAAACACAGGTCGCTTATAAATCTCTTCAAAAATCACGTCAGCAAGTTTCATATTTTTTTTTTTATTAAAAATGAATCTGGAATTATGCCAGAAAATTTCGAGTTGTTGAGCATGGAAAAGTATTTTTTTGAATACCGCCCTAACATGATTCTGATAAAACCAGCTATTATATGAAAATGAAATAAAAACTCATCAAGAGTGGCCAGATAAAATTGTTAAAGTGGATTTATCTATAATCATGATTTAGTTTTTGTTTGTGAAATTAGTATATTTGACTTCGAAATCTACCTCTGCCTGTAGGCCGGGCCGGCAGGGATTTTTTTAAATTTTAACCGGCTTTTTTGCAACCCTGATTTTATTACATTTTCTTATGTAACATTTGACATTAAAACAATATAGTGCTGTAGAAATAAGACTTATTAAAAATTAATTTGATAAATTAATATATAGTAAAAGAAAAATAAACAACTTTAGGATATTATGTTTACTTTATACTAATTGTCATACAAGGAATTTTTAAAGTGATGTGAAAAAATAGAAATGTAAACCCGAAACTACAATTAAAAGTCTTGCCAACAGAGTTATTGATGATTTATGAATTTAGAAGAAAAAAAGTTTATCGAATTTAAATTAGTAATAGTAACAAACTATATGAATTGGAACAAGAATTTTGAACAAGACAACAAATTATATATTTCTTGGGGTCTTAATGAGGAATATATAGTTCAGTACACAAAAGAGAATAGGAGGTCTCTACTTCATATTTCTTTAGAAAGACCCCTGGTATGGAGTGAAATAAGTGTTTTAAAATTCCATTATCTATACTCCTATTATAAAGAGGAAAAAATTGTTTATTTGTAGGAGGTAAGCTCAGGAACTACCGAACCGATTCCAAAAGTAATGGTATCAAAATGATGGTGTTAGTCCAACTTAGAACATAGGCTATATCTTATGTCGGTGCCACTAACCCAAAGGGGGTGCAGGAGCAAAAAACCAGGGTTGGAAAAAAACCAGGTTTTTTTGTAAAAAACCAAAAAAACCGGTTTATTTGGTTTAAACCAGGTTTTTTTGGTTTAAACCGGGGTTTTTTTTAATATAATTTCCAATTGCATACAGATGCATATCTGTTGATAAAATAAACATTTTTGGATATTATATAAGTAATATAACTTTTGAAAATATTTAAATTAAATAATTACAGTCAATTATGTAGAAAATTGAAATCATTTCTAATTTAAACATTATTAGTAACAGCTATGTCTTTTGTTCACAGTAAACTGTTCTACACAGTGAACATTGATACCTTGAAAATCGTATGAAGAATCCTTTGATTAATAATATAAAAATCAATCAATCAAACATTTGATGCAGTTTCATGAATATAATATTATTCTGTGGTTGTTATTATTTTTTTAATATCCAAATACTTCTGGTTATTTTGTTTTCTGAGTGATAATTCCAAGTGTCCAATTCAACATTTTTGGCCATTAGATTCAGCAACTAACAGAAAAGATTGATTGGTATTATTGAAATGCTACAACTAGCACTCAGATTTTGCAAGCTGTGTTATTCAATTTGATATCTTAAGTTACTCTTTTAAATTCTTTAAGGATAATCTTCCCCAATCTCAATCCAGAAAATTTTCTTTTACAACTTAACCAAAATCTTAAAGATCATTGTATTTTGTTATTAACTGCTGTAAATAATCTGCATTTTTTAAATGAAAATATTTTATGCTAAATATTGAATATTATTTATCTATTTTATCTTTTCTAATTTCACATGTTTTAAGAAAAATCTTTAGGGTACCAGATGTTTATCAGCACATGCTAATTTTCATTCTACATGCATAGAAACATGACCTAGGCTCATTATGTCTCATGTTGACTGCTGAGATGAAGTGTTAAAAGAAGAAATTACTTCTATAAATAATTTAAAACAAATAAATTACAAAAAAGAGAAAATATTACATTAGATTTTTCTAAAAAAACCAAATGGTTTTTTTTGACAAAAAAACCAATTGGTTTAAACTGTGGTTTAAACCATGGTTAAAACCACTTGGTTTAAACCGTGCCAACCCTGCAAAAAACGTTCTAAAAAGGCGATTTTTGCGTTATTGAAGGGGCTAGAAAGATGAAATTTGGAATATTAGTTACTTATAAGATATAAATTATGTCTAAGAACAGTTCTTAAACAATTCGAAATTTAAAAGGGGTGAAAATGCACAAAAAGCGTTCTAAAAAACGTTCTAAATGGTAGTTTCCACATAATCTCAGGAAATACCAAGCCGATTTAAAAAATATTAGTGTCAAAATGATAGTGACAACGTTTGCTCCAAGATAGGCTATGTTTTATGTCGGTGCCACTACCCCAAAGGGGGTGTAGGAGCAAAAAACATTCTAAAAATGCGATTTTTGCGTTACTGAAGGGCCTAGAAATATGAAATTTGGAATATTAGTTACTTATAAGATATAAATGATGTCTAAGAACAGTTCTTAAACAATTCGAAATTTAAAAGGGGTGAAAATGCGCGAAAAGTGTTCTAAAAAACGTTCTAAATGGTGATTTCTACACAATCTCAGGAAATACCAAACCAATTAAAAAAATAATGGCGTCAAAATGATGGTGAAAACCCTTGCTCCAACATAGGCTATGTTTTATATCGTTGCCACTAACCCAAAGGGGGCGCAGGAGAAAAACGTTCTAAATTGCGGATTTTGCGTAACGGAAGGACCTTGAATCGTGAAATTTACAATGGTAGTTAGTTATAAGATTTCAATGACCTCTAAGGACATTTCCTAAAAAAGTCGAAATTTAAAAGGGGGGGGGGGGGTCAAAGTGCGCAAAAAGCGCTGTAAAAAACGTTCTAAATTGCGATTTCTAGCAATCTCAGGAAATACTGAACCGATTTCAAATAGAATGGTGTAAAAATGATGGGGACAGATCTTGCTCCAAGATAGGCTATATTTTATATCTGTCTCTACTACCCCAGAGGAGATGCAGGAGCAAAATGAGCGAAAAGCGTTCTAAAAACGTTCTAAATGCCGATTTGTCACCAATATCTCAGGAAGAATCAAACTTATTTCAGAAGTAATGGTAAGAAATTGATGCTGACAGCCTTTGCTCTAACATAGACGCTATTTTAAGTCGGTATCACTATCACCTAGACGTTGCAGGAACAAAAAAGCGTTCCAAATTTCGATTTTTGTGATCGGTAGGGTCTAGCAACTTAAAATTAGGCAAGGTACATATTTATTACATATAAATGATCTTTAAGAACAGTTTCGAAAAAATTGGAAATTTAAAAAGGCGTGAAAATGCGCGAAAAGCGTTCTAAAACCGTTCTAAATTGCGATTTCTACTCAATCTCAGGAAATTCCAAAGCTATTTCAAAATTAATGGTTGCAAATCAATGGTGACAGTCCCTGCTATAGCATAGGTTATATTTTATGTTGCTGTCACTACCATCTGAGGGTTGCAAAAGCAAAACATGTTCTAATTTGCGTTTTTTTGCATAACTGAACGGTCTAACACTTTGAAGTATGGCATGGTATTTACTTGCAAGATGTAACTGCTTTCTAAGAACTGTCGAAAGAAAATTTCAAATTTTAAAAGATGAAGTGAGCGAAAAGCGTTATAAATTACAATTTTTATGTAATCTTATCAAATATCAAGCCGATTAAAAAAATAATGATGACAAATTGTTGGTGATAGAACCTGCTCAAACATAAGTTATATTTTATGTCTGTGACACTACCACCAGAGGGTTGCAGTAGCTAAAAATTGTCTAAATTGCAATTGCTGTGATACTGAAAAGGCTAGAAACTTTAAATATGGAATGGTAGTTACTTATAAAATATAAATGCCCTCGAAGGACTGTCGAAAATAAATTCGAATTAAAAAGGGTTGAAGTGAATGGGAGGTGCAAAAAGCATTCTAAAAAAGTCCTAAATTACGATTTCTACGCAATTTCAGGGAATATAAACCAAATATAAAAGTAATAGTTGCGCATCAATGGGAACAGTCTATGATCCTACTCAGGCTATATTTTATGCCATTCATTCTACCACTTGGGGTTCACAGGAACAACAAAAGGTCTAAAAAAGGCCTTTAAAAGCTTTCTAAATTACGTTTCTGTGGAATAATAAGAAATAACAAACCAATTTCAAAATTAATGTTGGCAAATTAATGGCGACAGTTCCTATTTCAACATAGCCCTTTATGTTGAGAGAGGTGGTAAGACTTGGAATTTGACATGATGGTTAATTTTAAGATGTAAGAAGATGGTTTCTAAAAAATTCAAAACTTCAAATGAATACTGAAATGAGCGTATTAATTGAGCATAAAAGTTTCTAAATATTTTCTAAATTATTATTTATTTAGTTTTATTTCGTTTTATTAATTTAAGTCTCATTTCTGGCTTATGCAGTGTAACAATGATGTTTAATCAAACTGTGTTTTAAATAGTAATTTTTTTAATTATTCCTGAAAGTAATAAGAACCTTTTAATAAAATAAAATATTACCTTTTAATAAAATAAAAATTTAGTTAGTACCTTTTAATAAAAATTAGACATATAAATATCACTTGGCATATTTCAAATATTACGCGAGCAAAGCCGCGGGGTTTGCTAGTAAGTAATAATTTGCAATTTTATTGTTAAAATTGTTTTTGAAACGCTGGGAGCAATGTCTGTTTGCGTGTTCTATGTAATTCTTTTGTAGATTAAATATTTTTTGCAATTACTTTACCTCAAATGACCTTATTTTTATCTCTTCACTGTTTATACTACTTTTCCAGAATAATATGGATAACTGCAATAGCCAAAGTTTTGCATTTCATGTTTACAAATGGGCATATTTAAGTTGTATGTCATCATCATGTTGTACAAATCAAATTGCACTTTTATAAACTTGGTGAAAAAAGCTGTAAATTTGCATTTTCTTAGTATCAGAAAATTTTATTAGAAAATTATGATGTGAATTCAACATTACAAAGCCCATTTCTTGTGCCTCAATGAGTTAAAGTAAAGAACTTTTTGAAGAGACCTTCAAAAGAACTCCATTTTTGCTTGGATTCACCTCATTTATATATATATATTAGGGATTCACCGAATAGTGATTTTGACCGAATACCAAATATTCGGCCAACAGGCGAACCAAATACCGAATCTTCGGCTAGCCGAATAGTAACTGCTAGGCCGAATACTGAATATTCGGCCAGCCGAATAGTAACTATTCGGCCGAATACCGAATATTTGGCTTGTCGAATACTTTTATATTTCAAAGTTTAAAGGCATTAAAATGTTAAATTTTAAAACAATTTTGCATAATATTTAAAACAGAAATTTTTATTCTAATAAACAAGAGCTTTTTTCAAGTAAACTTTATGTTGAAAAAAATCTGCTTTGAGTTATTTACGAAGAGGATAGTTATAAAAAAAATTTTAATTAATAAAATTTTAAATTTCATAGCTTCTTCTGAGAATTAAAACAAATGAATAAAATTTTCTTAAATTCTAAAACAAACATTTTAAAATCAAAGAGAGATTGTGAAAAAATTGGAAGAAAAATTGTACAGGATCATATATTTGCTTGTCAGGAAGAGACTAAAGTAAAAGTTAATAAATAATACAATCGATTCGAATTTTATATGGTGACAACTTAGCAAGAATAACTGTTCTACTCCCTTTGATTAAGCAAGGAAGTTTTTTAATGCATCCTAGATCGGTGTCTGCAGTGGGCAATCATTTTCAGAGATTGTAAACGTTGTTCTTAAAATCTTAGCAAGAAACAGATTATTTACTGGACAATGCTGAGGAACTTGCATTTGTACATAATTAATTCCTATGAAAATCCTCATGATTGGCTAATTTTTTTAAATAATACTTAACAAACATCAAATAAATAATGTAAAAACATTCTCTTTTATTTAAATATGATTTTGTTTCTAATTATTCTGAATATCTTTATAAGTTGACTGTTAAACGTAGAAATTGTATAAGGTTTTAAAATATATGTTTTAAAAGTTTTTTTAAGTATTCAGTTCGGCCGAATGTTTCGATATTCGGCCAAACCGAATATTCGGCATGCCGAATAATTAGCTATTCGGTCATACCGAATAGGCCGAATACCAAATAGACACCGAATATTCGGTGCATCCCTAATATATGTACTTTTTTTAAATACAAAGAATTTAAAAAAAAAATTCAAAGTCTTTTTCACATACACTCATGCACACATACATTTGTAGAAACAGACAGAAAAAATTTCTAGTTGCCAGTAAAAAACATTTGTTTTTGAATCATATGTGCAAGGGCAAATGCACACCGCAAATTATGAATAAATTAACTTACTTTATAAACTTTAGAAAATTAAAAATCCTTAATACCCTTTGAAACAAAATGAGTATCAATTAGTGTACAAATGATTGATTAAATGATTATCTAGTAACAACTTCAAAGTTTGCACAAAAAATAATAAAAAGAAAGAAAAAAAAAGAGAATAGTTTATTCAATTTCCTAAAATATAAGGCAAGATATGAAAAAAAATTTCAAACTGTATTTGCCTATATTCTATCACTCTGATTAAAAATACATTACAAAGCATTATATTCAGCCTAAAAATTTCCTTCCCCTAGTAGAAAGTGCATTGTTTTACTAATAACTGAAAAATTCACATGAAAATATTTCCTAACAAATTTAGATATTTATTAATAGTCAAACAGATGCATTAATCATTTGACAAATTTTAGCTTAAATTCTCTATTAGCACTTTTATTTTATAATTCAACACTTGATTTTAAAAAAAGCTTAAACATGGATTTATGCCCCCTTTCCCTCATCAACTCCTAAAATATGCAGCAAGTTTATGGCAAAACAAAATATTTATTACAAAATATCTTGATCTAAATTCAAAATATAACAACTTCTTCGAACTGTTAGATTTAAATCAAATATAAAAAGTAACTGATTAAAATCAAGCTAATAAAATTTAAATTAGAAAATCGTGTTACTGAATATACAATGAAATTTTCTGGCAAAATTTCAAAAATCTAATAATAAGAATTTTTTCCCCAAAAAATGGCAACTTTGTGATTTAGAAAAAATAAAATGTATGTTTATCTTGTGAAATTATTTACAGATTTTGGTTTTATAACACAAATGAAATTGAACTACAATAACGTATAATAAAATAACATTTAAAAATTTCTATTATTGCTTTGAAATATGAGAACTCCCCCCCCCCCCCCCTCCTAATAACAGAGGTATATCTCTGGAGAAGGAGACAAGAGCAAAGTGCTATGAAAATTGCAATTGTAAAATTATTATTCTATATTTATTAAAGTAATAAAGAATTTCTGAAGCAATACACCATTCCAAATGATTTTACTAACCCAAAAAGTTCCAAGACCTTTTAGGAGTAAAGCTGTTTGCACTAGAAATAGCTTAAACTTACCTTCTGTCTCGCTTCTTCCTTGATTTATTTCCTGCTTTGCGTCCCTTTTAATGAGGGTTCTTGACATCATAACAAATCATTTACTATCAGGGTATGGTGGGGATTCAGTTTCAAAAACAATGACAAATCTTAGAAAATTTGCCTTTATTTCAAGTAGCCATGTCCTAGCTGCTTTCCTCTATTCATCATTTACAAACTAAAAAAAAAAAAAAAAAAAATTATTTTTAAGGTCCCTCATCCTCTTAAGTTACAAAAACAAACATGTAGAATCATTAAAAATCTAGGTAACTTATGATCAGTAACTGCTTAGTGGCCGCTTTAGCTTTACACATTTTTATTTTTATTTTTATTTTTTTTTAGCATAAATTAGCTAAATTTTTATATAATAAACTGTACACTTAATAGTAATAAAGAATTACTTTGAAAAATGAATTTAATATTATTTTCAATATTTTTTGCCATTTTTTTCTGGCATGACAGCTGACAAATAATTTGAATTATGATTTATAATTTTATTACAACTTAATTATAGTGAATAACTAAATAAAAATTATTTATATAACATATAAAATTATTACTTAATCAGTGTTTAGCTTGATTTAATATAAAGTTTCACTAATGATTGCTAAAAAAAAGTGTATAAGGTTTTTGACACTTTTTGTCAGTTATGACATGTCATGTCAAAAACCTCTTTTTGATGTCAAAAACCCAACTATGGTTACTTTAAGATATACACCCAAATTAAGGTCTGCAGATTAAGATAATAAATCAGCATGACAGTCCGGACGGAAGAGGGAGAGTGACATTAAGAATATATATATATATATATATATATATATATATATATATAGAAGACAAGACAATAGATGGAGCACAAACACCCTACAGTGGTATCTCAGAGATATAAAACGACCAAGAAGACGACCTCAAGTAAGATGGAGTGATGAAATCAGAAAAGTAGCCAGTGTAAACTGGATGACTAAAGTACTAGAAAGAAAACATTGGAAAAATCTGGGGGAGACCTACATCCAGCAGTGGATTGAAAACGGATGATGATGATGATATATATATATAATATGACAATTCACAAATAATCTTCTTTATAATAATAATAAACCACTTTTTAAATTACTGCTAAAAGGACAAAAAGGAATTAAAATTCTTTCAACTTTACAAAGTTTAATATAATCAAAATGTTAAATTCTAGAATACAATTTTAAAATACTTTAAGCATAACCATACATACCACATTTTTTGTTATGAAGACTTATCGAAAACGCAAACTTTAAATTGAGAAGTAGCAAAAAACTTCATCAATTAAATCCTGAAAGCAAATAAATAAACAATCAAAAGCAAATTGGTGAACAATTAAAAGCAAATAGATGAACAGTCTGATAACAGGATATGCATATAAAATGTTATCACTTTAGGGGGAAGGGGGGTCTGGCACATGATATTGTGATATATCTCTAAGGGAAGAGAGATTTGTCTTTTCATACTGTTATCACTTTTTATCCGAACAAAATTTTCTCTTTTAATTTTTAATTTGTTCTTTACATGAAAATAGCCTGATATATATATTTTAGTCTGTTATCTGTTTTTACGAAAATACAAAGTTATTAAAATCATTAAATGACTATAAAATTATTTAACTCCAAAATGTGGAATACTCTAACGTTTGGCATTCCTATTCTATTGTCATATGTGTATGCATATATAATCCGCTGTTTGAGAAACTATTTCTGAAGTTTGAAATTATACTTGTGTTTACTAGTGAAGAAAAGTTAAAAAAAAAAAAATGTTATTCACCTGTTTTGTTGATAGAAGTTTTGCCTGCCCCTTCCCTCTCCATTTGCAGGGGTATGTGTGCAAGAGGACATATCGTTGAATGCATTATGTAACAAAAAGTTATTATTAAATACTTTTAAATAGTACCTATTTCTTTTAAGTGTTATTTATTTGATATGAAGTTATTTTATATATATAATTGTGATATTTTATTAACTCGTTTTCATTTGAATCCAAAAAGTATCAGAATAATAATGTATAGCTATATCTGTACATCACTGCAAGCAAAAGAAAAAAATGCAAAAATCAAAATAATTTTAGACATTGATAACGATATCATTAGGGAAGGTGGTGGTGGTGGGGTTGGCAGGCTGATAATATATGATATCCAAAAGAGGGAATGGGGGGGAGTCCAAAGTTATTAAACAGTTGATAATGTTATATATGAGTCCCTAATGAAACTCAATACATTTTTAATTAAATTACTATGGTATACACAAGCTTCTAGTATATTTAGCTAAATCTATGATTCTTCTATATAGGGTAGATGTGCCAGTAATGGACACCCTTAAGGAATTTCTTTCAAAATTATTTTTTTATTAATAGTTATAATTATTATATTCCAGTTTTTTCAATATTACATTAACATATCAACAATATTTAACCATTCTTATAGTCTCATTTCCCAATATGAATCAAAATTTAATTTTAAATAACAGAAATATATCAAAAGCCCAGTAATGGACACCCTCTAGCCCAGTAATGGACACCCCATAAAAAGCAATAAATATAATTATTTTTGTGATTGTATTTAGAACCAGAATTTAATGAATACATACTAATGAAACAAAATGGTTATTTTAAAATAAATTTAACAATTAGGATACCAGTAATTAATAAAATATTTGTGATAATCATGATAGTTTAAAATACTAAATATCAGGCAATTACAGCTATCAAATTATTGAAACAGTGGGGGATTTTAAAGTCAATTAAAAAAAAAAAAATTTTGGAATATTAGTGTTTAGTTTTGTCTCACTATTTTTAACAATTAATCTTCCAGAGACTACTTGATGTATCATTTATAATAATTAATATTACAAATAGGAAAGAAATGATATTGTGAGTTGAATATTTTAAATACTGAATAAAATAATTTAAAAATAAAACTGTAGAATGATATTTGAGGCCACTGATCTGCAGATTCACTAGTTTCATGAATATTACCTATAACTTTCATTAATATTACTTTTTTTTTTTTTTTTTTTTTTCCTCAGAGATGAATAAGGAAACATTTAAGACAGAAAATAGATTTTTAATAACTTCTATAACTTAATTGTTTTTATTTAAACAGAGAGGGATTAAGCCCTATGAGCCCCTCTTTGACTGTGCTCTTAAACAATATTTTCTGCTTCCTGGCTGGTTTGATTGCCAGATTATAAAATATGCAAGGTAATATATATAAAAAAAATAAATAAAATATTAAAATTTTATTAATCCACATAAAATAACTTGAAAGCAGCTATTTATAAAAGTTTTGGTGTTATTACATTTTGGTAAGTATAATTTAAAAATTAAATTTGATTATTTAGGTTTGCAGTTAAGTCAAAATATTTTATGCACTATAAACATTACTGAAATTGCATTTTTAGCAATGTTTACATGGGGTGTCCATTACTGGAAAATGACTAATTAACCGTCCCAGTAATGGACACCCCCTCTTAAAACCTTAAAAATAAATGAAATTTTGTAAATAGCCGTTAGTATATAAAATTCTAAGTTTTCTATTGCTAATCAAACAAAAACATTCAAATTTTGCAAAAAGTAAATAATATATAACTTAATTAAACGAAGCCAGCTCTTAGCCTCTTCATTAAGATTTTCACAGAAAAACAGCAAAACTTTGAAACATTATTTTCTTCTTCCTGATTGGTTTGATTAAAAGTGTCAACAACAACACAGTTTTATAAAACATGCAAGGGGGAATTATTAAAAAAATAATTAAAGCTAAATATTTATTAGTTATTTTTTTATTAACTAAAAACATCAAGGGGTGTCCATTACTGGAAGGGTGTCCATTACTGGCACATCTACCCTATTTTTTAAAGAATCTTTTAACATTAATTAAATTTTAATTATTTAAATCATATTATTAGCTGGGAAAAACCATGAATTTTGTCAATCAGTTAGAAGATGAAGCGGCAAGTCACGAAAAATAATGCGAAATTTAATAATCGGTCGCAAGGAAAAAATCATGAAATTTATCAGGCAATTACAGGAAGAAAAATTGTAAATTTAGTCATTTGGTAGCAGGAAAAGGGTGAAATTTGTCAACCAGTATTGTAGAGAAAAAAAAATTGCAAAATTCATCAGGCAATTGCATGAAAAAAAAAACCTACGAGTTTCAAAATATGTTGTAGGACCAAATCCAGAAACTAGCTGTGTTGGCAATTGTCCCGGTAGCAGAAAGTTCGAGACGGGAGACGGGCATCGCAGATTTTCTTTTCTCTTTTGCAGATTCTTTTTCCATTGAACCATTATTTTGCTTTATATTATGTTTAGTTTTTTATTACTTAATACAAAAACTTAAGATTATTATTAATAAAAAACTATAAAATGCATAAAAACGCTACAGGTAAGTGATTGTTTGATTAATTAACGTTTCAATTGTAAAAGTATTTTACCTGCAAATTATTTTTTGTCTTTGAAATATCTGTCACAGATACCTGGAGAATTTTCTGCTACTGGGGCAATTGTGAAAAACAAAAACAAAAAAAAAATGTGAAATTCATTGATCAATGGCAATAAAATATTAAATTTCCCGGCTAATTTCAGGAATATATCACAAAATCCACCAATCGTTTGGGAAGATATCACAAACTTTTACAGATAACAGGGAGCTCTAGACAAACAAGTATAAAATATTATGTTTTTTGAACGGAACACAAAAGTACCTTTTTTGAGAATACCGAGCTTTTTTTATTGAATTCCTACTCGGCAGCAGTTTTATTCTAGAATCAACACTAGTCAATAATGATGTTAATAAAATAAAAGTACTTTTGTTACATGGTTAAGCACCATGAATTAAGCATTGTAAATTTAATAAACTGAAACATACAATAGGGGAGACCGGGGTACAGTGGTCCACTTTTGCAGTTAACATTTTTTTTTCTCTTTTAACGGAGAGACCAATCTACCTGAAAATATTTTTGAATATTCTTTAAACCTTTCTACATGCCTCATAATTTTCACAGAACATAATTTCCAATACATTTTTCAAATAAATTTTTTTTACATACACTCGTGAAGTGGACCAGTGTATCCCGTTTCCGGGGTACACTGGTCCACCCACTGGGGCACAGTGGTCCACTATTAGTTATTGTCTAAAATATAATATAAATCTATTTATAATTAATCTAATTCTTTTTTATCTCCCCTTTACCTCCAAAATAATATAATAATACAAATTTGCAAGTAGCATTTTGAAACAAAAAACATATAAAACTAAAGAATTATCAAAAAAATTATTATATTTTGATTTTGAATATAACAATATAAGATACAGGAGTGATGGCAAACAAATTATTAATTAAGTACAAAAAAATCAGCAAAAATTTAAGACAAATATGAGGATGAAAAATTTATTAGAAGATTAAAATAGGATAAAATAGTTTATTATGAGCTGACCATGTGCTCTGAAGTTATAAATAACCAATCCAGTGAGGTCATCTATTACTTATTAGGCTACAGTTATATTTTTCAAATGTAGTAAATACAAAACAAAATATTTCTTAATATGTTAACTCTACAATGCATGATTTTCATTTCTCTCCTTCTCCCCCCCCCCCCCCACAAAAAAAAAACAAAACAAAAACTGCTATATTGAACAAGAAAACTTACTTTAAAAATCACATGTGAACTGTTATCCATAATTTAGGAGAAAACTAAAGTGTCAGATGGCTACATTATAATGTGAACAACATACAAACTAACATGAAATTTAAAGTGTGCCAAATGCTAATCTATGCATTGTAGCATTAAAAAAATTGTCATTTTTCTTTGTTTACTTTATTTTATAGTTAAATAACTATTTTAAAACAATATTTCTTTATAGAGAATAAGTGATTATTAAATATTTTGAAAATTCTTCATTACAGGAGCAGTATTCATTGTGGACCACTGTACCCCAGCAGTGACCGGTCCACTGTGCCCCATGTTAAAGTTCAATACATACTGATAAAAATATTATTTAAAGTTTTCTTTTAAGCATATAAATTTTTAAATTTAATAAAGACCAGTGTTTTACCTTTTCAAAAAAGTTGTTTTATCTTATTTATCCATAACCTTTAATTACCCAATAAAGAAAAGTATGATGATGAAAAATTTTACTTTTAGGAGCTCAAAACAACCAGTCAGGATAAAAGGGTTCATTCTGAGCTAACGATGTGTTCTGAAGGCTATAAGTAATCAGTCCAGTGCTCTTATCAATTAGCCTAAAAGAAAAGCTTTAAAAATAACTAAAATATAAGGGGTGGTCCACTGTACCCTGGTCTCCCCTACTTACTATCACATTTCAAGTTTTAAATCATGAGTAGATTTCAACACACAAAATTTGCTTTGCAATAAAATTTACTTGACTAATGTCTATTTCTGGAGATACTTCATTAGTTATAGGGAAAATAGAGCATTGCGAGTTGGGCTGGTGAACTTTGGATGTAAAAGTGGAAGTCAAAAATATTCTTTATATATTAATGAAAATCGCTTACCATATTCACAAACAGAAAATCAGTTTGATATGCCTAAGTGTAAGTAAAAGTATAAAATGTAATTTTTTTCTTCGGGGGGGGGGGGGGGGGTGTACTAAAATAAGTTTTTGAAAATAAAATAACATTTACAAAGTACATTTAACAGTGTAAATAAGGAATTCTTATTTCAGATAAATTGTATATGAATTACATGTTACAGATAAAATTATGCTAGTAATTTTGATAATAAAAACTTATTTTATTGCTAATATTAAAGTATTTAAAGTAATACAATTATACATGAAGCTCTTACAAAAAATTTTAATCAATAAGTAATAAAATATAAAATTTAATATCTTCAATTTTATTTCTAGAAATATAAACTGCAAAAGTGGTACACTGTGCCCCAGTCTCTAATTATTTAAAAATATTCATACTTTAATATCTCACAGCCGATCTTCATAATCAAATGATGATGTTATGAAGATCGGCTGTGTTAATATTCCTAATGGCATGCAAGATAACTCTGTTCCATGCAATGTCAGGGGAAGGTCAGTACAGGTCATAATTACCAGTATAGGAATGTCCTTGAATGGAGACAGGAGGGGATTAGATTGCAAACCTTGTGTGAAATAGTGTGAGAAAAGAGGGGTGGAGAATTAAAATGTTTAAGATAGTATAGAATTCAGTACAATGTTTTTAACAGCAGTAATTTGGGCGGTTGAAAAATATAGCTTCATAAAAAATTAATACATTTTTGGTATATATTCTACAGCCTGCAGTTTAAAAATAAAATAAAAATTGATTCACATTTTCAGAAAATCTACTCGCTTGTGGGGAGTAAAATGATTTATTTCCCCACCCCTGTATGGCAAAAACACAATTTTTTTTAACACAAAGAGTTCATTTCAAGAAAAGGTGACTTATTTGCCCTTTAAATTATTCCCACCTATTCATAAAAATTAAAATTTAAGAAAATTCACAGATTTTTTGTCGATTAATTCAATAGGATTGCATTTAAATTTTTGGAACAACTTGCGTTTTTGCAAAGTGTAAAAGTAGAACGATATACCAGCCTAAAATTTTACCAACCTAAGATTTTTTTTTTTTTTTTTTTCCTGTGATTCATGAAGATATACAACGTAAAACATAAATAATTCGCAAATAAAATTGAAACTTTCCAGAGCAACGCGAAAAATAGCCCACAAAAGAATATAAAATAACATTTGTAATCGAGTGATTTTAAAAATATGAATCAAATATCAAAACAGTTATCTTTGACCTACATGTTTTCCTTGTTATGGTGTCAGCAATTTTGTTGCGAAATGTAAAATGTCTGCGTTAGACGATAAACAATCTAAATTAGATATTTAAACATAACTTTAGAAATAAATCGTGTAAAATAAATATAAATAACATAAAAAAGAACTTACTTTTCACGCAGATCGTTCGGCAAAAATGCTGGAAAGGACGTAGCGTTCGAACATTCTACCGCCATAAACACAAACAAGTTTCTGTTGTTGCCAGATCTAGATTCTTGAGGAGAAATGTTCTCATTGGTTACAAGCAGGGTACAAGGAAAGTAACGTTGCGTAAAATAACACTCGTTCGACCGGATTCAGGAATCATTGCTAAACGATGATTTTTTTATCATTGGTCGAACGAAATATTTGTAAATAAATGGTGTTCCTACAATTATCTATAAAAATAGTAAAGTGAATGTGAATTATACAGTTGACGCATCATTATTTTACGGAAATTTTTAACAGTGTACAGTATCCGAAATATTTGGTCTGCCCCTGTAAATACTACTTTCCCTGTAAATACTACTGCCCCTGTAAATGTACTTTCTATTATACAAGTAACTTGTAGTAAACCTCAGCAACATATGTGAATTTCATTATATGTGAAATAGTTTAAGATAATATTGGTATACGCTGGAAACAATGTTCTCCCCTGTATCATTATGTAACGGAATTCTTTTGTGTGGCACTGTAAAAGAATAATAAATATTCTTTTCACCGCATACTCTAAAGAATGTACATTTTAGTGCACTTCATAAAAGTATATCGATTTCATTATGTTCGAAAGGGTGTAACGTTATTAAAATGCACTTGAATCTGTTTTTTCGCATTAGCCGTAATGTAACGGAACACTTTTGACTGTCTTTGTAATTGAACTATATACATCCGATTTTCATGGACTCGACAAAATTCAATAACGATTATATATCTTAAATTTCAAACCATTCGGCGCTGTTATATGCGGACAAATGGACGGACAGACAGACGGACGGAACAATTGACGCAACGATTATAGTGTGCTATGTATTTATATTATTACGAACGCACCTAAAAATTATCATGGAAACTTTTAAACATATATAGAATGACTTGAAGTAAGATATAGGAATTAATATTTTTCAAATATTTTTTTGTGAATAAATGGTGGCAGGCCAATTTCAAAGCTTGAAATGAGACTCATATAGTCATCGGGTCTGTACTGGAGCCCTTGTCATTAGATGTGAACACAATTGCATGTGCATGTATAAATTTAGTTACGCAGTTATTTTGAATTTCTAGCGTGGCTGACATTTTGAAACGTCCTGATATTTGCCACGTGATAACAGGCGTATTTATGAACCGATTTGGATGTACCTTGGTGTGTACATAGTACATACAAATAACTCAACCGAGTTCGTTGACCAGCTTCATTCGCCATCTTGTTTCAAAATGGTGGCAATTTAAAAAAATTAAAAAAAAATTAAATTTAAAATGAGATACCAAAAAATTGAAAAATGAAAAAGATTTTTTTTGTATGTGTTTGACCTTAATACAAAGATTCCGGAACAGGTTTTGTTTCGTCTACATCTAAAAAAATGGCTGAGTTATAACATTTTGAATTTCTATTGTGGCTGACATTTTAAAACGACCTGATATTTGTCACGCGATAACAGACGTATTTATGAACCGATTTGAATGTAACTTGGTCTGTAAATAGTACATACCAATGTCTCGACCGAGTTCGTTGGCCAGCTTCATTCGCCATCTTGTTTTAAAAGGGTTGCCATTTAAAAAAAATGTAATTTAAAATTTAAAATGAGGTATTAAAAAATTGGAAAATGAAAAAGATTTTTTTATGTGTTTGGCCTTGATACAAAGATTCTGGAGCAGGTTTGTTTCTGAAAATATGTTTTTTTTTTTTGTTTATATCTTAAAAAGTGGTTGAATTATAGCACTTTGAATTTCTATCATGGCTAACACTTTGAAACGATCTTGTATTTGTCACGCGATACCACACGTATTCGCCTATTTCGATGGAAGAAGGCATGTGGATAGTATACATCAATATCTCGACCAAGTTCGCTGGCCAGCTTCATCAGCCATCTTGTTTCAAAATGGCGGCCATTAAATTAAAAAATATATATATTTAAAGTGAGGTGCAAAAAAATTAGAAATTGGAAAAGGTTTCTTTCTTAAGTATTTGACCTTGATATAAGGATTCAGGGGCATTTTTTGTTTGTCTTTATCTTAAAAAATGGCTTAGATATAGCAATTTCAATTTCTAAAGTGGGTGACATTTTGAAAAATCTGATTTTTTGCCTGCGACAGCACTCGTATATATCAACCGATTCCGATATGAGTGAGCATGTGCACAGCAATTACTAAGGTCTCGACCAAGTTCACTGGTTAGCCTCATCTACCATGTTGTCTTAAAATGGCAGGCACTTTAAGAAATCGCCGAATTTGGCAGCCAAATATAAGTGACTTTAAATAAAAGCAGCTTGGATAAAGCTGACTTATTTCGCGAAATTCTCATTCATAATGATTTAGTATTGATAAAAATTAGTATTGAATCTCCTACATTCGGTTTCCACTTAATTGAGCTTCGTGTGTTTGAATAATATAAGTTAGCTTTTTAAAAATAAGGAATATGAAAGCTACCTCTTCCTCCCGGCACTGGCCGGAAGGACTTTTTTAAGATATAGATGAAACAAAAACTGCTCCCGAATCTTTTAATCAAGGTCAAACACATAAGAAAAAAATGTTTTTTCAATTTTCAATTTTTTGCTACCACATTTCAAATTTAAATTTTTCTAAAAATTTTAAATGGCCGCCATTTTTAAACAAGAGGGCGGATGAAGCTGGCCAACGAACTCGTTCGAGACATTGGTCTGTACTATGTATAAACGAAGTTACATCCAAATCGGTTCATAAATACGCCTTTTATCGCGTGACAAAATTCAGGACGTTTCAAAATGTCAGCTTTGCTAGAAATTCAAAATGCTATAACTCAGCCATTTTTTAAGATATAGACAAAACAAAAACTGCTACGGAGTCTTTGTATAAAGGTCAAATACATAAGAAAAAAATATTTTTCCATTTTCAATTTTTTGGTACCACATTTCAAATTTTAAATTTTTTAAAAATTTTTAAATGGCCGCCATTTTGAAACAAAATGGCGGATGAAGCTGGCCAACGAACTCGGTCGAGACATTGGTATGTACTATGTACACACCGAATTATATCCAAATCCGTTCATAAATACGAGAGTTACAGTGTGACATAGGTCAGATATATATATATATATATATATATATATGGATATATATATATATATATATATATATATATCAATTTTGAACGGAGGGTGGTTTCGGGGTCTGGGGGTCATGATCGATGAAAATATACCAAAATTTTTTGAAATCGCTTTCCTCCGAACGGCTGCAATAGGTAGCTTTTTGTAAAGAAAGCTACCTAAAAGTAGGCGTGAAAGAACATTAAACGACAGAATTTTCTGGTAGATCTAACAATTTATTTTTGATTTTTATCGTGAATTTGGCAATCGTGGGGATATCTTTGGAAAATTCGTTTATTTAAAATGGATGCTGAAAAGGGGAAGGGAGGAGATCTTTTGCTAAAGTAATTTGGAAAGGGAGTTTCATGATTTTTCCTATTGGTATTTTTTTGGTTTTGAAGCAATTTGAGCATAACGTTTTTTGAATAAGGGTTTTGTCGGAAGAACAAAATTATTACACTTTAGTTACTCTACAGTATATTTTATTTTTGATAACGTTTGGTGCAATGTTTCTGAGAAAAAAAGGCTTTCTTTCTTTATTCAAAAAATATATTTTCTTAAGGCTTATTTTCTTTTTTCTTAAGGATTTTCTCAAATCCCCCGCTGAACAACGCAAAAGTTTTTTAGCTGCTGTGATCAAAATTTTCGTCGTTTTTTCTTTCAGCGGAAGGTATTCCATTTTTGTAAAGAGTCAAAAATAAGGACTTTATATGGATGACCGGAATTTAGCTTTGAGACCTATGTCAGATAGATGAGACTTTCTTTGTCATTAAATTTCTTAATATTTTTGCTTAAATTGATATCTTAAGCTTCAGCAATGCAAGAGTAGAACAGAGAAATTAAGTCAATGATTTGGAAGCGAAAAATTGCAACATTAATTCTGTAAATCATAAATTTAGTTTCAGATGTTCGCAAACTTCGATTTGATTAACGTAGACTTGTTGGGTTTTTTTGTTTTTGCTGTTTTTATGGTCATTGTCATTTATTTCCATCATGTTTCTCTATGTGCTATGAAAATAATCCATACCCGTCACTGCAAATCAGCATTCTGCTTTTGTGTATTTTCGAATACCTTACACAGAACCATGCGTTTTTACCAGGATTCTCGCTGCCGCTCGCCATTGCGCCAAATTGCGACAAAATGCTTCATTTGGCGAGTAAAAGAACAATGAGATTCGCCAAATTGCGAGTTTTCAATTTCTGCGCTGTTTGTGTGTGTGTGTGTGTGCCACAACTGTCACGATTCTTATCAGCGTTTCTGAATTATTGATATCGCTTTAGATGTTTAATCGTAGCGTGCCAATTACATTTATCTATTTATAGCTATATTGACGTAATACCAATTCAGTTTACCAGCAGCCAAAGACACAGAAAAGATTATGTGATAAGTATTTCTCAATTGTCAGTTAATTACTATCTATGAACCTGCGTTGCGCTAGTAAAAACACAAACAAAATTACTCGCATCAAGTGCAAATAGAGAAAAGTTTTGCTGGAACGTGGTATTGAAATTATCCATTTACCATACTATTTATTAGTTATATGTGAGGTCTGATTGGCTGGCCAATTTTTCTATCGGGAGTCGAAATCTCATAGCAATTTTTAGTGTATATTTTCACAAAGGGTAAATCAAAGATAGCTGTTTCGAATTTTTATTTAGAGTGCTAAAAGAATGTCTAAAACATCTGCACATTTCGGAGACATTTAGAATGTTGTAGTTTCTGTAGCGGATAGCCGAATTTCTATTTTATAAGTAATTACAAAAAAATTAGGTTAATTTACAATATATTCGAAAAAAAAGATGCAATAAGGGTTTAAAGAGAGATTTTTCAGTGTTTCACCCCCAATCCATTTTGCTAATATTTCTTTTCATTTGGCTTTTGTTTTTATTTCTTATTCGCCAAATCACTAATGTTTATCGAAAAGCAGCGAGAACCCTAGTTTTTACATTCCTCCGTACTTTAATCTGTCCAACGGAACTAAATTGTAACTTGAATACGGGAATTTTGGACGGGTGAAGCAATGCACAAGAAAATATTTTTATTTATAAATAATTACATATTTTTCCGGTTACAAAGTTTTGAAAATGAGTTTTATAAAAATTTATAAAAGTCTTTAATGACTATAAATTTGTATTGTATTAAAGATTACAACATATGTATTCTGACACACCTGGCATTTAAATAAAAGGGGTAAATACACTATTTATGCATGTGACTTTTTATAAAAAAGATACATTTTATTTTAAGATAAAAATGCATCTACTTAATGCTTTAGCTTTAGTCAAAAACGATTTAAAAATATATATATGGATTTCTAATTTTTAATATTTATTTTTTTAATCAAACATTTAGAATTCAATTAGTTAGAATAAAAAAATACTCAAACAAACTTTCAAATATATAAAAAAATCTCAAGGACATTTTTCCCTCAAAGAATAACAAATAACTTTTTCCGTGAGAAATGTAAATTTTCTTCTTCGAATAAAAAGAAAGAAAGAAAAATGCATTTAAAAATAAATTTTAAGGGATAATTTATTGGAAAATTAAGTTTTCAAGCGTTAATTTTGTTTTTAATTAAATGACATTTAAAAATATGTAATCTCTCTATTCTAAAAAAAAGTAACTACCGCTGTCACCGCCGCCGCCGCCGCCGCCGCCGTCGGTTTTGATTTTTTTGTGACCGGAGGCCTTTCTTCGTTAATATTAACAAAAATAATGCATAGAAAAATATGAAAATCGGTGGTTTTATACAGAAATGTTTGATAAACACGCTGATGCAGACAGTTTTCAAATCGAAGAATTATTTTAAGAGTTATTTAATGCTAAAGTTGGACAAAATCGTTCCACTAAAAAAGTTTTATAGCAGCAAAAACTATACATGGCAGTGTAATCATTTTTAGATCATTTTATGCGTTAGAATTTGCCGGAGTGCAGATTGCATTAATTTTTTATTTTGACTCATTTTTTCAGGTTTTATTTCTATTTTAAATTCAAATTTTCAGCATTTCTAGTGATATTTTTTACAGATTTCAGAAAATTTTACTAATTTAAACTGTTGCCAAATGTATAAAAAGCGCAAGCAATAATGTTTGCTTCAAATTAAAAATTTATTTACACGTGACTATTATAAACAGGAAAAAAACTTTCAAATTAGAATTAAATAATTACGTATAAAAAGCAGGAACTTATTAAAAATTACGTCATAATAAGTATACACGTGAATTTTAAAAGAGAAAGGATATTGTAAAATAATAAATTCATTAACATGCGTTAGAAGTCTTAGGAGAAATTACGTCATATTTACGTCACATTATAGTTATTACATAAAATGAACACAAAATAATATTGCAAAAAAGTTTAAATTTAGAAATTGCGCTAGACATTAATTTGATATTTTGAGAATTAATTTAAAATGTCTCATTTAAAAAAACTTTCTTTTCGCTTTGTTAAAAATTACCAGGAGACAAAGACTCTCTTTACTTAATTCCTTTTATATTAGCTTATTTTGAAATGTTCTTACACGTGTATACGTCATCAAGTTATTTTTATTTCGACGTTTTATTTGTGTTTTTATTAATGTTGTACGAATTTATTTGTTCTTTCGTTATTTAAAATAAAAATTATATCAATTTGTATAATTTGGCGAGTGGTTTGGCGATTTATATAATTTGGCGAAATTGGTCGACAGGATAATCAAGTAGTACCGCAGCGGATTTGGCGTTAAAATTCCCCAATCAAAGAGAAATGAATAGAAATTCGTTTATAGGGAGATCGCCACTGTTTTTTAAATTATAATTCAATCTTTCGAAATCTTTTTAAAGCCGATCAAATTAGCGCGCATTTAGAGTCTGCGGTGTCTGGACGGGGGTTGGCGAGCGTAGCTCGTAGGGGGCCGAGCCCCCTAGTGTACTACAAAATTTTATTCTCAATTTCTCCTTGTTTTATTATTTTCTTTAAAAGATAAAAATGGACCGAATGAAAAATATTATTATCCGTTTTTTTCACATTAGAGCAAAACAGTCTGTTGATAGTCAAATGATAACCAAAAGAATTAATAATTTTCAGAATGTTTTTTATGCAACGAAAATCTTCATCTGAGAAGCGTTTTTAATCAGTATTATCCCTAAAAAGTGCAAAAAAATATATTGCATATGTGTTACAGTAAATTTATTACTTATACGTGACGTCTAAAAATAATTTAAAGAAAAGAACAAAGATCTGAAATGAACTGAAAATTATTTTAGCAACATTAATTCATAGATAGAAAAGAAAAACTTCTATATAAAACTCCATAAAAATATAACTGAACACGCCAATATCGTTTATTAGCTATAGTGTAATGTCTAACAAACAATGTAAGGCAAAGAACAAATAATTGTAATAAACTGAACATTCTTTTAGAAACATTTCTTTATAGATAGAAAAAGAAAAATTTTGTCATAAATTACCATAAAAATAAAAGTGAACAAGGCAGTATATTGTTTATTACTTAATACGTGATATTTAAAAATCTCTCTATTCTAAACAAAAGTAACTACCGCTGTCACCGCCGCCGCCGGTTTTGAATTTTTTGTGACCGGAGGTCTTTCTTCGTTAATATTAAGAAAAATAATGCATACAAAAATATGAAAATCAGTGGTTTTATACAAAAAGGTTTGATAAACACGCTGATGCAGACAGTTTTCAAATCGAAGCATTATTTTAAGAGATATTTAATGCTAAAGTTGGACAAAATCGTTCCACTAAAAAAGTTTTATAGCAGCAAAAACTATAACATGGCAGTGTCATCATTTTAGATCATTTTATGC
Organism: Maratus speciosus; assembly: GCA_963932465.1. NCBI lineage: Eukaryota > Metazoa > Arthropoda > Arachnida > Araneae > Salticidae > Maratus > Maratus speciosus. Next base: position 75,520,247 of record OZ010792.1, read on the forward strand.
GTTAGAATTTGCCGGAGTGCAGATTGCATTAATTTTTTTATTTTGACTCATGTTTTGAGGTTTTATTTCTATTTTAAATTCAAATTTTCAGCATTTCTAGAGATATTTTTTACATTATTTTAGAAAATGGTATTAATTTATACTGTTGCCAAATGTATAAACAGCGCAAACACTAATGTTTGCTTCAAATAAAAAATGTATTTACACGTGACTATTATAAACAGAAAAAAACATTTAGAATTACAATTAAATAATTATGTACAAAAAGCAGGAACTTATTACAAATTACGTCATAAAAAGTATACACGTGAATTTTAAAAAATAAAGTATATTGTAAAATAATAAAATCATTAACATGCGTTAGAAGTCTTAAATAGAGAAATTACGAGATATTTACGTCACATTATAGTTATTACATAAAATGAACACAAAATAATATTGCAAAACATTTTAAATTTAGAAATTGCGCTAGACATTTATTTGATATATTGAGAGGATCTTTTCAACTATTTTTGTTAGGAAAGCACAAATAATATTTCATTTCTAACAAAAGTATTTTCACGTGAATATTTAAAAGAGAAAGAATAGCTTGGTAAAAGTTACGTCAGATTAAAAACGATTAATTTCAAATGTCTCATTTAAAAGAACTTTCTTTTCGCTTTGTTAAAAAATACCAGGAGTCAAAGACTCTGTTTACTTAATTCCTTTTATATTAGCTTATTTTGAAATGTTGTTACACGTGTCTACGTCATCAAGTTATTTTTATTTCGACGTTTTATTTGTATTTTTATTAATGTTGTACTAATTTATTTGTTCTTTCGTTATTTAAAATAAAAATTATGTCAATTTGTATAATTTGGCGAAATTGGTCGACGGGATAATCAAGTAGTACCGCAGCGGATTTGGCGTTAAAATTCCCCAATCAAAGAGAAATGAATAGAAATTCGTTTATAGGGAGATCGCCACTGTTTTTTAAATTATAATTCAATCTTTCGAAATCTTTTTAAAGCCGATCAAATTAGCGTGCATTTAGAGTCTGCGGTGTCTGGACGGGGGTTGGCGAGCGTAGCTCGTAGGGGGCCGAGCCCCCTAGTCAATGTAAATAAAAGAAGAAGATGCTCAAATAAACTCCATAATCTTTTAGCAACATTTCTTTATAGATAGAGAAGAACAACTTTGCCATAAAAGACCGCAAAAATTAAGTGAACAGGACAATATCGTTTATTACTTTATTGTAAAGTCTAACAAACAATGTAAAGAGATGGGCAATGAGTTTTAATAAACTGCACATTCTTTTAGAAACATTTCTTTATAGATAGAAAAGCAAGAACTGTCGTAAAACACCGTAAAAATATTAGTGAACAAGGCAATATGGTTTTATTACTTAATATGTGACGTATAAAAAAAATCAATGTAATCAGAGTTTTAAAGAGTTCTAATAAACTTAACATTCTTTTAGCAACATTTCTTCATGCATAGATAAGACAAACTTTGTCATAAAACACTGTAAAATATAAGTGAACACAACAATATCGTTTCGCGACGAACTATCAACCTGTTCCTTCGTCATGTGAGAATCGTCACACGTTGTTTGAAAACAAACATGCAATGCATATGGATTAATCCTTTATGTACTGAATTATGAATTCATGAAAATTTTATCTTTAAAAGCATTTTTCGTGAATTTTTAAAGCTACATTAGAAGATTTACATAATCATTTAATAAATTTTAGAAGGATTGAAGGATTTATAAGGATTAATTAAATATGAATTTATAAGGATTTTGTGAAATATTTTTAACTCCACACAATTTTTTTATTTTAAATATTTTTCTTAGTATTTTGTTGAATTATGAATTCTTACAATAGAAATGTAGAATTATTTCCGAACTGAAAAATCCCCCAACCACCGCCAACGCCAACAAAGCTGAAAAGATGCAAAGGCAAAAGATCTCTTCCTTTTAAAAATATTTTTGTTTTGTGTAACCAATAATGCTTTTGGAACAAGGTAAAGTAATGCATCTATAACTCATTCTAAACTTTATTACTAATAATCTATGTATTAAATGAATTTTATAAAAAGTTATTTCAATGGTATTTATAAGTACCGCCAGTAGATAAAGGGTTAAGTAAATAACAGGAGTCATTTGAAGAAAAGGTTCTGTATAAGAATGAGAAGAATGGTGGATGGTAGGTAAGAGTACAAAATAAAGGAATGAATTAAAATGAGAAGGGGTTTAAAATTTTAGTTAATTGTTTTAGGTGAAGTATTATTATGACTATTAATGAATTATTTCAATTAAAACTTTTGTTCTTAGTGACAGCCTTTCCCTGAATGATGTACGGATGAAACAAAGATGGAGAGTGGGAGGGGCTCAATACTATTCCTAAATATATAAAGGGTTATTTTAGTCTAGAAGGCCCTCTTTAAAAACCTCCATTTAAAATGGGAGGATGCATGGGTTCTTAGAAAAAAAATTGATCTCATTTTTTTTCTACACTTAAAAATAATGTCTTTCAATCTAGACGTTATATCTAGAACGTTATATTAGTTTCTGTTAGATGTGCATTGTATCCCCCCCCCCCTGCAGCCTCATTTATGACCTGTTCAGTTTCTTCTGTAAGTTACCGCTTTAATAAAAATATTTAAATAGTTTATACGAATGAAGCAGCTTTTTATTTCTATTAATTCTCGTTATGATTACTATTTAATTTAAATTTCTTTTATAAAAAAGTTTTATAAATTTTCTTGTGAACTTGATGACAATTTAAAAAAAAAAGATCTATTAAATAATGTTTGTCTTAAAATAAATTCCTGTTCCTTTAAAACCTGATGGTAACGTCATAATTACTCATTTTAATACATAACATGTTTCAGATATTTTTTTAGTTTATAATTTTTTTTTTTACTATGCACTTTTAAATTTGGTTTTACGATTATTTTAAATCTTTTAAAAACAGCATTACCTCTTATATTACAAAATAAAATTCAAAACTAACTAAAACTACTCTGAAAACTAATTAAACTAATGCATAAAAATTAATTTGAAAAGCGTCATTCATTTTATGCTCATTTCACTGAATAAAATGTAGTGCAGAGTGAATATACATGATTAAAAGAATGCTATTCAACTTAAGCTTAATATAAACTTAGCTGGCATAAAGAGATTAAGATTTTTTTTTTCTCTTTAAATTGTTGTAAAATCGTTCAAAAAAAATCTGAATGAAATTTTTACAATTCATTTTTTTTCTTGCGGCAAGACAAATTCAGGATTATTAAAATTAATTTATTTTAATATTACAATTACGTATTAAAGAGTAACACAATTTTAACATGCGTGTAAAATGAACTTAAATAAGTATGAAACTTTTTAATAAAAAATTTTCTTATTAAAAATACATTAAAGGATTTACATAATAATTTTATGTAAAAAAATAACTTCACCTGTTTTCTGAGATATATGGATAAAAGATGCCTTTTTAAATAAAATTTTTTGAAATGAATCAAAACCAAAGTTATTCATGCTGAATGTCAATTTTTTATTGTGTCTTGAAATCGGAAAAATAACAGAAAGCCACGAATAAAAATGACATTAAGAAGAGAAAAACATTTCATTAAATACATATTCTGGGTTTAATGAGAAAAACCTTTTTGGTATTCAGTGTACTTTTAACTAACTAAAGCAAGAAAATGTAATCAATAAAATATTTCTTTCTTTTACGTGTCCTTATTTGCAATTGGGTGATATTTTCCAATTTCAAAGCTAGACAATGGTACTATTCCGTTACCTTTTTACAAAATTCAGATTGCTTTATAGTTGAATTTAGTAGGTGGCCAGAGGGGACATCCCCCCCCACGGAGCATTGAGATAACCGTCCTGGAAGATTTGAGATTTTGTTCTTTCAATGGTCAAAAATTGTAATTTTCCCCTCCGGAACTCTATAATGTTCCTCCAGAGCCACAGAAATCCCTCACGCAGCAATGGGATGTCCCCACCCCACCCCGAAAGATTCGAGCTTTTGTGCTTTTAATGCTCAGAAAGTGCAATTTTCTCATCCGGAACTCTATAATGCCCCCTTCCCACGCAGTCACAGAAATCCCTCCCGGAGAAAAATGTCAGAATTCAACACTGCTTTATTGCCACGACTTTTTTTTAAATAGCGGAACAACGGAACAATGTATGCATCTTATGGATTTCCTTATTGCGTTGCAACTTTACATCCAGTAGAAAGAAAATTCTTTTTTCAAAGCAAATGGGAGCCGTAGAAGAGGTATGTTTAGACATGGTTGATAGCCACAAAGAAGTAAGCATGGTAAAATTACAAAAATAAGACAGAAATGAAATAGCAAAAATATGCTATAAAAGTTTAACAAGATGAAAAATAAAAATAAATAAAAAATCTAGAAAACAGGAATTCTGCTTTTTCAGAATTTACTGTCGCTCCCGATGAAATATATATACATATGCATATAAATATAGATAGTACAAAACATATTTCAATTTTGAGACTTAAAACACACGCTTTTATTTTATATAAAATCACGTCATATTCGCATCCACTGAAGAATTCCTCATTTACGATCCACTCTTAAACAACATCTACAGTAAAGTATGCATAGGACGTCAGTATCGCTGAATAATAATAAAAAAAATATATCCAAAAAAAAAAAAAAAAAGAGATGTCTCATTCAAGTAACTCAACAAAAAAAATCAGTTACCTAATGATTTAAATGCCTTCGTTTGTTTGTAATATTAATACAGGTACTTAAAATTAAATATAGTTTATAATAGATCCATGTTTTATGAGAAATCATTCATTCATATTTTTCGAAAATAGCACGTATTTTAATTACATTTTTTTTTCAGAAAATGTGAACAAAAAGATATAATTACTATTTTCTAACTATTTTTTCTTTACTTTCTACAGAAATGGAGTACTTGAGTTGCCAACATTAAACGAATGGCACTAAAAACTATAAAAAAAATTAATGTCTCAAAAATAAATGGAGATGCAGTTTTCAAACAAATTGCATTTAAAAGTACCTTTTTCCCCAATATGACGATATAAAAATTGAAAATGTGCGACGCTTAGAAGTTTTAAAAAATGCTGCAAAGCATTTAACCGTACAATGATACATCTGCTTTGTTTTACGGCTGGCTTATACAACGGAATGTTATTTTTATGAGACGACTCTTTAATTGCTGGCCGAAAGAAATAGCATATGGGGGACTAATATAAAAAAAATTCCTTTAGATCCAAACAGTCCAGCACAGGTGAAAAAGCTACCTAGGGGATGCCCAATCATAAAAAAATACTCTTTTCAGAGACATTAAAGTTTAGTAAAAGTATAAAACGCTCAAAAAGCAGAATAGTAAGAATTAAATAATAATAATAATTAAAAATTGTAATAAATAAATTTAAGACAAAAAAAAACAGACAAAAATAGATTAATAATATTTGAAATGAGGAGAATTCAAACTAACAAGACAATTAAAAACAGTATAGAAAGAGAAGTAAGAATGAAAGGTGGTTGTCGACCGCATAGTCTGAAAACTCTGTGAAAATTTAGAAGCAGAGACCATATAAAGAGTTTAGTAAGAAGAGAAGTGTAAAAAAAAATAAAATAAAATAAAATAAAGACAGTTTTTTTTAAAATAACAAAACAAGGATAAGTCAGGCAAAGAAAATTTAAGTATTGCAAGATTGAGAATTAATCTTCGTTGTTGTTATTTGCTATACTATCAAATTATTTTATGATGACAAACATTTTTTGCACTGGGTTTTTTTTTAGTTTTTTAGTTTGGGTGGCAATATTTTCTATACATTGTAGAAATTTGGTTATTTGTAAGATTTCTTTTACATCGTTAAATGTTTTGAAAATGTCCTGGATATCATCAGTATAATTTGGTGGGATTTTGGGGGAGTTAGCAGAGTTTTGTGTATTATTAGAATTTTTTCGAAATTAGAGGAAGAAGGGGTAGTCGCGGTTTCACTAGAAGAATTTTCAGAATTTAACATTTGAGGATTAAACAGTTAAACATTAGGTTCATCATCCTGTTTCTTTTTATTGCAGTTGAACTTTTTTAGAATATCTGCAAAAAGTTGGGTATTCTTGGTAACCCGATTATCGATAAATTTCTCGGAGTGAAATTAGTTCTATTTTCAAGCCTGCATGAGTTTTTTGAGCAGCCTCGTAGATAGCAGGATGTTCTAACCCGCAGTTGGCAATTTCGGGTGTGATTCGGTCCTTAAAGGGACCGGGAAAGCCCTATCTCCACCATGTTAAATTCACCAACTTTATGTACCCTTTTCTCAGAAATGGTGAAAGATAGAGGTCTAGATTTTTTAGGGTGGTTAGAATAACATGATTTACGTATTTTAACAGACCATTTTCTTTTTAAGTGAAAATTAATTAATTCAATTAAAATTAATTATCAGTTATTTATTGAAAGGCATTTTTAAATTAGCATTTTTGGTAAGATTTCACTGCCTAAAATAAATAATTCTCAACAGATCATTAAATCCCTGTGTTAAAGTATACAATATAACATAATATAAGCATTAAAAAAAATCTGAGTTCTTAAGTTTAATAGGTATTGAAAAAAAGGAACATAAACATGAAAAATCAGTCTTTGAGAAAAAGTCAATTAAAGATTTAAATTGCCATTAAGCTGTGAAGTACTCTTAGAAAGAATGAATAATTTCAACACTTATTTTTTTTATATATAAACATGTGTGACGCATTGTTAGAAAAATAAATGTTTAAACTATTTAATGATATAAAAAAAGTAAAAATCGATATTTTGGTTGAATTTCCATTTCTCGATCCCCTTAAAATGGAAATCTTGGCTTAGATGTTTACCTCCGCATTTAACGCATTCATGGGCGAAATTACTTACCTCTGAGGCATGCTCGAACCCCTAACAGCGGTAACACTGTTTAATTACGTTGTTTATTGTTAAATGCTTCAATTTTAACAGAAATATGATGAATTTTTCCTTAATTTGATATATTTCCTCAAAGTTTGTACGCGGTAAAACATTTACCATGTAGAGGAGCATTATTTTTTTTATAGCATACTCTGCATTAAATAAGGCGAATATTTTTCCTTTAAAAAAGGGATGGCAATCAAGCAATCTGAATTTTAAAAAAGTTGTGAACTGACTGGAAACACGGACTCTATATCCCACAGACCAGTTGTCTAAAAATGACTCTTACAGACAATAGAGAATGTACTCATACATATATGTCTTTCCTTGCCAAAGATCTAATGTATACCTTTTGTCCCTTTATAAGCTGTCAATAATGTTGGTTTTTGAAAATTTTTCAATTTTAAATTGTTATAATTCAAGAGGAATGAGATAACGCCTTGCTTATTTTTTCTGGACAGGTTTGAAAACGGTAAAATCTCTTATCTACACTGTATAAAATGACAGATGTTTCTTAAACTACAAAAATGTACTATAATCAAGAACGACAAAACGCAATAACCTCTTCCAACTCACCGAAGATTCCGAAAAACGTTCTTTTACCTTTAAAAAGCTCAAAAAACTATTTATGTTCGAAATTTAAAGCAGATTTTATAAAAATAAATTTTAATTAGCTGCTCGTCATTTTTCGAAACGTTTCAGAGAGTAGCTTTTACAGTGCAATAATCAGTGTTATGAAATCGGAATATCACTTTTTCGGATGCTATCAATTACCAGGTAGATATTTTGACATACAATATTAACGGCATTAATTTTAATATGAAAATTAACATTATTTTGTTACAATTGCATGCACAAATTCAGGTATGCAACTGAAAATGCTTACTTGAGAATTGATAGAATCCAAAAAACCGATTTTCCGGGTGCAGAGAATTGATTAATGCATTATAAAAGCTATTAGGAAACGTTTCCGAAAACTACAGGCAGCTAATAAAAATTTATTTTTATAAATTCTTCTTTAAATTTCGAAAAGGATTTGTTTTCCGAAGTTTCTAAAGATAAAGGAACACTTTATGGAACCACGGGTGACTGGAACAGGCTAGTATGTACTATTTGCGTTCGTGATTATTGTACATTTTCGTAGATCAAGAAACAATTGTCATTTTTTACAGTGTATAATGCTGTACTGTTATAGTACTGTTATATCTTTTCGTTCAAGAGATGTATTTTTCTCAAAAAGTGGCACGTTGGCCAATACTTCAGCAGTTTTTAAAGTACACATTAAAAAAAAAAACCAGATAAATCCATTATCTGATAGAAAAAAGTGTATAGATTTCACATCTTTTTATTTATTTATTTTTCTTTTTTTTCTTTCTTTGTTTTTTTGTTTATCTCTGTTAGTTCAAAAATTAATCAAGGCTTTATAAACCTTTGAATTTTATAAAAAAAAAAAAAAGGTGGAAAATCCACTATTGAATAACCTACCTCTAATCAAAATGTTTTTAAAACAAAATTTTTTAGAAGCTGAGTTTTAGTTGCTTTTCTATGTACAGGGTGTTTCTACGGTCATGGGACAAATTTTAAAGAGATGTAAAGTACACATAAAGAAGTAATTTTGGTATTGCAATGTGAGGTCGGAAATGAAGAATTATGGCGAAAACAAGAAATGCGGAGGAAATGAAAACTAGCGTTTTATTGCCATAACTATAAAATAAGTTATTTAATTAGTTTTTTTTTTTTTTTTTTTGCTCAAATGTGCCTCTGGAAGTGTCTGGTAAATGATTGGAGCTCCTTTTTGCAGATTCCAAGAGTCTCACGAACATTCGCAGCAACGACTGAAAGTCTTGCAATAAGGCCCTCATCAGAGTCAACTAGTGCACTACGCACTTTTCATTCGACAATAGTAGAACTCTTAGACAAAACCTGTGGTCAGTTTTATTTGCACCAACTAGTTATCATAAATTATGTCAGATTTATAACAAGCTAAATGGGTTCTACAGCTTTATTCAATACAGATTTTAATTTTATTGTTGTGCTTATAATGTAACTATGATACCCATCAGAACCTGTCTTGTCCATATCCTCCTAATTGTGGTGTGTGTGTGTGTCTCCTCCTAAGTGTTTTCTCTAAATTCAATTCTTCTACTTGTGTTTTCTGCATGGAATTACATGGTTACATATTTAAACTTTGTGGGCATCTACATAAACCTCTATAATATATTTTAGCCACCTTTTTACGTGGAGACTTTAGCATAAGCTTTCGATGACGTTCTTCGTATGAATTATACTATTATAACATTCACTTTGAACTGCTACGTAAAACTCAAAATTTGAGGGTTTTTTTATTTTTCGTTGCTACTTAAGAATTTGTTCTACATTATGCTAAATTGTATTAAATTGTATTTAATGCAGCTTTTCACATGTTTTTAATTGTCGGAGCACAGCTCCGGCTTCCCTGCAAAAATTACACTTATTGTTAACACGATAGCGTCCAAAATATTTGTCGTATCGACACAAAAAATTAAACGGATGTTGGTAGTGCCAAAATCTCGGTGCGTATTGAAAATCATAAATATTCGTCAACCCTAACTGCATGAAATGTCTGCTCAAAAATTTCCCATAGAGATAACATTGCGGGTTTAAATCTATTTGAAAGATAAGGCTTTTTTTTTAGACCTTGAGCTTTTTTCTGTACCAATTTTATTAATTCTTTTTTTTTTTTAATGAAAGCTGTTTCTTTGTAGATTTGCGGCACTAGCTATTTTTTTAAATAATCCCATTTTTATATTTAAATTTAAAATTTAAAAATTTTCTGTTTTTTTTTCAAAATGGTAGCAATTCGATTACTTCCATTGTTGTAAAGAAAAGAAAATTAATAAAGTATGTTTATCTTTATTGATGTCAATTTCTAATAAAATTCAAAATTAACTTTGTAAAAAAGGGGAACAGAAAATGACGTCACGCTTTAAAAAAAACACTAAATTTTTTCTCAAAAAGTTATTACAATTCAATACTTTTTAACTCCACTGAGTTTGAGACGCTATGTAAAATGCTTCAATGAGGGAAAGTGACGTCATATTTAAATGAAAACCATCATTTTCTCTGATAAAACGAAATATTTTACTACGAACGCCTCTAAAAGATATAAATTTCTGGAAATTTACTCGCCGATACGGAGATTAGAATCACAAGTCAAGAGTGTGAATGTTCACATGCAAAGTCATGGTTAACAAACTTGATTTCACGAGCCGTTAATTCCCAAATTGGCTCATCCGATCTCAGCAATCTGATCCTTTGTTAATATTAATATTTTGGATTACTTTACTGTGATTTTGATCAAATTTTACAAAATAAATCAATTTAAGTCATTATAATTGCATTCTATTTTACATTACACTACTTCATAAGAAAATAAATATAATTATCCACTATATAAATATCAGTTTTACCCAATCAGATTGCTGGGCTCGGTTGAGCCAATTTGGGAATTAACGGCTCGTCTTGATTTCAAGCTTGGAAATATATGTATTAATAACTTATTGTGTACTGCGATATTTTTGAAATGGTGAATGTAAAATTTGAGACAATGAAAATGACGTCAAGTTTAGATTTCATGCGAAACATAATTCTATGATTGGCTCATGCGAAATCATTTTTGCTGATTTTCAATCGGTAATTTCAAACATAAGAGCCTCAATGGGTACTTTCATCATAATTACTTATCTTGGTTAGGTATACTAATGCATTTTAATTTAATACGGTGAACAGTCGAAGTTTATGGAATTAGTATTTTGGTAACATTAAATTTAAATAACATTTGTTGAGAGTAAGTATTAACTAATGCATGAGTTCCTTTTTACCCGACTGAAAAGAAGGGTTATGTGTTTCACGAGTATCTGTGTATGTGGATTTCTTTATACAACGAAACATCGGAACGGCTGGATGGATTTTAATGAATGAGGTCTATATCGATTCGTCTGAACCGTCCGATGGTTATAGGATAGGGTTTTTTTATAAATTCAAAATGGCGGCCGTAAACTACAAAATGTCGGTAGAGATGAAAAAAATATTTTACGTACCCTATTGAGTGGCATATCATTGGATAGGTCTTTCAAAATGAAGACGATGTTTCATTGACCATTTTACAATCAGAAGCTCCGTTTAAATATTACCCAACCTGGAAGTTGTGTACTTTGGATCTCTACCTTTACTGTAACTCTAACCTTCATAATAGACATCTATAGGCCTCAGCAAAACAGTGTTTGTAGATAGAAACTAATAATTAAACACAACTTAAAAGTCATCAATACAAGTAAATAAAAAAAAGGATAAGTAATATAAAAAATAGTTTCATATTTATGAGAAATAATTAATTAGTTCGCTTTTTACGCAGTCGGGTTTTTTGATTTTTTAAATTTAATATATTTACTAAACAATTTCTTTCGTCAAAATACGGCGGGTTTCATCTCGTTATTAAACAAAATATTAGCTCCATTGTTGTAAATTATGCATTTTAACCTCATCCGAATCGTTATTAGCGTCGTCAATATTTGTGTCCTGAGATATAGATTGACTTTTAGAAGTTTTACTTTCTGCGTCCGAAACGACCACTTTTTCTTTTTTTTTTTTAGTGCGTACCTTTTATTCTCCATAACCTACCAAATCGATGCAATTCAGTTTGAATTTTAAATTAAGAGAAATGAAAAGAAATCGAATTCGGGGAATACGATTTTGGGTCTTAGCCGCATGGTAACGGATTTCGTATAAGCCGCATGGCTACAAATGATAAATCAAAGAAATCGAGAAAAATATAACAGGGTTTTGTACGGATGAAGGAATTTTCCAGGAGAGTTTCCAGTATTTTTTTTATAGAAAAAGAAATCTAGGCTAAACTGGTGAAATTTCGCATTCTTATAAGGAGAGATTTTCTGTAAGAAAATAGCGGTGCAGAAGAATTTCCTGGTCGCAAAATTCCAGGAGTCGTACGAACCCTTATATAATGTCATGTATGTATTACTTATATGTATGTATTCTTATGTATGTATGTTTATATTCAGACGTATGCATATTTGTATTGGGAAATTTCCGTAATCGGGTTTGTAGAAAATTTCATAATTTAGCGAGCGTTGTTTGATGCGCAAAATTAATCATTTGGTGGCGGTCCCAATTACAGAAGGTTACTCATTTTTTTTATTCACTGTAAGTGAATGTGCTGCAACTGAAATGCACATGGACATTCTCCGTAACCTTCCAAATCGGTGCAATTCATTTTGAATTTTAAATTAAGAGAAATGAAAAGAAATCGAATACGTAGAATACGAATTCGTTTATTAGCCGCATGGTAACGATTTCAGTATTAGCCGAATGGCTACGAATGATAATCAAAGAAATCGAGAGAAATATAATGTCATGTAAGTATTACTTATATGCATGTACTCTTATGTATGGTTGTATTAAAACTTATATATGTTTGTATTGGGAAATTTCCGCAATCGGGTTTGTAGACGATTTCATTATTTAGTGAGCGTTGTTTGATGTGTAAATTTAACTATTTGGTAGCGGTCCCAATTTCAGAAGTTTATTAATTTTTCTTTTTAATTCACCGTAAGTAAATGTGCTGCAACTGAACATTTTCCGTAACCTACCAAACCGAAGCGATTCACTTTGAATTTTAAATTAAGAGAAATAAAAGCAAATCGAATGCGGAGAATACGATGTTGGATGTTAGTTGCATGATAACAGATTCAGTATTAACCACATGGTAACGAATGATGATAAAAGAAGTCGAGAAAAATATAATGTTATGTATGTATTACTTATAAGTATGTATTCTTATGTATGTTTTTATTGGTATGTATGTTTGTATTAGGAAATTTCCGTAATCGAGTCGGTAGAAAATTTCATAATTTAGTGAGCGCTGTTTTATGCGCAATTATAACTATTTTGTAGTGGTCCGAATTACAGAAGGTTACTAATTTTTTTTAATTCACCATAAGTGAATTTGTTGCAACTGAAATGCGAGTGAACGTTCTGAAGTGAATGAGATAAGCATTTTTGGCCTAGATGTGCACTTGAAAACAGAAATATGTAGATAACAAAGTAAAAAAGTTCTAAACGCGTAAAGAAAAGGTAGCTTACTTATTTCTTGATTTTAAGATTTTAACTAATTTTACGGGAAAACACTAAGCTAAAATGCGAAGAACCCGATTAGAGAAGAATCATCAGTGCTGAATTTCAGTGGAAATTTCGCCAAATTTGGCAGCTGCAGCGAAATTTGCTGCATTTATATCAACATATTTTTGGCCGCCAAATTTGGCGAAATTTCGCGAAATGTCTCCAAGCTTGGCGAAAATTTGAAGTCAATGTATATGACTATATAGTTTTATGCTTATAATCGGGAAATGGATAAAACAATGAAAGAAAATTCGTGAGAAATCAACTTCACTAAAAGTCATAAACCATTCCGTGATTTTTTTTAACCTGTTGCCTAGATGTAGTGTACATTTTAAGAAATGTACATATTTTTATATGTGTAACATTATACACAAAAGTTTCGAAAATGCCGGTTAAAAGAAAGCAATTGAGATGAAAAGAGTTATTCAGCATAATTCTAAGCGGAAAAGTCACCTAAAAATAACCCAGCTGCTTACGAGTAATTGTGCGAATAGCGATACAACAATAACTCAGATTAACAAAAGTATCAAGTTTGATAGAGGGGTATAGCAGATTACCCATGTGTGCGTGTTACATACGTGTTACAAACCTTTCTCTGATACCACATTAAATAAGTATGGGCTATGCCAGACATGCAAGTCTTTGAAGGGGCTTTGAAGTTTTCTGCCGTTAGCTCGATAGATCCAGTTCCAATTTTTGATTGTCTCAAAGATCAGAGCTACATTAAACAAATCAAAATCGCTCAACACATCCCCGGTGGTTATTCTTTCTCTTTACCCTAGACTCCCGTATTCAATGAATTCTCTTTACTTTTAACATTTCTGAATTATTTTAAAGAACAACAAATCACGCTGCATGAAAATTTTGATAATTCTGACATCAGATGTACAGATGAACAGCAGAAAATACTTTAGTTAAGCACAGAACAGCTTTCGTCTTTGCAAACAAAAGTTACAATTTTCGCTAAGTCAACTTTTATTATTGGAAGAGCAAGAGCTGGAAAAAGTAGGATAATCAAAGAAATTAATAAAACAATCATAGAGCAGTTAGGATCAGAAGTTGTCATTCTTTTGGCACTAACAGGTACTAATGCGCTTAATGTCAAAGGAAAGTTAATTCACTCAGTGCTTAAAATTCCACCGTGTTTTAAATAGTTCGCTGATTTAAAAAGTCAGGCAGAAAAAAATCTACAGCTCAGCATGGATACTGTATTATTTATCTTTATTGACGAATTTTCAATTGTCGTCTTATGGCTGAACTTGAACAAAAATGTCGCAAAGGTACTTTGTTTAAATCCTTGGAGGTATTGGGTAGTTACATCGCGTAAAATACATCCCTCTATATAAGGAACATTCTATAAAAGACATTTTGGCTCTCCCCAGACAAAAAATGCTTAGAGCTTTTGAAAATTTCTTCACATTAACAAACTCATTGAGACCAAATGACGATCAGCAAAGACAGTTTCGAAAGACTCTATATTCGCTTTGCGTGGGTCAAGTTTCAGACTACTCTCATCCCTTATGCAACGGTGGAAAGCTACACTGCTTCCGGCTCAACTTTAATGATTTCAAGATGCTATATGTCTTTTTCCAAAAAACAAGCAAGCGAAAGAACATAATCAAGAAGTACTTCTTAAATCAAAGTGATCAATGACAACAATGTTAGCAGACCACAATAATTAAAAGTAAGATGTAGTGAGGATGATCACGTGTTTGGACTTCAGGCTGGACTTTTTTCAGCAGTTGGATGCAGAGTTATGTTACACACCAATATCTGGATGGAGTGGGGATTGATAAGCGGTGTACTGAGTACAGCAAAAGATACTGTCTATGACCCAAAATTTCAACCCCCAGGCTTGCCACAGGCTATAATGGTTCATTTTGTTGATTATCATGCCACAAATTAGCATTTGAGCATTACCTGAGGCAACTGATGACTGAATTAAACACTAGAAAAGGAGGATCCAACGGGTGTTATTTCAAATTTAATTTTGTACTTTTAAATGTAATCATGAAAATTAAACTTTTTTTTAAATTTTAAAATGTTATGTGTTAAGTTTATACGACTCCATGCTCCGACATTTCGGCCTGACGGATACTAGTTTTTTCTTATTTACATTTTCCTTATATCTGTCGCCAGATAGCAGATTTTGGGTTCGATAATGATGCCGAAATGCTGCTGAAAATCCGTGAATTCAGCGGCGAGTAAAATTTTCTTTATTTTATCATGCTCTGCGAAGCTTGTATGTTGCGTTGCTTTTGTAATACTTTTTTTTATATTATTTAATTAATGTCCGTTTTTCGAGCTCGTTTCTACGGCTGGGGTTTGCTTGATGTTGATGGGGATCTTACTACCGGAGCATTAATCCATAAACCGATTGGTTGGGGCTAAGGTTGGGTGATTATTGGTGTCTCATAGATGAGACATCTGGAATCTTCGAAAGGGTACACCAATCACTTGCTAGACGTTGCCATGTATGTATCGATGTCGGTAGTTGCACATTTGAGCACTTACTCTAAAAGTTATGTCAATAAAGTTCATTTCCTCCACATTTCTTGTTTTTTGCCAAAACTTTTTAATTCCGACCCCACATTGCTGTACCAAAATTGCTGCGTACTTTACCTTTCCTTAAAGTTTTCCGCATGATCGTTTAAACACACTGTATAGCTTCCTATCCATAAACTATTAGTACAACCGCTGAAAGTTAAAAAAAAAAAAATCTGAAACTGGAAATAATTTATAACAATCTACAATAATACAGCATTTATTTTTTGTATTTATGAACATAAATAAAGGTCAAACATTATATTTCATACATAAATTCTTAATTTCACGCACAGTAGTTTCTAATAAGCAAAAATAATTTTTAACTAAGATTTATGTCACGGCCTTAGAAAAATACAAACTAAAGTACGGAAAAAACTCCTTTATGAGAAAATTTCACCCGTGTGTTAATCTTTTATGGAATGGTTCTTTACAAAACATTTTTCAAAGAATATTTAATTTTCTGTAGAAATATTTTTTTCTGCCATGAATGCAAAATATATATACAGATAAATTATATTTAAAATTAATAAAATTTAATTTTCTGATTTTGTTTTCTTTTTCTTTTTTTAAGAACATTAGTAAACAAAAGCCTTGTATGAAAAAAATCGAAAATAAGTCTGGGGAGATTTCTTTTTATTTTAAGACAAATAAAATGGGAAGAAAATATGAAATCATGAATAAAATGATTGAGTACTTTATAAGAAAAATTAAAAAGTATTTTTTGTAACAGTAAGGTTAAAATAAATAATTATATAAAGATTTTAATAAAGCTTTTTTGTATGTTTTTTAGAATAAAAAAAGCAATCTGCAAGTTTTTTTTTGTTATTCATAATGTATTTTAATCGTTTGTAATACAGAACTAAATAAATTTCATCATAATCTTTATTCATTCGTTAGGCAAAATATTTTAATGCTGTTGTAATACCTTTTTTTTATTTAATTTCTGTAAAGTTATTTAGATAACACAAATTTAAACACGCATATCTTATTAACTGCGCCACTAGTTGGAAGTCTTTGCTTTTCATTAAAAGATAAAACATGCACACGGGCTTTACTTTCCATAACCACTATTTTCTAATAGTAATAGTTGCCTTCATTTACCTCAGAATTTGTATGATTTTTTATTATTTCTGTGATTAAATTAGGCGAAGACTTCAGTATAGCTTTAAATATTAACAGTTTAATTCATGATGTATCTTTTCAACTACATACTCGTTTTTTCCGTATGTATTGCATGGAGCTAATTTTTTTCATAAATGTATGATATCCATCTGTATCGCTTTTTATTACATTACTTAACAGTAGAGAATGATCGGAGATTGCAAGACTGATGTGATGATTTTTAGAGAAACACAATTAATGGTAATTTGCTTATGTTCAATTAAATAAAAGCAAGAGTTAATTTCAGGATTAAAACTACCAATAAAAAATACATGGAATAATGAATGTGTACTTTTGCAATTATTACTTTTTTCTATCTTTACAAGAAAGTATTGGATTCGTGAAAATTTTCGACTTTCGGTTTTCAACGGATTTACACGTTTTAGGAGTCAGAGATTCCGAAAAACATGTTTTTACAAAATTTCTGTCTGTGATTCTGTCTGTCTGTATGTGACACAAATTATGTGGGCGCTCTATCTCAAGAACTAATGCACAGAATTTAATAAAAAAATTTATTCAGTTAGTCCCTGGTATAAATTGGAGCTGATTAGTTTTTGGTGTAAATCGCTTTACAGGTGGCGCTGCTATGCAGCCTTTTTCACGATTTCCGCAATAGCTCAATCTCCAGAACTAATGCACGAACTTTTATCAAACTTCAGATTCAGTTAGTCCTTGACATGAATTGATGCTGATTACATTTTGGTGTAAATCGCTCAACACGTTGCGCTGCTATACTGCATTTTTTACGATTTCCGCAATAGCTCTATCTCAACAACTAATGCTTGGATTTTCATCAAACTTCAGATTCAATTATACTTTGATATGAAATAGTTGAACTGTTTGTGTTTTGGTGCAAATCGCTCAACAGGTGGCTCTGCTATGCTGCACTTTTCAGAATTTCCATTATAGCTGTATCTCAAGAACTAATGCAATAATTTTCACCGAACTTCAGAATCAGTTAATCCTTGACATGAATTAACATTTTATTCAGTTAGTCCCTGGTATAAATTGGAGCTGATTAGTTTTTGGTGTAAATCGCTTAACAGGTGGCGCTGCTATGCTGTATTTTTCAGAATTTTCACTATAGGTGTATCTCAAGAACAAATACACGTATTTTTATCAAACTTTAGAATCAGTTAGTCCTTGACATGAATTGACATTTTATAGAGTTTGATGTAAATCGCTCAATAGGTGGCGCTGCTATGCTGTTTTTGTGATTTCCGCAATAGCTCTATCGCAAGAACTAATGCTTGGATTTTCAACGAACTTCAGATCCATATATACCTGGATACCAATTATTGCTGTTTATGTATTGGTGTAAATCACTCAACAGGTGGCCCTGCTATGCTACATATTTCAGAATTTCCGCTATAGCTCTATCTCAAGAACTAAGGCACGAATTTTTATCAAACTTCAAATTCAGATACACTTTGATATGAATTGTTGCTAAATTGATGTAATTTCTTGTACTATTTAAATGATTTAATTGACGTGATTTATATAGAAGAAAGTTTTGTGATGGCTACAACATACTAGTTTTTTAATAAATTCATTTTTGTGCAAAAATTTGTATAACACTAATGTAGAAACGTATGTATTACTGATAACGCCACTGGTTGGAGACATCTAGTTTGTTTTGAAAGGCAAAAGATAAAATTTTCAGAGTGATTTTCAAATGTAATTTGTTTTTGTATATTTAATAATAATGAAAATAAATTCATGGATTAAACTAGTATGTTGTGGCCATCACAAAACTTTCTTCTATTTCATACATGTCAATACTTCAAAATTCGCTATCACAGTGCCAAATTAAATGGCAATCTGTGCTCATCATGAGAATTCTAAAAAGATGAAATTCCGTGCATTAGTTCTCGAGGTATGACTGTCGCTGAAATGGTATAAATCCAGCAAAACGCAGCATAGCAGCGCCGCCTATTGGTTTATTTACACCAGAACCTAATTATCATCAACTTATGTCAACGTCTAACTGAATATGAAATTTGAGGAAAATTCGTGCATTAGTTTTTGAGATAGAGCTATTGCGCAAATCATGACAAATGCAGCATAGCAGCGCCACCTGTTGAGCAATTTACACCAACACATAATCAGCAGCAATATTAATCAAGTTATACTTAAATCTGAAGTTTGATGAAAATTCGTGCATTAGTTCTTGAGATAGAGCTATTGAGGAAATAGTGAAGAATGCAGCGCAACAGCGCCACCAATTGGGCGATTTACACCAACACGTATTCAGCATCATTTCATATCAAAGATTAACTGAATCTGAAATTTGATGAAAATGTGTAAATTAGCTCTTGAGATACAGCTATAGCAGAAATCGTGTAAATCCTGCTAAATGCAGCATAGAAGCGCCACCTGTTGGGCGATTTACACCAAAACGTAAGCAGCATCTATTCATGTCCAGAACTAACGGAATCTGAAGTTTTATGAAAATCCGTGCATTAGTTCTTGAGATACAGTTATTGCGGAAATCGGGGAAAATGCAGCATAGCAGCGCCACCTGTTGAGTGATTTACACCAACAACTAATCAGCCCCAATTTATATCAGGGACTATCTCAATATTAATTTTTATTAAATTCCGTGCATTAGTTCTTGAGCTAGAGCGCCCACATAATTTGTGTCACATACAGACAGACAGAGACAGACAGTCACAGACTCACAGACAGACATTTTGTAAAAACATGTTATTTGGAATTTCTGACCCATAAAACGTGTAAGTCCGTCGAAAACCGAAATTCGAAAATTTTCATGAATCCAATACTGTATAGATACAAAGATAGAAGAAAGTAAAAATCCGATTTATAGTGTAATTTGTGTATAGGTACCCTTCGATGAAATTCAAGATTTAAGGCGATTAAAAAAAAAAAAAAAAAAAAAAAAAAAAAAAAATCCCAGCTCGAAAACAGCAAACCTTTCTCACACATTCACGAACTTTTGAAACGTAAAGGTACAAAATTGGAAAGCATAACTATTGAAATCATTTTGAATCCAATAGTATTTTTCATTATTCAATGTATCTATTGAATTTTAAGCACTTTCTGTCTCATGTCGACAACTCTCGAACTTTCGTATCCAGAAATTTTCTACAAACGCTAACTTTGTTATCATTTTTAAACATAATTTGCCTTTGTCCATATATTAAAAACACTGTTCGATTTCATAGTTTCACATAAGTTGTTTATGATTAGATTTTGGTGTAAATCATCTAACTGGTGGCGCTGATATACTAAATTTCTCAGGAATCCAACTAGTTTTTTATTACGAAGAGCCACTGATTAAACATCACTGTTAGATCCAGAGACGGATTTATCGAAAAAATGAGTTTGCCTTGAGGGCGGAAATCTTTTTCATCCCTTATCTCATTTAACATAATGCTGTCATAATTTTATCGTAATAATGCTATTCTGCACAACCTTGAGTCGGCTAACTTTGAAATCCTTGCTGTATAGATTTAAAGATTTTTCATGCGTTCGGGAAATGGACATTGCACTGTAGTGATGGGCGATTTCGATTTTTTTAATACATTTAATCGATGCTATGGCCAACTCGATTTAATCGATACTATAAATTTTTTAATCGATGTCTCTAAAGGTCATATCATTTTCATTTTCCTTCAAGAATTTAAGGTCAAGTAGTTGGATGTCCAATCCCAAAACTTTCTTCTGTCTCATAAATGTTAAAACTTCAAAATTCGCTATCACAGTGTCAAATTTAAATAACCTATACCCATCATGAGGATCCAAAAGTATACGTTCGTTGAAATATGTGTATTTAAAAAATATATATAAGAATCCCATTTTCCTAACAAATCATTGAATTTCGGCCCACACCCTCTTAGATGTCCGCAACGGAAAATCCCAGTTCAAAGGGCATAAAAGCGACACCTGTTGGGTAGTATACACCCAAGCCTAATAAGGATCTATTTATACGACAGTGTAAAACAGAATATGAAGTTTGATTAAATTCCGTTGATAGTTTTGAGATATGGCTATCATGAATATCATGAAAAAGCAGTATAGCAACGCAGCCTATTACATGATTAACACGAAAGACTGAGAAACAACTTACGTCAATGACTAACAGAATATTAAGTTTGATGAAATTCCGTTCATTACTTCTTGAGATGTTATCGCAAACATTGTGTAAACCCTGAAAAACAGTGTTGAATTCAGGGGCGGGTACGGGTGGACCCCCCCCCCCCCCTCCCCGGAACATTGAAAGGTTCCCTTGGGAGATTTGAGATTTTATGCTTAATGGACGAAAGTCCAATCCCCCCCCCCTCCCTCGTAACTCTAGAATGTTCCTCGCCAGAACCATAGAAATCCCCCCACCCCGGAGAAAAATGTCTGAATTCAGCACTGTTGATAAAAGCAGCATGGCAGCACAATTTGTTATATCATTTACACAAAAACCTAATCATGGATAACTTATGGCATTGTCTAACAGAATATTAAGTTTGATGAAATTTCGTTCATTAGTTCTTGAGATATTATCCCTAAAATTGTTTAAATCCTGAAAAACGTGTTGAATTAAGGGGGTGGCCCGGGGGGGGTGACATTCCTCCCCCCGCAACAAAGCATAAAATCTCAACCTTTCTGGGGGGCATATGAGTGTTTCGGGGGAGGAGAATGTCACCCCCCCCCCCCGAGACACCCTCTGAATTCAATACGTTTTTGTACATTAAAAATTGATGAAATTTCGTTCATTAGTTCTTGAGATATTATCCCTAAAATTATTTAAATCTTGAAAAACGTGTTGAATTCAGGGGATGGCCCGGGAGGGTACCCCCCCCCCCGCAACATTCAAATGCCCCCCAGAAAGTTTGAGATTTTATGCTTTTTGTACATTAAAATATACAAAAGTCCAATCCCCTCCCCCTCTGAACTGTCCATCCCGGAGAAAAATGTCTGAATTCAACTCTGCTGATAAAATCAGCATAGCAACGCCCCTGTTGGGCGATTTACACCGAAACCTAATAAGCAGCAATTTATGCCAACGTCTAACTGAATGTGGTTTTATGAAAATCCGTGTATTAATTCTTGAGATAGAGCTATTGCGAAAATCGGGAAAAATGCAGCATAGCAGCGCCACCTGCCGGTAGATTTACATCAAAACCTAATCCTCAACAACTTATGTCAACGTCAAACAGAATCTGAAGTTTGGTGAATATTCGTGCATTAGTTCTTGAGATAGCAATCTTGCGGAAATCATGAAAATCATAGCAGCGCCACCTGTTGAGCGATTTTCACCAAAAAGTAATCAGCACCAATTTATATGAAGGTCTAACTGAATCTAAAGTTTCAACAGATTCCATGCATTAGTTCTTGAAATAGACCGCTCAGAATTTTTTTGTCAGAGACAAACAAATAGACAGACTGACAGACAAAAAATTTATAAAAATAGTCAAATCGTATTCCAGACAAGAAGTTTTAAAACTATAAATCCTTAGAAACCGGAAGTCGAAAATGTTCACGAAAATAACACTTTATTTTTCTAAAGACAAAAGAAAGCAAGAAAAGATGAACGCATCGATTCTGCCCTTGAATCAGAAACGGTGAATCGATTCAGTTCAGATTCGATGCCGATGTCGATCTTCAGATGCGATCTTCAGAATCGTTATTTTTTTGATTTACTTCAATTCTTTAGATGCAATGTTGAATCGTTATATTTTGATTTACTGCAATTCTTTAGATGCAATGTCGAATCGTTATGTTTTGATTTACTTTAATTCAAATCGCATCACGGTCGATCCACGAATCGGGTTGAATCAATTCTTCCAATTTTGCTGTTTTAGTGCCAGAATTGCTGTAAAATTTTGTATAAGAGCCTTTTTTTACTTTCTAGGTTAAATCAGTGTTTAATGCAGGTATTTTTCTCGGGGAGGGATTTATGCAACTCCGGTCGGGATTGAGGGGGGGGGGGGGGATTTCAGAGTTCCGTAATGGGGGGGGGTGCACATTTGTCCATTAAAAAGTATAAAATCTCAAAACTTACGGGAGGGACATTTCAATGTCCCGGGAGGGATGTCCTCCCGGGCTACCCCCTGAATTCAACACTAGGTTAAATCGTTATACTTTTGTTTAGAAGCCTAGTTATTCAGGTTACTAGTTTATTATATTGTATTTTTCAAGTTCGTCCCTTCTAATCTCTCCACCCTTCTCTCCCCTTTTCCTCGCTAATCTTAATTTACAGGGCCGTTCAAAATTTGCATGCAATTTTTAAAATGTACAATTCTTGTTCTATTTTATTATAAAACCACATTTTGAAACCTTGACCAAAGATACTTTTGAGGTCGCCCCTCCGACCGTTTGGGGCTTACCTGCTCCCTCGGGGGGGAGGGGGGATATTTTTTGTTTCTTCCAAACCATATCGTATAACATATCGTTGGAAAGCTTTTAATGTGATCTTTTATTTTCTGTTTCTAGCCTTCCTTCTTTTTGGTAAAGGTCAATCGTGCTCCAACTTTTTTATTGATATTTTTGACAGTAATTTCAAAGGAATATATATTTATTCTTTCGGATTTACTGTTTTAAAGGCAGAACTGCTGTCAAATTTCGCATAAGAGCCTTTTTCTTTCTAGGTTAAATTGTTATATTTTTAGTTTAGGAGCCAAGTTATTTGGGTTACTAGTTTATTAAGCTGTACATTTCCAGTTCATCACCAATACATTCACCCCCCCCCCCTTATCCCAATTTTCTTAATTATGGTCCAATTTCAATGGGACCTTTTTTGACATTCTTCCCGAGTCATTTGTTTACCAACTAAACACTGATATTATATCTGCAGCTCTTGGTGAGCACTATTTATGAATGGTAATAACAAATTTCGTCTCTTTTCCATTTTAAAGTTATCATTCTTGGTTTAAAGCCACGTGACTCAAGGTTCTCGTTAGTTAAGCGGTATTTCACAAGTTTGTCAAAGTGTTTGTGTAAGTTGTATTATAAAAATTTCAGTCGTTTACAACCAAACTTTGATTTATGATACTTTGAATTTTATGAAATTTCGGATCTTTCCGAAACTAAAGGATCCCCTGTATGTTATTAATTTTTTTCAAGTGTGTAGGTATGAAAATACGTGCTAAAATGCTTTAAAACCTTTTTTTTCAAATAATATATTTAACAATTTAAACAAAGTGATTCTCGAGAATTTTGTACTGTTTTAAAAGGGGGCCACATCTTGGAATGTAAGGGGCGTAAAAATTCGAAACTTGGACAGGGCGATGCAAAAAAAAAAAAAAAATTCTCCTTTCAGAAATTCGAAAAAATATTATCTTAATTACAAGCTGAGATATTAATTATTATTTCACTAATTAATTTATTTCTATTAAATGCTTTTTTTTTAAAGGCAGTCACGTGATTTTTTATAGCAGCATTAACGTTTTCTACCGTTTAGCATGCGGTTCTTTGACGGCGGGCTGAGATAATTACTACCTTTTCAATATCAAAAATTTTATAAGTGTTCATACCACTATTTTCGAATAGTAATTTCACAAATATCTTGAATTCTTGCTTAAGACTACCACACCCTAGACTAATGTATCTTCGGATAGGTTGTATAAAGGAGTTTCGTTTAGATACACTTTTGTTTTGGATAGACTGCGCTCCCTGGTGGTGGAATATAGAACTAACAGACCGCGATTTCATTTAAAGTAGAAAATCTAACAAGGCGATCTGTTCGAAACTTTAAGATAGTTTATAACACATAAGAAAAAGTTTAAAAAAGAATGGTGCGAAAATTTCGGGAGGAGGGGGGAGGGGGGGAAGGCCGCTACAATTTTTTTAAACCTTAACGTTCCTTACCGTTTTAGGTGGGGGTTTTTGACGGAGTCCTGAGATAAATGCTACTTATTAAATATAAAAAAGTCAAAAGTTTCGTTACCACTATTTCCGAATAGTAATTTCGGCAAATAGCTTAAATTTTTGATCAAGATTGCCACACTCTTGAGTAATATATCTACTGATAGGTTGTTTAACGGAGTTTCGTTCACAGTTTTGTTAGGAATAGAGTGCGCACCCTGGTGGTGGAATCTAGAACTAACATAACGCGATTTTGTTAAAATTAGGAAATCTAACAATGCGATCTGTTTTAAACTTTAAGGTTGTTTATAACACATGATAAATAAATATAAAAAGTAATGGCGCGTCACATTTCGGGGGGGGGGGGATAGAGGGGAGGGGCAGAACAAAATTAGAAAATATAACAGGGTGATTTGTTTGAAATTTTAAGATAGTTTATAACACATAATAAAAAATTTTTAAATGATGAATGTCAAAAATTGGGGGGGGGGGGGGGGGTGAGGTGAGCGCGTTTTTCGGACCCGGTGGACAAAGTGGGGGGGGGTACACCTATACGGTGCTGTAGGCAGCGGGAATCCGGTTCGCGGTTCGTTCGCTTCGAGATTTCATATTAGGAGGAACCCGCTAGTTACTAGCTATACTGTTAAAGATTTCCAAGCAATATACATGTGCGTCCACTATCCTTCTAAGACAGTAAAATTAATTGATTTTTAATTCTTCTGAGAATTTCTTCTGAATTTTCACGTCTTGCAGCGACGATTTTTTTTTTTTTTTAAATAAAAGAACTTTAATAAACTTTGCTAGTTACATTATTAAACTCAAATTGTAAGAATACTAAATCGGTTCTTATGGTAACGTGAATTATGTCCCTGAAAATTTAAATTTTAAATCATGCTGGAAGAAAATCACAATGATTTAATTACAGGGACAGTCAAAAGTTTTCCGTTACATTACGGCCAATGGAAAAAAATATTTCAAGTGCATTTTAAGGATGTTACAGACTTTCTAACAGAATGAAATTGATATGCACTTATGAAGTGCACTGTTACAGTACAAGCGCACCACATTTGCCACGTTTGACGCGCAATTTCCAACTTGTATTTAACCGAGACCTTTCTTAAAAAATAAATTTAAATAAAATCTAAATTACGATATTAGTAAATTTACATCTTAAAACTAATAATTTAAAAGTTAAAAACTTTATTATTTGAGATTTGACTCAAAGGTCTGTAATAGCTTACGACTGGGCCCCTGACTTTGTCTACCCTTTAAATGTGAGATATGAACGATGGTCGCTACGGCTCTGCTGATTCGCTAAGTTTTGAAAGTAATATTTTTGAGCTTATCTGTGCGAATCTGTGACTATCGAAATATCGATTCAAGTATCGATTCTAGAATTTGGGAATCGATTCTTATTGTGATCGATTCAGTTTTATACGATGTCGATTTTAATCGATTCCTGAATTTTCCAGAATCGCCCATCACTAGCCCGCAGTTTCTGTATGTATGTATGTACGTACATACGTAACGCGATAACTCTCGATAGAAATATCCGATTTGCTTCAATTTTTTTTCTAGGTTCATTCTCATAAGGCGCTTCCCTGATTAGTTTTGGGGGTTCATTGGTTAAGCATAAAGGAGGGGGTACGGGGGGTATTCCCCCCACTTAGATAAATGGGTTTTTCATGCAGAAATATCACATTTGCTTCAATTTTGGTATACCGGTTAATTCTGATAAGACGCTTCCCTGATTAAATTTGGAGGTTCATTATTTAAGTATAAAGGGAGGAACAGGGGATAACCCCCCTTAATTTAGATATATGGGTTTTTCTATCTGATTTGCTTCAAATTTGGTAACTAGTTTATTCTGATAACGCGCTTCCCTGATGAGATTTGGAGGCTTATTGTTTAAGTATAGAGATGTGACGGGGGGGGGGGGGCGATTCCCCCTTAATTTATTTTTCGAAAGGCATTCTTTGAAGTAAGAGTATAAAATACAATTAGTATGAATAGACTGTGAGCTCAATGCCATCAGTTTAACTCGATACTTTTCTTTTTTATTTATAATTGTTTAGTGAGTGTACTCTGCATGTCAGCGAATGAGTCAATAACTGTTTATGGTTTTTAGATTACTGCTGGGAAAATATATATATATATATATATAATCACGGAATGTACTTTTATTTATTTGTTAACCAGAGAAAAGTATGTTATTTCATTCTTAATGGTTCTAGGATGAGAACTTTTTTTTCTTTTTTTCTTAACAGCTAAATATTTGGTAAACATTAAAAAAAAAGATATTTATACACTGTAAATGAGATAAGGAGATATATATTTTAAAAAGGGAAAGAAATTTTAGTTAAATATATTATTAAAAGGAGAATTTTGATTATTAATTGGGGGATAATTAGTATGTGATACTTGGTTAATTACATTCATCACAGCTATTTTAAAAGAAGATTTGCAATATTTGCATTTCCCCCACACTTATAGAAGACCCTAAAAAGACTGAAAAACCATTTAAATTTTTAAATAAATTTAGAGCCTTCAAAATTTCGCTCATCTGCGCATTTTTAAGAATGACGTTTATAGGAAGAAAGTTCCCATCTGTTTGGTTAAAGAAATAAGAGTTAGAGTAGAAAGTACATCTTTTCCGGATGAAAAAAAAAAAATCATTTCTTTCTTTTTTTATATCTGACCGAGATCTTTTTTTAAAGATAAATTTAAATATAATATAAATTATTATCAAAATTACATCTTAAAAATAATAATTTTAAAAGTTAAAAAACCTTATTTTTTGACTCAAAAGGTCTGTAGTAGCTTACTTCTGGGCCGCTAACATTGTCTATGGCCCACATAAATGGAGGTGAGGGATAGTCGCTACAGCCCTGTTGATTCGCTACGTTTTGGAATTACTATTTTTCGGCTTATCTGTGTGAATCTGTGAACATCGAAATATCGATTCAAGTATCGATTCTAGAATTTGGGAATCGATTCTTATTGCGATCGATTCTGTTTTATACGATGTCGATTTTAATCGATTCTCAAATTTCCCAGAATCGCCCATCACTATTGCACTGCATTAATAATTTATAACGATTTTTTTATTTTCTTCTATCTTTACAAGAGGAATATTGGATTGTGAAATTTTTCGGATTACGGTTTTCGACGGAATTACACGTTTTAGGGGTCAAAGATCCCGAAAAACATGTTTTTAGAAAATGTCTATCTGCGAGTTTGGCTCTCTGTCTGTCCGTCTGTGTGTATATGACAAAAATATTATTAGCGCGCTATCTCAAGAACTACTGAAAGGAATTTAATAAAATTTTAGATTCTGTTAGTCCTTGATATAAATTGATGCTGATTACTTTTTGGTGTAAATCGCCCAACAGGTGGCACTGCTATACTGCACTTTTCAGAATTTCCATTATAGCTGTATCTCAACAACTAAACCACGGCTTTTCATAAAACTTTAGATTCAGTTTGTCCTTGATACAATTTTGTGTTGATTACGTTTTGGTGTGAATCGCCCAACAGGTGGCGCTGCTATGCTGTATTTTTCCCGATTTTTGTAATAGATATATCTCAAGAACTAATTCATGAATTTTCATCAAACTTAAAATTCAGTTAGAAGTTGACATAAATTGTTACAGATTAGATTTTGGTGTAAATTACCTAATCGGTGGCGCTGCAATGATGCATTTTTGAGGAAGCATTAACATCTTTGAGATAGAAAAATTTTTGGGATTGTCATATCCAACTAGATTTCGTTTATTATTGTACGAACGATGCCGAATACTTTTCATTTAGTAAATATTTTCCATATTTAAATAAATAAATGTATGAAAATAGTCAATTAATCAATCACTTTATTACATATACAACTTCATACATTACATACATTCGAAAGCAATAAAGTATTGATTATTGTAGAAAGGACGAAACTATCAGGCAAACGTGTACAGTCGTGGAAAAAAAAAGTAAACAATTCTACTAACTCCTCAGCAAATTATCGTAGACGAAAGTTACTGGTACCGAACGATTGGAAATAAAGTCTACTTTTAAATGACGTATACAAAATTTACTTAGAGGGCCATCTACATATTAAAACGAATCCGAACTTCATTTTTTTTCAATAGCAATACCCAATTTTCACGAGATATTTCAAATCTTTGGTTCAAACTATGCCTAGACACCAAATTTCAAGTCATTTGAATGATAAGTTTTTGAATTATAAACATTCAGAATTTAGTGCTTCTAATGTTAAATTACATTTTCATATTTTTGTTTATAACTTCTGAAATTATGATCCTAATGTTTTACTTTTTTCTGTAGCAATAATACTACATAAATACATAGAAATACATAGAATACACATAAATACATAGAATTTGCAATTTTTATAACTTTCTGATATGAATTATGAAATTAATATTCAAAAAAATTATGAATTGCAATCTACAATTTTTTTGATGGATTCAGATTTATTAAGTCCTGCTTTATGGAAATACAAAATTTCACATTTTTCTTCCGAGTAGTTTTTAAATTATGCTTAAAAAACAGCAAAATGATGGTTTAAGGGACCGTCTATGATAGAAGTGACTAAATATTTTGAAATTTCTTGCTATACTGTAATCTAACAGGCTTAATTGACTGCCTAAGGTGCCTTGATCAAGAAGGGAGCTCTCTCGGTTAACAATCGAGTACCGAACTTCAATTTGGATACAGCCCTTAAAATATGCTCGTTTTAAAATAATTAATTTCTCGGAAACTTATGGTACGAATTGCATAAAAATTTGTTTTTAGACTAATTGAAGGGTGTAGAGTTCATTTATTCTTTCAGAATTGTGTTCTGCTATTGGAAAAACAAAATTATGGTTCGTTTTAATATGTAGATGGCCCCCTAAGCAAATTTTATGTACACCATTTAAAAGTAGACTTTATTTCCAATCGTTCGGTACCAGTAACTTTCTTCTACGATAATTTGTTGAGGAGTTAGTAGGGGGTGTTTACTTTTTTTTTTTCCACGACTGTACATGTGCCGAATGGCATGACGGAATAGGCGTATAAAGCCACCACACAAAAATTGAGAATTTGTTTTTGCATAGCAGAATATTTTCATATAATTTACGTAAACAGACTTAAAACATAACAATTTTTGCAACAGTAATTATGTTTCTTATTACTATATAAGTTTGAAACAAAATTTGTCTTATTGTAACCAGAATTTCTCTTATTGTAACCAAATTATTTTCAATTTAGCCAGTTTGTTTATGTTTTATCAGTTGTTCTTTTGTCTGATGCGTTTCTCTATATAAGACGTTAGGTACCCGTATGATACAGTGGTGGTCAAAATTATAAGGACAAGGGAATAATCGTCAAATCTTGGCTACATTTGGGCGGAAACTTATGCAAATTTAATGGATGGAAACTAAAAGAAAAATGAAGAATATTTTTATAAGTTTTTATGGAAATAAGTGGAAAATCCATATTCATAAAATATATTATGGATTTATACAGCCATCTGATATGGACAAAATTATAAGAACAACTGTATTTGTGTGTTCTAAAAAGTAAAATTTTCATGTTTGTTGCTCTGCGCATGGAACTCAGCGACGATATAAATGCGTAGTAAGCGTTTGGGATCGTCATATTCTGTTTTTCAGTCATGCCGCTAGGTACAAAGCTTTCGGAGTTTGAGAAAGGGAAAGTGGATGCATTTAAAAGTTCAGGTCTTTCTGTACGCAAAATTGCGACAAAGCTTAACAGATCAAGAACGGTCATTTACAATTATCTTAAAAATCCCGGTAAATATGGACGGCAAAGGCATACAGGTAGGCCATCTTCTGTTTCTGTATGGGAGAAAAGAATGATAATAAGGCGTTCTTGCTCCAAAAAATAAAGGTCAACACAAATGAAACGTGAATTGAACTTAGAATGGAGTGCTCGAACTGTTCGACGTGTTTTACCAAAAGAAAAAAAGGTTCGGTATGGTAAATATATGTCACGACCGCCTCTTACAAAAGTTCATAAGAAACTGAGGATGGAGTTTGCCAAAAAATGCATTACTATGGGTAAAAAAGTAGGATGATGTTGTCTTTTCAGATGAGAAAAAGTTTAATTTGGATGGACCAGATGGTTTTCGCTACTTCTGGTATGATCTCCATAGAGAATAAGAAATTTTCTCAAAGCGTGCATTTGGAGGTGGTTCAATAATGGTCTCGGGAGGTATCGCAACTGGTGGAACTACTCCAATAGTTTTTGTGCAGGGTAGCATAAACTCTGAGAGTTATTTTGATGTATTGGGCGATAATCTTTTACCGGAAGCACCGTTAATAACGAGTGGAGACTATTTTTACTAGCAGGACAATGCCTCAGTACATGTTTCCCAAACTTCAAAATCGTGGTTTGTTGCTAATTTCGTGAAACTACTTCATTGGCCGGACAGAAGCCCTGATCTGAATCCAATTGAAAATCTCTGTGGGGTATTCTGGCACACGAAGTATACAAAAATAGTATACAATATGAAAACAAGCAAGAACTCATGTTCTCCACCGAAAAAGCCTGGTCAAAAATTTCCAAGAACGTTCTTACGGAACTGTCAAACTCCATGACGTCAAGACTGATCAAAGTGAATGAGAAGAAGGGGGAGATTATTAATTATTAGTGTGTTTCAGGCAAAAACATTCATTGTCCTTATAATTTTGTCCAATTTTTACAATGGCATATTTTGTTAATTATGGCAAAACATTCATATTTTGCATTTTCCAATGTTTTGCATTATATAATGATTTCTAGCATAAAAAAGCATTTTATGTATAAATTTCACTTTAATTAGTTCAGAAATAATTTTTTTCTGTGCAATTTTCAATTGTTCTTATAATTCTGACCACCACTGTAGTTCATTACTTAAGGAAACAAAATAGCAACAGCTGGATTTTTGCTCATTTATAATAAATGTAATTTATAATTTCCATATATTTTACCTGGATTTGAAATGGAAAAATTAATTACGCAATTTATTTTTAATGTTTAATTTCATACTACAAGGACTGTTACCTTGTAAATAAATAAATGAATGTTATCTGTTATACCCCCACCCCACCCCCCTCCCCTCTGAAAATAGAAATTTTAACTGGTTCGGTTAGCTAAGCAAATATTTAAAGAATCTATACGCATCGATAAATGCGCAAGCGAAGTATTTTAAATAATTGTTTATATTAGCTAAACAAATATTTAAAGAAACAATGCGCATTACGTACTGCCGAGAAAGTAGAGATAAAATTAAATAATGATTATTTTTTATTTCGCTTACAGCGTAGTAACAATGATTATTTTTTTCTTATCTCTTTTAATATATGTCGAGGAAATCATTTCATTTACCATGTCAAAACTGTAGATTTTGCTCTTTTTGAATTTTTTTTAATTATAATAAATTTTATAATCTGCATTAAAAATAAAATACGGTAGAAATATTTCTTTTAAAATATCTTTTTATGTGAAGAAGCGGAGATTTAAAGATTATATCATTCTTTTTTCACGTTCCTGCTGTAGTCATGAATTCATTTAGAGGTTATTTGGTTACCAATAAAAGAGACAGATTTTCTAGAAATGCAATATGGATTTTAAAGGAAATAATAAAGAAGAAAGCCATTTTTTTTTTTTAATGGAAGCTCATGTTATTTTATATCTGAAACATTATTCCAGCTTTAAAATAATCGGTACTTGTTAGTTATCGCGTCGACCAAATTACTATCGCCAAATTGTAAGATTAAATGCCAATAATGGTTGATCGTAAATATCACATTCACTTGAAAACATGTGTTTACGTCATCCAGGGATTTTTATTTGGACGTTTTTTTTATTTTTATTAATGTTATACTAATTTATTTGTTCTTTTGTTATTTAAAATAAAAATTATGTCAATTTGTGTAATTTGACGGGTGATTTGGCGATTTATATAATTTGGCGAAATTGCTCGACGGGATAACTAACAAGTACTAAATAATCATATTGTTATAGTATAATAATGCAGTTGAAAATATAAAGGGGCTTTTGTTATATTGTATATACAGAAATATACTTTAAAAAGAAAATAAATACACGATGTGCTATATGGGTATCCTTTTCTATGGAATAAAAGATTTACGGTGGATAATTCCGACTACGGCCTTAAAAAAGAAAAAGAAAAGAAAAAAATGGAAGTATTTTAAACAATATGAATCTTTTCCGCAATTTATAGTCTGTTTTTTTTTTTTTTTTTTTTTTTTTTTTTCAGGAAGTAAAGAAAAGAACAGGAGGGCCATTCCATGAGAAACTTCCACGACATCTTCATTCGCCTTCCTGTTTCAAAATGGCGGCCATTTAAAAAAAAAATTAATTTTAAAAATTCAAAAGTGATGTGAATAAATTACTGAAAAATATTTTTTCTTATGAGTTTGACCTTAATACAACGATTCCAGAGCATACTTTGTTTCGTCTTTATCTTAAAAAATGGCTCATATATAGCATTTGAAATTCTAGGGTGGCTCACATTCTGGAACAACCTAATTTTCATCCAGCTGTAACTTTCGTATTTATAAACTGATTTGGGTGAGATTGATTGTATGCATGGTACATACCAATGTCTCGACCGAGTTTGTTGACCAGCTTCATCCGCCATCTTGTTTCAAAATGGCAGCCATTTGCACCGTGCACTGTCGCGCAATGCTTAAATATTATTAATATCCGTCCGTTAGCTGCAAATTCTCGCCAAGCTTGGCGAAATATCGCCAAATTTGGCAACCAAAAATAAGTAACCATAAATGATGTCAACTTGGCTAGAGTTTACTAATTTGGCGCAATTCTCTTTCAAATTCAGTTTTGACGAATGTTTTCTTATTGGGTTTGTCGCATTTTAGCTTCTGAAAATTTGAGTAAAATTAGCTTCGAGTAAAACTTGCAAAATTTTAAAACCAAGAAATATGAAAGTTACCTCTTCCTCCCGGCACTGACCGAAAGGACTTTTTATGTATTCGCTTCATACAAAATAAAAACACATCTGATGCTTCCGTAAATTCTTTAACTAGTTGTTTTCTCCGTCATCTCTATCAACCATTCATTTCGTGAGCAATATGCTATTTTAAGAATTAATCAGGAACATTCGTACACTTTCATTTTAAAAATCTGACTTCTAAAAAAATTGAGATGAACTAATTATTTTAACATTTTTAACTGAAGTGTTTGATACAGGATAAATTAAAAAAGACATAATTCTACTTAATTATAAATATCCTAGAGGTTTTAGTCGGGTATAACGGCTTTTTTAACACTTTCCAACATAGTTGAAAAGTGTTTATGACTTTGTCATAACTATATGATTTTGTCATATGACTTTGTCATCCATTTGTGACTTTGTGGTTATGGTTTGTCTGTCTGTCCGTGGTTGAACTCGCGTAAATATACTCGGATTGACATGTAATTGATATACGTTATTGAGGTTTCCGATGGCATGTACGGTAAGGAAACTGAAGTGTGTAGCATTGATAGTTTATTTTCAGGGTCACTCAAAAGTAATCCACTGAATTACGGTCTGTGGGAGAAAATCATTGGTGGTGTATTTAATAATGTTGCACAACTTTAAACATAATGAAATTTATATACTTTATTGAAATGCACTATAAGATGGTTACTATAGAATATGCTGTCAGTAGCACTTACAGTACGCGTACAGGGAAACTCAAAAGTATTCCGTTATATTATGGTCTATGAAGAAAAATCATTTGTGGTGTATTTTATTAGAGTTACATATTTTAAACATAATGAAATTTTTATACAATATTGAGTTGCATTAGAAGTTTTCGACGTATTTTCTTCTTAATGCGACGTTTATGCTACAAACATGATGAATTGATATGAATTGCTGAGGTTCACTAAAACATGCTTTCTATAGAATATGGCGTGCAAAGCATTAATCATTCCTTTATACGGTCACACAAAAGAGTTCTGTTATGTAATGGTCTATGGGGGAAAAACTATTAGCAACATATTTTATTTTTGTTGCGCTATTTCAAGCATTATGCAGTCGATATACATTAGTGAGGTTTACTACAGTCAGATATTTCCTGTAGAATATTTTGTGCATATCACACTTTGTTCATTTAAAGGGGCGTACAAAAGATTTCGGAGGCTGTACTGTATGTGAAGTACTGTCTATTAGTGATAATTGCTGCAATTTCGTTTTCTGTTATGATATGTCTTTTTAAGTTTAGCTAAATTTTGCATATTACAGGGTATATATAAATGCATATCTAGGGCTACATAAAAGAATTCTTAAGCATTACTGAATATGAGTGAATTCCTTAAAGCTGCTTTTTAATTGAGTTATGCATTTTCAAGCTAAACTACATTTAGCGATACACTAAGAGATATTTGTTGCATATAAATAAAATCATGTACAAGGTTACGCAAAAAAACTAGATACATGACTGCCTATGGATAGAAATTCCTGGAAATGTGATTTCAGTAAATTGAAGCATGTTTTTGCCTGAATACATTTCAGCTTAATATGTGGCATGTATAAAAATTTGTAGGAAATATACAGGGCTTCACAAAACAA
Source organism: Maratus speciosus (assembly GCA_963932465.1). Lineage (NCBI taxonomy): Eukaryota > Metazoa > Arthropoda > Arachnida > Araneae > Salticidae > Maratus > Maratus speciosus. Next base: position 75,555,475 of record OZ010792.1, read on the forward strand.
TTAAAGTGCGTTTTTGTCCATTGTTAGAAATTACTTAAGGTGAATTTTCAATTGTGTTATACATTTTAGCATACTTTGTAGAACAAGCACAAATCTATAGATCATATTTATAGCTCCACAAAAGAATTAAGTATCTTTCCGTCTATGTGCAGTAATTATTGAAATTTGGTATTCAATTGTGTTATACGTTTTCTAAATAGTTTACTTAGGTTACTAATGTATACTTGTTAAAGTTTTCTGGAAGTGTTGGAAAGTGTTTTATAATCTATGCTTGACGCATGTTTTTTCTTTCTTGTTTTTTCAAGTGAAGAGCAGTTGCACGAGAGTAGCTCTAAATTAGCAATGTAGTATGTATCCAATCGAAAAAGTGCAGATCATTGACAGTCGATGGAAATTTTCTTGCCGATTGCACAAAACATTTTTCTGGAAAACAAGTAGACATACCTCAAGATTGAGCGTGAAAGTAAAAAAAATCGATCATTCTGAAATTGTGTCTCCTATCACGGTACGATTTACTTTGAAAGCTCATCTGTAAAGTAGCAGAAAGTGAAAAATCCCCATCTAAGTTTCATAATTTTCTGGGGAGAATAATTTTTCTGAACTTACGAAATGTAAATCACCTTTTTATGTAGAATACGAACGAAATAACATGCCGCTCAAAATTACATTTTTCATAAGTTTATTTTGATTCAAAATAGTCTATTTTGAGAATTGCTATTGACCTCTGAAGTAAAACATTCTTTGCAAATGCAATATAACGCACCGTATGCATTACCCTGTGTTAATTAGTGTGAAAAATTTTATCCAATTTACTTCTATCGCTCATAAAACAAACATATAATTAGATGTTCAGTGCAAGTTATCATCTAAATAGTATTTTCCAAAGAAATCTCAAATGTTACATAGTAAATTATTAACAATGTATTTAATATTAAAAATAATTTAATTAAACATATTAACTGAAATTAGTTAATCATAAAGGTAAGTTGTTAAAAACATATAAATTGATAACAAACTAATTTAAAAATAACGAATTTAATAAATACTCTTATACCTTTGTTGTTTTATTTATTTAAATTAGTAGTTTACTTAGAATGATTATTTAACAACATCCCTTGTGTATTAATCACCAATCACCTCGTGATTGATTCACAAGGTAGATTTTACTTACCACGAATCGCACTCCTGATTGAATCACAAGGTAGATTTTACTTACCACGAATCGCACTCGTGATTGAATCACAAGACAATGTTTACTCAGGGCTCGAAGAGCTGCTAAATTTTGCTACATTTCTTACCACTATTTCAAAGTAAACATTTTTCTGGTAGATTTCTTCAACTTCTGCAGTGAAAGACTGCAAGAGTACAATAAAGATACCATTTTAATATAGCAGTAGCAAAATGAGAAACTTTTACGAACGCTGCGACTCTTGGTTTCCTTTACACGAGTCACACACGTGATAATTGCACAGGGGATTAATATCTTGTACAATTTCATCTTTTTATGTGAATACATACGGGTATATGGAGTCAATTCTAAACATTATACTCGGTGCCTAACTTGGCTCTCTAAGCCGCATATGTAAGATTTTTATAAAATCAAACAGCGTGGTGAACGGAGCAGTGAAATGCGTAAATAGATTATGAACATGAGAATGCTTTTGATAATATGAAGACATGAATGCAATTCACCAATATACATTCTATGTTAAATTGTTTCGAAGAAGAAGGATTATGCACGCTTTGCGAGTATTGGAAGAAATTAAAGTTTCTGCAAAACTTTTCTTCTTCCGTGGAGAAAATTGATCTGGAGCTTTCCATTTAATAATAAATGGAAGGATAAGGATGCGCAGTAGCGGGCACATTTATCTCTCGTATCAATATATTTTGTTCACGTTTATTGCACTAATATTTTTACGCCGAGAAATAAAAAGGATGTCTTCAGATTTAACTTCGCCGATTGGAATATCAGCTTGCAAGATAACAGACATGTTTCCTGTTATGCACGAATTCTCGATTTAAACATTACCAACGAGAAAGTTAAACTGGAGATAATTTATCGCATTTAAAAGAGTCAACTGAAAACTATATCAAAATTATTTCTCTGAAATCATGGATGGAATCTTGTGTAATTTTTAATTAATTTTTGTATTAATAATTATTCAAAGAAGTTATAAAATCATACGCACTTAATTATCCTTAAATGAAAAATTGACAAAATTGTTTTGAAATTTCGCACAATTTCCATACATAAATTGTATAATTGTCCCAGTTTTGCACAAAAATCGAAAATACGTCACTGCCTTTTAAAAAACTGGCAGCTGTTATTCAGAGACTAACAAGAATATTTACAGGTAGGTACAACCATAAGTTTCGAATCTTTATTAAAATAAAACAAAGATTTCTGTTTAACAGTGAATTAGTGTAGTATAAATGTTAGAAACATTTTAGATTTTTCGATATAAATGGTAATTCAAAATTTCAATTTGTTATCCTCCAATATGTATAAATTATGACTTGAATGGCTATAGTATGTATTTCGAGTGAAACCACAATGCATGATGTATTGAAAGAGAACTTATCATCACTCTTACTTTTTTGAAAGAACGCATAAGAAATCAACATATTATCAATCAACATATTACAGCGATTTAAAAAATAAATCGTACATCTATTTATATAAAATTCAAGTATCTGTGTGTCCCTTACAATTCCGGTAGGACCGTAATGAGTAATGAGTAATTGTTGAAAATTGCTAATGCAGGGATACCACAGTAGCGCCAAATTTTGACCATCTTGGCGAAATATCGCCAAATTTGGCGACAAAGGTAGGTTGTCATATATGAAGCCAACTTGGCGATAGCTAGTTAATTTGGCTAAATTCCCATTTAAAACCATTAATATTTCATAATCGAGGTCACCGCAATATAATTTAAACTCCGTGCTTTTAAGAGTTTTTTTTTTTTTTTTTTTTTTTTTTTTTTTTTTTTTTTAAATCTATGGGTGAGAATTTAAAATGTAATATAAGAAAATGTACGTCTTTACATCTTCATTCCGATGCTACTGATAACATAACAGCGAACAGACGGCGCTGTACTGTCTGAGCTCCTAACTGTCCGATTTTAATGTACTTTAGGTAATTTTCCAGTATAGAGGCCTTAACGCGACAGAGAAAATGAAATTTGGCAACATGTTTTCAAGCAACTTATTCACTGTTTCATATACACAAGTAATTTTTCAATATTTATGCAATTTATTTAATATAAAGAAGTCATTTAACTATTTTTGTATACAAACTGAAGTAAATTGTATATAAAAAAACGACAATAATATAGATATAAAAAAAATGTTTATAGATTATATAAATAAATTTAAAAGTTCATTCAGTTTGTTTTCATAACTATTTGTATCATTTGGCAAAAAATCTCACTTCTGAAGCCCAAATTATGACAAATTTTTAAAAAGTGCGCAAACGCCCCTATACTGGATAAGTACCGCGCTTTACATAGTGGGATACAAAAATTAAATTCGCGGTACTTTTCCAGTTTAGGGGCCTTGGCGAAGAGGGAAAATTAGCAACATATTTTCTGGCAACCTATTCGCTATTTCATTTCATATACGCACGCATTTTCTTTACAATATTTATACAATTTATTTAGTATAAAAAAGCCATATCTAATTTTATAATATAGATATATCACGTGTAATCCGCAAAAAGCCTCAAATCCGCACGATACTTGCAGCCAAGCTGTGCGAATTAGTGGTCGTCTACTGTATTACAGTTTTTTATAAATGAGTTTCGTTTTTAAAATCTGTTATTTTCATCTATCACACAAGTGATAAACAACTGACAAGTGAAACAAGTGGAACAAGTGAGAAAAACTCATATTCTTGCACATGTGTTGTATATTTCTTTATTTCTTATATTCCATCATTTTTGACGGGCTATCTTTCTAGTTAATTTATATTGTGTATATTTTCAATGTATAAAATCGTACTTATGCATATTAACAATGTAACCCAATTTCATGGCAATTGGTCCTTTTTTACGAAAGTTCAAGTCTTGACAGTCCATTTTTTTATTCAGATTGCTTCATTAACACCTCTTTTTATTAGTAACAATGTTTGTTTTTTTGTTGTTTGTTTGTTTGACAGATAAATTAAGGCAAGTTATACTATTTCAAAAAAGTGGTACGATCCAGCAATATGATTTTTTCTAACTAGCGCACTGACAATACTGACCAAACGGACCAAGCAAACAAATATAATTTGTGTTTTTCTAAAATTTACACAAGTTCGTAAAAAAAGAATTCAAAGTTATAGCGTCGTTCGAAAGTTATGCTTGAATATACATATATTGAAAATGTATTGTCGAGCTGTAGAACTTTCTTTATTTCAAACCTATTAAAAACCGACAAATTGTCTTTCAAATACATGCCGCGAATGATTTATATCAATCATATATTATGCACTTCGAAAGGATAAAAATGAATTTCAACACTTAGCAACAAAGTTGAAAAGTGTTTAACGATTTCGGTTTGTCTTTCCGTCTGCACGCGCTCTAACTCTTGTAAATATACTCGGATTGCCTTGAAATTTTTGGATGCTATTGACGTTTACCATAGCACGATCCCTATTTCAAATGAAGTTTGTAGCATGTATAGTTTATCTACAGGGACAGTCAAATGTATTCCGTTACATTACAGCCGATGGAAAAAAATCATTTCCAATTATTTTTAATGATGTTAAACGCATCCAAACATAACAAAATTTATATGCATTTATAAAGTGCACTAAAATGCACTAAATTATTTCGGCTCTTTTTTCCTTTTCCATGCAAATACCACTGGATTTTTTTTTCTATTGAGCTTCTTAAAAAATAGGTCTTAAAACATTTCAATGTAAAAAAAACTGTATTTATAATCGATTTAATGTACAAAAATAAACTAAAACTATCGTATACTTATTTCAAAAACGACATAACTAGAGAAAAATAAAGAATTTCAGGAAAAAAGTAATTGCTGATATTTGTTTCTTTTTGCTAAATCAACGAATTCTCTTTTATAGTGTGTGTGTATTAACTTTTTCGGGACTAATGATGCATATATCGTCGGTACCATGTCAAACTATTTAATGGGAAAACTGTGGACTGCTTTTTAAAAATTCAGAATCCTTTAATGACACCACTTTTCTGAAATGGTAAAATTCCCCTTGTATTCACCTTAATTAATATGTCCTTAAATAAGGTTAAATAAGGTGAATTTTACTATTTCAAAAAAGTGGTACCAATCAAGAAGTTTGAATTTTATGAAAGTAACCCACTGTTTTCACATTGGATATTTTGACATGGTACAGGCGATATGCATCGTCAAAAGGTGCATGCGGAATTTGTTTTTGGCACCATTAATAAATAGAATTAATATTTGTCTTGTTTACTTAGAGCATTCTTTGGTATTTCATAAGTGAATGGTACTGTTTAAAAAATGCGGTCCCAACCTAATAAAATTTGTGTAAGGGATGCCGTGTCGAAAAGGTTAATGATATGACTCGGGAAATATTTTGTTTAGATACGTTTTAATTTTTACTTGCATTCCCTTTACTATTATTATTAGCACTTAGAACAGAAAATTTGGTAAACTTTTAAAAACGCATGCTGCAGCAAACTTAAATACATCATAGTGGTACGTTCATCCGTGAGATAAATATATATATTTTATAAATACATATGCTAAAGCTGATTACAGTACACGTAAATACTTAAAAAAACGTTTTAATAACCAGACCTTCTAGTTTAATACACACTAACGGTAACATCTCAAGATCAGTAATGATACAATAAAATAATTTCGTAAAAAAATTGTGAAATATGTACTTTTTAAACTATCATCACCATATATCAGTAAATGCAGCATCAAATATAGCAGATATCAAATACAACCAGAAAACTAGAGCTTTAGCCCGACTACATATCGTAAGAAACTTTACTAATTAATTTTAAAAACAGTAAAATAATGTATCCATCAAGATTTTATTCAATATCCATTGTACATGAATCAATAGAAATCTATATTAGTGAGAACATATGCAATGAATTAGCCTCTTTCAGTTACTTACCATTGGAGTGAGATGCTTAATAAATTTTAAAATATTATAAAACAAATCATGTCTAAGATGATCATTTTTAGCTCACAGGCTATCAAAATCTGAGAGTTAATGTACCCGCAGGTTCTGTATGTATGTACGTATGTACGTAACGCGATAACTCCTGATAGAAATATCCGATTTGCTTCAAATTTTTTTCTGGGTTCATTCTGATAAGGCGCTTCTCTGATTAGTTTTAGGGGTTCATTGATTAAGTATAAAGGGGGGAACGGGGCTAACCCGGCCCCTTAATTTAGATAAATTTGTTTTTCATGCAGAATTATCAGATTCGCTTCAAATTTGGTATACTTGTTTATTCTGATAAGGCGCTTCCCTGATTAGATTTGGGAGTCCATTATTTAAGTATAAAGAAGGTAACGGGGGCCGAATAACCCCTTAATTTAGATAAATGTTTTTTTCTACCCGATTTGCTTCAAATTTGGTATACCGTTTTATTCTGATAAGGCTCTTCTCCGATTAGATTTGGAGGTTCATTGGTTAAGCATAAACGCGAGAACGGAGGGCTAATACCTACTTAATTTAGATAAATGGCTTTTTCTATCCAATTTGCTTCAAATTTGGTATACCGTTTTATTCTGATAAGGCACTTCCCTGATGATATTTGGAGGCTCACTGATTAAGTATGAAGATGGGAAACGGGGGCGGGTAATACCCCTTAATTTATTTTTCGAGGGGCATTTGTCTTTGAAATAAGAGTATAACATACAAATAGTGTGAATAGCCTGTGAGCTCAATGCCATCAGTTTAACTGGGCACTTTTCCCTTTATTAATAAAGCACCCGATTCTGTTATACATATCTTTTTTATAAAGTATGTATCGATTTTTTTTCTTTTTTTAGAAAATAGTTTATTTCATCTGTGCTGATCTTGACAATGACACTGCCTGTGTGTATGTAAATAGTATTTTTCTTCATTAAAAGGTTTTTTAAGCTTTTATTTTTTACTGTAATCAATTTTATTATATATGTTGCATAAAAATTTTACTTTTATTATTCATTTAAATTATTCTAAATTGCCGGCGTATTCATTATTTCCCTATTTCTTAATACTCTCTATTATTTATTTCTAGTTAAATTTCTATAAAATTAAAACGCGTGTCTTAATAATAGTGTTATTCAAAAACTTAATCTAAACTTTTAATCCCTTCATTAATTTTTATCAGCTACAAACTGTAAAATTCTGACCGCAGTTACTTTATTTTTCGAATGTTTATAAAAGCCATTTTTACATTTTAATTTTATCATCTCACTTTCCCACCAGCCTGGCTAGCGTCAGCCGAATCACATTGGAATCCATCTGTCAGCAGAGCCTGGATTCATTAATATGACGTTCCTTGCTCGCCCTCCATTGGTTGAGTGACAGATCGCAGTTTCTTTCGTGTCTCGCTCATTGAATTTGTTTGATTAGTCTGAAGTTTACTTTTCAATCGGGATTCCTCCGCGTATTTTGATAAAATGCTCGAGCATGAGCTCAGAAAAAAAGATTTTTTTGCTGTTTGATTGGTTATCTAAGCCGTTACCTAGTGTCCAAAGTCACGTAGAATATTTAAATCGTTCTTTAAAATCTTTTTCGCATGAATAATTAGTTCGTGCTCAAGCATGATGGCTCTGACAAATTCTCACACTGTGGAAATTATTTACGTTGATATGTTGTGATGAAATAAACAATTTCCAATGACTCCAGCCTATGTTTTATTGAAAAAACCCTGTATTTCTTCATCCTTTTTTCACCACTCATGCGGCCTAATCTACCTTGATTACAATCAATCATGAATCAATGGTTGTTTGATTAGACTTCACCAATCTCATCACTATCAACAATCGATAGAGCTGATTAAATAAGTCAACTGGAGTATTCTATCTGTCCACATTGCTAAATTTCTACAGTGTTAACACCTCCAATAGCGATGCTTGCACTAAGTGGTATGACTGTTGTACAACTTTACCAATGGCTGATTAATATATAGTACTAATCCAGCAATATGTCGTAAAAAGCACGACGTGATTGTTCGACTTAACCCATTTATTTGCTACGTAATATATATATTTATTTATTTTAATGATAGTAAGTGATTTTTTCTTTTATACTTCATAGTTTTTTTATGTTTCTGAAAAAGGTTTCCAATAATGCCTGATGGAGTCATCTAACCAAATATAAAATTAGATTATAGAACAGTATTAAACGCAATCAGTAAAGCCTAGAAAACCCGACTAATTTGTTTTTATACAAACAATCACAATTACTTTTTTCGAAGATTGAAAATATAATCAATATTCGTCATTTCTATTTAGATACTGCCTCCTCATAAAAACACTGAGTTAATGAAGATAGTGATGTCCTTTATTTAGAATAACATACATGTCATTAATTACCGAGCTATTTATTTCTCTTCCAGGAATAAATATTCGATTAAATAAGAATTTGCGTTTGTCCTAATCTTTCCACAAAAGTCGTTTCCCATCATGTCCAGAATAACAAGATCCGACTTTGTGGCGCCTAATTCATAGAACATTGTTAGACGGAAATAAATAGAAACGGTCAGTGCTGTTTTTTAGCCATTTGTAATTAGTTTTATTTGGTTTCTTTTTTCTTCCGCTTGGGAATTTTTTTTTTATTCTTTACAATTTCGTTAGTGTAGGAAATGTGTTTAAAAACGTGTTGAAGCAAAAATAACGTTATTTGTTTTCGGTCTAGTTATAAAAACAAAATAATACTATTTATTTCAAAAGTGGTACACTAAAGAAAAAGCAACTTATATTTTTAGAAAATAGGAAAAACATTTTACAGCACAAAAATAAATTACTTTTTATTGAGACTGGTTTAGAAATTAATTCAATATTTCTATATACAGGATGGAAAATATCTTATATGAGTCAGATTTCAATAGACTACTGTGAAATTTAGATGTACTGCTTTAGTTACGGAGCAACAATGTGCGCTTCGCCTTTTAACTCTGAATGAAAAAAATTTTTGTTTAATTTAGATATTTTTAAGTGTAACTCTACAAACAAATATACTAGCATGATCAACTTAAAAGACCTCAAATATTTTCTGTTTCCAACAAATTTTGTCCGAAAAATCAGTATCTCTGTCATTTGGGTACTTCTAAATGAGATACATAAAGAGAAATGATTACTTTTTGGATTTGAAGGAATAGAAGAAACAAAAATTTAGAGATAAAATAATAAATTTTGGGAACTTTATGTGCAAACTAAAGTTTGTTGAATATAACATCATAAGGACGCAATCATACTAATTTGTTTTAGTTCCATACATGAAAATGATCTTTTCTTTGAAAATGATGTCAGTTTCATCATCCGAACTAGTTTGAAATCTAAGATTAGATCAACTTTTAAGGACTTTATCAAAAAAATATGTCCCTCCGACCAACATCACGAAACTTTTACATATTTTCGGACACGTTTTTAAATGCAAAAGCATGACATTTGCAGGCCTGACTATAAGGAGCGATTTGGAATCGAATATCATTTTTTTTATAATACCATTAAAATACCATTTTTTGATCAATGAGTTACTTATATAATTTATAAACGATTGTTTCCACGTGACGACAGGTTTTCCTTTAACCCCTTCGGGACGGGAGCCTTTTGCGAAATTTTTAATCTTTTGTCACCGTTTTTTAAAAACAGAAATTTGTGAATTCTTGAATCGAGAAAATGCACTGATTCAGTAAGGCAAAATTTACTGTAAAATTTTACTGGTGAGGAAAAACAAGGATTCTGAGCTCTTCATGCGGTACGTATACGTGCCGCTCGTCCCCAAGGGGTTAACAGTATTTTATGAATGATCTTTTACGTTTACCACAAAATGGGAAAAATTCGATCGCTTAGTATCTACATGAGAGCATCTGCCAATGTCATGTGTTACAATATCCCTTAAAATATTACTTCATTTTCACTTGTGGGATATCATTCAATCTACCATAATCAGTTTTTATTTTTTTTTAACAACGCAAATTACCATGTTTAACAATTCGGCGAGGTTTGGACAGGGTTTTGAGGGCTTAGCTCGTAAAGGGCACTGACTCTGGCACATTAAAAAGGGAAAAAAATGCTTTGAATTATTATATAAGAGATTAATCTTAAAACTTGTTCAATTAATAAAAATTTAAATTTTGTATTTTTCTCTGTGGATTAAAATAAATAAATGAAATTTTCTTTTAGTAAAATATATATATATATGCATATTTTTTTTTTAATCTAAGGGAATTTTTATTTTATTAAAACCATCATTGATTTTTAAGGAGTAATTTCTTTTCAGCTTTTCTAGGAGCTAATTATAATTGGCTGGAATGAATTACAGTTAACATTTGACAATTACTTAGATATTTATTAGGAAGGGACCGAAATGAATAGATAAATACACACACATGTTCAAATAATAACAATTGAACAAGATTTTTTTAACCTTTTAATCCTTCCGGTTTATTAAGGACGTTTTAAATTGCGCTGGCAAGCAATATCTACATTTTGCTTTTACTTTTAAGAATATACAAGGTGTTTTTAAACTAATGGAATAAACTTTCAGGTGTATTTGTGAAGGAAAATAGGTCACAATTCACTTGTTTAGTAAAAAATGTATTGTGCCTCACTTGTCACTTTAGTTCACAAATCGCCAACTTTGACACCCTTTTCTGACACTTCGTTTGCATTTATAACAAAAGGAAAAACGCTATTAGATTTCTTAATTTTCTCATAATAAAGCGCTTGTGTTAACTATTCCATTGCTAACTGTAAATCACGTATTAAATATTCAATAATTTCACTGCGAAAAATTAATAGAAAAATTAATTAAAATGATATAAGTGTTCACCTATGCTGGGTTAATTTGTGTCTCATTTTTCACCGCAGGATTGTGTGCTTAAGAAGACTATTCATCTTGTGCTACAATTGCAGCCTTACCAACATATGTGAGTGAGAGATGCTAAGCTGGGTATCGTCCTCGTAGCTGAAATGGTAGAGCACTTGAAGCGCCATTCCAAGGGTTCCGGATTCGATTCCCGACTTGGATGTTTTTCACTCTGTTGGTTCTACGCTTAGTTAGCAACGTGATAAATCACGTATTAAATATTCAAATTATGGTAGTTAGTGAAAAAACTTAGCTGTCTTATAAGCTAAAAAAAATTATTTTTTAATGATGTGTTTTAGATTCGTATTTAAAAAAAATTATCTCCATTTTAAAACTAAATGTAGAACTAAACATCTTCAATCAAATGAACTTCAGATTCATTTAGAGTATATATATATATAAAATACAGCTTAATATAGTGTCAGACTACTATCACAGAAAAATGTCTTTACTGAAATATAAATATATATATATAACCATTAATTAAACATAACCTACCACCATCAAATATTATGAATTAAAGCTGTAAGTATAAAAAAAAAAAAAAGAAAAAGAAAATAATTTATTATAAGAATTATTATGGAAGAAAAAGAAAAAAGTGGACACCGACAAAAAATGGAAAAGCTTATACATTGAATTACGTTGTCAAGGGCACAGAATTCAATGATATAAGCAAAATGGTTGTTTTCTGTGAGAAAAATAAGCTAAAGCTAAAAATTATTTTCCCCTGTGCCCAAACAACCATTAAAATCAAGTGAATTGATTAAAAATGAAAACAGAATAAAAACATATATGAAATGGAAGAATCAATAAAACCTATTTAAATATTTATAGGATATAAAATATAAATAATAAACACCATACCGCTTAATATTTCAGTATTTTACAAATATCCACGCACATGGCTACCAGAATATCATAAAGATTAAGGTGAATAAAACAGTTAATAAATCACAGTGATTGATACCAAAGGATGCAGTTAATACATATTGAAATGAATTTTGAAATACCTCGTTAAATACATTTAATATAATATAAAATAAATAGATAGTAATTACATTATTTAAAATGCACTATTAAATTAATTAATAACTGTTTAACATTATCGTCAAAATTTAGCTAAAAATACCCCTGGTGTAGTAAATTATAACTGAAATGGAGCTAGAAAAATTAAAATTTAGAGCTATCTTCAAAAGACAAATTTTTGGTGCTGCCATCTAGTATTACTTTTATTATTCAACTATCACAAGATAAATATTTGTAAGCATTTGAATGTAAATAATTTTTTTAACAGCAAAACCAAACATATCCTTATATATAGATAATTATAAACCTAATATAAACCACACAATGTATTTAAAAAAAAAACTATGGTTAATAAAATTTAAAAGCATACAAAATATTCTATTAGCTAACTTATTTAAACTAAACTAAGAATTTAAATAATTCTAGAACATTGATAATATATAGCATATAGCTATATGCTATAAAACAAAATAAATTCAGTAATAATTAATATAAATTATTAAAAATAATATAATTTTTTTTAAATATATAAGATAATTATAAAATGAACAGGAAATAAAAAACATATGGAATTATATAGAAGGTTAAATGATACTTAAATTCCCATTACTTAAAAAGCACAAATATAGAGTGTGGATAATTTTCATACATCCATAAAAATCCAAAAAGTATGAATGTGGGACATTCAAAAACATTAAACCGATAATAAATTGAAAATAGATAAATATTAAAAAGAATAGAGGAATAATAATAAAAATAATTACCTAATTTTAATACATATAGTATAACTATATGTATATTAAACATACTTATATGTATATTAATCGCTATAAAAATGACATACAATTAGTATTTAATATGATATTGTCCTTAGTAAATTAAAATTTAATAACAAATGATTGTAAATAAGATTAATCAATAATTAAGCTAATTATAATATTAATGAAATTCTCCAATTACATATAAAATATCAAATCAACAACCATATAAAATACGTATCAAAAATATAGTAATAATACAAAAGCCCCCCTTTTTTTATAATTAACCATTGCGTATTATCCAGACAACACCACCCTCCTCCGTACTCTAACTTCTACCCACCCAACCAGCCTATAATTTTTTTATATTATTTTACAATTTTTAATTTTTTATAGATATTTTTTTTATTTTATAATTTTTTTGTAATTTTGTTTACGCATGTGTTAATTTGTTTTAAAAGATCATGTAAGAAAAGTACTAATTGTATATTAATGAATATATGAATTTTTTTGGAAAACCATGATTTAATGCATCATAAATTAGTTTTTTAATATTATTGTTAATTAGAGAAGAAGAACATAAACATTTTATTCTATATAAATGATTAAGTATTATATTTCGAAATACAGAATGATGTAGACAAGATTTAAAATTTGTAAATGTATTAACTTTGAATTTAAATTCTTTACGTTTGTCATATAAATCTGTGATTGTTTTGTTGTCTTTTATTGTAATTAAGATCTAAGATATTTAAGATCTAAGAAGTTAATTGTATTGTTAGATAAAAGGTTTTCCGTTAATTCCAAATTAGTGGGATAATCAACTGGAAATCGAGTAATTGCAGATTGATCAGTATCAATTAAAATTATGTCATCAATATTACGATATAAATGTAGATTATTATTAGTAAAATTACGTTCATAATGATATAAGTATAAGTCTGAGAGTAAACTGGAAGTACAACCGCCTTGTGGTATACCGACATGCTGTAAATATAAAGTGTTATCTTGCAATATATAATTATTATATATAATGAAGTTAGTTAAAGATTTAAAATATGCAATATCTATATTAGATGGTAATTCCAGATATATATATATATAGTACATATTATTAATAACTTAATTTAAAAAAAAATCCTAATGCAACCTAATTTAAATATCATATTTCCCTTTTTTTAAATTTTACTTAAGAATATCAAGTGGGAAATCATTCGGTTTAGTAATTTAGAAAATATGAAGGTTTTAAATTTGGAACTCCTAATGTTAAATTGTTAAATTCATTTGTAATCATTACAAAAGAGATTGCATTGCTGGTAATATGTTTTATGCATAACACAAGGAACTACTTGGTGGAATGAGCTGTAATTGTTATATAAGCATTACTTTTATGCTTTATATTAGAAAGCTTATAGAAATCAATTTTCGTTAAAAAAAATCCATAGGTTAAAATTCATATATCCCTTTGTTTCACAAATTTCCATTTTTCATATGTTTACTGTGTTTTCAAGTCCATGCTGCACTTGTTATGGATCTGTTTCATAGACTTACTAGTACATGGTGGTTTATAAATCATTTTTAATTTGAATAAATTCCTTTATTATTTATACATTCACAATTTTTTTTTGATAATTTGTAATGGTTTACAATGATTTTATATATACAGGGTGATTCATAAATATCGAAAAAATAGGCTATTTCCTTAAATAGTGCCCCTAGACCCATACTTCGAATTGAAAAGTTTCATAAAAAAAGGTGTAAAATTTAATGACATAAGTTGCAACTCCATGGGGGCTCTATTTGAAAAAATACGGAAATTAAATTTTTATACGGTCCCCTTACCTTAAAAATTCCAATTGGGAAAACTTTCCCTATCCATTCCTGAATTAAACACAAAAAACTGCATCTTGATATCTACAAAACTCGCAGAGTTATGGCCGTTTAAATAATTCATCAGGTTTTAAGGGATTAGACACAAATTGAAATGCGTGCAATCCAAGAAACAGTGTTACTTTAAGAGTTCTAGGAAACATGTAAAAATATATTTGTTGAGTTAGAATTTTGATTTTTTTTCTTTTTTTGAAATGGTAAACTATATAATTTGCAAACAAAATCACATTCTAATATTTCTCATAAAGTTTAAAAAAATTTTAAATGATTAGTATTTTTTAATCAGATTTAATTTAAAATCTTTATAACTCGAAACAAGGAAAACTGGAAACAATTCATCGAATTTCAAATTTTTTTCATTTAATTAAAGAGGAAAGTATAATTTCAGTTTTGTTTCAGGATTTTTTAAAATATTAATTTTAAAAATAGTAAAAATATTTATTTAAAAATTATGTAACTTATTTAAAAATAAATCGTATTTTCAAAAGTAATTTTTTTTTTTCAAATTTAACAAAACAAAATTAATGTAAACTAATCCAACAAGGCATGTTCCAAGTTTGCACCTTTTTTATTTACGATTCTTGACTTGTATGAATTTAAAAACGAGAAATGGTAAAAAAACATCATGCAGAAAAACGCATTTAAAGTTTTAAACATAGATTGGCTCCTAATAAAATGTTTAAATGCTTTTTAAAAAATTGCACGTGTAAAGGTAACTTCTTTCTGTAGTTTAAACTTCCGATTCAGTTTAACTTTTGTCGTTTCCACCTCCTTTTTGTACTATTTAAATGTCCATAAATAAATGTGTAATTTGAAATAATGCTTTTTCTAACATGCCGATTAAGAGTTTTTCATATTTTTAGCCCTCACAACTTCAAACTTTTTATCGTCACGGTGAGGCCGTTAAAAAAGTCTGTATTCTGGGGCCGGGACAGACCCGAGACTGGCTTCCTTATTCCTAGGTCTCCCCGGGGTGAAATTTTCAGTTCCGGTCTCGAGACAACCCGTATTAAAATCATTTTCTCTGACTGACCTAATCCGTGCAAAAATAAGTAAAATTTGGTTCAGCACAAAAACTTTTAAAACAAATGCATATATTTTTAAATAGCCATTATTTTACAATAAAACTTTAACATTCACATTTTTAAAGGATAGTATATTTTAAGGCAAAAAAATTAAAATACGATAAAACTAGTGGTAAAAAAATCTGCCTATGACGGAATTCTTTCTTAAATGGAAAAATCTGTTGATCCATGGAAAATGAATATAATAATACCTGAGAAGAAATAGACTACATTTACAACTCCTAAGAAAAAAACTTGTCTATAACGCTTTTTGTTTCTTTCCTGTGTGATTCCGTCTTAAAAGATTTTTACTTTATAGCGTTTTTCAATGTCTCCAACACATGGAATATGGATTAATGATATTAAAGGAGAAGTGAATCATTTACACATCAATATAGATTTATTAATAAAACAAATAATCACAGCTTTTGATGCTTCTTTAAAAATAATAATTATAAACATGAAAAAAGAAAAGCTATAATAAGTATTTTTGGTCAGAACTCCTCCATACGAAACAACTTTTAACCATATCGATGTAAAAAAATATGTAGAAATTCAGTCAGGCCGGGCTAGGCTACGATTTGAACATTTTTCCGGCAGGGCAGAACTTTTTTTCCTATGGATCGGTTCGGGACTGGACCTAGATATTTCGACCCGTGCAGACCTCTAATGCAGACCACCAGCATATTTTGAAAGCAAGTTTAACGTAAAATCTATACGCTGCATATTTTATGTCCAAAGGAGAGACACTGCCTTAAATCGACTTTTAATAATGTACAATTTGTCGATTATCCCTATCTTGCATTCAAAATGAGTCAAAAACTCGTCGCTCAGAGGCATTGATAAATCGTGTAAGTAACGAATTTTGGATTTTGATATCTCTGCGAATTTTGAAGAAATCGAGATGAATTTTTTGTGTTTAATTCAGGAATGGATAAGGAAAAATTTCCTAACTGGGAATTTTACTCTACGGGGGCCGTATAAAAATTTAGTTTTTGTATTTTCTCAAATAGACCCCCCATGGAGTTGCAACTTATATCATTAAAATTTGCACCTTTTTTTATGAAACTTTGCAATTGGAAGTATGGGTCTAGGGGCAATATTTAAGAAAATAGCCTATTGTTTCGATATTTATGAATCACCCTGTATAATGGTTTAATTTTACAAAAGTTTATATATATATATATATATATATATATATATAGTATATTAAATAATTAAGAATGTATTTTTCGGAAGAAATTAGGACTTGTAATCGAAGTTATTTTATAACAAAAATCGATTGATAAAGACAATATGTGAATTATAAAATCACAGCTTATTCTGAAAAATATTTCTGGAGTTATGTTTAAAGGACTAACCGCATTGCAATCTGCTTTGTAACGATTAAAATACAATTAACATTTAGAGTTCAAAATATTAAATCTCTATAAATCGTACAATTCTGGCCCGAATGACTTCCAGTTTTCTACCCTAAGTTGAAATTTAACGAGAAAACTAAATAATATCAAAATAAGGTGCTCGTATTGAAAACTGCAGAGCTTGAAATTTGAAACAATTTCAGTATGAAGATGACTCCTAAGCATTTTTTTAATATATACATATATATTTTAAACAACATTGAAAAAAAGACATAATTACCTATTTCAAAAAAGATATAACAGTCTACTTCCTTTTTTTTCATTTTTTTATTGTACAATAGGGTGATTAAAATTTATAAGAAATTAAAATGTATCTCTTTCGTTCTTTCTTCTTTTTTTGGAGCGGGGAGTGGAAGAGGGGTCGTCTGTACCTTAATATGTTCAGATTTAGTTGATAGTGTACCCTTTATTTATGAAATTGGTCATCATATGAAAATAGATAGCACTTAGTTAACGCATATAGTTATTAACAGAGTAAAAAGTGCATCAGAAAAAAGAAAAAAAAATCTTCTTAGAAAGATTAGAAAATATGTCCTTTTTATTGGAAAAGCCTACGTAGTACTAATACATTAGCTGAAGTGGCACGTATTTATTGTACTATCGTGCGCATAAATGTACCAGTTACATAAATGAAAAAATCCACTTTCCACTCCATCCAGGCAACAAAATGGATACTTATATGGATGATCTCTAGGCAACTCAACCATTTCAAAGAAAATATTAGTTTTTCTCCCCATGCGAGGTGGGGAGAATGACCAATGTCTTTCTTATTGTGTGGTTTTGCCCGTACTCCTTAAGGTTGAATCAATTTTAATATTTTGGTATACAATGAAATAAGACGAAGAAAAAACATTATAATCAAAGAAAATCTGTGATGTCTGGAGCCGTTTAGATTAATTTCTCTTTCGATTCTTTTGGCGCCAACGCCATACGTCACGTGGTATGCGTTGCGCGCGCGGAGAGAGAGGTGGATATTTTTTTTTTTCAGAGTAAAAGTGATTTTTGAGAAGGGTAGCCGAGCCGTGCATGTTGGCCGGCGGCGTGTTTATTGGATTTGTGAAAACGGAAGTATATCGGGTGCTAAGAGCACCAAAGGATTATAATTTGAGTAGTTTGTACTACAAGTTAATAATATTGTGAAGTGTAGTTCGTAGAGTTTAATATGAAGTTTGTGCACCTTGTGAAACTCTTTCTTTTTTCAGTGTAAATAGTCATCATCATTGTGTCGTCTTGTAGTGTCTTCATGTTCGTTTTAAATAAACTTAATAATCTTTGCTTAAAAAAGAAGTGCTATTTTTTTAACAAGATATACACAACGTGGGATGGTCAGAGGAGCGGCGCCGACTTTACAAATCAAAACTACTAAACATGACTAAAAACAAAAACAGATTCCTACGCTAAAAAGTACTTTTTTTATTATCTTGTTTTTATTTAAAACCGTAATTTTAAGATTCGTGGTTTCTATAGACCATTGAAATAAATATTCTTTGCAAATGTAATGTAGTTCACCACATGCAATACCCAGTCGAAATTAGAGTGTAAAATTATATTCAATTTCCTTCTGTTTCTCATAAAACAAACGTATAGTTACATGTGCAGATTATTATCTAAATAGTATTTTTTTTAAACAAATCTCAAATGTAACATAGTAAATTATTAACAATGTATTTAATATTAAAAAACATTTATTTAAACATATTATCTGGAATTATTTCATTAAAAAATAAGCTTTATAAACATATAAATAAATCACAAATAAATTTTAAAATGACAGATTTAATAAATACTGTTAAAAGTGTGTTGTTTTATTTATTTAAACTAGTTGTGTACTTAGAATGATTACTTAATCTCATCCTTTGTGGATTAATAACAAGTAACGCTCGTGATTAATTCACAAGGTAAATTTTACTTACCACGAGTCACACTTATATATGATTCACAAGACAATGTTTACTCTGGGTTCAAAGAGTTATTATTTTTTTTTTTACATTTCTTACCAATATTTCAAATCAAAAACCATTCTGGCTGATTTCTTCAACATCTGCAATAAAAGACTACAATCAAGATATCATTTTAATAAGTAGTAGCAAAATGAGAAAATTTTAGCCTTGGTTTACTTTACACGAGTCATAAACTCGTGATTATTGCGCAAGGGGTTAATACCTTGTAATTTCCTTCTTTTTATGTGAATACATAAATGGAGTCAATCCTGGACATTATAGTTGGTGCCTAACTTGGGATTCTAAGCCTCTTAGCTGCATAGGTAAGACTTTTAATAAAATCAAGCAACTTGGTTAATGACGCAGTGAAATTCGTAAATGGATTATGAACACCAACCAGAATGCTTTCGGTAATGTGAAGATATGAATACAGTTCACCAATGTACATTCTATGTTAAATTGTTTCGAGGAAGAAGAATTATGCACGCTTTAGAAGTATTGAAAGAAATTAAAATTTCTGCAAAACTTTTCTTCTTCCGAGGGGAAAATTTGATCTGGAGCTTTCCATTCAATAATAAATGAAAGAATAAGGATGCGTAGTAGCGGGCATGTTTATCTCTCATATCAATATATTTAGTTCACGTTTATTGCTTTAATATTTTTACGCCGAGAAATAAAAAGGATGTCTTCAGAATTAAGTTCGCCGATTGGAATATCCGCTTGCAACATAAAAGACATTGTTCCTGTTATGTACGAATTCTCGATTTTAACATTACCAACGAGAAAATTAAACTGGAGATAATTAATCGGCATTTAAAAGGGTCAACTGAAAACTATATCAAAATTATTTCTCTGAAATCATGGATGGAATCTTGTGTAATTATTGATTAACTTCTGTATTAATAATTATTATAAGAAGTTATAAAATCGTAAGCACTTAATTATCTTTAAAATGTAAAACTGACCAACTTGTTTTCAAATTTCGCACAATATCCATATATAAATTGCATACTTGTCCCAATTTGAAAAGAAATTCGAAAATACATCACTGAGTTAACTCATAAGTTTCGAATATTTATTAAAAGAAAAGAAAAAATTGCTATTTACAAGTGAATGAATGTATATAAATGTTAGAAACATTTTAGATTTTTCGTTATAAATGGTAACTCAAAATTTTAATTTGTTGTCACCCAAAATGTGCATACATTATATGGCCAAAGGTGACCGGCTACTTGCGATTTTAAACGTTTTGTTAAATATATAGAAAAATACATGAGGTATTAACCTGAAACTCCAGATGTGTAAACAATATAGTATAGGTCATATATATCCGCGAAGATGTTTTCCCGAAACCCCATAGGGGGCCGTCAACAAATTAAAAAGAACAAATATCTTTTGGATAACCCTGTAAAAACTAATGTAGCAAAAGCGTTCAAACTGGAGATTATGATTAAGTGGATTATTGTAATAAACTGTGTTCATTTTTATGAGGATAGCATGTATACTCGTAGAGAAATTAAGATTTTTATAAAAACAGTTCCAAATTTCGCCAAGTTTTTACTTTCTTCTATCTTCAATAGAAGAAAGTGTTGTAATCGAAATTTTTTTCGACTTCCGGTTTTCGACGGATTTACATGTTTTAGGAATCAGAGATCCTAAAAAACATGTTTATAGAAAATGTCTGTCTGTCCGTGTATCCGTGTGTCCGTGTGTCTGTCGCCATTGTACCATCAAAAAGTGTATGAAGTTATGCATAGAATTGAACCAAATTTTTATGTTAAGTTTTTGGCTATGGCAAGCAGATCCTCCTTGAATTTGGAAAAAATTCGCCAGTAGGAGGGCACTGTAATAGCGTTTTTTGTGCGATTTTGAATATTGTACCATCCAAAAGTATATGAAGTTATGCATAGAATTGAACCAAATTTTTATTTTAAGTTTTTGGATATGGCAGGTAGGTCTTCCCTGAATTTGGAAAAAATTCGCCGGTAGGGGGCGCTGTCACAGCGAATTTTGTGCGATTTTGAATATTGTACTATCCAAAAGTGTATGAAGTTATGCATAGAATTGAACCAAATTTTTATTTTAAGTTTTTGGCTTTGGCACGCAGATCCTCCCTCAATTTGGAAAACATTCGCCGGTAGGGGGCGCTGTAACAGCGATTTTGAATATTGTACCATCCAAAAGTGTATGAAGTTATGCATGGAATTGAACCAAATTTTTATTTTAAGTTTATGGCTATGACAAGCAGCACCTCCCTGAATTTGGAAAAAATTTGCCACTAGGGGGCACTGTAATAGCGATTTTGCATATTGTACCATCGAAAAGTGTATGAAGTTATGCATAGAATTGAACCAAATTTTTATGTTAAGTTCTTGGCTATGGCAAGCAGGTCCTTCCTTAATTTGGAAGAAAATTGCGGGTAGGGGGCGCTGTAATAGCGATTTTTGTGCCATTTTGAATATTATACCATCGAAAAGTGTATGAAGTTATGCAGAGAATTGAGCCAAATTTTTTGCGTTTATTTTTGTTCATGGCATGAAGGTCCTTCCTGAATTTGGAAAAATTCCGTTGGAAGGGTGCGCTATAATTACGATGTCTGTACCATTTTCTTTATTGTACAATCGAAAATTGTATAAAATTATGCATACAAATTGAACCAAATTTTTTGTGCATGTTTTTGGCTTTGGCCAACAGGTCCTCCTTGAATTTGGAAATATCGCGCGGTAATGGGGCTCTGTGATGGCGATTTTTGTATACTTTTCTAGATTTTTCGTAGTTCTATTGTCCATCGGCGGCTCGTGCAAAGGCGGGAACTCACTTCCTGCTAAGCCGGCTATTCACAAACATCTGATAACAACAGAATAAGGAAAAACTATTAATTTTAACAAATATCATGATGTAGATTAACTCGTTTTTAGTTTATTTAATTGACTGAAGGAGAAATTTAAGATGAAAATCAAAGTTGGTATAGTAATGAACTAATAATATTGAAGTATTAACATGTGTAACTAGTTTTTGAAATATTAAGATGTATAAGATAGAAGAAAGTTTTGGGATTGGCACATCCAACTAGTTTGCTTATAATTTGCGGAGTCCTTAATATATAAAAAGTTATATTCGCAAAGTTAAAGATATTCGTTCTTTTTCAATTTGTTATCGGTCCACTGTGGGGTTTCGAAAAAAATCTTTACGAAAATATATGACCTGTACAATTCTGTTTACACACCCGGAGTTTCAGGATAATTCCTCATGTATTTTTCTAGATATTTAGCAAAACGTCTAAAATCGCAAGTGGCCGGTCACCTTTAGCCATATCACGCATTATGGCGTGAATGGTTATGGTATGTATTTCGGGTGAAACCACAATGCATGATGCATTGAACGAGAATATATCATCACACTTGCTTTAAAAAAAAAAACACATACAAAATAAGCATATAATCTTTATACAGCGATTTTTAAAAAATAAATCGTACATTATTTTATATTGTGTAAGATTCAACATATAAAATAGTAGACTGAATCTTAACAATATATTACAATTTCATAGCGATTGGCCTTTTTGTCCAAAAGTTTGACACTGGCTAAGTATTGCATTGGAAAGGTGCTGTAGCACTGTAGAACTTTCTTTATTTGAAACCTATTAAAAACAGACAAACTTTCTTTAAAATACATGCCGCGAATGACGTATATAAATCATGTATTATGCATTTCGAAAGTATAAATGTTTTGTTGTTGTTGTTGTTAAAAGTATTTATTCAAATGCTTTTGGCAGTTCTTTAATCAAAACGTAAATTAAATTAATGCATGTATGTAAATACAGTGCGTTAAGAAATTATAAGACCACTTTGATTTTGAACATTATGAAGTAAATAAACGTTCTAATTATAGTTTAAACACTTGAGCTATCAAAATACAACATATTTATTAAAATTAGTTTGTGATAATTTTGAATAATGCAATAAATGAGTATGTAAACCAAAATATAAGCAATAATTGAAAAATACACTGTTAGCAAATTATAAAACCACTTGTCTAAAAACAAAAATAATATGTAAATTAATACGATATTGGTCCTCCATTTTTCCTCATAACGTAAAACACTCTGATTTTCATAGAAGTGACCATCTGATTAAGTACAGATTCAGAAATATTGTGCCATTCTTTTACAATGGTTACTTCTAGTTCATTGGCAGATAAAAACTGTTTATTATTAGCATAAACATTGCGACTTAATACGTCCTAAAGATTTTCCATAGGTATCAAGTCTCGACTTCGACTTGGCCATGACGAAACATGATTCTTTTTATTTTTTAAACCATTGCTGGGTGTATTTAGAAGCATGGCAAGAAGCACTGTCCTGCTAAAACATCCAGTTAGCACCACCTAAAAATTGTCCAAACGGTATCAAATGATCATATAACATTGCCTGATATTGCACAGAGCTCATATGTTTAGAAATTTGGGTTAAATCGAATAAGCCATCATAATAAAAGCTCCCCAAACTATTACTGATCCTCCTACCACTTGTCGACTGAAGCATTTTTCGGCTCCTTCCTCAAATCATGCCATTAGTGTTTATAACCATCCGTACCGTCAAGATTATTTTCTTTCATCTGAAAATATCACTTGTGTCCATTTTTTGTCCCATGACATGACATTTTTAGTCTATTTCAGTCTTTCTTCTTTATGATGTTTCATTAACCTCGTTTTTTTTTTCAACAGTTTCATACATTTTGCATTACTATTTGATTTCAGATTATTCATAACATTCGATTTCAAATCAAACTGTTACGTGTGAGGGTATTTTGCTGAAACGGTTCGAAATTTACCGAGTTGAAAAACCTGTTTGAGTCGAAAATCGAAATATTTGTCGATCATCCCGTACTGTCAAAATCCTTTTTTTTTCCAGATCGTTTAATTTTATTTGAATCCTTTTTTCTAATTATTTCATTGCGAATGACAGTTTTAGAACGTTTCATTAACCGAACTATTTCTCTTTCAGAATTACTAGCAACCTTATAAAACCAGTTTTTTCTTACTTCGGTCTCAGACAACTCTTTATCCCGCGGCATCTTCAAATGTAACACTATCTAAACCTGCACCTTTGCTTCTTGGGAATACTTTCACGGTATACAAACACGTACGTTTCATAATAATTCTGATGTAAAGTATAATATGTTAATTTCCTCACGTGGTCTTATAATTTCTTTAAAGTCACCTTATTTACGTTTTAAAAAAAAATTAAAAGATTTTAATAAAATGTAACTTAAATTTTAATGTAGCAACTATAACAAAAAACATTCTACGATCAATTTTAAATACACACGCTAAAAATTTGCATATTGTGTCTTCCTCTTCAGAAGTGCACCAATTCATTAGTGGTCTTATAATTTCTTAACTCTCTGTACAATTAGTAATCTCTAGAAAAACAAACTAATTTGTTTCTATATAAATATTTCTCCACAGTTGAAAAAAAAACTTCTTTCATCATTTCTATTTACAAGTTAACGATGCAAAAAGAATGCAACTACTTCAAGTCGTGTTCTCCGATATTTAGAGCAACATGCCTTTGACTACTGAACTACTCAAGTCTCTTCTGAAATAAAAGCATTGGATTAAATAAGAATTTACGAATGTCCTAATTTATCTACAAAATCCGCTTCCCGTCATGTCCAGCATAGCAAGACTTGCCTCTGTGACTCCCTCTCTTCGGAGACACGGTGTCCAGACAAAAATAAATTGAATTGGGCAGTGTTACTTTATTTAGCCATTTCCAATTTGTTTCTTTCGTTTGTTTCTTTTCACTTCTTGCTTGCTAATTCCACTGGCTTCTTTCGATTACTTTACTAGAATGAATGTGTTTAAAAATATTTTAAGTCAAAAATAAATGAATTTATATTCGATTTAAAGTACAAAAATAAGCTAACACTATCATAACATTTTTCAAAAGCATCACAACTAGAGAAAAATGAAGATTTCAAAAAAAATATATGTTTATTTTATTTTATTTTATTTTATTTATTTATTTACTTTTATTTTTTACTAATCAAGATATCTTTTTTACTGTATACTCTTTTTTACTGGTTTTCGACGGATTTACACGTTTTACGAGTCAGAGATTCCGAAAGACATGTTTTTACAAAATGTCTCTCTGTATGTGACACAAATTTTGTGGGCACTCTATCTCAAGAACTAATGCACGGAATTTAATAAAAATTTATATTCAGTTAGTCCCTGACATAAATTGGTGCTGATTAGTTTTTGGTGTTAATCGCTGAACAGGTGACGCTGCTATGCAGCCTTTTTCACGATTTCTGCAATAGCTCAATCTCCAGAACTAATGCACGGATTTTCTTCAAACTTCAGATTAAGTTAGTCCTTGACATGAATTGACATTTTGTACATTTTGGTGTAAATCGCTCAACAGGTGGCGCTGCTATGCTGTATTTTTCAGAATTTCCACTATAGGTGTACCTCAAGAACTAATGCACGAATTTTTATTAAACTTTAGAATCAGTTAGTCATGGAGATGAATTGACAATCTATACAGTTTGGTGTAAATCGCTCAATAGGTAGCGCTGCAATGCTGCTTTTTGCGATTTCCGCAATAGCTCTAACTCAAGAACTAATGCTTGGATTTTCAACGAACTTCAGATCCATGTATACCTGGATATCAATTATTGTTGTTTATGTATTGGTGTAAATCACTCAACAGGTGGCGCTGCTATGCTACATTTTTCAGAATTTCCGCTATAGCTCTATCTCAAGAACCAAGGCACGAATTTTTATCAAACTTCAAATTCAGATACACTTTGATATTAATTGGTGCTAAATTGATGTAATTTCTTGTACCATTTAAATGATTTAATTGACGTGATTTACATAGAAGAAGGTTTTATGATGGCAACAACATACTAGTTTTTATATGTTTAGTAAAATTTAGGGAAGAAAATTTGAAAAACGTTTTAAAAACACATGCTACATATGTCATAGATAAGCGTTCATCAATGAAACTTTTTATATTTCTAAAATATGTTTGCTATAATGACTTACGCATACGCATCTCTCAAAACATCATATCAGTTAAATTCTTGAAATATGCCTAGAAAAAGGATTTTTTTTCTTATAGAAACAATGACAATTATCTTCTTCCACGGTTGAAAAAATAATCTTATATTCATTATTTCTATTTAGATACTGCCGCTGCATAAAACATAATTAGTTAACGAAGGCAGTGATGTCCTATATTTAGATCATGTCATTAATTAGTGAGCTATTCCTTTCCGTTCAAGAAGAAAAATGTTTGATTAAATAAGAATTTACGGTTGCCCCAATTTATCCACAAAATCCGTTTCTCATCAGGTCCATCATAGGATTCGATTCTGTGACGTCTCTTTGGAGACATGATGTCCAGACGAAAATGATTTAATTTGGACAGTGTTGCTTTATTTGGCCATTTTCAATTTGTTTCATTTCTTTTGTTTCTTTTTCCTTCTCTTTGTGAACTACACTGGCTTCTTTTCCATTGCGTTTCTTAAGGCTCGTTTACACGGAGCTAGTTTACTAGCTACAAGCCGGAGAGAAAAGAAACGAGCGAGTCAGCTAGCGAGATAGTGGTCGTTTACACACGAACTTGTTTACTCGCTCAGTAGCCAGCTTGCTATTGCGTCACGTGCTGCGTTTTAAAGCTTTCTTTTATGTTTTTTTTTTCTGTAAACAGTGTTTGTTTTTATATTAAGTGCTGAGTTTTCCTGTCTGTTTTTTTTTTTTTTTTTTTTTTTTGTGTGTGTGTGTTTGTGAAAAAATGAAGTGGAACGCAAATGATGCTGCTTATTTTTTAAATGTATACCAAGAGTACCCTGTGTTATGGAACATAAAACACACAGATTACTGCAATACGAAATTAAAAGATGAAGTTTGAATTTTATATTCTAATGCTCATTTATAAAAT
Organism: Maratus speciosus; assembly: GCA_963932465.1. Lineage (NCBI taxonomy): Eukaryota > Metazoa > Arthropoda > Arachnida > Araneae > Salticidae > Maratus > Maratus speciosus. The sequence continues at coordinate 75,582,559 of OZ010792.1, forward strand.
TTTCATTAATTTTTAAGGTTTTAAGACCCGTGTCTATTATTGTAACGTTTAACTTGTCCATTTTCAGTAATGGACACCCCATGAAATCACTGTTAAAAATGCAGTTTCAGTGATGTTTAATAGGGCATAAAATCTTTTAACTGAAAACTTAATTAATCACATTTAATTTTTAAATTGCACTTATTGGAATGTAATAACACCACAATTTGCGCTGCTTTTAATTAATTTCATGTGGTTAATAAAATTTTCGATTCCCGGCCTGGGCATTTTTTTGCTCAGTTAGAAATATTAAATTCGTAAAAAAAAAAAAAAAAAAAAAAAATTACTGAAGTTGTTAAAAATCTATTATTTTCTGTTTTAAACATTTACTTATTCATCTCTCACAAAAAAATGATTGCAATATCAATGAAATCTATGGCAGTAATTAATGTAGTAAATCTGCAGATCAGTGGCCTCAAACGCCATCATAGTTCTGCAGTTTTATTTTGAACTTATTTTATTTAGTATTCAAAACATTTTATCCTTAGTATCATTCTCATCATATTTGTAATACTAATTACTAAAAGTAATTTCAGGTAGTTTAACTGTGAAAAATAGTGGAAAATATACGAATATATGCACTAATATAAAACTTTTTTTCTCAATTATTGCCCTCTAAACCCTGTACAGTCTCAATAATTTGATAACTGCAATTTCCCGACATTAGTATTTTAAACTATCTAAAATAATTATAATATTCACCTTGTGATAATTACGGTAGTTATTTCAAACAGTGAATAATTCTGAAAAGTATTTTCATTATTGGTATCCTATTGTTAAGTTTGTTCGAAAAAATCTATTTTGTTTCATTCACGCCGGCACAAACTACTTCAGTCGACATTGTTTACATACACGCAACCACGAACAACCGAATACTCGCAGCGATTTCACTAGCAACACCGTTTACACACAGCTAGTTTACTAGCCAGGTTGCTAACACGCCAGCGAGTAGCGAGAAAAGTAGACGAGCTTTCAACTTTTTTTGCCCTCGCTGAGCTGCCAGATAGTTCGCTAGTCAACGTGTTTACACGGTGCGAGTTTACTAGCAGCTAGTGAATTCGCCGGCTTGTAGCTAGTAAACTCGCTCCGTGTAAACGACGCTTTAAAAAATGATTCAGAACACTTTAAGGTAAAAAAAATTCTACTATTTATATTCGATGTAAAGTACCAAAAATAGACTAGAACTATCGTTCATTTTCTTCAAAAGCGACATAACTAAAGAAAAAAAAAAAAGAAAAAAGAAAAAGAAAAAACTGATATATTTTTCTTTTTGCCATATCAGCAGATTTTCTTTCATTATGTGTGCGTTATGTATTAAGTACACTGGTGTCCAAAATTAAGGACCAATCACAAAATGCTAATTTTCAAGTACACGAATACTCAAAAGGAAATAATATAATTCGAATAATTACTATCTCTACAGCACAGTTAGTCCATATAACATCTCATTAACGTCACACATGGTCACAAGTGTCACAGTCACTACGGTGAAGCAAAAAAATAGGAAATTTCATACATCTCATTATGAGTCTCAAATGATCACTATATGTGACTCCACTGAGCCGTCACTGTGACTGCTGCTTTGTGACGAGTCACCATGTTACTTTACAATGTAGTTACATTGTGACTTTCATGTGACTGTCATTTGTAGACTTAATTTCAAAGTCATCGTGAACGCTGCATTGTGATAAGTTATCAAATAATGTCACATTAAAGTCACATGATGACTTTCAGGTGACGAGAGACTACTGTGAAGTCACCATTGTGCCCTTTTGCGAAAAATCATCATGTGACTATAATGTGATATTATTTGACTTATCCTAATGCAACGTTCATGATGACTTTAAAACTGAGTTTAAAAATGATAGTCACATGAGAGTCACAATGTAACTACATTGTAAAGTGACCTGGTGACTCGTGACAAAGCAGCAGTCACATTCACGTCTTAGTGGAGTCATATATAGTGATCATTTGAGACTCATAATGAGGCGTGTGGAATTTCCTATTTTTTGTTTCACCGTAGTGACTGTGACACTTGTGACCATGTGTGACATGAATGAGATGCTATATGGACTAGCTGCGCTGTAGGGACAGTAATTATTTGAATTATATTATTTCGTTTAGAGTATTTGCTTACTTAAAAATTAGCATTTTCTGACTGGTCCTTAATTTTGGACATTAGTGTATATCAGTGAGGATATATTTTGTTAATACATTTGTTTTTACTTGCATTCCTTTTATATGTTTATTTACACTTAGAGAAGAAAATTTGACAAACTTTTTAAAAACACATGCTGCAGAAAACTTTAAATGAATCTTAGTGATGCCATCACCTAGGAGATAAATACAGTTTTTTATAAAAATAAAAATATATATGCTAACAGTGATTACGGTAAACATAAAGCATCAAAAAATATTTTAATAACCTGACATACTAGTTTGATACACACAAACGATGGCATTCTCCAAATCAGACATGATAAACTATTTTTGTAAAAATTTTGAAATATGTACTTTTTAAACAAACATCACCATATATCAGTGAACATATATCATATGTCAAATTCAACCAGAAAACTAGAGCTTTAGCCCGACTCATATCATAAGAACCTTTACCGATTAATTTGGAAAATAGTAAAATAATTTATCCACCAAGATTTTATTTACTATCCATTATACATAAATCAATAGAAATCTATATCAGTGAGAACATATGCAAGGAGTAAGCCTCTTTTGATTTACTTACCATTTGGAGTGAGATGCCCAATAATTTAAAAATATTATAAAATAAATCATTTTTACAGACGATCATTTTTATTAAAGCACCTTCTTTCGTTATAGATATCTCGTGATGTCTGTTTACTAAGTATGTATTAAATTCTTTTTTTCGAAAATAGTTTATTTTATCTCTGCTAATCTTGACAATGTCACTGTTTGTTAAACAATTAAAAAGGCTGGTGTGAAACGATAAAATGAAAAGAACTTCTTTAAAATAACAATTTTAATAAATGAGCAAGGCCTTTCGAAAGAACTAATCTTTCTTCATCAGGCGCAGAAAATCATTTAATGTGGTTGTCCTTATTCTGGGATTTATCATTGTTTGATGCTCTTTTTCACTTAGTTTTTATTAAATTGCTTCATTATTCTCCTACTGGTATGTGTTCTTCTCTTTGGGTAATGCTCTTGTGTGATTGACTGATACCTTTTGCTTTCGTATTGGCTGTTTCCTACTCATGCTTCCCTATTGGCTGTTCTTCAACTTGTCCCTTTCCCTTACGTGTTTTCTGTCAGCCTTGCTGCTGTTTTCAAAGAAGTAGGACGTGTTCCCTACGCCTGATGAAGAAAGACTAGTTCTTTCGAAAGGCCTTGCGCATTTATTAAATTTTTATGGCATTTTTAAGGAGTTCTTTTCATATTTTCACTGTTTGTGTTTATGAAAGTAGTAGGTTTGTTAAATAAAAGGGTTTTTAAGCCTTTATTTTTACTGAAATCAGTTTTAGCACATATATTTCCATTTTACTGATAATAAGTGTTTTTTGATTATATAACTCTATACATTTTTATGTTTCTGAAATAGGTTTTCAATAATACCTTAGGCAGTCATCTAACCAAACATAAATTAGATCATTAAACATAAGTAAAAGCAATCAATAATGTCTAGAAAACCGACTAATTTGTTTTTACAGAAACAATGACAATTACCGTCTTCCAAAGATGGAAAAATAATCAATATTCATCATTTCTATTTAGGTATTGCCTCCGCATAAAAACACTGAGTTAATGAAGATAGCGATGTCCTTCATTTAGAATAACATATATGGGTCATTCCACACAAAATGAGCAAAATTTTTTAAAAAGTCGTGGCTGCATAGTAACCGATTTTAATAAAATTTCCTACACAGATTTAATTCATATTCAAATAGAGCATTGCAAAATATTTCGACAAAAAAAAAAAAAAATTTTTGGAAGTTCTGGACATTTAAAAAACTTGTGACATAGAATGGCATGTGTACAATCGTTCAAAGTTGCAAGTTTGAAGTTCCGTATCTTGAAAACTATTTAACATAAATTAAATCTACCCTATATATATAAAACCCTAATGAAACGAATTTATGAAACGAATATATGAAACGCCTGAAATGTATCGATTCTTTGAATCGACCGATTAAACAACTGATTTTGTTTCACGGCGATTTCTCCTAAAATATAGAATACTTTGCGATAAAATTAACACCAAAAATCCGTGTTGATCCACAGATCTCAAAACTGGTATTAGAATTTTTAAATTCGATTTAGTTTTTGAAATATTAATTTTTTTCTCATTTTAAATACATTTTTTCTAATGATGGCAACTCAAATTTTAATCATAACAGAATTTTTTTTTTTTCATAATTCAGAAAAGGTTACTATTTTAAGTTAATTTGGCGAATAGTTGGGCCTCCTTTAAATCTATGCTAAGAACAATGCTTTTTTTGTATTTCGTTATCATTTTATTAAATACAAAACTTTCATTTAAAAATGAAACATTTAAATTGATGGCTTTCACTTCTTTAAAAAAAAAAAAAAAAAAAAAAAAAAAAAAAAAAAAAAAAAAAAAAAAACGAAAGGAAAATATTAGACACAGATGTCATATACGCACCGGGGTACCTAATTAGCGCACAAATGGCATTATTTTGATAGACATGGTAACCCGGCTATTGTTGTTTATTTAATAATAAATGTATATTTACTTTTATTTCTTTTTTAAATTTATATAAATTATTTTGTTCTATAGTAATTAATTATTTTTTTGCTATTTCCTTTTGAAAATAATAGAAAATAATTAAAAAATACGGTAAAACGTAGTAGTTATTCCGTCACCCAATTTCGCAAATTATATAAATCACCAAACCACTCGCCAAATTGTACAGATTGACAAAATTTTTATTTTAAATAACGAAAGAACAAATAAATTAGTATAACATTAATAAATATAAAAATAAAACGTCAAAATAAAAATCACTTGATGACGTAAACACGTGTAACTTGCTAAAAGTCAAGTGAATGTGACATTTACGATCAAGCATTATTGACATTTAATCTTATAGTTCACGATAGATTTTTTGTCGACGGGATAACTAAGTAGTACCAAAAATACATATGTAACTGGTATTCGAAAACGAGGCTTTCGCCAAATTTGCGTAAAAAAAAAAAAAATAAAATAAAATAAATAAAATAAAATCATGCCAAACATCCGGTGCGTATATGACATCTGGCGAAATATTAAATTATGTAACAAACCATGACATTTAATTTCAACTTCAAATCAATGTTTTAATTTACCACTCGAACAATAAAAAAAATGCTAACTGGCGAGTTGAAAAAAAGATATTGGCGATATTTGCACCCGGCTTTTTTTCCTTCCGGCACAGATGTCATATACGGCCCCATATTGGCGCGATTTTTTTCTGACTCCAATGTCATATACGCAACGGGTACTTAACTGGCGCCAAAGTATCGTTATTTTGCTTGATAGGGTAAGCCGGATGTTGTTGTTTATGCTGTTGATGCGTTCCCCAAATTAGCGTTGGAAAAAATCGCGCCAATATGAGGCGTATATGGCATTTGTTCCAAACTTTCATATGAAAGGCGAAGGGATCAGATCGTATTTGTTTATGGCATTTGATGACTTGAACTATTATAATATAGATGAAATGATGGGGATAGAATAATATTTGGCGACTTATCACCTGTGCCTGGGTAACATTAAAGTATCAAAATGGCACCTAGAGTATAAAAAGCAAAATGTTCCCCCGGAACTGTTGATGATAGTCACATGATTTAGGCTATTGTTATAGAGATTGTTTTAAATATCAGTTGACAAAAACTCTGAATGCTTAATTCATTTTATTTTAGCATCTTTTCAAATGTTTAACTGATCCTCTTTAATCAAAAACGAAAACAACCATTGGATGTCTTAACAGCAACTGATTCTCTGTTAAATTATTGCAATCAAAGGGAATTGAATGGAAACCCGTTTACAGGGAGATCTGCACAGCTTTTTCAGTATAATTTAATCTTCTCTAATATTTTTAAAACCCATTAGATATTTATATTTTCAGATTCTGCGGTGTCTGAAAGGGGGTTGGCGAGCGTAGCTTGCAGGGGGCAGAGCCCCCTAGTATTTTTATAATATTATAATCTCTGGAGAATTATCTTCATATTTATTTAATAATAATAATTTGGTAACGTTATGATTAATATTAAATTTGTTGTAAAAATTGAAAATTTGTCAATTTTGAGAAAATTAAAAACGTTATAACAATTAAAGGAATTCAAAAACATCTGTGAAATTGATGCCTGATGTAGTGTTACATATTAAGATCGAATTTATAAAGTTTTTAAGTTGTCATGTATTTCCTTCACCTTTAAAAAAAAATTAGAAACTTAAAAAAAATGACAAAACTGTATTTTTTCCACTTATTGATAGGCAAAAAAAATATTGAAGGAAAGGTCAGACATTATACTTATTGCACAGACATAAAGATCAGTAAGTCCATGATATGCTAAAAAATTTTCAAGATTGCCTTTTGATTCCTAACGTCACAAAATTTGGTTAAAAAAGTAATATTTGTTGCATTCCAAGAGCTTTAGTCTTTGAATAAGCGCGCGTTTTTTTTACAATATTGCACAATTTCAAAGGGAAAAAAGATGCACTGCTGCCATCTTTGGATTTAGAGGATAAATATATAATTTTTTTGTTTAAAGTAATATTTTTTTTAACTGTAGTTTAAAATAAATATATTAAAAGCCAAAAATAAACTGAAAGCAAAAATTAAAGTTTCCATATTTAAAATATACACTTTTATCTATAATATGAAATAATTTAAAAGTTTAATAAAGCTTTTTTTTCGCTTAAAAAGAAGTGATAGAAATATTTCATTTTACCCTCAACATTTTTTACTGTTTATTTTTTTCTCATTAAGGAATAAAAAGGCAAAAATGAAACTTTCGATATTTAAACTATATACATTTAGCTATAACGCCAAAAAAAAGAGTAAAATTGTCAAAGCTGTCCTTCATGCTTAAATGAGCAGTAGAAATATTGCATTTTTAGTTCAAAATTTTGGAAAAATATTTTTTTTTTCTCATTACGTAATAAAAATACAATTACTAACTTACGCCAATCTGTTACTTATTATTCATTCCTAATTATAAATATTTTTTAATATAGTCTTTCCATTCCTAAGGCTAATAATCAGAATTGCAATTTTTAGCATGTAGACAATACCTCGATTTTGCATTCACTTTTAATGCATATTTTAATAGTTAAATAAACAATCCTGAAATCTATTATTTTACATTTACTCATAAATAGATATGATCTACATATAAACTGATTTTCATTAAAATCTGTGACATGTCTGCCACAGCTGATTTGCTCATTTTGCATGGAATGAACCATATGTCATTAATTAGCGAGCTATTCAATTTTATTCCAGAAGGAAAATACTCGATTAAATAAGAATTCACGTATGTCCTATTTTATCCACAAAATCAGTTTCCCATCGTGTCCAGCATAAGGAGATCCGACGCTGCGCGCCCAATTTACAGAACAATGTCGGACGAAAATAAATTGAGCCAGTCAGTTCTTTTTTTTTATATTCATTTTTAATTAGTTTTATTTGGTTTGTTTTTTCCTACCGTTTTAGAATTTATTTTATTTTTGCAATTACGTTAGAGTAGTTCAAAACTTGTTAAAGCTAAAATAAATTTATTTGTATTCGGTCTGATTACAAAAACAGAATAATATTACTTATTTCAAATGTCATACAACTAAAAAAGAAAAAAATAAGAAAAATTTTTAGAAAAGGTGAAAAGTTGATCGATGACACACAAATTCAAGATCAAATAGCCGAAAGAAAAATTAATGAAACTTTCTGAATTCTACAGATATCAATTCAATATTTAGATAACTTTAACATTCAAACCAAGAAAATGAGACTTACTGTATTTTTGGTATTATTATCCCCCCCCCCCCCCAAAAAAAAAAAAACAAGTTGGAAATTGCTCGTCAAACGTGGCAAATGAGGTGTGTTCGTACTATAACTAGTTTTATAATTATTTTTTGCACCCCATATTGTACTGAATGTATATTTTTTTGCGCTTCATAAGTGCATAGTCTGTAACATCATTAAAATGCACTTACAATAATTTTTTCCCCAATCCCCGTACTGTAACGTAAAACTTTTGACTGTCCCTGTAATTAAACTATACATTCGATTTTCATAAAATTTGAAATGGCTCGACAAAATTTTGCAGCAATTATATATTTAAAATTTCAGACCATTCGGAAGGCTGTAAAATCATTAAAATGCATTTGCAATAATTTTTTCCCATTGGCCATAATGTAACGGAAAACTTTTGGGTGTCCCTGTAATTAAACTATACATCCGATTTTCATAAAATTGGAAATGGCTCAACAAAATTTTGCAGCAATTATATATTAAAAATTTCAGACCATTCGGAAGGCTGTAAAATCATTAAAATGCATTTGCTATAATTTTTTCCCATTGGCCGTAATGTAACGGAAAACTTTTGGGTGTCCCTGTAATTAAACTATACATCCGATTTTCATAAAATTGGAAATGGCTCGACAAAATTTTGCAGCAATTATATATTAAAAATTTCAGACCATTCGGATGTCTGTAACATCATTAAAATTCACTTGCAATAATTTTTCCCATTGGCCGTAATGTAAAGAAAAACTTTTGACTGTCCCTGTAATTAAACTATACATCCGATTTTCATAAGATTGGAAATGGCTCGACAAAATTGTGCAGCAATTATATATTAAAAATTTCAGATCATTCGGTCGGGTAGTTTTTGCTCTGTTACATGCGGACGGACGGACAGACAGACGGACGGACAGACGGACAGATAGACGGACTGAACGACGACTATAGGTGCTACGTATTTATATAATTACGAACGCACCTAATAAGTGCATAGTCTGTAACATCATTAAAATGCACTTACAATAATTTTTTCCCCATTCCCCGTACTGTAACGGAAAAATTTGACTGTCCCTGTAATTAAACTATACATTCGATTTTCATAAAATTTGAAATGGCTCGACAAAATTTTGCAGCAATTATATATTTAAAATTTCAGACCATTCGGAAGGCTGTAAAATCATTAAAATGCATTTGCAATAATTTTTTCCCATTGGCCATAATGTAACGGAAAACTTTTGGGTGTCCCTGTAATTAAACTATACATCCGATTTTCATAAAATTGGAAATGGCTCAACAAAATTTTGCAGCAATTATATATTAAAAATTTCAGACCATTCGGAAGGCTGTAAAATCATTAAAATGCATTTGCTATAATTTTTTCCCATTGGCCGTAATGTAACGGAAAACTTTTGGGTGTCCCTGTAATTAAACTATACATCCGATTTTCATAAAATTGGAAATGGCTCGACAAAATTTTGCAGCAATTATATATTAAAAATTTCAGACCATTCGGAAGGCTGTAAAATCATTAAAATGCATTTGCTATAATTGTTTCCCATTGGCCGTAATGTAACGGAAAACTTTTGGGTGTCCCTGTAATTAAACTATACATCCGATTTTCATAAAATTGGAAATGGCTCGACAAAATTTTGCAGCAATTATATATTAAAAATTTCAGACCATTCGGAAGTCTGTAACATCATTAAAATTCACTTGCAATAATTTTTCCCATTGGCCGTAATGTAAAGAAAAACTTTTGACTGTCCCTGTAATTAAACTATACATCCGATTTTCATAAAATTGGAAATGGCTCGACAAAATTTTGCAGCAATTATATATTAAAAATTTCAGATCATTCGGTCGGGTAGTTTTTGCTCTGTTATATGCGAACGGACAGATAGACGGACTGAACGACGACTATAGGTGCTACGTATTTATATAATTACGAACGCACATAAAAAGAGTCAGGAAAAGAAACTCACATCCTTGCTGGTTTAGAGGAAGTACGATAATTTTAGAAGGCTCTAACATCATATTAAAAAATACAAGAGATATAGGACGTTTTTCTATGATTAGGAAAACTCTTCTAAACCGCAATAAAGGCGCCACGGTACATATTCATTTAAAACCTAAGACTAGAGATACTTTCAAAGACGCGTCAACTGGTTGTGACAAAATGGGCGTTAACAAATTAGAGAAAAAGTTGTTACTCTTAATATCGCCAGTTGTTCTTTTTCTTCATATCCTTTTTTGAAAAGGATAACATCCGCATATTTTTAAGAAACGAAAGTGTAAGGCATTATCTATCAAACAAAATTTTTACTTTTTTTTTTATCAAAAATAAAAGTCGACTCTTTGAAACAGCTTTCCAAAAAGCAACTTTTTTTTTACACATCAACTATCTGACACACCCTGTGCATCATAAAACATTTCATATAACAGCAAATGTCACATTTTTAAGTAGAATGCATTTTCACTCTTTGCCCTAAACCACTTGCAGGCTGACTTTTGATGCGAAAAATACAAAATAATAATAAATTATTACTTTTATTTTACAAAGTTTATATTAAAATTCGGAAAGATGTCAGTACGATTTTGATATCTTTTCAAAATGACATTTTTACATTATATATTCCATTTCGTTATTCATCTAAGATTTCTAACAATGATGTGAAGAGAATATTTCCAAAAGATCCTTTTGAAAAGTTATTAGTAAAGTTATTCACGATATCCTCCTTTAAAATTTAAAGTTTAAACCATTATCATATTACTGAGTTCATGTTAAAAAGTTTTTTGAATATCAATTGGGATTCAAGCATGCATGTTTGTTCTCCAATCTTTAATTAAATTTTGAATTAAACATAATGTCTGCCTAGAAGTTCTGACAAAAGCTTAGAATTAGCATTTAGTCGGTCTCAGGTCGATGTAGTACGAATGAGCATAATTATAAATCTACACACTGATATTTCTAAAGATCAGGTGGTATTTAAAATTTAAAATTTATATAAAAAAGTATTTTTTTTTTTTTTACAAATATGTTTTCTTCATTCCCTATTCATTCATCATTTTTCTTAACTAAGAATTTCACATTTACCGCAAAGAAATGATACTCAAATTATGATTTCGATGCTAACCAAACAGCAAAATCCAATAAAATAATAAAATTACAATGAAGATATAATAGAAGAATGCATTGAAATAACACTGAAAATGCTAAAGTGATGCTAAACGTATTAAAAAAAAAAAAAAAAAAAAAAAAAAAAAAAAAAAAAAAAACGCTTTTTTTTTAATGCTAGGGGGCTCTGCCCCCTACGAACTACGCGCGTCAACCCTCGTTCAGACACCGCAGACTCTAAAAGTACGCTAATTTGATCGGCTTTAAAAAGATTTCGGAAAATTGAATTATAATTTAAAAAACAATGGCGATCTCCCTATAAACGGATTTCTATTCATTTCTCTTTGACTGGGAAATTTTAAGGCCAAATCCGCTGCGGTACTACTTGATTAACCCGTCGACCCATTTCGCCAAATTATATAAATAGCCAAATTATACAAATTGACATCATTTTTATTTTAAATAACGAAAGAACAAATAAATTAGTGCAACGTTAATAAAAATACAAATAAAACGTCGAAATAAAAATAACTTGATGACGTTGACACGTGTAACTTGCTTAAAGTCAAGTTAATGTGACATTTACGATCAACTATTATTGGCATTTAATCTTATAGTTTGGCGAATGATAGATTTTTGGTCGACGGTATAACTAAGTAGTACCAAAAATACATATGTCAATCGCTGTATTCGTCTTTGATTAAGTAAAATAAGATAAACATTTCAAAATAAACTAATATAAAAGGAATTGAGTAAACAGAATCTTTGTCTCCCGGTATTTTTTAACAAAGCGAAGAGAAAGTTCTTTTAAATAAGACATTTTAAATTAATCGTTTTTAATCTGGCGTAATTTTGACCAAACTATTCTTTCTCTTTTAATATTCACGTGAAAATACTTGTGTTAGAAATGAAATATTATTTGCGCTGTCCTAACAAAAATAGTTAAAAAGTATCCTCTCAAAATATCAAATAAATGTCTAGCGCAATTTCTAAATTTAAACCGTTTTGCAATATTATTTTGTGTTTATTTTATGTAATAACTGTAATGTGACGTAAATATGACGTAATTTCTCCTATTTAAGACTTCTAACGCATGTTAATAAATTTATTATTTTACGAATTCCTTTCTCTCTTAAAATTCACGTGTAATTATAGTTTTGTGGCGCAATTTTTAATAAGTTCCTGCTTTTTGTACATAATTATTTAATTCTAATTCCAAATGTTTTTTTCTGTTTATAATAGTCACGTGTAAATAAATTTTTAATTTATTACACGTATAAATATTTTTTTTTTGAAGCAAACATTATTGTTACCGCTGTTTATGCAGTTGGCAACAGTTTAAATTAATATCACTTTCTAAAATCTGTAAAAAATATCTCTCGAAATGATGAAAATTTGAATTTAAAATAGAAATAAAACCTCAAAAAATTAGCCAAATTAAAAAAAGAAATACAATCTGCACACCGGGAACTTCAAACGTATAAAATGATCTAAAAATGATTAAATTCCCATGAACAGTTTTTGCTGCTATAAAACTTTTTTAGTGGAACGATTTTGTCCAACTTTAGCCTTAAATATCTCTTTAAATATTTCTTCGATTTAAAAACTGTCTGCATCAGCGTGTTTATCAAACATTTTTGTATAATACTACCGATTTTCATATTTTTGTATGCATTATTTTTCTTAATATTAACGAAGAAAGACCTCCGGTCACAAAAAATTCAAAACCGGCGGCGGTGACAGCGGTAGTTACTTTTTTTTAGAATAGAGAGATTAGCAGCACTATTTTTGAAAATGTTTGAAACCATTGTTACTTACTTCTATCTTAAAAATACCTAATATCAGTAATCTTAATTGACCCTAGATTAAAGGACAAGATAGAAAAATCATGCTTCGAACGTAGATTATGAAACACTTTCAATTTTTTAAGAATACTGTAACGAAATTTCCCCGTTATTTAAGGTTATAAGAGATATTTTAAGTAAGAAATTTAGAAAATACATAACACGTTGGAAAACCCGATTTCAACAATTTTCGTCTACAGTCGGATAGATACTAGAATTCTTTTAGTTCAAATGAAAGTGATTCGAAGCGTCACATGCGAACAGTTTTCAATGTATTTTCGTGAAACAAACGCGATAGTGAAGATGTATGTACCACGCGTGCGCAAGTGCCAGCAGCTTTGTGATAACTTCATTCGTAAGGACATGGTATTCAGTTAAAAATTGCTGGTGTGTTTGCAACTGCGTTCGAAACGGATAAGCTAGCTGTAATTGAGTTTTTAGGGTGTAAGCCGGATATTTATTACAGAATGCTGGCTGTGCACGGTGACACGTGTGTGTCAAAGCCCACGGTGAAGAGGTGGGCGAGAATATTTAGCGACGATCGACAGTAGACAACGGATTTGCGGTGGCCCGGTCAGACGCACAGAGTTGTGACAGAGAAGCTTATTACGAACATTGACACTCTATCACATCTTTGAACCGCTGAAGAAAAGCAAAAGGGTCAATAATTTCACTCAGACGAGGACGTAACGGCTGCAGTTCTGAAGTGGTTTCATGATCAACCGACATCGCTCTTCGCGGATGGAATTCTTAACCTTCCTAAGCAATGGGACGCCTACCTAAACGTCATAAGTGATTTTTTTTTATAAACTTTGTATGCATTTCCCTCAATAAATATTGTTGTTTCTGTCTATATATCTGTCTCCTTTATGTCCGGACGCACCTCATGGATACACACCTCGAATCACTTTCACTTAAACACCCCTCGTATATTATCAATGATCTACACGTTTCAGATATTTAAGTAAACAAGTTAGAAAAAGCATAACACATCTGAAAGCAAGATTTCAGAAATTACCTCCCATAATCGGAAAGGTATTCGACTTCTTTTGAGTAGGCCTATAGATAATCTATAGTTTTGTATGTACTATATTATATAGTGTGCTAAAGTTTAGTTCAGTTAGGAAAAGTAAAACATATTTGAAAAATCCACTTCAACAGCTTCCCGAGAAAGACAAAAATGTACTTGACTTTTTTTTTTCCTCTATACTGCGCATAGAATTCAAATATTTAATTCAGGCAAAAAACCCATAATTGAAAACACATTTCCAGAAATTACCATTCATAGTCGGCTACGTATCCAATTCTTTGCGTAGTCCAGAATATAATTTTTTTTTTATTTTAGAAATACCTCTTAGTATACGAAATACATTGAAAAAAATGACAAACGTTTCTCAATCTAGGAAAATAAATTATATCCACAAAGGAAAATACACAACTATCGTATTGATCTGTTGCCGTATAACATTTTTGGCGTTAGAAGTAGTACTTGTCTGTTACTGTAAGGTGGAATCAGGCCGTGTATACTGAGTATAGACATGATACAAAAATAAGAGGTTATATTTCAAATTATAACACCAGGATTCGGTTCGTACAGTCACATAGCGAGTAGTTTTGACCGCAAGCGGCCGGCGCTGGAGAGGAGAGTAAAAGTTCTACATCTTATGTTCTCAGTACAATGATCAAGAGCAAAGAGAAAGTCATTACATTCTCTTGGAGCTTTCGTGTATTGGCGGAACTAGATATACATACATTAAACCAGAAAACTATGATTTTACAAGGTGTTGCCAAAACTCCAATGGCACTGGAGCGCAGAAGATGAACGTTAATAAAAAAACATAAGAAGTTAGTGACATTGTACCAATAATGAAATAATTTTATACGTTGCAGAAAATATAGGCAGTTGAAATAACGGTCAAAAGGATAGGACTAAAATGTCTGGATAAATTCTGCATAGCAACTAAATTAGGCATGCGAATGGCATATGAAAACTATTACTAGTGGAAAGAATACATATTTTCTTTTATTTTAATAAAGTGCGGTGCGGTAGAAAATTACAGAGAGAGAATGGAAATCGAACTCTTAATTTTATAAAAAGAAAAGACCGTTACGAATTAAAATGAAGCTAAATAAAGCCTGACAATTAAAGTTAAGAATTTAGAAAAAGACATTATATTTAAGGGAGGGGGCGGATGAAAAGGGAAAATCCCTTAAAAAGGAGTATGTGAAGGTAGCCACCTTCACAACACCGCTTTTGAGTTGCCTACGAATCTGAAAAACGTTTTTTATTTTTAGAAACCTCATAAAGTGTTATATTTTTTAGATTTAAAGAAGCATTTATAAAAACAAAGTTTCTTTTCCTGCCCCAGATTTTCGAAAACTTTTTATACTAGTTTTTATAGAGTATTATTCAGTTTTTTAATCCTAGAATATAGCTTTTTTGGATGCTATCTCTTCTCAACTCAGCATTTTTTTTTCGACAAACACGTTTTTCAGATGAACATGATAAATTACTGCATTAGCATTAAAATTGAAATTAATATTATTTGGCTGCTCTTGCATGTTTAAATTCAGTTAGGCAGCTTAAAATGTTTAATTGAGATTGGATAGCATCCTAAAAACCGATATTCCAGTTTAAGTAAATTGATTAATACACACTAAAAGCTACTCGAAAACGTTTCCTGAAATCAGTGGCAGGAAAGAAGTTTTTTTTTTCTTTTTATAAATGCTTCTTGAAATTTTTCTGAGGTTTCAAAGATAAAGAACTCTTTTCGGAATCGTGGATAATTCAGAAGAGGTTAATGTATGCTTTCGTAGATCATTTTTTCGTGGATTGTGAAACATCTGACTTTTATTTTTTGGTGCAAGTAACATTGTATAGCTTATAACTAACACTACGTAACTAAAAATTATAAAAACATTATTAAAATTAAATAATCGTTTATTTTACAATATCTTATTCATAACATTTTAACTACGGTTAGTCCCTCAATAAAAAAAATACTTTAATTTATTAATAACAATACGTATTAGTAAAAAAAAATTGGCTGCAATAAATATATTTCACGTTTCCTTTTACTTCGTTGTAAGCTGTTTTCGCCGTGTTTCACGAGTAAGTCTGCAAAAAAATCTCAAAAATATTTTTCATTAATGCTAAAATTAATGTTTTACTTGTGGCAACAATCTCTTTCAAAAAAGGCGATCCCATAATTTTTCAGTTGATTTTTTTAAATATTTTAGTGTTTTATTTTTAAACATATTATTACCATATACTTACCTTTATATTTTTTAATATATATACAAGGTGCAGCTATTAATTTCCATGACTGGTGTAACTGTACGAGTACCGGAAATCGTCAGAACACGGTAATTCTTGTATTTGGAATGTCGATTATCGGCGCATGTCCAACGAAGTCGGTGTTCTTTAGAATCAAATGGTTGACCTTGAAACACGCATTAAAAGTAGCTGTTAAATTTTTGTTCTCGAAGTCGGTATGGCACAGAGGATAATCATTATATTTAGATTCAAACTGAGCAAAAGATCCTGTTACTATCGAATCGAGAAACGCAGGGTCAGCGTCAGCGTTCTCGATGAGTTCATTGCGCGAGTTGATTCTGAGTTGATTTTGTCCCTCCGATGAACAGTGAGGAACAAATCTGGAACAAAATTTGCGTTTCCCTAGGTCTTGTGTCAAAATTTGCTGAACCACCTCAATGGAAATGTTCGTTTTATTGGAAAGTACTCGACTAGTGAATTCGCAATCCGAAGTCGCAATCTCACGAACTTTCTCAATTGTTTCTGGCATGCGCGAGACTCGTGTTCGCGAGACTCTTGTTCGCACTCGTGTAAAAGCGTTTAGCGAGCGTTTATACTGGTAAGAGAGAGACTCGTGTTAGAACATAGGAAGGTAACTAAGTAAGACACCTGATGTAGCAAGAGTTCGACAGAATATTGCTGCGTGGCGTTATGGCTGCTAACACGAATAATGATGACAACTGGGTCGAGATGACTGATATCGCTGATGATGTTCAAGAAATTTATCATAGTTGTCCTGATGACTTAAAGCCGCTTACCATTTGGCTTACTCATTTTCTTACCGCTTCTGCTTCCACCGTCGAAGAAGAGCTTAAGAATAAGGTAATATCTATTATTCTTAAAACTGTAAGATTGCATGACAAATGTAATGACTTTGCCCAAAAGAGTTTTATTGACAAGCTTAATGTAGCGTAGACTTTACTCAATCAAGTTAAGGAAAACCCTGACGAAGACACCACTGAAAAAATCTTAGCTATACTTATCGCCAACTATAATTGTACTCTTGTGTTTAATGATCATGCTTTTCTTACTCATAATCAGTCTAATTCTAACACTAAACCTTTGTTTCAATCTGCTATAAATTCGGAAAAAAGTTCTGGAATTATGCACCAAGACGACTCAGATTATTCTGACATTATTTCTACAGATGCTCTAGCATGACTTTTCCCACCTACTATGACCTATATAAAAGATTTTCTGAAGAAATATTTAACGAAACTTCCCATAAAATTTGCTGAAAAATACCACCCTCAGCTAATTCAATTACTTGAAGATCATGTTAATATTGCGAAAGACAACAAACAAAATCATGAAATTCTGGACAAAAAAGCCCTTGAAAAATTCTTAAGAAAACCTTCTGTCACGAACATTCGTAAAATATGTACCGAAATAAAATCCAAGAATGTTTCACTACACTATTACCCAATCAAATTGAGTTTTTTTCTAACCCTGCCAAAAGGCAAAAACAAAAATTTGCTAATAACTCTTTTCTTTTTAATACGAATGAAAATGAAAATAATACTCGCAAAATTGCGATAAAACCCTCAGGAGCTAAGTGCACCGAGCAGAATCCTTCTATTCAAAATTATAATACTAATGATAAATTCGCCCTTAAAAATACTTTTGCTAAAACTCCTAATTTTCCGGAATCATCCGACGATAAAGTTTGTAGCATGGAAACTAGTTCAGAGAGGGCGCCACAGAAAAAGTCTGTCGGCGTTTCTCGCTCTAAAAACGATCGTTCGGAGGCTATCTCCATGGCGTGCTGTTGTTGGAAAAATTAATGAAATTACTCACAACTCCCCGATAAAAGAGTAGTTAATGATACTATCAAATTAATGCCTAAATCTGTTGATGACTACCGTACCATACAAACATTTCTTCTGGACTCTAATATTGAATTCTTTGGGCTCCGGCTGAAATCTGAGAGACCCATGAAAATTGTCATTAAGGGACTTCCCCGGGACACTCCTTTAGCAGATGTTAAACTTGAGCTAACTATTTTGGGCTATAATGTTCACACTATATCTCAGCTGAAAGATTTAGAAACTAAATTACCTATTGCTGTTTTTCTTGTTAATCTTTTCGTAAATGATGAATTCCCAACCATTTTTAGTATTGAAGAATTTCTTGGATTACTCGTAAACGTTGAAACATACAAATTTAAAGGCGTAAAACAATGTTACCGTTGCCAAAAGTATAATCATTCCTCTTTTAACTGTCAGCTTGACCAGGTGTGCATCAAGTGCTCTGGCAAGCATGACAGTAAGCAATGTAAAATTACCGAAAGCTCTCAACTTTGCTGTGCTAATTGTTCAGGTAGACATACGGCTAACTTTTCTGGTTGCCCCAAAAATCCTAAAGACTTAAAAATTACACGTACTATCTCAAACTCTGCTAAATTTAATACTGATAAATCTTTCGCCGAAGTCACTAGTGATTCCGGAAAAACACCCCATACTGACTTGGAGTTCTCTGATCTACCAAGAAAATTTACTGACACTAAAAATCCCGAAGATATTTCTACCGTTTCTACTGCCGGTGCTCTTGGCTTCGCCAAAGATAATTTTCCTGCTCTTTTCGAAAATATTGATCCTTTTATTGAAAAACTTAAATTAATTATAAATCTAATAGAAAAAATCAATGATTTATATAATAAAACAGGTTTCCCTATTACGAACTTTCTTCAGACGAACAGTGACGCATTTGTGTCGCATGTTTCGTCTAAATAATACTTCTTCTCTGTAAAATCTTTATTTTTTCTACTCGCCGGCCAGTCATGTCATGATTGGTCGGACTAAAGTTATCATTTCAATCAGCTGTCTAAGCGAACTTGCGTTTTCAATCCTCTCTTCTTCTGAATTTGCATTTTCAATCCGCTGCCCCTCCGTGGGCGTGGATTAATTTCTTCTGTTCTTCTAACTCAACTTGATTGGTCCGATCACTGTCTGCTGTTGCTTTATGATGAGAAATGTGTATTTCTTCATGTTTCTGCCACTTTTCAAGATTTCTTCAGTTTTTTTTATGGAACTTTGCTTACTGTTAACGAACTTTTAAGAACTTTTTACTATTTTCTTACTGTATGGTTCCTATTTTCTGAGTCCTGATTTTTTCTGTGTTTTATGTTTCTGCATTCATTGTTCTACTGTAGGTGTGGGGCTTTGGCCCCAGGTACTGCGTCGCTTGTTCTTCCAAGGTCCAAGGTCTGGCATGCACACAGAATTCGGCCGTCCGGTGTACGCGTCATCTTCGACGCTTTCGCGGCCGTCCTTTGAAAACGGCTAAACTGTTCAAAAGTGCGTGTACGGGATAATGCTTTCTCTTCGTTCACTTGTTTCAATATTTCATGGGTTTCTGTAAAAGTTTTGCCCAATTTGAAGCAGAATGTAAGGTTTATTCTTAGCTCCATATCGACTTTAACAACAAAAATTTAACAGCTACGTTTTAATGCGTGTTTCAAGATTAACCATTTGCTTCTGAAGGGCACAGACTTCGTTGGATATGCGCCGATAATAGACCTTCCAAATACAAGCATTACCGAGTTCTAACGATATCCGGCTATCTTACAATTACGTCAGTTCCGCAAATTAAGGGCCGCACCTTCTATATATTCATTTTAATTGCTAAAAAAAATACTTTTTATGTACCATATACTAAAAAATCAAAGGAAATTTTTATTCATATATTTCTATTTAGCACAACTTTCAATATCAAATTAAGGCTTTTTATCTAATGAACTTATATATTTCTTCATGCTTAATAGCAACAAAACTTCCCCAAAAATAAATTTCCTAGTTTTCCTTTCTTAGCATATTCTCTTTCAAAAAGTGCGCGACGTGTTATTAAAGAAGGATATTAATTAATAATTTCTTTCATTTTCTCAAATTCTCTTATTAAAAAAAATCTTCTGTCATTTATTTTAAGTAGCTTTTAAACACTTGTATTTTTTAAAAATAAAACGTTAATCTTTTGATAAAATAATTGCTTTTATGAAAGCTTAATAATATTTAAAAAGTATACTCATCATAAAAATATATCTCTTTCATTTTAAGTTTGACTAAGAATAATAAATATAATATTTTTATTCATCGCAGTAACCAAACTGAGGAGAAAAAAATACCAATTATTTTTAAGTGTTGCTATGATTATTTATTTCTATAAAAAGGGAAATTTGATGTAGAAGTGAAATATAATTTTTAAATAAGAAGTGAAAGAGGCTTCACTGGATTATTTTATGTTTTAGATAGATGTCTTAGGTTTTACTACACTGTAAAAAAGTCTGATGTTTCTTAATCTACAAAAATGGACTATAATCAAGAACAAACAAGTGGGTAAGTGTAATCACAGATCGCACAGAGGGTTTCGTTTAATATACCTTTCAAAACACTTTATCCTTTTGCGAAATATGTTAGTTCTACATTTCACAACCAGGGGGCGCACTCTATTCTACACAAACCTCTATCCGAACGAAACTCCGTTTTACAACCTATCCGTAGATATATTAGTCGAGGGAATCGGGCCCATAGCAACCGAGATAGGTAGGCTCTCCCTGGCGGTAAAAAATGTAATTAAAATATGTAAGTCTATGGTGCATAATATGAAAGAGTGGTCAAAGGGGTGTCGCTAAAAGTTTAAAAAGTGTCCCCCGGTGAAAAGGGTGGAGGTTAAACAATTGCTTAAAATACACAAGTTAGAGCACAGAGGGGTAACTAATATAAGACTTTTTGAAAATCTTATTATTTTTCGCGATCGCAAGTGTTCTGCTATAAGTACGCAAAATTTCAAGTCCCCAACGTAATTAGGGGCTGAGTTAGAAAAATTGCTTAAAATACACAAGTTAGAGACCGGAGGGGTAAATATAAGACTTTTTGAAATTTTTATCATTTTTTGAGTGATCGGAAGTGTTTAGCGATAATTATGCAAAATTTTAAGTCTAAAACATAATTACGGGCTGAGTTAGAAAAAAAAGCTTAAAATACACAAGTTAGAGCCCAGAATGTTAAATATTAAATTTTTTCGAAATTTTAGGATTTGTCGTTTGATGTGAGGTGTTCAGCTATAAGTATGCAAAATTTCAAGTCTCTAACATATATAGTTTCTGAGAACGGGCTCTGTGACGGACAGACAAACAGAGGAGCGAGACGAATAGGGTTTCGTCAGATGAACGAAACCCTAAAAATATATAAAAATCTATTCCGAGTCGTCACCGAAGATTCCGAAAAGCGTTTATTTACCTTTAAAACACGTGGAATTACTTATTTTCGAAATTTAAGGAAGAATTTACAAAAATAAATTTGTTTTGGCTGCCCATGATTTTCGGAAACGTTTCGAAGTAGCTTTCACAGTGCACTAATCAGTTTTCTCAAATCGAAATATCACTTTTTTCGGATGCTATCAATTCTCGGTTAAATATTTTGATATTCAGAAAACATGTTTAACAGACAAACATACTAAATTAACAGGATTAACATTAATCTGAAAATTAACATTATTTTGTTACAATTGTATGCACAAATTCAGTTATGTAGGTGAAAATGTTTACTTGAGAATATGTAGAATCCGAAAACCGATTTTTCGGGTACAGAGAACTGAAAAATGCACTGTAAAAGCTATTAGGAAATGTTTCCGAAAATTAAGGGCAGCTATTAAAAATTCATTTTTATAAATTCTTCTTTAAATTTCTAAAATAAATTGTTTTCCGAGGATTCTAAATGTAAAGGAACGCTTTTCGGAACCTTCGGTGACTCGGAAGATGTTATTATACAGGCTGAGTACAAATAATGGACCCGATATTTAAAAATCATATTTTCGAAACTACTGCGCATATTACAATAAGTGACACATGAATTTAAAGAGAAATATACCAAGTTTTTTTCAGTTACAAATATTCGGTGTGTGGCCCTCTTGTTACACGGCATACGCCCAATCCGTAATCCAGTTCATTCCAAACATTTTGTAGCATCACTTTGTCAATGGTTCTGAATGCTGCACAAAAGCGCTCTTTAAGTTCTGGCAGTGTCAAAGACAATGTTTATGTACCACCAATGCCAAAAACACTGCCAGAACTTAAAAAACGCATTCATGCAGCATTCAGAACCACGCAGATCAGTGCAGACAGAGTGATGCTACAAAATGTGTGGAATGAACTGAATTGGGCGTATGCCGTCTAACAAGAGGCTCACACATCGAACATTTGTAATAGAAAAAAAAATGATATATTTCTCTTTAAATCCATGCATCACTTATTTTAATATGTGCAATAGTTTCAAAAATATGACTTTTTTTAAATCGAGTTCATCGTTTGTACTCACCCTGTATATTTATGTTCGTAATTATAGTACATTTTCGAAGATTAAGAAACATTTGTAGTTTACATTAAAATAAACGAGTTTTTGTATGGGAACTCATGATCTCAATTCATTTTTTTTCACTCACACAAACAAACAAAGAATCTGCCCGCATCACACCCATTCGAACATAACTAGCGATCATAAATAAAGGTATTTTAAACTAGTTTTCACCAGACTTACCCTTCTTTGTATGGAATTAAATGATATCATGAAAAGTAAAGAACGTGTATAAGTTTTCGGTTAGAGGAACTGCTTGAATCGTCCGTTACATTCGGAAATATGCGGTGTCTAGTCCAGGATTATAAGAAAGGTAGCCACTACTACCATTTATCGTGATGTCCTTAAATTTCATGTCACATAAATAAATTCAGAATTAATTCATTCAAAATTTTATTCACTGTTTTTTAATGCGTTGTTAAACATATAACATAAAAATTATAAAAATTGTATATTTAAAACTTAGAATTTTTTAATACAATCATACTCATAATGAGGGTAGAAAATAGAAATTTGTTTTTTTTTTTTCGAACCCTTATGACGAGTACAAAAAGAAAAATCATGCATTAAGCATAGTATATGAAACACTTTGCAACACTTCCAGAATTCTTAACGAAACTTCTCTCTATATAAAAATCGCTTCAAAATACTTATTATTTGCTATAAGTGATAAAACCAAGTTTAAAAGGCAAAATATATCCTTATTTAGTCATATTAGACTTGATTGCATCCGACGACAGCATTCTCAAGAATTAAAATGATCCAAATAATTTCGCAAATTTTTTTTTTTAATTTTTTGCGACAATATTTGTATTATTTTAATTTTTGAGAATGTTGTCGTCGAATGCAATGAATCATGTCGAATGTGAATAAATAAAGGTATTTTTTACCTTTTAAATTTACTTTTATCCCTTCCCAGCAAACACAGAGCTATCGGTAAGCAATCGGCCGACAGCCGCTTGCCACTACCGGCAGTATTGGCACGATACCAGTTGCCGCTACCGGTTTTGTATATTTTTTGATACGCCGCGCGAATGCGGTCAAATTCATGAGGCACGCAGCTGGTCCGGTATCGGCAGAATACTATGCCGACAGCACGCCGATAGCTATCCATACGAATGCCGGCAACAGCCCGACACCAGCATAAATTGAAAAAAAATCATCTGATTTGATGGCGCCATCTATTAGCCATCGTGGAATGTATATTTGAAAGGAACGTGTTCGGCGATGGAAGAGACGTGGTTTGATCAGACGAACCCAAGGACAGGAAGTAGACGCCTTAACCACTTGGCCATAGAGACTTGATCAGGGTAGGACATATCGATAAGTAATTGTATGTCGTTGAAGGTAAATGGTAGATGGGAAAATTAGAATTTTGAAGTGTTTTTATTTTATTTATTTATTTGTAATCGTCTTACGCGCGTGCATTTAAAAGTTAATTTAATATTTAATTGAATGAAATAAATATTTTAGCGAATTCGTTAAAGCAAATGAATTTTTTTTTCTATAAATTTAAGAATAATTAAGTATAAAAAATATTTTTGGAGGTTTTGTTCAGTTATACTGATTTTCTTATTAGGAATTATAATGTAATTACACGCGTTGCGTTAATTTATAAAATATATATTTTTAACATGGAAAAATTTATTTTAATAAATAAAAATTTGGTAATTAATAACTTTAAATTAGAATAAGAATCCTTTTTATGTCGTTTTGATGATTTAAAGTAGTATCTATATTATAACGGACAAACATATCTGTGCGTAACGCATACGTCATTTTGCGAATGGCAACACTTTGAAATTTGAAATAAAATTTTGGATTTGCAATTTTTTCTACTGAAAATTTTTAAACTTCTAAACATCGCACATTTTAAATTTTTTACACCGTCGTATAAGGAAAAAAATACTCTTTTAAATGCAATTTGTTTGAAAACTGTATCTCAATTTATTTTTCAGATATTAATTTTTTTGTAGTTTTTAATAACATTTTTCTTATCGTGGCAACAAAAGTACCTCATTTCATTGAAAATCATTGAAAGTAAACGGAAAATAGTCGGAAATAGGAGATATCTTTCTGTTGCCATTTTCTCATAAAACCTAAAAAAAAAAAAGGTTGAAATTAAAATATGGGCTATGTCAAGAATATTGTCTGTTATTCTGTGATAATGACGTCATATGCACACTTTTCTGTAGACGAAGTTTAAAACTGGATTGTAAAAGTGGATTGCTTTAGCGGATGCAAATGACGTCATTTTATAAAAAAAAACGTGTATTTTATTTCTTAAACCTGAATTATGTTTTGTAGAAATGCATCATTTTTACAGCCCAGCTGCCTATAAATTCTTCACAGGTGAAAATGCTTCACATTTAAAAATAATGTAATCGAAATCACACACTGATAAAACGCAATGTTTTA
Organism: Maratus speciosus; assembly: GCA_963932465.1. Taxonomy (NCBI): domain Eukaryota; kingdom Metazoa; phylum Arthropoda; class Arachnida; order Araneae; family Salticidae; genus Maratus; species Maratus speciosus. Next base: position 75,607,635 of record OZ010792.1, read on the forward strand.
CAAAAATTTAGAGTATCTTTATAAAGTATATTTTTCAATCTTCTGACCATCGTTACATTTTCAATTTTCGTCGCATAGAGAAAAAATTTACTTTCAAATGCAATTTGTTTAAAAACTTTATCTTAATTGACTGATGTATTATATTTTCTAAAATAATTTTTAAGCATGATTTTTTTAAAGTTTATCTTATCACGTGCCGGTTTCAATACATAATAATAATAAACATTTTTCACATAAAGCAACAAACATTTTTCAGCATTTGTTTCTGACTATTTTTGTATAACGAAATTAATACTTCCTTTATAAACAAATAAAAGAATAATATTTAAAAAACCACCGATCTAACATATTTGTGAAAGACAAATTAACGAAATTAATACTTCTTTTATAAACAAATAAATGAATAATATTGAAAAAACAATAAAGCTAACATATTTATAATCGTACTATTTAAATTTTTAGATCACCAAATAGGATTTTTTTTTAATGGAATAACTTTGCAAAGTCCATTTCAGTTTACCGATTGTCTATAGTTTTAAAAACAATTTTTAAGCATGAAATATTTTTTAATTTATCTATATCGCGCGGAGCTCGATTACGAAAGATTAATCCGTTTGCACTTAAAACAAAATACAGACTTCATCATTTTCTTACGGCTAATATCCATTAAAAAATTCCCTATGAATAAATAAATAAAATAATATAAATAAAACACAAATTTACCAGACATGTATAAGTTCTGAAATTATCAGAATATAAAAGGATGCCATAAGTAACAAAATCTTGGCAAATAACTCTTAGCATGCGGCTAATAAGAAAATATCGCTTTTGATAAATTAAAAAAATTTATTTGATTGTATAATTCGTATTTTCCATATGAAAAATGCTTTTTTAATGTAAGTTGTCAATCTAAAAATATTATGGAATATAAAAAAATTATTAGTTTTCAATTAAAAAAAATGATTTCACCTATATTCTTTAACCCGGGAAGCCCGGGTACGATCCCCTAGTATATATAATGATTATGTTGCAATATTAATTTGTTACTTATTAATATTTTTAATTTAAAAATAAAATAAAAATATTAATTTACATTTTTTTTTACTTTTGGAAGATAATTTTTAAATGGGGATATATCTGAATTTTCCTTATAAATTTAAGAATGCTTATTAAATAAAATAAGTGTCCTGCGTCACTTGCCGGTGTAAGTCGCTTGCCGATATATAACCATAAGGGGACCGATTATGGTAACAGGCAGTCGAAAAAGCAGATTCTTGAGTTTCAGTTGCCGACATGCTGCCGACACTGCACCGAAACCTCTGCATCCATGCCGATACTTAACCGACACTGCCGGATGCGACCCGATCGTGTGCCGAAAGGTATGTGTTTATAACAAATAACAACAGTGTGTTGGTTATAACAAATATTAAGTACTTTGAAACTCGTCTTTTAAATAAAGTAAAAAGAAAAACATATCTATGTAAACATTTTAGAAGTGGCGTAAAACATTTGGAAACCAGATTTTATGAATTACCTTAATAGCGGGATAGGTGATCTAATTTGTTTGTGCAGACCTGTATTTAAACTATAGAATTGTATACATTCAACATTGTATGCTAAAACTTAGTTTAGTAAGCTAATGCATAATATATCTAAAATTGACTTTTAGCAATTTCTAACAATATACGGCAACATAATTGAATCTCTTTGCATAGTGCTCTATATTTCAAATAGATTTTCATGTGCATCGCACGTTAACCCTTTATCTACTGACGGTACTTATAAGTAGCATTAAAATAACTTGCTATAAAATTCATTTAATACATCGATTAGTAGTAATACAGTTTAGAATAAGTTATAGATGCATTACTTTATCTTGTTCCAAAAGCATTATTCGTTACACAAAACAAAAATATTTTTAAAAGGATGATTTCTTTTGCCTTTCCATCTTTTCAACTTTCTTGCCGTTCAGGGGAGGGGGTGGGATTTTTTAATTCGTAAATATTTCTATATTTCTATTGTAAGAACATTATATTTGTACATTTTCTAATTCTACAAAATACTAAGAAAAATATTTAAAATAAAAGATTTGAGAGGGATTATAAATATTGCACAAAATCTCTATAAATCCAAATTTAATTAGGCTAAAGCATTGTTAAAACTATTGAAATCACACTTCAAGACATTGCCATCCCTAGGAGACCATGTATCCAGTTCTTTGCCTTACAGACATCTCTTATTACGCTACATGCAGTTGAACTTGAAAGTACATAATTCAATTAAAAACCTCCATTAAGCTATTTTCTGTGATACTCCGCAATGGTTATAATTTTTTTTTTATGTAGCTCTGTATTTATTGTTGTATACATATGCTCATTTATACAAACCACATAGTAAGCAACAAAAATTTAATTAATCACACATACGATAAATGAAATCGCGCTTACAGCAATTATCGCTAATAGGTAGCACTTTGGATACAATACTGTATACGAATCTTTTGAACGTTTCTGTAAATGAACTATAAATGCTATGCGAATAATGTTATAGAACAAAAATCTTGCAGTAAGTTCCAGTAACGTATATCAATTTTCGTTATATTTGAAATGGTGTAGCAGAACAAAAATTCGTTGCAGTGTTTCTTCGTAGACCATTATGTAAAGAAATTCTGTTGCGTGGCTCTGTAAATGAATAATAAATGTTTTGCACCTCATATTCTACAGAAAGCATGCTTTAGTGCACTTAATAAATGTATTCTTAGGTTTTTTGTGAAAAATATTTTACACATGTTCCTGCATTTTTGGTACTGTGTTACAAAATATTTTCAAAATTATGAATTCGTTGCAGCACTTTTCTCTCTCTCTCTATATTTTTTTTTTTTTTTTTTACCAACCGCCACTAGTAAAACAACACATTTATATTGGAACCAGATTTGACAATAAAGTTAATTTCCTAGTGTTTATTTGCAGTGGGAAATTTGTCCATTACCTATTTCATTAAACAAAGGATGTCATAATTTTAACATAGTAATGCTATTCCGCACTTTTCGTTTAGTAAATATTTCCCAGTTTTTAGTAAATTTGCATATGAAATAAGTCAAATAACCCTTTTTATGACTTGAACTTCTTATCCAATTCATTCAAAAACAATAAAGTGTTTTAATTATTGTAGAAAGGGTCGAATGCATCAGGGAGATCTTTATCAGGGAGGTGTTATCAGGGAGATGTTTATATGTGCGAATGGCATACAAATACAAAGGCCACACATGAAAATTCTGAGTGTGTCTTTGCATAGCAGAATAGTTTATATAATTTTCTTAAACAGTTAAAAAAATAATTTATACTAAAGTAATCATATTTCTTAATAATATATAAGTGTTAAACAACATTTCACTTATTGTAACTAAAATATTTTAAATTTAGCCAGTAAAATAGCTTTGTTTTATTAGTTGTTCGTGTGCCCGATATGTTTTTCTTTGTAACACATCGGGTACCAGATAGGCTTAAGTGAAATAAAATAAGCCAGTGTGAGATTTTTACTAACGTCTAGGGACAGCACCCTCACAAAATGCACAAAGCACAAGTTTCTGTTTCTATCGCTCCTCCGACCGGTTTCCCTCCGTTTTTCGACCATTGGCTTTTGGACTTATAGTCGTTTTGTTACTGTGCGTATTTCACGCAAACATTTTAAATGCATACCCATACTTTCTCTCACGTATGTAATGTTAATGTTTTCGTCATTCAAGTATTAATGTGTTACGAAATCTTATGTTCATATTGTGAAGCTTTAATGTTTATGTTATGAAAGTTTCGAAAACTGTCATGTTACCGGCAGGCTTGTGTTTCGAGCATGAAGCATTTCTACTCTCTTAACATGAGTTTATGAGCTAAATAAAGAAAATCTCAATGAATAAATTTCTTATATGATGATTAAAAAAAAACATCCTCTCTTTAAAAGATTAATTTTTCTTTCTTTCTTTTCTTTTGGAAAGTGATAGATTTCTTTATGTTTAATACCTATAACATAGGGTAAGTAAGTAATTTTAGAACCTTGTGAAAATCAATAACTAAACTTTTAGATGTATATTTTTATTATAAAAATACTTAAAGAAAATTATGTAATGAATATGATGAAATTATGTGCTTATTCATAACAATTTAATAGATAATGTAAATTTATTTTAGGAACATGCGCAAAACCTGTTTCGGTAATTCTATTTAAGAGTTTTCCATAATCAATGTGATAGTAAAATAGGCTTGTTTTGGCACAATACTCATTTGCATTCTTAACGTAATGTAGTACTGCTCCACCCGCCCTACTTTATCATATGGTAATGTGAGCAGGTTTTTCAATTTTCAAATATTTGAGACTCCAAAATTTAAAAGTAATCTGTATTTATTCCATCAGGCTGTTTTAAGTTGTACAAGGACACAATGAGGGTGTGTGTGTGCGGGGGGAGGGGGGGTTACATTGAAATGAACCTCTGCTATCACAATAACCTGACTTCAACTTCCTTTTTTATTGCATTCATTGGCTACTTTAATAAAAATTAAATTCATTCAATATGTAAATGTATTCTTTTTTATTCTTATATTTACGCGTATAATAGCTTATCATTTATTGAAAAATTGTACGAAATATTTTTATTCTGATCAGCAATGCCTTAACTTTATTCGATCTAATGAAGTTTCATGTGAAGAAAATTTCATTGAATTCCAATAAATCGTAGTAGATTAATAAGAACTTTCACAATGCATCGAAATTGAGTTTGTAATATTTCATAATATCATCACAGATATGTGAATATCAAACATTTATGTTAATTATTATTATTAATGTTTTTTAGGGAACTGCTTTTCATGCATATCCCATTCTTTAAGTGGATCCTGTATACAAGTGTTCTGATGAAAATTTATTTTACAGCTTTCATTAATTTCAAAATATCCAGGTTGGATAAATTGAAAACATTAGATAATATACATATACAAATAAATAATCAGTTAAAATTAAAATGGAGGAAAGAAAAATAAATTATATGCCCCTCCCCCCCCCCCCTCTCCCTTACGAAAATATTTACAGAAAAGGTCATTATTTATTAAATCCATCCTATTGATAATTTCTGACCTGTTTCTAAAATCTTTTTCATTAGTAAATGCATGAAAATAGCTGGTATTTTTATCTATGTACTAAGAAATCAAACAACTTTTCCCATTTCACCATAAAGATAAATGTCTTTAAAAAAAAAATAAAGGTTCTAAATTTTAACATTGAATCTAATTTTCAACTTGAGAGCGATTAAATATATATATATATATATATATATATATATATATATATGTGTGTGTGTGTGTGTAATTTAAGATGCAAGATAATAATGACAGTAATTATTTATTTTATTTACAATATTTTTTCACAAAAGTTTTGACACTTATAATGTGCTACTGATATCATGTTCTCATTATTTTCAGATGATTAGCATTATCATATTAGTCCCGTAAATATCGGGTAATCCATATAATGCTTGTCCATGTTTTGAGAATTACCCTTATTTTGAATTTTTAATTCATAAGTCAATATTTTAAAAGGAAAAAATATCTAAATTTTTGTTAACTCTTATTTTGGTAATTTACATATTTTGTACTAACTTATGATAGTACTAATAGTTTTCCATTTTCATTTTTTAAACTCATTTAAAAAATCCTTGACCACATCGCATCTTCAACTGAACAAATGAAAAAGGTAAAGCAATAAAATTTTAATTTTGAAGTAATAATAAGGGGAAGAGGAGTTGCAGAAACTACTTAAAAAAATTCTGAAATGTTCTCAAAATCCATAAATCTACATTCTGATAACACTTTATTCATTATTTGTTAATCTGTAGTGCATTTTAAATACACATGAACTGCTTTTAAACGTAAAAATGAGTAAAGTATCCATAGCCAACGAAGAGATAATCTCATTGTCAGCGTCAGCAAGCTCTCATGCTATAACTCCACTTTTCTCCCGCGAAAACCGGTTTTCGCCTCCGAGAAATCAAAACTGTGCTTGGTGCATTTTGTGAGAGTGCTGTCTTTAGACGTTAGTGAGATTTTTGCACTGTTTTCATTATATGAAGAGCACAGGTGATAAAGTTGTATGTGATAAAAAAAATTGAGGTAAGAAGAAAGAAGGATTGAAGAAAATCAATGGTTCTCTACCATCTGTTAAATTACCCTTTGAAAAAACCTAAAACTCACAGAGGTTTGATAAATGGAGGAATTGGACAATAAACGCAAATAGTTATTTAGAAGTTTATAACATTTTTTTCAAAATGATGATTGTATCACGTACCACATTTATTATCTGTCCTCTTCATATCTAATTTGTAATTTTGTTATCTTTTACATGATACGTAAATAGTAAAATTATTTATGTAACTTATTTTTAATGTCTAATTTCATTCTAGGAGCACTATTACTTTATAAATAAATAAACTTTATCTGTTACATAAGAAATTTCTGAAAAAAAATATTTTTAAAAAATTTTAGTTGTTTCTGTTATTTAAACAATTATTTAAAGAATCTATACGCATCGATAAATACGCAAAATAAATATTTTAAATCTGTTTATGTTAACTAAACAAATATTTAAAGAATCAGTGTGCATAATAAACTGCCAAAAAGGTAGAGATGAAAATGAACAATACTCTTTTCTCGTACAACCTAATTTCATTGATTATATTTTCTTATCTCTTTTAATATATGTAGAGAAAATTATTTCATTTACTAAGTCAAAACTATCGCTTTTTCACTTTTCAACTTTTTTAATTATGATAAATATTATAATCTGTATAAAAGACAAAATATGGTAGAAATATTTCTTTTAAAATATCCTTTAGCGAAGAAACGGAGATTTAAAGATTACTCCACGGTTCTCTTTTCACATTTCTGCTGTTGTCAGAACTTCATTTTAAGGTTTTTTAGTTACCTATAAAAGATATAGATTTTCTAGACATGAAATATGGATTTTAAAGGAAACAATAAAGAAGAAACCATTTTTTCAAATGGAAGGTCATATTATTTTATATCTGAAATATTATCCCAGCTTTAAAATAATCATATTGCTATACAATAAAGTAGCTAAAAATATGAAGAAGCTTTTGTTATGTTAGAAACTTAAAAGATTAAAAAATTTAATCTTTTCAGTCTCATCTGAAATCGATAAATTTAACTTTTTTTCTTTTAATAATTTACAAAAGAAACAGAAGACCAAGAAAAATAAATATGAGATTGGCTGTAGGAGTATATTTTCCTATGGAAAAAAGATTTACGGTGGATAATTCGAACCACGGCCAAAAAAATGTAGGGGGGGGGGGGGAGATAATTTTGAACAATGAACATCTTTTACAGAATTTATATTTTGATTTCTCTTAGTAAGGAAAGAAACGAAAAGGATGAAATTAACTTTTAAACGTAATTTGAAATGAAAAAAATATAATGTACCAAAGGCCTTCGATATTCGAGGGCGTTCTCAATTTTGGGTGCTGTAGTTCACGCAGTTCCCACAGATTTTTATTTAAACCATTTATACACTTTATTTCATTTTAAAAAAGGTAATGAATTAGTGAAATCAAAACAATCTTGTAAAGTTATAAATTTTAAAGCTTTAAAAAAAGAATTTATCAAATAAAAAAAAATGATGGTTGCTTTTAAAAAAAGTACCTTTATAAAACTTTTGTAAAATTTGGACACCCGTGAAAAACAATAGCTAAGTTAAATGTTATAGCTATCGACAAAATATTTAATAGTATTTATAAAATCATTTCAGTCACAAATATATTATGTAAAATATACTTATTTAAGTATGCACCGACAACACATAGTAGTCGGTTTTATAAATATTTTCGTGATGATATTATATTACCGCAAGTCTACTAAATTATGTTTAGGTAAAATTTAAAGAAGGAGATGTAACCTCGATTAATTGGAAATTTTTAGAGGCGTTTCATCGCTATTTTCTTCTGTTCTTTATGATATTTAAAAGTACCTTAGACATTTATTTCATTAAAATTTGAACAAAATGTCAAATACTACTGTGCCCCTAGAATGATCATCAAAGGGGTGGGTCGACCGTTGTTAGTAAAAACACATCTGATGCCTCCATAAATATCTGTAACCGGTGATTTTCATTATGAGCTCTATCAACAATATACTTCATGAGCAATATATTATTTTAGTACCCAACCAGAAACTTTCGTACGCTTTTAGATTAAACTGTATAACTTTATAAATGTATGCTAAATTTGTCATGCTCAACCTCCTATCCCAAAAAGGGGGAGGGGCATGCGCTCTCGTATCGTGTGTTTCCTTAAAAAGTAAAACATGGAAAAGAAATTCAAAATCTTACTGCATTATTATTATTACTATAGAATCTACATTGCTATTTTAAAGTAAACTGAAAACGAAAGGTTGACCGCAGAATCAGTTGTCAGAAAATTGCTATGATAATCTTGAAAATTACTTAAGCCGATTTCTAACTTGAAATAGAACTAATTATTTCTAAAATTATAATTGAAATGTCGACACCGGATAAATTAAGCAAAACATAACTTTAGTTGATTATAAACGTTCCAGGTTTTTTCTTTAATTAGGGAGCCTATCTCATACAATAACTTACTTAATTCAACTTATTTTGGTGTTTTTTGCTTTTCAAAGTATAGATGTTCGGCAAATAAAATTTTATCAGGATTTGGTCTTAACGACTTTACTCTACCAAAAAAAGGTACGAAACGTACCCTAGACGAGGGAAACTCACAACTCCCCTTACAAAACAAATATTCTAACCTAGCTAAGGATACCCAAATGGATGAAAATGAGCCGGTGACCACTGACGTTGCCGATAACGCGTCGGGAAGTTCCAAAAGTAGGATAAATCCGTTCTATATAGAATTGGAAGGTAATTGGACTATTTTGGCTAAAGAAATAGCTGATATAAATCAGGAAAAACCTAACATCGCACTTAAGGGTGAGCGACTGATGGTGCTTTGTAAGAATGATAGTGATTTCCGGAAAACCCAAAGTTTTCTCGACCAACACGCCAAAAAATATACAACCCTGCACCCAAAGGACCAGCGTCCAAAGAAAATTTGTATTAGAGGATTACCATGTTATACTAAAAATAGTGTTATAGTTGATAGTCTTAAAGAATACGGATATACTGTTACTAGGGCTGCAATGCTCAAGAACAGAAAAACGGGCAATCCTATGCCATTATATATGGTTAATGTACTCCCAACTAAAAACTTTGAGGAAATTTATAAGATTAAGGAAATCTCGTATATATATCAGTTACTATTGAGGCCTTTAGGAGCCATAATCAGGTAAAACAATGTTGCCGCTGCCAGAGCTATGGTCACGCCAGCGAGGTCTGTGGGTTTACTGAGAAATGCTGCAAGTGCGGCGAACAACATCTTACCCCTAACTGTACTCATAAAGGACGCATTACGCCTAAGTGTGCGAACTGCGGGCTGGCACATCCAGCCACGTACCGCGGTTGTATTAAAAACACTTATAGGCGGGAAAATAACAATCAGAACAGTAAAAATAAAGGCAACTCAGCTAAATATACTGGTAGTAAGGTTTCTCAGCAGGCTCAACAACTGGCAGAAGTCCTCAAAGATTTCAATTATACTAAAACTAAATCGCAGGAATAAACTAACTCGGAATCAAATGATTCTGCTTCTAATAATGTTGAATCCCCAGTTGAGGTTGCTTCCTCTTCACAATCTCCTGAAAATACTAACTCTGCTAATTCTGAAAAAACTAATAATACTCCATCCCAGTCAACCAAAATTCCTCCCAGCTACAGTAATGATATACAGGAAATATTTAGTACTTTCCAAGACATAAAAGAGATTTTGCAAATATCCAAATTCATTAAATGTATAAAAAATATTTCTACTCTAGCAAAAAAATATAACAATCCCATGGAAAAAATTATTGTTTTTATCCAAGAGTTTGACAAATTAGCTAATGATTTCTCCTCCCCCAACCATGTCTAGTCTTCATCTTAAATCTCTTATTGTGTTATCCTGGAACGGTTCTACTTTAAATAACAAAATTGACGAGCTTCGTATTTTTGTCTCTAACCACCCTAATATTGATATAATTCTTCTTCAAGAAGTGCATAAACCTAATAAAAGTATCAAAATTTCTGGTTATAAGCTCTACCATACCCCCCGTCCTGGATCCGTTCAGGGTGGAACTGCCATATACATCAAACACCACATACCACACTATCCTACCCAACAATCTACATACACAGGTCTTGACTACACAGGAATTGTTGTACAATTGCCACGAGTTAATATTAATTTTGTTTCTTTATATGCTAGACACTCACCTTTATTCCCAGTCAATGATCTAACACAGCTTTTCTCACAAAATACGCACTGTTTCATCGCAGGTGATTATAATGCGCACAACCGGCGATGGAACTGTCATTCAACTACCCGTCGTGGCAGTGCACTACACAACTTAATCACTCACCTAGGACTTAATTTACATGCACCCAGCACCCCTACACGTTATGGGCTTGATAGAGGTCGCCCCTCCATTATTGACTTTGCAATTTCAAAAAATTTGGTTTTTCCTATTAGTTCTACAGTTATTAATGACTTAAATTCTAATCATCTTCCTGTTGTTTTCAAAATTGACTGTGTTGATCCCCCCTCTCCCCCCCCCCCCTTCTGTGGCTGTGGGCTGGAGTAAATTTAAAACTATTCTTTCCAATTCTGACCTAACTTTCCCTAATATTACTAACACTGATGATATTGACAAGGCTGTTGATAACTTTCAAAATATTATTATTAATGCTCAAAAGCAAGCTACTTACGAATATACTAAAAATAATAACTCTTTTAGTATGCCTAACTACATTCATAATGTTTGTAAGCAACGTAATGACATCCGACGGCTGTTTCAAAATACTAGAGATCCTACTTTAAAGCCCATGATTAATCGGCTTAATAATAAAATTAAAAACCTCATTTCTGAGGAAAAACAAAAAAGCTGGAGCAATTTTCTTAACTCCCTCTCTCCTCAAGATAACTCTCTTTGGAAAATAAAGAAAAAACTTAATAATAATTACTCTACAAACCCCCCCCCCCCTTAACTGCCTTTAATACCACGGCATATACGGACAAAGACAAGGCGGAAATCCTCGCCAGGTCCTATGCTGAGCAGTTTTCCCCTAACCCTTATCTTGAAAGCCCTAATCATTATTTTGAAGTAAATGAAACTGTTCAAAATTTTTTAGCTACCCCTCCCACGGACCCACTCCCGGAAATTCGACCAATTGTTATTTCTAATATTATCAAAAATCTTAAAAACAGAAAAGCCCATGGATACGATAACATAACTAATTATGCTCTTAAAAATCTTCCTTGCAACTGTATTATATATCTAACTAAACTTACTAATGCTATTCCTCAGTACTACTACTTCCCTAAAGCTTGGAAGACTTCTATTATTGCACCTATTCTTAAACCTCAGTGTAATCTTCAAGATCCGACTGACTATCGCCCCATCTCTCTGTTACCCTCTATCAGCAAAGTTGTTGAGCGAGTCATCAGGTCCCAGTTACATGACATTTTAGACGCACAAGACATACTCATTCCTGAACAATTTGGCTTCAGAGCTAAACATTCCACATTACATCAACTCCTTCGTGTTGTAGAGTTCTTGAGTGAGAAACTAAACACGAACACACCAGCTGCGGTTGTTTTTCTCGATGTCGCTAAGGAATTTGATAAGGTTTGGCATATTGGCCTTATATACAAACTAATTAAGCTTGGAATTAATGCTAGACTTATCTTTCTCATACATTCTTACCTTAGCGACCGAACCTTTCGCGTCCGCCTTAACAATATACTTTCCACTTTATACCTTATTCTCTCTGGTATTTTACAAGGGTCGGTCCTCGGCCCTACATTATTTAACATTTTTTTCAACGATATCCCAAGAACACTGAGGACTTATCTTGCCCTGTACGCGGACGACACGGCAATGTACGGGTCTGCACAACACCCATTCACATTATACAAAATTCTCCAAAAACACATAGATAAATTCCTTAACTGGTGTACCCTGTGGCGTGTTAAGCTCAACGAGCAGAAAACAGCTGCTGTCTATTTCTCTAGAAAACTAACATTTCCCAATCGCATTACTATCAATAACACTACTATTCCTTGGACTAATGACACCAAGTATCTGGGGGTTACCCTTGATAGAAGACTTACCTGGAAAAAGCATTTTATTAATATCCGAGGCAAAGTTGCTGGTATCTCCCAGGCCCTCTCTCCTCTTCTCAAAAGCAATACTCTTTCTATTCATAATAAACTAATCTTGTATAATGCATGTATTAGATCAATCTTGGCTTATGCTTGTCCGATCTGGGGATTCGCTTGCAAAGCCAGTATGGAGTATCTTTACGGTGCTCATAACAAAAACTTACGCTATATCCGTAATGGTTACCATTTTCTTCGTAACACCACTATCCGCAGGGATTTGAAAACGACTTCCTTAAAACAGCGCATTAATAAACTTGCTAAAAATTTTTATAAATCTGTATACAACCTCCCTAACCAAATTATAGCGGAACTACCCGACTACGAGGTATCCTACCCCATTAACAGAAAACGCCCTAAATACTCGCTTTTGCTTAACGATGAAGACTGAGTTTCCCTCACCTTCTGCTATACTTAACCTTTCTGTTTGTTCTGTCCTGTCTATAGTATAAAAAATAGAAAAAAAAATTGTTTTTCTGCTAGTTTTTTAGCATTATATATTTTTAAACTAATGTATGTTCTCTGAAAAGAGTCTTTTTTTTTATGGGGCACTCCCCGGTAGCTTTTTCGTCTTTTCCTTCTTTTTTTGGAACTAATGGAATTTTCTTTCTTTTTTAATTAATTATTTTCTTTTCTTTGTTTTTTTTCTTTTTCACATATGTTATACTAATACTTATGTACTTTGTTATTTTTTGTTAGTCTTTTCTTTTTCTTAAAAGTAAATTTAACTTTTGTGGCTACCAGCCACGTCTAAACATTTTTTTTTAAGGCTCCCTAATGCCTTTGCAACACAATCACCTATCCACTGGATGTAAAGTTGCAACGCAACTAGGTAATCCATTCAGCTGCTCACATTGTTCCATTGTTCCATTGAGTTTGTGTAGTTTTTTTCACAAGAGGTGATTGCTCCTTCGCATGTTATATTTTTCGCAGTGTGAATGGCAGGTGGGGCGGTTCGTTAGAATAGTTTTTGGCTCGCTATTTAGTGCTGCATTATGGCGTCTACAGATGATCAAGATTATTATATTAAGGAAGTTATCGACAAAATATGTCAGTTTGACAGATTTTCTTCAAATTTTGAAGAATATGCTAAAACTATATTGGGTGATTTTTACACATTTGTGGATCAATATATTTTGGACATAAAGGCTAAAGACGGCTATTCTGCTTCTGCTTCAGAGCAAGAAGAGGTAAGGAAAACTTGCCTTGATGCTTTTACTTTGCTTAGGGAGCCAACCCATGATAATTTGTTAAATTCAGCTATCTTTAGTTTTTTCTACTCTTTTAAGTATAAGAAAACTGTTAATTTTTTTCTTACTAACACTAATCTTAAAAAAGAAATTTTCAACGCAGTTAAGAAAGGTGTTAAACGACCTATTTCGGAGGAGAGTTCTCCTATCCCACTTAGTAATAAATATAAGAATATCGCTAGCGAAGTTAACCTAACTGAAAATGTGGATATGGATGAATCAAATGTTAGTGAAAATACACAGGATACTGTCAAAGTTAAAAAATCTGTTAACCCTTTCTACGTCGAAGTCGACAGCAATTGGGCGATGGTTGCCCATGAAATTACGGAGTTAAACTCAGAAAAACCCAAAATAACGCTAAAAGGCGAACACATTGTTATGCAATGAAACTCTGATAAGGACTTTAAAACTACTCAAAAATGGTTAGACCAAAACAAAAAGAAATATACCACTCTAGATCCTAAAGAACTTCGACCCAAAAAAATACGCATTAGGGGCCTCCCCTGTTACACCGATACTAAAATAATCGAAGATAGTCTCAGGGAGCATGGTTTCGCAGTCACTAGGGCTGTCATGCTTAAAAATCGTAAAACTGGCCAACCAATGCCGATATACAGGGTAAATGTTATACAACGTAAGAACTTTGAAGAAATTTACCAAATCAACGCTATACATTACATTTCAGTTAAGACTGAAGCTTTTACTAGCAAAAATCGTGTAAAACAGTGTTACAAATGTCAAGGTTACAGTCACGCATCAGAAGTGTGTGGCTTCGATGCTAAATGTGTAAAATGCGGAGATCTACATTTAAGTACAGATTGTCACCACAAGGGGCGTATTAAACCCACTTGTGCCAATTGTGGACTCGGGCACCCAGCGAATTTCCGCGGTTGTCCAAAAAATCCCTATAGACTAGAAAATAAACAAAACCGTAAAACAAGTAATAGCGTCAGCAATCTCTCCCAAGAAACCTAAATCTTACCGGATATATTTAAGAATTATAATTATACCAAAAATACTAAAGACTCTGAACCCTCTACTAGTAATGAAGTATTAAACTCTGATATCAATGATAGTACTACCGCAAACACCCATTCCTCCCCTACTATAGAAAATTATAAAATTCCTACAAATTACACCAATGATATAAAAGACATTCTTAATACTTTCAACGAAGTTAAACAAATTTTTCAAATCACTAAATTCCTAAAATGTATAAAGAACATCTCAACTCAGACTAAGACACTCGATAATCCGATGCAAAAATTGAAGGTTATATTAACTGAATTTGATAAACTTGCAAGTCATATCAACATTAACGAAGATTAAGCTCTTCATTTGTTAAACTTTTTGCTTTCTTTTTGTTTGTGCTGTTTGTTAAAAAAAAAAAAAAAAAAAAAAAAAAAAAAAAAAAAAAAAACCTTCTTAAATTGATTTTTATGTTCTTCTCATGTTATTATTCTTATTTTTTCATTCTATTGTTTTATTCACCTCAATTTACTAGACTGGGTGGACGCCGTCCTCTTGCTGTCGTTTGCTCCCCTCGGCTTTTGCGTTTAACTGTTTATTTAGTTAGAACTCTCCTCTTAGTAGCTTTTTTTACAATTTTATTACTTTTTTCCTTGCAGTAAATTAAACTCTCTTGTAAATATGTATATATTTTAGTTTATTTTCTTTTCTTCATTGTGTTAAACTTTTTACTTATCAAGTTATATTAAATGTATGGTCTCTGAATTGAGTCTTTTTTTAATGGGGCTTCCTTTGGTAGCTTTTTCACCTATCCTGGACATTTATGTGGATCATATGGAACATTTTTTCCCCTACTAGTTATACTAACATTTTTTTCTTTTAAAAATTTTCTATCTTCTTAGCTTTTAATTTCTCTTTTTCGTGGCTACTAGCCGCGTTTAAACGCTCTTTTTTTCTAAGGCTCCCATTGCATTGTAACACGATATATTCTTAGCCTGGATGTAAAGTTGCCAAGCAACTAGGGAATCCATACAACTGCTTTATTGTTCCATTGAGTTTGTGTATGATATAGTGGGATTTTTTGTTCAAGAGAAGAGCAATCCCAGGAGATTAGCTCTAAATAAGCATCACAGTATGTATCCGACCAATGATGTGCAGACGAGCACTAGCCAGTGGAAATTCCTTGCAGATTGACAATTCATTTTACTAGAACCACAAGTAACCCTCGCTCAAGATTGAACGTGAAAGTAAAAGATGCTGATCCTCTCGAAATCTCCTATCACTGTACGATTTACATCATTGAATATTTAGCTGTAAAGTAGCAGAATGTGTAAAATCATCACGCCAGTTTTATACAGTTTACTGGGAAGAATATTTTTTCCGAACCTTCACAGTGTAAATCATCTTTTGAGTAGAATATGGATGAAATAATACACTGCTCAAAATTACATGTTTTATCAGCTTATGATTTAAAACAGTCTGTTTTGAGATTCATGTTTGCTATAGATATCTGAAGTAAACATTCTTTGCAAAGATAATGTGAATACTCTGTCTAAACTAGTGTGGAAAATTATATCCAAAGTGCTTATATCGCTCATAAAGCCAACATATAGTTATATGTGCATGTTATTATCTAAATTGTATTCTTCAAAATAATCTCAAATGTTACATAGTAAATTATTAACAATGTATTTAATATTAAAAATAATTAAATTAAACATATCTGAAATTATTTAATTAAAAGATAAGTTTTTATAAACATTTAAATTAGTCACAAATGAATTTAAAAATGACGAATTTAATAAATACTGTTAAACTTTTGTTGTTTTATTTATTTAAACTAGTTGTGTACTTAACATGATTATTTAACCTCATCCCTTGTGGATTAATCACAAGTAACGCTCGTGATTAATTAACAAGGTAAATTTTGCTTACCACGAGTCACACTCGTAATGGATTCACAAGACAATTTTGACTCTGGGCTCGAAGAGTTAGAAAAATTTTCTACATTTTTTACCACTATTTCAAATTCAAAATAATTCTGGTAGATTTCTCCAACATCTTCAATAAAAGACTACTATAAAGATATCACTTTAATATTAGTAGCAGCAAAATGAGAAACATTTAGGAACGCTGCGATCCCTGGTTTGCTTTACACGAGTCATACGCGTGATAATTGCAAAGGGGATTAATACCTTGTAAAATTCCTTCTTTTTTATATGAATACATATATGGAGTCAATTCTAAACTTTATACACGGTACTTAACTTGACTCTCTAAGCCTCTTAGCTGTATAGGTAAGATTTTTATAAAATCAAACAGCTTGGTGAATGGAGCAATGAAATTCGTAAATAGATAATGAATATCATGTGCTTTCGGTTACGTGAATATATGATTCCAGTTTTCCATTATGCATTCTATGCTAAATTAAGGATTATTTATGACTATTTATGGCTACGATTATTACGATTATTTATGGCTATGGCACGCTTTAGAAGTATTTATTAAAGTTCCAAAAAAGAAGAAATTAAAAGAAAGATTAAAAGAAGAAATTAAAGTTTCTGCGAAACTTTTCTTCTTCAGAGGAGAAAATTTGATCTGGAGCTTTCGATTCAATAATAACTGGAAGGATAAGGATGCGTAATAGCGGGCACATTCAACTCTCGTATCAATATATTTTGTTCACGTTTATTACACGTACTAATATTTTTACGCCGAGAAATAAAAAGGATGTCTTTTAGAATAATTTCGCTGACTAGAATATATCTGCTTGCTAGATAAAGACGTGTTTCCTGTTTTGTACGAATTCTCGATATTAACACTGCCAACTAGAAAGTTAAACTGGAGATATTAAATCGTCATTTACAAGGATCAACTGAAAACTATCTCACAAATATTTCTTTGAAATCATGGATAAAGTATTGTGTAATTATTGATTTACTTTAGTAAGAATAATTATTCTAAGAAGTTATAAAATCAGTACGCATTTAATTATCTTTAAAAAGTAAAACTAATTAACTTGTTTTCAAATTTCGCAATATATCCATATATAAATTGCATAATTGTCTCAATTTTGAAAGAAATTCGAAAATACATCTCTAAGTTAACTCATAAGTTTCGAATCTTTATTAAAATAAAAGAACGATGATTGTTTACCAGTGAATGAATGTATATAAATATCAATACAAAAACCCTTAACGGGTTAAAAGTTTCTGACTCAGCATTTTATCCTATGCTCTAAGAATTTTAAATATGGAACTTAAAAATAATGATATCAAATTCTGAGTGAGGTTATGCTATTTCTTACAAGATATATATTTGTATTATTTCATCATTTTATTTTTGTTCTATTTATAATCGCATGTGCAAAAGTTATGTTCAACCTGAAAAGCTGTATAAAATTTTATTCGCTGTCGCTTTATCATCTACATCTCTCATAAATTCAAAATATGAGTTTTAAAAGATATGATATAAAATTTAAGTGACACCTTGATGTGGCTTTAAAAGGTTTGTTTTAAAATTCAATTTAAATTATATTTGATTTGGTTAAAATATATTTTTACATCTACACAATACTTTTAGTTTTGCAATTCACTATTAAATATATCCCTTTCATTGAATCTATACTATGCATTGAAATGTATTTATTTCAATAAATTGATTTATCTTTTGTGTCACTCCACTCAAAATTGTGAGTAATATTTATGTAAACGGTGTCTTTGCGTCATTGTATCCAAACTAAGTTAAATGTATAAAAATGGATAGCTTGACGCAAAGAAACCATTTACATAAATCTTACTCACAATTTTTAATAGCGTGACTCAAAAGATAAATCAATTTATTGAAATAAACGGGATAGTAGATATAAAAATATAATAATGTAGATATAAAAATGTAATAAATGTAGATATAAAAATATATTTTAACCAAATCAAAAATAATTTAAATTGAATTTTAAAACAAATCTTTTAAAGCCACATCAAGGCGTTACTTAAATTTTATATCATATCTTTTAAAACTCATATTTTCAATTTATGAGAGATGCAGATGATAAAGCAACAGGAATAAAATTTTATACAGCTTTTCATATTGAACATAATTTTTGCACATGCTATTATAAATAGAACAAAAATGAAATGATGAAATAAATAATACAAATATATATTTTTTAAGAAATATCATAACGTCACTCAAACTTTGATAACATTATTTTTAAGTTCCATATTTAAAATTCTTAGAGCATAAGATAAAGTGCTTCGTCAGAAACTTTTAACCCGTTAAGGGTTTATGCAGGTTTAATTTTTACTATTTTATTACAATTTTCCTTATAGCAGTTTGTATATAAAAACAAGTGGGTAAGTGTGATCGCAGATCGTACAGAGGGTTTAATTTGATATTCCTTTAAAAACACTTTATCCTTAAATTAATAAATCCAAATTGTTAATTTATAATTATTAAATCTTTACATAGATGGTGCACCAATAGTTCCAATTTTCATGGGACAGGAACTCACTCTTCTAAACAAACCACCTTCCAAATGAAGCCGTCAAAAAACAATTTGAATAAGCCAAACCCCGTTGTGGACGGACCCATAGAACCCAAGATATGTAAGCGCAACCTGGCAGTAAAAAATGGGACTAAAATATGTAAGGCTATTGATATCAAGTTCAATGAACCAACCCCGTCGTAATCGGGTCCATAGAACTCGAGATACTTTGAAATGAAATGAAAAAAAAAATGAAATTATTATTCGAAAAGAGTGGTATATATATAAATCAAAATTTTACTTTAATGTTATAGAGTGTCATTACCAAGTTAATTATAATGTTTGGAATCAGTTGCATTGAAATCCGAAAGATAGTTGCCAAGTTATGGAAACAGGGCACAGTTAGAAGAAAAACCCGTAGGAAAGCGCATTCTGGCGGTAAAAAAAAATGGAACTAAAATATGTTAGGCTATCGATATCAATTTGAAGGAATCAAACCCCGTCGTCTTCGGACCCATAGGACGTGAGATACTTCAAATGAAATAAAATAAATATGAAATTATTATTTGAAAAGAATGGTATGGGCAACTCATAAATTCACTTAATGTTATAGAGTGCTATTAGTAAGTTAATTATAATGATTGGAATCAGTTGCGTAAAAATCCAAAAGATAGTTGTCGAGTTATAGAAACAGAGCACAGTTAGAGAAAAAAATCTTGAAGGGGAGAAGGGAGGGAGAGAAATTGAAACTGCTGTTTGACAAACAATTCGTTGACCGGGTACTGCAATTGTCCAAATTAGTTGTTTGACAAACAGCAGTCTCATCTCCCCTCCTTCCCTCCCCCACTTCAAAAATTTTTTAGACCAGTACCTAAGCTTCGAACCGAAATAATTGTTTTTCTTCAGAAATTACGATTAAAAAAAGTAGCATGCAACAACTCATAAATTTGCTTTAATGCTTTATAGGGTGATTATTAAGTTAATTATAACGTTTGGAATCTGTTCCTTCATGTCCGAATGGTAATTCCTGAGTTATGGCGCCCCATAGCCGGCGAAGCCCGCTAATCTCTATTATAATAATATATGCCATGTGGACTAATTGCGATATTTAATCAAAATAGCTCCCTCCTCCTCATCCCGGAAATATAACAAATACAAAATATGTCTTTATAAATCCATTGTCAAATAGGTTTTTATTTCTTTTTCCCTAAAAAAAATTATAATCTTTATATCCGTAACATAAATAGCGGGCGAATCCCGCTAGTTCCTATCATAATATGCATTTTTAATAATTTTATATAGCCTATAATAAAAAATCGGACTTAAAATAATAATAATTAGTGAAGAAACCCTAAGGTTATTTTAATAGGATCACAAAATAAAAAACTAGGTTTTTTAAAATTTCATATACTGGGAAACATCCCATTGCATGATTACATAACAATATTAACCAGATAAATAAGTTTTGGTGGATGTTGGGGGTCCAAATACCAGGAAAACTCCTATACCATCCCATGTCCCTGATGCTGATTTTTAAGTTTGGAGCTGTCTGTATAAAATTGTTTCAATAAAAGTACTTCGATGCAATTTTTTTCCGAAACTGAGACAATTGTTTTATATAAATATGTCGCAAAAAATTAACCTGCACACATTTTTACGGTTGATATTATTTTTTTAACTCTGTCCCTGGGTTTTAGATTCCTTACTATCCCTTTTGCTACACTTATACAGAAAATCACTTCAGATGCAGCCACAAAATTTTTTTCAAGTTTTTTCTCATGCAGAAGTTTGCTAGAGAAAGAATGTCTAAAATTCCTTGACAGGAAATTTACTGTAGAATTTAAATCAGCATTTAAATATAAATTTCAAGCATCATGGCTTTATTGGTAGTCGTATCGTCCAAAAGTTTTATTCCTGCCCTTTTCGAGGTAAATTAATTTTTCTTTAATTTAATCCAATGTAAATAACTGTTTCTAAAGATAAATGAACATTGTGGCTATCACTTAGTCTTAACATGATTTGCCTAAAAATAGCGATAATTTTCCTTACCGTCCCATCCTTACCATCTCTTTTTTTTTTTCCATTACCGTCCATTTTTCCTATACCATCCCCCTTTTTTTCCTTCCGCCCCTTCTTTAACACCCTTTTAAGACAATGTTATACCAAAATTTTGTACTAAAAATACTACATTACTATTATTTCTTACTAGCTGTTACCCGTGACGTCGTTCACGTAACATAAAAAGGAGAAGAAATGAATTAATTAAGCAAAGCATTTCCCCTTCCGATAATTAAAAACATATATAATAAACCAATTGTTTATCACATTTTACAGTAGACAATCTATTTATATATTACGCTATCGTACTGGCATAGAAATCGCAGTTATTTGTCAATTGTTTAATAGCAACGCCCAAATAAAACGCATCTCATTGGTTATTGAACGCCTTTGTTATTGAACATTGGTTATTGATTGGTTATTATTGGTTATTTAATACATCCCCATACCTATAAGGGGGTTACCATAGGGGGTACCCTGTTCTGTCGCCAATTTTGTCGCCAAAAGTGACGCCAACTTAGCGATATCGCCGAATTCCCATAGACTTCCATTGTAAACCAATAGGTTTTACTTGCTTAGAGAAAATCAACAAATTGAGATATTTTAATGCAACAAAAACTAATATTAGCTTAGGGGATTATATATAGTTAACCCTCTTGCAGCCTAAGCCGAAATCAGGGCTGTCACTGGAGACTATTTTTATAGTTTCGCACCACTATTTTAAGAAAATCAATTTTGCAGTGTATTTTTCATGTAGATGTTGTTAATGTCTATATGGAATTTTTTGTACTTAAAAAGTGGTCCGAGTTGAATTAAACAATAGTCGCCAGTGGAAAAATTGAATCCTCGAGGAAATCTCGGATTGCACAAATTTTGCTACTTTTACGTTTCTTGAGGAAATCTCGGGTTGCGCAGCGAGAGGGTTAGGGGAGTCCAGTAAGTTAAATTATGAATAAAAGTAACATTATAGAATGCTTATCATGCTTTCCCAAACATAAATTTTAAGGAAACCAAACTGGTCACCAAGGCGGCTAGTATAAGATATTTCTTTATTATAAGGTCATTGACATAACTCAGGTTTATACGCTGAACCAGGATGTCTATGTCTGTTTATATCATGAAGTAATAAGAAAATGGCACAGATGATATATACGCACCGGGGTACCTAATTGTCGCCAAAATAGCTTATTTTGCTTCACATGGTAACGCCGGCTATTGTTATTTATTTATTAATAAATTGTTTATTTACTTGCGGTCAGTGGCTTCTTTTAACCTATGTTGCGACAGTTCAGGTGATCCACATTCCCTCCTTGAAGCCAAATAAGCACCGTTATAATGGTGACGCAGTTGGGACTTTTCAGCTGTATCAGCATCTCTAAGATTAGCCTGACGATCGACTTGTTCATGTCTACGCAATTCTGCTTGAGGAAAAGTTTCATTAATTTTTGATATTTTCAATGCTTTTGCATTACGTGAATTTCTCGATAAATTTGATTTCGCTTTGATGACATTCCTCTCTAAATTTTTATAACATTTTAAATTCAGTTAGACATTGAATTAAAAGCTAAGGCATATTTATCTCAATCTATCATACTTCACAAAAAGCTATTATCCAAAAGGGCTTAGATGCAGCATATTCTCGCGGCCGCCATCTTGGAAGTTTTAAGATTTCTTGGCGATTTTTTGTAGGCGATGTTTTACATTTTATTTTCGTTAAGCCTAACATGAGCATAAAACACTGCTTGGCGACATTTACTACTTGGCGGAAAGGAGTGTTCATGCCAAGAAAAGATCCAAGATGGCGGTCGCTGGAATATATAACATCTATTCCTAAAAAAGAGCACTAAAAAGAGCTACTTTTTAAAATGTCAACAAATATTTTTACCCTTTTAAAGCTGAAAGAAATGTAGAATTAAAATTCAGCTTCCACACTGCGATTTACAAACGTTTCTCCAATAAAAAAAATTATACTGAATGTTACTTTGATGACGCAATCATATTAAATATTTATGTTCTTTGAACGAAAATGTAAATTTCTTTAAAAATAAAGTAACTGTTATTTAAATTTCCTGGAATGAACGCTTAAAAGTTAACACTCACAAAAAAATTTTTATTCAGGTAATCTAGTTAACTTTTTACTTTTTAAGAATGGAAATACATTTCCTGCTAATCATTACGTCGTTTTCGACATTGATAATTTTACTGTACATATTATTGACATTTGCTCTTCAAAAGTTTTTTTTATTTTTAAATTTTAAATTAAAAATTCCATCTTTATGTTAACCGCGCGCAGACGATTTTCGACATTGATAATTTTACTGTGCATATTATTGACATTTGCTCTTCAAAAGTTTTTTTTTAATTTTAAATTAAAAATTCCATCTTTATGTTAACCACGCGCAGACAATAAACCGCAAACATTCATAACAATTTTCTTTAAATAATAAGAATTAATACCATAACACAATCTCATTTTATTTCTACATCAAAGCATATCCGTTTTATTTTCCATATATGACGTCACATTTGCCTTCTTCCCGCACTTACTCAAAATCCATGCACCTTGTATTATTAAAAATACTTGAAAATTTCCGTTTTAATCTTTCAAATGGGAAATTAAATTATTATTCTGGGTTTTTATTTTTTGGCAACGAAAAGAGGAAGATGGTTAAATTTTATGAGAAAAATGTCAATTCATTGTGTATGAAAAATAATGAAATTTTGGATTATAAAGCAAAATATTTGAATAAAATAAATTAAACATAGCCTATATTCATTTCCGGGTTGTAATCCATCTATAACCAAAAATACAAAAGCATTAATTCATCCGTTTAGTCGCTGTCTTCATTCAAACATTCGGACATACATTGACATTTATAATATTATAAGGATTTGAATGCCCTGTTGGTACTATTCAAATTCATTGTAAGTAAAAATTTAGAAGAAAATGGAAAGTTATAGTGGTAAAATGGCAAGGAAAATTGAACTCCCAAGTTTAACTTAAACCTCAGTTAGATAAAAAAAATTTCGTCGCTGACCATTTTTTCTTTATTTTGAATCATTAAGGCATTCGTCCATCAGATTAAAATGTTATTTTAGCAACTTCAATTTCACCAGTTTTTATTCCCTAAAGTTAAAAGGTTGTGAGAATGCCGCATATATTATTCCTTGCGCTGTTTTAACAATTGGCAATAATTTAAAATAATAACCTTTTCTGAAATATGTAAAAAATATCTGTGGAAATTCTGAAATTTTTAATTTAAATTTGAAATAAACCCTCAAAAGATTAGGCAAGTTAAAAAATAAATGCAGCCTGCAAACCGCGAGGAATATCCACAGAAAAAAATGATTGAATTTCTATGAATAGTTTTTGCTCCTATAAAACTTTTTAAATGGAACAATTTTATCCAGATTTAACATTAAATATCTCTTAAAGTAATTCTTCGATTTAGAAATTGTCTACTTCAACGTGTTTATCAAACATGTCTCCATAATACTACCCTTTTTCATATTTTTGTATGCTGTAATTTTCTAAATATTCGCGAGATAAACCTCCGGTCACAAAAAATTCTTTGATAGCGGCGGTGACAGCGTTAGGTATTTTTTTTTTTTTTTCGAATTGAGACAAAATGTAGTACGCAATTCCGTCAAAAGATGGCGACATCACAGTTCTGCTATTGTTTGCATAACGACCACAGTTCTGCTATGTAGACCGGGCGCTGGATGGAGTTGAGTATGCAAAATGTGAGGACCGCATTCGGTTTATGGTTTTGAACTCAGAAAAGCATGCAAATTATGATTTCGAATGTTGCCAGGAGTTGTATTGGTCCAATTTTTTTTTACACCCCACCCCCTTAGACATCAAGTAAATGGACTGAACATATGCTTTGGTATCATTAAAATAATTGTATTAACGGCAATATCAATTTTTTTTTTTATAATTAAAGATACTTATAGCTAGTCAAGTGGAAAAAGAACAGAAAAATTAATAATAAAAACAAAAATTATTGTTAAAAAAAATTATTTAATACAAAAAAGCAAATTCAAACATATCATAAAAATAAGTATAATCATCAATCTTTTTTATTTTGACAATCGTTATTTATGCATTTGCATAACGCAATACAATCAATCTGTAATTTTTTACAAGAGCAAGCCATTGTTTTACAATTGGATGTACATTTACAGGGTTGAATCAACAATTCCGGCAGTGGTTGCTTAGTCATTTGTCGTGGGTATAATTTATCATCTTTCCTTTCATAGCCTAAGAAGGTGTAATCAATAGGCTGTAGTAAAGTTTGGTCAGCATTCACCCATACATATGTTTGTGCTGAAGCTCTCAATAGATGTAAATGTAGAGCATCTGATGTGCAAATAACTTTTAATAAATTTAAGCCGAAACCGATATTTTGGGAAATTAATTTATACCGAAGTTCATCAGCCGTTGAAATTTTTTTTGAAAAAAGATAGGTGCAAATGTTTTCCAATTCTTTTAGCTGTTCGACACTTAGGTACGGATTTCCCAAATGCTTTAAAGCTTCTTGTGCAAAATCCAACGATGCAGCGTTTAAAGCATTTTTTTTCGAGCCGAATCTGCTAGTCGAATCGCAACCACTCAGAGCGTGTAATGCTGGCAAAATACCACAAATATTTTCTCCAAGGGATTGAGCAGCCAGATGACATCCTGAAATGAATTTTTTCTTATAGGAACCGTCGAACCATAGACCTAAACAGCCTAGACGTGCAAGCTTGTTCCAGAAGTAAATTCCGAGAATGAAAACATCTGTATCAGCGCAAATGATTATGATATGGCCAAGTTTGATTTTCACTGCGTGAAATATATGACCAAACATCCGTGAATCCGCTTCTAAATGGTTAGAATTCAAGTCAGGTACTTCAAAAAATGAAGAACCTTGCAGTTTGAAACATTTTGTTGGATCTTCAAATCCTCCACAAATATATAACTCGCAATCTTCATTTACTTGTGCATATCTAGGGGCAGCAGTACATAGAAATCGAACAAGCTGTAACTTATTTTCAGTGCTTGAAAAGAAATTATTACAATTAGCTGGAATTTTGGTGTGCTCATTTGAAATTATGAAATTTTTCATCATTTGACCTTTACTCCGTAACGTTGATTCCAAGTATTTTATTGAAATATCATCATATCTGTCAAATACAATATCAACTCGTTTTACATTTGGTTGCGAAAAAAGATTCTGAATTCTATTGAAAAAAGCTTGAGCAAAATCGCCAAATGTGCTGAAATTTTTTAATTGGATTCGATGAACAAGTGCCATACCATCAACAATGTAAATTTTTGAAAAAGGTAGATTTAAAATATCCTGCCGCGTGTTAGTACCACACTTATGATTATTTTCAATTTCAAGGGCGAGTTGTGATTTTGGAGATTTCCTGTAAAACCCTTCAGCGTCAAAAAGGTACTTGCAGTAATTCAAAATTTCGAAAGATGCTAAAATTTTTGCATCAAATCCACGTTGATTAGCCAACAAAAATGTTTTCTGAATGAGACTTACATCTGTTGCATCTTGTAACTTTTTATTAGAAGTACTCTTGTTTTGTTTTTGTGAATGAGTTACAAAATTGCTAAATTTATTTTTTTTAATAGGATCAGATAACTTTTTGCTTTTGAGTACGAATCGCTCATCTTCGTACGTTCTTAACAGAGCCTCTCCATTTTCCTGTATATTTAGCAAACATTGCACAGAAGATTCTTCAGCAAGTTCACCAGTGTAAATATTTCGAAGCGCGCAATTCGCGTTATCATTATAAGGGTTGCAGGCAATAATATACTTTATTATATTTTGAATATCTTTTTCGTCTTTATTGATCCTGGATTGTGTCCATTCATTATGATAATTAATGTCACTTGTAGAGTCTGCTTGTATTTCGAGATATGAAGAAAAAGCCTCGTGAATACTGTTTTTGAACGGATAAAGGAGCAGCCATCTCTGCATCGCTTCTTCATTTTTAGTAATGCCAATCAATCCTCCAGTAACTGCTGAAGATCGGTTTTGAGACTGTTCTAATGCTAAGTCGGGGCTTACTGCATTAAATTTACCTTCCGTTCGTTTGACGGACACCATTCCTCTCTTCATATCATGTTCAACTTCAAAAGTAGTTTTATCATATCTTGTAAATAAAGAGTGACTCCACGAATGTAGTTCGTGTGATTCATGGAGAAAAAGAACGGTAACATTTGTCGAGTAGTTAACAAATGTAATTCATAATTACTATTTCTATCAGCCATAACTGAATTTAACAAAATTTCTACCATTTCGCAGTAGTTGTTTAAATATTTGAATACTTGATTTTCAGTGCTCATGGTGCGCAAAAAATGTGAAAAATTCATTAAAAAATCTGTAATTATTCTTTTGTATTGATCATGTTTTTCGATTACGCCAGAATGATCTTTATCTACTGTACTTTCTCTTATCTCCTGAAGACAAATATTTAGCTGTTGTAAAAAATCTTGAGAATAATTCATGCATTCTATAAATTCGGCAATTTGTATGCTTCTTAAGGCTTCGTATAAGAGCTTATGTGCTCTAATACCTCTGTTATAATGAGTACCTTTCAGAATTGATGCCAAAGTATTCTCACCATAAATATCGGCTTCAATAAGAATACCGTCGAGTCCACTCTCTTCTACATATTGGCCCAAGCACCGCAAATAATTTTTTTGTAAATGAAATGATCCAATTCTCAATATTAAATTGTCAAATTCTTTATTTGTTAGCTGAATATTTTTAGCGATAAGATATATAGCCATGTCACACGAGAGTACTGCTATTTTTTTACCGAGTGCAAGACTTACGTTGACATAATTTTTCATAGCGGTATACACAACGTCTTTGGAAGTCGGTGGCTGAGGTATAACCGGGCTAAATCCAACAGTAGAAACAGGTGCGGTTTCAGACGATAGTATTTGTTGAAATGGAGTCCATCCTGGTACCGAATTTGTAGATGATCGGCAGAAATTATTTATTGATAGACTATATTGCAGTCTACACAAGACCCAGAGCAAATTATCAAATTGTAAATTGTTTTGATTATTATTTAATAAGCAGCTACTGTCCTTATAGTCCGGTATTGAAGGCTGCATATTTTCTTGAAAATGAAGAATTGCTTGACAGTTTAAAAATTTTAAATCCAATTCGTTCAACTCTACTGTAGGTTTCATTTTAATTAGATTAACTTCATTGTCAGTGGATTTTTTTTCTTGATATATCACCATAGCTGTAACATGGGTCGAGCCTTTCCCACTTAATGTTTCTTCATTGAAATCATTGTTATCTATAGCTCCATGAAGAAATAACGATGAATCTCGAACTATATTTTTAGGAATAAGCAATTTCTTGTCTATATCTTCACACACAATTGACGTTGTTACTTCATTATCGAGGTTTTTTAATGCTTTGTAACTAATGCTATGCCCACATTTATTCAATATAACGATTAATTGTTTCGATCGAGTCAAATGATGTATAGATTGAGCTAAAGCTATATGCTTTGGAGTGTGTTTCTCAGTAATCGTGAAATACATATCATAAAACACTGATAACGCTCGTCGATTATAATTCTCACTTAATTTGTTATTCTTTGAACTGAACAATGCTTGCATAAACATTAGCCAGTTATTCGGTAATTGACCTTTTTGTAAAAACTGTTCAATTAAAATTTCATCACATAAATACCCATCTGGCATTACTTTGGTATTTAGTATTTCTTTTCGAAGTTGTTTAGCTACTTGAACAGTGTAGTTTGTTGAATTTACGGTACGAATATGTTCAATGACTTCATCCAGTGGTATATTGCCCATAAACACCAATGATGATTTTGATCTATCGCTCGGATATGAAAATAAAACATTTTCACCATACTTATCAATGAGCAGTGATTTCATAACGCGATTTTCTACAATTGCATCTTCTATTTCAGTGAGTTCAGCTAGTCGCTTGCCCAAGAATGACACTTCAAAAGAGTGAGATGTTAATTTATCTTTCATTTCATCGATTAGCTTTTCAAATGCCTCCATAAGGATGCCATGTGGTATTTGACTTGAAGGTCTGCCTGCTGGATTTTCAGAGTTTCTTGGTTGCCGTAGATAATCACGATAACAATGTTTATGATACCTCACTTCCATTGCAAATAAATCAGCTGGATGTTCGCAAATGCTAATTTTAGTGAAAACATCATCTTGTTTTTTTCGAGCAATATTTAAAATTTGTTCCGCTGCTGAAATTTCAGAACATAAAAGAAGAGTTTTGTTCTTATTTCTTGATTGTTTACCACAAATTAAACATTTATTACTTGTATCAATTTTTAATTCAATTCTTGATGACCGACGAACCCTTTGGCTACCTGAAACATTTGCTTCTGTAGAGGAAGTGGGAACAGAGGCATTCTCCTGCTTTAGTAATGCTAATTCTCGACGCCTGATTTTCTCTTCACTAATATAAGTTGCAATACAAGCTCGATGCCAAGAACAATTGTGGGCAATAAAGTCTGTATCACTTTCTAATTTCTGACTAATGTCATCTTTTCTGCGATCTGCTGCTCTTTGAATAGTAGTAAACGTCTGTAATTTTGGATTTTTCACTAAATCACCCGTTTTATCACAAAACAAACACGACAATTCACTTACTTTTCGCTTATTTAGATTTATCACTTGTAGTGACATTTTCCGCCCTTTTATTTAAATAAAACACACTAATAAGACACTCAACTGCAAAAAAACTTAAATAATATTACTTAGATACGTAAAAATAAACCGTTATGGGCTACGAATTCTCTTTTACTGACGTTTCCGAGTGCTATGACTCAGCAACGCGCCGAGCGGAGAGAGGGGTGGGGAAAAGGGAAAGGGACCAGTACAGCTGCCGGCAACATGTGATTTTCTATTATTTAGGGTCTCAGGTAAAAGAATTTGAGCATAGTTGCCGGTCCTCACATTTTGCATACTCAACTACCTTTGGCGCCTGGACTAATGGTCGTTATGCAAACTATAAATGTTGTAAGACTAAATAAAAACAATTGTCTTGGGGCTATCAAACTTCATTATTATTTATAAATAAAGCATTTGAACTTAATTATTAGTTATAAAAGAATTATTACATCATAATAGTTTTTATGCTAGGAAATAATAATAATTTAAAAAAATATTATGGATGTCAGTGATTATATTTATCGAGCGTCATAATAGTAATTAAAAAAATGATAGTTTAAAAATGAGAGCTGAAATGAATTATTTTTTTACGTTTCTGATAGTGTAATTTATATTCAAATAATCTATTTATATAAAATCCAAGTCTCTGTGTGTCCCTCACTATTCCGGTAGGACCGCCTCATTGAAATGAGTAATTGTTGAAAACTATTAATGCAGGGTTACCACAGTAGCGCCAAATGTTAGCCAATTTGGCGATAGCTGGCTAATTTGGCGAAATTCTCATTTAAAACCATTAATCTTTCATAATGGAGGTCACCGAAATTTAATTTAAACTCCACTCTTTTAAGATATTTTTTCGAAATCTATGGGTGAGAATTTAAAGTACATCCTTACATCTTCCTCCCGATGCTACTAATAAAATAACCGCCAATAGACAACGGTGTACTGTGTGAGCTCCTAACTTTTTTACGATTTTCCTCCTAACGATTTTAATGTGCTTTAGGTATTTTTCCAGTATAGGTGCATTGGCGAAAAAGGAAATTTGGTAACATATTTTCCGGGAACCTATTCAATGTTTCATTTTATATACACACGCATTTTTTCGATATTTATACGATTTATTTATCATAAAAAAGCCGTTTCTCTAATTTTATACAGAAACAGATGTAGTTTGTACATAAAAACATCAATAATATACATATAAAACAAACAAAAACGCTCATCAAATTTGTTTTCATAGCTGTTTATATGATTTGACAACAAATCTCGATATTTTTCCGTTATACGGACACCATGCCAAAATGTATGCTAATGCGCCAATTATTTCAAAATGCTAAAAGATATTTGTAATTTTATGCCAGCAGTTTAATACGAGTTTTATTTTATTGCTTTATTTCATAGCAGTTATTTGTTCACTTATTTTAAGTATATATTTGTGATTTGATGAAATAGTTCGTAAAAGTCTGGAATTTTCAAATGTTATATTTTTTAAATGCTCACTTTAGTATCGACAATGGTTTTCTTTTATTTTTTAAATGCTTTAATTCACGATTTTGCGCCAACTATTACGATTGGCGACAATGGTGCATAACGGGAAAAGTACCCAAATCTCACTTTCTGATGCCCAGATTACACCAAGCTTTTTTTAAAAAAATGCCAAAGCCCCTACAGTGGAAAAGAACCAAACTGTCTATTATTTTGCTCTATCCGTGTTATAGTTTGTACTATATGCAAGGGGAGTGGAGCGAAGAGTTTAAACATTAAATATTAAAGTTTCGGCACAAATGTCGGTACAGATGTCATATTCGCCCCATATTGGCGCGATTTTTTTCGGTTGCCAATTTGGCGAAAACATCAACAGCATAAACAACATAATCCGGGTTACCACATCAAACAAAATAACGACACTTTGACGCAAGTTAAGTACCTGTTGCCTATATGATATTGGCGACAGAAAAAAATCGCGCCAATATGGGGCGAATATGATATCTGTTCCCAAATGTCATATATGTCATAGATATTGGCGCGATTTTTTTCTGACGCCAATGTCATATACACAACGGGTACTTAACTGGCGCCAAAGTGTCGTAATTTTGCTTGATATGATAATCCGGATGTTGTTGTTTATGCTGTTGATGTTTTCGCCAAATTGGCGTCGGAAAAAAATCGCGCCAATATATGATAACGTATATGACAACTGTGCCAAAGTTTCTATAAAGCAGTATAAGACTAAAAAATTAAGAATAAAATAAATGCAAAATAAGACTAAAGAAGAAAGAAAAATCATGCGTTAAGCATAGAATATGAAACACTTTCCAACACATCCTGATTGCTTTAACAAAACTTCGTTATTTAGGGAAATAAGGTAAATAAGATAACGTTACTTCTTAGATATCCCGTCGACCAATTTTGCCAAATTATATAAATCGCCAAATCAATAGTAAAACATTAATAAAAATACAAATAAAACGTCGAATTAATGGTTTTATTGGCCATTATTGGCATTTAATTAATTAATTAATGGCAACCATTATTGGCAATTAATCTTACAATTTGTCGACAGTAATTTGGTCGACGGGATAACTAAGAAGTACCAAGATAACTAAGTAAACATTTTAGAAAACGCATAAAAAAATTTAAAAAAATTGATTTCAGTATTTACCGTTCATAGCCAATAGTACCGTTATTACATGCCACTATTTAGCTAAAATTTAATTTAAACTACTCTTAAAACTACTGAAATCACATTTCCAGATATTATTATCCATAAACGGTTATGTATCCAATTCTTTGCGTGACCATGTATATCATTTTATCTATATTCCACAAACATTTCTTAGGAAACTAAATGCAGTTCAGCGTAAAAATGTATAAAACCACCTTTAAGCAATTTACTCTCATACTCAGTAACCGTTACGAATTCTTTTTGTAGCCCTGCATATGAACTGCAGCATTTATACACACAGCATAGTATGCATAAATATAGTGAAACATAAAAGCTAATATCATAATTAAAAATGCATTTCTAGCAATCATTGCTTATGTACAATACTTCGGAGAAAAGTTTCTTGGCGAGAAAGAAGTTTGCCAACGTATTTTCTGGCAACCTATTTACTGCTTCATACTCACAAGCAATTTTTCCATATGTATACAATTTGGCACAGATGTCATACACCATATTGGCGCGATTTATTTCCGACGCCAATTTGGCGAAAACATCAACAGCATAAACAACATTCGGGTTGCCATTACAAGCAAAATAACGACACTTTAGCGCCAGTTAAGTACCCGGTGCGTATATAACATCGGCGTCAGAAAAAAAAAATCGCGCCAATATGAGCGTATATGACATCTGTGCCGACAATTTAATATAAAAAAAGCTATTTACCCATTTTTATAAAGAAACAGAAGTAATTTTTGCACAGATGTCATATACGCATGGGGGTTGGCGTGATTTTTCTATGACGCCAATTTGGCAGAAATCTCGCTTTCGAATACCAGTTACTTATATATTTTTCCATTATTTGCTATCATTTTGAAAAGGAAATAACTATACATAAATAAAAGTTTGAATAATAACTATAGAACAAAGCAGTTTATACAATTAAAAAACAGAAAATAAAAGTAAATAAACAATTTATTAATAAATAAAAAACAATAGCCGGATTACCATAGCAGGCAAAATAACACCATTTTGGCGCCAGTTAGGTATCCCGGTTCATATCTGAAATCCGTGCCGTAATTTGTATATAAATATATATATATATATATTTAGGAACGATTTTTTTATGCATATACGTGCATATATAAACAAAGATTTAAAAGTTCATTAGATTTGTTTTCATAGCTGTTTATATAGTTTCGCAACATATCTCACTTTATGATGCCCGAATCGCGCCAAGCTTTTTTTAAAAATGCGCTGTAATGGAAAAGTACTTAAATAAATAATTAACAGAAATAACAAATTATACAAACTAAAACTTTGGCACAGATGTCATATTCGCCCCATATTGGCGCGATTTTTTTCTGTCGCCAATATCATATAGGCAACAGGTACTCAACTTGCGCCAAAGTGTCGTTATTTTGCTTGATGTGGTAACCCGGATTATGTTGTTTATGCTGTTGATGTTTTCGCCAAATTGGCAACCGAAAAAAATCGCGCCAATATGGGGCGGATATGACATCTGTACCAAAACTTTTTATTTCGAGATCAAAGCATTGTTTCTAATTTCGATTAAAAATACATATATCCTTGGATAACTTCAATTGAAATTAGTTTCACAGCTTAATATCTCATTCCATAAACCTAAACAAACACAAGTGATTCATTCATCGTGAAACGTCAAAAATATTAAATCATTGAGGTAATCATTCACAAAGTAAGTTCACCAACAATCAATGGGCAATATTCTAATGACATCATAGTAGGTAAAATGGTGGCGGTATCGTTTCTTTATGGTTTGTAATCACAAAGATCTAATTTTGCAATGTCTCTTAGTTACATTATTTTATTGTCATATTTATGAGCTCAGAACAAAAGCCTATTTTTTCATTATTTTGTTATTAAAGACGGAAAAAAATCATAAATGCATGTTTTGAAAATTTTAAATAATTTTCTTTCTTAATACTAAAAAATAACATCGGGAAGTAACAGCGGGTTTAAGTTAAATAAGTTTAACTGTTTAATTCTGTTGTAATGTTCAAAATAACAGTATTTATTAGATTTCAGTACTCAACATCAGGGCCCGATTAAACTTTGAAGTTAGAAGAATTACAATGTCATTTCAGGACCTTTCTTTTGGAGAAGATTTTCTAAATTCCATATATACATGGAAAATCTTCAGTGTTAGAAATATTATTCTTAGGACTGACATAACACGAGAACGGCCTGCAATTTTGCACAAGTTTTTGAAAGCTACTTTATATCAGAAATTTTACTAAAAACTGGTTACTTTTTTGTTATAGCGGCCCACGCTATTAGGATTATG
This sequence comes from Maratus speciosus, assembly GCA_963932465.1. Taxonomy (NCBI): domain Eukaryota; kingdom Metazoa; phylum Arthropoda; class Arachnida; order Araneae; family Salticidae; genus Maratus; species Maratus speciosus. The sequence continues at coordinate 75,642,400 of OZ010792.1, forward strand.
ACAAGTTGCAGCCAATTTTGCCAACGTCGTAACCAAGATCGTGAAGCACACGCATATAATACCATATAATACCATTTCATGAAATTGTATACGATAATTTAATAGTTTTTAACCTTACTTCAAGTGTGTTATTTATTTATTTTTAAGGCTCAACAATCTAAATTGTCCAATATATGAATTTAAAAAAATGTAAACAAAGATTGAATAAACATGACCGCAAAAAGCCTCAAATCTGCAAAGCACTTGGAACCAAACTGTGCAGATTAGTGGTCTTCTACTGTACACAGTTTTTCATAAATGTGTTTCGTTCTTAAATTGTGTTATTTTCATCTATCACTGCGGAACAAACGAGAAAACTCATATTTTTGCACATGAGTTGTATATATCTTTATATCTAAATTTCCGTCATTTTTGACGGGCTACCTTTCTAGTAGTTAATAATGTTTGTTTTTTGTAAAGTGATTGAAATTAAATCTATTCTTTTATGGTAATATTTTTATTGTTAAAAAATTGTCATGAAATAATCATCATCAAATTGTCATCATTATAATTGAAGTTTTATTTTATCTAACTTAATAACAATTAAAAAATTACAAAGGAACTGAGAATAATGGTCAACTAACAGACTTAAAGAAAAAGATTTACATGTGAAAACAAGTATCAACGAGTATCGAAATCGCGATCATAGGAATACTAAACGATTGCCCTTAACCGCTCAGCCAGTGCGAGTACAAAATTTTTGTCCCCAAAAGTGGTCTAAAAGAAAGCATGTGTATGAATACGGTGTCATGCATTTTCGGTGAAATGTCCATAGAATGGCGAAGAACTGTAGTCCGATTTTTCATGCGCATTATAAAACGAACAAGAGTAAGAGTCTTGCTAGAAACAAGTGAATTCTTATTTGCTTCATCTAAAAGATGTTCATATTACATATTGATTTTTAAAAAATCGCCCGCGTCATTTTGGAGGGAAAAAAATCAGATTATTTAACGAACGAGAGTTTTCATGGAAAAAAGTGATATGTTATTCCCTTCATCTAAAACAAATTTATATTATATATCAATTTAAAGAAAATCGCCTAGGCCATTTTCCAGAAATAGAAATTAGGAACTTGATCCATCGGATTTACTTTAAAAATGGGTTTCGAGATCCCAAAATATACTGCACGTAGAAGTGTAAAAATTTCAGAGTGGGATTAGACTGCAGATAGAAGACTGTTTTTAAAAAATCAGAACAAAATGCGCTATATTTGCTGAGTTGTGAAGTGGCGGCTTTTCGCGTTTCCTTTGATCTCGAGTTAGGTGTATATATGAGTTCGCCATTCTTACTATTTTAGTCTTAAGGCTGCGTCACTCTAGAATACTATACTCTCCCATGATTAAAAACATTTTAGATTTTTCGATATAAATGGTAACTCAAAATTTCAATTTGTTATCATCCAATATGCACATATTATGGCTTGAAATGTTATCGTATGTATTTCGGGTGAAACCACAATGCATGATGTATTGGAAGAGAACATAGCATCACACTTACTTGTTTTTAAAGTACACATACAAAATAAACATTTTATCATGATACAGAATTTTTTTAAAATAAATTGTATATTATTTTATATTGTGTATATTTTGAGTACGTAAAATAGTAGTCTGAATCTTAACAATAGGAGAGACTAGGGAGGGTTGGCCATAGGTGAGGCTTCATACCCACCCTTCAATTTTCATATTTAAAAGAATTTCAGAGTTTTATTAATAGGTTGCAAAAAAAAAAGCTACTGAAATGCTCAAACAATGGTCCTTGTTTCATGCGGATAATTGAAACAGGTGTTTAAAAATCAATTGTGAAGAGTTTTCAGCTTCAAAAGTGTATTTTTTAGAAACATTTTATAAGATTTTCTCGGATAAAATATATCACAGAAATTTAAGTAAGTATGTTTTAAGTAATGCAGAAATATTGAGCTTTAATTTTAGGCATGAATATTTTACATTAAATTAGGCTAAACATAACCATGTGCCGTACTTTAAAAAGTAGCTATATGGGGAGACTTGACCCAATCAATGTGAGGCAGGGTTGACGAGATGGCCAAAGCTTCCTTATTTATGTATTTTTGGAAATCTTTTTATTATACATTGTATTTAATGAAGGGTTAAATGTTATATTTCTAAAATAATGTAAATTTATTCTGTAACGCTACGGTAATATGTGGTGATAGAAAGGAAAATGTTTAAAATTGATTAAAGAAAAAGGTGAAAAATTGCTATAGGAACAAGAAAAAATTTAATGAAGTATAAATTGGAAACTTGATAAGAAATTTATTTCATTTAAATAGTACCCATAGTAGGTAAATATAAAGAATAGAAAATACTAAAAAGAATGAAAGCAGTAACCTTAAGAAATGTTAAGTATTCATTCCTCATCAAAAGAACATAACATTGACCAAAACATTTTAGAATGATATGTAGACAAATTTCACCAAGATTAAGACAAACTATGTGGCAACTAGTGTTGCCAGGTCGAGTGTCAAAATAAGTGGATGTTTAAAACGGAATTTTCCTCCTATGCTTTGAATTCCGTCTAAGAAAGTTTGTTTATGCATGACATTTTTATACATGGGACTGAAAGTTTGTTAAGTAAATATAATAATATTGAAATGTTTGATTACCTTACTAATAAAATAACAAAATAAAGAAGATAGTTTTTTTATTATTATTGTTCCTGACATGTTAGATTACATTTATGTATATTTATATTTTTTAGATTGATGAAGTAAGCTTGAATCTACAACCTGATTAATTAATCTCTAATAAGTACACATCGATGTATCAATAAATATATTGCTCAAATTATCTATATTCAATTTGAAATCACAACAGTTTTGTCACTTATTTCCATTCAAATGCAAAAGGTGTAAAAAAAAAAACCTTTTGGTCGAAATTGGTATACACAAAATCATGGTAGAAATAATGTTAAAAGGTTTTTTAAGCTTTTATTTTTACTGTAATCACTTTTAGTACATGTATTTTTATTTTAATGACAATAAGTGATTTTTCATACATAACTCCATATTTTTTTATGTTTCAGAAATAGGTTTTCCATACTGCCTTAAGCCGCCATCTAACCAATTGTAAATTAGATTATTGAACGTAAGTTAACGCAATCTATAATGTCTAGAAAAACCGACTAATTTGTTTTTACAGAAACAATGACAATTATCTACTTCTAAGGTTGAAAAAATAATCAATATTCATCATTTCTATCTCGGCACCACATAAAAATATTCAGTTAATGAAAATAGCGATGTTCTTTATTTAGAATAACATATATGCTATTAATTAACAAGCTATTCAATTATCTTCCAGAAGAGAAATAGTCGATTAAATAAGAATTCACGTATGTCCTAATTTATCCACAATATCCATTTCCCATCATGTTCAGCATAACAAGATCCGACTCTGTGACGACCAATTTACAGAACAATGTCAGACGAAAATAAATGGAACTGGTCAGAGCTATTTTTTAGACGTTTCTAATTAGTTTTATTTTGTTTGTTTTTTTCATACCGTTTTAGAATTCCTTTTATTCTTTACCATTACTTTAGTGTTGGAAATATGTTTAAAAACGTGTTAAAGCTAAAATAAATTTATTTGTATTCGGTCTAATTACAAAAACAGAATAATAATATTATTTATTTCAAATGCGATACAACTAAAAAAAATTAAGTAATGTTTTAGGAATGGTAAAAAGGTGATGGATGACACACAAATTCCAGATCCAATCGCAGTCACAAAAATTAACGAACCTTTCTGAATTCTGCAAATATCAATTCAACATTTAATTAACTTTAACATTCAAACCAAGAAAAAAAAGAGACTTACTGCATTTTTGACATTATTATCCTCCCAAAGAAAGAGCAACTCACATCCTTGCTTGTTAGGAGGAAAATTTTCGAAAATTTTTAACATCATATTTAAAAATTCGAGAGATATAGGACTTTTTACTAAGCTTAGGTTATCTCTTTTAAAACCCAATAAAGGCGCCACGGTACTTATTCACTTAAAATCTAAGACTGGAGACCTTTTCAAAGACGCGTCAACTGGTTGTGACAATGGGCGTTAGCGGGTTAAAGAAAAATTTTTTTCTTTTAATTCGCCTCTTGTTGTTTTCTTCATATGTTTTTCTTAAAAGGATAACATCTGCATATTTTTAAGAAACTAAACTCAGGCACTATCTATCAAACAAAATTTCAACTTCTTTTTTTATCAAAAATAAAAGTCGACTCTTTGAAAACCGCTTTCCAAAAAGTCAACTTTTTCTTTTCTTTTCTTTTAACTTACCCATGATACGTATACGGTAAGACTTCTAATCGTTTTGAAAATCGAAAAAAAAAATTTGACGGATTTCAGACACTGGAGATTTTGAAAAACATATTTTTACAAAAAAAAAAAAAAAAAAAAAAAAAAAAAAAAAAAAAAAAAAAAAAAAAATTGCCGTCTGTCTGGGTGTGTGTGTGTGGGGTCTGTAAACGATCTATCTCCCGAACAAATTGAGATAGAGACTTGAAATTTGGCGTATACTTAGGAAGTAATAATGGGAAGAAATCTATTGAATATCAGTAACCTCGATTATCCGGAACTAGTTTTTTTCGGACTCGCGAAATATTCGTTCTGATAAAAGGTATACAAAAATTTTCGAAATTGTATATTTGAAGGAGAGAATAAAAAAACACAATACAAGAAGACATAAAAATACATAAATTTTGCATATAGAATGACGTTGATCAGATAATTAATTGCCGAAATATTTGTAATCCTATTTTTTACACTCTTCGATTTTTCATGAACCTGTATTTCATTCAAATTTCATTTCAAATATGTAATTTAATTGGAAATGAGACGCTTAATTTGACGCAGTAAACTGTTAGTTAACATGATTATAATTTTTCGAGTTACAGAGATGTTTCTTTTGCGCAATTTGGTACTACTCGATTATCCCGCCCACCAAAAAACTATCACCAAACTATTAGATTAAATGCCAATAATGGCTTATCGTAAGTATCAAGCATTTAATGCATCTCCATACCTATAAGGGGTGTTACCATAGGGGAGTACCCTGTTCTGTCGCCAAACGACGCCAAGTTTTTCGCCAACTTGGCGACCAAAATTAGTCGCCAAAAGTGACGCCAAATTGGTGGTATCTCTAATATTTCGCCAAATTCCCATAGACTTCCATTGTACACCAATAGTGTTTACTTGCTTACAGAAAATCAACACTATTTTAACATTAGAACGCCCGGAAAAAATTTACTCAAGTTTCATAAAAATATTTGACACCAGAATTTTTATTTTAAATCATTTGACTGATTTATTTCATGTCAATCTGTGTTTTCAAAATTTAACTTATTTTGTGAAAGAATTTCTGGTCCCAATTGACATTTAATCATATAGTCGGGGTCGAATCGACTCCTTCGGGGCGTTCTAGCGTTAATGCAATAAAAAGTAATATTAGCTTAAGGGGTTATATTAATTATATTTAAGGGTGTCCAGATAAATTGAATTATGAATAAAAGTAACATGATACAATGCTAAGCATATATCACATGTTTTATTTTCATATTTTATATAATGTATATCTCTGATGGGTAGGTATTACGGTGGCCCCCAACGACTAGTTTTTTTTTTTTTTTTTTTTTTTTTTTTTACGCACCAAATATTTGACACACCTGTGCATTATAAAACACTGCATATGACAGCAAATGTCACATTTTTGAGTAGATGCATTTTCACTGTTTGTCGAAAACCACTTGCAGGTTGACTTTTGAATTTTTGTTAAAAATACAAAACAATAACAATCTATTGCATTTTTTTTACAGAGTTTATATTAAAATTCGGAAAGATGACAGTACGATTTCGATATATTTTCAAAATGATATTCTTACACTTGTATTCCATTTCGTTATTTATCTAATATTTATATCAATGGCATGATGAGAAATGTCCAAAAGATCCTTTTGCAAAGTTATTAGTAAAATTATTCACTATATTCTCCTTTAATATTTAAACTTTAAACCGTTATCATATTACTGAGTTCATATTATAGAAGTTTCTAGAATATAAATTGAGAGTCAAGCATGCATGTTTGATCTCCAATCTTTAATTAAATGTTGAATTAAACATAATGTCGGTCTAGAAGTTCTGACAAAAGCTTTGAATTAGCATTTAGTCGGTCTCAGGTGAATGTAGTATTAATAAGCATAATTATAAATCTACACACTGATGTTTCTAAACATCAAATATATACGATTTTTAAAATTTAAATCAAAGCGTAAATGTTTCTTTACAAATGTGTTTTCCTCATTCCCTATTCATTCATAATTTTTCTTAACAAGAAGTTAACATTTATCGCAAATAAATGATACTCAGATTATGATTTCGATATTAACCAGACAACAAAATATATTACAATAATAAAATTACAGAAATATAATAAAAGAATGCATTGAAATAACACTGAAAATGCTAAAGTGATGCCAGACGTATTTTATTTTTTGAAAAAACGCTTATTTTTTTTTAAAAATATTACCAGCACAAACTTTAAAAATGCTTGAAACCATTATCGTTTATGCCTGTCTGATAGATATCTAATATCCATAATTTGAAAGATTAAAGACAAGAGAGAAAAATCATGCTTCAAACGTAGATTATGAAACGCTTTCCAACTCTTCCAGAATTCTGTAACGAAATTTCAACGTTATTTAAGGTAATAAAAGACATTTTAAGTCAGAAATTTAGAAAACGCATAACACATTGGAAAACCGAATTTCAACAGTTTTAATCTACAGTCGGATGGATACCAGAAATATTTTGTTCAGCCATGTATATTATATATACATTTGTACACTTACTGCGTAGTATACTAAAATTAGTTTCGGTTAGGAAATGCACAACTTTTTGAAATTTTATCTTCAGTAATTTTCACTAATAGATGGATATGTACAGGACAAGCAGGTGTAACTGGAACAACGCTCAAAAGGATAGATGAAAAGAGGCTCGGTAAATTATGTATAGCAACTAAATTAGGCATGCGAATGAAATGTGAAAAGTGTTACTAGGCGGAGAGAATATGTCTTTTATTTTATTTTAATAAAGTGCAGGGCGAATGAAAAGGGAAATACCATTAAAAATGAATATGTGGATGTAAGCACGTTCACAACAACAACCGCTTCCGAGTTACCAACGGATCAGAAAAGCGTTCTTTGTCTTTAGGAACATCATAAACTATTGTATTTCTTAGATTTAAAGATGAATTTATAAAAACGTTAATAAAGTTTCTTTTGCTGCTCCTGATTTTCGGAAACTTTTTCGAGTAGTTTTTCTAATCCTAAAATATAGGTTTTTTGAATGCTGTCCATTCTCAACTCAGCATTTTTTTTATGTTTTTACATTTTTTTTTTCACATTTTTTCCATGTTTTACAGATAAACATATTAAATTACTGCATTAAAATTAAAATTAATATTATTTGGTTATTTTTGAATGTTTAAATTCAGTTAGGCAGCTGAAAATGTTTAATCGAGATTGGATAGCATCCTAAAAACCGATATTCCAGTTTGAGTAAACTGATTAATGCATACTAAAATCTACTCGGAAACGTTTCCTGATATCAGTGGCAGCAAAAGAAATTTTTTTATAAGTGCTTCTTTAATTTTTTCTGAGGTTTATAAAGACAGCGAACTATTTTCGGAATAGTGGGTAATTCAGAAGAGGTTAACGTATCTTTTCGTACATCGCTTTTGTCGTGGATTGTGAAATATTTGTCTTTTCTTTTATAGTTTAAGTAACATTTTATAGCTTATTGCTAACACTATGTAACTAAAAATGATAAAATTATTTAAAAATAGCAAATAAAGCCTTTGTGCAACAATATTAAAAAGCAGAAAAACCAACGTTTAAAATGCACAAATAATATATGAAAAGCAGCAAACAGCTGTTTCGAATCTACTAGCGAGATTCTTCTTCAGTGCAAAAGGAACAGCGTGCTAGAAAAAGCAAGGCTGAGCAAAATCATAGACAGAGACGCGCTGGCTTTTATACCCTATGCGGGTGGCGAAGGCGCCGAAACAACCAATGAGAGAGAAGCAGTGGAAACGACTGGGTGGACAAGTAGCGACATCTACCGGAGAAGTATAGAAAAGAAACCAAAAAAGGGGAATTAAATTAACGCTTTCCAAATACTTGGAAAATCTGGAGTACTAGATAAGTCATTGACTAAAGAGTGAGAATTTTTAATGATATGGTAAGCTTCCCAAAAATCAAGATCAAGGTTAGAAGAACATTTTTGGATAATGATGGCTGAGGAAAAATCGAACCTATGTTGAGAAGACCAACAATGTTGAGCAATAGAAGAACGTTTGAGCTCCTGATTTTTAACATAACCTTCATGCTCTTTTAAACGAAATCTAAGAGCACGTTTAGTCTGACCAATATAAGAAAGACCACACTGACAAGAGATCTGGTAAATGCCCCAATTATCTAGGCGATCAACGGGGTGTTTGAGATTTGAAAAAGGGATTTTATTAACAGGAGAAAAAATAACTTTAAAATCAAACCTTCTTAGGATTTTAGCAACTTGCTGACTGATTTTAGGAAAAAATGGTAATACAACTGAAGTATTAGAGTTGGAATTAGAATGCTTTTCAGAATGGTCGGATTTCGTCAATTTCTTATAAATAGAATCGATAATATTAGAGGAATAACCACGATCGACAGCAATAGCTTTGAGGTAATTAAGTTCAGCACTAAGTAACTGAGGAGTGGAACAAATATTAGTAGCCCGAAAAACAAAAGTATTGAAAGCAGCGAATTTCTGGTTAGGAGGATGAGAAGAATACCTGTGAGGTGGGATACTGACAGCAAAAGGTTTACGAAAGACGGTAGTCTGAAAGCCATTTTCACAACGAATAACAAGGACATCCAGGAAAGAAAGACAGTTATTGGCCTCAATTTCAGAGGTAAATTGAATGCAGGGATCAATGGAATTCATAATAGAGAGAATATGATTAATATCCGAATTCATTTCAATCAGGACATAAACATCATCAACATAACGAACATAGAACGGAAAATTTAAGATTTCAAAAAGCTTGACCTCAAAATAGTGCATATAAATATCGCATAAAATTGGACTAAGAGGATTACCCATAGCCAAACCGTCAATCATACGGAAAAAATTACCATTGAAAACAAAAGTATTTTGCGACAAGCAAGCGCGGGTGAGAAGTATAAGTTCCTCGATTTCAAAATAATAGAAATGGAATTCACAAAGCCTTTTCTTGAGGCAATCTAAATCCCCCTCAACCGGAACGTTTGTAAATAATGATTTAACATCAAAAGAAACCATCATGTGACCCTGCGGCTTAAAATTATGAAGTTTTTTAACAAAATCAAAGAATTCTTAACAGTGAAACAGTTACTGCTCAAAAGTGGGGAAAAAACAGAAACTAAATATTTGGCAAGCTTATAAGAAGCTGTACCGATACTAGAGACAATAGGTCTAAAAGGAATGTCAGGTTTATGGACCTTAGGTAAAGCATAAAACCTGGCACAATGCGCAATAGACGGAATAAGGGACTTCTTAAAGTTAGCAGGAATAATGGAAGAAGACTTAATGGCAGACTTAATAGAGTTAATTTCACTAGTGGAAGGGTCTTTGCGGATATCCACATATGGACCATCATTGATGGTCCATATGTGGATATCCGATTGACGGTTTGGCTATGGGTAATCCTCTTAGTCCAATTTTATGCGATATTTATATGCACTATTTTGAGGTCAAGCTTTTTGAAATCTTAAAATTTCCGTTCTATGTTCGTTATGTTGATGATGTTTATGTCCTGATTGAAATGAATTCGGATATTAATCATATTCTCTCTATTATGAATTCCATTGATCCCTGCATTCAATTTACCTCTGAAATTGAGGCCAATAACTGTCTTTCTTTCCTGGATGTCCTTGTTATTCGTTGTGAAAATGGCTTTCAGACTACCGTCTTTCGTAAACCTTTTGCTGTCAGTCTCCCACCTCACAGGTATTCTTCTCATCCCCCTAACCAGAAATTCGCTGCTTTCAATACTTTTGTTTTTCGGGCTACTAATATTTGTTCCACTCCTCAGTTACTTAGTGCTGAACTTAATTACCTCAAAGCTATTGCTGTCGATCGTGGTTATTCCTCTAATATTATCGATTCTATTTATAAGAAATTGACGAAATCCGACCATTCTGAAAAGCATTCTAATTCCAACTCTAATACTTCAGTTGTATTACCATTTTTTCCTAAAATCAGTCAGCAAGTTGCTAAAATCCTAAGAAGGTTTGATTTTAAAGTTATTTTTTCTCCTGTTAATAAAATCCCCTTTTTCAAATCTCAAACACCCCGTTGATCGCCTAGATAATTGGGGCATTTACCAGATCTCTTGTCAGTGTGGTCTTTCTTATATTGGTCAGACTAAACGTGCTCTTAGATTTCGTTTAAAAGAGCATGAAGGTTATGTTAAAAATCAGGAGCTCAAACGTTCTTCTATTGCTCAACATTCTTGGTCATCTCAACATAGGTTCGATTTTTCCTCAGCCATCATTATCCAAAAATGTTCTTCTAACCTTGATCTTGATTTTTGGGAAGCTTACCATATCATTAAAAATTCTCACTCTTTAGTCAATGACTTATCTAGTACTCCAGATTTTCCAAGTATTTGGAAAGCGTTAATTTAATTCCCCTTTTTTGGTTTCTTTTCTATACTTCTCCGGTAGATGTCGCTACTTGTCCACCCAGTCGTTTCCACTGCTTCTCTCTCATTGGTTGTTTCGGCGCCTTCGCCACCCGCATAGGGTATAAAAGCCAGCGCGTCTCTGTCTATGATTTTGCTCAGCCTTGCTTTTTCTAGCACGCTGTTCCTTTTGCACTGAAGAAGAATCTCGCTAGTAGATTCGAAACAGCTGTTTGCTGCTTTTCATATATTATTTGTGCATTTTAAACGTTGGTTTTTCTGCTTTTTGATAAAATTATTATTAAAATTAATTTGTTTTTCTTACACTGTAAAAAAAAAAAAAAAAAAAAAAAAGAATGACATTTTTACAGTGCAAAGTACTGTTCATCTCACGCACAAACTCGATCACAGTGAATGTGCTGTATCTTTCTTTGGTTTCCTGACTATATTAACATGGAAAATACAGTAGTCGCGTAAAATTAACAGCGCAATGTGCTGGCAATTTGGACGCCAGCAGTTTGTGCTGTAAAAAAATGCGTCCAAATTGCCAGCACATTGTGCTGTTAATTATACGCAACTACTGTATTTTCCATGTTAATATAGTTAGGAAACCAAACAAAGATACAGCACATTCACTGTGATGGAATTTGTTCTGGCAAATCTACAGTGGTTTTTTTACAATGTAAATTAGATTATCAATAACATTTTAGCTACGGCTAGTCTCTCAATGAAAAAATTACTTAATTTATTAATAAAAATATTAGTAAAATAAATTTGTTACAATGAATACATTTCACGTTTCCTTTTACTTCGTTGTCAGCTGTTTTCGCCGTATTTCTCAACTAACTCTGCAAAAAAAAAATCTGAAAAATATTTTTCATTAATGCCAAAAGTAATTCTTTACTTGTGCCAACTATCTCTTTCAAAAAAAGTGATCCCACAATTTATCAGTTCAAATTTTTAATATTATAGTGCTTCATTATTAATCTCTATATTTTTTAATATACAGGGTGTTTCATTCAGCACAGCAGTTACAAATCTTCAGGAGAGGTAGAGCACACCTAGACGATGGAAAATCACATACGAATACATGGTCGGAATCGCTTTCCTGGCGTGGAAGTAACGACACAAAACACAAGAAAGAAAGGACGCAAATAAGAAGAGAAAACTTGTTTATTATCGTTAGTACTGTGCAAAACTAAGAAATAATTTTTTAAAAAATCAAAAATTGCAATAATTTTAAATAAAAAATGCAATTTAACAAATTACAACGACCATTTGGAAAATGATTTTTTCAAAGACTAAAATTTAAGACATAAAAAAATCGCATGGAGTTGATCCTACATTACGTACGCCATGAATTAAACATTAATAGTGTTATTACACGTAAAAAATGCAAGCGACAAAAATCGCCTGCGACTCGTCAGATTTCCTGAAACTTAAGTATTATCCAAGCATTTCATTGGCTGTTCGGGAAAAGGCTTTTCCATCGACCAATTTTAAATGAAATTCCATTCTTAAACTTCTAAACATCCCACACTACTTACACCGTCGTATAGAGAAAAAAATGTACTTTTAAATGCAATTTGTTTGAAAGCTGTATCTTAATTTGTTTCTGAGTTATTAATTTTTTTGTAGTTTTCATTACTTTTTTATCATAGTGGCAACAGAAGTATCCATCTCTGTTGAAAGTAAAGGGAAAATATAGATTACTGCATAGGCCAATCAGAAAACGAATAAAATGCGGGATTCAACGAATAAAACGCTTCAGATATGTTCTTGATTTCCTACCCTGATGGAGGACAATAACCATTTTTCCAAATGGTTAAAAAAAGAGAGATAACGATCGTCATTAAAGAAAGTGTTCGAAATTATGACCTTGAGCTGTGATGCAGGCCTCACATCTCCGGCTCATGGAAGATCTAATGTTCTCGAAAATACCGGGCATGCCGAGGATTTCCTCAGCATCTGCCATGATGCATGTAACTAGTTCCTCTGCACTGTCCAGCATTGTCCCAGCATTTTTAATCTGCTGAGAATATTAAACATGTTTCTTCACACTGTTCGTGTCCTTCCTTTCTTGTGTTTTGTGTGCCGCGCCAGAAAAGCCTTTCTGACCATACATTGCTGTGTGATTTCCCATCATCTACGTGTTCTCTATCTCTCCTGAAACTTTGTCACCGCTGTACTGAAACCTCCTGAATATATATACATTTTAATTGCTTAAAAATACTTTTTAACTTACCATATACTGGAAAATAAGAGGAAATTTTTATTCATATATTTCTACTTAGCACAACTTTCAATATAAAATTAAGGCTTTTTATCTAATGACCTTATATATTTCTTCATGCGTAATGGCAACATAATTTCCTGAAAAATAAATTTCCCAATTTTCATTCTTAACACATTCTCTTTCAAAAAGTGCGTGATGTATGATTAAAGAAGGATATTAATTAATAATTTCTTTAAGTTTCTCAAATTATTTTATTTTAAAAATCAATCCTGCGTTAGATGCCATCCGTCGTTATTACGCCAGAGTGGGGAGGAACCGAAAACGGCCCCTCGCAATTCCCACTCGGGACGACGATTTCGTCCCATGCTCCAAAACATCCAGGAGGAATCCATCTGGTGTCACTTAAACGCAGAATTCCCCGGGAAAATTCTATCTTTTCTCTAGATTGAAAGAAATTTTCAACTAGAATTGGCTTTCCCCGTGACGGCATGCAGCATACTGTTCATTGTTAACAGCCGCGAATTTCAACTTTCCTAATTTAAATTTTTTGTATTTTTTTATTAGAAATTTTTATCTTTATTTTTTGGAGCTTCCTTTCTTTATTTTTTTATGTAATGTTAATGGGTGCTCTATCCTTTTCAAAATTTTAGATTGTTTTCGAGCAGTTTCGTTATTTCCACCCAAGGAGAGGTTTGGCTCCGCCTACCTTATTCCCGGCCGGCCTTGGGGTGTTTGCTCACTGCACTGCACTGCTATTTATACCTTTTTTCCCCCATTTTGATTCATTCGACCGGCGGTGCTTGGCATCCCAGTCACGAAATTCATATCCCAGATCTATAGTTAATTTTGAAGTTACTTGTTATTTTTAGGTTTTAATTTTAATCTTAACTTGTCCCCATTTTTGATCACTGTCAATGCCAAAATGCAATTTGCACTAGCGGTGTTCTTTCGGTGTCTAGTACCACAAAGCCTTTTTAAAGTCTAAACGGTTTGTGTGAAAGCCGGGAGACCCGCGACCTGTAATGCGCACTAGGATTGACATCTAAATTAGTGAGCTATATGGCCCCCTTTGTTTTTTATAAGTTTTAGAGTTAGATAGGCTTGGCTACCTTATGCTATAACTTTTTTGTGCTCGTTGGTACACAACTGCCTTTGCATTCTCCGTTTTTTGCCTACGCCAGTCGGTGAAATGACATCGAAGTATAGGGCAATCAAATTCTTGGATGCCTTATGAGCCCCTTTTCCTGGAGGTTACATTTAACCTCGTGCTTCCAACTCTGGAATGGCCCTCGGGACTCCACCAGAGCTTCCAAATTATTCTTTTAGGCCGTGCATTGTTTCGAAATTCATCCTTAGTTCATTTTCATATTTAGTTGGAGGTTACGCGCGGCGGCGTTGCACGCCGCGTTGGCACTCCTTAAGCACCGCGATATCATGTCATTTATTTTAAGTAGCTTTTAAAGACTTGTATTTTTTTTAAAATAAGAACGTTAATCTTTTGATAAAATAATTGTTTTTATGAAAGCTTAATAACGTTTAAAAAGTATACTCATCATAAAAATCTCTCTTTCATTTTAAGTTTGACTATGAACAATATATATAATAATTGTATTCATCGCAGTAATTAAACCAAGGAAAGAAATTATCAATTATTTTTCAGTGTTGCTATGATTATTTATTTCTATAAAAATGGAAATTTGATGCAGAAGTTAAAAATAGTTTTTTAATAAGAAGTTAAAGAGGCTTCAATGGGTTATTTTATGTTTTAGATCGATGCCTTAAGTTTTACTACACTGTAAAAAAAAAAAAAAAAAAAAAAAAAAAAAAAAAATCACGGATGTTTTTTTATCTACAAAAATGGACTATAATCAAGAACGAAAATGTGCAATAACCTCTTCCGAGTCACCGAAGATTCCGAAAAGCGTTCCTTTACCTTTAAAAAGCTCAGAAAACTAAGTATGTTCGAAATTTAAAGAAGAATTTATAAAAATAAATTTTTATTAGCTGCCCGTCATTTTCGGAAACGTTTCTGAGTATCTTTTACAATGCAATAATCAGTTTTCTCAAATCGGAATATCACTTTTTCAGATGCTATCAATTCTCGGGTAAATATTTTGATATTCAGCAAACATGTTTAACAGACAAACATACTAAATTAACAGGATTAACATTAATATGAAAATTAATATTATTTTGATACAATTGCATGCACAAATTCAGTTATGCAGCTGAAAATGTTTACCTGAGAATGGATAAAATCCGAAAAAACGATTTTACGTGTACATAGAACTGATTAAAGTATTGTAAAAGCTATTTGGAAACGTTTTCGAAAATTACGGGCAGCTGTTAAAAAAAAAAAAAAAAGTATAAATTCTTCTTTAAATTTCGATAAGAAATTGGTTTTTTTTTTATGTTTCTAAAGTTAAAGGAAAGAATACTTTTCAGAATCTTGGGTGACTATCGGAAGAGGTTATTATACATTTGCGTTCGTGATTATTGTACATTTCCGAAGATTAAAAAACTTTTGTCTTTTTTTACAGTGTACACTGCAAGAATGTATTACCTAGGATCGACTTTAAAAAGAAGTGGAGAAATTTTAAAAAGTAGTTCACATTAAAAAAAAAGATATTTTGTATGGGAACTCAAAATCTTAATACATTTCTTTTTAATCAAACAAACAAACAAAGAATCTGCCAGCATAGCATCCATTCGAACATAACTGTTGATCATAAATAAAGATATTTTATTTTCAACAGACTTGCCCTTCTTTGTATGGAATTCAATAATACTATGAAAAGTTTCGGACGTTTATAAGTTTTCGGTAAGTAGAACTGTGTGAATTGTCAATTACATTCGGAAATATGCGGTGTCTAGTTCAGGATTATAAGAAAGGTAACCACTACTACCGTTTATCGTGATCTCCTTACATTTTAGTTACATAAGTAAATTCAGAGTTAATTCAGTCAAAATTTTATTCTCTGTTTTTTAATACGTTTTTAAATATGAGGGGCTCACAACCATAGTAGACCAAGCGCATTTTGAAAAAAAAAGAAATAATCCATTTAGAAGATGCATAAAATCTGTTTTATTCACTCCCATAGTGAACCAAGTCTGTAAACAGATGCCACATATCAGAAAGTTTAAACTACTAACTACTAAACTCTAAACAAACATGATTTATCTGAGAGTACATAAAACATATTTTATGCACCTTCTAAATAGATTATCCCATTTGTTTTTTCAAAGTGGGCTTGGTCTACTATGACTGTGATCCTCTCATATCTACCCTATACATATAAAATCCTAATGAAACGAATTTATGAAACGATTTCCTGAAACGACTGAAATGAAAGGATTTTATGAAACGATTGAATAAACAAATGATTATATTTCACGGCGATTTCTCCTAAAATATGGAATATTTTGCGATGTAATTAACACCAAAAATCCGTATTGATCCGCAGATCTCAAAACTGGTATTAGAATTTTTAAATTCGAATTAGTTTTCGAAATATTAATTTTTTTCTAATTTTAAATGCTTTTTCCTAATGATGGCAACTTAAAATTTTAATCATAACAGATATTTTTTTCGTATTTTAGAAAAGGTTATTATTTTAAACTAATTTGGCGACAGTTTGGCCTCCCTTAAATGTATGCTAAGAAATGTATCGTGTTACTTTTATTCATAATTCAACTTGTATTTCATTATCATTTAATTTAATAAAAACTTTCATTTAAACCTGAAACATTTACAAAAAATGGCTTTCACTTCTTTCTTTTTTTAAAACGGAACGAAAAGAAAAATATTAGGCACAGATGTCATATACGCAACGGGATACCTAACTGGCTCCAAAATGGCGTTCTTTTGCCTGACATGGTAACCCGGCTATTGTTGCTTATTTATTAATAAATGTTTATTTGAATTTTATTTATTGTTATCTCATTTAAAAAATAATAGAAAATAATTTAAAAATACATATGTAACTGGTATTCGAAAACGAGGTTTTCGCCAAACTGTCGTAAAAAAAAAAAAAACGTGCCAAACCCGGTGCGTATATGACAATGCAACAAATCATGACATTTAATTTCAACTTCAAAGCAATGTTTTAATGGTCTCCCGGCGACCAATTTGCCAAATTACATAAATCGCCAAACTACTCACCAAATTATAAAATTGACATAATTTTTTATTTTAAATAACGAAAGAACAAATAAATTAGTATAGCATTAATAAAAATACAAATAAAACATCGAAATAAAAATCACTTGATGGCGTAAACACGTGTAACTAATCTTTTTAAAACCGATCAGATTAGCGTGCTTTAGATTCTGCAGTGTCTGAACGGGGGTTGGCGAGCGTAGCTTGCAGGGAGCAGAGCCCCCTAGTATAACACATGAAATATAAAAATTGTATATCTAAAACTTAATATTTTTAAGTAAAAGCATACTGGTAATCAGGGTTGAAAATAGAAATTTGTTTTCTTCTATTTTCAACCCTGATGACAAGTAGAAAAACAAAAACAAGAAAGAAAAATCATGCATTAAGCATAGAATATGAAACACTTTTCCAATACTTCCAGAATTCTTTAAGGAAACTTCTCTCTATATAAAAAAAACTTCAAAACATCAAAGTACTTAATATTTGCTATAAGTGAAAAAAATAAATTTATAAAGCAAAAAGTACCTTTATTTATTCACATTCGACATGATTCACTTCATCCGACGGCATCATTCTCAAGAGTTAAAAGGATATAAAAATATTCGCAAAAAAATTTAAATTTTTGAATACAGACAAACCGAATACATAAACCCTTTTCAATTTTGTTAGAAAGTGTTAAAAAATAGAACTACCTAGATAAGAAGTGTAACAAGAGACAAACTACTATGTAGAGGATCAAAATATCACATTTGTCATTTTGAAAGTAAAATAAAATGAAATATAAAAACACATACCAATATTTATATCAAATTCTAATTAACTATCTTATATTTTAAAGCAAGTAAAATATACTTCAAAAAATACATTCATTGTTTTTTTACAACTTCAATAAGCCGGGGGCGGGGGGAGTACAAAATCTCACCTCTCTGTCGTATCAAAAGTTCCAACTAACTAATTAAAAAGGCTTATCTTTTACTTATGTAACTCTCTCCCAAACAACAACAACAACAAATAATAATAATAATAATAATAATAATAATAATAATAATAATAATAATAATAATAATAATTTTAAACCGGCGGGTCAAGATTTCTCAGTGATCCCCTATCGTCCTGCATTTCCCCTAAATAATTTCTATTTACAATCTACTATTATTTAATTTGATTTGTGTGCTGTGTTAAGCACACACAAAAAGAAAGAAAGAAAAAAAAGCATAATTCATTGGCGTTCAATTAATTGGAGTTTTATCGTCTCCTAGCACCAGAGTAGAAAACGGTGAATTTATGACTTACAAATAATGCTTTAAATGTTATTCAAAATTACAATTTTAACTAAGGCTATAATTCTACTCGGTGGTATGAATATTCTCGAAAAGGTTCAGCCCATTTGGATGTTTAATTAACTCAGAACCTTAAACTGTCAGAAAACGTAAAAATTACATTTTCTTTCGCATTTTCAGCTGAATCAACATAATTAAAACTCCATTATTAATTCATTTCCTTTCATAATATTTAGATATCCGTGCACTTAATAAGTTTCATCGGAAGTCTTCCTGTTCTAAGTTAAATGGAGAATATGTCATACGAAAAAAAAAAAACTTGTTTAATTAAAATTCATATAAAAAGCTCAAATAAATGCACTAAAATTGCTTGCAGGTGCATACATGTAATATAAAATTATTTAAAATACATGCATTAAAAATATCTTAAAAATACACCAAAAACGATTAAAAATCCAAAAGGTTTTCAGCCATCACACCGCCGTCATCAATGTGGATGAAAATGTTTTGGATTTTTAATGGGTCTTAATGTATTTTTAAGATATTTTTAATGTGTTTTAAATAATTTTATATTATATGTATGAACCCCACTGATGACGGCCTTGTGATGGCTGAAAACGTTTTGGATTTTTAAGGGTTTTATGATGTATTTTTAAGATATTTTTAATGTATTTTAAATAATTTTATATTATTTGTATGCACATGCAAGTAATTTTAGTACATTTATTCATGCTTTTATATATGACGTTTAATTATTTAACTCAATGTAAATTTAGCACTAGAACTTTAACTTTCATTTATATAAATTTGTTTATTGTTAAATTTGGATTCTTGAAAATAAGCAAAAATTAAATATTTTTAAATACTTTGTGCATTTGTTTTCTCTGATAAAATTGTTAATGTTTTAATAAAATAGTTGTTTGTATAAAAGTGCAATAATATCTATAAAGTATGTTGGTCTTATTCACAGATAAGTAGAAAAAATAATGTTTTCATTGATTAGTAACAAGAACCTAGCAAATGCAATATCAATTATTTTTAATCATTGCTATGATTTTTTTTTTTTTCAATAATCAAATTTTAATAGTAAATATGTAAAAATGTTTCTTCTTTATCTTTTTCAGTAACGGATGGAAAGAACTTTTAAAGATTACATTTCAGCTAGAAACCGTCTTTTCTGGTCAACAAAAATGTACTAAATAAGCAATATGAATATTAAATTCACAATACATATCTTTACTAAATAGGTGCTAATATACATAAATGTTAAAACATTTAAAACAATCAAAATGTTAAAACACTGGAGTCAGACGATGTTAAAACCCGAGCGCTTTCGAATAAAACATTAGCCGTAACTAAATGTGGTTAAATTAAAACTACATGTAGTTTTCCTCTGATGACGACTAATGTTTTAGTCGAAAGCGCTCGAGTTTTAACATCGTCTGACTCCAATGTTTTAACATCTTGATTGTTTTAAATGTTTTAACATTTATGTATATTAGCACCTATTTAGTAAAGATATGTATTGTGAATTTAATATTCATATTGCTTATTTAGTTTATTAAGGTGAATTTGTCGTTTCAACTCGGAATACAGAGCTTCTATATTTAATTTATTGAGACTGTACTATATGGCTTCGCATACAGGTATAACTTTCCAATTAAAGCAAAAGTAAAAGAAATGGTTTAAAATTGTTTATGTTGGAAGCTATTTTAACACTAAGTATAACAGCAACTAATCTTTTTAGCTTAACCAAATGAAAATATTTCGAGTTGAACCAGAAATTTCTTAATAAAATGTAAATCACACTCAAAAAAAAATTAAACAGTTTTAAATAAAAATTCTGGTCTGACATATTTTTACAAAACTTAAGTGAAATTCCTGATATGTTTAATGTTAAGAATATTTTAAAAAAAAAAGAAAATGAACTATCTATATTATAAAGGACAAACATATCTGTGCGTAACGCATACGTCATTTTGCGAATGGCAACACTTTGAAATTTAAAATAAAATTTTGGTTTTGCAATTTTCTCTACTGCAAATTTTTAAACTTCTAAACATCGCACATTTTAAATTTTTACACCGTCATATAAGAAAAAAATGCTCTTTTAAATGCAATTTGTTTGAAAGCTGTATCTCAATTTATTATTGAGATATTAATTTTTTTGTAGTTTTTAATACCATTTTTCTTATCGTGGCAACAAAAGTACCTCATTTCTATTGAAAGTCATTGAAAGTAAACGGAAAATAGTCGAAAATAGGAGATTTTTGTTGCCATTTTCCCGTAAAACCTGAAAAAAAAGTTGAAATTAAAATATGGGCTATGCCAAGAATATTGTCTGTTATTCCCTGATAATGACGTCATATGCACACTTTTCTATAGACGAAGTTTAAGACTGGGTTGTAAAAGTGGATTGCTTTATCGGATGCAAATGACGTCATTTTATAAAAAAGCGTGTACTTTAATTCTTAAACCTGAATTATGTTTTGTAGAAGTGCGTCATTTTCACAGCCCAGCTGCTTTGAAATGCTTCAGTGAAAATGCTTCACTTTTGAAAATAATGTAATCGAAATCACACACTGATAAAACTCAATGTTTTACAAAAATTTGGAGTGTCTTTATAAAAGAGAGGTGACATGCAAATAATAGCGATTTATATTACAGAAATTGATGATTCTCGCCTGGATGGATTTGCTTCGCCAAGTTAGACAAGCAAACAAATAATTCGTGGTTTAAAATAATATCATGTTCCTGAAGTTTTTGTCGAAAATTCTCTCGAATAAATAAAATTTTAATGCTATTCTTTAGGACATTCTACTATAATTTTATCAAAATAACATAATTTGCTTAATTTAATTTTTCCTAATTTTATATAATCTATATATTTAAAACACAAGTGTGTTTTTTTAGTCATCTGCCCTGATCTTTCTGCTGAACCAATTTTACTAATATATATTTTTTTAACTGAAAGCTCATCCTTTGTAGATGTGATCGCACTGTTTTTTCTAAAATATCCCCACTTTTATATTTTATTTTTAAAAGCATTTTATGAAATTTCTTCAAAATTATGAAATTAGATAGCTTTTATTATTGCAGACAAGAGAGAAATAATGAGGTATTTTTATTCATGCTATTTTCTGATAAAAATTCAAAATTGTTGATAAAAATTGTTGTATAGGGTTTAGTGGCGCAAAATCAAATTAGGAGCAGAATATTATGTTAGGGGCATAATAACGGGAAATGACATACTGCTTTTGAAAACACGTTTTTTTCCTCATAAATTTTCTATATTGTTTTTCCTTCTGCATGTGTACTGATACTAAGTTTCAGACACTAGGCGAAATGCTTATTTAAGTGAAAATGAAGTCATATTTAAAAGAAAACGATCATTTTCTTAGATAAAACTAAACATTTTAACACAAATGCGTCTAAAAAACATAAATTGCGGAAATTTTTAATCTCCGGAATTGAGATAAGAATCA
The DNA here is from genome assembly GCA_963932465.1 of Maratus speciosus. Classification (NCBI taxonomy): domain Eukaryota; kingdom Metazoa; phylum Arthropoda; class Arachnida; order Araneae; family Salticidae; genus Maratus; species Maratus speciosus. The sequence continues at coordinate 75,664,318 of OZ010792.1, forward strand.
CAAGTAAAGAGTGCGTCTGTTCACATAAAAGTTGTTGCTGACTATCGTGACTTCGATTTTTGAGATAAAATGATTTTTAAATGATCAAACAAAATACAAAATTTTAAAAAATGATGAATATGGATATGAGAAGTGCGTATGGAAATTTTGAGAAGGTGAAAATTGCTGTTTTCATTCCGGAAATCGAAGCATAAGAGCCTCGGTTGATAACCACATCCTAATAACTGTTCTTTCTTATATTTTACTGATTAAGTATCTAATATAAAGAACAAACGTATCTGTCCGTAACGCTGACATCATTTTGGAATGGCAACACTTCACGATCAAATTTCTGTCTTGAAACTTTCGCTACTGCAATTTTTTAATCTTCTGACCATCGTACATTTTCAATTTTCGACGCATAGGGAAAAAAATTACTTTCAAATGCAATCTGTTTAAAAACTGTAATCATTGACTGATGTATTATATTTTCTAAAATAATTTTTAAGCATGATTTTTTTAAAAGTTTATCTTATCATTTGCCGGTTTCAATACATAATAATAATAAGCATTTTGCACATCCAGCAACAAACATTTTTCAGCATTTGTTTCTGACTATTTTTGCATAATGAAATTAATACTTCCTTTATAAACAAATAAAAGAGTAATATTAAAAAAAAAAACCACCAATCTAACGTATTTGTGAAAGGCAAATTAACGAAATTAATACTTATTTTATAAACGAATAAAAGAATAATATTGAAAAACACAAATCTAACATATTTGAAATCGTACAATTTAAATTTTTAGATCACCAAATAAGATTTTTTTTCAAATGGAATTTGTTTGCAAAGTTCATCTCAGTTTACTGATTGTCTATGTTTTTAAAAACAATTTTAAAGCATGAAATATTTTTTAATTTATCTATATCGCGCGGAGCTCGATTACGAAAGATTAATCCGTTTGCCCTTAAAACAAAATAAAGAGTTCACCATTTTCTTATGGCTAATATCCATTAAAAAAACTTCCCTATGAATAAATAAATAAAATAATATAAATAAAACACAAATTTACCAGACAATTATAAGCTCTGAAAATTTCAGAATATAAAAGGATGTCATAAGTAGCAAAATCTTGCCAAATAACTCTTAGCATGCGGCTAATAAGAAAATATCGCTTTTGATAAATTTCAAAAATTTATTTGATTGTATAATTCATATTTTCCATACGAAAAATACTTTTTTAATGCAAGTGATCAATCTAAAAAATTTACTGCATATAAAAGAAATTATTAGTTTTCAATAAAAAGAAAATGTTTTCTCCTATATTCTTTAACCCGGGAAGCCGGGGTACGATCCCCTAGTGTTTTTAAAGAATGAAAAGTTTGCGTTTTTGTCGACTCTTCACTTTAAATGTCATTTGCAACTTGTTACGTCTTGCTGTTATTTAATTTGCGTGCAGTTTTAAGGGGGCACAAACAGTGGTGGGATTCAAATAATTTAACAACCGGTTCGCTGTCCGAATGATTTTTGATGCACAAAAAAGAATGAAAAATGCAGCATGACACATAGATTATGAAACATTTACCAATATTATAAGAACATTGTTTAAAAAAACTTTGATCCTTTGGTACATTGAAAAAAATCCTGAAACATGTTACCCTATAAAAGGACGTTAATAAATATTCGGCAACCATGAAACCCTGATCATAATTTCTATCAGAAAATCAAAACAACCAGGGCTTAATTTCTCACAAAAAAGTACCGGAGCCCTAGTATTCTGCAATGGTAACAACCGTAGCGTGCTCTCCCCCTCCCTTTTCACTCCAATATGCATATTTATATTTAATACATTTTTTGTAAAACTTAAAGCATTTTTTTTCCTTTAGCAAAATAAAAATTTTAAACATATCTATCTGCATATACTTAGTTGTCAACTATCTCTATTTTTAGTTATCATTCCTTCCGAATAGAAATCTTTGTCTAATTTTAAAGTTAATTAATTGAATAATTCTGTGATTAAATATGATAAGGATTATTTAATCATTATAGATTAAGGATTATTCGGAAATAGTGATGGCAACACAAAAAAGGCATAGTTCGCAGTTGTGCATTTTTATGAAAAAAATTAATGACATTTACAGAAATTAATATTTATATGCTGAAGAATTGGAAGAGCATTTTTCAATTTCCTATAGAATATGCTTACCTTAAACTATAATCGATTTCTTCCGCATAACAATCTTTTGTGGTTAGTTCCTGAAAATCAGATTAAATGAAAATTTTGACACCGTTATCGGAAAGATTCGATGCTTTTATAGAAAAAGAGTTAACACTGCTCGATTGCCTTCTATCAGAGTAACGATACATGGCAATTATATCTACTTACAAATGAAAGTAAACGTCGTAAATCTGCAGAGCAGAGCCTTAACATGGGCATCGTTCATGTTACAAAATAAACAGATAAATCACTAACGTGATTTTTGTACAAAATAGAAGACTACAAACCTCAAACAAACAAAACCTCAAGCTGATGTACATTGACTAAAAACAGAAAATATTCTTTTCAGGTTCGATATCTAAATCAAAAAATAAAATAAACCAGACAATTAAAAATTATCGTAATCTAACAAAATAAAATTGAACTGTAAGCAAATACATTGTTCAGTCTTTTGATTGGCGCCATATCAACACGTCGCCGCCATCAATACCAGACATAAATTTTGCAAATAGAATAGAAAAATACGATTCCCGTTTCTCTTTATGGTGACCAAAATAGCATTAAAATGATTTGAAATAAAATAGAATACGTAATTTTTAAGGTGGATGTTTTCTTCTACATATGAATAAATAAAATTTTGAATGTAATTCAGATTAAGCTTGAGTCAGCCTAAACCCAAATACTGATATAAAAATTGAGTTGAAACATCTTCTTACCTGGAAGGAGATGTTTCTTCCAGATATACGCAAGAGAACATACGTTAGAATTAACGTATATTGCTATGCCTACTCCTTTTGAATCAATCATAGCAAAAGTGTATTACTTTTAAATAAGTTATTGAATAATTCTGTTATTGTGTTTTTAATTTTTCTAAATGTTATGCAATGTGTATAACAAAATTGTGCATGATGGTTTTAAAAATTGGTAAAATTGTGATATAAATTGGTGATTATCACAGGATATAAGTGTTTTGATAAAAAAAATAATGCAAAAGCTTGGAGATAGGAAGGAAAGGAAAGGGGAATTTAGGCTTCGGTTTCTCGGAAGTGCTATTGCACTGGGCTCCGGAGCCCTGTATGTATGAGCTCCTGTGAATTCCGAGCAATATTTAAATATTTACTAAAAACAGTTAATAAATAATGACAAAATACCCCCGAAATTTCTTCTTTTCGTTCTTCATTTTCAACTGATGCATAAATAAGACTTCTGCGTTTTCTGAGTTTTTAATGAGAGTGAGTTGCGATTTTTAATTAATAACTCAACTAATTATTAGAATTTTAAAATTCTGTGTCTTCGATGCATCAGGACACATTTTGAGCTAGCCTCACAAAAATTTTCAGCCTCATACGTGCAGTAGATTTTGTTAGCCATCGCACACACACAGACAGAGAAAACCTTCTTTTTTTTAGTATAGATAAGCAGTTAGTGTAAGTTTTAATAACCTTGCCATATAACTAGTATTAGCTTAGGGCTGTCAATTTAGTTACCAAAATTCTTCAAAATTTCGTTTCTTTTAAGTTGAATTTTCTCTTACTGATGAAGAAAAGTATATTATTGTTCCAAATGAGATATTATTTTATTAAATGAAATTAATCAGGACTTATCACAGAGTTATGCCTAGGAAACAATGTTGTGCAGAAAAATATTTAAAGAAAGGAAATTAATGTAAATGCGATTTTCGCATTTGAAATATCATTTTAACAACCGGTTCGCCGAACTCAACACAAATTAACAAACGCTTCTACCAACCGGTGCGAACCGACTGAATCCCACCACTGGGGACATGCCCTTTAAACTTTTAAAAAATAATTTTCCGGTTTTGGCTTTATTCTGATTTTGTTTTAAATTTCTGAACAATATGCAAAAAACCTCATTCAAAAATCTGCATTATTTCTTGAGTTATAATCACTTATAGGCGGTGAGTATTATTGAAGGTATTGAAACTTTAAAAGCGTTTTCTCCTATTAGTAAATTTGGAGTATGTGCGCACTGTTAATTTCAAACTATGTAAACTATAGCTTTACAAAATTAACCAAATAATGCGTTTCTTTATAGTCTGCATGCTAAAACCGAAAATATTCACATATTTGGGTTATTTAAATTTTTGCACTTGGAAAATTCTTGAAAAAAAATCGTAAATTTTCGAATTTTCTTTTTATTTTGTACTAAAATTAATAATACAACCCTTTTTGTGTATATTTTGGTTTTAATTTAAAAGTAGATGTATTATGATTCTATTTTGTTTAAAAATTGTTTTCTATATGCATAATTTAGAGTTATATAGTGTGCGCAGCTCTTAATGATTTTCATTCACGCGTTAGAGAGATGAATATTTAAATTTAAAATTTAAATATTAACTTTGTATATACAATATTTATTTTTCTGCATAATATAGTTAATAATATATATATTAGTCAGAAATGGAAAAAAAAGATCTTAATTGCATATTATTTGTGTTTTGTTACTTGAAAAAGACCATGTATTTGATTGTTTGGACAAACTCAAAGATCCTGTGTCCCCTTAAAGAACACGCAGAAAAAGAAAAGGAAAAGGTTATTTCCATTATTGAGAAAATCTATCAGCAGTGATTGTTTTACGGTATTTTGATTAAAGATGACTCTTTTCTTTTCCATCTTCATCAATCAACATCCTTTTTGAAAATGTCCTTCCAAATACAATAGATTAATGATTTTGATCGAGCCTTTTTACGAAAGCTAAAAAGTGTGATAAAGAACAAGATTGGAAAAAAAATATTTTGAACAGTTTTGAAAGATGCACAAACATACCGAAAAGAATTACATAAAAACTAATTACCGGTAAAGCTAATAAATACGCAAATTTTTCATAATAAAAGTTGAAAAGACGACGAAAAATGTTCGTCACAATTCCTGTGTACCTCCAAGATGTTATTTTATAATTGTTATTGAATGTAGGACGAATGATTTTTTTTTAAATACTAGGGGGCTCGGCCCCCTACGAGCTACGCTCGCCAACCCCCGTCCAGACACCGTAGACTCTAAATGCACGCTAATTTGATCGACTTTAAAAATATTTCGAAAGATTGAATTATAATTTAAAAAACAGTGGCGATCTCTCTATAAACGGATTTCTATTCATTTCTCTTTGATTGGGCAATTAAACGCCAAATCCGTTGCGGTACTACTTGATTATCCCGTCGACCAATTTCGCCAAATTATACAAATTGACATAATTTTTATTTTAAATAACGAAAAAACAAATAAATTAGTACAACATTAATAAAAATACAAATAAAACGTCGAAATAAAAATAACTTGATGACTTAGACACGTGTAACAACATTTCAAAATAAGCTAATATAAAAGGAATTAATTAAGCAGAGTCTTTGTCTCCTGGTATTTTCTAACAAAGTGAAAAGAAAGTTCTTTTAAATGAGACATTTTAAATTAATCGTTTTTAATCTGACGTAATTTTGACCAAACTATTCTTTCTCTTTTTAATATTCACGTGAAAATACTTGTGTTAGAAATTAAATATTATTTGCGCTTTCCTAACAAAAATAGTTGAAAAATATCCTCTTAAAATATCAAATAAATGTCTAGCGCAATTTCTAAATTTAAAGCGTTTTGCAATATTATTTTGTGTTCATTTTATGTAATAACTGTAATGTGACGTAAATATGACGTAATTTCTCCTATTTAAGACTTCTAAATCATGTTAATAAATTTATTCCTTTACAAATTCCTTTCTCTCTTAAAATCCACGTGTAATTATAGTTTTTATGACGTAATTTATAATAAGTTCCTGCTTTTTGTACATAATTATTTAATTCTAATTCCAAATGTTTTTTTTTCTGTTTATAATAGTCACGTGTAAATAAATTTTTAATTTATTTACACGTATAAATATATATATATATATATATATATATATATTTAAGCAAACATTATTGTTTCCGCTGTTTATACAGTTGGCAACAGTTTAAATTAATACCACTTTCTAAAATCTGTTAAAAATATCTCTAGAATATCTCTAGAAATGCTGAAAATCTGAATTTAAAATAGAAATAAAACCTCAAAAAATGAGTCAAAATAAAAAAATTAATGCAATCTGCACTCCGGCAAATTGTAACGCATAAAATGATCTAAAAATGATTAAATTCCTATGAACAGTTTTTGCTCCTATAAAACTTTTTTAGTGGAACGATTTTGTCCAACTTTAGCATTAAATATCTCTTAAAATAATTCTTCGATCTGAAAACTGTCTGCATCAGCGTTTTCATCAAACATTTCTGTATAATACTTTCGATTTTCATATTTTGTATGCATTATTTTTCTTAATATTAACGAAGAAAGACCTCCGGTCACAAAAAATTCAAAACCGGCGGCGGTGACAGCGGTAGTTACTTTTTTTTAGAACAGAGAGACACTTTATTGTGGTATATATAGGATGAACCGTAAATCCACTCTCATTTGAAATATTCAAATAAAAATTAACATATAGGAGTGCGGTTTGCATCAAAAGACTTGTCAAATGTCGAAGGTTTTGTGGCAAAAAGAAAAAAAAAATTGAATTTTCATTGATTTTTTTTTTTTTTTTTTACTAAATTTTCATGTATTTGGTGATTCTTGTACACTGTAAAAAATACGACCAGTTTTCCTGTAGGAATCGGAAAAATAGTTGCCCTTATCGTACCGGAAAAATTTCCGACCCAGCTTGGAATAAAATCCTTAAAATACTGTTTTATTGACTATTTACTTTTTTTTTACAGACTAGGGGGCCCTGCCCCCTACGAGCTACGCTCGTCAACCCCTGTTCAGACACCGCAGACTCTAAAAGTACGCTAATTTGATCGGCTTTAAAAAGATTTCGGAAAATTGAATTATAATTTAAAAAACAATGGCGATTTCCATATAATCGGATTTCTATTCATTTCTCTTTGACTGGGGAATTTTAAGGCCAAATCCGCTGCGGTACTACTTGATTAACCCGTCGACCAATTTCGCCAAATTATATAAATCGCCAAAGTACTCGCCAAATTATACAAATTGACATCATTTTTATTTTAAATAACGCAAGAACAAATAAATTAGTGCAACATTAATAAAAGTACAAATAAAACGTCGAAATAAAAATAACTTGATGCCGTAGACACGTGTAACTTGCTTAAAGTCAAGTGAATGTGACATTTACGATCAACCCTTATTGGCATTTAATCTTATAGTTTGGCGAATGATAGATTTTTGGTCGACGGGATAACTAAGTAGTACCAAAAATACATATGTCAATCGCTGTTTTCGTCTTTGATTAAGTAAAATAAGATAAACATTTCAAAATAAACTAATATAAAAGGAATTAAGTAAACAGAGTCTTTGTCTCCCGGTATTTTTTAACAAAGCGAAAAGAAAGTTCTTTTAAATAAGACATTTTAAATTAATCGTTTTTAATCTGATGTAATTTTGACCAAACTATTCTTTCTCTTTTAATATTCACGTGAAAATACTTGTGTTAGAAATGTAATATTATTTGCGCTGTCCTAGCAAAAATAGTTGAAAAGTATCCTCTCAAAATATTAAATAAATGTCTAGCGCAATTTCTAAATTTAAACCGTTTTGCAATATTATTTTGTGTTCATTTTATATAATAACTGTAATGTGACGTAAATATGACGTAATTTATCCTATTTAAGACTTCTAACGCATGTTAATAAATTTATTATTTTACGAATTCCTTTCTCTCTTAAAATTCACGTGTAATTATAGTTTTATGGCGTAATTTTTAATAAGTTCCTGCTTTTTGTACATAATTATTTAATTCTAATTCCAAATGTTTTTTTTTCTGTTTATAATAGTCACGTGTAAATAAATTTTTAATTTATTACACGTATAAATATTTTCTTTTTGAAGCAAACATTATTGTTACCGCTGTTTATGCAGTTGGCAACAGTTTAAATTAGTACAATTTTCTGAAATCTGTAAAAAATATCTCTAGAAATGCTGAAAATTTGAATTTAAAATAGAAATAAAACCTGAAAAAATGAGTCAAAATAAAAAAAATAATGCAATCTGCACTCCGGCAAATTCTAACGCATAATATGATCTAAAAATGATTACACTGCCATGTATAGTTTTTGCTGCTATAAAACTTTTTTAGGGGAACGATTTTGTCCAACTTTAGCATTAAATAACTCTTAAAATAATTCTTCGATTTGAAAACTGTCTGCATCAGCGTGTTTATCAAACATTTCTGTATAAAACCACCGATTTTCATATTTTTGTATGCATTATTTTTCTTAATATTAACGAAGTAAGACCTCCGGTCACAAAAAATTCAAAACCGGCGGCGGCGGCGGTGACAGCGGTAGTTACTTTTTTTTAGAATAGAGAGATTTTATTCCGAGCTGGGTCGGAAAATTTTCCGGTACGATAAGGGCAATTATTTTTCCGATTCCTACAAGAAAACTGGTCGATTTTTTTTTTTTTTTTTTTTTTTTTTTTTTTTTTTTTACAGTGAGTTTAAACCGTATTCCGATACGACAATTTGCTATTTTTTTGTGAATTTTTGAAATGTGAACGAACCCTGTACCTGCACTCCCTCAAAAAATTAAACAAACATTTCTACCCTCAGCGGAAATGTCCTAAATTCTCAATTATCATTCATTTATTTTAAATAACGTTTACTGAACACTGTAAAAAAAATACGACCAGTTTTCTTGAAGGAATCTGAAAAATAGTTGCCCTTATCGTACAGGAAAAATTTCCGACCCAGCTCGGAATAAAATCCGTAAAATCGGAATAAAATCCGTAAAATACCGTTTTATTGTCTATTTCATTTTTTTACGGATTTTATTCCGAGCTGAGACGAAAAAGTTTCCGGTATGATAAGGGCAACTTTTTTTCCGATTCCTACAGGAAAACTGGTCGGATTTTTTTTTTATACTGTGAAGTTCTTTCATCCATTGATGCTGCCGATGCCTGTAAATGTTGTTTTACCTGTCGTTTAGTATACATGTAGTCAAATACGCTATAATAAAAATACGCAAAATGAAGAATGATATGTGAAAATATAACACTTTTCGCATGACGACGGTAGGATTCTTGTTTGTATTTTGAAAAGTGCACATGCAGTGTAACAACTTGAGTGTAAAACATATGTCATATACGCATGTATTCCTATTCACAGTCACTAAATAGTTGCTGTATTTGGTAATTTTGGAAACAGATGGTGACACATTGTCAAATATGTCGCCAAAAATTTGAAATGAAATGAGCTGAATTTGGGGATAACTGGCTAACTTGGTAAAATTTTAGTTCAAATGCGATATCGACCAAAATTAAAATTTTTCATTAATTGGTGTTACCTTACACATAAAAGTTGTCATATTTTCTCTTGTCAAAATGAACTTCATTCCTGTAATCTTTTGGCGATCTTTTGGTAGACTCTTTTGGCGAACATTCAATCTTCGTCTGGATAATAATTTTGCTTATGCTATGTGTGCGAACTTTTTGTTTCTTACTTTGAAAGTGTTACAAGCAACCACATTTACTTTAAACACAGCACTGTCGTGGATGGTATACACTGTAAAAAAAATCCGACCAGTTTTCCTGTAGGAATCGGCAGAGTTGTATAATATAGACGCACTCGCGCACGCCGTGCTCGGAAAATTTTCCGAAAAATTCGGAAATTTACGGAAAATTTTTAGGGAAAAAAACGTAATTTTTGTTCTTGTAATTTTTTATTTTTTTTAAATACCGAAAAATTAAAAATATTCCCCAATTTTATGTACGATTTATTTATTATTTGCCAGGGGGGGGGGGGGATTCTGTTCCGAATTTTCCGAAAATTTAAGGCATTCTGTCCCGAAAATAAAAAAAATCGGCCATCAGTCCGAAAATTCAGACATAAAACAAGTATGACTGAAATATATTGCGGATTTCAACAAATGGTCGCCGAAAATCAGCTAATTTTGTCAATCGTTCGCAGAAAAAAGTCACCAAATTTGTCAAAACATCGCGGAAAAAACGCAAATTTCTTTTAAGAGGAACGTGGAAAAAACTCGAATTTCTTCAAAGAATCGTGAAAAAAAAAGATAATTTCGTCAAAGAATCGCAGAAAAACGCAAATTTCGTCAAAGGAGCGCAGGTAAAAACAAAATTTCGTAAAAGCATAGCGAGAAAAGCGCAATCTTTGTGAAAGGATCGCAAAAAACACTCAAATTTCGTAAAAGAATCGCGGAAAAAATCGAATTTTGTCAAAGTGCTGCGGAAAAAGCGCAAATTTCGTCAAAGGATCGCGAAAAAAACACATTTCGTCAAAAGATCACAGAAAAAAAGAGAATTTCGTCAAAAAATCGCAGAAAAAAGCAAATTTAGTCCAAGGAGCGCAGGAAAAAACGAATTTCGTAAAAGCATAGCGGAAAACGCGCGAATTTTGTCAAAAGATCACGAAAAAAATGCCGATTTCGTCAAAGAATCGCGGAAAAAACTAATTTCGCCAAAGGATAGCGAAAAAAAACGAAAATTTCGTCAAAGCGCCGCCGAAAAAGCGTGAATTTCGTCAAAATATCGCAAAAAAGTGAAAATTTCGTCAAAGGATCGCGAAAAAAACGCTAACTTTGTCAAACGATCGCGAAAAAACGCAAATTTCGTCAAACGATCGCGAAAAAGCGCAAATTTCGTCAAAGGAGCGCGAAATAAAACGCTAATTTCGTCAAAGCGCCACGGAAAAAGTGTGAATTTCGTCAAAATATCGTGCAAAAAGACAAATTTCGTCAAAAGATCGCGAAAAAAATGCAAATTTCCTCAAATGATCGCAAAAAAACACGAATTTCATCAAAGGATCGAGGAAAAAACGCGAATTTTGTCAAACGATCGCGAAAAAATGCAAACTTCGACAAACGATCGCGAAAAAAACGCAAATTTCGTCAAAGGATCGTGAAAAAACGCAAATGTCGTCAAAGGATTGCGGAAAAAACAGGAATTTCGTCGGCCGCAATAAAAACTCACCGGTCTCTTTAATGATACCTATAAATGGACCTCTCCTTACAAAATATGATTCAGTTGTTTCAGAAGCAATGTCACATTATTTCTGTGAATATTAAGACTGGCATTTTGTTCGCAGAGCTCACAATATAAAGGATTGGTTTGTTTCTAAATTTATTGACAGAATAATTGATAAGATCCCCTTCTTATCATGGACTTTTAGCTTTATTATTTTTTTAACTAACATAAATATTCTGTAATTAATATTAATTTTTAATTTAAATGGTAATTATTTTAAAACTACTGTTTTTAATTCATATCGTCAAAATAATATAACACGTTATTTTAATAAACATTAAATTAATTTGCAGAAATTTTTTGACCCAATATTTATGTGCGCAGAAAATTTTTGGTTTTATACAAGTCTGGAAATCGGAAAAATAGTTGCCCTTATCGTACCGAAAAATTTTCCGACCCAGCTCGGAATAAAATCCGTAAAAAAAAAGAAATAGTCAATAAAACGGTATTTTACTGATTTTATTCCAATTTTATGGATTTTATTCCGAGCAGGGTCGGAAATGTTTCCGGTACGATAAGGGCAACTATTTTTCCGATCCCTACAGGAAAACTGGTCGTATTTTTTTTACAGTGTACAGTGGTATCCCGAATACCTATAGGGATTTTTTAAACCACATACAGCTCTGTTTTTTCGGTAAATATGTATTACGTCAAGTTCGAAACTCTTGAATCCACATGCAAGTGATGAAACTATCGTTAAATAGGCTTTGTAAACAATTTAATCTTAAATAAAAAAAAGATGGAAAATCTTGGTTCTCAAAATTTAATTCATAAGTGTGAAATATGACCGACTACAACTGATTTCGATGTATCCAGTGAGGATTTGAGCAGTGAATCACTGTTTCCTCCATGGAAGAAAATTTTGCTTACATCTACACCAATGGATTTAGACTATAACGCTTTTTTCTTTAGGATTGTACCACTATTTATAAAACTTTAGTGCCGACATCGCTTATGTTTGTTGCGAATTCTTGTGGAGAGCCCTAACTATGCAAAATTAGCTCTTAAAAACTTTTTGGGGAGTTAAATCAAATGAAGGCTAAGCAAATATATATATATTCAATTTTCTTATTATGTATGTGATTCTTTTTTTGAATAAAGGATAAAAAAGCTATTGTCTCTGTAGGCAACAATCATGACCTGCGTGCCCCACTCAACTTTCTTGACCACAGGCCCTGGGTACTACATGTAACATAAGTCATGGTCAAATTCTCAGCCTGACGTATGAAAACTAGGTTTTATTTCCGAAATACTCTTAAAACTCATTTTATATTCCGAAGATATAGAAGCCTGACTGAATATTTACCTATTTCGGAGGTGAACCTCAGATTTGTAGTGTAGCGGTTTAATGCGCTAATCCGCTGAGCTACCGGGCTATAAATAGAATTGATATATATATATATAAATATGTAAATATATTTAATTTACTTTTAATAGTTATTGTACCGTCATTCTTCACGAGATTTCAAATACTTTGAAATAAAAATCGATTCTGTGAAACTGACGAAAAAACTCAAAACAGGTTAAATAAAATCTTTTAAGAAAAAAATAATGAATCATTTTTATTGCAAAAATTAAATTGCAAAATATTTTTAGCAATCATTAAAATGTGAATTTTATTGTAATGAATTTTTGATAAATTTACCGATTCGAGTTTTCTTTCTATATCATATGTCTTCATTTTAATTAGAAACGGAACACTTCCGGTGAATCTTATTATGAGTCCAAATATTCAAGTACAATGAAAGGAAATGAATTAAGAATGGAATTTTAATTATGTTGATTCAACTAAAGACGCAAAATAAGTCTCAACTTTGACTTTTGCTACAATATAAGGTTTCGGAACTAATTAAGGTTAGAGATTCTTAGAAACAGAACTGTGCATTTCAATTAAAGAATAAAATATTCTAAGGTATCCGACCATGTTCTAAGATCCATTTAAAAAAAATAAAACAAAACGAAATATAAACTTTTGTTCTTTAAATAAATTAAAGTGTTAAAAGTCAATGTTATTTGTCAAATATTTTTTAATGCAAATTGCTATTTAATATTTCAAATCTAAAAAAATAATAATGTAATAGGGCGACCCCTGCCAGTAGTTGATTATATAAGCTCAGTGCTAAGGGGATTTTAGCCCCCGGTATGCTATTTCTTTCTCCCAGCTTATTTTGTCTCCAATAAATAACGTTACCTTATATACGCCAGCCCTAAAACAAAAGCCGATGTTTCATTGTGCGATTAAATACTCTACAGCATTTTTTAAAACTTCTAAGCATTACATATTTTCAATGTTTATACCGTCGAATTGGGAAAAAAAAGTACTTTTTAATGCAATTTGTTTGAAAACTGCATCTCCATTTATTTTTCAAAAAAATTTTTTTGGTAGTTTTTAGCGACATTTGTTTCATTTTGGCAACTCAAGTACTCCATTTCTGTAGAAAGTAAAGAAAAAATAGTTGAAAAATAGCAATTATATCTTTTTGTTGCCATTTTCTCATAAAAATTGAAAAAAAAATTTAATTAATATACGTGCTATTTTGAGAAAAATATAAATGAATGATTTATGATAAAACATGGAGCTATTATAAACTATATTTAATTTTAAGTATCTATATTAATGCAAATGACGTCATTTTACATTAAATAAAAGCATGTGCTTTAAGTCTTAAAATTGAAATATGTTTTGCAGTCGAGTCCCGATTATCCGAGTCCCGCTTAACCGAGTTATTTTCTTCTGGTGGACTGGTGGCTTCTATTATTATGAAACAGCCATTATAAATGAAGCGTTAGGTGAAGATGAAAGAGCAGCCGTAAAAAGTTAGAACACTGATTTTCTGGTCAGAATAGAAAATAAAATTGGCCATATTTTTTTTTTATTTTTTTTTTTAATATAGCCATTTTTTTTCCATTCTAACCAGAAAATCAGAGTCCTAACTTTTTACGACTGCTCTTTCATCTTCACCTAACGCTTCATTTATAATGGCTGTTTCAAAATTATAGAAGCCACCCAGTCCACCAGAAGAAAATGAAGTAATTGAAATGCAGGGGGCGACACTAAATTCTGAAAAAGCAGAATTCCTGTTCTCTAGTTATTACACTTCCTTCCTTTTAAGTTTTAGAAGTAAACAACATGGTTGCTATAACCTTTAATGAATGTCCTGTAATGGACAAAAACGAAATCCGCCGAAATAAAATAGCAACAAAATTATTAATAAATAGTTTTTCAATTGTCATTTTCCCAGTGGTTAATCAGGCGAAAGAAGTCCATCAAAAATCGAAAAATTAATCTTTAAAATATCATGCTTTGGCCCTGATTAACAATAATTCTTATAAAAATATTAGTTGTAATAAGCTAGATGGAAGTGGATTATTTTAACGTACCGTAATTTCCGGCCTACAATCCGCGGATCCAACAATTTTATTTTGACCCAGAAATCTTATTTCATAACATATTAAATCGCGGTAAATGTTTAACTTCAACTATTAAATAAAATTTCTGGGTCGAAACATGATTCTTTGATCCGCGGATTATAGACCGGAAATTACGGTAATCAAAAACTAAATGTTTACATTTTCTAATAAAAAATTTTCATAAAATGGTTTCTCTTAGAGAAGACAGCTGACAACAATGTGACAGCAGGTGCCCTTACATTCAAGCAAAAGTATTATGTCTAGTGCCACATATAAAACTCATTTCTGCCTGAAATTGCACAATATTTCAAAAAATTGATGAACTACTCGAAGGGTATCAACTGCTGGTGGGGTTACCCTATTTGATTCTTAGAAAAATCTGATCATTTCAAAAATAATAAAGGGTTAATGCATTTCAAGTGGTCCAGAAAATGTCATATTCGTTGCTCGACTATTTTTAAAAAATCTGAAATTTTTTGTACAACAACCCTAACATTATGGAAGTTCAAAATGACTATTATTTTAATTTTATTAATTTTTGTTTGTGCATGGCGACCATCTTTGTTTCATCGTCTGCAGCAATTTTCTCACAAGAAGGGTTTACGGAATTGTTAATAATTCATCTTTTATTTATCCAATACAACTGCGGATTAAAGCAATTTGTACAGAATACATTGAGCTAAAAATTTGGTAATGGAGTAGTTTCCGAAACTAACTGTTTATTGGTAAAATTTAAGCATAAAGTTTCAGTTTTTCCCAAAATTTGTCCATTTACAAGAGGAAATTTTTCTAGCAAGGAAAACTGTCATCATGACGTAATTTTTTTTACAAATAGGCCGAAAGTACTTGTACTCACACGCCGAGTTCCAGATCTGGGACTTGCTTTCTCTTCGCTAAAAAAAATCCCAAATTTTTCAAAAATGACAAAATTCGCACTTTTCAGTCTTTGATATCTCTGGTGGGGCACGAGATAAAAATCTGATTTTTTTTTTTTTTTTTTTTTTTTTTTTTGTAAGAGTATTGTATGATAGTGTTATGCACAAGAAATTTCAGGATGGAGATTTGACTACAAGATGAGATATGGCAAGGGCAACATGTCAAAACAATACTGCCAAACTATTGTTTTGTTGTAGTCACAGCTAAGTATTTACCTCAGAGTATCATTTAAATTTATTTTTTAGATCATCTTTAAATAATAGTAACAGAAAATAAATCTTTTGCAATTAATTTAAAAAATAATTATGCCTAAGGCTAAAATTTTGTATGGTATCAGTAATTTTTGTTGTAATTTTAGTAACTAAAAGAAACCTCAGACTTTTACATATATACAATTGTGGCCATAAGTTTAGGACCACCACTGAAAATTATGATCCAGACAATAAATTGAATACTCACTCGTTAGTAAAATTATAAACTCCGTTTATTACATGAATATTACATTTCTACGCATATAAATTAGATTCATTAAACACAAATTTTACAGAAAAATCAATATTTTGTTGGTCTGCCGTTAGCTTTTATTACATCATGCAAACGTTTTGGCATGCTCTCTACCAGACTTCGGCAGCATGGAGTTGGTAATTCTTTCACCCAAACTTCCTTAATTGCTTTTTCCAGTTCCTTAACACTTGTTGGCAGTTTCTCAGAGACCTTGTGCTTTAAGAGAGTCTATAAGTTTTCAATTGGATTCAAATCGGGACTGTTTCCAGGTCAGTCAAGGATTTGAATTTTCTTTGTCTTCAAGAACTGAGAAACAATTTTAGAGCGATGACATGGTGCACCATCATGCATAAAAATTGTGCATTTATGAACGGTCATGTGTAATTCTAACTTTTCCTTCAACAAATCCAAGTATTTTTTTTCCATTCATAGTGATTCCTGGTGGTAAGAAGAACAATGCAGCCGTTCCGTTCATTTACATTCCAACCCAAATCATGACACTTGGGGAGTGTTTAACAGTCTGTAAAGTGTAAGGTTCATCGAATCGCTTTCCAGGAGGTCTACGGACATAGTAGGTGTGTGTAGAGAACTGCTGCATTGTAGATTCGTCCGAAAAAATACCAGGTGCCACTGACGAATTGTTAATTTGGCATGTTTCTTGCAAAGTCCAAGCGCTTAGCTCTCATGGCCGCTGTTAACCTGGGTTTTTTCGCAGGTTTATGGGATTTTAAATGAAAGTCGTCGAACAAACGTCGACTTATTGTTCTACGATTGACATCCGCACCTTTTGCAAGCAGTGCTGACCGTATTTTGCTTGCCGAACTCATTGGAGGACGAACTGCTACTCTCCTAATGACATGGTGTGGTTTTACGAGGTCGACCACACCTTTTGGCCTCAACATAAGTCCCTGTTTCTTTAATTTTCTTGATCGCATTGTGAACTGCATTCTTACTACGTCTTACTAGTTCACTAATTAGTTGTTTAGAATAACCTTCATTATAAAGAATAACAATTTGTGCAAGCTGAGCTTCAGAAACTGATGATTTTCGACCCATTTTCATAGGTTTTCAAAACTTGTAAAACAAGCAACAATTTCGTCTGCGACGCTTATTACTCAAAGATCAAACAAAAAGAGAATACAGTACTCCACTGCCAGACGGAATGATGTCATCTGACGCAATCGATTTGATCTATGACGTTAGCAGTGGTTTCAATTGTCAAAACACTAGTTTCTGAACGGTGGTCGTAAACTTTTGGCCACGACTGTATATATATATATATATATATATACAAGACCTGAGACAAAAACAGAATAGGGAAAGAGAATAGCTGTTAATGTTGGCATACTTGTTGAGACATGATCAAACGTGTCAAAACACATTCCTGCTTGTTGGTTTAAAAACCACAATTTTAATGATGCTTGCCAGTCCCTGAAACTTGTTCCTGCCATAAGTATGTTCCTGTAAATGAAACAATATACGATGTTACCATGCATCAGCCTCAAGTAATTTTCAGAAAGTAAAGATACCCAAAGCCTTTTCAAAATTTATACTGCAGAAAAATCACATTTTTTCATAAGAAGTAAGCCAGGAATTATTAATGAATTGAGACTTGCACATAGTGATTTCGAAGTATATTTCTATGAGCCAGCAGGACCAAAATCTTCAATCAAGTTATCAAGAGATGACAAGACTTGGTTCCTACAAATAAAATTTTGAGAAAGATCAAAATTGCGGTTTTTGAACCAACAAGCAAGAATGTGTTTTGACACGTTTGATCATGTCTCAACAAGTATGACTACATTAACAGCTTTTCTTTTTCCCTATGTTGTTTTTGTCTCAGGTCTTGTATAAAAATATTTTTTTTTCTTTATGTAAAAGTGCTGAGGTTTCTTTTAGTTACTAAAATTACTTACAACAAAAATTACTGAAACCATACAAAATGTATGGCCTTAGGCATAATTATTTTTTTTATTAATTGCTAAGCTTTGCAAAGGGCTTTATTTTCTGTTACTATTATTTAAAGATAATCAAAAACATAAATTAAAATGACACACTGAGATAAATACTTAGCTGTGACTACAACAAAACAATAGTTTGGCAGTATTGTTTTGACATGTTGCCCTTGCCATATCTCAGCTTGTAGTCAAATCTCCATCTTGAAATTTCTTGTGCATAACACTACCATACAATACTCTTATAAAAAAAAAATCAGATTTTTATCTCATGCCCCACCAGAGATATCAAAGCCTGAAATGTGCGATTTTTGTCATTTTTGAAAAATTTGGGATTTTATTTAGCGAAGAGAAAGCAAGTCCCAGATCTGGAACTCGGCGTGTGAGTACAAGTACTTTCAGCTTATTTGTAAAAAAAATTATGTCATGTTGACAGTATTCCTTGCTAGAAAAATTTCCTCTTGTAAACGGATAAATTTTGGGAAAAAATGGAAACTTTATGCTTAAATTTTACCAATAAGCAGTTAGTTTCGGAAACTACTCCATTACCAGATTTTTAGCCCAATGTATTCTGTATAAATTGCTTTAATCCGCAGTTGAATTGGATAAATAAACGATGAATTATTTACAATTCCGTAAACCCTTCTTGTGAGAAAATTGCTGCAGACGATGAAACAAAGATGGCCGCCATGCACAAACAAAAATTAATAAAATTAAAATAATAGTCATTTTGAACTTCCATCATGTTAGGGTTGTTGTACAAAAAATTTCAGATTTTTTAAAAATGGTCGAGCAACCAGTGCTGGACCACTTGAAATGGATTGACCCTAAAAAGCTATTCAAATATTTCCTTTAAATACACATTTTAAGTTACGAAAAATGTAATGAAAGTCTGAAGTCTAAACCATAAAAAAAGTTATATCAAATATTCCTATTCCAAATATCGCTTTGATGATTTTTAGTATACTTTGTATCTGTTAATTTCTCTCTATTCTAAAAAAAAGTAACTACCGCTGTCACCGCCGCCGCCGCCGCCGGTTTTGAATTTTTTGTGACCGGAGGTTTTTCTTCGTTAATATTAAAAAAACTGTTGCATACAAAAATATGAAAATCGGTAGTATTATAGAAAAATGTTTGATAAACACGCTGATGGAGACAGTTTTCAAATCGAAGAATTATTTTAAGAGATATTTAATGCCAAAGTTGGACAAAATCGTTCCATTAAAAAAGTTTTATAGGAGCAAAAACTGTACATAGGAATTTAATCATTTTTAGATCATTTTATGCGTCAGAATTTCCCGGTGTGCAGATTGCAGTTAGCTTTTTAATTTGAATAATTTTTCGAGGTTTTATTTCTATTTTAAATTCAAATTTTCAGCATTTCGAGAGATATTTTTTACAAATTTTAGAAAATTGTATTAATTTAAACTGATGCCAACTGCATAAACAGCGCAAACAGTAATGTTTGCTTCAAATTAAAAATTTATTTTACACGTGACTATTATAAACAAAAAATATAAAAAGCAGGAACTCATTGAAAATGATGTCATAAAAACTATAGTTACACGTGAATTTTAAATGAGAAAGAATATTGTAAAATAATAAATTCAGTAACATGCGTTAGAAGTCCTAAATAGGAGAATTTACGTCATATTACACTTATTACGTAAAATGAACAAAAAATAATATTGCAAAACAGTTTTAATTTAAAAATTGCGCGAGACATTTACTTTACATTTTAAGATGATCATAATATTTCATTTCTAACAAAAGTATTTTGACGTGAATATTAAAAAGAGAAAGAAAAGTTTGGGGAAAATTACGTCAGATTATAATTGTCAGATTCAAATTATAATTCAATCTTCCGAAATCTTTTTAAAGGCGATCAAATTAGCGTGCTGTTAGAGTCTGCGGTGTCTGAACGGGGGTTGACGAGCGTAGCTCGTAGGGGGCAGAGCCCCCTAGTATGTTTAAAAAAAAAAAAAAAAAAAAAAAAAAAAAAAAAAAAAAAAAAACAGCTATGAAATTTCAGAAAATTTTCAAATATTTGAGCTGATATTTTAATATACTCACAACCTTACATAAATTGTAGACAATAAGTTATATAAAAATATAAATAATCTTTGAAGATTTAAATTTTTTTTAACCGATTGCTCATGAAAGTACCTTATTTTCCTGGGAACATCCATGTATTTTTTAGTGTCTTCTATTTTTACAAGACAGTATTGGGTTCGTGAAAATTTTCGAATTCCGGTTTTTGACAGATTTACACGTTTTAGGGGTCAGAGATCCCAAAAAACATGTTTTTACAAAATGTCTGTCTGTGAGTATGTTTGTCTGTGTGTGACACAAATTTTGTGGGCGTTCTATCTCAAGAACTAATGAACGGAATTTAATAAAACTTTATATTCAGTCAGTGCTTGATATAAATTGGTGCTCATAACTTTTCGGTGTAAATCGTCCAATAGGTGGCGCTGCTATGATGTGTTATTCATGATTATCGCAATAGCTTTATCTCAAGAACTAATGCAGGAAATTTCATCAATCTTCAGATTCAGTTAGTCCCTGATATAAATTAGCGCTGTTTAGTTTTTAGTTTAAATCTCCCAATAGATGGTGCCACTATGCTTCATTTTTCACGATTGCCGCAATAGCCGTATTTCAAGAACTATGGAACGGAATTTAATAAAACTTTAGATTCAGGTAGTTCTTGATATAAATTGGTGCTGATAACTTTTTGGTGTAAATTGCCCAACAAGTGTCACTGCTACACGGAACTTTTCACGATTTCCGCAGTAGCTCTATCTCAAAAACTAATGCACGGATTTTCATCAAACTTGAAATTCAATTAGAAGTTGACATATGTTGTTGCTGATTAGATTTGGGTGTAAATCACCTAACCGGTGGCGCTGCTACGCTGTATTTTTCAAGAAGTGGTAACATGTATGAGATAAAAGAAAGTTTCTGGATTACCACATCCGACTAGTTTTAATACTGAAAATCTGTTAGAAATACGCCTCCCCCAAAGTTCTTAAAACTCTCCAAATCGACATGTATGCAAAACAACTTTATACAACTTGAGAAACACAAGGCAAAGCCATTCCATTGCAGACTTGAAAAAAATCATGCTAGTTATCTATAAACGTATTTACCTACTTCGATTAGGTACAACGCCGCTACAACAGAAGTGTCATTTTCATTTGAGCAACTCACATATTATGTGATGCAGAAAAGGCAGCAATACTTATCCACAGTAAAAAATCCAGAATAGAATCCACAGTAAAAAATCCAGAAATATCGGAATTTCAGGTCAGATCGCCAAACATCCAGATTCATGTCATGTTCCTTTTTCAGTTTCAAAGTTACAACTACTTATTTTCTTAAAGAACCATTTGATTATAAATTAATTTTGTTTTGCTATTATAATTTCAAGAAATATAAATCGTCCATCTTATTTATCTAAGACTGTATCAAGTCCAAAGTTGTATGGATAATTCTATAAAAATAATGTATAGAAATAATGCACAAGAAAGGAAAAGACTCAAAATATTTTTAAATGAAAGCCACAAAACATTTTCAGATAATTCCAGAAAACATTTTTTTCTAATAATCATACGCAAAATTAGTCATCAATTACTTAGAAATTAAATGTTTCGGATTATAATCCATTGTCTTCTAAAAAGAAATTGAAATATAATCATTTATCCAAAACCCCTTTAAAAAAAAAAATAGAATTGATAATTAAAAAAAAATCTCTTTCTTTGTGAATGAGAAAAAAAAAGGGGGGGTTCAATTTATCATCTAAGAAACCTTTATGAGCTTTTTATTTAATAAGAATTATCACAAAATTAAAATGAAACTTTTCTCCTTACATAATTTAACGACAGGTGTTTAAATTAAAATGCATATATAATGTTAATAGGGTGCCATGATGAAAAACTCTTTTATACACACACACACACACACATATATATAAATATATATATATACAGGGTGGTTCAAAAAAAGATGGGGAAAATTTTAAGAGGTGATAGTATATACCCAAACAAACATTTTGCATCAAAGAATGCATGGTCGAAAACTAAACGTAAAAAAGTCAGAGGGCGCAAATGTTATGTTCTTATACGAGGCAAAAACACACAATGAACGATTAAGTTAAGTTACGAAAACAAATTTAATGGCATTTGATTACAATAAGTGCTCAAAACATTGACCGGTAGCTGTTATGCACGCAGTACAACGGCGAAGAACAGACTGGCGAATTTTCTGAAACACACCAGGCACCACCACGCTCGCCAGATCTTTCATGTCTCGATTTTTTTTTTGTGGGGACAGCTAAAGGCTCTTGTGTATGAGACTTGAGCAGAAGATCCGCAGAAGAACTTGTCGCCAAGCTTTCGGCTGCTGTAGGGGAAGTTCGCGATATGCCTGGTGTGTTTCAGAAAATTCGCCAATCTGTTCTTCGCCGTTGTACTGCGTGCATAACAGGTGCCGGTCAATGTTTTGAGTATTATTGTAATCAAATGCCATTAAATTTGTTTTCGTAACTTAACTTAATCGTTCATTGTGTGTTTTTGCCTCGTATAAGAACATAACTTTTGGCGCCCTCTAACTTTTTTACGTTTAGTTTTCGACCATACATTCTTTGATACAAAATGTTTGTTTGGGTGTGTACTATCACCTCTTAAAATTTTTCCCATCTTTTTTGAATCACCCTGTCTATATATAAAACTCAAAAGACATTATATTTAACTGTTTTACTTGTTATATTTTGACATAACATTTCCCAGTTTCTCTTAACTTTATATATTAAAATAAGCCTTTCTTCTAATAATACTTTCAGACTGAAGCTGTTATTTTCGTAGTCCAAAATTAATGTACTTTTAAAAGATAATTTTAGCATAAAAATGACACTTTATTAAAAACATATGTTTGAAATTTAAAAAAAACGCGTTCTCCTCAGATTTTTTTCTGTAGACTAAAACCTAATGGAAATTTAAAATAGGCAGATTCGTTTAATCTGGTAAATTCAGAATATTGTCCTGCTTCAGGTCGGTAACACGATTTTACCCAAACCCAACTCGGGTTGACAATATTTTTTTTTCATTGTCGTTTAGGGTTGTCTTTGTTTCATGTTCGTCTGGGTTTCGGGTTAGGTTTTAATTTTTTTTTTTTTTTTTTTTTTTCGGATTTAGGTCGAAAGGCGGATTCAAGGGAGGGGCGATGAAATAAAGATAAAAGGTCCCTTGAAATAAAGATAAAATGTCTCCATATTGACATTTCTAAGCCAGTTTTTTAAGGCTTTTTAAATTTTTAAGTGCTTAAAACGCATATATTTGTCTTTCTTCTTCAGTATTGCATAACAATCTAAATATGACTAATGCCAGAAAAGTTTTATAAAATATTTAATATATAGAAATTTTAAATTACAGATAAAATATTTTGTCTAATTTTCCTGTTTAACGACATGGTTAATCCACGTTACGAATGAATAAAAGTTACAAAATTTGAATGAATCCGACCGCCAGAAATCACATTTTAAAGGATTGGGATAGAGGAAAGGATCCAATTTTCAACGAGCTATATCCTTAGCTGCTGAATAAATGCTTCATTAATAAGTTACAAAGTATTATTTATTGAAATGCTCTAGAAATAAAGAAACAATCAGATTTGAAGGCAGTAAACATTTCTTTAAATGCCTATTGCAATAATTATGGATATAGAAGGTCTATTCCGCATGTATAGAGTACAATAATGATATATTTGTCTTAGCAATGGTTTTCAGTCGTAAACGTAGAAAGAATCGATAAATTAAAAGAAGGAAAAGGAAATGTCTTTTCTTTTTGAAAAACTATAAATTCTAAAACCTCCTCAAACTTTTCTAATACATAAAAATATTAAACAACTATTGCTAAAAGAGCAGGAAAATCTTTTTATATCGAAATGCATGGTCTAATCGGTAGTTCTATTGAATGTAAGAATAATTTTGCATGAATGGTTACACAGGGACTTTTTCGGTCGGTCGTTATAATAAGAAAGTTGCTATAATAAGCGATTGTTATATCGAGCATCAACTGTATATGTTCTACGGGATTCTTTGTTGGGGGGAATTTTAAATCCATTCTTACAAGAAAACCCTAAGTTTGTAGTATCGCCCCCCTCCTTGGAGACTTTCTGGATCTCCCCTTGTTTGGGTCAGCTCGATGTTTCAAAATAAAGTCATCAAATCTTTTCAAATGAACAAAACTATAATATTAGAAGAGTAATGAGTGTGTATGTATTAATTTTAAAGCAAAAAAGATACAATTGATATTAGAAATATAATTGTAGACTGTTTTTCCGAAATAGTATTAAAATATAAATTAATTTTCTTTCATTTGCTTCGGGTCGTTAGAGAGCTTGAATATTTAGGGTTCGGGTCGAGTTTTGGGTTTACAATTTATTTTTATTTTTTTTATTGACTTTAAGAATAAATTTCGGGTTCGGTAAAAATCCACACCTGCACAGGATTCTTCACCGAGACAGTTTAATAAAGTGCTACAAATAACTATTCATGAACATAAAAAGTGGTTTTTTTTTATTTTTTAAATCTCAAATCAATAAAACTTACAAAAATCTTTCAAGTCCACTTTAAACCTGAGTAACTATTTATAATACTTTTTCTCGTGCTTTGGAAATTTGGCAGAATTTTAAATTTTACTTTTTTTTCTGTTAACATACACTATTTTAAAGACAATTTTGTTTATACAGGGTGTCCCAAAAGTCCCTGACATATTTTAAAATTCAATATAAAATCAAGGAACTATTGTACAGGATTGTGGTTTTGACTAAAAGGCTTCTCGCGGTGAAAAGGTTTTTTTTTTCAAGCGAATAAATAATTACTCCCAAATTTCGTCCATAGATGGCCCTGTATCTGAAATTAATCAGAAAGTAGCATAAAAGATTCAAGACAAACAGTACAGATCATTTTACTTTGTCAAAAGTAGTTACAGAGCAATAATTTGTGTAATCCATTAGCCCAATTAACCTAGTTCAATGTGTGCATGTGCACCCTTGGTAGCTCGAGCTACATCCAAGCGGAACTTTAGTTTAATCCACGTGATCGCTAGCATTGACTGCGGAACTGAATGGATGGCATCAGTAATTCTCGTCTTCAGTACTTCAATGTCAGCCACAGCAGAAGCAAACACATTTCCCTTGACATAACACCACAAGTAAAAAACGAGCGGGGTTAAAATTAATCTGAAAATCAGAAGAAACGCGTATTTGAAACCAAACATGCGGACAAGTGGCGTCGTATGATCGAAGTATGGAACTAATTATTTTCATTCGCTTGAAGAAAACTTTTCATCGTGAGAAGCATTTTAGTCCAAATCGCCCTCCTGTACGACAATTATTTGGGATACATTTGGGTCACCCTGTACTTTTTTATTTATAAATATTTCTATATAAACTTTTGATATAAATATTTTTACTTAATAAAATACTTGGTAAATTCGTTTTTAAAGACTCTAGATACGATGAATAAAAAAACTCAATGATGATCAAACCCAACAGTCGAGCTTGATGTAATTTTATTTTGACTAATAATCTTAAACGGCGGTGTCATTCAATCGTGTTTCATTAGCCTGGAAAAGATCGAAGAGGCTTCCTGCGGATAAATTACGAAAAGCGTAATTTCCGTTAATTCAATGTTTCTGTAGCGGAAGAAAAAAAAAATGGTAGCTTTCCGAGGTCGTACTTATTCTTCTTTTTTTTTACATTGAATAGTTTTTTGTTATTATTTATTTAGAAGGACTGATATCTAAAAAAATATATTGCATGAAAAATATACACCTGATCGAATAGATTTTATTTTAATGCTCTAAAGTTTAGTTTTATTGTATTCTTAATAATATACTGAAAAATAATTCTGCCACTGGCATCTAGAAAATACATTGTGGCTCTAAAAAAATAATTCTATGTCATTCTTATAAATTCTAGTTCCCTTTGCTAGAGAGTTCTAGTTATCCCTATTAAAATTCAAGGGCGTTTTCCTATATTATCGTGATCAAACTTATTTAAAATTTTCTGCAAATAGATGCGAACACAGAAAGTGAGTTTTAGTAACAATAATTCTAGTTTATGAATTAATTCTAGAAACAAAGTTATAATTTCTCGCAATTCAAACAATTCGTAACCTAATGTATCGTTTCATCTCCTATAATACTATAAACTAGAAATTCTCGATCATTTCGTCTATTCAGTTTATCTGCTTACATTATTAGCATAACTCGAAAATCTATATTTCTAGTTTAGGGATTTAGAAAATGACTACCTATTCATTCTAGATCTAGAAAATGAAGCCAGTATATTTTTTCTTTCGTGTATGAAAAATAAAACACAATTAAATGAAAATTAATTTAAACTTAATAATGTATAAAAAACAAGAAAGAAAAATCATGCGTTAAGCACAGATTATGAAACACTTTCCAACACTTACTGAATGCTTTAAAAAAAACTTCGTTACTTATTTAGGGAAATACGGTAAATAAGATAACTAAGTAAACATTTTAGAAAACGCATAAAACATTTGAAAAACTGATTTCAGCAGTTACCGTCAATATCCAAATATGTATTCCAATTCTTTCGAAGAGCCCTGTATTGGATCTGTACGTTGATATCTATACTATATAATGGGAAAATTTAGTTTAGCAAGAAAACGCATAACAAATTGATATTTTCTGTCAGCAATTTATACTAACATGTAGAAACATACTTAAATACTTTTGAACAACCCTGTAGTTTAACTAGAACCTTTATTATATGCCCCATTTAGCTAAAATTTTATTCAAACCAAAACACTTTTAAAAGTACTGGAATCACATTTCCAGAAATTATCATCAATAGACGGCCATGTATTCAATTCTTTCCGTGACTCTGTATATCATTTTACCTATATTCTAAAACCATTTCTTAGTAAACTCAATGCAGTTCAGCTTACAAATGTATAACTTATTTAAAAACCACCTTTAAGTAAGTTGCGCTCATGCCCTTACGAAGTAACCCTTACGAATTCTTTTACGTAGCCCTGTATATGAATTATAGCATTTATACATACCATATAGTATGCATAAATATAGTGAAACATAAAAGACCATATCATAATTAAAATTGATCCAGCAATCATCACTAATGTACAGTAATTCGGATACAATATAGTATCTGAAATCTTTTGTGCGTCTCTGTAAATGCTATGCACCTCGTATTATACATGAAATAACTTTTACTATAGCTCAGAGATGTATATCAATTTCAATATATATGAAATATTTTAACATAATTCAAATACGCCGCAAACAATTCCAACCCTGTACCATTATGTAACGGAATTCTTTTGTGTGGTCCTGTAAATGAATAATAACTATTCTTTGTACCACATATTCTAAAGAATGCATATTTTAGTGACCTTCATTAATGCATATCAATCTTATTATATTTGAAGGAGTTAACACCATTAAAAATCGTTTGAAACGATTTTTTCCCATTGGTCGTAATGTAACGGAAAACTTTTGACTGTACCTGGAAATGATTTAAACACGCTACAAACTTCATTTGAAATAGGGATCGTGCTATGGTAGAGGTCACAAACATCCAAAATTTTTAGAAAGATCCGAGTATATTTATGAGAATTAGAGCGCGGACAGACGGCAAGACGGACAGACAGACAAACCGAAGTCATAAACATTTTTCAACTTTGTTGGAAAGCGTTGAAAAGGACCGTAATTTAGTTTTTTAACTATTTGCTATTAGTGTTTTTACAAGTTTTTCATCCTTCTAAGCAACAACATTTTATCAGTTTGTATTTTTAAAGCGTATAATATTTTTAATTTTTTATTGATGATGAATAATTTGAGGATATGGTGAATTCGCACACAATCTAAACAAAGTTTAAATATGAAAGATTGAGACTAGATAAAGAGATAATGAACTTGAACTTTTGACAACCTGTAGAAATACGAACATTATTCAAAAATTTATAAGAAATGGAAAATCTTCGAACGCAAACATTTTTCTACGTACATGTAAAAATTCGAAAAACAGTGTCTATCTCAGTACATAAAGCATAAATGGGAGAAATAAACAACGTAAAAAATACTATAAACCGAATTATTCTTATTGGGTCATTCCACACAAAATGAGCAAAAATTTAAAAAAAGTCGTGGCTGCATAGTAACCGATTTTAATCAAATTTTATACACAGATTCAATTCATATTCAAATAAAGAATTGCAAAATATTTCGACAGAAAAATAAAAAATTTTGGAAGTTCTGGACATTTAAAAAACTTGTGACATAGAATGGCTTGTGTACAATCGTTCAAAGTTGCAAGTTTGAAGTTCCGTATTTTGAAAACTATTTAACATAAATTAAATCTTTTTATAATATTGTAATCTCTGGAGAATTATCTTCATATCTATATTATAAAGGACAAACATATCTGTGCGTAACGCATACGTCATTTTGCAAATGGCAACACTTTGAAATTTGAAATAAAATTTTGGTTTTGCAATTTTCTCTACTTCAAATTTTTAAACTTCTAAACATCGCATATTTTAAATTTTTACATCGTCGTATAAGGGAAAAAATGCTCTTTTAAATGCAATTTGTTTGAAAGCTGTATCTGAATTTAATTTTGAGATATTAATTTTTTTGTAGTTTTTAATACCATTTTTCTAATCGTGGCAACAAAAGTACCCCATTTCTATTGAAAGTAAACGGAAAATAGTCAAAAATAGGAGATTACTGTATCTTTTTGTTGCCATTTTCTCATAAAACCGGAAAAAAAGTTGAAATTAAAATACAGGCTGTGCCAAGAATATTGTCTGTTATTCCGTGATAATGACGTCATATGCATACTTTTCTATAGTTGAAGTTTAAGACTGGATTTTAAAAGTGGATTGCTTTAGCAGATGCAAATAACGTCATTTTATAAATAAGCGTATATTTTAATTCTTAAAACTGAATTATGTTTTGTACGAGTGCGTCATTTTCACAGCCCAGCTGCTTTGAAATTCTTCACAGGTGAAAACGCTTACTTTTGAATATAATGTAATCGAAATCACACACTGATAAAACGCAATATTTTACAAAAATTTGGTGTTTCTGTATAAAAGAGAGGTGACATGCAAATAATAGCGATTTATATTACAGAAATTGATGATTCTCACCTGGATGGATTTGCTTCGCCGATTTAGACAAGCAAACAAATAATTCGAGGTTTAAAATAATATCATGTTCCTGAAGTTTGTCCAAAATTCTCCCGAATAATAAAATTTGAATGCTATTCTTTAGGACATTCTACAATAATTTTATCAAAACAACATAATATGCTGAATTTAATTTTTCATAATTTTATATAATCTATATATTTAAAACACAAGTGTGTTTTTTAGTCATTACCCTGATGATTCTGCTGAACCAATTTTACTAATATATATTTTTTTTTAACTGAAAGCTGTTCATTTGTAGATGTGATCGCACTATCTGCTTTTTTCTTTTTTTTTAATATTCCCACTTTTATATTTTAATTTTAAAAGCATTTTATGAAATTTCTTTAAAATGGTGAAAATTAGAGAGCTTTAATTATTGCAGACAAGAAAGAAATAATGAGGTATTTTTATCTTTATTCATGTCATTTTCTGATAAAAATTCAAAATTTTTGATAAAAATTGTTGTATAGGGTTTAGTGACGCAAAATCCCATTAGGAGCATAATAGGAGCATATTATATTAGGGACATAATAACGGAAAATGACATACTGCTTTTAAAAACACGCATTTTTACTCATAAATTTTCTATATTGTTTTTCCTTCTGCATGTGTATTCATACCAAGTTTCAGACACTAAGCAAAATGCTTATTTAAATGAAAGTGAAGTCATCATATTTAAAAAAAAATTATCATTTTCTTAGATAAAACTAAACATTTTAACACAAATGCGTGTAAAAAACATAAATTACGGAAGTATTTACTCTCCAGAATTGAGATTAGAATCTCAAATAAAGAATGCGTCTGTTCGCATAAAAGTTGTTGCTGACAATCGTGACTTCATGTTGAGATAAAAGGATTTTAAAATGATCAAATAAAATACAAATTTGTTAAAAATGATGAATATAGATATGAGAAGTGCATATCCAAATTTTGAGAAGGTGAAAATTGCTGTTTTTTCATTCCGGAATACCAAGCATAAGAGCCTCAATTGATAACCACATCCTAATAACTGACCTTTATTATATTTTACTGATTAAGGATCTATATTATAAAGAACAAACGTATCTGTGCTTAACATTGACGCCATTTTGCGAATGGCAACATTCACGATCAATTTTCGGTCTTGGAATTTTCGCTACTGCAGTCTTTTAATCATCTGACCATCGTACATTTTCAATTTTCGTCGACAGGGAAAAAATTTACTTTCAAATGCAATTTGTTTAAAAACTGTATCTTAATTGACTGATGTATTATGTTTTCTAAAATAATTTGTAAGCATGATTTTTTTTAAGTTTATCTTATCACGCGCCAGTTTCAATACATAATAATAATAAACATTTTTTACGTAAAGCAACAAACATTGTTCAGCTTTTGTTTCTGACTATTTTTGCATAACGAAATTAATACTTCTTTTATAAACAAATAAAAGAATAATATTAAAAAACACAAATCTAACATATTTCTAATCGCACAATTTAAATTTTTAGATCACCAAATACGATTTTTTTTTTTTCAAATGGAATTGGTTTGCAAAGTTCATCTCAGTTTACTGATTGTATATGGTTTTAAAAACAATTTTAAAGCATGAAATATTTTTTAATTTATCTATATCGCGCGGAGCTCGATTATGAAAGATTAATCAGTTTGTCCTTAAAGCAATATAAAGAGTTGATTTTCTTACGGTTAATATCCATTAAAAAAAACCTTCCCTATGAAAAAATAAATAAAATAATATAAATAAAACACAAATTTAACAGACATGTATAAGCTCTGAAATTATCAGAATATAAAAGGATGCCGTAAGTAGCAAAATCTTGGTCAAATAACTCTTACCATGGGCTAATAAGGAAATATCGCTTTTGATAAATTTCAAAAAATTGATTATGTAATTCATATTTTTCATATGAAAAATGCATTTTTAATGTAAGTTGGCAATCTAAAAATTTTATTGCATATAAAAAATTATTAGTTTTCAATTTAAAAAAAAAAATGTTTTTACCTATATTCTGTAACCAGGGAAGCCCGGGTATGATACCCTAGTTTATTTAATAATAATAATTTGGTAACGTCATGATTAATCTTAAATTTGTTGTAAAAAATGAATATTTGTCAATTTTGAGAAAATTAAAAACGTTATAAAAATTAAAGGAATTCAAAAACATCTGTGAAATTGATGAGCAAATGTTATATAATGTATATATATGTGAATATATGTATTACATGTGTGCATATATATGTGAAATTGATGTAGTGTTACATATTAAGATCGAATTGCTAAAGTTTTTAAGTTGGGATGAATTTCCTTCACCTTTAAAAAAAAATTTAGAAACTTAAAAAAAAATGACAAAACTGTAATTTTCCCTCTTATTGATAGGCAAAAAAATATATAAAAGGAAAGGTCAGACATTATAGTTATTGCACAGACATAAAGATCAATAAGTTCATGATATGCTAAAAAAAATTCAAGATTGCCTTTTGATTCCTAACGTCACAAAATTTGGTTAAAAAAGTAATATTTGTTGCATTCCAAGAGCTTTACTCTTTGAATAAGCGCGCGTTTTTTTTTACAATATTGCCCGATTTCAAAGGGAAAAAAGAGGCAGTGCTGCCATCTATGGATTTAGAGGATATATATATATATATATATATTTTTTTTTTTCAAAATAATTTTTTTTTTACTGTAGTGTAAAATAAGTATATTAATAGCCAAAAATAAACTGAAAGCAAAAATTAAAGTTTCTATATTTAAATATATACATTTTTATCTATAATATGAAATAATTTAAAAGTTTAATAAAGATTTTTTTCACTTAAAAAGAAGTGATAGGAATATTGCATTTTATATTGCATTAATATTGCATTTTCTGCAACATTTTTTACTTTTATTTTTTTTTTCTCATTAAGGAATAAAAAGGCAAGAATGAAACTTTCGATATTTAAAATATATACATTTAGCTATAACGCCAAAAAAAAAAAAAGTAAAATTGTCAAAGCTGTCCTTCATGCTTAAATGAGCAGTAGAAATATTGCATTTTTACTTCAAAATTTTTGAAAAATAATTTTTTTTTCTCATTACGGTATAAAAATGCAATTACTAACTTACGCCAATCTGTTACTTATTATTCATTTCTAATTACAAATAATTTTTAATATAGTCTTTCCATTCCTAAGGCTAATAATCAGAATTGAAATTTTAAGCATGTAGACAATACTTGACAATGACAGATTTTGCATTCACTTTTAATGTATATTTTAATACTTAAATAAACAATCCTGAAATCTATTATTTTACATTTACTCATAAATAGATATGATCTACATATAGACTGATTTTCATTAAAATCTGTGACATGTCTGCCACAGCTGATTTGCACATTTTGCATGGAATGACCCTATTGCAACATTTACTATTAATAACAAATAACGCCTGTACTGAATGGGTTAACAAATCTAGTACCTATGAATTTTACGTGCAAATGACGAAAGTTTAATAAATTAAACAAAATCTGGAGGAAGTTGACTATGTTTCAAATGAAAGAGGTTCCGAATACACTGAAATAAAATTATGCGACTGGCATCTAGAAAATACATTGTGCCTCTAAAAAAAAAAAAATAGTTCCATGTCATCCTTTCAAATTCTAGTTTCCTTTGCTAGAAAGTTCTAGTTATCCCTATTAAAATTCAAGAGCGTTTTCCTATATTATCTTGGTCAAACTTATTTAAAAATCTCTGCAAATAAATGCGAACACAAGAAGTGAGTTTTAGTAACTATAATTCTAGTTTATGAATTAATTCGAGAAATCAAGTGATAATTTCTCGCAATTCAAACAATTCGTAACCTAGTCTATCGCTTCATCCTCTAGAAAACTATAGACAAGAAATTTTCGATTATTCCGTCTATTCAGTTTATTTCTTTACCTTATTTGCATAGCTCGAAAATCTATATTTCTAGTTTAGAGATTTAGAAAATGACTACCTATTCGTTCTAGATGAAGACGGTATATTTTTTATTGACGAAAGTTTAATAAATTAGACAAAATCTGGAGGAAGTTGAATATGTTTCAAATGAAAGAGGTGTTGAATACTTTGAATATTTGGCGGAATATTTTGAATATTTAACGGAATACTTTGAATCTTTAGCCAAATAGATTCAAGATTTGAAAAAGAAAACTTTTTGTTATGCTTTTTGTCAAATCCAAATTTAATACTTTCTGACACATTCATGTAGTCATTTTCATGCTTAAATGCACAAAAATATCAGGTGTTCTTATTTATATACTAAAGCATGTCGCACACTCAGACGACAGGAGGAAAATGAAGTGCAACATAGGAGAAAAAAATCAGTCAAAACAAAGAAGGAAGCTGTTTCAAACCTATTTTAAACCACTTTTTTCCCCCCGAAATCGAGCGACATGTTACATACGCTAAGGGGCATCCCACACTAACGCTCGTATTCACGAATAACTTCGACCCGGAGTTATGCAGAAAACCCGGGTTGAAAACTCAAATGGCATTCACCGTCAACCCCACTGAACCGGTTCGAGGTTAAAATCTAACGCCGTGTTCAGTAACCCAACCTTGGTCTACAGCAGGGTTCAACCTAGGATTTTTCAACCGAGCATGCGTATTTAACGAAAAACAAGCTGTGAGAGTGAGGAGAGGGAGAGGACCACCATTTTACAATGGCGTGCTGAAGCTGATAGAATGTGCTGTGTAAAATATAGAAGTTCTACTATTAAATAAAACGGAATAACATTATGCAAAGGTATGTAATCTCATATATATGTAATTATCTTCAATATTTTTATCTGATTTGTTTATGTTTATGTATATAGCCTCTATATATTGAATGCATGTTGAATTGTTTGTTTACATAAATACGCGTGGTCGCGAAAAATTTATTTGCCTTAAAAATAGCCAATATTACTTAAACAGCCGAATAATTGCTTCTAAAATAACAACTGTCGCGTTTAAGGTCTTTTTTTTTTTTTTTTTTTTTGCAATTTTGATGTTAAAAAATTCACAAATGTATTTTAACAGGACCGAAATAAACGCCATACTTGCATAAGTTCTAATTAAAATGTGAGACTCAGGCTAATTTGCATTTTTGTTTAAGTAAAGAAAAACACAGATTATCTTAGAATATCCATAGATTCTCTGTAGATTTTTGATCAGTACTTATAGAATGTTTTAAAATTAAATTTTGGGTCTATTGTGTAAAAGATATATTATTGTTTATGTACAAACTGAGTATGTATAAATCAGATCTATAAATTAGATATTTTAACTTAAAATTTAAACAATTTGAGTTTTATTACTTTATTGATTTTTTTTAGGATTGTTTGTAAGCTTCTACGTATGTTTCCCAATTTTTGTGGAATTTGAAATATTTATTTTTATTGCATTTCTTTTTCAACTGTATTTTAATTTCAAAATTATACATAATATAAAATATTGCATTAGTACTATTTTATACGAAAATAATAATAGTAATAATAAATCCTAAAATGAATAACTTTTGAATGTTACCTACTGAAATTGTGACTTTTTTTAGAGATCACTTATAAGTTTTGCTTCTTAATTGACAGCTAAATTAAAATAAATTACTAAAGGATTGAAATACGCTGGTAAAAAAAAAAAAAAAACTTTCATTTTTTAAAATAACCCACACCAAAAATATTTCTATCAGCCCTTGCAGTAATGATGACTTTTTAAGGTAAATGAATTCTTCGTGATCATGAGTATTTATGAAAGCAAACAATTCAACATGTAATGAAGGAGATATAATGTATAAATATAAACAAACCAGTCAAAAAATGTATAGATAATATATATATGTGTGTATGTATGAGATTACATATATTCTTCTATTTTTGGTAATATGTACTTTAAACTTTCTTTTTATTTCTATATCTTACACAGCATAACGTTTAATTTGCTTAAATTAAAGAATGACACCAAAAAAAGAGAAAAAAAACATAGAGGGAATGGGTAGGGTGGTACAAATGGGAACTTGTTTTTCTCCACTGATTCACAAACAACAGACAGCTGTTTTATTTATTAGATAATGTAAAATTATATGAAATTATTAATAATTAATTTGAGCTGTTTTGTTAGATTACAAACTATCATTATTCTGCCTATTTAGTCTAGAAATCTATCATTAATCAATCATTAAAAAAAAAAAAAAAAAAAAAAAAAAAGAATCCCACTTTCAATTTCTATTCTAAATGAGATTCTTATTACATCTAATGAAGTGATATCTAAATGAGTTAAAAATATGAAATTAAGAAGCTGGAAAAAATATAGAAAATAAAATAACATTTTCTAAATAAATACATTTTTTCAAATGCAACACTGCAACCCAAAACAAGTGTCTTCGTGCATGTAATAATATTTCGTAATTATTAGGCTAATTTATCAAAAAATAGTCAAAGATAATCAAGTGAATAGCTTTGATCTTATAAATGTGATAATAGAAAAATTCTCATACAAATGGCGGAAGGTGTGGGGATAGGTCCTAAAAGCTGGTCGATAAAAATTCAACTTTCTGTAATATTTCACATTTATTTGTCCAGATAGTATTCAGAATACATTTATAATGATTTAGGAAAGGCCTTATTCGATTATATGTGTTGAATGGAAATTCATACACTATACACTAGTAGTCTTAAAAAGTTTAAAATATTTGCGTTCCTTAAAATAATATCTTATAAAATATCTCCACAGCACACAGTTTAAACTTAAAGGAAGTATAGAGTTTTATTTAGCGACTAGTTAAATGAAAAAGGTTTATCAATCCTTCGGAAGTGATAACTATATGCGCCTATGGTGCGCCTCTGCGGTTTGGTACCTGGTGCCAGGGCACCGCTAGGATCACCTGTTCCGCTTTTTCTGCAGTTCTGTTAATATTATTTCACTACTTTTTCCTGTCAACCTGGAATATTAATTACTATCTAATTTAATTAGAATTAAACATTTTAATTAGCTCGCTGAAAATCCAAACAATAAAATTAATACATCTGGGATACCATCTATACCAATAAAAGAAATAGTATATATAAAGTACAACAGACTACTTCCTTAATTTTTTTCTTTTTTTCTCCATTTTAATATTTTCATTATCAGAAATTGTTTAATTGCTAACTAGAGCTATTAATAATAGAAATCATCATAATTGCTGTTGAAATAAAATTTTAGTTTTTATTCAAATCAAGTTTTATTAGTTTTGGCCCAAATAAAGTTCCATTTTTTAGCAACTATGCGAAAATTTATTTTGAAAAAGAACCTTTTAACATTTATTTTAGCAGTTGACACGTTTCATATCATTAACCTAACTCATTAATAAATTTTAAAAAAATAATTGTTTAAAAAATATTAAAACTTTCAAGAAAAATTAAGTTGATCCATATTTAGTGATTACAGGTTTTTATTTTGTCCATACATTTTGTGGGAATTAAAAAAAAAAAAAAAGAAAAGAAACACTATATTGAATATTTCTTTTCTTTCTTTCTTTCTTTTTTTAATTGGCGTTTTTCTTCCAAAACATAAACAAACGAAGTCTCGACGCGAAACCGAAACAAGGCATGTGATTTTTTTAACCAATAAACACATTTCGTTCAACCTAGGTCGAGAAACCCCGAGTTGGGTAACTTTTCATCCGAAGTAAACGGTGAATACGAGTTTTCAACTCCCGGTTGAAAATACCAACCTGGGGTTACTGAACCCGCGGTTTAACCCTCGGTCGAAGTTATTCATGAATACGAGCGTAAGGCGAGACATAAGACATGTCGCTTGAATTCGCTGGAAAAACTGGTTTAAAACAGGTTTGAAACAACTTAGTTCTTTGTTTCGACCGGTTTTTGCGCTACATGTTGCGGCTACATGTCGCTTGTCGCCTTAGTGTGGGATGCTCCTAAGGCGACACATACAATATATCGCTCGATTTCGGGGAGGAAACGGCTTTAAAACAAATTTGAAACAGCTTCCTTCTTTGTTTTGATCGTTTTTTTCTCCTATGTAGCGCTTCGTTTTGCCCCTGTCGTTTCAGTGTGCGATCTGCCTACTTCGAATAGGATTTCTCTGTTACTTGTCTGTTTAAAGGATAACAATCTTTTAGAATATGGTGTCAAAGTTGAAAATTTGGGTGGATATGGAAAACATAACTTTTGGGGAACAAATCACAATAGCTTTAATACATTTATAGTAAAATTTAAAATACCATTCAATTCTAAACCACTTGAATGTTAATACCTACAAAATTTCATGCACATGTAAAAATGATTTTGTTAATGTGTTAAGAAAATTCACAATGTTCAGAAGAATTTTGAACAGAACAGCTTTAATTATATTTATATCAATAATGAGTCAGTATATAACATATGGTTAAATATCTGAAAACCGGACAATTTCATTCCAAAATTTTTATTTTTTGAAATAATGTACAAACTACCACATACAATCATGTACAATGATACATATTTTGTCATTTAAATGATGTAGTGTTTTGAGATCAAGGATATATATTTTACGTGTAGGATAAACTTTTATGGAAAAAAGTGTCTGCTAACATCATAATGAATGTCTAATAATTGGGACTAAGATGATGGGGACTGAGGTGATGTTTTTGTCTTAACAGCTGTACAGGCATTTTGTTGAATCCTTTTGCACACATGTAAATTATTAAATATGCCATGTGGCACTTGCATGATACATAAATAAAATTCTAATAAGCTTTTTTTTTATAAATAAAAAATTACATATGGGGACATGAACGATGCTATGAAAAAATACTCATCCCTATTCAGAGCAAAAACTAAATATTTCTAAATAGGAAACAAAGAGAAGAACAACTTACCTTCATCCATGGTGGCTAGTTGCTCTCGCAATGGAAATAATTCTGCCAGCTCCACCTAGTGTCTGTTAACCTAAATGTGTGTTTAGAGGGACTGAGATGATGATCAACCTCAGGGACAAATATATTTACTACAATATTTTACTATACAATCTATACTAATAAAGGATAATTATATTTTCCCATACTGTATATATATATAGGTGCAAAAGTTAATAGTATTTATATAAATTTTTACAGCATACATTTAATATTGGATATTTGTACCTGGAGACAGGGACTGAAATGATGATTTCGTTTGTTTAAAGCTTAAAATTGATTATTTATACATATGTATGTCTATTTATCATTGGTAATTGTTATAACAAATGTTACAATATTACAGTTTCAGTTTTTGGTTTTAGTATAATTAATGAAAGATTATTGGCAGTGGACGCAAATTGTCCAATTTTCAGATATTGATTCATATATACTATATAATAGAAAAACCACAGCCCTAGCAAGATTATACCAAGAAGAAACCATCCAAATAAATTTCAATGACAGAATTTTTCCCTCCTGTCCATACTATCTATCCGTTATAAGAGAAACCATACAGATTGCAACACTCAAAACTCTATATATATATTACGCTAGCGTATGTGGCACAGAAATCGCGATTATTTGTTATTGTTTAATGGCAATGGCCGAGAAATGCATCTCATCGGTTATTGTGTAAAAGTCTTTTGGCAGGATTTAGGGCGATGGGGTTTATTTACGTTTCGCTCTTTCGCTGCAGTTATGGTTATGGAGCTTCGGCGAATGCTTGAAAGTGAAGCTGAATTAAGAAGAGAAAATTGAAATAGATTGGATCGAGAGCGCCAAAATAGGCTTAATAACTGTAGCATGCAAGCGTTGCTTCTGAAATCCAAATTACTTATTTAAAAGTTCCGGGCCATAACTGTGGGACTTTGAGTGAAACGTGCAATTTCTGCAAAGCACTGTATTGGAAATGCGAATTAAACAGCAGCAAGAAGTTTCAAAATGTTGTCATGACGTTAAAGTAATTTTGTCTCCCTTATCAGAAACTCCCGATTTGATAAGATTTGTTGTGTCAAAATTCGTCCCTGGTAATTTTTCATTGTCTCTACCCCTCTCTGTACGGACCTACGATACAAATTTTAGGTTCATTTAAGAATATTATAACAGGGTCCACCAGAAGTAAGATAAAATAAAACCTGCTTAGACGGAAACGAAAACGACCAATGATAAATTGCATTTTATGCAGGTTATTTAAATTGAACAAAGGATAACAGCATTTTTGGGGCGACGGGGGAGCTGAATTTTTTTTTTCGTGTATTGCAGGATTCCATTATAAACAGGCTTTACTCTATTAGAAAATAAATTTGCTGGATGGTACTTTTAAAAAAATCTATAAAGTAATATTTGCTTACAATTTTATTATTTCTTTTTCAGTATTACAGTTTATGTTGTATTTGTAATCTCTTTTTCCTCTAAAGGTTTTAAATAAAAAATTTAATTATTGAAAATATAATTAAATTTTAATTGAATTCATCAATTAATTTGGAATAAAAAAGTTTAAAATATGAGGCATAAAAAAATTAAAAAACTTAACCTGTGACTTTACACAACTTTGGAACTGAACAAGAGTCTGGCCCTGGTAATTTGCACAGTAACAACCCCCCCCCCCCCCCCCGCACACACACACACACACGCACACTCTGTACGGACCGGCGATAAAAATTTCAGATTCATTTAAGAATATTATTACGGGCCCGGGCAACGCCGGGTGGGTCAGCTAGTTCAATATGTAACGATGCAGCATCATTTAACTTTCTAAAATTATCGCTCGAGTTACTAAAATGCTTTACTGCTTACTAAAATTTTACCGGTAACCGGGGATAATTACATGATTTTTTTTTTCAGTTACGTAAATAGTTCTAGGCATCCCAGTTTCTAGGATTTTCTTGCTAACCTTACAGATTTTTTTTTCTTTACAGTGCAATTTATAAGCAGCCGGAACGAAATTCCCACTTTTATTTTATATATATATTGTAGATGTTCTAAGGGACAAACTTCAACAAATATGTTTTAATTCATTCGCTGTTTTTTTTCTTTGGGAGGGGGGGGGGGGGAGTGTATGCTTAATGCATATTTAAAAATTAAATATCGTAATTTCGGTAATATAAATACTTCGTGTCCCCCAAAAGGTATTTTCTACTAACTAAAATATCTTTTTTTTTCGGGTTATGAAACTAGACTAAACTTTGAACAAAATAAATCTTTTCTAAAATAATTCCAGAAGCTCGAAAACTCAGCTGAAATGCACATGCAGTTTAGTAGAGAGTTTTAAACGATCCCTTTACGTGATTTACAATTCCTAAAATTAGACATAAGTTTAAACAAGTGGGGAAGTGTGATCACAGATCGCACAGAGAGTTTCGTTTAATATCTCTTTTAAAGCACTTTCTCCTTGATTAATAAATTAAAATTGTTAATAGGGGACAGGACGGTGCACTTTTAAAATTTTCAAAAATCGATTTTTTTTATTTTTACATCGTTAGAAAGCTTATTGTATTCTGAATAAGTTGATACCACTCTTTTAACTGTGTGATATTTATTTACTGAGGTGTTAGGGAAAATGTAGACATCACCTCTTCATTTCCGAATTAACAGCCCTGTGATAACTGTCATGGCGGATTGTTTACATTTTGTTTTCGCGCTTTCACATTATCGTAACTTTGGAAATATGTTAAAATGTGGCAATTGTCATTGGTCAAATACCTTAAACAATAATAAGAAAGCTTTAAAATATTAACTTCAACTTCCACTTTCGCCAAATTTGTTTGCTTTCAATGGTTTTTCACAGCTTTATTTGTTGTTAAGTGCTTAAATTTGAAACAAAACATTTTTTTTATTCCTAGAGCAATACTTTCCTGATTTCGTAATAGTATTCTACTTCTTAGTATTTATTAGCTTTTTAATGAAAAAATATGCAAAATGTGCTTCAGAACAGCATCGAAGAAGGAGTCTGTTTAATGGTAATCGCTATACAACATACGATGATATAAATATATTCTAAGGTGCTAACTCATCTTATAGGAAACTAAAAAGTAGTCAATTTGATAGTGGTTTTTGTTTCAATTGACAGATAGTTTAGAATACGGGTTTATTGACATTAATATATTTTTTTAATAAACTATCCGGATTTTTGTGCAGCAAAGTATGTGAATCAGATATCGAAGTACGAGAATCCCTATAAAATGGCCTATATTTTACATTAAATAATTTAGTTTTATAAAACGTGTACATTTAATTCACTTTACAATCAAAGCTAAAACAAAAATTTAAATTATATGTTTAAAATTAATTTTTTGCAATAGTAAATGTTACATTTTTACAAATTACATATATTTAATTTTTAAGCATGTTCCTATATTCTGCAGCATTTTACAAATAATTTTATATTTATCATTTTAAACTAGCATCTAGTTTTATTTTTAATACAGAATACAATATATAATTAGTAGTTTTGTTTCCTTTATTATATATTTTATATTTAAAAAATACACTTTAATCTTTAAACGGCTTTTTCTCAAAATGGCATTTTTTACTCTTGCGCGCATGATATCTCCAAAACTATTTAAAGCAGAGCTTTACAATTTTTGCCAACATAAATATTTATATTATCATGAAAATGAACTTGAATTATAAAGCTGTGTTGAGTATGAAAAAAATTATGCGATTGAATGCATGTAAAAATTCATGGTTTTTCTAATTTTTCTAATTAAATGTTAATTACTTTTTATCTAATTAACCGATTACAAATATCCTAGTTCAAATTATAGACCAGAGTGCTATCTTTAATTTAAGATAAAGTTTATGCAAATACAATGAAATTAGCATGAGATATCGTGCGCGCAGTGAAATGTTATCCACTGTAAAAATTTTAAATAGCACTTTGAAATTGGCCTCTTGAATTTTCAAAAATTATAATATATCCAAATAAAAAATTTTTAAACGTAGCACAATATCACTTAAATATACTCTAAAAATTTTCTGCTTCTAGAGGGGTTATCTTTTTCATAAAAAATGCTAAACTCATGACAAATTTTGCATGCTTTATGACCATTAAAAGTGTACTGTCCCCTTAATATATGATTATTAAACCATTACATAAATGACAGTAATATTATATTTAATTTTTAAA
Source organism: Maratus speciosus (assembly GCA_963932465.1). Classification (NCBI taxonomy): domain Eukaryota; kingdom Metazoa; phylum Arthropoda; class Arachnida; order Araneae; family Salticidae; genus Maratus; species Maratus speciosus. The sequence continues at coordinate 75,706,676 of OZ010792.1, forward strand.
TAATAAAAAAAAATACTTTTAGATCAAATTAAAAATATTCCAGTAAAATTATTTAAATAAAATTAAAAAATCCGAATATTTCTAAATTCAGCAATCTTAAAAATTTAACGGAGGTATAAATAATATATAATTTTTTTAAAGAAAAAATTGTTTAAAGTATATTTAAAATATTGAAATACTTCCGAAAAAATCCATATTCATTCTTTCGCTTTCCAAACACTCGCTAGATGGCACCAAAAAAGGATGTTAACATTTATTAAAATTCAAAAAACCAGTAAAATGCCTAAAAAATACGAAATTTCTTTTAATTAAATCCATCGGTAAAAAAATGAAAATTTCAACTTCCACCGATAGGTTTCGAACCCTGGACCTTTCGGTTAGAAATAACACATTCTACCTCATGACTACCGAGTTCAAAAACGTTTGAAATTAAGATTGTGTTTTGAAATCACAAAAATGGTGGGATGTCATCACACTAATTTATTTAATTAAAATAACATAACTTTTTCAAAATTTTATGATTTTGGTCATGATAGTCGGTATTCAGATTTATGTTAAAAAAATTCAAGTCTGTAACTTAAATAGTTTCCGAGTACGAGCATTGTGACGGACAGATAGAGAAGCGAGACTATAACGGTTTCCTGAGATGAACGAAACCTTAATAAACGGTCATGTATGAGTATTGCTCGTGCTCAGAGTGTTCCGCACTATAAATATGTGAATTATTAACTGTATTATTTAAAAAATCGTTGCTAAAAGAATAATAAGACTTTGTAAAAAACTATCCAACGTAAGGTTGGATATAGATGTATATTAAAAAAAGTATGAATGGGTATATCATAAAAGTTCAAAGAGATATGAAGCCTAAATAATATCAAATATTGCTATTCTGTATAACTCATTTTTTTAATCTTATTCTAATCTCTTTATGATGAACTTAATGCGGTACTGACGATAAAAGTAGTGCATATTTAAACCGCATTTGGCATTTCATAAAACTAAATTCAGCGTAGTAATAATCTTTACTTTTTACAGTGTACCTAAAACAAAACCCTTGTTCAAAGTTTAAACTTGACATTATGCTAGGCGCGCTGCGAAACTAGGTCGCAAATGGGCAACACCGCCTTGATCCATGCCGCGTTTTTCCAGATAGATTTAACTTTTAAAGACACGGGAGGCGTATTGAGAGATCCACTCAATGCAAACTAGTCGCGAATCCCATAGTATTTATGTGATTAATAATAATCAAATTAATCTGTTTTTAACAATTTGAAGTTTATTGCTTTTATACTGCCACTGGGCATTGCATTACACAAATGTATCCTTAACCCTTTCCGACGCGGAGTAATTCTGTTTATAAACTGATGAAATAATATACTATAGAAACGAATTTATTAGAAAACACGAACTTTCTTATTTTCACGTACATTATAAAAGGAAAATTTTAATTAAATATTCTTGGTGCCGATTGCCAGTTTTGGAATTAAAATTAGGTGTCCTTTTCTAAGGACACCGCCCTTGAAAGGGTTAAAAGTTGTTATCTAGACTTTAAAAGCCAATGGTACATAAAGTACGCCGCCCATGTCATTATGTATGTCCAAAACCACCGTGTCTTTAAAGATTAATATCTCGGCTAACTACCGACGATTTTTTCCGAAAATCTATATCAACAATGCTTTTATACTCCTGCTACGATAGGTCTCTCCAGCGCTCCTCAGCACCTTTGCTGAATGCCCACAAATCGAAATTTGTGTGTAACGGAAATATGCGCTTTTTTCAAAAAATATGTGACCGAGGGTAATCGCTATAGTTTTCCTGCAAGGTTTAAATTAACGTCTGCTACTTCTAATTTTTTCATAATTTTTGTTTCAGTAGATTCAGAAATAGACGAGGGGAACATATTTTTGCACTACATTTTCGACGATATCTCTGAAAATGTAATACCTAAAATTAAAAGAAATATATTTTTGAGTTCTGCATTACAAAAGCTTTCACAAAAGTATTCCACATGATATATATATATATAAAAGATTTTTTTTTTCAAGTAACTTAATTAGCCCCTGTACATTTTTCTTAAATATATTTGTGAATGTTTAATAATCGTAAATATGTGGGTCAATAGTCTTTATTGTTTCCCCCAATTTGAACTTTCCACGTTCCATAGTTTACGAGTAAAATGGCTGTGACAGACAGACAGACACAGGAGTGATCTTATAATGGTTCCATTTATACTTTTAAAGTACCAAACACTAAAAAAGATGGAACTCTTCAAAATGTTCCACAAGCAATGTTCGACAAGACCACGTTCCTCAACAACCTCGCAAATTCAGATGTTTTTTTTTTTTTTTTTCGATTCTATTGTTTCGCGTAATCAGCTGTGCTCTAACCAGAAAACCATTAGTTTCAATAGAGGTGTTAATTAAATGTATAAATATATTCATTTTTGTAGTTCCATTTCACAATTCAAAATAAAATCTGTGTTAATAAAAAAAAAAAATACTTTATAGTAAGTTTAATTGTGTATACATTTTTGGAGGGCACCCTGTAGTTTATTTTTCTTTTAATTAAAATGTTAAGAAAATAGTCATTTTTACTGTATTTTTACCATATGTCATAACTTTTTTTCCTTATCTAATTAACATTTTTGGAAATATAATTTTTACCGTTATAGAGCTCAGTTCAATAAAAGATATTTTAATATGTTCAAAATTATAAAAGACATATGGTTTTAAAATTTTCTTTTTTTTTAAATATTAAATTTATGTAATTTTACTGCAAAAATTGCATTTTTGCTTAGGTAAATCACTTTACTTCAAGAAATCATTTAGTAACATGCCAATAACATATTATGAAATGAAATTAAAAAAAAAAAAATTATGTGGTACCTAGTTCCCTTAACGAACATAGATTCATTTCATGATCAGTGATCGTCCTGTGATTGATTTTTGAAGGCCTTTTTATTATTATTTTATTTTTTTATTTATTAAGCTAATTATTTTAAAGAAATGTGGTAATATATTGATGATATTCGATAGTTAATTTCTCCATCATGAAATATATCGATATCACACACCTAGATAAAACAAATGCCTTCCTAGTTGTAGACAAACTTATTTCCAGTCACTGAGAGAGAATGTACTGCCAAAACGCAGATTATAGTCGGGATTTTTCAGAGACAAACATTTATTGTCTAATTTTATTTGATTTTTATAGTTTTTGTTTCATTGGAACTATATACTTTTACAACATTAACATCTGACTTCTCTCTGGTGTCATTTAAATACAACTTCATTGGTTTTTATAATTTTTGAAAAATCATCATTGATTTTCGCCTAAGTAAGGAAACTGATTTTTTTTTCCTTTAGAAATCCATCTATCAGTAATATATTTGTATGGATAAGAGTCATTATAGATTTAGCTAAATGAAATAAACTCTGTCACAAACAAAGTAATTAATCCTTTTCTTAACTAATATAAAACTAACCACACTCACAAACCTATTTATACCCTAAAATTAAACGAAAAGTCGTAAGTAGACGGAAGCAAATCCATATATGATTAGGATTATGAAATAGTATTTCTCTTCTCGGTGATCAATTGCTTCTCTTTCCGGAAGCAAATTTTCGATGAAATGAAAATCACGCTTCTCTCTATTTATCCACAAAATCTGTTTCCGATCTTGTTCACTGTAATAAGAATTGACATGGCGACGCCTTTGTCTGGAACCTAAAAGTCCAGACGAAAATAAGTGGAACGGAGGAATACGCCTTTTTCCTCTTTTAATTAAATTTATTTTATTTTTCTTCTTGCAAGAATGTTTTTCCTTTTTTTATGTATATAATATATAACTAACTTCTAGCTGCGACCTCGTTTCTGTCATATTCGAAGACGGAACATTACACCTATACACTATAAGGATTATGAGGAGTCATTCTGACCCCATCTACATATCAAAACCAGACCAAACTTTGTTCTTTTCAATGGCAACACCCAATTTTGGCAATATATTTTAAATCTTCGGTTCAAACTATGCCTAAAAATGAAATTTTAAGTCATTTGAATGATGTGTTTTTGAATTATAAGCATTCAGAACTTAGAGCTTCTTATGTTAAATTACATTTTCATATTTTTATTAATATCGCCTGAAATTATAATCCTAATGTGATAATTTTATGTGAGGTTATAATACTAAAAAACCAAAACATAAATACATTGAATTTGTAATTTAAAAAACATTTAATATGAATTATGAATTATGACATTAATATTCGAAAAAAATATGAATTGCAACCTACGATTTTTTTGATAGATTTATATTTATTATGTCATGCTTTACGCGAATTCTCAATTTCAAACTTTTCTTCAAAGTAGTTTTCAAATTATGATTGAAAAACGTCAAAATAATGGTTTAAGAGGCCGCCTATGATATGCAGAAAAGCATAATTTGAAATATATATGAATACATTAGTCATTTTATTTAAAAATTTGGGCTGGCAACAGTCGAAACCTATTAAGGGAGTGAAACTGTCATATTGGTAAGAAATAATACACTAAAAGAAGTGACATAGTCATTATGTAGCATTTCAGCAATCGAGTACCAAACTTGAACAATTTGGATACAGCCCTTAAAACAGCCTCATTTTAAAATAATTAATTTCGCTGAAACTAATCGTACAATAATTTGTTGCCGAGTTAGTAGGGGGTGTTTACATTTTTTTTTCACGACTGTACAGTCGTGGGAAAAAAAAGGTAAACAGCCCCTACTAATTCTGCAAAAAATTATCGTAGAAGAAAGTTACAGGTACCACACGATTGGTAATAATGTCTACTTTTAAATGATGTATATAAAATTTGCGTAGGGGGCCATCTACATAATAAAACGAATCATAACTTTGTTTTTTGCAATAGCAGTACACAACTTTGATAGCATAAATGAACTCTACACCCGTCAATTAGCCTGAAAACAATTTTTTATGAGATTCCTAACGATGAGTTTCCGAGAAATTAATTATTTTAAAACGAGCGTACTTTAGGGGCTGTATCCATGTGTTCGCTACTCGATTGTGTACCGAGAGAGCCCCCTTCTTGATCAAGGTAACTTAAGGGCCTCTCAAGCAGTCATTGAAGACTGCTAGATTACAGGATATCATAAGAAATTTCAAAATATCTAGTCACTTCTGTCATAGACGGTACCTTAAACTATTATTTTGCCGTTTTTTAAGCATAATTTGAAAACTAATTGGAAGAAAAATGTGAAATTTTGGATTTCCATAAAGCAGGGCTTAATAAATCTAAATCCATCAAAAAAATTGTAGGTTACAATTCATAATTTTTTCGAATATTAATTTCACAATTCATATCATAAAATTATAAAAATTGCAAATTCAACGTATTTATGTTTGGGTACTTTAGTGTTATTGCTACACAAAAAATTAGCCCATTAGTAGTATAATTTCCGGAGATATTAATAAAAATATGAAAATGTAATTTAATATTAGAAGCACTAAATTTTGAATGTTTATAATTCAAAAACTTATCATTCAAATGACTTGAAATTCGGTTTCTAGGCATAATTTGAACCAAAGGTTTCAAATATCTTGCTAAAATTGGGTATTGCCATTGAAAAAATTTAAGTTTGGGCTCGTTTTAATATTTAGATGCCCCCTAAGCAAATTTTATATACATCATTTAAAAGTAGACTTTATTTCCAATCGTTTGGTACCAGTAACTTTCTTCTAAGATAATTTGTTGAGGAGTTAGCAGGGGGTGGTTACTTTTTTTTCCACGACTGCACTTGTACATGATTCCTTATAAGGAAAAGTAAAAATTCTTAATCCACTACTTATAAAAGTAAAAATAAATTGCTGTAAAAATAATTCTCATACACTCTACATCTTCTTTTTTTCAGACGAAGAAGAATGCCCTCATCAGCCAAAAATGCACTCAAGCTCAGACCAAGACCAAGTATTACTATTTTTCAAATTATGAGTTAAATTTCAATAACGTTTAATAAATTTAACTATTCTGGTATCTATCTTTCTTTTTCACGTAAAATGACTTTTTTTCAATAGCAAATGTACAATTCGGAAAAATCTTATTATTTTCGAAGTAAAGATAATTCTCATACCCTGTATCTATTTTTTTATTATTATAAGAATGCACTCAACAGCCATGTATTACAATTTTCGTAAACACCAGTTAAATTTAAATAAAGTTTGATAAATTTATAGATCCTTCTGCTTTGTTCTCCGTAAAATGGCCTTTTTTTTAAGTAGAAACCATACACTTTGGAAAAACCTTATTAGTTCCTGAAATGCTTGAACACAGTGGAGGAAATTAGTTGCGAATAGAATTTTAATGATGTTGATTTAGCTAAGTATTCCAAACAAAGAAAGGATTCATCTTTAATTTTACTTTCTATATAAGTTTTTAAAACTAATTAAAAATCGAACCAGGCAGCGTTTCTAGTCAATATTTGAGTTTCTTTGTCGTAGAATAACGAAATCTTTGGATTTTAAATTGAATTTTATATAGTAATTCTTATATTACATTTTCAACTGTACTGTTTTCTTAATTAGTTAATATATTACGAAACGGTTTACTCCAAATATTTCTCTTTTGTTTTCTTGTTACATAAAATTAACTTAAAGAAAACTTATTATCTGAATAACTGTCTGCAGTCATTGTATCTTTTTTTTCAGCTTTTACATATTTCCTGCTTAAGAATTTTGAAATAAAATTTATTTTCGGATACATCTGCTGCAGTATAAATAGACACTACTAGAAAAACCCATGGCTTTGCTCGCGCAATATTTGAAATAAGCCAAGTGATATTTGTATGCCTAATTTTTATTAGACATACTTTTAGGAATAATTCGAAAATTATTAATTAAGACGCGGTTTGACTAAATTTCACTATTACACTGCATTAGGCAGAAATCGGACTTAAATTAATAAAAAGAACTAAAACTAATTCTAAAAACCGGGTGAGCCAAAGTTCGTTAAAATTTTAAAAACTCATAAAAAAGGAAGAAATTATAATGAAGGAGTGCGGTTTACAAGAAAGGGCTCACAAGATAGTCGGATTTTTTTAAGCAGCAAAAAAAAAATTAGTTAAGAAATCACATGTAGAGGGGCACGAAACACAATGAACAGGGCAACAATACGTTCCATTCACCTGTTCTTCCAATAACAAATGTTCAACATCACCTCCAGAACATTCTACGACACAACTGCTGTCCTGTTCATTGTGTTTTGGGTCGTCAGCGCCCTCTACATGTGATTTTTTAACTAATTTTTTTTCTGCTAAAAACAATCCGACTACCTTGTGAAAACTTTCTCACAAACCGCACACCTTTATCATAATTTCTTTCTTTTTTATGAGATTTTAAAGTTATAACGAACTTTTGGCTCACCCGGTAAATGATAATTTAGAAAGTGTTTTGAAGCTTTTGTGCTCATTTCATACGCTCATTTCAGTATTCATTTGAAGTTTTGAATTTTTTAGAAACCGTTCTTAGAACGCATTTACATCTTAAAATTAACCACCATGGCAAATTCCAAGCTTCTTGTCCAACGGTGTACCATCTCTCTGGTTGCAGTGGCACTAACATAAATTGCCTATGTTGAAACAGAAACTATCACCATTCATTTGCCAAAATTAATTTTGAAGTTGGTTTAGTATTTCCTAATATTCCATAGGAAATGTAATTTATAAAGTTTTTAAGGACTTTTTTAGAACGTTTGTTGTTCCTGCCAACCCCAGTTGGTCGTGGCACCGGCATAAAATATATCCCGTGTAGGATCAAAGACTGTCACCATTGATTCGCAACCATTACTTTTGTAATCGGTTTATTATTTCACTGAGTTTGCATAGAAATCGTAATTTAGGACTTTTTTCGAACGCTTTTCGCTCCTTTCTTTCGCTTCACCCCTTTCACTTTTGGAATTTATTTTCGACTGTTCTCAGAGGGCATTTATATTTTATAAGTAACCACCATGCCACATTTAAAGTTTCTAGTCTCTTCAGTATCACAGAAATAGCAATTTAGAACGTTTTTTGTTCCTGCAACCCTCTAGTGGTAGTGGTACCGACATAAAATGTAGCTTATGTTTTAACAAGTTCTATCACCGACAATTTGGAACCACTATTTTTGACATCGGTTTGGTATTTCATAAGATTGCATAAAAATCGTAATTTAGACCGTTTTTAGAACTCTTTTTGCTCACTTCATCCTTTTAAATTTAGAATTTTCTTTCGGCGGTTCTTAGAAAGCATTTGCATCTTTTAAGTAATTACCATGCTAAATTTCAAAATGTTAGGTCCCTCAGTATCTCAAAAACGCAACTTAGAACATTTTTTGCTCCTGCAACCCCCAGGTGGTAGTGGAAAAAACATAAAATATAGCCAATGTTGTACCAGGTACTTTCAACATCCATTTGCAACCATTACTTTTGAAATCGGTTTAATATTTCTTGAGATTGCGTAGAAATAGCAATTTAGAACGTTTCTAGAACGCGCATTTTCACATCTTTTAAATTTCGAATTTTTTAGGAAACACTCTTAGATATAATTTATATATAACTTTCAGACCCACCCGGCGTTGCCCGGGCCTGTGATGAATGAACCTCAAATTTTTGTGATTTTGTACCTTTAATTCTTTTTGTCTGAATTTATATTTTTAAATTAAAAAAATCGCAAGAAAAATATTAAATTGAAGATACGTACTATTTTACGTAAGTTGATTTTTGGAGTCTATGCGTACCGAAAGCGAGCGGAACTGCTACAAAACACTCAAGTTTTTACTGATTTCGTGGGCATTTTCAGACATTTTATTTTGTAAAAAATATTTTTACTCGTCCGAACGTTTCAAAATTTATATTGGAGATGTAAATCTGGTCTATTTAGATTAGTGGTTCCCAACGTGGGGCGTATGCCCCACAGGGGGGGCAATTTTACCTTTTTGGGGGGCAATTGCAAATTTTTTACTCAACCACTCACTATCAGTTTATTTTGTCTTTTTATTTTGAAGTAATGTTCGAGATTAAAAATAAATGGAATACAAACAAAATTTAGAAAGCAATTTATTTTGTTGAATTTTAAGAGTTCCGAATCAAGTTTGGATAGACTGACACCAGAATGATATGAGATTTTACAATATAGTTAAACGATCTTTGACATATGAGTTTTATAAATAAAAATCTCTATAAATATTCTGGTTACTGCTGTATATATATTTTTCGTAACACTTTTGATTATATATTGAGTAAATTTTCTGTTTCTATTCGCTCTGCTATATTGAAAACTGGATCACCCGAAGAAACTTTTACACATGAAACTGCTTAAAGGTATACCTAAATCTGACTGCTTTGAACAGATTTAAACTAAAAAAATATCTAAACAAGGTTATACCAAGTTTATAAAATATATGAATCTTAAATAGCATTAAAAAGGATATGGGTAGGTAGAAAATATAGTGCAGGAATCTTAGATAGTAAAAAAAATGTACATGACATATACATTTAAATTTTTACAAATCAGATAAAAAAGGGCAAACAACTACCGATATTGGAAAACGGAAAACAAATAAAATGTGGAATAATGTTTCTTTAAAATTGTTATAAACAAGAATCTTGAAATGATTCTTCTATATTGTGTTATCCATAGAAAGAAAATTCAATGTCAAAAGCTGTTCCACCAACTCTTAATAAAGTTACAAAAATGAATTATAAAATGCGTCAATGTTGGGGATTTCCACGAGCACTTGTCGTGTCAGTCACATTCTATGATTTTTGACTACCAGTATTTTAGAACGGAAAAATGCGACTTATATTATGGGAGATATCTCATTAATTGAAAAAGGAGAAGCAAACTTTTATAAAATAACGGTGGCCAACAAGCATAGTATGTGATTTACACGACAAGTGATCGCGAAAATACCCCCTTATAAATTTTAATGTTAAATGTGAGAGTCTCTTCAAGGCATTTTGTGACGATAAACAATGCAGGTCGTATAACAATATTATTTAACATTAAGGTAAGTTGTAAAATAACAAAACCTTTTAGCTTGATTTACAGAATTATGTTAAAACACATTTGTAACTTCTTTGATAAGTTAAAAAATGTGAAATGTATAGTTATTGTTAAGGCTAGGTTACCGTGTAATAAGTACCACCGTGTGAACTGAGTTCACCTTTTAAATAATAACAAACGTATGTTACATAGTCTGGGGGGGGGGACATCATGATTTTACTGATGCTTTGGTGGGGCGTGACCAATAAAAGGTTGGGAACCACTGATTTAGATGCTTCGATAAACATTGTGTTAAAATAAGGACGTTGACTAAACTAAGAAATTAAGAAATTTGCTTAAATTACTATTCGAAAATAGTGGGTAGTTCAACCTTCCACCGACAGGGAGCGCAATATGTTCTATACAAATATTACTCTACGAAACAGTGGTCAAAAGGCTGTTATAACTTACGTGAAAATTTCAAGTCAATCATTTAGTTCGTTTTCCAAATTAACAAATTCGCGTTCATTCTCTATTAAAAAAAGCGTATCTTTGTCTTTTTAAAAGTCGATTTTTTTCAATTTCGAACAAAAAGTTCTGAATCAATTTTTTTTAATTTACATATTCTTAATTAGTGTACTAATATAGGCCAAGATGCTAAAGTTTAAAATCTGTAAATGCTGCATTTTTAAAATTTTGATTTAAATTTGAACTCCTATTAAAATTTTACCCTATGATTTTTATCTACTCTCCAGAATAAAAGTAGGTGTTTTTCAAAGCAGACATAATGTCTGCAACTTTTAATAAGTAGCATATATTACACGACTCCCTCAAAAAATGGCACATAAAAAGTAAGAAACGCTATATTTTTTAAAAGAAATCTAGAGCCCCTCCCCGGAATTTCACGCACCATTCTTTTTTACACTTTATCTTTTGTTTTATAAACGTTCTTAAAGTTTCAAACAGATCGCCTTGCTAGATTTCCTAATTTTAACAAAATCGCGTTATGTTAGTTCCACATTCCGCCTCGAGCGACCGCACTCTATTCTTAACAAAAGCTCCTTTACACAACCTATCAGTAGATATGTTACTCGAGGAGGTGGCGATCTTCAACAAGAATTTAAAATATTTGTTGAAATTACTATTCGAAAATAGTAACTTAACTTTTGTCACATTTATATGTACTAAGTAGCATGTATCTGAGGACTCCGTCAAAAAACCGCACCTGAAACAGTATGAAACGCAAAGGTAAAAAAAAAGAAATATTTCGCCCCTCCCCTCCCCTCCCCCCCCACCTGCCAGAAATTTCACGCGCCATTTTTTATAAACTTTTTCTTATGTGCTATAAACTATCTTAAAGTTTCAAGCAGATTATTTTGTCCGATTTCCTACTTTAAATGAAATCGCGGCCTCTTAGTTCCACTTTCCACCACCAGGGAGCGCACTGTATTTTTAACAAATATGTATCTGAATGAAACTCCTTTACACAACCTATTAGTGGATATGTTACTCGAGGGGATGGCGGTCTTAAGCAATAAATTAAGATACTTTTGAAATTACTATTCGGAAATAGTGGTAATTTTTATATTTAACTAGCAGGCTACACCCGCTTCGCTGGTCCATTTCCCAAATGATCATTGATCAAACAAAATTATGAATTCGACCTTGTATTTTAAATTAATATGGACCTTCACCGGGAAAATCTTTCCGCATTTGCTGAATACTATGCGAACGCTGCTATTATAATATCTTATGGGATTAAATTTTGCCAAAATTCGGACTATTCAGAAGAAATTCTTTTTACAGTATATATTTAAAGTAGCCGTTGTGATAATCAGAAATGTTAAAATGTTCTCTAGTCAATGGAGTTATGAATAAAGAGGAGGAGACATATAGTGTACTACTTACCAGGTGCGAGTGAAATAACTGAGGAGGTCGTCACAAGATGGCGGCTACTTTTTTTGAAAATCGTATCTTGAGTTTCCGATTACCACCGGGGCAATCATCCCACCAGTATAATTGAATAGAAAATTTATTCTTATTTAAGCGTCTTATTCATGGACTTTTTTCCGATAAATGTGGCCAAAATTTCTATTTGTTCTTACTGGTGTCAATGTCCATATGAAAACTGTCAGTTTGTTATCCTGGTTGTCACAATATGGCGGAAACGCAGGGCGGGACTACCACCAAAATAAACTGCTACCAGTAAAAATGAAAATCTGTTTCTACCATTATTCATGACTGAAATTTTGCAATAATTAGGCTTTTAAATAAGGAGAAATTTTCTATATAAACTTACTGGTGGAAGTTTCCACCGGCGGTAAACAACCCCTTCGACCGCGGTTACAGTTGATGCTTCACTATTTTACGGATATGCCAATTCCTCTTTATTAATAGTTCCATGCTCTAGTCACCACACTACGAAAAGGAGAGATAATTACAATGATTGCAGAGAGTGACCACTGAACATTACTTATATTCGGATTATTCACTTTCGTTTGATAGTTCTTGAACTCCGGGATTCTCAGCTTGGTGCTATGTGTGGTTCTGGTAGCTTAAATACAATTTCTCTCTACGTTGCATTATATTTTGTAATACACGTCTTCTAGCAGGTCGACTGCAGTTTTCTATCTTCGGATTACAGCAGCGTAAATACGGTAAAAAAAAATGTAATAAATTGTTTGCACACAAAAAGTCTTTAACTTTCATTAAAAGAAATGTGAATCACATAAAAGTGGATATTTAAAAAAGAAGTGTTTGAATAAAATTAAAATAATGTCATTTTCATTACCATTTCCTTTTTATATATATACCACTTGCAATTATGTAACTGTTAACCTGAAAAAAAAACCTCGATAACTCATTATGATAGAAAAATAAACATCTTGTTTTCATCCAATCAAAATCTTCCCAATCGTCCATAATCGGGTGCACAGCTAAGTTTTACGGCAAACATTAGAAGTGTTTGCAAACTATATGGTTACAAATTTACCAGAGTTAACACACGTAAAACATACGTAATTATGCGCCAGACTACATCCCATTAAATAAAGTCAAATTGCTGTTGGCTGAATTATAGATCTTTCGCCTAAAATACTCTTTGTAAATGACAAATAAAGTCAGTTATACAAAACTTAATAACCTAACACGTTATAATATAACGAAATAATCTTTTTGATGTACCGAAGACCGTTTTTCATTTCTCTAAAGAGTGCAATAACACGGAGAAATAAATACACTTTTTATTTTCAAAATTACATTATTCTTCAGTCTGCTGCCTAAATAAATCTAAAATCATTAATTTTTTCCTCAGTTTAGCGAATAGGATTGTGCTTCAGAAGAACTTGCTTTATAATGATTTCTATTTTCAATTTTATCTGCATTTCAGGTACTTTTTTTCTTATCCAGGCTAAAATGATAAATCAACAAATATTGTTCCACCAGCCACCATTGGAATTTCAAATTTTTTTCTCAAGTATTTATTTTTTAGTGACAGTAAAATAACTGCAAATAAAAATATATATAATACTAAATCTTCTGTTTTCCGTTTGCTTCATAATGAAAAAACATAAATTTACTAATAGCTAAATACAAATTTCATGTAATCTTCTACAATCGCGATCACTGTCTGACAGTCACTGTCTGGTCACTGATCTGACTCTTTCAAATATAAAAGAAACATCTAAATAGTTCAGTAAATACACTAATTAGCAGGTAACCTGATTATGAAAGATTAATCCAATATCAAAAACCTTAAAAAAACTGAAAATGGGATGACGAATTAAAAAGACAATCGAAAATGTATTTCAGTAAGCAATTTTTATTCAGTAAGCAAAATATTTTCTTTTGTGGTATTAATAACGCAAAATTGCATAAATTTTCTTAAGAATAATCTTTAGTACTTAACATTTGAAACAGTAGACTTTTCTAAAAGAAATATTGGCGATATATGTAAAAAAAAAAAAAAAAAAAAAAAAAAAAAAAAGAGAGAGAGTGGACAATATTTGTTGATCTAAGTTCGAGGTTATAAAAGTTATAAGTTTGGGGAAAAACAAAATAGCATGTATCCGTAGTAAAGTACGCGAAAAATATTTTAAATATCTGAAATTAAATAATTTCTAATATGTGTGTGTGGGGGGGGGGGGGTAAACGTTTACATTAAAATTTAAATATTTGACTCCACTTTTATAATATTAACTGCTATTTATGTAATATCATTATTTTTATAATTACATCTGCTAGTTTTTTCTGTAAGAGATACATAATAATAATAATAATAATAATAATAATTGTTACTCACAAGGAAGGACTCCTTAAAACGCATACTCAAAATATTTTGAAAAAGGAAATACTAATAAAATGACTCATGTATGTAAAAAAGATCGGTAAAAATATAGCGGTCGAATCGCAGTAGAAAATCCGTAAAAAAAATATTTTTTCGAGTATTTGGCGCGAACAGACGAACGCTCGACGCTCTTTGGCGAACCAATAGGTTTCCTCACCAAATGCAAGAGATTGAAATGCATTTATAAATTCCTTGTTAAATATGTAATTAAATGCCTAATGATCAATGAATTTAAACTTAAACTGTGGATTAGTTTACTATTTTTGCTGTAAGCTTATATAATATATGCAAATTGCGTGTTACTTGTATTGAGCTATTTAATTTTATACGGTGTCACCGGCTGGATAAGTTTTAAGGATATTTTAATTAAGAATGCTATCATTAAACATTTTGATAAACCACTTCACCGGCTGCCCCGAGATAACTCGGGGTTAAAAGCACTGTTTCCCTATACCATTAGCCGGTGAAGTGGTTAAATTGTTGTTTCCATGGCAATAAAACTCTCTTGTTGTCTCTGACACTAACAATATCGAAGTCAAATTGCCAATGCTCAGAATCGGACCTTAATTTGAGTTTGAAACACTTTTAATCCATTTAAATTTCATTGTAAACGGCATAAATACGATCGTTAAATTTCATTGTTACATATATAAATGTATATGATAAAACTGCAGTTATAAATATGTATTTATTTAAGTTAACTTACTTAAACTAATTTCGTATCGAGAGTTTAAAAAGTTTTTCTTAAAGAATATTTATCATAGTATTATTCAAAATTTTATCGTGTCGACATCCAGCGCTAAATCGCAAAAAATGAAATTTTCATTATTTTTTTAGGAATGCTAAATAGAGGTTCTGCCGATTTTTTTATGGATATATATATATTTATGAGAAGAATATTCTATATTTTTTTTCAAATAATAGTGAGCATGCGCTTATGGGGAACTTCCTTGATATTATTTTATCAATTTTCAGATGCATTTTTCTTAACCTGATGCAAAAGATAAATCGCCAAATATTATTTCAATTGCAATATTTCAATTGAGTAATTCTTTAAGTATTACGAACATTCTCTTTCATGTTTAAATAAAATATATTCTTTTTTTAATATTATCATTCATTAAAATGAATTTCTTTTTTTTTTCTTTTTTAAAGATTTTAAATAAAATTAGTAACAGTTTTTTGTCTTTTATTTTTCTAGGTGTAATAGTCGTTTCAATTTTTTCAACAACAAAAAACTTCGCCAAGAAATAAAATGGTAACCTTATCGTCCAAAATAACAGAACTTTCCGTCATACTTCTATAACTAATCTAGGTAGAATGATGTGTTATAGCTTAAAACCTTCCCTGAAACGATACCTATCTAACGGTATAAGTTCCGTAAAAATCCATGCAGTAGAACTCGAAATCTAGGCGTTCGGAACGAAATTTCCGTTTGGATTTTATATATATAATAGATAATAGAATAGATAATAAATTGTATATATATATATAATAGAATAGATAATAGATTATGTGTTATGAACTATCTCAAAGTTTAAAACAGATCGCATTGTTACATTTCCTAATTTTAACAATATCGCGTTATGTTAGTTCCACATTCCACCACCAGGGAGCGCACTCTATTCTCAACGAAAGCGTATCCGAACGAAACTCCTTCATGCAACCTTTCCGTAGATACATGAATCGGGAGGGTGGCGGTCTTAACCAATAATTTAAGATAATTGCTGAAATTACTACGAAAAATATTTTAAAGGGGCCCTACGCGGGCCCCTAATAGAGTTAGAGGAAATCGGAAGACGGCAAAATAATCGCGGGGAAAAGTTTGCTTGGGTGCTTCGGAGCTACTTTTGGCGCGAGATCTAAGCTCTACGACCAATAGGAGCCCAGATATTTAAGGAAATATGAAGTTACAAAGTTCAATATAAAAGAATTTTCCGTAATAATTCTATAACTAATCTAGGTAGAATGATGTGTTATAGCTTAAAACCTTCCCTGGAACGATACCTATCTAACGGTATAAGTTCCGTAAAAATCCATGCGGTAGAACTCGAAATCTAGGCGTTCGGAACGAAATTTCCGTTTGGATTATATATATATAATAGATAAGACACATTTATCTCAGGACTCCGTCAAAAAACTGCACCGGAAACGGTAAGAAAGGCAAAGGTTAAAAAAAAGAAATCTATCTCCCCTCCCCCTCTCCCCACCTGCTCGAAATTTCACGCGCCATTCTTATATAAATTTTTTTCTAATGTGTTATAAACTATCTTGAAGTTTCAAACAGATCGTTTTGTCAGATTTCCTACTTTAAATGAAATCGCGGTCTGTTAGTTCCAGATTCCATCACGAGGGAGCGCACTCTATTCTTAACAAAAGCTCCTTTACACAACCTATCAGTAGATATGTTATTCGAGAAGGTGGCGGTCTTCAGCAAGAATGTAAGATATTTGTTGAAATTACTATTCTGAAATAGTGTAACTTAACTTTTGTCACATTTATATGTACTAAGTAGCATGTATCTGAGGACTCCGTCAAAAAACCGCAGCTTAAACAGTATGAAACGCAAAGGTAAAAAAAAGAAATATTTCGCCCCTCCCCTCCCCCCCCCACCTGCCAGAAATTTCACGCGCCATTTTTTATAAACTTTTTCTTATGTGTTATAAACTATCTTAAAGTTTCAAGCAGATTGTTTTGTCCGATTTCCTACTTTAAATGAAATCGCGGCCTCTTAGTTCCACTTTCCACCAGCAGGGAGTGCACTGTATTTTTAACAAAACTGTATCTGAACGAAACTCCTTTACACAACCTATTAGTAGATATGTTACTCGAGGGGTTGGCGGTCTTAAGCAATAAATTAAGATATTTTTTTAATTACTATTCGGAAATAGTGGTAATTTTTATATTTAATAAAAAACATTTATCTCAGGACTCCGTCAAAAAACTGCAACGGAAACGGTAAGAAACGCAAAGGTTAAAGAAAAGAAATCTATCGCCCCTCCCCCTCTCCCCACCTGCTCGAAATTTCACGCGCCATTCTTATATAAACATTTTCTAATGTGTTATAAACTATCTTGAAGTTTCAAACAGATCGCCTTGTTAGATTCCCTACTTTAAATGAAATTGCGGTCTGTTAGTTCTACATTCCACCACCAGGGAGCGCACTCTATTCTTAGCAAAAGCGTACATGAACGAAACCTCTTCACGCAACATACCCGTAGATACATGGATGGGAAGGTCTTAACCATGAATTTAAAATATTTGCTTTGCTTCACCGTTATAGCAGGTGTTCTGTACATGCTCCGTAAAATATGTTAATTCCACTTTCCGCTTCCAAGGGGCGCACTCTGTTCTTTACAAACCTACATTCGAACGGAACTCCGTTATTATAGCTATTTGTAGATATATTAGTCGAGGGGGAAGAGGAATGATATACAAATTTAAGAAATTCATGGAAAATTACTACTCGGAAATAACCACTACTCATAAATTAAGGTGCAAAAAGTTCTGTACGAACATCCGGCATGGGTTCCCACTGCCTGCGGTACTGTATAGCAGGCGGGCGATAAATTCGGAACATTTCTCTGTATTTAAAACATAAAAAAGAGCAATTAAAAAATGCATTTAAAAATGTCTTTAAAAAAAACACTTCTAAAAAAAAATCATTATCAATATAAAAAATGAGAATTTAAATTCTATTAAAACTGTTGCTACTCGCTACAGCAGCAGAAAGTATTAGAATGCAAGGACTTATTGTTGCCAATGGAGGATCCGTTTTGATCACGTGGTCAAGGTAAAAACTTCTAGCGTAAAAAAGGGTAGGCTCCGTAGACGTGTAATGTAAATCCCCCCTAGCCAATGAAACAGTTCCTGAGGCAAAGCAGTAGTATCTTCCCTTCTTATCAGTTTGAAGTTTCTTGGGTAAATTACCGGTATCACTTGACTTTTATCAGACTCGAACCCATATTTGGAATATCCTCCATTTCTAATTTCTAGTGGAAAAAAGAGCCAGTAAGGAGTATCCTAATCTTGTATTTAACGTTTAAAAAACACATTTCTTGCTATCTAAATAGATCAGCATCAAACAGGCACCTCCAATTTTCCGTAAACAAACCAAAATCGCCGATTTTTTAGCAGATATTATCGCTCAACCACTCAAAGTAGAGAAAAAACAGAAAACAGTGTGGCAAACAAAAAGCCTGCCAGGTTGTCAAGTTAGTTGCTAGGTTGTGACGTCATTTGAAATTAATCCATTCTCTTAAAGTTCATTATTATTAAATATGTTTTCAAAGCACGTGTTTCACCTTCATGCTAAAATTTAATGTTTAGTTGAAAAAACAGTCACTCTTGAAACATTAAGCACTCAAATTGGTTTATTTAATTGTATCCCGGTTTATTTAAGTATTTCTGCGAAAGCTTTATACAACCAATCAACCGAAAGCAAGCATAAAGAAAAAAACGTATTTTTGATGAGCGATGCTTTATGAACCAGCCAACCGAAAGTAATCTGAGAGAAAAAATGCCTACTTTTGATGAGAGTTGGGTTGGGTTGATTTTTTGACGGCCAATTATCTACACGAGGGATATAGGCCCGGGGGGAGTGCCCTCCGTGGGGGTCTTTCTAAGGGAACCTAATCCGTATTAACGCATGGAAGATCACGGCTCGAAGAAAACCACGAAAACTCCGAACGATTAGGCCGACGGGCGCGATTGGGATCGAACCCAGCACCTCCCGTCTACCAGCTTCGAGATTAGAACCTCTCGGCCACTGGTGGGGCCTTTTGATGAGAGTGATGTCCGAATATTAATTAATTACTCGGCTAATAATTAGAATATTAAAATTCCGAGGATATAGTGCATTAGAAGAGGCCTCGGACTCTTTCCAAAAAACTTTTAAACCTCGTACGTGCCGTAGATTTTGCTAGCCATCGCACACAGACAGACAGAGCAATTTGTTCTTTTATTAGTATAGATAAGTAACTACTATAGCAAATTTAATGTATCTAGGTCAGGGGTCAACAAGTAATTTTAAGTGGGGTCCGAATACTTTTGAAAAAATTTATTGAGGTCCAGAGAAAACAAGTAATATAAAAATTTTGTTTTTAAAGTCAATTCCTACTTAGGTCATCAAAGAAAAATTTAATATAATCCCGTAAGCTAATATCAGTTTTTGTTGCATTAAAATATCTCAATTTGTTGATTTTCTATAAACAAGTAAACCCTATTGGTTTACAATGGAAGTCTATGGGAATTTGGCGAAATATTAGAGATATCGCCAAGTTGGCGTTACTTTTGGCGACAAACGTGGCGGTATTTGGCGACAGAACAGGGTCCTCCCTATGGTAACCTCCCCCTTATATATATGAAGATGCATTAAATGCTGTTCAATAACCAATGGCTGCCATTTTGTCTCCCATATAAAAATAAATAAATTAATTAAAATTTAATTAATGAATAATTATTTGAAAAAACTGTATCAACATCAATTGTCATCCAGTACAAGTTTTAAAAAAATTATTTCAACTTGATAGGATGAATAATTATTTTATTAACGATTGAAAATTTGAACAAGATATATATATATATATATATATATATAGGGAGAGTGTGAACTAATAGTAAGAATTGAAAAAATCCAAAGTAATATAAGTACTTACTATTTTTAAATAGTTATTTTTACTTACACATCCATATAATATGAAATGGAAAAGTTGCGTATTCGTTCTGAAAAATTACTATATACGCAGGTATGAATACGTTCTGAAAAATTTTATATACACATAATAAAATAGAAAAGGCAGGTATTCGTGAGCCAGTTTTTTATAATTTGATTCACGAACAGCTAATGCGAAGTATAGTCCAGGCAATATGGAATTTTACCTAGCAAAATTAATGGTAGTTCTGGAAATCGGCTTACTTTATGTTTTTTTGGGTCGCTGAATCCGAATTTGTAACTTCCCACAAAAATTTCCCCCGGCAACCACCCAAATTTTGGTAAAAAGCCCCCCAAAAAAGGTTTTTATTAAAAAAATCAACTTTTTTTTGTTGATTTAGAGGAAAAGTATCTAGAAATTCTGAAAGTAGACAAAATTTGCAACAAATTAGATGTATGACATTATGACTTAGGATGAAGGGGAAGGGGGGATCTGCCTCGGAACATGCGCGGTGCTGTGTGGACTAAGTTGTGCAATTCCACTTAACCACTCACACGTTTACATTCGCCCTCCCATCTCCCCTCCGAACTTTCCTTATAAGGTTTACTTTAAGTTTTTTGGGACGCTACATCCGAATTTTTAACTTACCCCAAAATTTTCCCCCCCGAAAACCCCTCAAAATAGTTGTTATTAACTTAAATTTCTTATTGTTTTAGGGGAAAAGCATTACGAAATTCAGAAACTAGACAAAATTTGCAACAAAAAAGATGCATGACATTATGACGTAGGATAAACGGGGAGAGAGGGGGCAGCCTCGGAACATTTCCCGCGCGCTTTTCTCAAAAATCAATTTTTTTCAAAAAATCAATTTTTTGAGGGGTTGTCGGGGGAAATTTTGGTGGGAAGTTACAAATTCGGATTCAGCGACCCAAAAAACATATAGTAAGCCTTTTTCCAGAACTACCATGAATTTTGCTAGGTAGAGCCTTTATACGGTCTCTAGTGCCTGGGCTAGTAGGTCTTTAACTCATTAACGCCGGTTGGCAAGAAAACTTGCCCTTTAAGGTGAACAAAACTTTTAAATTTGAATACCAGTATTTTACTTTGGAAATTTTTCATTATCTAATCTCGAATTTTGAGCGATTAAATAATTCAAAATTACTACGTGGAAAAAACTGGTGTCAAAGAATTAATAGAAGTGTAAAAGATGCTCATCGTTAATGGGTTAAGGTGGGCGTCCGTTAATTCCGAACGATATTTGTTTTTCAAAAAATTCATTTTGGTGAGAGTTCTTTCACATACATATAGGAGCTAAACATAGTAGCCAGGTTAATAGCTAGTTTTTTGCAATTTTCCTACTATTCCGAGACATGTTTACCCTAAAATTCTTCAGGGGATGCAGACATTTGCAAGGAAATATCATATTTAGGGTCAAAAATTTCCATTTGAAGTAAAGGTTTTTCAAGACTGAAGAACTTTTCATCCACATCCGTCCATTTCACAGCTAGAGGAACTTCATAATGAGATTTAAAGAATTGAAACAAATTACCTATCTCTCCAGAGTCTTGGAATCTTGTTTCAAATTCCTTCACAAGATCTGACGTAAAACTTAGGAACACTGCAATAGGGAATTTCAGAATTCTTCTTTTTATATTCAAGAATTGTTGGAAAATGAAAGAATTTTCCCTCCTTATTATAGCGTCAGAAAGCTCTGACCAATAAGATGTGTGGTATCAACACATATCTTCATTTGTCCATTTCCAATGCGTTACTTTTTCTTATATAAAGAAGGATTAGATTCTTCATGCCGCATTTACCCAGAATAGAATTTCACATTGTTCTATCTAAAAAAACATGCCAAGTAATTAAAGTGGTTAAATTAAAGTGTGCTCGAGAACACTATAAAAAAAGACAATGTTTCTTACAATGGAAAAGGTACCTTAAAAACAAAGGAAATTATACAATAACATCTTCGTGTTACTAGCGATACCAAAAAACATTCTTTATCTTTAAGGAACTTTGAAACCAATATATGTATTAAATTTAAAGTTACATTTATAAAAATAAAGATTCTTTTGCTGCCACTGCGTTTCCGAGTATTTCTTGTTATGTATTAAAGAGGTTTCTCAAACCGTAATGTAGGTTTTCTCGGATGCTATCTGTTCTCAGGTAAACATTTTCATGTTCAACAAACATATTTTAGAGACAAACATGAAAGCAGAACATCATTAACATGAATATTAAAAATAAATGTTATTTTGTTAGTTTTGCCTGTATAAACTTAAACTGAGGACTAAAAATAAAAAACGCTAAAAATACCAAAAAATCGATTTTTTTTTTTTTTTTTTTTTATGAAAAATTGTCTTAAATGCCAAGCTTAACAAACACGAGACTCCTTAAAGTGCCAACCCAAGTAGAAATAGTTTTTAAGAAAGTAGAAAAATGTCGAATATTTAATACGTGATTTATCACATTGCTAACTAAGCGTAGAAACAAAAATTAATTGGAAAATTAATTAAAATTATATAGAAAAATGTCGTTGGTTGAATGTGCCACATGTGAAGTGGAGAACGCAGAATGTGCCACATGAAGTGAAGTAGAGCAGGCTGAAAGAGCCAGTGATAAGATGCGCGGCTACGGGTGGCTATCACACAGCATGATCATGTTGTTATTGCTTACATCAATAGGATTTTCTTAAGCAATTTTAGAAATACTAAATATGTATATAAAAGAAATGTTTACAAATGGTAATATTAGGTATTTAAACACTAAACGAAAGGAATCTAGGTACCTACATTTTAAAGTGTTGAACCCCAAAGAGCCCAAAAGGAGTCAAGTGGAAAACGCTGTAAGTACCAGAAGTAGGAGTTTCCTTTTTATAGCTCTCTTGAAAAATTTTCTCTTTTGGACTTTCAGCGTTTTCCATTTTTAGTCCTTAATTCAGATACGCAAAATAAAATGTTTAATTGAGAAATAATAGCATCCTAAGGCTAATGTCAGACGAACTTCTATTTGCACGCTTTTTGTTTCAACATGAAAAAGAAACACATGCTAGCGAAGGTGTAGGAAGAAAAAAAAGCGTGCAAATAGACGTTCGTGTAACATTTTCAACATGAAAAAGAAACACACCTTCACTAGCATGAGTTTTCTTTTTCATGTTGAAACAAAAAGCGTGCAAATAGACGTTCGTGTGACATTTTCAACATGAAAAAGAAACACACCTTCGCAAGCATGAGTTTTATTTTTCATGTTGAAACAAAAAGCGTGCAAATAGACATTCGTGTGTTATTTTCAACATGAAAAAGAAACACACTTTCGCTAGCATGAGTTTTCTTTTTCATGCTGAAACAAAAAGCGTGCAAATAGACGTTCGTGTGATATTTTCAACATGAAAAAGAAACACACCTTCGCAAGCATGAGTTTTATTTTTCATGTTGAAACAAAAAGCGTGCAAATAGACGTTCGTGTGTTATTTTCAACATGAAAAAGAAACACACCTTCGCTAGCATGAGTTTTCTTTTTCATGCTGAAACAAAAAGCGTGCAAATAGACGTTCGTGTGATATTTTCAACATGAAAAAGAAACACACCTTCGTTTGCATGAGTTTTCTTTTTCATGCTGAAACAAAAAGCGTGAGCCCCACAACGACGAGGCCTACTTTTACCTGAATGGAACTGTAAATATCCAGAACTGCCGAATTTGGGATAACAAGAGCATTCAAAGAAATTCCTTTGCATTCACCAAAGATAACTGTTTGGTGAGGTTTCATAGCGGATATGATCATAGGTCCATTCTTCTATGAGAACATTACTCCGACAGGACCTGTAACTTGTTCTGTTACCGAAGACAAATATCGCCAAATGCTAAACAACTTTGTTATTCCGGCACTTCAGCAAAGACAATGCCTGGCGAAAATCATTTTCATACAAGATGAAGCAACTCCACATATTGCTTTGCGGGTACAGCAGCTGCTACGACAGAAATTCACAACAGAAAGAGTCATTAGCCGCTGTTTTCCAACTGCATGGCAACCTCGGTCTCCTGATCCTACACCCTGCGACTTTTGGCTATGGGGCTACCTAAAGTCCAAGGTCTATCACGGAGGTGTTTAGGACCTGGCTACATTGAAGGATAACATATCGCGAACTGTACGGGAGATTCCTGCAGACATGTTATTCTCTGCTGTTGTAAATGCTGTGCACAAAATGCAATGTGATCCACAAAAACGGTTGTTCACAAAAAACGGTTGTTGTATCACAAACGGTTGTTGAAACACAAAAACAAAGTTGTATGTGCTAAATAAACGGTAATTTTATTTCAGTATTGATTCTTCTTTTTTGAAACTCTCTTTTTCGAATACACAGCGCCACATATTCCCCTGGCTGTGATTTTTGGAACTAATTTTTTTTCGCAGAATTCTTCGTCCCCCGTCTTGTTTAATCTTCCTACAAAATTTGGCGCCCTTCTCGCAAGTAGATCGCGCTACAGAACACTCTGAGTACCGTCAGTTTAATTATGGCCACCTTGTATGTTGGTTTCTGTGGTTTCTTATAATAAAGAAGTCTTTACGTAATCCGTGTATTTCGGAAAAGATTGCAGTATATTTTCATTCGTGGTTATATTATATTTTTGTAGATGATGGAACATTTTTCTTTTTCCTTAGAGTATACTCTCTCTATGCTAAGAAACTCATTTTGAAAGGCGTTGAGATAATGATGCAACAGTAATACTTGTTAACGCAAGTAATAATACTCAGCAGGAAATTCATATATAACTTTTACTCGCTATATAAACTACAACTTTAGATCAGATAAACTACTGGAAAATATTTCCAAAAATCAGTGGCAGCAAATTATGTTTTTTTTTTGTTGTTGTTGTTGTTGTTGTTGTTGTTGTTTTTTGTTTTTTGTTTTTTGTTTTTTTTTTTTTGATTTTTTTGCCTGATTTTTTAAATCTCGAAAATCTATTTGTTTCTGTGGTGCTGAATGATAAAGAATGCTTTTCGGATTCATGTGTACCCGTTGGAGTGTAATTTCGTTCTTGGTTATACTATATTTTCGTAGATGAAGAAGCATTAGTCCTTTATCTACGAGTTGTACCTAAATTCCTCTTTTACATTAGTTCATATTTCGAAAACAAAAATATGTCATTAACTCATCATTTAAAATTAATATTTAGTTGTATTTCTAAATTATTTGCCGTGGAAAATTTAAGCATGCAATAAAAGCAGGCTGTCACAGGCTGTCACAGTTTAATATTCTGTTGGCACCAGTATTTTTCTAATATAAATTTTGAAGTATGTTTCTCTTGCAAATGTCGTCAAAGTGACTGTGAAGGATTTGTGTTTTGAGAAAGTGGTGCCAGATAGAATTAAAAAATTGTCGCCTGTGGCAGCCTGCAAAAGTATCAGCTAAGTTTAATTTTAATATAAACAACAAACTTATTATGACAAAATAAATCACAATTGTAAAGAACTTTTTAAGAGTAAAAGCTTTTTATTTATATTTTAAAAAGATTTTAATTTTATAAAATATAAATATTTATATTTTATTTTTGTCTTGCAAAAATTAAAACTGAAGTTAATCTTATTTTCGTTCTATTTTTTTTTATCTCCTTAAAGTTACTTGTAATGTATTTTCTAACTTGCTACATAGCTTTGTTAACGTTTCTACGAATGTTTTGTCTCCTGCTTTCCAGATTATATTAGAAACGTATTTTTTTTATTCGTCAAAATAATGCTGAAAAAAGTCACTGAAAGTACATAGGAATCTATATTATTCAGCAAAAGCATCTCAATCACTAACGCTATCGCCATTAGAATATTGCGAAAGATATATGCTATAAACTTCGCTGTTATCTTTATGCGTTTGCTTCTAAATATATCATGACATCAATTTTTACTCCATCAAATACAGAAACAAGAAAGAAAAATCATGCGTTAAGCATAGATTATGAAACACTTTCCAACACTTACTGAATGCTTTAAACAAAACTTCCTTATTTAAGGAAATACGGTAAATAAGATAGCTAAATAAACATTTTAGAAAACTCATAAAGCATTTCAAAAACTGATTTCAGCAGTTATCATCCACAGCGAAATATGCATTCCAATTCTTTTGAACGGTCCTATATTTGATCTGTAGTTTGATATATATACTATATAATGGGAAAATTTAGTTTATCAAGAAAACTCGTAGCAGGTTTAACTTTCTCTTTCAGCAGTTTATACTAATAGATGGAAACCTGCTTGAATATTTTGGTACAGCCCTTATTACACGCCACTATTTAGCTAAAATTTGATTCAAACTAAAACACACTTAAAATTACTGAAATCACATTTCCAGATATTATCATCCATAGACGGCCATGTATCCAATTCTTTGCGTGGCCCTGTATATCATTTTATCTATATTCTACAAACATTTCTTAGTAAACTAAATGCAGTTCAGCGTATAAATGCATAACTCTCTTAAAAGCTTCCTTTAAGCAATTTAAGCTCAAACTCATTAGCCCTTACGAATTCTTTTCTGTAGCCCTGTATATGAACTATACCATTTATACACACTATATAGTATGTATAAATATATTGAAACTGAAAAGCGCATATCATAATTAAAATACATTTTTAGCAATCATTACTAATATACACTAATTCGAATACATTATAGTATCAATTTCATTGTATATGAAATATTTTAACATAATTAAAATACACCGCAGTCCGCCCGCCCCCTATATCATTATGTAACGGAATTCTTTTGTGTGCTCTGTAAGTGAATGATAACTATTCTTTGCACCGCATATTCTACAGAATGCATATTTTAGTGCCCCTCATAAATGTATATAAATTTTATTGTTTGAAACAGTGTAACACCAATAAAAATCATTTGAAACGATTTTTTCCCATTGGTCGCAATGTAACGGAATTCTTTTGTGTGGCCCTGTAAATGAATAATAACTATTCTTTGCACCGCATAGTCTATAGAATGCATATTTTAGTGCCCTTCATAAATGTGTATCAATTTTATTATCTTTGAAAGAGTGTAACACCATTGAAAATCATTTGAAACGATTTTTTTCCAGTGGCCGTAATATAACGGGCTACTTTTGGCTGGCACTGTAAATGAACTAAATATGCTACAAACTTCATTTGAAATAGGGATCGTTCTATATGGTAGCGGTCAATAAGTTCCAAAAATTTCAGAACAATCGAGTTTATTTACGAGAGTTAGAGCGCGTACAGACGGACAGGCAAACCGAAGTCATAAGTACTTTTCACCTTTGTTGAAAAGTGTTAAAAAGCGTATTTTCAGATCAATTGAAATTCCTTTGCATCGTTATAATAATGGCATCATTACCATTCGAACTGTTTGAAAGCTATAACTCAATTTACCGATTTTTTAAATAATTTCCAAGCATTATTTTTCTTATTTAATTTCTTCAACTGTAAAAATTTTTTGCTACAATATGTAAAGTTATATTTACAGTAATATAAATAAATATTCAAAATGGAACAAATTGACAGCGTTAACTTAATATTCAATGAGTGACCAAAAGGCCAAACTTCTTTACGTAAGTAAGGGTGCAGGCAGATAGATGAATCGAAGTCACAAGCACTTTTCAAATGTTAAAAACTAAGGATATAAATTCTGGATGCAGTCTAACGCGAAGATTGTAGCATTCTGCTTTATGATTTCGATAATGCTAACGGTCTTAGAGGCACAGTCATTTACCTTGATTAATAGTACAGTTTTCTGCCTGATGCCAATTAAACTTTTTTATTTTTAAATTAAATATTTCCTAATATTTTTTCCAATACCTAAGTCATAAAAACCTTCCAACTATTTGAAAAAAGTAATAATAATTTAAATATTTCAAGATTCATTCACACTAACTCATGTAGAGAGTGCAAAGATTTTCAAAATGTAGCGAGCTAAGATTCTAGTCTGCATTTCTGGAAAATCTTTAATTCCAGTTTCAAATTCAGAAAGCTTTACTTCTGGATATTAATATATACAAAAATGAGAAACGTTCTGAACAACGAACATTTTACTGCTCTTTGTGAGATCTTCCAAGATCCCCTTCTCCCTAATTCGCTGAATTCATCTTTGGTAATAATTTCCTTCAACAATTTTGCCATGTTTATACAAATGCTTGCCGTTGTTATTGCTATTTAGCTCTTAACGGCAACCATCTGGGCATCTTCAGTAATCCTATAGGAAAAAGGTTATTACCAAAATTGACATCTGGTGCATAGTTACTGCTGCTACCGACATACAACAGCATATGGTCTTTTATTAGTGTATCTACATATTCATATTTTATATTGTATGTAAGCAAAAGAAATATACCAGAATATCAGAATCACTGACGTCGAAAAAAAGCTACAAACAAGGATCAGTTAATTACTACATTAAATATATTGTATAAGCTCAAAATGCATTTCATTGCGCATAGTTCATGGTAATACATTTACAAGAACAGAATGCGAAAAAATCCCCCATAAAGAAATGTGACAAAGAAAGAGTATAAAGTTCCGACGCTTATGGAATGTTTTATCGCTCAAATGATACACGATGTAAGTTAATACTTACAAAAAAGAAATAGTCATATGACATAAATCTTAGGGTAAAACCGTGTTTAGCAGACCAACAGTAGAAAACATACTTCTGAAAAAGTCAAAATTTCTATTATTGAGTTACAATTCCCAGACCATTTTTACAAAATAAATTGCCGTCAGAAATTTTTAATGAATAATATTTATCAATTAACTTCACTTTTCTATTAGAAATGGGGGAAGAAAATAAAGAAAACAGCCTTAAATTAAATTAAAACTTTTTATGAGCGCTTAGATAAAATAAAAATAAAAACATTATTTTTCTATTTAAAAAATGTACACTTGTTGTACTCACAAGCCAAAAAAAACTTTAAATTAAATTCTTCACTTTTCAGGTTTTTAATTAAAATTTAAAAATAACATTTGATTAAGAAGCTATTTTATTTTATATTTAATTATTTTTCGAATAAAATATAATTATATAATCCTCGGCTAGCGAAAACTCATTTAAAGATTTTTTGTGGTTACAAAAATATTTTAATAATAAAGTAGGAATTCTATTACACTTCAAAATAGCTTATTTTTTGCTTATTTACATTAAATGCAACTGAAATTTGATGTATTGTTAAATTTCAATGTAGATTTGAAACTTTTCCATGTATTAGTATTCAAAAGTAAAATATTGTAATTAATTAAAATATTTTATTATTAAAATTTCCAATAAAAATAGTCTGATCCTTTCCAAAATTAAGTTTTAAAATACCATGAAAAAGACCGATTAAAATATCAAACAAGCAGTTTAGATAAGATACAAATATACAGATACATCAGTGTTTATTTTGAAATTACTAAATTTCTATTTTTTTTTCTACGAGAAAACATACGGTCAAAGCAAATTTCATTTTCCATGATCGAGATGGCACCACTCTCCGTCTGTAGCATTGCCACTACAATAGTAGTTAACACCTCGAAGGTCGGTGATGCAGTTATGACATCACCTAATTTTAATCCGTAATTGCCACATTGAAAGCCGAATTTTTCAGGGTGTCTACAGATCAGGAAAAATCACAGTCAAATAAAATAGAAAATACCAGTATTTACTTATAGAAAAATTCGCCTTATTTATTCGCGTGATTAAAAAAGATGAATTTCTCTATAAAAATGCCCTTTTTTTAATATGTTTTTCCCTGATCTGTAGACATCCTGTTTTTGAATAAATATTTCACTTTTATTAAGTAAGCGAAAATATACTTTTACTTGTTTAGAAATAAATTTTCTTCTGAATGCTCGTGTCATTTCATTATTTCAAAATTTTATGAATACAAGTACCTTGCCCCTGAAAGAGTTAATACAGAGTGTCCGAAAATACCGGGACACATTTTAAAATTCAATATAAAATCATAATTGTCGTACAGGAATGCCGTTTGGACTAATGGACTAAGATGCTTCTTAGGATGAAAAGTTTTCTTCAAGCGATAAATATAATTAGTACCAAATGTCAATCACAGATGGCGCCACTTGTCCGTAGGTTTGTTTTCAAACAAGTGTTTTTTTTCTGATTTTCAGATTAATTTTCACGCTGCGACACAGAAATGACAAGTGCCAACGCTGGAAGTCATCGTTTCTGTGTCACAGCTCCAAAATTTATTATTGTAATAAAATATATCGTTAATAAAATTAGTATTACTAATTTTTTTGCTGTATTCGTATATTTTTACCATACTAAAACCATTGATTTTCGACAAAAAAAAAAAAAAAAAAGAGAGAGAGAGAGAGAGTAAGACGATAAGTATCTAATTATTTACATTAACTCGATCATCTGCTCAGCGCTGCAATATAGGTTATTCTTACTTTTAACTGACTTCAAAGAAAGAAGGAGATTCTCAATACAAGGTACGTTTAATAAGGCAACTGTTTGGCTTATGGAAATAATCTACGTTGTATCGCATCTATTTTTCTTCATTTTCTCTAAAACCCTAAAAACTATACAATTATAGTGCTTTAAATTCTAAATAATAAATAACCAGGCACCAACAACAGATTACCGATATAAACAAATGAACATTTTTTTAGAAATTGTGATTAATTTTACAAATGTAAACAATGTGTAGTGAGTCATTCATTTTTGAAAACTCAGCGATAAAAATGTAAAAATTTTCGCGCATTAAACATTTTAACTCCTGTACTATTAACGTCTTTGACGTCACTTGCTTCGTCAGGCTCGCTGACGACACTCACTGGCGTTAAGTGCCTTTGACGTCATTCGCTTATGAAGCAGTGAAAATAGTTTTTAATTTAAAAAGCAAAATCTTAGAAAACTCAACTCTACTTTCGGTGTTTTTATGTTATCCGGGAGCAAATCTCGTCAATAACGAGGTTTTTTTCCGCCAATAGCAGTATTTTTTCGCGTGTGTGATTTAGAACAAATACTTTGGAGTTGAAATAAAATGCTATGGCATTTATTATTATTATTATTGTTATGTATTTTAAAAGAAATGTGTAATCTTTTAATAATAATAAGTATTTTAATTGTATACGGTATATGTATTTTGAATGTTTGTCCTTCTATATATGAAAAAAAGTAACGCTTTGGAAATGGACCAATGAAAATCTGCGTAGATACCGCGAAACTCATCTGCTTCCTCAGAGCTTTCTGACGCTATAAGGGGGTTACTAAGTGGTGGGGACCCGGATATGTCGCCAAACGTCGACAACTTGGCGATATATCGCCAAATTTGGCGACAAAATTAGTGGCCAAAAGTGACGCCGACTTGGCGCTATTTCCAGTATTTCGCCAAATTTCCATAGTCTCCCACTGAAATCCAATAGGGTTTACTTGCTTGCAGAAAATCAACGAAATGAGATATTTCAATGCAACAAAAACTAATATTAGCTTATGAAAGAGCTTAATTGAACTATTTACATTATTTTTAAGAACAAATACTATTTACAATATTCGTAACACTATATATATAATTTTACACATATATGTTGGCGAAGAAAATGCGGCGAAGTGAAAATTTAAGAGGAGAGGAGATTTATATGACAAGATTATTTACTGTAACTACAAATTAGCAACTTCATTACAAAGATAAGGGGGAAAAATTCCAAATAACTTTAATAATTTTTTTACTTTTTTAATTTAACATATTTTTTTTATTTACAAAGTTTTTAATTTTCAATTTTCTATTAATTTATAATTTTATTTAATTATAAATTTATTTAATTTGTAATTATTCAAATAAATTATAAGTTGTACCTTTTTTTTAATGATTTTATATTTAATAATTCTTATAATTATGAAACACTGTAAGCTCTAATGATTATGCGCTTGGAGATAAGGAAATAAAATTGTCAGGAGTTGAGGAGGAGTGCGTTTTTACCAAGTGGAATCTAAAAAATGATTGCATAGAAAATAAGGGATTGCGAAGCGATCCAGAATGGAAACGCGAAACAATTAACTCTGGGATTGGCTAGAAAATAGGGATTGCTTCGCGATACCGAATGGAATCGCGATTAAGCGGGGGTTTGGTGAGCGTAGCGAGCAAAGGAGCGGAGCCTCCCTAGTATTTTAAATAAAAGTTATATTTTGAAATGAAATTTGTTAAAGGTTTATTTTTCAAGTGAAATTAATGAAATATGTTAATGGAAACGACTTAACACATCGCCAAGCTAACATAAAAGTACTCTATTTTCTGAGTATTAATGTAATAAACAGTTTTTATTTTGTTTGTTTCAGGTTTTTATGTTTAATAAATTTTGGAAAAATTGATTTGACGAATCATTAATCTATTTTTTGGTCACCCTTAATTACTTTTCAACATTGCATAATTTAAAATTTTACACAGTTGCATAAGGAGGGTGTACTTTCAAATGTAAGATGTTTGAAAACTGTAGGGCAGACCGGGGCTAGTTGGCCATAGGGGCATGTTGGCCCAGTCTTGATATTTTTTTTAACTTTGCGTTAGATGACATTGTCAGTCTAGCCAAGTATGCGTTGCTTTGCTTTCCTCCTCCAACATCAGCACCATTGAAGTCGAAGCGTCCGTTAAAGAATTATGGAGAATTTTCCAAATTTTGCAAAGGTGAGTAAATTTCCTCTCTTATAAATAATCGTTTTTTATTTGTTTGTAGATTACATTTTAAATTTTGATATATAATTATTCAGAAAAATAATTTTTCGTAGTTATTGTAGGGCATGTTTCTTTATTGAAATACTTTCAGAATAATTCCTTACAGTCATGAAAATCCAAAATGTCGAAACGGGGTTAGTTGGCCCGGCGGGCCAACATGCCCCGTAAGAATTTGGCTCTGGGGTATTGGAATTTTGATAGTTTTAATAAATTAATTTAATACACATTTATTATTATTTTAATTAATTATTAATTAATAGTAAGGAATTATTTTATTAATTGAATTCCTGGTTATTCCAGTCAATCTTTTTAAAATTGAAGTTATAATGTTGTTTACCTGCTCCCCAAATTAAATCAGCTGCTCCTGTTGTACAAAAACATTTATAACTTTCATAATTATAGAAAACTCCCTGTTGGCTTGGCCTACACGCGCAGGTAGATTTCGAAGATAAGTACTAATTTCACCAAGAATTTAACGGTCTAAGGGAAATGTGATTTTTTTCTTATACAATCCCCTCACACGCATACACACACTTATTTGTTTTTAATTCCTTTTTGCTGTAAGAGTTGTTCCTATCGAAAGCTTGTCGATACAAAAGTTGTAGATAATATTCAGAGGATTTATGATAAATTTAAGTAAATATGATGTCTTGTGAATTGACGAAGTTATGAATTTTTTTCTTCTGAAAACCCTATTTTTTGCACTCTTTAAAGCCATTATTAATTACATCAAAAATCTGTCATGCATAATTTTTTGGCCCTTTTCCTAGAAGTTGTGAAAACTTTAAACTGATTGGATATGTTATCGTGTCCTTAGAAAAGTAATATATGTATATATATAGATAGGGAGATAGATAGATAGATAAAGTTTTGAACTGGGAGTAGTTTTGGGCTCTATGGGTCATGATCGGTGTAGATCTGCAAGAGTTTTTCAAAAATTCAAACATATGGGATATTGCAATAGGTAGTATTTCTTACGAAATCTACCTAAAAGTTTGGCCTTTTAGTGTTACATACTACCGCTAAAAGTAACAAATCTAACAATCAAAATCTACCCGACTCTGATATTTCTCAATTATTAATAAAATCCCCTTGTACCCCCGTCCAGAGAAGTGTCACAAATAATGCTTTAATAACATCACATTTTATGAAGTGAAAACCTCTTGCCTGGGTAGTTATTCGTTAAACCTAAATAATCCTTTCTGTCTTTTTAATCAATAAGAAGGGCAGTTTCAGGAAACAATTTTTTAATTATCAAAAAATATCTTTTCCTTTAAGAAAAATGTTGTCCCTGCCACAGACAGAATAGAACTACACTTCCCGAACCGTTAACCCCTTGGGGAAGAGCGATCGGTAAACATGCCGCATAAGTTGCTCAGAATCCTTGATTATTCTCACCAGTAAATTTTTATTGTAAATTTTGCCTTATTTTATCCGAACATTTTCTCGATTCAATTAGGCAAAACTTTCTGTTTTGAAAAACCGGTGATGAAAGATTAAAAATTCTGTAAAAGACTCTCGACCCGAAGGGGTTAATAAGAGCAGCAGTTCAAACAAAAAATATAAAAAATGCTATATCATCCAACATAATTATATCAAGCACATTGCCATATCCTAACTCATTAGATTATCTAAATCCCATTATATCAAATATAAATCATGAATGTAATCAATAATATATATATTTCATGATAAACCAGCTGTGTTTTTTTATACTTGATTAGGAATTAAGATATTATATAAACGAAAATTATCATTATTTCAAAGAAGCTGGAATTACCCAAAGCATCATAAGTAATATTACATTTTACTGACAGAAATTGGAAGGGAATGATGCGTTAGAAAAACATAATAAACGAAAGAAAAGAATTATTGCACTTAACAGATGTACAGAGGCCTTGATACAATATATTTATCATCTGGTGTTTATAATAAATCATCTAATTAAGGATGAATGATTTCTTAAATTACTGTACTCTAAGATTTACGGTGCTTTAACACCTAGCATGCCTTTATTAAAATTTGTTACTGTTCCGAAATGCATTAAAGACATTTTTTATGAGAAAATAAAAGCAATTTTTAAAGCAATTTTTGGTCGAAGTTAATAATTTGAATAACTCACAGTTTTAGTATTTAAAATTTTTATTTTAATTTAGGAGGCTATATTGTGTTTTCGTTCGCAAGAAATAAAAATTAAGATTTGGTAAAATTTTGATTATTACTTAAACTTCTACACTATCAGAACATTAAAAGTGACGTGGGCCAACTTACCCCACAATCAGGGCAGGTTGGCCCAAGCGACGTGGTGTCAATTTGAGCTTCTAAACTAATACTTATAGTTAATATTTTCAAGTTTCACTATTGTGACTTCTTCCTGAAAGTACACTGATAGTGGTAACATAAAAAGAAATTTTAAATGTTGAATTGTAATTTTTAAAAAATTATTAGGAAAAAAAGCGGGCCGAATAGCCCCTGTCTACCCTATTTCAATTTACTAGCTTTTTATGATTTTTAAATTGCTCAGTTACGGAATAATCGTTTATGAATATTTTTATCAATTATTTCAAATTTTAAGGGAAAACCACGATTTCTACCCACTTTCCCAGGACAGGCGTATACACTAGTGATAAATACTTTTCCAAGTCACATCCCTCAGTCTTTTACTTAAATCTGACAAAATATCAAAAATAATATGTCAAGAGTTACATCATTCTAAATAATCTATGGAGACTCATTTACATTAGCCTCGAGATCTCAATACAATTTTTTCTCTGCGTTTTAAAACACTGTTTCATAACATGGCAGCTAAGCTCTTTAATGTCTTTGCTACATTAATTATGCAGATCATTTTTTTTTTCGTGTTAGTTTCATGCTATGGTGACATAAGGCGGAGTAAAGTAAAGCTGTTTGGTTTTCGATATTTCCATAAAACTCGATTCTTCCTATTATGAATGTTATTTATAAACGTTAATAAGATTTCCATTTTCAACATTAACACATTTTACATTGATATTGATATTAATATAAATTTATAAATTATAAGTGTATTTATTTGTTTTCGTGATTTTATCTTTTCAAGCAGTATTTTGTACATTTTGTATATTAATTTCTTCCCCGTCTACTTTTGTTGCTATTTTTTAATTTCATGTTTTTTTTTTTTTTCCTTTTTCCCATACCGTCGGTACCATGTCAAACTATCCGACATGAAAACAGTGGGATATTTTTGGAAAATTCAGATTTCTTGATTGGCACCACTTTTTTGAAATAGTAAAATTCGCTTTATTTAACCTTTGTTAATGACATATTAATTAAAACAAGGGGAACTTTACCATTTCAGAAAAGTGGTTCCAAATAAGAAATTTGAATTTTAAAAAAGTAGTCCACTGTTTTCATATTGGATAATTTGACATGGTACCGACGATATGAGCATATCTTTTTCTAAATATTTTTTGAAAACTAATTCATAGCAGAAGATACTTCTTTCTGTAGCTAAGAAAATGGTTTTTTTTTTTTTAACTCGATTGGGACTAATTTGGTTCATTTTATCTAAGTCATTATTCTTTTTTAGTCTATGACAACTTTAAAGTGTCCACATAATCAATTTCTTATATACAGTAATCCCTTGACATTCGCGAGGATTAGGTTCGCGGAAATCTCCTCGAATGTTGATACAATCTTCCCGTGCATAAAAGTGGGTTAGGTTTTATAATTTTTTTAATGGGAAAGAGTAAATGAAATTTAAAAAGTACATTTATTAAGCATTATATATTAAAAGTACATGCTTTAAATAAATTTGAATAATAATTATAAACATCTTGTACAAAATTTATTTGCTAGTTGATAGCGGAAAAATTTAGAGATGTGTGATTGTTTGACAGAACAGATCTTTTGTTTATGAATTTGCATGTAAGGAAAAGTTGCGGCCTCGATTGCTATTTTAAATTTAAGATTCCTCACCAGTAAAGAATCGCATTCTATTGCTTTTTCAACAAGTTGTTGTTGATGTTTTAAAATTTCCCCGACAATTTTTGCAGGAAATATTTCACCTGCAATAAAAATTTGGAATTTTACAAAATCGAAAAAAAGAAATCTGCATAAGAAACAAGTAAAAATTAAATTTAAAAAATCAAAAAACCCGACTGCGTAAAAAACGAACTAATTAATTGTTTCTCATTAGTCTGAAACTATTTTTATAATACTTACCTATTTTTTTATTTACTTGTATTGATCATTTTTAAGTTGTGTTTAATTGTTGGTTCCGATCTATAAACACTGTTTTGATGAAGCCTATAGTTGTCTATGAAGGTTAGAGTTTCAGTAAAGCTAGAGATCCTACCTACACAGCTTACAGGTTGTGTAATATTTAAACGGAGCTTCTGACTGTAAAATAGTCAATGAAACATCGTCTTAATTTTGAAAGACCTATCCAATTATTTGCCACTCAATAGGATGCGTATTTTTTTTCGCCTCTACCGGCATTTTGATTTTACGGTCACCATTTTGAATCTATAAAAAGAAAATCTAGCCTATAACCATCGGACGGTTAAGCCGAATTGATAGAGACCTCACTCTTTAAAATCCATCCAGCCATTGGGATGTTTCGAGGGTATAAAGAAATTCACGTACCAAGATACACGTCAAACACATAACCCTTCTTGGCAGTCGGGTAAAAAAGTAAAAATTACTTATCTATATCTTCCCTCAACACAAGGGCTGAAGTTCTCACAACTTAGGCCATACAGTAATACAGTAGGCTATACAGTAGATAGGTGTCTAGTGTGACGCAGTTTATAGAATTGGTAAAACAGAGTAAAAAAATATTCTTCAGAAAGCAAAATTAGCCATGTTAGCAGCTAAGTTAAGTATTCGCGAATGTTGGAATTTTCTGCATTTTCTATTTCGCGAATAATCAAAACGAATAAATCGTGAATGTTAAATCCGCAAATGTTAAGGGAATACTGTACTTCGAAATTTCTCATTGCACGAAAACATTTGTGTGAAATGCTTCAATTCTTTGACAATAAATCTAGAGGTTTCTGTCAGCTGGTTATCAGATAAATTATTCGGTTACATCGTAATGAAAATATTTTTTTTTAACTTTATAAATATCTTTCCAAATCATATCACTCAGTCGTCTACTTAAATCTGACAAAATCTCAAAAATAACATGCCAAGTACATGTCAAGATAGTTTTTCGCAGCATTTTAAAATATTGTTTCATAATATGACAGCTGAGCTCTTTAATCTCTTTGTCGCATAAAAGCTGAGGAAATTTGTTGATTTATCTTTTTTCTTTTCAGTTTGATGCAACAATGAGATAAAGTCAAAGTTAATTGGCTTTCGTTAACTCTATAACACTTAAATTACTCTAATTATGTATTGTTTTCAACTTAATCTGCAAAACAACAGCATGATGCGGAACTTCTATAAGACTTTACAGAAACCTTATGTTATGTATCTGAACCACATTTAAAAAAAAAATTAAATTAATAATACATAAATCTAAAGAAAATTTAATACAAATGCTTGTTTTAATATAAGATTTAAAATGTACAAAATTTGCCTAAATTTTGTTTGTGAAATATTTCCTTTAATTCTTAAAGTTTTTTTTTATTATTTACTAGGGGGCTCTGCCCCCTACGAGCTACGCTCGCCAACCCCCGTTCAGGCACACCAAAATCCAAAAAGCACGCTAATTTGATAGGCTTTAAAAATAATGAATTAAAATTAAAAAAAAACAGTAGCGATTTCTCTGTAAACGGGTTTCCATTCGTTTTCCTTGGATTGGGGATTTTTAAGACCAAATCTGCTGCTGTTAAGAGATACAATGGCTGTTTTCGTATTTAATTAAAAAAATTAGTTAAACATTTGAAAGTAAGCTAATGTAAAATGAATTAAGTAAACAGTGTCATTGTCTTCCGGTATTTTTTAACAGCGCTATAAGATAGTTCTTTTAAATAATTAATTTTAAATATATCGTTTTAAATCTGACGTAATTTACACCAAAGTTTTATTTCTCTTATTAATATTCACGTGAAAATACTTTTGTTGTTAGAAGGAAATATTATTTGCACTGTCTTCGAATTCACGATAATAGTTGAAAAGATTATCTCAAAATATCTCGCGCAAATATATTTTTCAATTCAAACTGTTTTGCCATATTTTTTGGCCATTTTAAATATGTCATAATTTCCTCCAATTACAAGTTTTAACGCATAATAATGATTTTTTTTATTTTAAGATTTTCTTTCTCTTTTAAAATTAAAGCGTGAATATGGTTCTTATGACGTAATTTTCCTGCTTTTAACATGTAATCATTTAATTCTAATTTTAAAGTTTTTTTTCTGTTTGTAATAGTCACGTGTAAATAAATTTTTAATTTGAAGTAAACATTATTGTTTGCGCTGTTTATACAATTGGCAACAGTTTAAATTAATAACATTTTCAAAAATTTGTAAAAAATATCTCTCGAAATGCTGAAAATTTGAATTTAAAATTGAAATAAAACTTCAAAAAAAGAGTCAAATTAAAAAACTAAATACAGTCAGACACCGGGAAATTCTGACGCATAAAATGATCTAAAAATGATTAAATTCTCATGTATAGTTTTTGCTCCAATAAAACTTTTTTAATGGAACGATTTTGTCCAACTTTAGCAATAAATATTTCTTAAAATAATTCTTCGATTTGAAAAATATCTGCATCAGCGTATTTATCAAACATTTCTCTATAATACCACCGATTTTCCTATTTTTGTATGCAGCTTTTTATTTTTAATATTAACGATGAAAGGCCATGCTTAAGCATTCAAATTGGATGCCGATCTACCCGGAATATCTACGCAGATTTTCATTGGTCCATTTCCAAATCAAAACTTTTTTTATATATAGAAGGATATAATTGTTTGTATTTATGTCTAGAATAGAACTTTATTTACAACACTTTTATATTCAGGTAAAATAAAGCTCCTTAATACTTTTCTCTTTTATAAGTTGTTATTGATTTATTTTTGTCCGAAAACGTTCCTATCACATCATTGTTTTAAAGTTTTTTGTAAACAACACCAAAAAGCATTTTTATATGAAAAAATACGAAAAATTCAAATAAAGTTTTGAAATTTAATAAAAACGATATTTTCGTATTAGCCTCATGCCATGGGTTAATTGCCGAAGAAATCGCCAAAAATTTTACTGTTTTTCACTGCAACCTTTTGATTCTGATTATTTCAGCGTTTAAGCGCTTAGTTCAACGTATCTGTTATTTTTTTTTATTATTATTTATTTATTTATTTGCGATTTATTTATTTATTTATGAAATTTTAATTTAGCTGGAAATATTAGCTGGAAACAAATGCTAATCTATTAATATTGTTTTTTAAGTGAAAACTGGTTAATTTTTTGTAATCAGCCTGCATGTTATAAGGATACCTATAAATAAAACTCATGCTTTCAAAAAAAAAAAAAAAAACATAAAATATCAATAAATAAAGATACAGTTTTGAAAATAATTGCATTTGAAAAGTCATCCATCTTTTTTGTCTGTTTGACGGTTCAAAAAGTGAAATTGTGCGATGTTCAAAACTTAAAAAAAAATTGCACTAAATGAGCTATTTAGTGGCCAAGTCGTCGCCACTTTCCATATAATTTCAATGTTACTCACGGATTCGTATTTGCTTCATACTTTAAATTATTTGTTATTTAAATGTCGCTGTGCCAATACTTGGTGTTCACGAGAGAAGTTACAGATCGTTGTATTACAAAATATGTGACATTTATTTCGTTTGCTCTATCAAGTAACAAGCGCATTATAACCATAAACTTTAATTTTGGTCAATACTGAATCTAACTTTAATCCTTTGTATCACAGTGTTATTCCTGAAACATACACGAAAGTCAATTTAACTCATACATTGAGCTTTAAAAGACAATTTTTGTTGCTGTTGCTATCTCACAATACATCCATTAATATAGTAAATTGTTTATAGAATTCTCATCAGACAGCGATACTGAGTTAAATTTTCGTGACAAATATTTATTTATCATTTGATCAATTTCGCATCGTTATTGCTAAAATGATCTTCGTAAATATTGTAAAATTAAAAAGTCTTGAGACGCTCAAAAATATATTTTTTAAAAAGATAAGTTCGTATACTTTACAATTTTGTACTATAATTTTATGCTATTTATGAGAAGTACGTAATTTTCTGTTTTTTGCAGGTATTAAGAAAGTAACCTTTAGTCAA
Source organism: Maratus speciosus (assembly GCA_963932465.1). Classification (NCBI taxonomy): domain Eukaryota; kingdom Metazoa; phylum Arthropoda; class Arachnida; order Araneae; family Salticidae; genus Maratus; species Maratus speciosus. The sequence goes on from OZ010792.1 coordinate 75,747,619, forward strand.
TAATTTTTTTTTAATAGAGATCGACCGAAAATTTGGTTTCGTTTTCGTTTTCAGCCTAAACTCTGAGTTTTGCCGAACATTCTTTTTCCGCAAAAATGCTGCGTAAATTCGGTTGGACCGAAACTACCTGTATTCCAAAATCTCGTTTCTTCTTTCGGAAATTTTCAACATGACACTCTTTATAAATTGCTATGAACTTCGCTGTTTACAATTATCAGCCATCCCTGACTCATGACGTGAGTGCAAATTATAAAGCAAGCAATGCATATATGAATAAACTTTTTAGATGCTCTTTACGTGCTCATTAAAAACTGCAGACTTAACAGTAATGGAAAATTTTTAGTTTGGAACCGCAGAAGCGTTTCGAATGCTTTTTCAGAAAGTTCTAGTACATCAGATGATCAAATACAAAAATCATTATAAAAGATAAGTGAAGGTATGTTTACCTAAAACATCTTTTAATTGGATGAAATTCGTATCATTAGAAAATCATTCTGTGCCGTTGATGATTTAATTACATTCTATTTTATATGAAAATAAATAGTTCTGGTCAGCGGCAGACAGAGGCAACTTGGACCACACGTATAATTAATCAATAAATAATTATGTATATCTAATAAACAAGTACAATCAATTAATAATTATGTATATTTAATAAACACGTATAATCAATTTATAACTATGTATATTTATGTATGCATTAATGACTTTTAAAAAGGTGTTAAGCATTGTCGTTTTTGTTTCTGGAGGAAAATAGGAAGATTACCAAAATTATCGTTTGGTTTCGGTCTTAAAAACCTGTTTCGGTTGATCCTTAATTTTTTTTATTCAAATTTATTTTTCTTGCATGATTAAAATGATGTATTCTAACATCTGAGTAAATATTTTTTAAATCATAGTTGTTGAGTCACAAAGGCTTAACCGTATGATGTAGCGCCTAACAGGAAATTTTAACCGAAAATGCCAAACAGTTTCACATATGCATATGCATATGTGTATGCAGTTTCACATGTGCTCTGTTAAAATTTTAACAATAGCGCATCTATTTAACTTTTAATAAAAACTATATACGTTTGCTCGAAGTTTGTATGTTATAACTAATTATCTTTTCCTGAGCTCATCTATTATAGCCTCAAATAGTTCATTGCTTAAACAGATATTGAAAGTGTTAGTGACACTACATTTTATTTTTTACTAGCTAAAGCACCCGGCGTTGCCAAGAATGTTTGTTTTGAAAAATCAACGATTGCGTGTTAATATACGTAATTTTTCCTCTTTTTAGGGTTCCGTACTTAAAAAGTAAAAACGGAACCATTATAAGATCACTCCTGTGTCTGTCCGTCTGTCTGTCTGTTTGTCACAGCCATTTTACTCGTAAACTATGGAACGTGGAAAGTTCAAATTCGGGGAAGTAATAAAGACCATTGACCCACATATTTTCAGATTAATAAACATTCATGTATATATTTAGTAAAAAAGTAGAGGGGCTAATAATGCTACTTGAAAAAAAATCTTTTCTTTGCATATCATGCGGGGTATCCTGTGAAAGCTTTTGTAACGCTGAACTCAAAAATACATTCCTTTTAATTTTAGGTATTATATTTTCAAAGATATTGTTGAAAATGTAGCGCAAAAATATGCCCCGCCCCATGTAATTCCGAATCTACAGAAACTAAAATTATGAAAAAATTAGAGGTAGTAGACGTTAATGTAAACCTTGCCGGGAAATTATAGCAATTACCCTAGGTTACATAGTTTTTGAGTAATTAGCATTTTTCCGTTATACACAAATTTCGATTTACGAGCATTCAGAAAAATTGTTGAGCATCGCTGAATATACCTATCGTTTCAGAAGAATAAAAGCATTGTTGATAATGATTTTCGAAAAAAATCATCGGTAATTAGCCGAGATATTAACCCTTAAACGTACGGTCAATTTGGACATACACAAGGACAGGGGTGGCGTACTCTATGCCTAGTTAACAACTTTAAATGATATATATGTGTAATGTAATGTCCAGTAACAGTATAAAAGCAATAAACGTCAAATTGTTAAAACCATACTAATTTAAGGGGTCTCGGGGCTCTAAAAATTGGAAAAATTGAAAAAAAAAGACCATTTTTAACATTTAATGTCTTAAAATGTATATGATTTTAAAACACAATTTTAATTGGGATAAAAAATTGCAAGACACAGAATTAGTATTTATAGAGGGCTCGAAACAGTTAGACATTTGTCGAACAAAAAATTGGCATAACAGTTTACCCGCAGGATTACAAAATAAATATTGCAACTAGAATGAAAATTTTGGTGCTTACTTATACTTCAGATTGTAATAATTTCTTTGAACTTAAATAAATTTGTATTTAAAGCATTTTTATATTTTTAATGCAATGTTGCATTTAGCTAATACAATATTTTGAAAATTTCAACAGTAAAATCACCTAAAAAAATATTTTTTTGAACAATAAAAGGGAAATTTTAGGTTCAGTTTTTACAGACTAACATGAAATATATGCTTTGAAAATTTCATGAAAAAATATTCAGAAGTTTTTGAGGTATCCTGCGCGTTATGCCCAAAAAACGCCATTTGGAAAATAATGACTTTAAAATTTCGGAAACGCCGCTTCAGCTATTGAGAGGGTATAATTCTAAAAGCCAAAACTTCTGTTCTAATCTGATTTTCAAGGAAACAATTATATCAAAATATTCAGAAAATATAGGAGTTTAACATCTAAAAAAATTACAATTTCTTAAATTTTGAAGCTTTAAGAGTCCTGCGACCACTTAATCCTTTCCGACACGGAGTAATTCTATTTATAAACTTATGAAATAATGAACTGACACCAGAATTTATAAACGAATTTATTAGAAAATTCGAACTTGCTTATTTTCACGTACATGATAAAAGGAAAATTTTAATTAAATATTCTTGGTACCGTTTGTCTGTTTTGGAATTAAAATTAGGTGTCCGTTTTTTAAGGGCATCGCCCTCGAAAAATTTAATTAGAATGAATCGCATAAATACTGTAGGATTCGCGATAGTTTGCATTGATTGTATCAATACGCCTCGAGTGACTTTAAAAGTTAATTAAACACCTATCTGGAGAAACGCGGCACTGACCAAGGCGGCGTTGCAACTTTGAGACCTCAATTCGAAGCGCGCTTAGCACAATGACAAATTTAAACTTTGAACAAAGGTTTTGTTTTAGCTACACTATAGAAATAAAGGTTATTACTACGCTGAATTTAGTTTCATGAAATACCAAATGAAGTTTAACTATACACTGCTTTTATTATCAGTACCGAATGAAGTTCATCATAAACAGATTAGGATAACATTAAAAGAAGAGTTATACTAATAGCTATATTTGATATTATTTAGGTTCCATATCTCTTTGAACTTTCATGGTATACCCATTTACACTTTTCTAATATATACAGTTATACCCAACCCTACGTTGTATAGTTTTTTACAAAGTCTTAGTATTCTTTTAGCAACTTTTTTTTTTTTTTTTTTTTTTTTTTTTTTAATAATACAATTACAAATTTATATATTTATTCTACGGAACCCTCTGTACGCGAGTAATGCTCGCACTTGACCGCTTATTTTTTCATTTAATTCGGATGACAGATTAGCTACTTACTTAGTAAAAATAATTTGTGATCTGGATTGAGATCGAGATTAAAATCTTTTGATAAAAAATTGTTCAGCGTATTAAAACTTTTCGATAAAGAGTTGTTTCCGAGTATTTTGTTATTTAAATAAATTTTTCATCATTAAAGAAAAGTGGCAAATTCAAAAATTCTATGAATTTCATTTTTAAAAAATCTAAAATCTTTATTTCAGTCCTTCACTAAGATGAGCTCCAGGGATCTAAACGGGTTTTTATCAAGTTTCAATACGTTTGTTCAAACTCATATGACGTTATATATTCACCTGCTAACGTCCATTCTATATCCAATATGACCTAATATTCACTTCTTTTTAAATTCGTCAAACTATTTATTTCATTTTCATTCTTCACGAGCAAATCTTGCAATAGAAAGCAATTATTGTGTTAAGAATTTTATTGTGCCTTTTTAAAATTTTTCATATGTTAGATTTTTAATTGTTGGCAACTGCTGTAATGAAAATGCTCAAATTTGATCGGAAATTGCTGTTAAATGGGTGGTTTTCTATTAGCTAAAAATGAACTATAAATTATTTCGATTCCGGATTACGTTAGTTGCCTCGGCCGTGTTTTAATACACATGTACGTAACATTTCACAATTCTGGCTTCCAAACTATGGGTTTGTATAGAATTACAGCCAGACAGACAAATTTTCATTTTTATATATTAGACTAGCTAAAGTACCCAGTGTTGCCAGGAATCTTAAGAATGTTTGTTTTGAAAAACCAATTTCGAAATTTAACGTACAACACAAAAAAGAAAACATGCGAAGTGTTGTACACATGAATCAAATGAAAACCCAATATAAAAATGTATAAATTTATATAACAGACGCAAAATTATACAGCTGTAAATGAGCTTATTTCCATTCATCATTTTAGCAATAATATTAAAATACGTCAATATTTCCATAATCGAGTTTTTATCGTGTTTCAATACATTTTTTCACACTTATATGACGTTTTGTATTCACCATGTCCTTTATATTCCCAATAGGACGTAATATTCCATTTTTTTAATTCGTCAAATTAATTAAATTTTCACATGGAAATCATAAAACAGAAAAATTATGACGTAGCATTCACTTTTGTTTTTAATTCGTCAAACTATTTATTTTATTTTCATTTTTCATGTGGAAATCTCGTAGTAGAAAAGTTATGATGTATTCCCTTTTTTAAAATTGTCAAACCATTTATTTCATTTTTTCACGTGGAAATATTTCAATAGAAAAGTAATTGTTGTGATAAGAATTTTATTGTGGATTTTTAATTGTTGGCAACAGCTATAACAAAAAATGTTTCAATTTGATTGGAAATTGCTGTTAAATTTGTGGTTTTTATTAATTAAAAATTAACTATAAGTTATTCCGATTCCGAATTACTTTGATTGCCTCGGCCGTGCTTTAATACGCATGTACGTAACAATTCACAGTTCTGGCTTCCAAAATGTGGATTTGTATAGCATTACAGACAGCCAGACAAATTTTCATTTTTATATATTAAATGTTATTCGTGAATTTACTTTTGAAGTATATGAAAAAATATTGTTTAATTGCGATGAAAATTGTTTCTTGTGATAAAGTCTTTAAAATCTTGTTAAATTAATTAATGTTTTCTTTTTATCAAAATTAGTCATACATCAAAATTTTAAAGTTATGATGTAATATTCCCTTTTTTTTAATTGTCAAACTATTTATTTAATTTTTTACATTACTCTACATTCTTTCGTATTTTTAAACTTTAATCATTCCTCATTTTTTTAAGTAACATTAATTCTTTATAGCCATGCTTATATCATTCCATTTTCATTATCTATGTCATTTAATCTTTGTGTTCTAAGTTAAAAATTTTCCCGATTCATGTAAATGCCATGAATTAAAAAAAAAAGAAATTACAAAATCATTTTCTTCTTTCTATGTTACTAAGGGTAACTGCAAAAATAAATCACATATGGCAATTATATGCGGTTATCTTGACAAACTATATTATGACTAATTCATTTTCCCATTCTCGGAAATGTGTTTCAGTTAGTTTTGCCAGGTATCCTGAGTAAATGCGGGTTTCAAATGCTCTGGGCACCACTAATTTATTACAGCTTATTTCACCCTTTTGAATCAAAGATAATTCTGCCATTATGTAAGACAAAGAAAATTACTTTAAAATACTGGTGTTCAGTGCATTTGAAACCCCTATTTACGCGGGACACCTGGCAAAACTAGTTTTAGCCCACAAAGAGTTTTTACTTACGTTCCATATTCTCACAATAATGGCTCTTGGCGAGTGTAGAGGTACATTATTTCTCTTTAAGCCAAATGCACAAAGCAAATATAACATTTTCATATCTAAACGTCACTGATAATCATTGCTTCGACGAAATTCCATTTCGCCAAATTTATATCCTTGGCATATTTTTCATGTGCGTCAGACTCACTCAGCTCGAAAGCTTTCGCAGTTCTCTTGTGGGCCACTCCGATGCTTTGTAAAAATTTTAACAACAGAGCATTTACTATTCTTGTCTATAAGACAGGCCGCATACCGAAACGACACAACGTTCGTCTCAGGAGTAGAAACAGGTTTGAAAGATGTTGAAACGAAGAAGTAACAGGTTTGAATTTCAGAATTTCTCTCCTAAGTCCTGCAAGGAACAAAATGTGCGACTTAGGAGAGAAATTCTGAAATTAAAACCCGTTTCTCCTTTGTTTCAATCTGTTTCAAACATCTGTTTCTTCGATTAAGACTGTTGGTATGTCGCTTGTGTCGCGTCGGTGTGCGGCCAGCCTAAAACCATTATATCTCCCTTTATGAATTATCTGCCTGTAGAGAAGTAAACAAGGAATTCTGCAGTAGGAACTTTCATAACTTTTTTAATAATGATATTAGTACAGTCGAACGCGGTTAAGATGCGTTTCAAGGGAGTGGACCAAAGTCGCGTATTAAGCGGGATCGCGTATTAAACGTGATTTGTATAATGATGCAGGAACTGGGCAAATTTACACATCTAATCGTCTAAATGAACTTTAGAGCTTTCATTTGTATGTTTATGGTCGAAAATTGTGTCTTATACGTATATATAGATTTAAATTTAATTGTATCCATCTTTACACAGTGTATCTTTCTATAGGACTGGTTGAAAAAATAACAGAAAATAGCTATGGATTCAAACATGACTTTATTGTTGTTAATACGTGACAACAAAAGATAAAACAGCAAAAACAATTTTTCTGCTGGACTATTTTTTTCTTAAACAGAAATAATAAAAATATTAAATTTTGAAGCACAATCCAGTTGTTACAATCATATTTAGTATTTGTGATAATGAGTACCAATACAATCTGTCCTTCTTTTTAATGTAAGAAAAAAACTATCCTTATTAATTTTTGTGTAACAAATATTGTGTGCATAGCAAAAGTAAAGAAATCATAAAAGAATTAAATAACCACAGTCGTATTTGTTTAATCGTTGCATTTTTTTTTTTTTTTTTTTTTTTTGTCTATAATAGTAACAACAGGTATAATCATATTTAATCATAATAATTTTATGACGTATCTGATCATCATGAATTCCTCTATGTATCTCACTCCACTACAATAAAAAAAAATCCCTGCCGGCTCGGGCCTACAGGCGGAGGTAGATTTCGATGTTAAGTACTAAATTCTCCAACAAAACTTAAATCAAGATTAGAGATAAAACCCAGTTTCTTCACAAAGAGCGAGCTGTAGGGAGCTAAACTTTTTGTGAAAATTGTAATATACACGAATACACACACACATATATACGGAATAGGTTTAAAAAATGGCTACAAAAAATTCAGAGAACCTTAAAGTGTTAAAATATGTTAATATTTCCATAGTCGGGTTTTTATCATGTTTTAATACGTTTCTTCAAACGTACATGGCGTTACATATTCACCTGCTGAGGTCCATTATATTTCAAATATGACGCAATATGCATATTTTTTTAATTCGTCAAACTATTTATTTTGAGTTTTCATGCTGAAATCTTGCTCTAGGAACTTATGACGTAATATTCAATTTGTTTTCAATTTGTCAAACTATTTAATTTTACACGTGAAAATTTTGCAAAAGAAAAGTAATTGTTGTGGTGAGAATTTTATTATTTGTTTTTTTTTTTTTTAATTGTTGGCAACTGCTATAACGAAAAACTTTTATTTTTTTTCCTGCCATTGTTGTGTAAGAGCTGGTTTTATCAGAATCATGTTAAGACAGTATTCAAAATTTTGAACCCTCCCCATTTACACCCTCTTGGGCCGATTTCGCCCATTTTCAATCCCCGCCGAGATATTAGCCATCTCAAAGTTTTTGGCGAGTTTGAAGATGATTCGTGCATAATTGCGACTTTTATCGTGCGGACAAAATTTAGTACATACATACATACATATATATATATATATATATATAAACTTTTTATGTGGGGGTGGTTTTGGGTTCCTGGGGTCCTATAATGAAAAGTTATGAAGGAATTTTTCATAAGTCGCACCATGGTAACGACTGCAATAGGTAGTATTTCTTACGAAATCTACCTAAATACACTACGCGAGAGACAAGGGATGTTAGGACACGGGTCAAAGAAGAATTGCTGTGTTGCTAATTTAGAGTGGGTTTTTTATTCCAATATCTACCACTATTTTCAATTAGTAATGTTCGCTTTAATTAATCTGTAATTAAATAAAGTAAATATTAGTATACAGAAACAGTGTTTTTTATCTGAATAAAAAAAATCCGCTAAGTTGGAAACACTAGAGAAGAGAGAAGGAATTCGCATCTTCACCAATGAATTCGCGTCTTAAACGAGGTTTTTTGCCACAGAGGACTGAAAATCTATCGCGTATTAAGCGGGTTCGCGTAATAACCGTTCGCGTCTTAAACATGATATTTTTGCATTAGTCTTATGGGCGATGTTCAAGGGACCGGAAAAAATCCGTGTATTAACCGGGATCGCGTATTAACCGTGAGCGTTTTAACCGGGTTCCACTGTATATTAAAACGGTAAGTAATTTTGAATTTCATATCAACTTGTCTTTAAAAGGAGGCTTAAATTTATTAAATAGGAGCGCTTATTAATCTTGCAAATATGTCTATATCTCTCCAAATACATGTTTCTGTAGATATTGCAGAACTCTCTTATACTTGTACACGAAGTTTCAGTTCATTTACTCATACTTTTTACTTATTCTATAAGGGTCGCCCCGGGTCAAAACCTATTGCACTCTGGCTTGTCATCGTGGTGACACTTGGTTCGATTCTGCCGGTTTCCTTGTGTAGTTGTTACCTTGGGCATAGAATTTCCGACTCTTATTGCTTGTTCATTGTTTTTTATGGATGATTTGAGACAAAAATTGTCAACTTTTGTATGGATTTGGGAAAAACATGTGTAATAGATCAATCCTGGTGTAGATCACTTGTAACAAGGGTTGTATATGGAATTATATACGTAACATTAGCTAGAAACAACAGCCTCTGACAGAAATAAAGTCTTCAAACTAACTGTCTAAATCAGAAGTTGTTAAATTCTGGGCCCCGGACCCCAAAAGGCGCCCACATGCATTTTTAGAGTCGAAGGTCTCGCAACCATTGTATTTTTACCTGACTGAAAAGAAGGGTTATGTATTTCACGCGTATCTGTGTATGTGGATTTTTTATACCCTCGAAACATCCCAACGGCTGGATGGATTTTAATGAATGAGGTCTCTATCAATTCTTCTTAACGGCCCGATGGTTATAGGCTAGGTTTTGTTTTTATAAATTCAAAATGGCGGCCGTAAAAATACAAAATGGCGGTAGAGACGAAAAAAAAATATTACGCACCCTATTGAATGGCATATCATTGGATAGGTCTTTCAAAATGAAGACGATTTTTCATTGACTATTTTACAGTCAGAAGCTCCGTTAAAATATTACACAACCTGGAAGTTGTGTATGTAGGATCTCTAGCTTTACTGCAACTCTAACCATCATAGACATCTATAGACCTCATCAAAACAGTGTTTATAGATAGGAAATAACAATTAAACACAACTTAAAAGTCATCAATATAAATAAATAAAAAAATAGGTAATATAAACAAGTAATATAAAAAAATATTTTAAGTCAATTCCTACTCAGGTCAATAAGAGAATTTTTTTTTCTTCCATTCTTCTTTCCTTTTGAGTGGCGCTTAAAATGCTTTGATCAAGAGGAGGACTCTCTCGGTCTTAAAAAACCTTGATCAAGAAGAAGGCTCTCTCGATTATTGAAAATTAATTAATTTAATTTAGTAATGAATTAATATTTGAGAAAAAAAACTAGATTAACATCAAGTGTCATCCACTACAAGTTTTTAAAAAATTATTTCAGCTTGATAGGATGAATAATAAGCATTTTATTAACGATTGAAAATTTGAACAAGATAGATATAACGAGATTGTGAGCTAATAGTAGCAGTTGAAAAAAAAAAAATCCCTGCCGACCCGACCTACAGGCAGAGGTAGATTTCGAAGTTAAGTATACTAATTTCACCAACAAAAACTAAATCATTATTAGATATAAATCCACTTTAACAGTTTTATCTGTCTGCTTTTGACGAGTTTTTATTTCCTTTTTATAAAATAGCTTGTTTTATCAGAATCATGTTAAGGCGATATTAAAAAAATATTTTTCCATACTCAACAACTCGAAATTTTCTGGCACATTTTCAGATTAATTTTTAATAAAAAAAAAAAAAAATGAAACATGCTGACGTGATTTTTGAAAATATTTATAAGCGACCTGTGTTTTTATTTTTCTTTCAATTAATAAAAATTTGATTAATAAACAATTATTTTCTCAGCAAGGCAATATTTTTCGTTTCTAACACAATCGCTTCGGGAAATTCTGTTCAAAATGCCCACTTTGACATCATTTTCTGAAATATATTCTGCCTCTATCAAAAAATCGATCATTACTGTACATTATATAGTTTCTGAATAAGAGAATCTAGCAATTGGATGCGTTTGAGAGCAAAAATGAATTTAAAAATGAGTAAGAAAATAGACAGTTTGGATTTGAATGCACCCTTAATAAGATGATTTTTTTCTTCAACCGCTATGTATTTTTAATTTGTTTTTGCTTTAAGAATTGGCCCTATCAAAAACTTGTCTATATAAATGTTGAAGACAATATTAAGAAGATATATGATAAATTCATGGAGATTTTATATCTTGTGAATTGACGGAGTTATGAAAATTTTTCTTCTTTAACACCCCTTTTTTGTTTTCGTTTATTTATATATTTTTTTTCTTGCGGTACGAATTGGTCCTATCAAAAAACTTGTGAATATAAAAATTGTAGATAATATTAAGGAGATGTATAATAAAATTATTGGATTTGATATCTTGAGAATTGACGAAGTAAGGAATTTTTTTTCTCCCAAAAACCCTATTTTTTGTGCCCCTTGAGCCTATTTTAAATTTTATCAAAAATCTGTGATGCATGAATTTTTGACGCTATTTTTAGAAGTAATAAAAACTTTAAACTGATTTGATAGGTACAAAAATTAAGAAGTTATGGGGTTTTTTTCGGTTTTCACAAAACCCCTCCCTATTTCATCCCCTTTGTCCGCTTTTGCCCATTAACGAACTTGGCCGAGATTTTATGTCCCTTGATTTTATGTATCAGTTTGGAAGAGATTTGTGCAGAATTGCGGAAGTTATCGTGTCCAGAAGAAAGTGATAACACAATTGCTTCGGGAAATTCCGTTCAAAATGCCCACTTTGACATAATTTTTTGAAATATATTCTGCCTCTATCAAAAAATCGATCATTGCGGTACATTATATAGTTTCTGAATAAGCGAATCGACCAATTAAATGCGTTTGAGAGCAAAAATGAATTTAAAAATGAGTCAGAAAATAAGCAGTTTGGATTTGAGTGCATCCTTAAAGCAATGATTTTTCCAACACAATCCGCTTCGGGAAATTCGGTTCAAAATGCCCACTTTAACAGCATTTTTTTAAATATATTCTGCCTCTATCAAAAAATCGACCATTACGGTACATTATATAGTTTCTGAGTAAGAAAACGTACCAATTGGAAGCCTTTGAGAGCAAAAATGAATTGTAAAATGAGTCAGAAAATACGCAGTTTGGATTTGAATACACCCTTACTTTGATGATTTTTTTCTTCAACCGCTATGTATTTTTAATTTGATTTTGCTGTAAGAATTGGTCCTATCCAAAACTTGTCTATATAGATGTTGTAGACAATATTAAGAAGATATATTATAAATTCATGGGGATTTTATATCTTTTGAATTGACGGAGTTATGGATTTTTTACTTCTTCAAACCCCCTTTTTATTTTCGTTTTTAATTTTTTTTTACGAATTTTTTAATTTTTTACGAATTTGTCCTATCAAAAACTTGTGAATATAAAAGTTGTAGATAATATTAAGGAGATTTATAATAAAATTAATTGGAATTGATATCTTGAGAATTGACGAAGTTATGAATTTTTTTTCTCCCCAAAACCCTACTTTTTGCGCCCCTTGAGCCCATTTTAACTTTATCAAAAATCTGTGATACATAAAATTTTGGCCCTATTTTTAGAAGTAATAAAAACTTTAAACTGATTTGATATGTACAAAAATTAAGAAGTTATGGGGGGTTTTCGGTTTTCACAAAAGCCCTCTCTATTTCCATCCCCTTGGTCCGATTTTGCCCATTAACGAACTTGACCGAGATTTTATGCCCTTTGATTTTATGTATCAGTTTGGAAGAGATTGGTGCAGAATTACGAAAGTTATCGTGTCCAGAAGAAAGTGATATATATATATAGAGATAGATAGATACATAGATAGATAGATAGACAGATAAAGTTTTTCATTGAGGGTGGTTTTGGGTTCTAGGAGTCATGATCGGTGTAGATCTGCAAAAAAATTTCAGAAATTCCAACATAGAAACGATCCCAATAGCTAGTATTTCATACGAAATCTACCTGAAAATAGTTTCACATTGATGGGAAATAATTAATTAGTTCGCTTTATACGCAGTCGGGTTTTTTTTATTCAATTCCTACTATTGGTTCATACTCTCCCTATATTTATTTATTTATATATTTATCTTGTTCAAATTTTCAATCGCTAATAAAATACTTATTATTCATCCTATCAAGTTGAAATAAATTTTTTTTAAACTTGTACTGGATGATAAGTGATGTTAATGCAGTTTTTTCAAATATTAATTCATTAATTAAATTTTAATTAATTAATTTTAGTTTTACATGGAAGACAAAATGGCGGTCATTGGTTATTGAAAAATTTAATGCATCTTCATATCTATAAGGGGGTTACCATAGGGGGGGACCCTGTTCTGTCGCCAAATACCGCCAATTTTGTCGCCACCTTGGCGATATATCGCCAAATTTGGCGATCAAAATGAGTTGCCAGAAGTGACGCCAATTTAGCGATATCTCTAATATTTCGCCAAATTCCCATAGACTTCAATACTACTTGCTTATAGAAAATCAACAAATTGAGATATTTTAATGCAACAAAATCTAATATTAGCTTAAGGGATTATATTAAATTTTTCTTTGATGACCTAAGTAGGAATTGACTTTAAAAACAAAATTTTTATATTACTTGTTTTTTAAATTTAATTGTTTATTAGGTGGATTTTATAAGAAATACTACCTATTGCAGTCGTTACCATGGTGCAACTTAAGAAAAATTCCTTCATAACTTTTCATTATATGACCCCAGGAACCCAAAGCCACCCCCACCTAAAAAGTTTATATATATATATATATATATATATATATATAACCATTAAATAAACATTACCGACCACCAACAAAAACTGCGAAATTATGAATAAAATGACATTAACAAATACAGTTCCCCCCAACACACTTAACATAGATTCCAAAAACATAGTGAAAAACAACAGAAATTGAATAACAGAAATGGAATGATAGAAATTTGTAGAACTTAGACAGAATCATCGGGTCCCAAACGCCTGAAGTTCCACAAATAAAATGTGTGGTTTCATCTTCATATTAACCATAAATTAGCTAAAGAATATGAATTTGGAACGACCACACACAGAAAACCAAGAAATAAACCATTGAACACCAATTAAGTTCAAAATGAAACAAGATTAAATAGGATAGAGGGGAAAAAAATTTACCATATTAAAATCCATACTGTCATAGCATTAGGTATAACAAATACACTCTTTATGCATTTTATTCTCATTTAAGATAATATACTATTAGAAATTAATACGATATTGTCCTGATCAGGCTAAAATTTAAATACAAGTTAATAGTTAACTTTATTAAATATTAATTAATATGAATAAATTTAATATGAATTGATATATATATAAATACAACTACACCATTATACATAAAAAATATCGAATCAACATCCATTATAAAATGTGTATTAGCAACGCAGTTATAAATCAAATGCCCCATTTATTTTTAATTAACCATTGCGTATTATCCAGATAACGCCACCCTCCTCCGTACTCTAACATCGACCCACCCAACCGTCCTATAATAATTTATTATTATTATTTTACAATTTTTAATTTTTTATAATTTTATTTACGCATGTGTTAATTTGTTTTTTAAGATCATTTAAGTACTAATTATATATTAAAGAATATATGATTTTTTTTTTTTTTTTTGGAAAACCATGATAATTCATTTTGAACTATTTCCTTATTAATAATGGTATCTTATATATATTTTTTAATATATAACCATGGTAGCTAAATGTTTTTAGCAATCTTTTAAATGTTATACGCTTAGATCTCTGCTGCAATTGCGCATAATCTTTGTGTACTATCAATTTGATTTCTACTCTGTAGTTATCTGATACCTCTCTTAGGAAATTCCATTACATTTTGCATTTTATCATTGCAAAGATTCAATAAATGAATTTTACCAATATCGTTATTTATGTTATATGAATTTTCTTGTTGTTATTGTATGATATTGTCCTATATTTATTCAATAGTTTTAATTAAATATTTTGCTATTGCTTTTCATAATTTTTTTTTTCTGTAAAGTTATTCTTTATTTATATATCAATATTGGGTAGCATAAAATAATTTATAATAATAGTTTAAATGTTCATAATGTTTTAGTAATATGTATAATTTATATTACTTTGTTCTGAGAAATCCACTGAGATAATGTTATGACAGTCTTTGCATGGTTATTGTCATTCTTGGTTCTGAATTATAGACGTGGTTATTTATGTCTCTTTTGTACTAAAAAGTCCATTGGTTTCTTGCTATGGTAGTTTTTGCACTGGGGGTTATCATTATTATGGTTATGGATTTATTAAAGGAGGTTTTTGAGTACTGCTTCTCTGATTTGTACATATTGTATATACTTTCATTTATATTTCATACTCAAGACATTTTAATATTATTAAATTAATTATATTAATCGAGTTTACTAAATTTCTTTTATCATTGATTTTTATTTTATTTTACTTATATAATTTTTGCAATTGTTGCATTTTCTATGTAAAAACTTTTTTATAAAATGGCAGTTCTTAGTAAAAATCTCGATCCTGGCAAGATACACTCAGCATCTATGCAGTGTAGTGTCCAGTACAGGAACAATAATATGGTTGTTCCTGGATCGTCATCCAGTTACCATTTATACTCTTCTCCTCGTCTATTATTCTTTCGCAAGTGTTTAGATGCAAGGTGCAAGACTTGTCCATACGCGTCT
Organism: Maratus speciosus; assembly: GCA_963932465.1. Lineage (NCBI taxonomy): Eukaryota > Metazoa > Arthropoda > Arachnida > Araneae > Salticidae > Maratus > Maratus speciosus. The sequence goes on from OZ010792.1 coordinate 75,763,021, forward strand.
CAGTCACAAATTGTCTCAGATCCTAATTTTTCAAATTTTTGTAAAGCCTTTAATATAATTTATTATATAAAATGCAACTTATGTAACTTGAAATATATAGGTGAAACATCAGGTCCAATACATAAACGTATCAATCAACATCGTTCAGACTCTAATAAAAACAAAGCAAAAGATATACAGTCTACAGCTGAAATTCAACATTTTCATAAACATCAATTTAAAAATACGACAATTGAAATCCTACAAATTCTAAAAAATAAATAAGAACGTCTTTATATGGAGTCATCATATACGAAATATTACAACACCATTTATCCATATGGACCTAATAGTGAAATATTTAATAGACCTGTTAAAGTATTTTTATATATAAATAATATTATTGATTATTCTCCAATTTATCCTACTCTAAATCATAATTTAAATCGTAAAACAACACGTAATAAGCGAGGAAAGTGTTCTTTCCAAAAAATCTATCAAAAAATATATCACTTAAAAATATATCACTAAACCAAAAAATATATCACTAAACAAATAAATAATCTTCAAAGTAACTATTTAAAGAATTATAACTGGTTATTAATTCGAAAATACATATTTGCTATTAAAAAGAAACTGATTGTACAACATTTAAATGTATTTCTCAGTAAATCTTTCTCTAAACATTTCTCTGATATATTTTTTTTTTATCTCATTATGACTAGAGTTAATCTTTTAAATATTAATTTACAAAAAAAAAAACAACATAAAATTCAAAACCCGAATACTCAAATGATAATAACTTTTTCAAATCAAATATTTAATAAAATTAATATCAATTCTATAATTAATGATAAAAACTGTTATTTTTCTATTAATAATCTTCACATATCAAAAATCTTTAAATATCCGAATACAATTGGTAGAAAGATTTTTAACTACAATACATTTTCAAAAAATACATCTGCAGCAAGTACTTTTCTGTGTATGCAATGACCCCGCTCTAAAAAAATACATAAACAATGATCATGGACATATAATCACTCGAAATCTTAATATTGTTAATGATTTTAAATTGAAAAAATTAATGGGTTGTGGTACTAAATATAGACTTCCATCTAAATTTAATATAAAATCTATTATAAAACAGTTTACATATGATATAGATATTTCTAAACTATATATATAAAATCCTAATGAAACGAATTTATGAAACGGAAGTATGAAACGGAAGTATGAATCGACTGATTAAACAACTGATTATGTTTCACGGCGATTTCTCCTAAAATATGGAATACTTTGCGATGAAATTAACACCAAAAATCAATATTGATCCGCAGATTTCAAAACTGGTATTAAAATTTTTAAATTCGAATTAGTTTTCGAAATATTTAAATTTTTTCTAATTTTATATACATTTTTCTAATGATGGCAACTCAAATTTTAATCAAACAGATATTTTTTTCAGATTTTAGAAAAGGTTACTATTTTAAACGAATTTGGCGAGAAGTTTGGCCTCCCTTAAATGTATGCTAAGAAATGTATCATGTTACTTTTATTCATAATTCAATTTGTATTTCATTATCATTTTATTTAATACAAACAGAAACATTTAAAATAAATGGCTTTCACTTCTTTATTTTTTTTTCAACGAAATGAAAAGAAAAATATTAGGCACAGATGTGATATACGCACCGGGGTACCTAATTGGCACCAAAATGGCATTATTTTGGTAACCCGGCATGGTAACCCGGCTATTGTTGTTTATTTAATAATAAATGTTTATTTACTTTATTTTCTTTTTTTAAATTACATAAATTGTTTTGTTCTATAGTTAATTTTTTTTTGGTTATTTTCCTTTAAAAATAAAAAATAATAGAAAATAATTAAAAAATACGGTACTACTTAGTTATTCCATGGACCCATTTCGCCAAATTATATAAATCGCCAAACCACTCGCCAAATTATACAAATTCACATAATTTTTATTTTCAATAACGAAAGAACAAACAAAATAGAATAACATTAATAAATATACAAATAAAACGTCGAAATAAAAATCATTTGATGACGTAAAGACGTGTAACTTGCTTAAAATCAAGTGAATGTGACATTTACGATCAACCATTATTGGCATTTAATCTTATAGTTTGGTGATAGATTTTTGGTCGACGGGATAACTAAGTAGTTCAAAAATACATATGTAACTGGTATTCGAAAACGAGGATTTCGCCAAATTTTCGTAAACAAATCACGCCAAACCGGGTGCGTATATGGCATCTGGCCAAATATTAAATGATGTAGCAAACGATGACATTTAATTTCAACTTCAAAGCAATGTTTTAATTTACCACTCGAAAAATACTAACTGGCGAGTTGAAAAATAGTTATTGGCGATATTTGCACCCGGCTAGCGTAACAGTACCAAGAATTCTTTGCGACAATGGTTTTATGTAGTATTATTCGAAAAAAAAGAGTGATTTTTTTAAAAATCGAAATGGAAAACTTTCGGCACAGATGCCACATACGGTCCCATATTGGCGCTACTTCTTTCTGACGCCAATGTCATATGCGCAACGGGTGCTTAACTGACGCTATAGTATCGTAATTTTGCTTGATTTGATAAGCCGGATGTTGTTGTTTATGCTGTTGATGCTTCCCCAAAATTAGCATCGGAAACAAATCGCGCCAATATGAGGCAGTATATGATATCTGGGCCAAACTTTCATATGAAAAGCGAAGGGATCAGAGTGTATTTATTTATGGCAGTTACATGACTTGGAGTATTATAATATAGATGAAATGATGGCGATAGAATAATATTTGGCGACTTATCACCTGTACCTGGCTAACATTAAAGTACAAAAATGGCACCAGGAATATAAAAATCGAAGTGGTTCGCCCGGAACTGTTGATGATAGTCACATGACTTAGGCTATTGTTATAGAAATTGTTTTAAAATACCGGGAGACAAAGACTCTGTACACTTAATTCCTTTTATTTTTAGCTTCTTTTCAAACGTTTAACTGATCCTCTTTAATCAAACACGAAAACAACTATTGGATGTCTTAACAGCAACTGATTCGGCCTTAAATTTTTGAAATCAAAGGAAATTGAAGGGAAACCCCTTTACAGGAAGATCTGCACAGCTTTTTTCAGTATAATTCAATCTTCTATAATATTTTTTAAACCGATCAGATTAGCGTGTTTTTAGATTCTGCGGTGTCTGAACGGGGGTTGGCGAACGTAGCTTGCAGTGGGCTGAGCCTCCTAGTTTATATATAAAATTTCAATCTCTTACAATAAACCTATTGAATATCTTAATCAATGGAAAATACTAGCTATTGAAAAATGAAATATGGCTTTAAAATATAATATTTCCGATTTAGTTACTATTAACACAAAGCATTTTTTTCAACAAATTACTAAATTACAAAAAAAAAAAAAAAAACTACGTTATTACATATGTAGACAAATCTCCTAATAATTATGCAATCATATGTAAATCTTATTATCACCAACTTCTTACATCCTGTAATTCTTCTATTAAATCTTTTCAAAAAACTAATGAAAATGTAATAGTAAATAATCGTAAAATTCAAAGTTATTATAAACTATTAAATATTTTCTCTACGAACTTTAATTATCCTTATTTAGTTCTTATTCCCAAATTTCATGAGAAACCAATTAAATTTAGGACTGTAACTATTGGATGCAATACATATAATAATATAGCCAATAAACTTCCATTAAAAATTCTTAATCAAATATACATACTGACAACAACCACTGATAATACACATTGTATAAGAAATAGCTATCAACTGGTCAATATTATGGAAAATCTTAAATGTGTAAATAATATAACGACATATGATTTCAAACATCTTTTTAATAATATAGATGTATTAGATCTACATAATATTATAAATACATTATTTAAAAAGTATCATCATAAACTGGATTTACCATTTAATATAGATATAACTTATTTTAAATCTTTAACAAATTTCATTATCTATAATAATTATATTTTGCAAGATAACATATTATATTTACAGCACGTCTGTATACCACAAGGAGGTTGTAATCCAGTTTATTATCAGACTTATATCCCTATGAACGTACTTTTACTAATAATAATCTACATTTATATAGTTATATTGATGACATAATTTTAATTGCCACTGATCAAACTAATATTTCTCAATTTCCAGTTGAATATCCAACTAATTTAGAATTAACGGAAAACCTCCTATCTGACAATACAATTAACTTCTTAGATCTTAAAATTACAAAAAAAAAAAAAAAAAAAAAAAAAAAAAAAACAATAACTGATCTATATGATAAACGTAAAGAATTTAAATTCAAAGTTAATACGTTTACTAATTTTAAATCTTGTCTTCATAATTCTGTATATCGTAATATAATCCTTAATCATTTGTGTAGAATAAAATGTTTATGTTCTTCTCATCTAATTAACAATAATATTAAAAAGCTAATTTATGATGCATTAAATCAGGGTTTTCCAAAATAACGTCATATATTCTTTAATATATAATTAGTACGTAAATGATCTTAAAAAACAAATTAACACATGCGTAAATAAAATTACAAAAAATGTATAAAATAAGAAAATAATTATAAAAAATTAAAAATTGTAAAATAATAATAACAAATTATTATAGGACGGTTGGGTGGGTCGATGTTAGAGTACGGAGGAGGGTGGCGTTGTTTGGATAATACGCAATGGTTAATTTATTGAAAAAAGGGTGGGGGCATTTGATTTATAACTACGTTGCTAATACACATTTTATAATGGATGTTGATTCGATGCTTTTATATGTATTATGGTGTAGTCATATTTATTTATATATCAATTCATATTAAATTTATTCATATTCATTAATATTTAATAAAGTTAACGATTAACTTGTATTTAATTTTTAGTCTACTTAGGACAATATCATATTAATTTCTAATAGTATACCATCTTAAATTAGAATAAAATGCATAATAAGTTTATTTGATATAAATAATGCTATGACAGTATGTATTATAATTTGGTTATTTGTTTTTTATTTTTCCTCTATCCTTTTTAAACTTGTTTTATTTTGAACTTAATTGGCGTTCAATTTTTATTTATCGGTTTTCTGTGCATGGTAGTCCCAAATTCCTATTCTTTAGATTTTTATGTCTAATATGAAGAGAAACCACACACTTTATTTCTGGAAATTTTGGCATTTAGGAACTGAAGATACTAAGTTCTACAAATATCCATTTTTCTTTTCCTGTTCATTTTATTAATTTATTTATTTTTAATTTTTTTTTATGTTTGATGGTAATTTGTAATGTTTTGTAATGGTCATATTTATATATATTTATTATATATAATTTATTTTATATGTTTTAGCATATTACTATATTATATTATCAATGTTATAAAATTATTTAAATTCTCCGAATAGATTAATTGGGTTTGGTAGCAGAATATATTGTATGCATTATATCTTATACTATAATGCGAGCAAAAATTGGGTGTGTATGTATGTGTGTGTGTGTATGTAAATTTTATCTTAAACGCGGCTCTAACGATTTTGACGAAATTTTGTAGTTTACCATATTCGGGCACGATAAGACCATTGGGCTAGGTCACGTATTCGAGAAAATTTGATTAGTGGGTCATTTTGGGTCATAATATGTCAAGGTCAAGCTAATTATATCTAAAAAAAGACTCAATCGATTTTGAGTAAATTTTATAGCCAACCGTTTTTCGGCACGAGAAAATTATTGGGCTAGGTCACATGTTCGAGAAATTTCGATTAGTGGGTCATTTTTGGGGCACTATGGGTCAAGCCAATTTTATCTAAAAAACGGCTCTAACAATTTTGACTGAATTTTGTATTTTGTCGTTTTCGATTACGAGAAGACCAATGGGATAAGTCACATATTAGAGAAAATTCGATTAGTGGGTCATTTTTGGGTCACTGTGGGTCAAGCAAAATTTATCTGGAAAACCGCTCTAACGATTTTGACGAAATTTTGTATTTTATCGTTTTCAGGCACGAAAATACCATTGGGCTTGGTCACATGTTCAAGAAAAGTTGATTAGTGAGTCAATTATGGGTCACTGTGGGAAAAGCTATTTCTATCTAAAAAAAAGACTCAAACAATTTTGTCAAAATTTTGTATTACACAGTTTCTGGGCATGAGAAGACCATTGGGCTAAGTCACATGTTCGAGAAAATTCGATTAGTGGGTAATTTTGTGTCATAATGGGTCAAGGTCAAGCTAAATATATCTAAAAAACAGCTCAATCGATTTTGAATGCATTTTATATCCAAACGTTTTTCAGCACGGGGAAACTATTAGGCTAGATCACATGTTCGAGAAATTTCGATTAGTGGGTCATTTTTGGGTCACTATGGGTCAAGCCAATTATATCTAAAAACGGCTCTAACGATTTTGACAAAATTATGTAATATACCGTTTCCGGGAATGAGATGACCATTGGGCTAAGTCACAAGTTCGAGAAAAATCGATTAGTGGGTCGGTCAATTTTGGGTCACTGTGGGAAAAGCTATTTGTATCTAAAAAATGACTCAAACAATTTTGTCAAAATTTTGTATTACACAGTTTCTGGGCTTTAGAAGACCATTGGGCTAAGTCACATGTTCGAGAAAATTCGATTAGTGGGTAATTTTGGGTCATAATGGGTCAAGGTCAAGCTAAATATATCTAAAAATCAGCTCAATCGATTTTGACTACATTTTATATCCAAACGTTTTTCGGCACGAGGAAACTATTAGGCTAGATCACATGTTCGAGAAATTTTGATTAGTGGGTCATTTTTGGGTCACTATGGGTCAAGCCAATTATATCTAAAAAACGGCTCTAACGATTTTGACAAAATTCTGTAATATACCGTTTCCGGGAATGAGATGACCATTGGGCTAAGTCACAAGTTCGAGAAAACTCGATTAGTGGGTCATTTTTGTGCCACTGTGGGTCAAGCAAAGTTTATCTAGAAAACGGCTCTAACCATTTTGACGAAATCTTGTATTTTACCATTTTCGAGCACGAGAATACCATTGGGCTAGGTCACGTGTTCGAGAACATTCGATTAGTGGGTCATTTTGGGGTCAATATGGGTCAAGCCAATTTTATCTAAAAAACGGCTCTAACGATTTTGACTAAATTTTATATCCAACCGTTTTTTTTGCTCGAAAAAACTATTGCGCTAGGTCACATGTTCGAGAAATTTCGATTAGTTGGTCATTTTTGGGTCACTATGAGTCAAGACTATTTTATCTAAAAAACGGCTCTAACGATTTTGACTAAATTTTGTATTTTATCGTTTTCGATTACGAGAAGACTAATGGGATAAGTCACATAATGGAGAAAATTCGATTAGTGGGTTTATTTTTGGGTCACTGTGGGTCAAGCAAAGTTTATGTAGAAAACGGGTCTAATGATTTTGACAAAATTTTGTATTCTATCGTTTTCGGGCACGAGAATACCGTTGGGCTTGATCGCATGTTCAAGAAAATTCGATTACTGGGTCATTTTGGGTCACAATTCGTCAGGGTCAAGCTAATTGAATCCAAAAAAATGCCTAAAATATTTCGACAAAATTTTGTAATATATCGTTTCCGGGCATGAGATGACCATTGGGCTAAGTCACATGTACGAGGAAAATCGATTAGTGGGTCATCTTGGGTCAAATTTGTCAAGGTCAAGCTAATTATATCTAAAAAACGGCTCAATCGATTTTGATTAAATTTTATATCCATCCGATTTTCGGCACGAGAAAACTATTGGGTTAGGTCACATGATCGAGAAATTTCGATTAGTGGGTCATTTTTAGGTCCCTATGGCTTAGCCAATTTTATCTAAAAAACGGCTCTAACAATTTTGACTAAATTTTGTATTCTGTCGTTTTGGATTACGAGAAAACCAATGGGCTAAGTCCCATATTAGAGAAAATTCGATTAGTGGGTCATTTTTGGGTCACTGTGGATCGAGCAAATTTTATCTAGAAAACGGCTCTAACGCTTATGACGATATTTTGTATTTTATCGTTTTCGGGCGCGAGAATACCATTGGGCTTGGTCTCATGTTCAAGAAAATTTGATTAGTGAGTCATTTTGGGTCAGAATGGATCAGAGTCAAGCTAACTGAATCTAAAAAAAGGCCCAACACATTTTGACAAAATTCTGTAATATACCGTTTCCGGGAATGAGATGACCATTGGACTAAGTCACACGTTCGAGGAAAATCAATTAGTGGGTCAATTTTGGGTCACTGTGGGCCAAGCTATTTGTATCTAAAAAAAACGACTTAAACGATTTTGTCAAAATTTTGTATTATACAGTTTCTGGGCATGAGAAGACCATTGGGCTAAGTCACATGTTCGAGAAAATTAAATTATTGGGTCATTTTTGGGTCACTGTGGGTCAAGCTAAGTGTATCTAAAATTACGACTCAAGACATTATGGCAAAATTTTGTATTATATCGTTTCTGAGCATCAGAATACCATTGTGCTAAGTCACATGTTCGGGAAAATTCGATTAGTGGGTCATTTTTGGGTCACTGTGGGCCAAGCTAATTGTATCTTTAAAAAAGGCTTAAACGATTCTAACAAAATTTTCTATTATACTGTTTCCGGGCACGAGAAGATCATTGGGTTAGGTCACATGTTCGAGAAAATTCGATTATTGGGTCATTTTTGGTTCACTGTGAGTCAAGTTAATTTTATCTAGAAAACAGCTTTAATGATTTTGATTAAATTTTGTTTTCTATATTTTCGGGTTCGAAAAGACCATTGGTCTGGGTCGCATGCTGAAGAAAATTCGACTAACCAGTCATTTTGTGTCACTATGGGTCAAGATTTAGCTATTTTTATATAAAAATGGCTCAAACGATTTTGACAAAATTTCTTATTACACTGTTTTCTACCACGAGAAGACCATTGGGATAGGTCAGATGTTCGTTAAATTTAGATTAGTAGGTCCTTTTTGAGTTACTGTGGGTCAAGCTAATTTTATCTATAAAATGACTTTAGCGGTTTTGACAAAATTTGCTATTCTATCGTTTTCGGGTTCGAGAAGAGCATTGGTTAGTTTAAATGTTCGAAAAATGTCGGTTAGTAGGTTCCTATGGCTTAGGATTATGCCAATTTTATCAGAACTGTAAGAATTATACAGTGAGAATGAAATATCGAAATGAACACAAGGCTAATTTTGACCGAGCTTAGCTCGGTCATGCCCGCTAGTGCTATTTATATTCTAATAACTTGATATTACATCTGTTATAGTTAAATTTTATTATAAATATGTTTATTTATGTCTTTGTGATACATAGTATCTACTTATAATAAAATCTGAGTGCAGGAAACTGTCGGAACGATGCCGGTGAGAACCACCCTGGTCTGCGAATCGACCGTAGCTAAACGCCATGTTAGGCTTAATGAAAAACCTATCGTAACATATGACAGCTAAATGATAATTTTTCCTACTTGAAATCATGTCTCTTAAGCATATTTTCACGTAAAACATGTGTGTCATATCCATTTATAATGTATTAAGTTCTAAATTAAAATTAAGCTATTATAAACATAGAAATCAGATATAAACAAATGATACTGTTGCCATTCAGATTCAAATTCCAGCAAATCTACAAACAAATGAATGACTCTTTGAACGCTTCATTAAAAACAATGCAGGTAACGCTGGCTGGTCTTAAAATATTTGAAAAGTATATTAAAACCTTTTAATATTTTAACTTTGTTTAAAACCTTCAAAAACTATCCGATTAAGTTCTAAATTTAAGGGTCAAACTAACAACAACAAGTTCTAAATTAAAAATAACGGATAACTATAGCCATCTGGTGTAGAAAAGATATAGCTTTCGCTCTAAGAAGGTCCATGCAAGCACATTGCAATACATGTATTTTTATTTTATTCAGAATGATCATTCTTTTGCACAATTTCAGATTTCCTGTAACATTTGTTTTCTGTCATGACAAAGTAAAAATTATCCGAATTTGAATATCTAAAATTTTCGAATGCATTTACAATAAAGAATTATTTTAATGGCACTTTAACATTATTTAAAAGGAAATTAAAGGGACAATTTTTTTCTGTACTGAAGGCTGCGAGCAGCGCCTCTGTAGGGCGTTTTAATTCCCAATGAATTAGTAGCTTATGTTTCTTGCAATAATTCTTTTGACGTCAACTTTCTGTTGTAATCGTATTTTTTTTTTTTTTTTTTTTTTTTTTTTTTTTACAATGCATTTCATCAGATTTGAAGACATTGCAAATAAAATAAATATTTCTTACCGATATAACATATTTTAATTATCTTCCAGATAAAATTTTGAATTTAGCATAGTTTGTAGCAAAAAGAAAAAGTCACGCTAAACAACAAATTTTTAATGTAGAGGGAACCTAAACAAGCATTTTCATCATAGAATGTGTAGCTGGAAATGATGCGTTTAAGAGCTCGTGACTAAATTGTAGTTTACATAATTTCTTTGTTCTAATCATAGAAAATCAAAGGATAATACTTTTTGAGTAACAAAATGCATGAGGCATCTTTTTTTTTTTTTTTTTTAAGTCGAGAAAAATATTTTTTAAACTTTTGTTTTGAAGATTTATCATTCACTTTCCGTCATTTTTGGCGGGGATTATATACTAGTCTTAAGAATAATAATTGTGGTTAATCTAATAACATTTATATTTATTTAATATTTTTGTGTATAATGATATATATTATGGTATTATTTATATATTAGGATATGTTGGGTAAAGCAGATGGTAAAATGTGAATGCATTAGCTTCAATAAGGTTACTATGCTGCCTTTATTTATATACATGGAAAAAATAATTACTAGGGTTATAATATACATTTTCATTGCAACTAAATATAATTATATAATTGGACAGTAAAATAAATAATAATAATTATAAAATTGGCTAAAGATTGTTAAAAATAATACGGCAATGACAGGAAAGGATTAGAATGGAGGTAGGAAAGGCAGAAAAAGGATTGTTTTATTGATTCAATTAATGAAATTTTTGATTGTCTTTTATCTATTTCTTATTCTCTTTTAAATATTTCAAATTGTTGAAGAAAACGAAGCTTATGTATTTAGATCACAATACTTTCAAATTTAAATAATAGATGGTAGAACGAAAATTTAATTTATAAAATGTCTATGACTTTTATCAGAGTAATATTCTTTAATTTAAATAATAGATGGCAGCACCAAAAATTAATTTATATAATGTCTATGTGTCGGGCTAGCTCAGATTCAAATCACACAGAAATTTCACATAATTTCAAAATAACAATTTCTTGGGGTAGCTTTTTAAATATTTTTTTATTTCTTCTTGGTAAGACGGCACATAACAAATAAAACATCACACGTACGCATATACACAAAATAATAACTGGCGCGAATAACTTTCTACATGTTTCCACAACTCAAAACAGAACAGAACTACAACGAACTCACAGCATATCCTTATTCGGCAGAGCTCACACTAGAACTCCTATCACACAAGCCGGTCACGTGACTGCCGGTAAAGTCTATTTTTGAAACGGATGACGCGCATTACATCGGGGCCGTCGCGAAACAACTTTCTTCTCTTAAGGTGCGTTTTCACTGGTCGTTCTAACGACCTAAAAAACCCTAGTGATCCAGAACCTTAACCTAAGAGCGTTTTCACTGGTTTCAGATAAAAGCCTTACGCCAACCAATCAAAGGCAAGTTTTTACTGCGCAAGCGTCTACTTTACGGCTTTACTGTCTGCAGATCGATCAGATGTCATGTCAATTGTAAACAAATAATTGTTTGTTGCTGTTGTCATTGTTAGTAGAAAATATTTTGTATAGAAATTAATCGAAAAATTTGACTGTTTTCTCCACTAAAGGGCTTTAAAAGCACCCACAAATCATTGTTTAACCAAACTTCAAATTATAGTAATGGAGTTATATTCCTAAATTAAATAAAAACACTAAGTCACTATGATTTATGCATTTAAAAGCACATTGAATAAATTATTTTTCACACAACTACGTGTATGTGTAATAGAGATCGACACAAATTTAATGTTGCTTTTTGAATTCCCTTTTAAAAAAATTAAGTGAAATTTGTTAAATAAATCACAAATTAAATAAAACGTTAAGACAATGTAAAAATTTGAATGTTCAGACCCGCTTGGGAGATATACTTACACTATGAAGGGATGTACTCACTGTTATTTGTGAATCGTTTTTCATAAATCACAAGAAAAGTTAACATTTAAGAATGTTTATTTTTACTTTATTATTTTTTTTAAATATGGATTTTTTTCTGTTTTAGTTTTTTACAAAAGTTCAACCATTTAAAATTTTATTATAATTTTTAAAGAATGGAAAATTTAGAGGATTAAAAATTCCTAACAATGTTTATCTCTGTAACAAAAGAAAAAGAAGAAAAGAATAGGAATTCAAGGGAAAAAAATATCTGTGAAAAAACTTCTTTAAAGCTTAAATAAAATAGTATAAAATAAAACCTTTTTTATGTAAGAGTGAAAAATAATCTATTTTAGAAATTAGTGGTGGGACTCGGGACCCATGAGCACACCCAACTCTATGCCTATGTGAGACTAGCATTTAGATACACTGGCAGATTCTCTTACCATATCACAACAATATAAAATTATCCAATATAGTTACATCTACTTTTTGTGACCCCCCCCCCCCCTCCCCAAAGAAAAAAAAATTCACAGTAAAATGCAAAATAAATGTACTTAAAATTGTAAGTTTTACTTTATGATTTCACATCAGGGATGTAAGTCTTCGATAGAAGTTTTTTCTTTTTTGGGGGGTGGGAGGGTAAACCCTCTTTTGTTATTGAATTGAGAAAAATAAATTTTTATAAAGAAAAATTGAATTCGGTTGTTTAACAAGGAGAGGGCCAACCTTGTTCATCACAGATTTTGATTATTTTAATATATGCTGTAGGGTAGAGATCCCTTAGTGTCAGGTTCAATGGATTTTACACAACGCTCCTTAGTTCTTGAAAAACCGGGGGGTCTAATAATAGTAAACAACTTAAATACTGCTAAGCTCTCGTATCTTGGCAGACGGCTTTGGAAGAATCTATTTCTGACCGGGAGTTTCAGGGTCAAAGGTTGCCACGTACAAGTGCGTAATTGGCGAGCGGTCAGTTCGCCAATTCCCGGAAATAGGGGTTTGCATATGCAGTACTAGTTTAGTACAGGTTTACTCTTATCTGTTATCTCTGAGTTTAGTATTTCAGGTCGAAGCGCATGCTTGCATTTGAAGCTGATCTCTCCTCTTTCTTTTTAGATTATTATTATTATTATTATTATTATTATTATTATTATTATTATCGATTTTCGTCTTGGCAAAATGGAAGAGAAAAAGAAAATTATTCATTACAATGAGCAAAATGTTATTTTGAAAGTTTTGAAATTTTTTGAGGAGGAAGCAAAGTTGGAAAATCCAAAGATTCCTATTAAACAGGCTCAGAAGAGAGCGGCTGCTGCAACTGGGGTGTCATTGCGAACAATTGCACGAATTAAGAAAGAGGCTATGCTTTCTCCCATTCTACAATCCCCTGGTAAACGAAGGAGACCTCAAAAAAATCGTAATGTATCATTAAATATAGATGATTTTGATCTTTGTGTTATTCGACAAACGGTAAATGAGTTTTATAAAAATAATAGGATGCCTTATCTGGATGCTCTATTGCTCGCTATAAGAGAAAAAATAAAATTTCCTTGGAAAAGAGAAGCCTTGCGAAGAATACTGCATAAAATCGGATTTCGGTGGAAACGTTGTCAAGACAAAAGAAAAATAAGTATGGAAAGGCAAGATATTGTACACTGGAGAATTAAATATTTACGTGAAATAAGGCAACATAGGTATAATAAGAGGCCGATTATATATATAGACGAAACATGGATTGATAGTAACATGAGTTTTGGAAAATGCTGGCAGCTTGGAAAAACTGGAGCATATATTAAAAAAAATGCAGGAAGCCGGTTAATCGTAGTACATGCCGGTAACGAAGATGATTTTATACCAGGCGCAAGCTTGGTATTCAAATCTGGAACCGTTTCAGGCGATTACCACGGGCAAATGAATTTTGATAATTTTTCAAAGTGGTTGAAGGAAAAATTGCTCCCGAACATCCCAGCTAATAGTGTCATTTGTATGGACAATGCTCCTTACCATACAAAAATTCTGAACAAAACACCATCAAAATATGCCACAAAAAAGGAACTATCTTTATGGTTAACAGAAAACTAAATTCCACACACTATTGCAATGAGAAAAGTAGACCTATATGATTTGGTAGTCGCAAATGCACCCCCCACAAAAAGGTACTGTGTCGATGAATTTTTAAAAGAGAGAGGACACGATGTATTGAGAATACCACCATATCATTGCGATTTAAATGCCATTGAATTTGCATGGGCTGATACAAAACGCTACATCAAAAACAGAAATGTAAATTCAGAACTTAATTTAACTGAAATGAAAAAATTAACTTTCGAAGCTTTTTCGAGCATAACGAAGAATGAATGGCCGAAATATTGTCAGCGAGTAATTAACATAGAAAATGAATATTGGAAAACAGACAATATAGTAGAGCAAAAGATAGAAAATATCAGTTTTGTTGTAGGAGGTGAAAATGACTCTGATACTTCAACCGAAACTGGCGAATCCGACATAAATTATGACACTGATTCTACCATAAGTGACACTGAAATGTCGTAAGAAAAGTTTTTATACAAGTTTTAGAAAGATAAATCTCTTTCTGAACTAAAAAAAAAAAAAAAAAAACAGTCCTTTTCAGGTCTAAAAAAGCCCTTTCGGGGGCTAAGCCCTATTCAGGGCGAAAATTAAAAGAAAGAAAAACCACAAAACACATTTATTTATTTTAGATCAGAGTCCTGCGCGGGTCGGTTTCTACCCGACTCGAACCCGCAGATTCCATTTTAAGTCAATCCGCAACCCGATCCGAACCCGCAAAAATAATTTTCGGCAACCCGCAACCCGACCCGAACCAGCAAAAATAATTTCAGGCAACTCGACCCGAACCCGCAATACTTCAACCCGCAACCCGACCCGAACCCGCAATGTAAGCAAATCATGTTTTAATACTATTATGTAAAATAATCTACAATCGTATCTTTAAGGACAGTTTTTTTAACGGTCGGGCTGATAAACAAAATAAACGAGCCGGACCGGAAAAAAAATTGAATGGCGTTGCTAGGCCGGGCCGATAACTATAATTAAGTGGGTCTACCGGCCCAATATAAATATTTAGACGAAGCCGATAAAATTATATACGGACCGTGCCAAGCTAGGACCAAACTTTTAAGTTTTACACGGGACTGAACGGAACGGGGCGGGCCGTTCCCGGGCATGGAAATTCCGGCCCGTGTACACCTCTAATTCTCTAATACCATTTTTATGTTTTACATAGAAGAATGAACAAACTATATTCTTTAATATTCAACTTCTAAATGGTACAAAACTAAAACTTTAATCTTTAAATATGCTTTAAAATTAGTTGCTGTTTCAAAAGTTCCACTTATAACGATACACCTTGTTTTACAGAATTGACCATCTGTCTTTAGTTTATCAGCCGTTATTAGTTTGAAAATTTTCCCCGTCTAACATAGTGCATCGCGTATCACCACAATTTAATTATTAACTTGATATATTAGGCAGGAAGGACCATTTAGCGTTTTGTTGCATATTGTATTTTTAAAATACGGTAAAAATATAATGCGGTTTGTTATTTCGAAGACTCGTGAAAGGATGAGATGACTAAAGATAAAACAGACAGGCACACATTTTACTTTTTTGAAACTTTGATCTGGGGTTTTAACTTAACTGCTGTTAAACTTTGATTTAGGCTTTAAACGGGAAAAAATATTTTCAACATTCTTTTAAAAAAGCGGGTCAACCCGAACCCGACCCGCAAGAGTAAAAGAGCCAACCCGAACCCGAAACAGTAAAAGCCAACCCGACCCGAAACCGACCCTCACCAAAAAAATTTAAAGTCAACCCGACCTGACCCGACCCGAAACGGGAAAATATAGCCCCGACACGACCCGAACCGCGGGTCGGGTCGGGTTCGGGTAAAAGACGGTAACCTGACCGATGCAGGACTCTATTTTAGATCTTCTCCCTTCTCTTTTATTTATTCTGAAAATTTCTTCATAATATTGTAGTAAAATATTTCTTATCTATGAGCATCAATTCTTTCACTTGCTTTGAAATCGTCATTAAGAGACTTCATTAAGAATATGGCTATTGGCTATGTGCTTTTACAATTCATTCCGATCACTAGTATCATCTTTTTTATTGTCAGAATCATTGCTTCAGTTTTCAAATACCATAATTATTAATAAAAGTATTGCTGTTAGGAACGACCACAGCTAAACGATACATTTATATTTTTTTACAAAATACATTTCTGCTCATGATTGTCACTATGTAGGCTAACGCGCCAATTATGGATGCCATTCTCCCTTGTACGTTACAACCTTTTACCGATTATCCAGAATAGAATCGCCCGAGTCTCCCCACTTGAAATGCCAAGATATCGGAGTGCCACAGTACTTACTTTGCAACAGGAACAAAAGGTTGGTCGTAGCTCAGTTGGTATGGTGTTTGCCGGCTGATCCGCGGGCCCGGGTTCAATGCCTGAATGCGCTTCATTTGTTTTTCTCATTTTTTGTTTTATAAATATACTTGTAAGTATAATTAAAAATCTCATTGTCAATTAAAATTTATAATATTGTATATCAATTATATTTTTAACCTATTTAATATTTTACTTTTAATTAAATAGTTGTATAAAACATCATAAAACTGTTAATTTTTTTAATCAATTCGTGATTTTAAAGAAACATCATTTACGCATTGCTTTAACAAAGGAAGTCAATGCGATAATACTATTATTCTGTTTTTAAAGTAACAAGCATAATTATATTAAAAATTAGCATCAGAATTAAATTACAACCGATTTTTTGCATATTAAAAATTTTTTAATTTATAATATGCAGGGTTCGTTGATATATATCAATGGATATATATCATGATATATATCTTGATATATATCCGATATTTATTTTTAAAATATCAAGATTTTTGATATTTTCAAATTCTTGATATTTATTTTCAAATATCAAGATGTTTGATATTTTTATATTTGATATTTATTTTCAAAATATCACCATTGTAGGTAATTTTGATATTTTCTACAGTCAAAGCAAATGTAAATGAAATTTCCACCTGTTATTGACTGTGTCATTCTGTAGATAATGAACTTTTGCCTCTGGCAGTGACTTTTTTAGGAAAAGAAGAAAACAAATCTTTTCCAAGCTTTATATTTGAAACTCTCATTTTTAAATGTAGAACTAATAATTATGTGAGACAGTTAATTCAGAATAGCCATTGAAAGATAAAATGTAATTTAGATAATCATTTATATACAACCCGGGTTCGGTGATATGTATCAATGGATATCTATCCAGTATTTATTTTCAAATTATCAAATGTTTTCATATAGATGATATTTATTTTCAATATATCAATATGTTTCGTATTTTCTGCATTCGTATTTTCTGCGCAAGATATTTTTGATATTTTCAGTTGTACTTCGTAATATTTCAGTGTAAATGAAATAAATTTTCAACTGTTTTTGAGTGTGTGAATCTGTAGATAAAGGACTTTTGTCTCTTCTAGATGTGACTTATTTAGTCAAAAAAGAAAACAAGTATGTTTTTCAAGCTTTATATTTGAAACTTTTATATTTAAATGTTAAACTAATAATTATGTGGGACATAATTCAGAACAACTATTGAAAGATAAACTGACAAATTTAAATAACCAATTATATACAACTTCATTAGAAAAGAATCTTTTCTCAAGCTTTGGTTCAGTTGAGTTTATACTATACAACATATTATAAGGCATTTTATACTTACATTTATGTTAAGATTTTTCAATTAAAAAATTTTTTTGTATTTACAATTTTGTTTTAAAAAGTCTGATTTTTTTTTTTTAATACTTGATCTTGATACTGAATGCTATCGTTAGTTTTTCTTTATAAGTGTATACAGCAAATTGTTATTGTTTTTGATTTTTTCATCTTCAATTTTGTTCTAAGTGGAAAAAAAAAGAAAGAAAAAAAGAAGAAAAAGAAAAATGCATTTTTAGAATATTGTTTGATTAAGTTTTCATGTTAAGTGCAATATATTTTAGTTTCTAATCTATATTATGCTCAAAAACATTCATTATTATCAGTAAGTTGGCTGCTTTGAAAATATCGGATATATATCGAAAATATCGGATATATATCAAAATATCGGATATTTTCGAAAATATCGGATATTTTCGAAAATATCATGATATTTACGAACCCTGATAATACGTATGCTTGCGCTTTCAATTATTTTACTTTCACCTTTATCTTCTTTCTGCTTTTATTTTTATTTTATTTGAATATTCTTTTATTTTATCATAACTAGATGGCACAACAACAGATTTTGTCACGATTTCGGAATTTTTATCATTCAATAATAGATCCAATTTCATTTTAAACCTCCTTAAATGATGAGAAATAATAGTTTAAAAATAAAAAAAATGATACATTTAAGTTTGTTAACATTATAATTAATGTATGATATTAAAATTTGTAATTGAAATTATTAAATTATAATTACAAGTATATTTATAAAACAAAAAAATGAGAAAAACAAATGTAGCGCATTTGGGTACCGAACCCGGGCCCGTAGATCAGCCTTCGAACGCCATACCAACTGAGCTACGACCAACCTGCCATTGCGGTTGCAAAGTAAGTATTTAAGTTGTGTACTATTATTAGACCCCCCGGTTTCTCAAGAACTAAGGAGCGTTGGATAAAATCCGTTGAACCTGACACTAAGGGGTCTCTACCCTACAACATATATTAAAATAATCAAAATCTGTGATGAACAAGGTTGGCCCTCTCCTTGTAAATTCAAAGTAAACATTTAATAATCCTTTTTTTAAATGTCCTCCTGCTATATTATTCTCGTGAGCTTCTTTTGTTTGCAGATTACACATTTTAAATTCCAACTATTTTTTCTTATTCTGTGAAGTCGCTTTTATGGAAAATAATTTTGTGAGGGGGCTTCTTTTATGAAGAAGAATAAAGGGGTATAAATCTTTGACATACACATGACTAACATAACGTTAAACACAAACTAACATAAAAGCTTGCAATTATTTTTCCCTTCAGCAATAATACTTTTTAGTTTTCACTTGTGTAAATTAGAAACAATGTATTAAAGTTAAAATAACATATTTTGGTTCGTTGTATTATTTCTCATTATTATTATTTTATTCCTTTTTTTAATGAAATAAGTGAAAGGCACATATTTTAAATGTATGTAATATATGTATTTTAAATGAAAAATTTGTATTTCAAATAAAATGAATGAGAGGTTTATATTTTAAAAGAAATGTTTTATAATGCCGCATCCTTATTATAACTAATTACTCTTAACTAAGGAAGAATACATAACTATAAGATTACTTATAGTTTATTATACACTATTTACAAAAGCCGCTCAAGAGCGGCTATCAGAACAAGTCACATTTTACAACTGCATGGAATATTCTGGTAACATGCGATACCTTACAATTCCAGACTGTCCGTGTATGGTGCTGCCATCTATTAATGCAGATCGCTACTATTATTGAGATATGACATCCCTCCCCTCATAGTTCAAACGAACTACAGGCAATCTTGTTCTATGACTTCTTCGAACTGGAGCACTTTTCCGACAGTCCTCGTCATTGTTTTTTGTCAAATTGTCTTTTACAGTTTTATCTGTCGTAACATCATTTTTATTACTTACAACTGTACCTGCCACAATATCACGCGAAGGCTAAGATTGGCTTGGTTCTACAGTATCATCATTATTAAGCTGTTCTTTTATTTTTCCATTAATTCCAGAAAAACGGTTTTGGTTAACCCTTTCATACCTATCATAATTACTGTAATTTTTACCACTATGTCCCATATTTACAACTTTGTCTGACATTAGTTTATCATTTCGATTTATCTCTACAATTCTGTCTGGTATTTCATCACTTATCTCTTTATTTCGTCTGAACTGATCAACGTGACGTTTGCACATTACTCCATCACATCTATTTACTAAAACCCATCTACTCCCCAATAATTTCATAATTTTTCCTTTTACCCATTTCTCCCCTTTTCCAAAATTTTTTAAAAAAACTAAATCTTGAAGCTTATATTTGTACAGGGGTTGCTGTATTTTAGGTTTTGATGGTAATACCAAGTGAAGGGCTGTTCGAACATAATATTTAATGGTTTATCTCAGGGCCGAAACTAGAGGGGGCATGTGCCCTGGGTGACAGAACAGAAAACGAAGGGGGTACCAACTGAATTTTGGTTTTTGATTTCTAAAGAACCTACATTAGTCACGTGAAGAGACTTGCAAGCTAATGTTAAATATGGGAGCATTCTTTTAAAATTTCTTGCTTGCATTTTAATATTTTTAAATGATTTTTTTTTCTTTAGGTAGCTGAGTTTGATCTTTAACTTTGTTAGGTTGTACATTTTTGATTTTGGTTGCAGTTTTTTTTATGAGGCTATTTTAGCTTTCAGAACCGGTTCAAAAAGTGAAAGTAACTTTGTATATATATATATATATAAAGCTGCAACCAAAATTAAAAAAGTAAACATTTACCCAGTTAGGGATCAACCTCAGCTATCCCAAACAGAAAAAATCATTTAAAAATATTAAAATGCAAGTGAGAAGTTTAAAAAGAATGCTCCTATAAGTTTAACATTATCTTACGAGTTTCTTCATGTCATTTCCTTTGGATTTCATTTTCAAGATTTTAATGGATCGATATTTGACAAAGTTGATTACGTAATTTAGTATTATGTATTTTTTTTTTTTTTTTTTTTTTTTTTTGTTACATATTTTAAATTTCAAATAAGTCGGCTATTAGAATTAAAATTCTCTTTGTAAATTGACTTTGCGGAGACCGGGAAAGGGGGGGGGAGCAAAATCTATGTTTATGCCAGGTGAAGAAAGGCTAGTTTCAGCCCTGGTTTATCTCGACTTACATAAAGTACCCGGAAATGTTGTGAATTTGAACAATCAAGTCAATTGGCATAACAATGATTTCACTAATCAATATATCTCCAACCATAACATGCCAATAAAACATGTTTTGTTGCCTCTCAGTCAGTTTAAATATTAAACTATAATAGTTGCTACTAAATAAGTATAAAAGAATTTTTTTTTTTATTTAATTTAAGCTGCTCTTTTATAAGCATTAAACATTTATAAGTATCATGCTTAATTTCAGGACTGTAATTCATGTTGGTTCAAAAAACTTCTGTTACAATACATTAATTTGGCATGACTAATTATGGAAAATTCACCACTTTGACTTGGTAGAAAGCATGAACTACTGAATTTATTAAAAAAATTATTTTTTCTCTCTCTTTTTTTTCAGATATGACAATAGAAAAGGCAAAAAAAAAAAAATCATTTTTTAAACTATGAATTGAGAATTTCTTTAAATTATTTTTTCAAAGTTTAATTATAATTTACTTAATATTAAATTAATTGATAAAAGCAGATAAAAAAAATATTTCTTTATTTTTGTAATTAAAAATTATCTCTTTATTTTTTATTTATATTTCATTTCTTACCTTTAAATTGTTTAAAATATTTCATTGTTACAGTTTCACAGCCAGATGGCATATTTTAATGGCGTGGTTTGATGCATAATTAACTCTGCTGTTATTGTAACTGGACGATCAGAACGATTGTCGAGGGAAAAAACTGGTTACCTTGGCAACCGAGCAACTGACGTAATAACGTGACGTCAGCTTTTACAGGTACAATCTTTAAAACCAAACATTCGGCATTCGAACGGTGAAAAGGAAGTATGCTATGGCGTGTATTATTCTTTTGAGTCTAATATTTATTATTCGATGCCGAGTAAACAATTTATTCATCTATATTCATTTACTATGTAATTCATCGTTTTTAAATGACAAGTCAAGAATTCAATCGAAGGTGTTACTAATTTGACCAGCTCAACGGGATTCGAACATTTATAAGTGCATTCAACTAGAATCTACAATATACTTGCGGCTATATCAGTGCTTTGTATTATAATAAATGTGTGTCGTGTTATATATCCTGCTGCTCCTTTATTATAAGTGTCTGCCTGAATTTCTGGGAAAATGGGGTAAGTAACGAAAATTTAAATTTAATTCTAACTTCTAACTAAAATCACAGTTTTTGTTTTAAAATCGAATCGTGAATTGAATTCTGTTAAGTCATATTCTTTCGTCAGATTATTCATATTTCTTTTCCCTAATTTAAATTCGAGCTATTCAAAATTAATTCCTAACCTATTCTATCCATAAATTTTGGTCCGTCGAGCCGGAGCTACGATGGAATCTGTTCTCAAGTCGTAGCTGTCAATTAATTTATCTGTGCTAGATGTAACGTAAAAAAAAAAAAAAAAAAAAAAAAAAAAAAGTAAAAACGGTTGTGTTTATTTATTCAATTCTTGTTTTTTTTTTATATTTTGTATATTATGGTGCATTTTGTATGAGATTGTGTAATTTTCGTATTTTTATGTTATTCATTTCTTATATTGTTTATTTGTAATTATTAAAAATGACTAAACAAACTAAACAGGAGCTGTATTTTGAGCGAATTTGTAAGGAAATAGATGTAATTAAGGATAAAGTTCAAAATGCGAATTCAGATGAGCATGCAAAAATTAAAGTTTTGAAATCGAAAATATCTTCTTATGAAAATACTCTTGCGCAAGCATTTGATAAACTTTCGCCGAAAGAAAATAATGAGAATTTGGATATTTTTTTGAAGTATCAGGGAATTATTTGTGATTTGTTAGTCGATTTAGAAGAGAAAACCACAGTTGATTCTCCGACGGAAATTCGTGTAGAAACTCAAAATAAACAGAATTATTCGCAAGTTAAATTGCCCAAATTCGATCTTCCCCATTTTTACGGCGATTCGGAACAATGGATTTCGTTTAAAGAATTATTTCAGTCTACGATTTTGGGGAATGAAAAGTTATCTGATATTGAGAAATTACAATATTTACATTCATCTGTTCGCGGAAATGCCGCAAAATTAATTCGAGGATTTTCTTTAAAAGCAGAAAATTTAGTTCAGTGTTGGGATTTGTTAAATCAAAGATATGAAAATAAAAGACAGTTGGCTTTAAGTCAAATAAATAAAATATTTTCGATAAAGATTATTAAAGCTAGTAATTCAAAATCCTTGTTAGAATTGCTAGATACAAGTAATGAAGCAATTCGGAATTTGAAAATTTTGGGATTAGAATCTAATGCCTTGAGTGATTTAATGTTAATAAATTTTATGTTGAATAAATTAGATCAGCCTCTCAAACAAAGATGGGAATTGTTGTTAGACAATGATAAAATACCGGATATGGATTTATTTCGAAAATTTATTGAGCGGGAAGCTAGAAGTGTAGAGGAGTCAAAATGCACTAAAGTAGAGTCTAAATTCAATTTCGCAAAAAAGCCTCTAGATGCTAGTCGAGTCAAAACCAACGTAATGAACAGCGCGTTTGTTAGGAATGGTAATAACTGCCTATTATGTAATGAAAGCCATGCGTTATTCAAATGTCCGTTATTTAATTCAAAACCAGTGAAGGAGAGGTGGAAAATCGTTCATTTAAACAAATTATGTGAAAATTGTCTTAGACAAAACCATCAAGTAGGGCAGTGTAGAATTAATGTTAAATGCAAAAATTGTTCCCAAATGCATCATATATTATTACATGTGTATACGACTAGTCAAACTAATAGAGAGTTTGTTAATGATAATGCACCAGAAATTTCTGTTTCTAATAGTGCGCAGTGTCATTCATCTTTGCAGAATTATAATGTTCTATTATCTACCGCTCTTATTAATGTAAAATCTAGCACAGGTAATGTTATTCAGTGCAGAGCACTTATTGACAATGCTTCTCAAAATTCTTTAATCTCAAAAAATTGTGTAGAAAGGTTGAATTTGCCTGTTGGCAGAACGAACCATAGGCTTGTAGGTATAAATGGCATTTCGGCTGAAACCTGCCTAAATTTCACTGAATTTAATTACTCGCCATATTTTGAAAATAATTACAATTCCTTAAAAGCCCTTGTAGTTAATCAGGTTACTACCCCACTCCCTAACTTCAGGCTTGAAAGGCATTCATGGCCGCACATGGCAAACTTACAGCTGGCGGATCCTGAGTTTTATATCTCCAAGTCAATCGACATTCTGCTAGGAGCAGATGTTTTTGCACATCTGTTATTAGGGTCACCCATTTTTGGACAATCTGGTGAACCCGTTGCAATCCCAACTCAACTGGGATGTATTCTAAGTGGTCCAGTACCCTATTCGTCTAAACCGGCCACGACCGTGGTCTGCCATTCAGTAGACATGACTGGTTTTTTCAACTCGGAGTCTGTTCCTCAAGCTAAGGAGTTTATTAAATCGGATGCAGCTAAAGAACTGTATCACAATTCAATTCGGCAAAATAAACAAGTTTGTGATGAGGAAAAAATTAATTTTCCTGTCGCTGCCAGTATAGCAAAAGATGATAGTTTGCCACATTCTTTAAAGGCAAATAACTTAACCCATTCTTTCAATCCGAATTCATCTCAAAGTTTTCTAGGGTTAGAGTGGAACCAGGAAACAGATTTCCTGCGAGTACAAGTTGTAGAAAAACCTACAGTAAAGACTAAAAGTCAATTATTATCCGTAATCGCTGGCATTTTTGATCCTTTGGGTCTTTTGTCACCTTCCACTGTTATTTTGAAAATGTTATTGAAAGAAGTGTGGAAGGCAGACTTGAAGTGGGATGATCCTCTTCCCTCAGATATTCTAGAAACGTGGAATAGATTCTATTCTGAAATAAATGCTTTTAATTCTATGCACATTCCCCGATTTATGAATTTCAGCACATCATCACCTTTCGAACTCCATGGGTTCTGTGATGCCTCTAGACGTGCATACGCTGCGGTTGTCTATATAAAAACCTTTAATCCTGTCACGGTAATGCTAGTCGCTGCTAAAACAAGAATAGCGCCCGCCAGTGCAATAACATTGCCAAGGTTAGAGTTATCTTCAGCTCTTTTGCTAGCAAACCTTATTCAAGTTGTGCAAGATGCATTACCTAACGCTATCCACAAAACATTCTTGTGGACCGATTCGACCATTACATTAAGCTGGATTGTGAAACCTCCAACCAAAGGCAACCAATTCGTGCTTCACCGTGCCAATAAAATCAGAGATTTGACCTCAATTGAACATTGGCATCATATTCCTGGTAAACATAATCCAGCCGATTGTGCAACACGGGGTCTATATCCCTATCAGTTAAAAGATTGCGACTGTTGGTGGTCTGGGCCTACTTGGCTCTACAAGTCTTCTAATCCTTTCGTTGATGATCTATCTCCAACTTCAAACTTTGCAGTTGAGTCTTTACCCACCGAAAGTTCTTGTTTAATAAATCAACTAGACAACGATATAGACATTCTTACCACATTTTCTTCATATACAAAAGTAATCCGAGTAGTTGCTTGGATTCAAAGATTCGCCTACAACACAAAATTCCATTTAAAAAGGAAAGGGCCATTAAATGCAGTTGAACTTGACAACGCTTGTAAAACTGTCGTCAAGTGCTTACAACAGTCAGCCTTTTCTGATGAAATTAATCTACTTAAACAACACAAACCACTACCAACATCCAGTAAATTGCTTTCTTTAAACATCTTTCTCGACGCAGATAATATTTTGAGAGTTGGTGGACGCCTCAGCAAACACAACACCATGTCATTCGATTCCAAACATCCAATGCTCATCCCTAAAACCCATCCCTTAACAGAAGCTATTATCAGGTACTTCCATCTCTATAGTCTGCATGCGGGTCCTGATCAAGTTCTTTCCTTAATTCGTCAAAAATTTTGGATTCCAGATGGCAGATCAACAGTTAAGAAAGAATTAAGAAAGTGTATCCGTTGCATTCGAATATCTGCCCAACCGCTTACTCAAATCATGGGTGACTTGCCCTCTTCACGAATTAATCCTTGTAGAGCGTTCCAGCGCACAGGGATTGATTTTGCAGGACCAATCAATACAAAATGCCAACACAAACGAAAGTCAACTATTTTTAAATCCTATATCTGTCTTTTTATATGCATGTGCACCAAAGCAGTACACATTGAATTAGTTTCAGAACTTACCACCGAAGCCTTTATATGCACTTTACAGCGTTTCATATCACGCCGAGGACATCCAACAGACATTTATTCTGATAACGGTAAAACATTCGTTGGTGCAGCCTCATATCTTAAAAAACTGTTCCTAATTCTCAAAGAATCAAAAGTCCAAGACTTTTGCGAACAACGCCAAATTATTTGGCATTTCATACCTCCTTATGGTCCAAACTTTGGAGGATTATGGGAGTCTTCCATAAAGCTAGCCAAACGTCATCTAACCAAAGCATGCCAAGGTACTCTTATGACTTTTGAGGAACTATCCACAACCCTATGCCTTATTGAAGCATGTATAAATTCTCGTCCACTTATTCCTTTATCAACTGACCCTAATGACTTATCCGTTTTAACTCCAGGACATTTCCTTATTGGTGATCCATTACTTGCTTTACCTGACATGTCATTTCATAATAATCCATGTATTAGTCTCTCTTCCAGGTGGAAACAGTGTATCAAGATTCGAGATAATTTCTGGCAACGCTGGACTAAAGATTATCTCCAAACATTGTCCTTAAGGCATAAATGGAAAAAGGGCAATCATGTTATCAAGATTGGTCAACTAGTCTTGGTAAAAGAATCTTCAATTCATCCAACTCATTGGAAATTAGCCGTGGTCGAAAACATCCATCCTGGTGCTGATGGTGTTGTCAGAGTGGTGACTATCCGTACAGGTGAAGGCACATTCAAGCGTCCGATTCAGCAGATTGCTGCTTTACCTGAAGTCCACGCCGGCCCCCCGGAGGTTATGGACGATCAGAACGATTGTCGAGGGAAAAAACTGGTTACCTTGGCAACCGAGCAACTGACGTAATAACGTGACGTCAGCTTTTACAGGTACAATCTTTAAAACCAAACATTCGGCATTCGAACGGTGAAAAGGAAGTATGCTATGGCGTGTATTATTCTTTTGAGTCTAATATTTATTATTCGATGCCGAGTAAACAATTTATTCATCTATATTCATTTACTATGTAATTCGTCGTTTTTAAATGACAAGTCAAGAATTCAATCGAAGGTGTTACTAATTTGACCAGCTCAACGGGATTCGAACATTTATAAGTGCATTCAACTAGAATCTACAATATACTTGCGGCTATATCAGTGCTTTGTATTATAATAAATGTGTGTCGTGTTATATATCCTGCTGCTCCTTTATTATAAGTGTCTGCCTGAATTTCTGGGAAAATGGGGTAAGTAACGAAAATTTAAATTTAATTCTAACTTCTAACTAAAATCACAGTTTTTGTTTTAAAATCGAATCGTGAATTGAATTCTGTTAAGTCATATTCTTTCGTCAGATTATTCATATTTCTTTTCCCTAATTTAAATTCGAGCTATTCAAAATTAATTCCTAACCTATTCTATCCAGTAACCATAAAGAATATTTGGTGATTTATCACCTGTGACTCTAATATAAAAAAGCATTAAAATTAATTTAATATTTAATAATTAAGTTCCTAAAAATACTAAAATTTATTGCCAAAAGAAGCACTCAGGTGTACATCATTTTTACAAATCTGGAGTATTAGGTAAGACGAGTCTACTCTTGGTAATAGCAATGGGGATAATAAAACAGGAGTATCCTCTAGTATTGGTTTTGTGAATGGTGGAGATCATAATAGTAGCGCCTCACCAGTGGCCGAGAAGTTCTGCTCTCGAAGCTAGTAGACGGGAAGTGCTGGGTTCGATCCCAATCATGCCCGTCGGCCTAATCTTTCGGAGTTTTCTTCGAACCTTAGTTTTCCAAGTGTAAATACGGGTTAGGTTCCCTTAGAAAGACCCCCCCCCCCTTTGGGCCTATATCCCTCGTGCTGATAATTGGCCGTCATAAACACAACCAACCAACCATAATAATAGCTTCGTATTTGCTTGTCTTCTAGATTTAAAAAAAAAATTCTTTTTATGTCAAAATAGTATATTTCTAATTCGATTAAGAGGATGTCTTTGATCTAAAGAAACATGTTATGATAATTTTAGATATCTAATATCTATGTATGTATTATTCTTATTTATAAAGTACTATAGTATGAAAATATTTTAAATGGTATGAAAAATAAACACCATAATGAAAGAAATGTTTTAATTCTACATTCAAGGAAAATTTTCTGTAAGAGTATACTCTCGTTTCAAAGAAATTCAATTCTGATACTTAAAAATAAGCAAAAAAGGCGCTTTACTCCATCCATTTCTTTTAAAATTATTAAAAGTTGCAAACTAATTTCATCTTTCTGAGTTTTTTAAATACACCAGTATGATCAAAAGGTTAAGGCTCCCATCCTTTCATGCGAAGACACTCACAAGCTAATGTTTAACCTATAGGAAGATTTTTTTTTTAAATATTATTTGCATCTCGATATATATATATATATATATATATTTCATTGGATAGCCTGTCATTTTCTACATTCGACTCATTTATTTTTTCGATATTTTGCTTGCAGTTTTTTTTTTAAGAGGACATTTTTACTTTTGGAACCGATTCCTAAAGTGAAAGTAAATTAATTAAAAAATCTGGAACCAAAACCAAAAAAGTAAAAAAAATGGTGAATGCATGATATATTATTATATCGCTTGTGGGCTGCAATAGTGGCACAACTCAAAAAATCAGTTTCTGAAATTAATGGGTTTGAAGTTTCGCCTTGTAATGAAACGCAAAATTTACACGATTCATTGTTGTCATAAGTGTTAAGTAGTACTAAATGACTCCGTAAGGGTTCAATTAATAATAATGCAAAAAAAAAGTATCCTCATATCCCATGTTATAATGATGATAAATATGATTCTATGATGATGCATTCAGATTATATCATATATAAGGCAACAACGGCACTTCTGCCATCTGTTGGTGAAATACTGAACTACAAGATATGCCGCTGTTGCCGAGCTGGAAAAAATACCAGTCTGCAATGCTGGAGAGCGCATTAACTCAAAATTCATATTTTTTGAGTTGTGCCACTATTGCAGACCACGAGCGATATGTACAGCCATATATTTCTGCTAATTCTGTGCCAACATTTGCATGATTCAGCACAAAGTAGTGTGTGTGTGCATCGAAAGGAAAATAACCGAATATTTCTGTCAATGCCGCTTTTATAATTTTTGTTTTCACCTCCACATTATTCATAAATATTCTATTCTAAATGTAGTGTTGACTCTAGACCAATTTGACAGGACGCAACCCTCAGCATCCCTTTTTAATTAATTTATGCATCTGGCAGCCCTTTTTAACTAGTGTTTGTGCTCGGTATACCTTTTTAATTATTTTATACACCCGGTATTCCATACTGCAATTTTTGATGCCCCCTTTCAATTTAACTGTAAGATTTGTCAATCGGTTGAGTGAAGAAAAAAAACAAAAAATTCGCCAGTCGGTTATGGGAGGGAAAAAATCGCAAAATTCTTCAATCAGCCGCGGAAAAAAAAATTCTTAGTTCTTCCATCGATCGCATGAAAAGAAAACTTGAAAGTTTCACTAGTAAGTCGTGGAGAAAAATTAAAAAATTCACAAACTGTTTACGGAAAAAAATAATTAAACTCGTCGATTGGCTGCAGTGAAACTCATCAAAATTCATCCATCAACTGTATATTAAAAAAATCACGAGTTTTGCAAATCAGTTGCAAGAAAACCCTCGCAAATTTCGCCAATTGGTAGAAATAAATTATCGCAAAATTATGATTAGTCTGTTATGGGGAAAAATTGCCTAAATCATCATTCAGTCATCAGAAAAATTTGTGATATTTATCAGTCAGTAACAAAAAAAAGAGAAATTTGTCAATTAGTTGCGGGAAAACATAGCAAAATTTCATTGATAAAAAAGGACTCTAAACAAACCACAATTCAAAATATTTTTGTGAACAAGGTATATGAGTGTCCTTTTTTAAAAATTCCTGCCTGGAATCCCCTTTTTTCTACAGTCAACACTAATCCGAGTATGCCAATAAAAAGGTGCTTTAAATTTTTATGCTTGTATCAGCATGTTTCCCTAAACAATAATCTAATTTTATATTATAGTCTTTATTTTAATCTAAGTGTTTGTTCTAATTTAAATTTCAGCAATTGATAATTACTAAATTCCTTAAAAATTAATGTCTTAAATCAGAAAACATTAAATAGAATTTACTATTACCTTAGCAGTACATAATAGAACACATTTAAAAAAAAAAAAAAAACAATAAGTGACTTACTTTTCATAAAGATAGGCAATACGGGAAAATAAAAAAGTAGTGTAGCTTCCATGCTGCATACAAAATGTGTTTTAGCCTGCAAGTTTGCATCTAAAAGACTAAAAGATTATTTCTAACCTAATAGTCTCCCAGGCGCATTCCAACGGGCCAACACACACAGGAGTAAGGAGCCAACAAGCTGCAACTCAACTAGATATTAGTTGACTCTGCTCTTTCTACATTGATCATCATCATGTTAGGACAATAATTGATGCTGCTGATGAACAGATCATAGCACAGCTTAACACCTACCATCCTTGTTGCATTTCTATCATCAACTGAAGCAGCTAAAGCAACTAGCAAATTAAAAAAGAGAAAAAAAATTAATACGTGCATACATATACAGATATAGTTTTTAAAAAGCTAATATTATTTACTAATGACTAACTAATTATTAAGAAATTTAAGTATGCTTATAGACAAAATTAGATATAGTTTTGCCACCATATCATCTAAATATTTATTACAGAATGCTAATTATGAAAAAACACTTAAAATGCTATAAATATTAGAATAAATTTATTGCATCGTATTTTAAAAAAGATACGATACTGCAAAATAGTTCTTTTGTTTATATTACATTTTTATCAAATTTTAGGATAAAGTTGTAATATAGATTCACAAAAGGCCTCAACACAAAAAATGATTGAAGGTGAATACGTACACTAAGCCCAAAATATAACACAAAAATAAATAAATATTTGATTTAAACGGTAAATGTCAATTTTTTATTAAAGTACTACTCAAAATCAAGTATAGGAAACTGAAAATAGCTGATTTATATATATTTATTAAAATAGTATCATTTGTAACATTTAAGCCGCTATCAGATTCACCGACTTTTCGAGCAACCAACTTTACAGCCGATTTTAACCCCAACTTTTTCCAGTTGAAAGGGAGAAAAGGGTTACAAAGTTGGAGGAAAACCCGGGAAAACCAGCACTACTAGTACCAGCCGTCAATATTTATCGCATTTTCGTATCAATCGCTTATCTCTGATTCGCTGAAATGTTGAAAGGTGGGAGGAAAAGTTGCGGCTAGGACAGACTTTTTTGAGATGCGGATAAAAAGTTGGGGATATTGCTGTTTGCTATCACACTGGGTGTCGAGACAACATTTCGCAAAAAGTTGGAGGAAATCAAGAGTTGGCTCAAAAATTGCTCGAAAAGTTGGTGAATCTGATAGCGGCTTAACAAAAACCCCAAAGAATTTTATCCCTAAGCAAAGATTTATAAAATTACACATGCTTCCACTTAGATTAGGCCTAAATTCCATCAACTGTTACAAGACTTTAATAAAACTCCATTTAAATATATAAACAGTTATATTAATCCTTTAAAGTCCTACCTGCACATGCTTAAAATTGTTCTGGTGGACTTTAAAATCTTTCTACAAAAAATTAAGTTTATTATACATATAAAATACTCACATCTAATTATAAGAAAGTTTCTGTACTAATTTTAATTGGAACAGATGTATTATAATCTCCTTTTAATTTTTGAAAGATTACCTTACCACTAATTTCTTTAAAAACATTATTTGCAATGTGACTTCACATTTAAATTTTTCCTTTTCTCTGTATTCATAATTATTAACAAAACAATAAGAGTAAAAAGCAATTGAAGAATCAAGATTTAACAAATTTCAGTTTCGGTCGATACTTAATTTTAAATCACACCAACTGTATCACGTAATTGCTCTGATGACACTAAATATAATTAGAGGAAAAAAACAAAAACACTTTGTTGTCTTAAAACAAACTTTTTATCTTTTAAAAATGCTTTTTTTTTTTTACTTTTCAAACACTTAGTCTCATTCATATGAATAGAAACAACAAACCCTTTTTGCATCTTTTAAGAACACTTTTTTACTTCCAAAAAGAACACACTAGAAACATTTAATACATAAAAACATATCCCCCCCCCCCCCCAAACCAGCTTTTTTTCATCCTTTACAATAAAACCAATTAGTGTAATTGCTCTGGTAACAAACAAGATGGGGATATACTATGTAAGGCTGGTCCACACATTTTTTTTTTTTTTTTTTTTTTTTTTTTTTGCTTAGTGGCAGATTTTAGGTATCAATACTTTTTCAATCAATGAAAATAATCACTCCGTCGCTAACAAGACATGCTGATTTAACTTAAAATACATTGAATAGGCATTTATTGGAATATGTATCGAATTGGAACAGTAACGTGTACAAATTTTTCGAAATGGGCACATAGAAAAGCTACATATGGTCTGAATTAGGGATTGACCGATTACCGAATAGTTGATTCGGTATTCGGTGATTCGGCATGTAAACCGAATATTCGGCTTCGGCCGAATACTTAAAAGTATTCGGCCGAATAATTGCAGATAAATATTTTCTTAGAAACAGGAGAATTCTCTTTTATTTAGAAGTAGAATAGGCTAAACAATGAGTTTCAATATTATGTGCATGAGTTCAGAGTTCAGCTGCACTACAAAAAACAAGTCAAAGGCCATTTTTAAAAACTTTTTCCTTCCTAAAATAGTCTACATAGGGATCAAATGAAAACAACTGTCTACGATAGAGAAAAAAAAATGTAAGGAAGATACGCATCTTACCCTTATCATTTAATTTTAATTATTTCTACATTAGTTTTCTTAATTTAAATTTATTTAATGTGTATTTTCTTTAACATACATTTCAAATAAGTATGTCAGAGTTCATCTCTGTATATCTAAGATGTATGTTAAAGAAAATACACACATCAAATAAGTATACCCCTATGCCTATCCTATAGCTTTTATAACCATTAAATTAATATCGCTCAAATTTGTCATCTTCATCACCACAATGTTAAAGTATTAACCAAAATATGTATCAATAATTTGATAGAAAATAGTTAAATGTACAAATTGTTATGATACCTTTAGTATTTAAGAACATTCCTATTCAATATGTTTATAATTAGACAATCAGTAAATCAGCTTAATGACAAAATTTTTTTTTTTCTATTTGAATGATCTTTTGTTTTTCTGACAAATCCTTATCCTTAATAATAGTCTGTATAGTTTAATACAGGCCTGTAGGTTATTTTGGGTATTGACTAGTGATAAAATAATAAAGAATAAGTGGTGGATTAATGAATTTGTGAATGGAAATTGGAAATAAGTCATTATATTTTTTTGTGTAATTAGATTTAAGAATAAAAATGTAACTGAATTAAATTATTAAGAATTTAATTTAAATTAAAGTGTATTAAAAAAGCTAATATATGCAAACATGTGTATTAAGAAATTTTAAGAATTCGGCCGAATACCGAAGCTTCGGTATACACTTTGAGCGAACCTTCGGTATTCGGCAAAATTGCTGATTCGGTCAATCCCTAGTCTGAATATCTCTCGATTGATTTAAACTTCATAGTAAGTTATAAATCTTCATAAAAGTTTCAAAATTAATCTTAACAACAAAAAGAAAGATAGCATATCTGTAGGTGAAATGCATTAAAAATAAAATAAAAAATAGATCAGCAGGGTTCTTTTTACATGACAAAGTTCACAAGTAAATATCTGAAAAGGAGTAAAGAGCAAACTGTTTTGCAATCTGATCTTTCTTGCTTAAAAGAGAACAGGAAAATACAAAATACATTGGCTTCTTTATTTTATAGAAATTTTGTTTACATGCTTGCTTAAACATGCAGGATCAATTACCTACAATAAGCAAAACTGGATTGAAGTTTGCCTGTAATTAATTTTCCATTTAAATATCAATGGGCTACAGTAAACAATATCCTTCTTAACACTTACAATTATTTTAAGTGAGCAAAGGGAAATATAAATCTACATAGATCAGAAATACCCTATCAGGTAACCGAATATAATCAATGAAGCAAGTAATTCATTTAAAGAAACAAATATTATTAAAAAAACACTTTTATTCTTTGTACTATTAACATTCAATAAAAATAAAATAATTTTGAGAACTGGACATAGTATCTTCATTCTTATATCAGAAATGAAATCCTTAAACGAAGTATATAATTGATATTCCAATATTAATAAAATGTATCTGAATGACCAAAAATAGCGATATTTATCCTACAAAAGTGCTACAATTTAAACAATCCGTATGGATTACCTACTATTTATTAAATTAAAAGACAATAATAAAAGATGATATCTATTCAACATGTCAATAAAACTTACCATTTTGCTTCAATCACAAAAAATAGATTCCTCTTTGACGTAAAAAAAGAATAATTTTAAGTAAATACAACAACGCTATAAAGTATAAATATTACTTCGTACATTCACAACGCCGCCATTACTATAAAAAAGCTCTTTTTTAATTGGCTGCTCTTGTGTAAGCGGTGCTTAGGATTGAACAGAGATCATTCCTTCAAAACCAGTTCTAACGACCTAAAATCTTGTGCTTAGGTAAAAAGTTAGCTAAGTTAGACCTTGGGTCGACCAGTGAAAACGCACCTTTACGGGCCTGATTTAAGATCGCAAACAGGAGAAGTGAGTCATACACGAGATCTGACTTTCCTTTCACCCCTGGCCTACCTGACCACTTCACCCTCTATGAACTTTTGGCTCGTGCTCGTGGTGAACAATCGCCATTAGTATTGAGTGTAAATTTTAGATAATTTTAAGCTATGTGTAATAAAAGTTCTGTTATAAGGATATTTTTAAAAATGTGCATTTTCTGTGGATAAAGGATTAACATAAATCAGTAAGTACTTTTTTTTAATCTCATTATTTAAAATGCGTTATAAATATCTGTACCGTTCCCACGTGGGCTTACATGTGATGGGAATTGTGAGGTTTTATTTTGAAGTAGGGTAGTAAACGTAATTTAGAATCATCTAAAAGATAAAAGAGTAATAAGAAAGCCCTTTTTTGTTCTATTTTGTGTCTAGAATTTCTGTTTTCAATTCAGTTTACATAAATCGGAAAGAATTAAAACATTAATAGTACCGAGTTCTTATGCATATGGATAGATGAAAAAAAAAGTTTAATGAATATCGTTTGAAAAATAAATATCAAACTTTTTTGTAAAGGGATTTTTGTTTTTGTAATTTCGTTATTAAAATATAATTCTACTTTAAATAAAAAAAATATCTATATGTAACATTAATCTTAATTTTTTATTTAAATATTCTTAATTACTAATAAATATTAATATTTTATTTAAATATTCTTAATTACTAATAAATATTAATTTTTTATTTAAATATTCTTAATTACTAATAAATATTAATTTTTTATTTAAATATTTTTAATTACTAATAAATATTATCTAATTTGTAGACTATGGGCCGGAAATGCTGTTCACCGAATTGCCGTTCAAATTATGACAATGTAAAGGAATACACAACTGTTTTTAAATTTCCATCAGATCCTGAAAAAAAGAAAATAGAGGATAGGGGTCAATTAAAATGGCCCCAGGAAATTTTATTATTTCTAATTGTAAATGCCTTTCAAATTTTTCAAAAACTAATCAATCATAATTATGAAAGCACTTTTCTAAAATTTCCAAAACCCAAAAAACTTATTATGCAACTCACTATTGAAAAGACTGAACTTTTAGGTCTGGATTTTATAAGTAAATGCAAATGTGGAAACCAATTTTCATATTTATTTAAGTTGTGTTTGTCAGGAATTGCAAATATCTTGTTAAATAACTATACGAAAGTAAAAAATGACAGTAGAAAATTCACTTCTAATAAAAGAAAATTATCCGTATTAACAAACATGTAAGTGTCATCGACAAATTTCATGATATTTTAACTTCTTTAATATTAATTAAGTTAAATTGCTTTCTGTGAGGTAATATTAAATGCTATATTTGTTGTTAATTAAATGAAAGTGCATAGTACTAGTGAAAAATGCTTTTTTACTAAAAGTTAATCATACATTATGAAATTTAAAATTTTATTTGGATAAGTAGAATTTTTGTTTTAAATGTTTGTGAAAAGTAATATTTTTACTTATGAGTTTATGTAATAACAATTCTGATATTTACAATTTAAAATTAAGGCATATTTATTTTTAAACGGAATTTTAATTATTTTTTGCTAAAATTATGCAATTTTAATGTATGATTTCTCCTGCTATAAATTTATATTTCAAGTTAGTCTCTGAAAAAAGTAATATTCTTATTTATGAGTTTATGTAATAACAATTCTGATATTTATAATTTTAAATTAAGGCATATTTATTTTTAAACGGAATTTTAATTATTTTCTGTTAAAATTATGCAATTTTAATATATGATTTCTCCTGCCATAAATTTATATTTCAAGCTAAAGTCTCTGAAAAAAGTAATATTCTTATTTATGAGTTTATGTAATAACAATTCTGATATTTACAATTTTAAATTAAGGCATATTTATTTTTAAACGGAATTTTAATTATTTTCTGCTAAAATTATGCAATTTTAATGTATGATTTCTCCTGCCATAAATTTATATTTCAAATTAAAATCTTTGGCAAAAACTATGAATCAAATGTATTTGAAATGAAAGAGGATTTGAAAAAAAAAAAAAAAAAAAAACTTGTTTATTGAACCA
Source organism: Maratus speciosus (assembly GCA_963932465.1). NCBI lineage: Eukaryota > Metazoa > Arthropoda > Arachnida > Araneae > Salticidae > Maratus > Maratus speciosus. The sequence continues at coordinate 75,800,170 of OZ010792.1, forward strand.
TGGGTGTTTAATTATTGATGTATAATTCAAACATATATTTAATAAACACAAATTTCTCAAAAAAATATGATAAAATGGAAATTTATAACCCCGTTTTTAATGCACACATACAATTATTCTATAAGTTTAGTTTGCTGCTAAGATCTCTTGCGTGACGTCATCCTCACTCCGAATCAGGCCCGTAAGAGAAGAAAGTTGTTTCGCGACGGCCCCGATTACATCCTCCTTCTCTGTTTCCGATTTACGTCTCGGAGAGGAAACAGGATGCTTTCTGGGTCTTCCTCTTTTTCTCAAAGGTGCAACTGGAATAGTTTCAGTTTCTTGAAATGGTGACAAAGCGGAATCATGGTAAGACCCAATTCGCTCGGTAGGATTGTCCAGGCTAGCAATATCATATGTCACTAGTGACTTTTGAGTCAAAACTATGTATGGACAATCTCTCTTAGGCATAAATTTGGCTATTTTATTTTTACTTGCTTTGCTCACAGGATGTTGGGTAACCCGTACTTTATCACCAGGTGCGAAATACACTCGTCTACGATTTTTATCGTAATATTTCTTCCGCTGATCTTGTTTCATTTCAACACGCTCTTTCACAATTTTTGAAATATTTGCAAGACGTTTAAGATATGGGGTTATTTCCAGAACAAAATTGTCATTTTCCACAACAGCTCTAAAATCGTTCACCACATCATCGATTGCTCTTAATTCTCGACTAAATTGCAGATAGGCGGAAGTTTGGCCTGTTGTATCAGATTTGGCAGAGTTCATAGCAAATCTAATAAAAGGAAGTTTATCAATCCAGGAAGTGTGTTCATCCCCAACAAGGATCGCTATTCGAGGTTTCAAGTCTCTATTTTTGCGTTCTACTAGATTGGCCTGAGGATGGTACAAAGGTATCAACGATTGGTCTATTCCAAGAATGTAACAAACTTGTTGTAGAACAGCGCTCACAAACTGAGGGCCGTTATCACTTATGAGTCTTCTTGGAATACCATAACGAAGGAAGATCTCTTCAATCAGAGTAGTCGCACATTCTTGTGCAGTGGCAGTTGTTAAGCCAAATAGTTCGACCCACTTAGTGGCACAATCTTCTACTATAAAAATCCATCGATGCCCATCTTTACTATGAGGCAATGGTCCAAAGAGATCAATGCTGAGGGTCTCAAACCGCTGAGCATAAGCAGGTGTTCGTAATAAACCGGCTGGTTTCAGATTTGTTGCTTTATAACGGGCGTACTCTGGGCACTTCTTCATATATTCAGAAATGTATGCTCTCATGCCTGTCCAATAATATCTCTTAGCAATTCTCTGATAAGTTCCTGCTTCACCATAATGTCCGGCTGAGGGGTCGTCATGATGAAGTTTCAAAATATTTTGTCTTTCTTGTACTGGAATGACCAGTTGAGCTTCTTCGGCATCTGATTCGGGAGCATACCTATAAAGCACACCTTGATTCATCAGGAATCTTCTATCAGTTCAATTGGCAAAATCGTCGCTTTTCTGTTCGTCTTCAAAAGAATCTATGATCTTTTTAAGGTTTTCATCCTGCAACGGCGCTTCTCTGATATCTTTTGGACTTTTTGTTGGCATGTCTATGCTGACAAAATTGCATGTCTCACAGAAAACAGATTGATTACAAACAGGCGTGACAGCATGTCAGCCCCGACATTAGATTTTCCAGGTTCATATTCTATTTTCAATAAGAACGATTGTAATTGTAGTGTCCAACGGGCTTATCTCCCTGATGGTGACTTAAGGCTCAGAAGCCATTTTAAAGGTTGGTGATCCGTTGCTACAACCACTTCTTGACCTTCCACATAGCCACGAAATTTTTTAAGGCCCAGACAACAACCAAAGCCTCGCATTCTGTAGTGGAATAATTTCTTTTTGCACTTGTAAGAAGACGGCTAGTGTATTCTATGGGGTGTTCAGAGGCTTTGTCAGTACCCTGTAAAAGTACAGCTCCAAGAGCGTAGTTACTAGCGTCAGTTCGCAGAATAAATCGTTTGATCCCATCAGCTTGCTTCAGCACTGGAGATGTTATGAGACACTCGTTTAGAATTTCAAAGGCTAGTTGCTCTTCTTTACCCCATTTCCATGTCGATTTCTTTTTCGTAAGATTGCTAAGGGATCTTGAGATATCAGCAAAATTTGATATAAATCTTCGGTACCAAGAACAGGTTTGTAGGAAAGTCTGGATCTCTTTAACATTTTATTTTTTTTTTGGGGGGGGGGTATCGCTTTAATTTCCGATACCTTGTCTGGATCTACTTCTAGACCATTTGGGGTTATCCAGTGTTCTAAGTACTTGACTTTCTCAGAAGAGAAATGACATTTTTCACGTTTGGCATCTAACTTAAGTTCAATGAGTCTCTCGAACACAGCTGTAAGATCTGAGACATGTTTCTCAAACATTTCTGACAAAACGATGATGTCGTCCAAGTACGATAAAGCAAGGACATCCTTAAGACCACTTCTAAATTGATCTATCAATCTTTGAAACGTGGCAGAAGCATTTTTGAGACCAAAACGCATCTTTAAAAAACGATAAGTTCCAAAAGGGCAGACAAATGCAGTTTTATCTTGATCTGGTGGGTAGACTCGAACTTGGTGATACCCAGAACGAAGATCTAAAGTTGACATGTAAGAAGTGTGCTTGGCTTCATGTAAAAGGTCGTCCATTCGAGGTAATGGATATTTATCTGCTACTGTAACTGCATTTAATTTTCGATAATCTATGCATAATCTTATACTGCCATCCGGCTTTGGTACGAGAACCACCGGCGAAGCATAAGGTGATTCCCATTCTTCTATGATTGCTTGAGCTAGAAGATTATCTATTTTCTTTTTAAGAAATTCTTTCTTAGCAGGAGTCATCCGATACGGTGGTATAGCAACAAGTGCACTATCACCTGTGTTGATACGATGCCCTACAAACGGGGTTGCCTCTCCCCCTGGTTGAAAACATTTTTCATACCTTTTCAGAAGATCATTAAGTTTGTCCCTTTCATCGGAATTTAGATTTTTACCTTCATCTTCACCCAAAGCGTACGGATTGACTTCGATCGCACCAGCTGACGGATTATTTTCTTCTTCGTATTCATCTACAAAATAAAACTTTTCCTTAGGTTTATCAATGAAATACCATGCTTTGTTGGAAGTATCTAACACTATGTTAGCATTATGTAAGAAATCCATACCTAAAAGAGTTCTATTATCCTTGGCATCTGGTAATACTATGAACTCCGTTTCGAAGACTCGGCCTTCAATCTCTACGGGAACAGTGGCAAAGTGCTTCTAACTACTGTAATTCCGTCAGCTAACGTTACTTCATGAGTATGAGGGTTCAATGCAACACCAGTTTTTAAAAATAATTCATACATACGTTCTCCCGCAATAGAGCGATTCGCTCCCGTATCTGCACAGACTAGCACCTTCTTATTGTAGATCGTGATAGGCACATTTGGAGCTAAAACTGCTGATGTATTTAAACTATATAGCTCAAGACGATTTGCTTGAACAGTTTGTTTTTTAACCGTAGGGGAACAATCTGGACATTTCTTCTTTATAAATCCCAATTTACCACAACCATAGTAAACAATATCGGATTCTATGCGTCGATTAGCAAACTTAGGTAAGATCTGTCGTCTTTTGGAGGCTTATTCTGCTTCCAATTATTTTCTCGTCGAGAAAATTCTTTTTTATCTTGGGGTACAACCGGATCTCTTTTAGGAAACATAGATCTGATAATGTCATAAGCATCTAATTTTTCGGCAAAGTCGACTGACGAATTTAAATTTTTTTCCCAATCGTCTAACATATGTTGTTTGCATTCAACGGGCACGCGCCTTTTCATTTGATCAGCTATGATAAGATATTGAAGAGTTTCAAAAGACGTTACAGTTAATTCTTTAAGCCAGTTTTCAAAATAAACTCGAAATTCAAAATAATAATCTCGCCAAGTAATTTCCTTGGCCTTGCGATGAGTAAAGAACAGCTGCCTAAACTTTTCGGCACTAATTTTAAACCTTTTTAGAAGTAAATCTTTAACATGTGAAAACTTTGAAGCGTTTTCTTCTGATTCACGAGCAATAAGCGTAGAGATAGAAGATGGTACAACACTGAGTAAATAAGAAACCCATAGATGCTCTGGCACCTTCGAGAGCTTTAGCTGACGTTCCAGGAGCACCAAAAACAAAGTTACATCACCAGTTTTTGGCTTGAATGTAGGCAACAGCTTTTGGATATCTATCTTACTCTCCGGGTGAGACATTACCCCTGCTGCATTAACACCTACCGCTCCACTGGAAACCCTTTGGCTCTGAGCCTGTAACTTGAGCTTCCCAAGCTCAAAATTCATCTCAAGTTTTTTTAACTCTAACTCTTCCGCTCTATGCTTTTCTTCTAATTCCAGTTTACGCTGTTCTAACTCAGCTACTTTTTGTTTTTCCTCTAACTCTGCTACTTTTTGTTTTTCCTCTAAGTCTCGCCTGCGCTGCTCCTCTTCGCGAGTCGAAATTTGGTTTCTGACTAATGAATTTACAAAATCAACTTCGTACGAGGGGGAGGATTTAATTTTTTCACGCAATGTGACAACTGTCATAGAGGGTTGAACATCTAAATTCATTTCTAACGCAACCTGATACAAATCCTCTTTCCGAGCTTTATTAATTTCAGACATGTTAAACTTTAGCAAAACAACAAAACGAGTACCCCACAAATGCCGAAAATTCGTTTAAATTATTCCCCAGCGTGAGTTTTACCGTTACAACTCATATAAACAAGACTTTAATAAAACAAGATAGTAAGCTTTAACCATAACAAAACTCGTACTAAAAACAAAACAAACTTTAAATACCTGCAGGTATAAATAAACTGTATGGCCATAACGCGACATTTAATCAAAACAATATTTTAACCAATATAAAACCATTTACTGAATAGTTAACACTTTCAAACAATATTCTAAATAATATTAAACACATAAATGAATAATTAAAATTTCAACCAATATTATCATTATATTACTAAGACTACTTAATATCAGTTTCATCCAACATAGCTTTAAAAGAAAGTTTCTTTTATAAACGAACAATAAATGCAAAAACTTACTCATTCCGTTTTGAAAAACATATTCAAGGCTTCTTTTCATCAGTAAATCAGGCACTCAAAATTAAATACTTACGTTTAGCATTTAAATAATAATAACAAACACTTAAATAAAAATTGCAATCAATTCTCTTACGAAACCAATAAAAAAAATAATAAATTAAATAAATAAAGACGTCGAGAATTGCTATAAAATTATAAATACAGTTTAACAACTTCCAATTTACTGACAGTTTATTTACCTCTTTTTAAAGAGAAAAGAAAAAAGTCATCGAACGAAAATGAATACTTCTTTCGCTTCCGCTCTCACACACTCTTTTTTTTTATATGTATGAATCGAAAAATATCTTAGCAAAGTAACAACAAACAACAAAGTTTTCAACAAAGTAAAAATTAATCATGCTTGAGCAGAATCAAAAGTAAATTGCAGAATAATGAATGAGGGAGGGAGAAAGGAGAAATATACAAAACATAAATGAATGAAAGATAATAAAATGAATTCAAATTAATAATGTCAAAAATTATTAAGAATTTTTAGAATCTCGAGAATGTTAGGTATATGAAGAGAATCCAGAATGCATTCTTGAATCTCGAGAGTGTTATGTATATGAAGAGAATCAAGAATGCATTCTTTTTATTAAACAAACAATGGATCCATTCTATTTAAATTGCTTACTTGTTGAAAATACCTTGCAGAATAAATCTTGTAGAATAAGCAAACGTAGGCATATGTGAATAAATGAATTGAAAGATTTTTAAAAACACTCGTATCGTAGCATTTTTCTTGGACGTAAACGGCAGAGGTAACGAAACAAAAATTAATCTATAGAACATGGCGAACATACCTCACAAGCTTACGACGACGAATTATTCTGTAGAATTATAGGAACATATTTTTACACGCAACGACGAATCTGTAGAATATTTCAGAACATCTTTCACAGTCCGACGACGAATTAATCTGTAGAATTTTAGGAACATATTTTAGGCGCAGACGACGATGGGTCGCGCCATTTTTTCTCTGAATGCTAGTTGAAAACCACACTTTATCAAGATGCTTCTTACTTAAAAAATATATTACTCTATCACTTGCTTTGAAGAATGATGAAACAATATTGCGAACGCTTTTGAAAAATTAGGATGCTAACATTTTTCTTCGAATTCGTGGCTGAACGTTGGGTAGCCAATTTGTCGGGCTAGCTCAGATTCAAATCACACAGAAATTTCACATAATTTCAAAATAATAATTTCTCGGGGTAGCTTTTTAAATATTTTTTTATTTCTTCTTGGTAAGACGGCACATAACAAATAAAACATGCACGTACATCACACGTACACATATACACAAAATAATAACTGGCGCGAATAACTTTCTGCATGTTTCCACAACTCAATATTTTGTCAAAATTTTGTATTACACAGTTTCTGGGCATGAGAAGACCATTGGGCTAAGTCACATGTTCGAGAAAATTCGATTAGTGGGTAATTTTGGGTCATAATGGGTCAAGGTCAAGCTAAATATATCTAAAAAACAGCTCAATCGATTTTGACTACATTTTATATCCAAACGTTTTTCGGCACGAGGAAACTATTAGGCTAGATAACATGTTCGAGAAATTTCGATTAGTGGGTCATTTTTGGGTCACTATGCGTCAAGCCAATTATATCTAAAAAGCGGCTCTAACGATTTTGACAAAATTCTGTAATATACCGTTTCCGGGAATGAGATGGCCATTGGGCTAAGTCACAAGTTCCAGAAAACTCGATTAGTGGGTCATTTTTGGGTCACTGTGGGTCAAGCAAAGTTTATCTAGAAAACGGCTCTAACGATTTTGACGAAATTTTGTATTTTACAATTTTTGAGCACAAGAATACCATTGGGCTAGGTCACGTGTTCGAGAACATTCGATTAGTGGGTCATTTTTGGGTCAATATGGGTCAAGCCAATTTTATCTAAAAAACGGCTCTAACGATTTTGACTAAATTTTATATCCAACCATTTTTTTGCTCGAAAAAGCTATTGGGCTAGGTCACATGTTCGCGAAATTTCGATTAGTTGGTCATTTTTGGGTCACTATGAATCAAGACTATTTTATCTAAAAAACGGCTCTAACGATTTTGACTAAATTTTGTATTTTATCGTTTTCGATTACGAGAGGACTAATGGAATAAGTCACATAATGGAGAAAATTCGATTAGTGGGTTTATTTTGGGGTCACTGTGGGTCAAGCAAAGTTTATGTAGAAAACGGGTCTAACGATTTTGACATAATTTTGTATTCTATCGTTTTCGGGCACGAGAATACCATTGGGCTTGATCGCATGTTCAAGAAAAATTCGATTAGTGGGTCAATTTGGGTCACAATTGGTCAGGGTCAAGCTAATTGAATCCAAAAAAATGCCTAAAAAATTTCGACAAAATTTTGTAATATACCGTTTCCGGGCATGAGATGACCATTGGACTAAGTCACATGTACGAGGAAAATCGAATAGTGGGTCATCTTGGGCTAAATGTGTCAAGGTCAAGCTAATTATATCTAAAAAACGGCTCAATCGATTTTGACTAAATTTTATATCCAACCGATTTTCGGCACGAGAAAACTATTGGGTTAGGTCACATGATCGAGAAATTTCGATTAGTGGGTCATTTTTAGGTCCCTATGGCTTAGCCAATTTTATCTAAAAAACGGCTCTAACAATTTTGACTAAATTTTGTATTCTGTCATTTTGGATTACGAGAAGACCAATGGGCTAAGTCCCATATTAGAGAAAATTCGATTAGTGGGTCATTTTTGGGTCACTGTGGATCGAGCAAATTTTATCTAGAAAACGGCTCTAACGCTTTTGACGATATTTTGTATTTTATCGTTTCCGGGCGCGAGAATACCATTGGGCTTGGTCTCATGTTCAAGAAAATTTGATTAGTGAGTCATTTTGGGTCAGAATGGATAAGTGTCAAGCTAACTGAATCTAAAAAAAGGCCCAACACATTTTGACAAAATTCTGTAATATACCGTTTCCGGGAATGAGATGACCATTGGACTAAGTCACACGTTCGAGAAAAATCAATTAGTGGGTCAATTTTGGGTCACTGTGGGCCAAGCTATTTGTATCTAAAAAAACGACTTAAAAGATTTTGTCAAAATTTTGTATTATACAGTTTCTGGGCATGAGAAGACCATTGGGCTAAGTCACATGTTCGAGAAAATTCAATTATTGGGTCATTTTTGGGTCACTGTGGGTCAAGCTAAGTGTATCTAAAATTACGACTCAAGACATTATGGCAAAATTTTGTATTATATCGTTTCTGAGCATCAGAATACCATTGTGCTAAGTCACATGTTCGGGAAAATTCGACTAGTGTGTCATTTTTGGGTCATTGTGAATCAAGCTAATTGTATCTTTAAAAAAGGCTTAAACGATTCTAACAAAATTTTCTATTATACTGTTTCCGGGCACGAGAAGATCATTGGGTTAGGTCACATGTTCGAGAAAATTCGATTATTGGGTCATTTTTGGTTCACTGTGGGTCAAGTTAATTTTATCTAGAAAACAGGTTTAATGATTTTGATTAAATTTTGTTTTCTATCTTTTCGGGTTCGAAAAGACCATTGGTCTGGGTCGCATGGTGAAGAAAATTCGACTAACCAGTCATTTTGTGTCACAATGGGTCAAGGTTTAGCTATTTTTATCTAAAAAATGGCTCAAACGATTTTGACAAAATTTCTTATTACACTGTTTCCTAGCACGAGAAGACCATTGGGATAGGTCAGATGTTCGTTAAATTTAGATTAGTAGGTCCTTTTTGCGTTACTGTGGGTCAAGTTAATTTTATCTATAAAATGACTTTAGCGATTTTGACAAAATTTGGTATTCTATCGTTTTCGGGTTCGAGAAGAGCATTGGTTAGTTTATGTGTTCGAAAAATGTCGGTTAGTAGGTTCCTATGGCTTAGGATTATGCCAATTTTATCAGAACTGTAAGAATTATACAGTGAGAATGAAATATCGAAATGAACACGAGGCTAATTTTGACCGAGCTTAGCTCGGTCATGCCCGCTAGTATATATATATATATATATATATATATATATATATATATATGTATGTATGTATGTACTAAATTTTGTCCTAACGATAAAAGTCGCAATTATGCACGGATCGTCTTCAAACTCGCCAAACACACTGAGATGGCTAATATCTCGGCGGGGAAAAATGACAGGAATATTGAAACATTTTCGTTACAGCAGTTGCCAACAATTAATAACACAATAAAATTTTTGCTACAACAATTACTTTTCTATTGCAATATTTCCGCGTGAAAAATGAAAATGAATTAAATAGTTCGAGGAATTTAAAAAAGAAGTGAATATTACGTCATAACTTTTCTATATCAAGATTTACACGTGAAAAATGAAAATGAAATAAATAGTTCGACGAATTAAAAGAAAGTTAATATTACGTCTTATTGAAATATAATAGACATCAGAAGGTGAATATGTTACGTCATGCGAGTTCAAAAAGGTATTGAAACATGATAAAAAAAAACCGACTATGGAAATATTGGCATATTTTAACATTTTGAGGTCCTAATTTTGAATACCGCCTTAACATGATTCTGATAAAAACCAGCTCTTACAAAAAAATGAAATTAAAAACTCGTCAAAAGTTGCGAGATAAAATTGATAAACTGTGTTTATCTCTAATCTTGATTTAGCTTTTGTTGATTATTTAACTTCGAAATCTACCTTCGCCTGTAGGCCGAGCCCGCAGGGATTTTTTTTTATTTATGTAGAACTTGAGATAAATCTTGTATTTTCTGAACCCTAGCGATTCTGTCTTAGCAGGTGTTACCGAATCTCTGATAGTTTATATACCATTTATCTAATATTCTAAAGGACATATGTAATTTAATCTTAAATCATAGGAGTTCGCGAGGATAGAGGAAATACGAAAATACAGTTTAAGAACCGTTGGTCTAAATTATAATACATGGAATTATTCTTTAAAAACTTTCATTAAATTTCTTACAAATTTATTGAGATCCATCTTTATCGACATTTTAGTAAACTAACTAGTTTGATAAATTTTCAATTAGCAAACAGTATCCTATAACAACAATCTACCAAATGTATTTTTTTTTTTTTTTTGCTTTAAGTTGTCCGTTCTTAAGTTGCCACTAATCATGAATAACGCTAAACGTCATTCCATAAATAAGCTTATTTATTTACCAACGAGCAAAAATAACCTCATTAGCCACAGCAGCAAGAATAATGATCCCCAGCATTCAAAATTACACCACTCCGCATTAGGAGCTATTTAGCATCATCTATAAAAAGGAGAATTAGCTTCAAGAACAAACAATCCTTCTGAATTACATCATTTGTCAACTGTCGTTCGATCTGTGAAACGGATGCAATGGTCTAAAAATAACTAATAATAAGTAAGATCGGATATTCTTGCGAGGGTTAATAAACTGTAAGTAGTGACATATGTAGTGATAAATCTCGTGAAAAATTATCTATCTAGTGTTATTTATATATGTATGTTACGAAATAAATAAAAATTAAAATTAAAAAAAGTTTAATTAACGGAATATCCAAAATCAGTACTTTAATTTTTTTTCCGTAATGGTAATTAAATATTTTTGCTGAAACACATATAGAAAAGAGAAAAAAAAAACGCATTTATTTAAATAAATAAAATTATCTTAGGATTGGTTTCAAGGGTCTTCGAAAAATCCTCCCATAAAACCTTTGCATAGGGAAGCAGCTTCCCTGAACCCCCTTGTCAAAAATAGAATTAAAAATTGTCTTAGGCTCCAGACGACAAGAAATCTTAGTTTAGACTGCTTAATTAAATTATTTATCTTCTCGGATTAAAAAAGTTATAATTAAGAAAAAGTGAGTTTAAGAGAGTTTTCAAAGTAATTGTCATTTTAAAAACTGATTTTTCTCTGCCCTTTTAGCTTGATAATCGATTTCAGAAAATCACCAAACCTAGGCCATGGACTGCAAACGGTGTTTAATTGCTAAAAAATAATAAATTTTGCTATTTGGGGTCAGATTTTAAAACGGGGATTAGCCTAGATGTCTGCACGGGTTGGAATTTCCATACCCGAACCCGGACCGAATAAAAAACTAAAAGTTCGGCCCAGGCCTGGACCGTTTGTAATTTCGCGGTTTACGACCCAGTCCGGCCCATGTAAAAATCAAAGATTTCAGACACGACTCAATTTCCACAAAAGATTCCGGCAAAAGGGAAATAACCGCTTTTTCGCCGCCACATACCTTAACGTTTTCTCGTATCAAAATACTGTAATCATAAGTAGTTCATTTTTTGCGGGAAATAGGCAAAATATTTCACACCACAACAAATAATGAAGCCGGCTAAGGTTATGTTTAGCAGATTTTATTTTCGAAACAAACCACTCGTTGCTATCGGTAAAAGAGAAACGACTGCTTTTTTGCCGCCACATACCTTAACGTTCTATAAAGGGTGTCTCAAAAATATAGCAACAAACTTTTAGAGGTACACAGGGCATACACAGATTATTTAAGTTGCATGAACTATCATTAGCATTCAAGTGTATGCAACTTAATCAGTGACAATCGAGAAACATTAAAAAAGTGATTTTAAGTTCAATACTGAATAATAAAGAACTTTGTCGGATTGTTGCAACCACTGGTCACATTTCTTATCATATTTTTATTACACTCTTTTCTTTAACTAAACTTGGTTTTTGCATGTAAAAATGGAATTTTGTAATTGATTTTTAACACACTTCCTGATAGGCTAAGATTGTAAAAATTATGTACAAAGGTGTGTTTCCAATGACAATACAACGTTTTAAAAGCTTTATAATTTAATCATAAATTAATAACGCTAATTTAAAGCATTTTTACGTTAGCCTCCTTCAGGTAATAAATCCCCAAATACTCTTTATGGTTAAAATTGAGGCTATAATTGAAAGGTGAATGGGCAGGTCATGGAGGAATGAGATAGATGGAGGTGCAGTAAGGTTGCTGGGGGTGACGCCAAAAAAGTAACCCTAAAATCCGCTACAGAAAGCCCAAATAAAACCACGTGCTTTGACACGCCTATCAGTTCAAACCGGTTTAAACCTGTATTTCTTTGCTTTTATTTTTTACCGTCGGAAATTGTTATTTAAGATATGATTAAAATTTCGATAAAAAATGACTTATGCGCTGTTATAGGATGTAGTACTAGATCTGATCTAGTAGATCAGAATGTATCATAGATACTAACATATCGCTTTACAGAATTATTTGATTATTTTATCATATGTATTTTAAGTACACTCATTGCCATAAAAATTTGCGCACCAAGAAAAAGCCGTCCAAATGAAACGAAATTTTACACGCGTAAGTACTACTGTGATATAAGTAATTGATTAGAAAACCAAAGAAAAAGAATCCTTTATTGCAGAAAAAAGTACAAATGAACGGAAATTTTAGTACTCTGTTGGACCCCCTCTAGCGCAAATACACGATGCGATACGAGCGGGCATTGATTCATAAAAGTTCCGTATCATGTCCTGAGACATCTCGTTCCACAGTTGCTGTAAACCTGCCTCGAATTTAACCAAACTCGTAGGGTGTCCAACTTGCCGTCACAAATGATCCCAGATATGCTCGATTGGTGACAAATCTGGGCATCGAGCAGGCGAGGGAAGGGTAGTAATGTGGCGGAGGTATGCTTGTGACATCCTTGCTGTGTGTGGCTGAGCATTGTCTTGCTGAAAAATGGCTCCTGGGAGCCCTGCCACGAGTGGCAACACATGTGGCTGAAGGATGTCCTGGACGTACCGCTGGGCTGTCATTGTGCCACGGATCAATATTAGGGATGACCGTGTATCGTAAGCAATGGCACCCCATACCATCACACCAGCTGTGTGACCGGTGTGTCGCTGTAAAGCGAAGGCAGGATTGGGGCGCTCACCACGGGGCCTCCACACACGAACACAATTGTCATCTCTGCTCAAATAGAATTTAGACTCGTCGATGAAGACGACCTGGTTCCATTCCGTTGCAGTCCAATTCCGTCGTGCACGAGACCACTCCAAACGGAGGCGTCGGTGGGTGGGTGTCATTGACATTGACAGTACACGTAATGGGCGCCGCGATACCAGATGTCCTTCAGCCAGGCGCATTGCGATGGTTCGGGAAGACACAGGTGTCCGTAGTGAAGGTGCTGCCTGTGTCTGGATAGCGGCCAATGAGGCAGTTGGCTCTACGCGTGCGTTTCGTATGATGTGACGGTCATCTCGACGACTGGTCTATCGAGGGCGCCCCAAGCCTGGCCGCCGTGTAAATGACGTCTTTTCAGTCCACTGGTCCCAACTCCTCCTCACAGTAAAATCAGAACGGCCTACTTGATGAGATACTCGCCGAGCTGACCACCCAGCTTCCATCATCCCGATTATTCTTCCCCTCTCGAACTCTGACAGCTGCTCAGATTGTCTTCGATGGCTGCGTAACGGCATGTCTACCTCAGCGTTTCCTTTCCAAAATAAAAGGTACATTCAGACAAGTTCTGCTTACAAGTTTTATACTCCAAGGAGGGCGAAGTTCAACGCCCTCTAGTGGCATTACGCAATGCGCAATCAGGCTGCATTTCTAATCATTTGCATATCTGCCTTATATGTACCTTCATGCCAAATTTCGTTACGATCCCACAATTATTTCTTGGTGCGCAAATTTTTATGGCAATGAGTGTATAAATATCAGAAGCGTCTTTTAAAATTTTACTTGAAAGGGTAACATTCTTTGGTTATTGTCCCAAAATCGTTTGCACTCGAAAATCTAGATTTTCGGTTAATATTTGTAATTTAAGTTTTCATGCATAATTTTAAAAAAATGCTTTCATCATTATATTTTATCTATTTACATGCAATTATTAAGATGTTGTTAAAAACAAATAAAGACGTTTAATTAAATTAGCAGCGATTCATTCAGTCAAAAATGGGGGCCTGTTTGAAGCGCAATCACAAAATTTCATTCCATCAAAGAAACTCCATTAATTAGTTTGAATTACTTGAGTTTTGAAACATTATTTGCAAAAAAGAAAAAAAATAATAATAAGTTCGCCTGGTAGGAAAACTTTAGCTGTAAGAATGAAATTATTATCAATAAATCATTGCTTCACATTTGAGTAATTGGACTTGACCTTTTGATACAAAGTTTTATTTTTCACAAAATTGTTATGCATTTCACAAGAACAACTTTTTTTTTTCAGAAAATCGACATAAAAACAAAAACAAAATTTCCATCTATCCCTTACAGTGATAATAATAATAAACTAGTCGGATGTACCAATCCCAAAACTTTCTTCTATCTCATACATGTTAATACTTCAAAATTCGCTATCAAACTACCAAAGTTAAATGACAATCTATACCCATCATGAGGATTCTAAACATATGAAATTGCCGTGAACCGTGCATTAGTTCCTGAGATATGACTATCGCTGAAATAGTGCAAATCCAGCAAACTGCAGCCTAGCAGCACCACCTATTTGGTGCTTTACACCGAAACCTATGATACACCAAAACCACCAAACAACAACTTATGTCGACATCTAACAGAATTTGAAGTTTGGGGGAGAATACGTGCATTAGTTTTTGAGATAGAGCTATTGCAAAATTCATAAAAATTCTAGCGTAGCAGCGCCACCTATTGGGCGATTAACACCAAAACCTAATCGGCAACAACAACTTGCGTAAGTAACTCTGAAGTTAGATGAAAATTCGTGCATTAGTTCCTGAGGTAGAGCTATTGCAGGAATCGTGAAAAATGTAGCACAGAAGCGCCACCTGATGGGCGATTTACACCAACACGCAATCAGCACTAAGTCATATCAAGGACTAACTGAATCTGAAGTTTGATGAAAATCCGTGCATCAGTTCTTGAAATAGAGCTATTGCGGAAACCTTGTAAATCCTACAAAATGCAGCATAGCAGCGCCACCTGTTGTGCGATTTACACCAAAACGTAATCAGCACCAACTCATATTAAGGACCAACTGAACCTAAAGTTTGATGAAAATCCGTATATTAGTTCTTGAGATACAGCTGTTGCTGAAATCGCGAAAAATGCAGCATAGCAGCGCTACCTGTTGGGCGATTTAGACCAAAAACTAATCAGCACCAATTTATATTAGGGACTACATGAATATAAATTTTTATTAAATTCCGTGCATTAGTTTCTTGTGATAGAGCGCCCACAAAATTTGTGTCACATACTGACAAGTACTTTAGATATAGTACTGTATCCGAATCTTTTGTGTGTCCTTGTAAATGAACGATAAATGCTATGCACATCATATTTCACAGCAAGTACATTGTAGTAAATCTGAGTAATTTATGTCTGTTTCATTATATTTCAGTAGCATAATTTCGCTGTAAACAGCACCCCCCCCCCCCCATATATCATTATATAACGGAATTCTTTTGTGTGGCCCTGTAAATGAATAATAAATGCTTTGCAAACCCCATATTCTACAAAAGGCATGTTTTACTGCCCTTTATAAATGCACATCAATTTCTTTATGTTTTAAATTATCTAGCATCATTAAAATGCACTTTAAACGATTTTTCCCATTGACCTTAATGTAACAGAATACTTTTTATCGCCTATGCAAATGAACTATAAGTGCTACACTTTTTTTTTTTCAATAGCGATCACGCTGTAGTAAACGTCAATAACATATAGTTAAAAAATGCAGGGTGATCCCAGTATATTTACAAGAGTTAGAGCTCGGCCAGAAGGCCAGACAAACCGAAGACAAATATTTTTCATCTATGTTGGAAGGTGTTAAAGATAGAAAACTTTTAATAATACAATTTTTAGTTCATATCATATGTTTTCAATATTTTATTTAATCTTATTTTGACATTTATTTATTGCTAATTTTCCAATTCCAATTATTTTAAAAGCAAACATTTATTTTAATAAATAACAACACAGCAAAGACCCTTTAAAAAATGTACCATTTTTTCTTAAAATATACTTCAGCAGTAATTCATCTTTTTGAATTCGTCTTATTAATACAAAATCCCTTCCACTTGCTTGTTTCGTTTGGGCCTTCTGTGGACGTTTAAATTTGAGCGATAAATGGTTTCATATTGCAAACCTTTTTTACGGCGTACTGCAACTCCATCTATCTTTTTCCTCCATGGGGAAAGGTAAATCCGAGCCGTAGCTCCAAGCTGTACGCCTGATGGAGTGTTTGCCTACGGACGGACGAAACCCATTTGTTAGTCTATCATTTTCACAGCAGTTTTTAAAAAGATTTCTCAATGTTTATATTTATTCTTCAGTAACTCAAGAAAACTGTAAGATTCTCAACATAGCTGCCTGGTTCAAAACATTACGATTTATAATAAATACAAAATATTAGTAACAAAAACATTACTTGTAATAACTGTAATACCAATAATAATAAAAATAATAATAATTATAAATATAAATATAATTAATGAACATATATGAAAACTATTTACAATGGACGCAGAGAAGATAACAACAACAAAAAAAAGTCTTAAATCATCGTCTGAAGAAGTGTCCGAGAGGTATGTATAATTATTTCTAAAAATGACTTTATTTTATTCTATAAATCTCATTAGTGCTGATATTCTGTTCATAACAGGATTTTCACTAATATAATTAATCCAATCAAGAATCGCCAAACTTCTGTGTTTTTTTAACGCGGTAATATGTCGTCAGATCACAATCCAGTACGTAGATATCAAACCTGTTCAGCTAGGGAGACCCGGCAGGTAGAGGCCTGGTCATCGGTTAGGCAAAAAAATCCAGTACGTAGTGCAGTGAGGTGGAGGGGAGACCACATGCACAAAGCGGGGCATCACGTTTACCTATGTCGTAAAGACATTTCTGGAAAGGAACGTGATTTGTGAAGAAAAGAAAAAGGTAACGATTATTTACGGTAAATTGAATGGGAACACTTGGTAATAAGTTATGTGTGTAGCGGCCTGCGTTTTCATTGTCGCAACTTTGCTGCCATTCATTATTTAATTTCTGTTTTAATTTATATTTTAAATGAGAAGCCGGATGTGGCAGGAGGTATGACATGACATTAATGGCCTCTACTGCCTTTTTTGCAATGATATCAGCTAATTCATTCCCTGTGACTCCTGAGTGCCATTTAACCAATTTAAAGTGGAAAGTTTTGTTGGATTTGTGTATTAAACTTAGAATATCTGAAATCATATAGTCAACTGTATCTGTGTTTTGCAGAGCCATTAAACCTGAGAAGCTATCTGAAGAGATTAGGAATGATTTGTAATCAAATGAATCCGTCCAAACCACAGCGTTTTTAAAGGCAAAAAGTTCAGCTTGGAAAAAGGAATTCTCTACGGAAATGCGAGCATTCCACGCATGTATTAAGGAATTCTCTTTAAATGCACAAAAAGCGGATCCTGTCCCCTGATCAGATTTTGAACTGTCTGAGAAGATATGTATTGCGTCGTTGTATTGAGATAAGTCTCCTTCTTGGATACCATCACATGTCAGATCTGTGACATATTTTGAGCATTTACAGTAAAATTGTGGCGCAAAATAATTTTCAGTAGAGATCCCCAGTCTAATCACCGATGAAAATTCCGCTTCGCATTCTAATTGGATATCTAAAAGCGGTAGGTTGGTAAGGGTCTGAAGTGCTAAAGTGGTTATAATTGGAACGACAAACAATAGTTTTAATTGTTTTTATTGTTGTTACAGACATTGTTTTTACAACAACGATGAATTTAATGATGCGCCATACCACGCTCGCCAAAAAAGGTCAACTCGCTGTGAAGCTTCAATAATAAAAAATTTTAAACACAATAAAGAAGAAAATATAAATTATAAAAAAAGTATTATATTTTTTAAGATTCTTTACTCAATTAATACGTCCATATTAGTAATTAAATTATGATTATTGATTGAGCAATCAATTTAGAAATTCTGTAAAGGTAGTTTAAATAATGTTTCATTTTTTTTTCTTCCCTTTTACCCTATCTTAAAAAAAAGAAACGCAGCAAAATTATTATTTTTTAAATAACTGGGAGGCGCTGCCCCCTACGAGCTACGCTCGCCAATCCTCGTTTAGACACCGGAGACTCTAAGAGCACGCTAATTTGATCGGCTTTAAGAAGATTTCGGAAGATTGAATTATAAGTTAAAAAAACAGTGGCGATCTCCCTATAAACGAGTTTCTATTCATTTCTCTATGATTGGGGAATCTTAAGGACAAATCAGCTGCTGTTAAAAGATACAATGGCTGTTTCCGTCTTTGATTAAATAAAATCAGTTAAACATTTCAAAATAAGCTAATATAAAATGAATTAAATAAACAGAGTCTTTGTCTCCCGGTATTTTTTAGCAAAGCGAAAAGGAAGTTTTTTTTAAATAAGACACTTTAAATGTATCGTTTTTAATCTGACGTAATTTTCACCAAACTTTTCTTTCTCTTTTTAATATTCACGTGAAAATACTTTTGTTAGAAAGGAAATATCATTTGCGCTGTCCTAATAAAAATAATTGAAAAGATCTTTTAAAATATAAAAAAAAAATGTCTCGCGCAATTTTTAAATTTAAACTGTTTTGCAATATAATTTTTTGTTCATTTTACGTAATAAGTGTAATATGACGTAAATGTGACGTAATTTCTCCTATTTAAGACTTCTAACGCATGTTAAGAAACTTATTATTTTACAATATTCTTTTTTTTTTTTAAATCCAAGTGTAAATATAGTTTTAATGACAAAATTTTCAATGAGTTCCAACTTTTTTTATTTTCTGTTTATAACAGTCATGTGTAAAATAAATTTTTTGAAGCAAACATTATTGTTTACGCTGTTTATACTGTCGGCAACAGTTTAAATTAATACCATTTTCTAAAATATGTAAAAAATATCTCTCGAAATGCTGAAAATTTGAATTTAAAATAAAAATAAAACGTCAAAAAATGAGTCAAATTAAAAAAACTAAACGCAGTCTGCTCACCGGAAAATTCTGACGCATAAATTGATCTGAAAATGATTAAATTCCCATGTACAGTTTTTGCTCCTATAAAACTTTTTTAATGGAACGATTTTGTCCAAATTTAGCATTAAAAATCTCTTAAAATAATTCTTCGATTTGAAAACTGTCTGCATCAGCGTGTTTATTAAACATTTCTCTATAATACCACCGATTTTCATATTTTTGTATGCAATATTTTGCTTAATATTAACGAAGACCTCCGGTCACAAAAAATTCAAAACTGGCGGCGGCTGTGACAGCGTTAGTTACTTTTTTTTAGAATAAAGAGATTCATTAGCTCGCACTTTTTACCAAGTGTAAAGAAAAGGAGGTAAGTTTTCCATAATCGGGTTCGGCGGAGGGAATCTTCATAGAGACCTTCCGATACTTGGGTCCCGCTTAGTACTGTGAGATTCTTATCCACTAAACCCTTCGCCTTCAGTTCACTAGGACCATCATATGATTCCAGGAGGACAAGTCGCATTACCCACGCGAAATTAATGTATTGTAACGGAAATAAAAATCATGAAATTAGGTGTGATTTTCAAGATAAGCATTGAATGCTTATAAAGATATGCATTAAAATATAGAATTTTTTTTATTATTATTCTTATTTTACTTCTATAACTTTTCGGTTTCATTTAGCGAAATTTTCTCCGCTCTAAACGAGGGGCCGTGTGCAAAAAAAAAAAAAAAGAAAAAAATTAACCACACTAAACATAATCACATAATGCCAGGGAAATCTGTATTATCACTTCAAAGAAAAAAAAAAAAAAAAAAAAAGAAAAAAAAAAAAAAAAAACTCTGACAGTTGCAAGCTAATGTTAACTGTATGGGGGCATTCGTTTTAAATTTCATGTTTCATTTTGAATATTTTTAAAACTTTTTTTCGTAGGAGTGCTGAGATTAATCTCTAATAGGGCCTTTTTTTAATATTTTTATTTTGGTTGCAGATTTTTTAAATAAAGATTCTTTCATGTTTGAAACCGGTTTCGAAATTAAAAGTAAATTCATAAAAAAAAAAAAAAAAATCTGCTACAAAAACAGAAAAAGTAAATAAGGGCCCTATTAAAAATCGCCATCTGCAATCATATGCAAAATATCGTTTAAAAATATAAGAATTCAAACCATAAATTTGAAAAGAACTCTCCCAGAGGTTTAATATTAGTTTGCGAGTGTCTTCGCGTAACTGAAGAGTCCATCCCTGGAGACCGGTGGGGGAAATTTTTGGAACGGAAAAAATATCTTTTTTGAAACAAGGTAAATTAATTTCTATATGTTCAATCATTCTTACTGACCTACCACTTTTGTAGGTAGGTTTAACAACAGCTTACGAGTGTCTTCACATAACTGAAAAGATGGAGACATGTTCAACCATTCTTTTTGAACTACCTCTTTTCTATATTTAATAGCAAGGTAAATTAATTTCTATATGTTCAATCATTCTTACTGAACAACCACTTTTGTATTTTGTTATTAAGGTTTAACATTAGTTTGCGAGTGTCTTCGCGTAACTGAGTGTTCCCGCTGGAGAAATTTTTTGGAATGGAAGAAATCTATACTAATAAAAGAACAAATCGCTCTGTCTGTCTGTCTGTCCGTCTGTCTGTCTGCTTGTGTGTCTGTCTGTGTGCGATGGCTAGCAAAATCTACGGCACGTACGAGGTTCAAAATTTTTTTGAAAAGAGTCCAAGGCCTCTTCTAATGCACCATATCCTCAGAATTTTAATATTCTAATTATTAGCTGAGTAATTAATTAATATTCGGACATCACTCTCATCAAAAGTACGCCTTTTTTCCCTCAGATTACTTTCTGTTGGTTGGTTCATAAAGCATCGCTCATCAAAAATACGTTTCTTTGTTTCCGCTTGCTTTCGGTTGGTTGGTTGTATAACGCTTTCGCAGAAATAATTAAGTAAACCTGGATACAATTAAATAAACCTTTTTCAGTGCTTGATGTTTCAAGAGTGACTGTTTTTTCAACTAAACATTAAATTTTAGCATGAAAGTGAAACACATGCTTTGAAAACATATTTAATAATAATGAGCGTTTAAGTGAAGGGATTAGTTTCAAATGACGTCACAACCTAGCAACCATCTTGACAACCTGGCAGGCTTTTGTTTGCCACACTGTTTTCTGTTTTTTTTTTCTACTTTGATTGGTTGAGCGATAATATCTACTAAAAAATCGGCTATTTTGGTTGGTTTACGGAAAATTGGAGGTGCTTGTTTGATGCTGATTTATTTAGATAGCAAGAAATGTGTTTTTTAAACGTTAAATAAAAGATTAGAATACTCCTTACTGGCTCTTTTACTACCAGAAATTAGAAATTGGCAACAATAAGTCCTTGCATTCTAATGCTTTCTGCTGCTGTAGCGGGTAGCAACAGTTTTAATAGAATTTAAATTCTCATTTTTGATACTGATAATGATTTTTTTTTTCAGAAGTGTTCTTTTAAAGACATTTTTAAACGCATTTTTTAATTGCTCTCTTTTAAGTTTTTTAAAAACAGAAAAATGTTCCCAATTTATCGCCCGCCTACTATACAGTGCATCAGGCAGTGGGAACTCATGTCGGATGTTCGTACAGAACTTTTTGCACCCTTAATTTATAAGTGGGGGGGGGGGGGGTAATTTCACTAATTGGTTTATTTCTTTTATATGCTTATTTTAAACAATAATCACGTTACGTTTTATTGTAGTATTCTTCAGAACGGCGTGCGATTTGTAAAAATACAGCATAAATGTTACTTATTCGAGATAAAAATTTCAGAAGTCTTGATACCACTATTTTCGAAAAATAATTTCAGCATATATCTTAAATTCTTGGTTAAGACCGCACCCCCATCCATTTATCTACTGGTAGGTTGTATGAAGAGGTTTCGTTCATATACGCTTTTGCTAAGAATAGAGTGCGCTCCCTGGTTGTGGAATGTAGAACTAACAGACCGCGATTTCATTTAAAATAGGGAATCTAACAAGGCAATCTGTTTGAAACTGCAAGTAAGTTTATAACACATTAGAAAATGTTTATTTAAGAATGGCGCGTGAAATTTTGGGAAGGTGGGGAGAGGAGGAGGGGCGATAGATTTCTGTTTTTTTTTACTTTTGCGTTTCTTACCATTTCCGGTGCAGTTTTTTGACGGAGTCCTGAGATAAATGAGTCTTATTAAATATAAAAATGTCAAAAGTTTGTTATCATTATTTCCGAATAGTAATTTAAAAAATATCTTAATTTCTTGCTTAAGACCTCCACCCTCTCGTGTAACACATCTACTGATAGGTTGTGTAACGGAGTTACGTTCAGATACAGTTTTGTTAAAAATACAGTGCGCTCCCTGGTGGTGGAATGTAGAACTAACAGACCGCGATTTCATTTAAAGTAGGAAATCTGACAAAGCGATCTGCTTGAAACTTTAAGATAGTTTATAACACATTAGAAAAAGTTTATAAAAAATGGCGCGTGAAATTTCGGGCAGGTGGGTGGGGGGAGGGGAGGGGCGAAATATTTATTATTTTTTTTTTTTTACCTTTGCGTTTCATACCGTTTCAGGTGCGTTTTTTTGACGGAGTCCTCAGATAAATGCTACTTAGTACATATAAATGTGACAAAAGTTAAGTTACCACTATTTTCGAATAGTAATTTCAACAAATATCTTAAATTCTTGGTGAAGACCGCCACCTCCTCGAGTAACATATCTACTGATAGGTTGTGTAAAGGAGCTTTTGTTAAGAATAAAGTGCGCTCCCTGGTGGTGGAATGTGGAACTAACATAACGGGATTTTGTTAAAATTAAGAAATCTAGCAAGGCGATCTGTTTGAAACTTTAAGAATGTTTATAACACAAAAGATAAAGTGTAAAAAAGAATGGTGCTTGAAATTCCAGGGTGAAAGGGAGGGGCTCTAGATTTCTTTTTAAAAAATTAGCGTTTCTGACTTTTTATATGCCGTTTTTGGAGGGAGTCATGAGATATATGGTACTTATTAAAAGTTACAGACATTATCTCTGCTTTGAAAACACCTACTTTTATTTTGGAGAGTAGATAAAAATCATAGGATAAAATTTTAATGGGAGTTCAAATTTAGACTAAAATTTAAAAAATACAGCATTTACATATTTTAAACTTTAGCTTCTCGGCCTATATTTGTAGGCTAATTAAGAGTATGTAAATTAAAAAAAATTGATTCAGACCTTTTTGTTCGAAATGGAAAAAAATCGACTTTTAAAAAGAAAAATAAACGCTTTTTTTAATAGAGAATGAACGCGGATTTGTTAAAATTTGGAAAACGAACTAACCGATCGACTTGAAATTTTCACGTAAGTTATAACAGCCTTTTAACCACTGTTTCGTAGAGTAATATTTGTATAGAACATATTGCGCTCCTTGTTGGTGGAATGTTGCACTACCCACTATTTTCGAATAGTAAATTAAGCAAATTTCTTAATTTATTATTTTAGTCAACGTCCTTATTTTAACACAATGTTTATCGAAACATCTAAATAGACCAGATGTACAACTCCTATGAAAATTTTGAAACGTTCGGAGGGTAGAAATATTTTTTACAAAACAAAATGTCTGAAATTGTCTACAACCAGTAAACACCTGAGTGTTTTGTCGCAGTTCCGCTCGCTTTCGGTACGCATAGACTCCCAAAATCAACTTACGCAAAATAGTACGTACCTTCAATTTAATATTTTTCTTGCGATTTTTTATATTTAAAAACATAAATTCAGACAAAAGGGAATTAAAGGTACAAAATCATACAAATTTGAGGTTCATTCATCACGGGCCCGGGCATCGCCAGGTGGGTCTGCTAGTATTTTTATAAAGCAAGGTAAATTAAATTTTATATGTTCAATCATTCTTTCTGAAGTACAGTCGTAGGGAAAAAAAGTAAACACCCCCTACTAACTCCTCAACAAATTATCCTAGAAGAAAGTTACTGGTACCGAACGATTGGAAATAAAGTCTACTTTTAAGTGATGTATATAAAATTTGCTTAGGGGGTCATCTACATAGTATAACGAACCATAACTTTGTTGTTTTTTTTCAATAGTAGTACACAATTCTGACAGCATAAATGAACTCTACACCCTTCAATTAGCCTAAAAAAAATGTAAATATTCGTACGATAAATTTCCGAAATAATAATTATTTTAAAACGAGCGTATTTTATGGGCTGTATCCAAACTGATGTTTGGTACTCGATTGTTGACCGAGAGAGCCCCCTTCTTGATCAAGGCACCACTCAAGTGGTCGTTGAAGACAGATAGATTACAGGATGGCATAAGAAATTTCAAAATATCTAGTCACTTCTGTCATAGACGGCCCATTAAACCATCATTTTGCCGTTTTCTAAACATAATTTAAAAAACTACTTGGAAGAAAAATGTGAAATTTTGGATTTCCATAAAGCAGGACTTAATAAATCTAAATCCATCAAAAAAATTGTAGGTTGCAATTCATAATTCTTTCGAGTATTAATTCCATAATTCATAATTCATATCATAAAATTATAAAAATTGCAAATTCAACGTATTTATGTTTGGGTATTTTAGTATTACTGCTACACAAAAAATTAGCACATTCGGAGTATAATTTCAGGAGATATTAATAAAAATATGAAAATGTAATTTAACATTAGAAGCACAAAATTTTGAATGTTTATAATTCAAAAACTTATCATTCAAATGAAATTTGGTGTCTAGGCATAGTTTGAACCGAAGATTTGAAATATCTTGTTAAAATTGGGTATTGCCATTGAAAGAAATGAAGTTTGGGTTCGTTTTAATATGCAGACGACCCCTCGAGCAAATTTTATACTCATCATTTAAAAGTAAACTTTATTTCCAATCGTTCGGTACCAGTAACCTTCCTCTACGATAATTCGTTGAGGAGTTAGTAGGGGGTGTTTACTTTTTTTCTCACGACTGTACCTCTTTTATATTTTGTATTTCTAACAAGGAAAGGACAAGAGGTTGGGGATACAAAATCCAGCGACCATTTACCTATTCATCAATTACACTATTCTAGCTCAGAAATTAAAGAATTACATCTAGAAAATGAAAATTTCATTGCCCACGTTAAAGGTGAAAGAAAGTATAAATTGTTACAATCAGATGTAATCGAATTAAAAGAAGCATTTTTGTCAGAAAAAATTTTGTCGAAAACCGCAGTAACATCTTTAGAAGCTAAATTAGAACAAGAAGTAGTGGAAAGACAAAACATTAGTAAATTGTATAGAAATTTAAAGAGATGTTTTCAAGATATAAAATCCCAATTAGATGAAGAATGTAAACGCTCACACCGATTGCGTCTAGTAAAAATAAATAACTATTCCAAACATCTTGAAAAACAGTTAGAATAATCTGAAGATAAATGTTCCCGAGTGAAAATGTCTAAAAGAAGAAACCAGATAAAATTAAATAATTCTCAGGAAGATTTTGAAAATTTTCAACAGGAATTGATTAAACTGAAAAAGGAAATTAAGATGAATAACAGTGCTAAAAACTTTGAAAATGTTTTGAAACCACAAAGTTAAAAAATAAAGAAAATATGATTCAGAAATGAAAACAACCAGAAATTTGATGTAATAAATGAAGAAAATTTTAGTAAAGAAAATCTGAAGAAAATGTCTAATAAGACGTTGAGGAGTAATATTTCTAAGGAAATTAAGAAGATTCTTAAGTCTTCAGATGAATTTGAAGATGAATAAAAAATAATGAATTATTATGAAGATTATGAAATTAAGAAACCGAAGCAGAAGTTTACTAAAAAGAAGCCTGGTGATAGAAGATCCCTTTTTGAAGAAAATAGAGGTGAATTTGACTTAAATTCCGAAGATGACAACTTGTCCGATGCTGACGAATATGGTATCGTTTCTGACAAAACCCTTGATTCCGAAGATTATGTTGAATTCCGAGGAAGCAAGAAATCCTTGTATGATAGTGACTATGAAATGTGATGAAAGATGAGAAAAAAAGAAGACGTAAAAACGTAAAGTCGTAAAATACGTAGAAAAAAGACAGACGTAAAGAAAAAAATATATAAAGAAGAAGAACAAAGTTTTAATGATGCTTTGATGATGACGTGTATGATGAATGTCCTTCTTGAAGATGAACTGTAAAGATTTAATCCTTGACTGTCCAAAGAATTTTAGTCTGCCGAACTTTGCTTTTTAATTCTTCACAATGAGCTGATGCTGTTCTTTTTTAAGAACTTTGGGTACTGCTCTTTTTTTTTAATCTTTTCAGGGACTCCTGTTGTTCCTTCCAGCGAACTACACAATCACTGAGGGCAGTGGACCGGTCAGCTTGGCCGAGTTGTGAACTGCATTTAGCTCCACAAGTATCTCTTGATGTCGAAAGTGCCATCTAAGAGCCACTGACGACAGCAACACCGTCTCATAGGATGCGAACATGCAGCGCATGCGCAAGAGGTGGAATGTTCTGAACTGGAGACATTCGTTTGGTGTGTGGAAAAAATACGAACTGAGATGAAGTAAGGAACAACGGCTTGTGCAGTGAGATGTCGTTTTCGCGCGAGGAGAAGAGCGTGCGTGTTCGAAACAACAGAAAATAAAATGAGATGTCGGAAGACTGAATAATAATTACGACGTACTTTTGAGAAGTTTTGTGTATCTGTAAATAATATTCTTGTACATAAACTCTTATGTAAATAAGTTCACTTTTAATATAAGCATTCTATTTCGAAAGTTTCGCCTATTTTTGTGTTTAAAGAAATAAGTTTCTACAATATTATTATTTAAAGTTTAGCTAAATATAAATAAAAACATGCTTCTGCGCATATATGTATATACTTATTTATTTACAGAGAAATTGCAATTTCATGGCAGTTTTAGAAATATAATGGAAAGTAAAAAAAAAAAAAAAAAAAAAAAAAAAAAAAAAAAAAAACATCCCTGCCGGCTTGGGCCTACACGCGGAGGTAGATTTCGAAGTTCAGTGCTAAATTCACCAACAAAATGTAAATCAAGATTAGAGATAAACCCAGTCTCTTCACTAAAAATGAGCTCTAGGGAGCTAAACATTTTGTGAAAATTCTAATATACACGAACACACTCACGCATGTATGTGGAATAAGTTTAAAAAATAGCTAAAGCAATCCCAGCCGAGATATTGGCCATCTCAAAGTTGTTGACGAGTTTGAAGACGATCCGTGCGTAATTGCGACTTTTATCGTGCGGACAAAATTTAGTACATACATACATATATATATATGTGTGTGTATATATATATATATATATATATATATATATATATATATATATATATAAACTTTTTAGGTGGGGGTGGTTTTGGGGTCCTGGGGTCCTATAATGAAAAGTTATGAAGGAATTTTTCAAAAGTCGCACCATGGTAACGACTGCAATACGTAGTATTTCTAACGAAATCTACCTAAAAAAATCCCTGCCGGCTCGGGCCTACAGGCGGAGGTAGATTTCGAAGTTAAGTACTAAATTCACCAACAAAACTTTAATCAAAATTAGAGATAAACCCAGTTCCTTCACTAAGAATGAGCTCTAGGGAGCTAAATATTTTGTGAAAATTCTAATATACACGAATACACACAACATGTATATGGAATAGGTTTAAAAAATAGCTAAAGCAAATTCAGAGAAGCTCAAAATGTTAAAATAAGTTAATATTTCCATAGTCGGGTTTTTATCATGTTTTAATACGTTTCTTCAAACTCACATGATGTTACATATTCACCTGCTGAAGTCCATTTTATTTCCAATATGACGCAATATTTTTTTTTGTTTGTTTTGTTTTTAATTCGTCAAACTATTTATTTCATTTTGAGTTTTCATGCGGAAATCTTGCTCCAAAAAACTTATGACGTAATATTCAATTTGTTTTCAATTCGTCAAACTGTTTATTTAATTTATTTTTACACGTGAAGATCTTGCAATAGAAAAGCAATTGTTGTGGTGAGAATTAATTTTATTGCTTTTTTTTAATTGTTGGCAACTGCTATAACGAAAAATATTAGGTAGATTTCGTAAGAAATACTACCTATTGCAGTCGTTACCGTGGTGCGACTTTTGAAAAATTCCTTCATAACTTTTCATTATAGGACCCCAAGAACCCAAAACCACCCCCACCTAAAAAGTTTATATATATATATATATATATATATGTATGTATGTACTAAATTTTGTCCGCACGATAAAAGTCGCAATTATGCACGGATCGTCTTCAAACTCGCCAACAACTTTGAGATGGCTAATATCTCGGCGGGGATTGAAAATGGGCAAAATCGGTCCAAGGGAATAGAAATGGGGAGGGTTCAAAATTTTGAATACCGTCTTAAAAAGATTCTGATAAAACCAGCTCTTACACAACAATGACAGGAAAAAATAAATATTTTTCGTTATAACAGTTGCCAACAATTAAAAAAAAAGCAATAAAATTCTCACCACAACAATTGCTTTTCTATTGCAAGTTCACGTGAAAAATTACATTAAATAAATCGTTTGACGAATTGAAAACAAATTGAATATTACGTCATAAGTTTTTTAGAGCAAGATTTCCGCATGAAAACTCAAAATGAAATAAATAGTTTGACGAATTAAAAGAAAAAAAAATATTGCGTCATATTGGAAATAAAATGGACCTCAGTTGGTGAATATGTAACGTCATGCGAGTTTGAGAAAACGTATTAAAACATGATAAAAACACGACTATGGAAATATTAACTTATTTTAACACTTTGAGGTTCTCTGAATTTGCTTTAGCTATTTTTTAAACCTATTCCATATACATGCGTGTGTGTATTCGTGTATATTAGAATTTTCACAAAATGTTTAGCTCCCTAGAGTTCATTCTTAGTGGAGGAACTGGGTTTATCTCTAATCTTCATTTAAGTTTTGTTAGTGAATTTAGTACTTAACTTCGAAATTTACCTCCGTCTGTAGGCCCGAGCCGGCAGGGATTTTTTATTTTTTTCCTGTCATTGTTGTGTAAGAGCTGGTTTTATCAGAATCATGTTAAGACGGTATTCAAAATTTTGAACCCTCCCCAGTTCCATTCCCTTGGGCCAATTTTGCCCATTTTCAATCCCCGCCTAGGTATTAGTCATCTCAAAGTTGTTGGCGAGTTTGAAGACGATCCGAGCATAATTGCAACTTTTATCGTGCGGACAAAATTTAGTACATACATACATACATATATATATATATATAAACTTTTTAGGTGGGGGTGGTTTTAGGTTCCTGGGGTCCTATAATGAAAAGTTATGAAGGAATTTTTCAAAAGTCGCACCATGGTAACGACTGCAATAGGTAGTATTTCTTAAGAAATCTACCTAAAAAAATCCCTGCCGGCTCGGGCCTACAGGCGGAGGTAGATTTCGAAGTTAAGTACTAAATTCACCAACAAAACTTAAATCAAGTTTAGAGATAAACCCAGTTCCTTCACTAAGAATGAGCTCTAGGGAGCTAAACATTTTGTGAAAATTCTTACACGAATACGCACACGCATGTATATAGAATAGGTTTAAAAATGGCTAAAGCAAATTCAGAGAATCTCAAAGTGTTAAAATATGTTAATATTTCCATAGTCGGGTTTTTATCATGTTTTAATATGTTTCTTCAAACTCACATGACGTTACATATTCACTTGCTGAGGTCCATTATATTTCTAATATGACGCAATATTTTGATTTTTTTTTTTAATTCGTCAAATTATTTATTTCATTTTGAGTTTTCATGCGGAAATCTTGCTCTGGAAAAGATATGACGTAATATTCAATTTGTTTTCAATTCATCAAACTGTTTATTTAACTTAATTTTCACGTGAATATCTTGCAATAGAAAAGCAATTGTTGTGGTGAGAATTTTATTGCTTTTTTTAATTGTTGGCAACTGCTATAACGAAAAATATTTAAGACGGTATTCAAAAATTTTAACCCTCTCCATTTTCATTCCCTTGGGCCGATTTTGCCCATTTTCAATCCCCGCCGAGATATTAACCATCTTAAAGTTGTTGGCGAGTTTGAAGACGATCCGTGCATAATTGCAACTTTTATCGTGCGGATAAAATTTAGTACATACATACATACATACATACATACATACATATATATATATATATATATGTATGTGTGTGTGAGTTGTGGTTAAAGACTCATGCTAGCAACAAGATGCCTCAGCATTTTCCCATGAAGGACCTATGACGTAAAGTCCAACCCAAACGCAAGTATTTGCTGAGATATAACTTTTAATAAACAAGCCTGAGAACAGACTGAGATGAAAGTGTAGAGAAGGGATTTGGTTTTTGAACGGGAAAGACAGCTCGTTCGAGTCTCTCGATAATAGCGGCCATAGTGTCGGCCCGATGTCTGTTATTCCCCCAAGTCCCCTTAACTTTAAATTGTAAATAGTAATGTTATTTTATGTAACCTAGATTCATTAAACTATTATTTACCTTAACAGCCAGATTTATTATATAACATGGGGGTCGGCCTGTTAGAATCCCACACGAATTAAAAAATAAAATACCCCTAGGCTACTTACTTACCGATGTATGTTCAGAATCGGAGATTTTTTTCATCCCGTTATCAAATTTTGCGTTCAGCTGACGTGATTCATCTAATTGAGACATCTGTTGCTGTGGTTTAACGTTCCTTTTTATTTTTATTTTTACAAGATAGTCACCGTGTTGCAAGAAATGAATCTCTGGCTGCAAATATAATTTTTTTCTACTGATCATTAGTTGGATCGACACATATATCGTGGCAGAGAAAATTTTTTAATTGGATAATTCCTTCCAAGTAAGTTTTTTTTCTCTTTCCTCTCTTGCTTTTGAAATGGAATTACAAGAAATAGAATTTATTAAAAGCAAGTTGAAACCGGCCAAAACTGATAAGATTAAACTACTGCATGAACTTATATTCGGTTGCGATAAAAATCGCCAAAATAGAGCGAATCTTCGGAAATTTAAAGGATTTTCCTTTACCGACAAAAGTGATGAATATCAAAATAAACTGAAAGAAATTTTGGATGATTATGATCAGCTACAATTAATTACTATCGCTAATATCTTATCCATTGATATCCATAGATCAGCGGAAGATATCGCACAGCGAATTTTACTCGCACTAATGGATATTTCAGCTTTTAAAGACACATTTATCGCAGTTTCCGCATCGGACACAGACTTTGATGATAGCCACAATAGTAGTGGAAGCACTGGTTACTTCCCCTTTGGGAGTACAGCCAGACCAAGCGGGTGTACACTGTACACACCCCGCGTCCAAACAGACAATTTCTTTCCATGATATTGATCATTTAATTACACCGTTTAGTGGCGATAGAACTGAAAACATTCAAACGTGGTTTCTGAGATTTGAATCTTTAGCCCAGTCATTTCAACTGTCTGACATACAGAAATTTGTGTTTGCTGAGCGGGCATTAAAAAGTTTAGCGTTATTGTATGTAGGCAGTGAAAATAACATTTCTTCATATACATCCTTAAAAGAAGCATTGCTTCGCGAATTTGGACAGTCAGCTTCGTCCGCCCATATTCATCAATTATTAGCCGCCAGAGGCTGCCGCCCAAACGAAAAACTATTTGAATATTTTTTGAAAATGAAAGAAATAGCACAAAGAGGAAACATCGATGATATATATTTAATTCACTATATAATTAATGGGATTAACGATACACCACATAATAAAGCAATATTATATGGAATCTCTGAATTAGCAGAGTTTAAGAAAAAACTTTTAATCTATGAAGAAGTCTGTGGTTCGGTTACACGTTTCAAACCTAAGGCGACACACGTCCCTTTGGGTACCCAGAAATCATTTCCCAGCGAAAAACCTCAAAAAATTACTTGCTTTTCTTGTGGGGCCAGGGGCCATAAATCTATAGATTGTACGCGTAAAGGACAAGGTCCTAAGTGTTTTAATTGTTCTCGTTACGGCCACATATCATAAAATTGCACAGCCCGCGGTTCAAAGCCAAAGACAGCAACCGCACTCAGCCCCCCTTCTCAAGCTGCCACTGCCGGAAAAGACAGACAAGTTCACATGGTCGAGCTAACTCGCCCCCAACAACACATGCAAAAAGTAGTCCGAATTGCAGACATGGAAGTGCATTCCCTCGTTGATACCGGAAGTCCGGTGACCCTCCTCCGTGAGGACATTTACCGTCTGCTCGGGTCCCCACCTCTGACACCAGTACCCCTACGGCTCTCGGGGTTCGGCAGTGGTAACGTTCAGCCAAAAGGTTCTTTTTCCACAGATATCGATATCGACAAATCCATTTTTTCTACCACTGTTTATGTTATTGATTTCGCTCACATGTCGCACCCTGTTATCCTCGGAACAGACATCATATGCCAAGGCACACTAACATGTAACAAGACTGGCATTACTTTGTCGAAACATCCCCCGGCAGATATTTTTATTAACCTTATCAATATTTGCGATGACATGTCCGAAGTCGATTTAACTCATATCACCGACAGAACGTGTCGCGAAGAAGTGGCTGAACTGATTGAAAATTATCGCCCCCCAAAATCGAAATCTACCGACTTAAAAATGTCCATAATATTGTCTGACGACCAACCAGTTTACCAACGCCCGCGACGAATGTCCATGGCTGAAAAAAAGATTGTCAGCGACCAAATTAAACAATGGCTACAGGACGGCATAATAAAACCTTCTTGTAGAGATTACGCAAGCCCAGTAGTATTAGCTAAGAAAAAGGATAACTCTATGCGATTATGTATCGATTTTCGTAAGCTAAATAAAAAAATTATAAAGGATAGGTTCCCTCTACCCCTTATTAATGATATTCTTGACCAGTTACAACAAGCGCAGGTCTTTACATCTCTCGACCTAAAAAATGGGTTTTTCCATGTCGATGTGGACCCACAGAGCACTAAATACACAGGTTTTATTACACACGATGGACAATTCGAGTTTTTAAAAGTCCCTTTCGAACTCACGTTCAGCCCCGCAATATTCTCAAGATATCTAGCCTGTGTTTTTCGCGAATTACTACTAGAAGGTGTGTTGATTTTATATATGGACGACCTCATCATCTCCGCCCGTACCGAAGCCGAGGGTCTCGAAAAACTCAAACGAGTGTTAGAAACTGCTGCTGATTACAGACTCTATATTAATTTTAAAAAATGTCAGTTTCTGCGACGAAAAATTGAACTTTTGGGCCACGTCATTGAAAATAATACTATAGCGCCCTCCCCAACGAAAATTAAGGCCGTCCAACATTTTCCGGAACCCAAAAACGTTAAACAGTTGCAATCACTCCTAGGTTTAACAGGATATTTTCGGAAGTTTATTCCCAAGTATGCCTCTATCGCACGGCTCCTGAGCGGTCTCTTGCGAAAAACATCAACTTTCGAATTTGGACCGGCGCAGAGGGAAGTGCTGTACACGTTACATAATCTACTCACAAGTGCTCCAGTTTTACACATTTTTATACCGGGTTCGGACCTCGAAGTGCACACTAACGCCAGTAAAATGGGCTTCGGCGCAGTTCTCATGCAGAAATCCACCGACGAACACTTCCATCCGGTTCAATATCTGAGCAAAAAAACATCACCACAGGAGGAAAAGTTAAGTAGATACGAATTGGAAGTATTAGCAGTCATCAAAGCTCTCAAAAAATTCCGCGTGTACCTCCACGGCACTCGATTCCGTGTCATTACCGACTGTCAAGCATTTCAAAAAACTGACGACAAAAAGGATCTTACGCCGAAAATTGCGCGCTGGGCTCTATTCCTCCAGGA
This sequence comes from Maratus speciosus, assembly GCA_963932465.1. NCBI lineage: Eukaryota > Metazoa > Arthropoda > Arachnida > Araneae > Salticidae > Maratus > Maratus speciosus. Next base: position 75,834,112 of record OZ010792.1, read on the forward strand.
ATTCGATTTTGAAACAAAACATTGACCGGCGACGAAAATGAATCACGTGGACGCGCTAAGCAGATACCCAGTTATGCACATTACATACGATGAACTGACACTAAAATTCATGAAAGCCCAAGAAAATGATCCCTTTATTTCCAGCATTAAAACAGCAGCGTCGGAAGCACCAGTAGCCGACTTCACGGTGCGTAACAACATTTTGTATAAACTCCAACAGGGTCGAGATTTATTAGTGATTGCAGAAGCAATGCAAATTAGCATACTCCAAGATATACACACTAAAGGACACTATTTTGCTAAAAAGACAGAAGAAATTGCATCCCAAAATTTTTTCATTCCTAACCTACCGGAGTTGACACGCACAGTCGTAACAAACTGCGTTCCATGCATTTTAGCTTCGCGAAAGTTGGGAAAACAGGAAGGTTTTTTGCACTCGATCCCTAAAGGTGACAAGCCGCTCGACACTTACCATTGTGATTTTTTAGGCCCATTACATTCCACAAATAAAAATTATAATCACCTCTTTACAGTAGTGGATGCTTTCACTAATTTTTTTTTGGTTATATCCAGTCAAATCTGTGGCGGCGCAAGATGCACTAGATAAACTTAAATTACAACATATTACATTTGGAAATCCCCGAAGAATAATCACGGATAAAGGACCCGCATTCACTTCTTCAGAATTTAAAAGGTATTGTGAACAAGAAAATATAGACCACCATCCCATTACAACCAAAGTAATGCGAGGAAATGGACAAATCGAAAGACAGCATAAAACGCTTATCCCTATTTTGACGAAATTATCTTTAGATGATCCAACGAAATGGTACAAACACGTACCAGCGCACAGTGGGGCAGGGAACCACCAAAGTTGGCAATAAATAAAATTTACTTTGAACAAAAAAAGCACATCATGCATTCTTTTATATATTTTACGTAGTGAAACTTAAAACTTTTACATAAGCTATAGAGTAATTTATTAACCCTTAAATGCGCGATTTTTTATTTTGTTTCGAAAAAATTATATATCTGAAAGGTTTATTACACAGGAAAAATAATGAAAAAATTAGAGATACGTTTTTCATATAATACGTCAATCTTTTCTTCTGTTGCACATCAGCAATATTGCAAATTAGTAAATATTTTATTACGTATGCCTCCAAATACCTTATGTTATATAATTATTTATTTTATAAAACCTAACCTTTAACCCTTTAATTCCCATGATAGAACACGTTCTAGAAATTACGTAGTTCAGAAAATCTGACTTTACACCAGAAAAGTTTCAATGGTTAATTTCCCTTTATTTAAATAGGGAATGTCTGTTATTAATTAAAGCAGATATAGCTATTTTAATTTTCTGGTGTGAATTAGGCATATACGAATAAAAATATCTATTAAATTCAAAACACTGTTGTTTGCATATATGCAAAGCCACTAAAGGGTTAATTAATTTACAAAGCTTTTTCAAATATTTTCTGTACAAAAATAAGTTAAAAACAAGAAATTAAGATAGTTTCTTACAAGTTAAATATTTATAAATCATCCATAATATCGCCTTAAAAATGTAAAAAAACTGGTATAACTCTTTTTTCAGATATCATTCGAAGTGGAACTAGAGACGTAATAAATACGACTGAATCACTGGCTTCCGAGTCACAGAAAGATTGTTTGTATGAGCTATGTCACGAAGACCCGTCAAAACCCCACTTTGATATAAGGCACAACTGCTTTAATTATTAATTTTCAAGCGATAACAGGCTCTGGTATTTGTAACAAGCACTCTGAAGTATGATCTAGAAGAGCCTGTAATGCAACTGATGCACTAATTTCTGTTACTGCGATGTTTTTAGGATAACATTCTTTTTTTGCCTCTTGCACAATTTTGTAAGCGGGAAATTTTTTCTGGGGACTTCTAATGACATTAAACTGTTCGCGAGATAATTTCGCGTCTGTTAATACAGTCAGAGCATCTTCTCCTGACAAATGCTGTTGTGATTTTACAGATTTTGTATAAGCATTTTGATATTTGATAGCTCGCTTTGGACTTGCAGTTATATATTTTAAAACGTTTGAGGTCTGAATCTGTCCTTCAGATGTTAAACTCATATATGTCGCGTACACTAAAGAAGATGTCGAACTAGAATCGCATAATCATTTTGCTCTTAATCTTTCTGATTGTTCAGAACACATTTCAAACGGAATATGAGGCCGGTCACGTTTGCTTTTCAATGCCGCTTCTGTTTGTTTTTCAAATCGAGGAAATGAAAGCGATTTGTCAAGCCACTCCTTACTAATTCTAAAAATCTTTTCCTTTACCGACTGCATTATCCTTGTCTCGACAGGCTTTTGCCCATTGGAATTTATATTGAAATTTAAAATATTTTAGCTTCTTTTTTAAGTCTATAGAACTACTACGTTCGCAGTTTGTCCTATTCTGGAGGTCTTTTACGGAGGTCATTCGTTTCATAGTATTCAGAAGTTCTCTTCTGGTAATATATAATGTATTTAAATTCGTCTCTAAAAAAAAAAAAAAAAAACAATTTGTAATCATGTTTATGTATGTACACTAACTAAAAATTGAGGATGATTAACTATAAAAAGGACCATACAATTAAAAAAGGGGCAAAAAGGAGCAAAATTTTCCGACATATTTACCATCCTAAAACTCAAACCTAGTAGAAAAAATTATAGTTGACACTTAACCCGCTTTAACTCATAACTAAAACCTTCAATGTTTGTAGACACTGTTAATTTTTAAAAAAAATTTGACTACTATATATTCTAAGTGTCACTTTGTCTATAAAAATCATATATAAAAAAGGAAAAAGTTATTGTATTTTTGTTAGATACCTGAAGTTGAAGGTTTCATAGTCAAAAAATATTATTTTTAAATTATTACAGCGAAATTAAATAACGAATTTGCAACAAAATTATTGATTTTTTTTCACTTATTATCATCGTACGATATGCAGTTTAACTTCTTAGTTTAGTGACGACCAAGATAACTTTGCACACTTTTTAATACTAAGCAGATGTTTACTGATATCTGCTCTATTAAATTGATGTATGTCGGAAGTTCAAACTAGAATTTCATTTTTTCGATTTTTTGCCAGATTTGAAGGCTTCTTGCCCCACTGTGCAGCGGTACAAAGGATAATATGTAGCACAACTTCATCTGTAACAAAATTCTCCCCGTTCGAGTTGTTAACGGGTGTCAAGATGAAAAATAAAGACGACTTAATGATAAAACAACTCTTGAAAACGAAACATGTCGAATTACACATGGATCATAAACAAACGTTACAGCATAGTGCAAAAGCCAACATTTTAAAACATCAGGAACTCAGCCGCGTCCACTATAATAAAAAAAGAAAACCCCCCACGGTATACAAGGTCAATGATCTAGTAGCAATACAACGTACACAGTTTGGAACTGCGTTAAAACTTCGACCCAAATATTTTGGACCATATAAGGTTACAGCCGTGAACCCTAATGAAAGGCATGCAGTTACAAAAATAGGAAACCATGAAGGTCCCATTATCACAACGACATCCGCTGATCACATGAAACAGTGGCCTTCAATTTAAACAGTTGTGCAGTCCATGCTGTGATTTTTTTCGCATGGCAAATCCATTTATTTTCTTGGACTGCAAAACAGTGATTTTTTTTAGTTTTGCAGAAATATTTTTTATTAAAACAGCAAAACAGTGATTGTTTTGTAGTTTTGCTTAAAACTTTTTATTAAACGTGCAAAACAGTGATTTTTTTTAAGTGTTGCATAAAACTTCTTCCCAGACTGCCAAGCAGTGACTTTTTTTTCATTTTACATAAAACACTTTTGACTACTCAGAACTGTTGCAAGCAATATTTTTGTTTTATTATTATGTATATGTTTTTATATATTTGAATTTTTATCCCTGTATTTTTATAACTTTATATGTTATATGTACAAGTATATTATTATTATGTGCCTCCCTCTCGCATATTTTTTTTACAGAAGTAATAGCTGGCTGTCGAAAAAAACCCTTTTGGTGGGAAATCCTTTTTTTTTTTTTTTTTTTTTTGCTTAGACGAGGCAAACTTTTTTATTTTTTCTTCCCGAATGACGTCGGGATAAAGATGTTTTTTTTACGAAATTCTACCGAAGATGAGGCAGATTTTAGTATGTTTTCTTGATGATAATATAATCGGCAGACGGCCTTACAGATTATATTTTTTCATCCCTGATGATGGCGCATGAGAAAGACGGTCTCATGACGCAAATTGACGATATCCTCAGACTTTTTTTATTCTTTTGCTTTCTTTTTTTTTTTTGGAGATATCCCACGGCAGCTCAGCATAAATTTACATAAAATTTAGACTTTTTTTTTTTTACTTAGCTCGATTTTCTTAATTATTTAATGACAGTTTTTTTTCCTTTGGATTTTAATTATTTTTAGATAGTTTTTTTTTTTTAATGTATCTTGTTGCTTATTTAACAAGCTGTCGAGGACAACAAGCGGTCGGAATGGCCGAGTGTGAGTTGTGGTTAAAGACTCATGCTAGCAACAAGATGCCTCAGCATTTTCCCATGAAAGACCTATGACGTAAAGCCCAACCCAAACGCAAGTATTTGCTGAGATATAACTTTTACTAAACAAGCCTGAGAACAGACTGGGATGAAAGTGTAGAGAAAGGATTTGGTTTTTGAACGGGAAAGAGTGTCTTTCGAGTCTCTCGATAATAGCGGCCGTAGTGTCGGCCCGATGTCTGTTATTCCCACAAGTCCCCTTAACTTTAAATTGTAAATAGTATAGTTATTTTATGTAACCTAGATTCATTAAACTATTATTTACCTTAACAGCCAGATTTATTATATAACATATATATGTATATATATATATATAAACTTTTTAGGTGGGGGTGGTTTTGGGTTCCTGGGGTCATATAATGAAAAGTTATGAAGAAATTTTTCAAAAGTCGCACCATGGTAACGACTGCAATAGGTAGTATTCCTTACGAAATCTACATAAAAAAGACATAGTTTGAATTCTTCAAACGGCAAAATTTTTATTTTATTCACACTAGGGAGGCACCGCCCCCCTGCTCGCTACGCTCACCAACCCCCCGCGTAATAGCTTAGCTATTCCATTCGGTATAGCGAAGCAATTCCTATTTTCTGGCCAACCCGAGATAATTGTTTGTGCTTAAAAATAATGTAAATAGTTCAATTAAGCTCAATTCATAAGCTAATATTAGTTTTTGTTGCATTGAAATATCTCAATTTGTTTATTTCCTGCATGCAAGTAAACCCTATTGTATTTCAATGGGAGTCTATGGAAATTTGGCGAAATACTGGAAATAGCGCTAAGTTGGCGTCACTTTTGGTGACAGAGAGACGGGTCTCCCCTTGGTAACCTCCCTTATAGCATCATAAAGCTCTGACCAATCAGTTGCATTTCACGGTATCTACGCAGATTTTCATTGTTCCATTTCCAAAGCATTACTTTTTGCAAGGCATACTTAGATACTACTACCGGCAGACCGATTTGCGTTTAATGTATGAAGTTGCTCGCCAGAGGACTCTGATACGCTGCCCAAAACAGAAATTTGACTCTGACCGTAACTTCAACGACGAGAACCAATCAAACCGCTCTGGGCAGGATTCAGAGAATTCCAATGTGTTTACTTTCTTTTTTTTCCATATAGATATGATTCAAAAGAGTTTAATAAAAATATTAACTCTAATCATCAAAGAAAAATAAATTATTATTTTAACAATTATCGGAATAATAAATGGTGCGATCGGAGAATACTTCCAAGGTTGCTACTTAATACCAAGTTAATACTAAATACCAAGGTTGCCACTTTGGCGCATTTATCGCCAGGTTGGGGAGAAGTAGAGTATTCTACGATTCACCCCAATAAATAAAAACATGCATAGTCTAAAATCATCAATGTCACAAATTTATTTGCTATCTTCACTGCTGAAACAATAAACTAATGGAATTTCTTTTAAATATATTAAAGTACTCATAAAATTCCTGGTTAAATTCCTTGTCCTTGGTAATTCCTTGTCCATTAATAAATATAATTTATTAAGTAACAAATACACTTACATTATTTAATCAAAATTGCTTGGATAACATAAAATATTGCAACGATATTTAAATCTGCGATCACCATTTCTTTCTATGATTAAAAATAAGGCCACAGATGTCATATTCGCCCCATATTGGCGCGATTTTTTTCGGTTGCCAATTTGGCAAAAACATCAATAGCATAAACAACATAATCCGGGTTACCACATCAAGCAAAATAACGACAATTTGGCGCAAGTTAAGTACCCGTTGCCTATATGATATTGGCGTCAGAAAAAAATCGCGCCAATATGGGGCGAATATGACATCTGTCGAGAGAAGAAGAAACCCACCGAAACCACTTTTACTTTGTTGCGAATGGCAACGGCAGGTTTGTTGATGTAGAATGTTGTTAGAATGATGTTCGACGATTTTGAGTCGTAACAATGTAACTCGAAAGCAAATGCTTTTATTTTGAGGTATAAGATGTTCAGAGTGAATGTTTCGAAACGAAATTATCTTTAAATTGTAAATATGTATATAATTTGAGCGTTATATTTAGCTGTGTGTGCTTTTGGAAATATTGTGTTATTTACAAGTAAAAACAATGAAACTCATCTACGTCGTCTGTCGTTGATTCCAGCGAAGTCTCTCATTTATTTTTAATTCGTAGTGTTTATTTTCTAGATTTCTGGCGTCACCTGGTGGGCGATTTCCTTGGATTCTGGCAGATTTATGCAGCTAAAAAAGGATTAAAGGTAAGAACGAAACTGTCCATTTTGAATTTATATAATTATTTTGTGCTAGAATTTAAAAATATTGCATAACTCCGATAGTAAAAATAGAAGTTTTAAAAGGAAATAAAACGACTCAACGTTCAGCTTTTACCAAGGCATATAATAAATTAGAAAGTCTATTGAATGACGCAAATGCCGAACATGATGAAATCGAAATTCCTTTCTATTTATTTAAACAGAAAGCTGACGCGTTAGAGATTACTCATAAGAATTATTTAGATAGTTTATCAGATGATACCGAATTTGAAGCAGAATTTGATTCAGTTGAAGAATATAGAGAAAAGGCTTTAACAATCCAAATAAAAGCACAGCGACGATTAGATAATTTTAAGACAAAATTAAATCGAAATGAAAATAATTCGGCTCGTGAATTTGAAACAGAAAATGAAAAATTAAAAACTTTACGACTCCCTGAAGTTGAACTGTATAAGTTTGGTGGAGATTTAAAGGATTGGCTTACCTTTTGGAACCAATTCAAAACTATACATGAAAATACAAATTTAACTAACGTGGATAAATTCCATTATTTAATTCAGTTGATGAAAAGAAATTCAGAATCCAGGGAATTACTAGAGTCGTTCCCAGTGACAAATGATAACTATTCTTTAGCGATTGATAGTTTAGAAGACAGATATGGTAGATCCGATTTGCTAATCGATTTTTATGTGAGAGAATTATTGAAACTAGTATTGAATAATGCAACAAAAAAGAAAGTTGATTCTTTGAATAGCTTATACAGTAAACTTTCGACCCAAATCAGGGCATTGGGTTCGCTAGGTGTCACTACAGAAATGTGTGGTGTTATATTGTATCCGTTGGTTGAGAGTTCATTACCGGTTAATATTCTACGATCATTCGAAAGACAGAGGAGAACTATTGAAAATGAACAAAAATTATCTAGCATCGACGCTATAATCTTATTTATTAAAAATGAAGTACAGTCAGAGGAAAAAATAAAATTGAGTAGATCAGATATTTGTAACTTTGTACCAGAAAGAAAAAATTTGGCATCAAGCCAGAATTCTAAAGGCAGTAACTTTTCCGCGGCAGAACTGATTTCTCATAATTATAATGATGTCTCATGTGTATTTTGTTCGAAAGACCATGAATCGCGTTTCTGCAAGAAGGCATTTTTTATGCCGATGTCAGAAAAACTTTCGATCATCAGAAGTAAATAACTGTGCCGTACGTGCTTTTCTAAGGGCCACATGGCTGTTTCGTGTACTAGATCGAACATTAGATTTCAAAATTGTTCGAAAAGACGTGTAAAATGTATGTGTCCTAATTTAGAATGTAATAAATCTAAAGAAATATCAAAATCACCCAATGATGAGGCAAAAGAAAAAAGTGTTGATGCACTTTTTACACATAACCATAACATAAATAAGAAATTTTCTTCTACAAATGAAGTTTCATTACAAACGCTAGTTGTAAATATAAAAGGGAAAATTTCAAGCCGTAAGGCAAGAATAATTATAGACACAGGATCCCAAAAATCTTATATTTTAAAAACCACTGCTAAGGAACTGGCTTTTGATTTTCAAAGAGAAGAAGAGTTTTGCCATTCATTATTTGGCGGTAGAAAAACAAAAATGTTTAAGCATAAATGCTACAAAATTTATTTAAGTAGTCTTGATGGTAATTATGTTTGTAATTTGGATGCTTTAGATCAAGATGTTATATGTAATGATATTTCTGCGATTAAATATGGTTACTGGATGCGCGAACTAAAAAATAAAGGAATCTACTTGAGCGATACTCGAGAATCAGGGCCTATTGAGGTACTTTTAGGAGCAGATGTAGCTGGTAAGCTATTCACAGGAAAAAGAGAACAATTAAAATCCGGTTTGGTGGCTATGGAAACTAAATTGGGTTGGAATTTAATAGGCAAGATACCACAGTTTAATCGTCAGAATGAAGTGAATATGACTGTAGTCAGTATGCTGTCTCAAGAAGATGTACCTGTTTCAGCATTATGGGATTTAGAACTTCTTGGTATTCGGGATTCTATTGAACAAAATAGTAAAGAAGATTCAGAAAGAGCTGTCATGATACATTTTGAAGATACAGTTAAACAAAAGGATGATGGAAGATACGAAGTCCATTTGCCCTGGAAGAAGGATCATTCTTTTCTACCTACCAATTATGATCTAGCTTTAAGGAGACTTGAATCTACTACCAAGAAATTAGAGAAAACTGGGTATCGAGAAAAATACATCAAATTTCTGAAGAATGGCTTCATGAAGGTGTAATTGAAGAAGTTCCTGAAAATGCGTTATCATTATCCGTTGCTCATTATCTCCCTCATCGTGGCATAATAAAAGAAACGTCCTCATTGTCTTCCATGAAGGTAAGGCCTGTTTTCGATGCTTCGGCTAAGACAACTAATTTCCCCTCATTGAATGATTGTTTAGAGACTGGAATTAATTTTATAGAAACTATTCCTTTGGTTTTGACCAGATTTCGTCTTTGTGAAATTGGTGTTATTTCTGATATAAGAAGAGCCTTTTTGCAGATCTCTTTACACAAAAATGACAGAGATTTTTTACGATTTTTTTGGTATAATGATGATGGCTCTATAAGGGTTTTTCGACATAATCGTTGTGTTTTTGGGGTTACAAGTAGCCCGTTTCTTCTGATGGCAGTTATTCATCACCATTTGTCTCAACAATTATTGAAAGGAGAATTTTCCAAAGAAATACTTGTTAAATTGCGTGACAGTTTTTACGTAGATAATTGTGTAACAAGTGTTCACAATACTTCTGAATTAGATAATTTTGTAAGAACATCTACAGAAGTAATGAAAAGAGCAAAGTTTGATCTTAGAAGTTGGGAAAGTACTACATACAATAACTGCGATACATTTCATCTAGGAAATTCTAAAACGTCTGTATTAGGCTTAATATGGGATAAGAGTTCTGATACTCTCGAAATCGATTCTGAACTTTTAAAACTTGATGAATCAGAAAAAATAACAAAGCGAAAAATTTTGTCCCTTATCAGCAGAGTCTTCGATCCTATAGGATTTATTTCCCCTGCGTTAATACAACCTAAACTTTTGCTTCAATCTATTTGGAAAACGAAGGAACCATGGGAAGCAGAACTAAACGAAGACACTAAACGAAATTTTCTTAAGTGGTTTAAAGATCTGCATCTCTTGAAGTCTCTAAAAATTCCAAGATGGAGCGGTGCCACAAAAGAATCTAATTTAAGCTTACACACTTTTGTCGACGCGAGTCAAAATGCTTATACGGCCTGTATTTTTCTAAGATCAGAGTCCCCTGATGGTACAGTGAAGGTCAATTTACTGCAAGCCAAATCACGGATAACGCCATTAAAGAAGATAACTATTCCGAGATTGGAATTGATGGCGGCTACTATCGGAGCAAGATTATTTAAATTCATAAACGGTGCTCTAGAAGTGGAAAGCATTGACGAGTATTTTTGGACTGATTCATCAACAGTTCTTAGTTGGATTAAACGACAAGAACAATGGTCAGTTTTTGTCTCTAATCGAGTGAAAGAAATAAGACAACTCACAGACCCTGAAAATTGGTTTCATATTTCTGGTGAGCTGAATCCCGCTGATCTTCCATCCAGAGGGTGTGGAATTAAGCAACTTCTGAAGTCCCAATGGTAGCTAGGACCTACATGGTTAAAGAATTCAAAAGAACAATGACCCAAATCCGTCGTCAATGTTAACGAAGATGAAATTGAACAAGAAAAACGAAAAACAGTTGTTTCTGCTAGCAATGTAGAATTTAAGACTATTGTTTCTAAATTAGCTGAAAGAATTTCGAAATTTTCCAAAATAGTAAGTGTGCTAGCTTGGATTATGCGCGTTCACCCCAAAGCTCGTGATTTGAGAAAACATACATTGCTTACAAAGGAAGAAATATTGAATGCACAGAAAATACTTTTCCGTTCTGTACAGACAGAATACTTTTCTCATGAAGATGGCAGAAATCTCTTGCTAATTTCCAAACTTTTAGAGATGAAGAGGGTCTATTACGATTGAAATCAAGACTTACTAATGAAGATGAAACTTATGATTTTATTGCTCCAGTGATTCTTCCTTCGAAACATGCAGTAGTAAAAGGGCTTATTGAGCAAGAACATATTCTGAACAAGCATGCTGAAACATCTATACTTTTGACCATTCTCCGAGAAAGATTTTGGATTTTAAAAGGAAAAAGAACCATACGGAGTATAATCAACAAATGTATTATCTGCAAGAGGCAAAAGGTAAAACACATTGAAGTGCCATTCACCCCCTCTCCCTATAGACCGAACAAAAGTAGTAGGAGTTTTCCAAGTCTCAGGAGTTGATCTGGCTGGTCCGTTGCTGACAAAATCTGGCGAAAAGGTATGGATTGTCTTGTTTTCTTGTGCAGTGTTCCGAGCGGTCCATCTGGAATTAATTCCATCTCTTAGTACTAATGCTATGATTCAAGCTTTGCGACGATTTATAGCAAGGAGAGGCCGGATATCTCTGTTATATTCTGATAATGAAACAAATTTTACAGGCTTGAATAAAGCATTGAAAGAACTGGACTGGGCAATGATTGAACGAACATTTGAAGTCAATGAAATTTGTTGGAAGTTTAACCCACCCTCCGCCCCATGGTGGGGAGGGTTTTGGGAAAGACTAATTGGGATTCTTAAAGATCTGCTCAGAAAAAACTTAAGACATTTGTCTTTGATATATGAAGAATTGCTAACTCTTGTCTGCAAATGCGAATCAGTAATGAACAACAGACCACTAACTTATATATCCGAAGAATCTGATTTAAGAGCTTTAACCCCTTCATCATTTCTACAAGATCTTCGCACAAGTGAAGTTCCTGATTTAGACCAAATTGAAAAGACTAATATTTTGAAAAGATGGCGATATATTCAAAAGGTAAGAGAGAATCTAAAACAGAGATTCAAAAAGGAAAACTTGGGTTTTCTGCGATCTTCCATCCCTAAAAGGCATGACAAAGTTAAAGTTGGAGATGTAGTTTTGATTGGTCGAGATGATAAGAAAAGACTGTATTGGCCTCTAGCAAAAGTTATAGAACTTTTTCCTAGTAAAGATGAAGTAGTCAGGCTTGTTAAGTTGAAAACAGTAAAAGGAACTTTATTGAGACCGGTACAAAGACTTTACCCGCTTGAGATCACACAAGAAGACTGTGAACATTTTCAATTAGATCCTGCATCAGTTACAGTTGATAAAATCAACGAACAATCAAAAGACAGTAAATCTGTAAAAAATATAGATATTCAGACTCGTTCTGGTCGAAAAGTAAAAGCTCCAAAAAGACTTGATTTGTGAACTATGAACATTTCAGTTTGAACTTTTTCCTTAAATATGAACTCTAAAATCCTAGAGCTCTAAAGTTTGAAAATATTTTCATTATTTCTAATTTTTCTGATTTTATGTATCTTTATTATAATCTGTATTTTTAGTGTATGTTTTAACATTTTGTTTAGATTAGTATTTGTATTCATATGTCATTTCAGTATTTTTCAGTTTTATCTTTGCTGAGTTTCTTCCAAAACTCAGGTGGGGAGGATGTTGCGAGAAGAAGAAACCCACCGAAGCCACTTTTACTTTGTTGCGAATGGCAACGGCAGGTTTGTTGATGTAGAATGTTGTTAGAATGATGTTCGACGATTTTGAGTCGTAACAATGTAACTCGAAAGCAAATGCTTTTATTTTGAGGTATAAGATGTTCAGAGTGAATGTTTCGAAACGAAATTATCTTTAAATTGTAAATATGTATATAATTTGCGCGTTATATTTAGCTGTGTGTGCTTTTGGAAATATTGTGTTATTTACAAGTAAAAACAATGAAACTCATCTACGTCGTCTGTCGTTGATTCCAGCGAATTTATAGATATATAGAATTTATAGAAGAATATTTAATGTTTAAGGAAGATCGTCTTTTTTTTTTTTTTTTTTTTTTTTTTTTTTACTATTATTATTATTATTTAGTTCGGACGAATATCAATCACAAACATTTTACGGGTAGCAATAAATTCGTCAAAAATAACTGCTTCAAGCCAGTTATGAGAACTGTAGTTTGATAAAAACCAAATTTTAATTTTAAAACGTGTATATGAAACACAAGCTATTTTTATGTAAATACGGGAGACTCCAAAAAGAATAACAGAATGAACCAAACGATCAAGTAAACAATAAGTAATTTAGCTAATCTTAAAAGTATGTGAACACTAAAATACTACAAGCTGCGTAAAATATCCTTTTAAATCGAAGGAAATTGAAGAATATAAGTATTTAATTTATTATTCTGAAAATACGATCAATGATTCTGAAACTTCGACGATGAGAAACAAGCCGCCGCTATCTGGGCAGGGTATAAATGTAAACAAAAAAGAGCACGTTGTGATGTTTTGGTTCAGAGTTTGAAGCTGAATCCGACTTCACTTTTTCGACGGTTTTCGGCGAAATGCGTGGGCCGTATATATCATAATAGGCTATGCTTTTTGGTACTTTACCGTTATACGGACAACATTGTCGCTAAGCGCAATAGTTGCCGCAAAATGAAAATCACGTGAATTGAAACATTTGAAAAATAAAAGAAAAACATTGTCGATAGTAAAGTGAGCATTTTAAAAATATAACATTTGAAAATTGCAGAATTTTACGAACTATTTTATTAAATCACAAATATATAATTAAAATAAGTGAACAAATAACTGTTATACAATAAAGTAATAAAATAAAAAAATCATATTAAACTGCTGCCATAAAATTACAAATCTCTTTGGCACAGATGTCATATTCGAGCCATATTGGCGCTATTTTTTTTCGGTTGCCAATTTGGCGAAAACATCAACAGCATAAACAACATAGGTACAGATGTCATATAATGTCATATGTTTATGTCATATGTTAATAGATGTTGATGGATAGCTGTTTATGCTGTTGATATTTTTGCCAAATTGGCATCGGAAAAAAATCGCGCCAATATGGGGTATATGACATCTGTGCCACAACATAATCCGGGTTACCACATCAAGCAAAATAACGACACTTTGGCGTCAGTTAAGTACCCGTTGCGTATATGACATTGGCGTCAGGAAAAAATCGCGCCAATATGGGGCGAATATGACATCTGTGCCATATCTTTTAGCATTGCAGTAAACATTTCATTTTTTGAATGAAGACGTCGCCACATAAACTCTATGAGATACGACTCTAAATGATGACGAACTGTTCCCCGATGTCTTTTGTTGCGCCATTTTGCGATGCCCCATAATCTCTCAACATTTTGAGTATGACATCCAGTATTAGGGTCGACAAAATTGTATTTGTGATTTACTGTGAAATGATCATAACCAGCACTTCGCAGTTCATCTGTTTTATATCCTTTCCAGTAATGTGTATAAATAATACTTCCATCAGCTACATTGTTTTCTATTTCCGCCATTAAAGTTTCAGCTGTGCGATCGGAAATAGGAGTAAGGAAACATACCCGTGTTTCACGGCATAAACCATCTAACACCCATTGAGGAGGAAGAACACGCCCTACGCTGTTTTTTCTTCTGGTAAAAAGACTTTCATCTACTTTTATAATTTTATTAGGTCCACCGATTTTTCTATTTGGTCGTGAACATAAAGCATTTGCACAAACTTCTCTAAAATAACTATTCCAGTCCACTGATGTGCTATGGTTCATATGAAGTTGCAGCTCACAAAGCTCAATCGATGTCAACTCTTGGCACCATAAATATATAAACCTCAAAGCATTAAGAAAAGACAACCTCGATCTTTCAAACCATGTTTTTTGTCGTATTCCTACGCTTTCTTCGCATGATCGTAAGCTAGATCTCCATTTCGGATTTCCAGTACTCATCCATAATTTCATTTCATGGTTGTTTGAACACAACCTTTTATTATGCAGAATTCCAAATTTCTGAAACAGTTTTATCGCAACTTTCTCATCATCTGGTAATTGACAAATGGTAAAATCCATCTCAGCGTCAGCAGTAAAAGTAAATTATAATTTTATAAAAAAAAAGCATTTTTATTTCGAATAATAGCAAATTAAAAAGCTTTCCAAGGTTAAGGTTAAATAATAATCATTCACGTTTCATAAATAACAAATCACAATGTTTCGCATGGTTAACAAGAAAAATCCTTTTCACGATGAGGACTGAAATAATTGGCGCATTAATATACATTTTGGCATGCTGTCCGTATAACGGAAAAGTACCCTTAATTTTGGCGAAATACAGGAAATAGTGCCCAGTTGGCGTCACTTTTGGCGACAGAGAGACGGGTCCCTCATTGGTAATCTCCCTTATAGCGTCATAAAGCTCTGACCAATCAGATGCATTTCACGGTATCTACGCAGATTTTTTATTGGTCCATTTCCAAATCAAAACTTTTTTTTATATATAGAAGGATTCATTTATAGTTTTTTGTACGAATAAACATCTATTCTTCCCAGCGAAATCAATTAAAATGAGCTGCATAAAATAAAAATATGGTATTTTAACTTAATCTTTTCTAACACTTAACAACTTAAAAGTATTATAAAATTTTCGTCTTTTTTCTGCTTTAAATTTTGAAAAAATATTATTTTTTTAATCTCGTGATCTTATGTTTGGAATTAGAACAATTGTTTTCGACAATAAAAAATCTTTTCATGGACATTAATACTTATTAATTACGTAGATTTTCAGGTGGTTTTTAGCAAAACATGTACGCTATTGAAAATAAACAGGGTGGGTTTAGAATGTTTATTCCTGTTTTTGTTAAGTTTTAACAGCCATCTACTATGGAGCAAGTGAGTATGGCATGTGGCTTGTAAAGTTTTGCGGAGATTAGACGTAATTCTTTAGTGTCGTAATTAAAATGAAAGAACATGTCTAGCAAAGAAATTTCTAAATTTACAAATATTGAAGAATGTATTTCTGAAGACTCAATTCATAGTGAAAAAAATATCTTGTCCGATATTGAACCCAGAAAGTTCCGAAAGTGAAAATTTAGAAGTCTGACGCACTGCCAACTATACCATCTGTCCGCTCTGAAACGTGTGTAATTTATCCGATTATGTACTATTGTGTCGAAATTGGGTGTCTTCAGGGCTTGTCTTTTAAGACCCCCTTGCATATTGGGCTTTATACTTGTGACATGTTTATCTACTAATTATACTCTATCATTGCACAAAGGATCGCCGATTTCTGTGTCCTTGACTTCGTGTCCTCTCCTTGTAAGTATCACGGCTTGAATATCTTGTCAAACAGTCGCAAAACTCAGAAAAATTCGAACCCGCACGATCATGAGCATTCAGCCTTAAAGGAATATATAAAAAACTCGCTAATTCTCTTTTTTTCGTTTTAATTTATTGTCAAACTGCCCATTCTGATCCATCTTCATCTATAAAGGCAATATTAAAGTATTTATACTTTTTTGTATGCAGGCATAAATTATGTAAACGCACTCACAATAGTAAATTATTTTCGAAAACATATTAATTAGAAACCTTTCTAAAAAGGACGTCATTCTCTTGTAATCATTAAACATTTAGTTTTTATGAACGAAATATAGTTTCTATTTAAAAATAGTGCGAATAAATTCTGCGTCATTTGTTCGAATATTTTGCTTTTTTGTCATATTGTTCAAGAAATTGTATACTTTACTGTTACTCACGCCAAAGAAAACCTGCATTCTCATTTACACGGCTACGAGATTTTACTACGATTGCGTTAGATAAACGCCTTCATTTCGGATTGTCGTTTTAAACAATTTATGAGTGCGAATACGCAGAGCTCCTTTATAGTAATCGCTTCATTTTTATGGTGTTACATTTCCCTTTGTTTTTCTCGGAAATTAAGTAGTTGCCCCTCCGGATGGTCAGGAACCGACCCCTTTGTTAAGGGGGCGGGAGACCCGGAGCCCGATCGAGTTCGTAGTACACGAATGCGAAGGACCCGGATGGGGACGACCACAGCCTCCACAAGTGACTCGTTTATGAGTCCGGCAGCCACGGGTAACGGACGTCGTGCATGGGTGTCGTAGTCCACTTCGGTGGGTGCAACGAGACTGCGACTCCATCGGTACCTCGGTTAAGTGCCTTCCTGGGCCCAGGGCCTAGGAGTGGATCCTCTGCTTACTCAGAAGTTAACTCCTTATTATAGAAGTTGTTCATCGTAGGCTTGAGTACAGCAAAGCTTCTCTGGTGAACCCCGAGATCAAGTTCCAGAGCCCGATTCTCAGTGCTCAGTCTCCCTAGGGCACTTGGGGGAATTCGGGGAGGGGATTCCAAGGTCGCGGTAGATTCTCAAGCACATGGGTATTACTGTCGTGACGCCAGACGGCGCACTCTGGTGCAAGTTCAAAGAGTGACGCGAGAGAGCGGTACTCTTTGACCGGAACGCTCGTGAAGAATAGTTCTCGGACTATCTGGATCGGGTGTATATGGGCCTTCAGAGCCTAGGACCGGGAAATGGTGATATTTCGTCTTACCCGGAAATTATTATGGCTTGTTATGAAAATGACTCGTTATTCAAATGATGTTATCTTTACAAAGTAATTATAAATGAGATTACAACAATATTATATGTTTATACAATATATACATATGTACATACAATATATATATATGTATATACAATTACTGTTCAATAAAAGAAATTGTAGCAAAACATGATAACGATGTTAGTATAACCGGTCTAGCTAAACAATACGATGTAGCCTAAACCTTCGATTTCCACGATAATCTATATCTATATATATATATATATTACGCTATCGTATGTGTCACAGAAATCGTGATTATTTGTTAATAGTTTAATGGCAACGCTCAAATGAAACGCATCTCATTGGTTATAGAACAGCATTTAATGCATCTCTATACCTATAAAGGGTTTACCATAGGCGGGACCCTGTTCTGTCGCCAAATACCGCCAAGTTTGTCACCAATTTCACGATATATCGCCAAATTCCTATAGACTTCTATTGTAAACCAATAGGGTTTACTTGTTCAGAGAGGATCAACAAATTGAGATATTTTAATGCAACAAAAACTAATATCAGTTAAGGAATTATATTAATTATATTTAAGGAAGCCCAAGTAAATTAAATTATGAATAAAAATAACGTGAATTTGATTAAAAAACCTTTAAACTCTTAAAACAGTGTGCATTACTTGGTTAAATAGTGCATTATTGTGCGAAATAAGAAAAAAGTATTGGGAATATTTAAAAGCAACTCAGGTTTATCTATATTCAATATATAATTATCAAAAAATTTAAATGACTAGTATTAAAAAATGCTTTGACGAACACCAAAAAAGGCTAATATGTTTCTCTAAGTATGAAAAAGGGTTTGACAAGTGCTTCTAATTGAGCATGAAAAAGGACAAGGGGTCCCTTCTTGGCTGCAGCTCACTGTCAATGCCAACTTTGAAAAAATCATATTTGTGCTTTTTCCATATAAAAAAAAAATCAACCACAGTTACGATAAAAATGTGTAGTGTAAAGACACAGCCAGTAAAGACGCAGCCTAATTAAATATGAATGTAAAGCGACATAGTACCAAAAATCTTAGTTCCTGCAGCGTATTACACTCATGCAGTGCCACCAAGCATGCCCGCAGTGTAGAACCGTACAGAAAACTGATTTGTAGTGCAGTGCAGACTGTTGCAGCAGTCTGCACAGGAACAATTCCACATGTGCACGTATAACAGTATAATGCATTCATTGATTGTTGAAATTATATCCAAGTGGCTGTGGCTGTAAGATGTACTATGCAGAACAACAGTGCATATGTAAATTATAAACGAACATTAGACCCATACACCTTTAATACGGAAGTACAAAAGCACAATGTGAGTGTGCGCTGAGGTTCAAAAGCATAATAGGAATGTACAGTGTAGTATAGTTTGTAGAGAAATAATAGTAAACAGTGCACTGTACAAAGTTGCATTGCAGACGCATGTGCAGTACAGTAGTGGAACAGTGCAGTTAACATGTAAAGCGCGGCGGAAAGTTTTACTAAAGTACTGCGAATATATTTTGTATGGAAAAAGCGCAAATATGATTTTTTCAAAGTTGGCATTGAGAGTGAGCTGCAGCCAAGAAGGTACCCCTTGTCCTTTTTCATGCTCAATTAGAAGCACTTGTCAAACCCTTTTTCATACTTAGAAACATATTAGCCTTTTTTGGTGCTCGTCAGAGCATTTTTTAATACTAGTACAATATATACATATGTATATACAATATATACATATGTATATACAATATATACATATGTATATACAATATATATATGTGTGTGTATACAATACATATATGTAAACAAACAATACAAATTTCAATAAAAATAAAATATTCCGTATTTCCAACTGTTAGTCGTAAATTTTGACAGCCAAGAACTTAGGCAGAACTAATACAGGTATATTCGTTCTTCCGCTCCCAGTATTAAGCAAATAGCTCTAAAAACTACAAAAAAATTAATATCTCAAAAATAAATGGAGATGCAGTTTTCAAACAAATTGTATTAAAAAGTACCTTTTTTTCAATACGACGGTATAAAAATTGAAAACGTGTGATGCTTAGCAGTTTAAAAAATTCCTATAGAGTATTTAACCCTACTGCTTTGTTTTATGGCTGGCTTCTGAACAGTGGCGTAGCTACATATTCAGCACCCTGGAGCAAGTAAAGTTTGTACGCCCTCTTGTCACTCGAAAAAGTTTTGCGTAATTTTGTTTTGAAGTTTAAAATTTAGATACAATGCTTAATTTGATTTAAAATCTTACTTTTATTTGAAAGTCAAAGTATTTTAACAACATATTAAATATAAATCATAAAAAATAAATAATGAATAGTGAAGTGAATTATAATTCTTTAAGTATGGGGTACCTACTAATACTTTCTGTGAATTGGGCGGGATTTGGGTTGCTTTAAATTTCGAAACTGAATCCGAAATTGAAAGTGTCCTTAGAAATAAAAAAGAAATCATAATAGTATAAAGATTTAACCGTTTAGACATCAACCTCATATATTCTATGCGGAGGGAAAAAGTTAAATATTGAAATGCGAATGAGAAATTTGTAAAGAACGCTGCCGTTGGTTTAACATTAGCTTGCGAGTGACTAGTGTAGGATGCGAAGTATATAAGAATTTTAGTACTAAATAAGAATGTTATGATTAATTAAACCTATTTTAAACTTTTTTGAAGAGGGAGGATAAAAAAAATATTAATGCTGCTAGTAATGTTTAGAAACGTGCAAATATTATAAATTTGATTTTAAAGCAGAGTATCTTTTAAATAGATTTTTATGCAGTAAACTCTGTCTAAAGCTCTATGTAGGACAGATTTCTGTCTTATGCAGATTCCGCCTTAGGCAGAATGTATTTATGAGAAAAAACAACCAAGCAAAAAGTTATAATCGAAGGGGCGCAAAAAAGAACCTTCAAACGGCGACCGCATGTAACAGTTCTGTTCTAACGTATATACAAAATAGCTGACCGCCGCGCCGTTCTGATTATGACATTTATAGACAATATTGAAACAGTCTCATTTTCATATTAAAATGTAATTTTTAACAAAAAACAACAACAAACAACAACAATGCTCAACTTTCAACTTGTCTTTTCTTTGCCGAAAATATTCTTTATAAATATTTTTGTGCATCAAACGCAAAAATCAATATAATAAACATTTACATAAGGGGAAATTACAGCCACATCTTTGTACGAATACACGAAGCCTTACACATTTCAAACAAATAATGAATGATTTTATTTAAAAAAAATTACATATATATATTTTGAAATTTTGGTGATGCTCTTTGGTGCCAGACAGGCTGAAAATTTTTGAGGCAGATCATGTTTCCATTGGTAACAGACAAAATTAGAGAATGTACAAGGTTGCCATAATTAAACTGACAGTACTCAGAGTGCTCTGTAGTGCGATCTAATTGAGAGAATGATGCCAAATTTTGTAAGAAGGTTAAACAAGACTAGAGACGAAGGATTCTGCGGGAAAAAAATTAGTTGGGAATATGTGGCGCTGTGTAACAGAAAAGACAAAATGCAGAATCAATACTAAAATCCTTAAATGTGCTAAATAAAAGGTAATTTTATTTCAATATTGATTCTGCATTTTTTTAAACTGTCTTTTCCGTTACACAGCGTCACATATTTCCCTAACAGTGACTCTTGGAACTAAATATTTTTTCGCGGAATCCTTCCTCTCTAGTCTTGTTTAATCTTCTTATAAAATTTGGCGTCATTCTATCAATTAGATCACGCTACAGAACACTCTGAGTACTGTCAGTTTAACTTATGGCCACCTTGTACATTAGGTTTTAAAAGATTTAAATGATCCTCTGAAAGAAAGAAACTTTCAAGAAAAAATTAAAATATTCTGTTTTGCAAACAGAAAAAAAATCATTAATGAAAAAAGTTTCAAAAAAGTTATTTTTTATTATTATTAAATAATTTAAGACTGTATAAATTTAATTCTTGTAGCAAATTTTGTAACTATTAGCTTCATCTGAGGGAGGGCGAAGCTTTACCTGGTTTAGGGCACACCGACTCGCAGGTTTTGTCCGGCGGGCCAGAGTGAGACTTAATTTAGTAAAATGCTATATATATATGTATACATATCATTTATAAGCTTTGTTTTACCACGGGGCGGAATGAAAATTTGAAAATTATGTAATTGTTTGAGCTTTACAGGGGCCGGAGCATATAGAATAAATTTGATTGATCTTACCTTTATCTTTTATCAATAATCTTTATGATATATTCCTATTGCATATCTTATAAAAACGTCTCTTGAAGATTACTGATAAAAGATACAGGTAAGAACAATAAAATTTGTCCTATATGCTCCAACCCCTGGCTTTATGAATGAAAGTGCATGTTTTCTTTAAAACACAAGGTCTTTATCACCAGAGGAAATATTTCACCTTTGTGTAAAATTATGATCTAAGTTTTTATTCATTGTTATACTGAATTGAACACACAGTATTTCTGTAAACTGTTCGGAAAGTTGAGTGGGGTAACTCCAGATTTCTTTTCATTTTATAATTAGAAAATTTATTTACGATCGGATATCGGATGATTGCAAGGGGGGAGGGGCAGAGCCTGATTACGGCCTAAGCAAACTCACATTGCTATTTTCGAAAAATATGTTTTGCCTTATTTAACGTAAAATTCTGCGATTAAATAAAGTTTAATGCAGAAAAATGCTTTTCGAAAAAAGTAATTTAACTATGTAAATTTACATAGGCGATAATCAGGTATCAAGGAACACTGAATTTTATACTTAACTTTTTCTTTCGTTTTAAAGGAAAATGCTTATCAGTTTTGCATTTGAGATTTGCCATATTTTCAAAATCTCAAAAACAATCTGCACAAAATTTAATTTGCTGCCTCCCCCCCCCCCCTTCTAAATTTTGTTGCTGTAGAAGTATGTGGAATATACCAAAATCTGCTCTCATTGTTGTTTTGTATGTGTATTGATGCATGTTTAGTTTCCACAAAACAACAACTTCAAAATTTTCGATTTTTGACTTTCTGTTTGTAAAACTGTCAATAATTTTCTTCAACTTGTCAAACTATTCCTCTTTTTTTTTATTCAAATCGTAAAATAAATAAATAAATAAGGCATTGCTGTTGCATTGTAAATATAGGTTTCTCAGCGGTGACTTCTTTGACTACCATTATTTCCTTACAGTAATACACATGATGATTTTATAAAACATTTTGAAGAAAAATGTACCAGGAATATTATTGTTTGGAAATAGCAGTTGCCAATAAAGCGACCGGTGAGAGACCTGTAAATAGGTACTGATTACTTTAAGATTTGAAAATCTTCTACTATCGTCTACGGAAAAGTTACAGAAAAAAAAAATCAGGCATGCTGAAACAGTTTTGGAGAAGTTACTTGAGACTGCAATATGGTATATCTAACTAATTGAGGTTAAACACAAGGTAAAATATCATAGGAATATGCTGATTGTTAAAATATTCTTCTATAATATCTGATTAATAATGAAAAAAATATTCAAATATTTTTGCAAATCTTTATTTCGCTCTTTCTAATTTTGCGTCCTTAGGATTCGTGCGCCTGGAGCAGTTTGCTCCAACTGCTCCTCGGTAGCTACGCCCCTGCTTCTGAAAGGTAGCGTTATTTTTTGGAGACTACTCAAAATAAGCTGAGAGAAAGAAATAGCATACCGTAGCGAGGGCTAATAAAATATTCTCAAGTCTATTTCTTTGTTATTAAAAAGAAAAAAAAACTCAGGTAGACCCTTGAGTGATCTGTACTGCTTTAGCGAAAAAGCCTGAAACCTTGGTTGTGTCGTTTTAGACAGTAACAACTCGAAAAAAACCATGAAATTTGCTTTGCAAAAATGCTTTTATTAGCCAAAGGACATTTTTAATGAAATGGATAAACAATTTTATTCACCACTTCACATATAAATATTAATCAACAATATTTTTCATCTTCTTTCAGACTGAGGCAATTTCTGCGCTTTGGGCAAATTTTCAGCGGAAAGAGTTACTGTTGTATAGCAGTCCGCAAAAATGTGATCTGTATTGATAGACATCATCTGAAAGCTAAACAAAAAAGAAAAATCACATGTTAAGGATAGATTATGAAACTCTTTCCAACACATTCAGATTGCTTTAACAAACCCTCACATTTTGATAAGGTGAAAGAAGATATCCTAACTAAACAAGTTAGAAAACACGTAGCACATTTGAAAATCCAATTCCAATAACTGCAGTCCACAGGTAGAAAAGTACTGGAATTTTTTTGTTCTGTCATGTATAAGAACAATAGATTAATTGTACCGGGTGTCCTAAAAAGGACTGGCTGATTTTAAAATTCGATAACTTGCAAACGGTGACAGATATTTAAAAAATTCTTGCAGGAGAGTTATGCATGAGGTCAAAAGTTTTTTACAGTGATTTTCGATTTTGGTTCGAATTACAAAAAATAGGTGGCGCTGTAAGCAATAGGCGCTAAATACAGGCTCGGTTTTTTGGCCTTTCTCTTCTTCCATGCGGAAAAAAGGAGATTAAAATGTCTTTAGTGGGACCCGAAGTGCCAAAAATCTAGCCTGAATTTAGCGTCTAGTGATCGCAGCGCCATCTATTTTTTGTAATTCGAACTAAAATCGAAAATCACTGTAAAAAAACTTTTGACAGCATGCATAACCCTCCTGCAAGAATTTTTTAAATATTTGTCACCGCTTGAAAGTTATTGAATTTTAAAATCAGTCAGTCCTTTTAAGGACACCCGGTATATATACGACATAATTCAGTCCAGTTAGAAAACACATAACACCGTTGAATGCAAACTTCAGTAATTTCCGCCAGTAGACGGGAAATGTACTAGAAATGTTTCGTACAATTTTAACAAACTTAAGAACATTTTTCCGAAAAGTAACAGTTTACGAATTTCAAAAACAATATAATGGGCCATTCCATGAGAAACTTACCAAATGTCCCGCACGTGAAGGTTACATAAATACCTATATTTATTAACTTATAAGTTGTTAAAATATAAACTATACATTCAAATTAACAGAAAAAACCCTATATTTTCATATTAGCATAGTTGTTTTTTTTAATTTGAGGGTACAATAGCAATTGTTAAAACAGCAGTAATATGTAGAAAAGCTATTCCACACGTGATATGGAATGGGCCATTAATAGGTTTAAAAATCTCCACATTTTAAACCCTAGGCCTTAGTGAGTTGCCCGTTTTTAATAATAAATAAATAATAAATATAATCTATTCTATTATATATATAAAATCCAAACGGAAATTTCGTTCCGAACGCTTAGATTTCGAGTTCTACTGCATGGATTTTTACAGAACTTATACCGTTAGACAGGTATCGTTTCAGGGAAGGTTTTAAGCTATAACACATCATTCTACCTAGATTAGTTATAGAATTATGACGGAAAGTTCTGTTATTTTGGACGATAAGGTTTACCATTTTATTTCTTGGCGAAATTTATCGTTGATAAAAAAAATTGAAACAGCTATTACACCTCCAAACATAAAAGAAAAAACTGTTACTAATTTTAATTAAAAAAAAAGGAAGAAAAAAATCCGTTTTAATGAGTGATAATATTAAAAAATAAAAATATTTAATTTAAACGTGAAAGGGAATGTTCGTAATGCTTAAAAAATTACTCAGTTAAAATATTGCAATTGAAATAAGATTTGGCTCTTTATCTTTTGCGTCATGTTGAGAAAAATGTATCTGAAAAACTGATAGGATGATATCAAGGAAGTTTCGATAAGTGCATGCTCAGAAATATTTGAATAAATATCTTCTCATGAGGAATATATAGAAGATTCTTCTCGTGACATATAATATGTTTATAAAAAAAATCCGCAGAACCTCGATTTAGCGTTTGTAAAAAAATAATGAAAATTTAATTTTTTTTTTTTTGGCGATTTAATGCTGGTTGCTGGCACAATAAAATTTTGAATGATACTTTTTTTTTATCATAAGTAATTTTTAAGTAAAACCTTTTCTACTCTGCATACAAAGATAGTTAGATTAAGTTTAACTTAAATAAATACATTTTATTACTACAGTTTTGTCATATACCTTTATATGTGTACTAGGGGGCTCTGCCCCCTGCAAGCTACGCTCGCCAACCCCCGTTCAGACACCGCAGAATCTAAAAACACGCTAATCTGATCGGTTTAAAAAATATTATAGAAGAATGAATTATACTGAAAAAAGCTGTGCAGACCTCCCTGTAAACGGGTTTCCATTCAATTTCCTTTGATTTCAAAAATTTAAGGCCGAATCAGTTGCTGTTAAGACATCCAATGGTTGTTTTCGTGTTTGATTAAAGAGGATCAGTTAAACGTTTGAAAATAAGCTAAAAATAAAAGGAATTAAGTGTACAGAATCTTTGTCTCCCGGTATTTTAAAACCATTTTGGTACTTTAATATTAGCCAGGTACAGATGATAAGTCGCCAAATACTATTCTATCGCCATCATTTCATCTATATTATAATAGTCCAAGTCATGTAACTGCCATAAATAAATACGCTCTGATCCCTTCGCTTTTCATATGAAAGTTTCGCCCAGATATCATATACGGCCCCATATTGGCGCGATTTTTTTCCGACGCTAATTTGGGGAAAAGATCAACAGCATAAACAACAACATTCGGCTTATCAAATCAAGCAATAACGATACCATGGCGCCAGTTAAGTACCCGTTGCGTATATGACATTGGCGTCAGAAAAAAATAGCGCCAATATGGGACCGTATGTGGCATCTGTGCCGAAAGTTTTCCATTTCGATTAAAAAAAATCAATTTTTTTTTTGAATAATACTACATAAAAGCATTGTCGCAAAGAATTCTTTGTACTGTTACGCTAGCCGGGTGCAAATCTCGCCAATAACTATTTTTCAACTCGCCAGTTAGCATTCTTTTTTTCGAGTGGTAAATTATAACATTGCTTTGAAGTTGGAATTAAATGTCATCGTTTGTTACATCATTTAATATTTGGCCAGATGCCATATACGCACCCGGTTTGGCGTAATTTTTTTTACGAAAATTTGGCGAAATCCTCGTTTTCGAATACCAGTTACATATGTATTTTTGGTACTACTTAGTTATCCCGTCGACCAAAAATCTATCACCAAACTATAAGATTAAATGCCAATAATGGTTTATAAATGTCACATTCACTTGACTTTAAGCAAGTTACACGTCTTTACGTCATCAATGGATTTTTATTTCGACATTTTATTTGTATATTTATTAATGTTATACTATTTTCTTTGTTCTTTCGTTATTTAAAATGAAAATTACGTCAATTTGTATAATTTGGCGAGTGGTTTGGCGATTTATATAATTTGGCGAAATGGGTCGATGGAATAACTAAATAGTACCGTATTTTTTAATTATTTTCTATTTTTTTTTTTTTTTTTTTTTTTTTTTTTTAAGGAAAATAACAAAAAAAATAATAAACTATAGAACAAAACAATTTATGTAATTTAAAAAAAGAATATAAAGTAAATAATCACTTATTATTAAATAAACAGCAATAGCCGGGTTACCATGTCAACCAAAATAATGCCATTTTGGCGCCAATTAGGTACCCCGGTACGTATATGACATCTGAGCCTAATATTTTTCTTTTCATTTCGTTTAAAAAAAAAATAAAGAAGTGAAAGCCATTTATCATACAGCACGATCGTGCTGTATAGTAGAGCTCAGCCGCATCTTTTACGTTTTGAAGCATGATGAAAATGCAACAATTCAATTACAATCCAAACCAGGAAACATTCAGTGATGAGTAATAGCTTGTTGGAAAGCTCTGAATTTAGCGATGTGCCTTTCGACGGTCGGGTAAAAATATATCCAATATTAAAGGAATGGCAACCATTTAAACTTTACATAGCGCTATATCTTCCATAATTTAACAATATAGAAATCTCTCCTTTTTAATTTTCTAATTAAATCTTTTCTTTTGTGTTGCCACACCCTAAAAATAGCACAATAAAAAAAAGGATAATACGCGTACTTTGTTTTTATAAGTGAATAAAAATTCAGATTCTCCTGATATATTTTTACATCATAAATCGACGTCATTCTAAACAGAATAATGATCCATTATCACTTAAAGCAATATAAATAGTTTCAATAATAAAAATATCACCAGCTAATATTCCATATTCCGTAACAAACTTATAAAAGGAACAATGAAATAATATAAATAAAACAAAAATTTAACATCTATGTAATCGCAAAAATTTCAAACTTTACACCGTCGAATACCAGGGAATGTGTACTTCCAAATATAATTTGTTTGAAAACTGCACATCATTTTACGTATTAGGAGTCTTAAGCGCTTTTAAAATTAGTGTTAAAATTTCTAAAAAGCTATAACCAAAATCAAAATAGAAAAAAAAAGAGAAAGCTAGCCATTTTTTCGTGAAATAAAGATGCAATAGATAAAATTGGGAATTACGGGAGAAACATAATTAAATGAAAAATAAAGATGTTTAGTGTATTTTTAAATTAATTCTCCGTTCTACAACTTTACATTTTCGACATGTTCTATCTTGCTTTCGTTCATTTTACCCTTTGAAATTTTTATAGTATCAAATAGAAAGAAGGGCTAAGAAATAAAAACTTAGAAATAAAACATAATTTTACACAATCGTCTTCACGATGCAACTTAATCTAAACTAGAAAAAATCGTCTGCTTACAAACTGTCATCTAGAAATATTCCAAATATTAGATCATAGATTTTTTTAATTACTAATATTTAACCAAGGTGGCTAGACAAAATCAAATTTAAGTTTTTTGCATGCATCGATAGAATTATTGACTTATATTTAGAGCAAGTAAATTTAAACAAAAAACAACTTTTTCTTAAAAATGACGCGCTTAAAATTTTTCACAAAGCCACTATTAGGCAGAATGACTAAGCAAGAAAAATGTCATTTGATAAATATTTATTTTAATTCTCAAATCTGAAATGTTTCTTCTAGATTTGCCAAATGACGTCATTTTTATCAAATTTCGTCAAAATGTTTCCATGTGTTATCAGCAGTTTCTAAATAAAAAGTCAAATCTTAAAAGAACGCAATGCTTTTTATAAATGAATTTTGGAAATGTTTATTTTAATTTAATAAACTTTTAGCCTAGATTATAATATTGCTTATTACTTGAAATTCAGTATTCAATCAAATTTATGGTATAGTTTTGTCGAAATGTATAATAAAACTAGATTTACTCTTCCAACAACAACAAAAAAATCCTACGATCTCATGCAATTTAAATCATGCAGGAAAGAGATAGATGGAGTTGCAGTATGCCGTTAAAAAGGTTTGCAATATGAAACCATTTATCGCTCAAATTTAAACGTCCAAGAAAGCCCAAACAACACAAGCACGTGGGGGGGATTTTGTATTAATGTCTTTTTGCAGTTTTAATTCATTTGTTATGTTTCTTTCCCTAGCTTTTTGTGTGTTTGAGAGGTTGACCTAGGATACTGCAAAGTCCCTTAACCCCTTCAAGGGCAGTGGTTCATTTTTGGTCCACCTAATTTTAATCCCTAAATGAAACATTGACACCAGAAATTTAGTTTGAAAATTTTCGTTTTATTAAGTACGTAAATAAAAGCTTTTACTTATTTTCAAATAAATTTATTTGTGAATTCTGGTGTCAGTCATTCATTTCAGTATTTTATTAATGGAAGTGCCTTGCCCCTAAAAGAGTTAAACCAGAGAAGCGTAGGTACATAGCAGAAAAATTCAAGCGATTACACTGTAAAAAACTTAGTCTAAGGACTAGTCTGGCGGCCAGTCCTGATTAAAGTATAGGTCAATATCCCAATATGGGGGTTAGCAATAAGTATGGGGTCATTAGAGCTCTTGAAATACACTGGTGAACTAATTTTTCTGTTAGTTTTTGATTAAGGCAATTGGTTGGACCGGCTGATTGAGGTCATTGGTTGGTTAGTTGAAGTTGGTTGATTAAGTTCCTGAAAGGTGAAAGGATCTGAAAAAGGTGTGAAATGATATAAAAAACTGTTGGAACCAGAGAGAAAAGTAAAGCTCGATCTAAAAAAGTTACAGTAAAAAATTGGCAAATAATTTCAGTCTAAAAAAGTAAGTAGTGCGTAGAAAAGCAATGCAACCAGATTATCTGTAAAGCTCCTGAAATTACCCAAATTTTTGTTGATAGCTGAAAATGTGGACTGAGCTTTACTGGTGCCTTATATTCATGAATCATATCCACTCAAAATGAGTACGGGGTATAGTAATAGAATATGTAGTTATGTACAAAAAAATTCTGTCAGGTCCAGAATTGTGGATATGATTGCATCAAGTCAAGCTAAAGACCACAAAGTTAAAAGAATGTAAACCGCGAATAAATATTTTAATTATAACATTAATATAGTCAAGTTGTTGAGGAATTGTTGTTATTAACATTTCTGGACATAACACATCTAGCGTAATAATTTTTACTTCATGTAATTACTGTGAAAAGGGAACCTTATGTCAACGGACTTAAGCCAGACAAGTAGTTAACATATGGTTTAATAGTATATGCTTAGGGTTTTGGGGTTACTTTGGGCTTTGATCTTCCAGGCTTATCAATGACCCCTGGAATGGAATTTGGTTCATACTTCGTACTGAACTGACCGCTCAGGTTCTCGCTCATTACCAAATCAGCCTCTAACCTATTCTTATGAACCGACATTTTTAACTGGTTATGAATGTTTGGAATTCAGAATGTGTTAAAAATGAAATTTATTCCCCTGATTGATTTTAAGGCACCAGTAAAGCTCAGTCCCCATTTTCAGCTATCAACAAAAATTTGGGTAATTTCATGAGCTTTACAGATAATCTGGTTGCATTGCTTTTCTACGCACTACTTACTTTTTTAGACTGAAACTATTTGCCAATTTTTTATTGTAACTTTTTTAGATCGAGCTGTACTTTTCTCTCTGGTTCCAACAGTTTTTTATATCATTTTAAATGTTTCTGCTTGTATTAAATAAAATGATAATGAAATACAAATTGAATTATGAATAAAAGTAACATGATACATTTCTTAGCATACATTTAAGGGATGCCAGACTTCTCGCCAAATTAGTTTAAAATAGTAACCTTTTCTAAAATCTCAAAAACAAAATATCTGTTTGATTCAAATTTGAGTTGCCATCATTAGAAAAATGTATATAAAATTAGAAAAAAATTAATATTTCGAAAACTAATTCGAATTTAAAAATTCTAATACCAGTTTTGAAATCTGCGGATCAATATTGATTTTTGGTGTTAATTTCATCCCAAAGTATTTCTTTTTTTAGGAGAAATCACCGTGAAACATAATCAGTTGTTTAATCAGTCGATTCAAAGAATCGTTACATTTCAGGCGTTTCATATATTCGTTTCATAAATTCGTTTCATTAGGATTTTATATATATAGGGTAGATATATTAAAATTTTATTATCGTAATTATACGGTTTAAAACAAAATTTCAGTTTATTAAATTTTTTCCAAATTCAAAATTAATGTCCGATTCGGAACATTGGCAATTTGACTTCGATATTGTTAGTATCAGAAACAAGAAATGAAGGTTATTGTTGCCATGGAAACAAGTATTTAATATAAAATGTTTAATGGTAGCAGCTACTTTTAAAACAAACTTAAAACGGTACTACTTGATTATCCCGTCGACAAAATAACTATCGCTAAACTATAAAATTAAATGCCAATAAGAGCTGATCGTAAATTTTACATTCACTTGACATTAAACACGGTACACGTGTTTGTTGCGTCATCAAGTGATTTTTAATTTCACTTCTATTTGTAATTTGATTAATGTTTAAAAATTTATTTATGCTTTCGTTGTTTAAAATAAAAATTTTGTCAATTTGTATAATTTGGCGAGTAGTTTGGCAATTTATGTAATTTGGCAAATAGTTTGGCAATTTATATAATTTGGCGAAATTGGTTGAATGAACAATCAAATAGTACCCTTAAAACATTTCCAGCCGGTGAAGCCACGTAAAATTAAATAACTACTGCAACACACTATTTTTTATATTACTAGGGGGCTCTGCCCCCTACGAGCTACGCTCGTCAACCCCCGTTCAGACACCCGCAGATTCTAACAGCACGCTAATTTGATCGTCTTTAAAAAGATTTCGGAAGACTGAATTATAATTTGAATCAGACAATTACAATCTGACGTAATTTTCACCAAACATTTTTTTCTCTTTTTAATATTCACATAAAAATACTTTTGTTAGAAATGAAATATTATGATCATCTTAAAATATCAAATAAATGTCTCGCGTAATTTTTAAATTTAAACAGTTTTGCAATATTATTTTGCGTGGATTTTACGTAATAAGTGTAATGTGACGTAAATGTGACGTAAATTCTTCTATTTAAGACTTGTAACGCATGTTAATGAATTTATTATTTTACAATATTCTTTCTCTTTAAAATTCACGTGTAAATATAGTTTTTATGAAGTAATTTTCAAGGAGTTCCTGCTTTTTTTATATTTTCTGTTTATAATAGTCACGTGTAAAATAAATTTTTAATTTTAAGCAAAAATTATTGTTCTCGCTGTTTATACAGTTGGCAACAGTTTAAATTAATACAATTTTCTAAAATACGTAAAAAATATCTCTCGAAGGGGCTCTGCGGCTGAGTGGTCAAAGCACCAGTCAGCTAATCGCTTGTGCGTAAGAGTTTGTGGGTTCGATTCCCGCTGGTACCATTGCACACACACTTTGTGTGGAACTCCCAGGGTGTATTTCTCTTGTGTTGTAATATATCCTTGTGATATCTTGTCTCCGACTTATAAGTGGGCTCTCATGTCAAACACACAAGTCGTATGTTTGTTATTCAATAAATAAATAAATCTCTCGAAATGCTGAAAATTTGAATTTAAAATAGAAATAAAACCTCAAAAAATGATTCAAATTAAAAAACTAAATGCATTCTGCACATCGGGAAATTCTGACGCATAAAATGATCTAAAAATTATTAAATTCCTATGTACATTTTTGCTTCTATAAAACCTTTTTAATGGAACGATTTTGTCCAACTTTGGCATTAAATATCTCTTAAAATAATTCTGCGATTTGAAAACTGTCCGCATCATTGTGTTTATCAAGCATTTCTCTATAATACTACCGATTTTCATATTTTTGTATGCAACAGTTTTTTTAATATTAACGAAGAAAGGCCATGCTTAAGCATTCAAATTGGATGCCGATCTGTCGGGAATATCTACGCAGATTTTCATTGGTCCATTTCCAAATAAAAACTTTTTTTATATATACTAGGGGGCTCGGCCCCCTACGAGCTACGCTCGCCAACCCCCGTCCAGACACCGCAGGCTCTAAATGCACGCTAATTTGATCGTCTTTAAAAAGATTTCGAAAGATTGAATTATAATTTTAAAAAAACAGTGGCGATCTCCCTATAAACGAATTTCTATTCATTTCTCTTTGATTGGGGAATTTTAACGCCAAATCCGCTGCGGTACTACTTGATTATCCCGTCGACCAATTTCGCCAAATTATATAAATCGCCAAACCACTCGCCAAATTATACAAATTGACATAATTTTTATTTTACATAACGAAAGAACAAATAAATTAGTACAACATTAATAAAAATACAAATAAAACGTCGAAATAAAAATAACTTGATGACGTAGACACGTGTAACAACATTTCAAAATAAGCTAATATAAAAGGAATTAAGTAAACAGAGTCTTTTGTCTCCTGGTATTTTTTAACAAAGCGAAAAGAAAGTTCTTTTAAATGAGACATTTTAAATTAGTCGTTTTTAATCTGACGTAATTTTTACCAAGCTATTCTTTCTCTTTTAAATAATCACGTGAAAGTACTTTTGTTAGCAATGAAATATTATTTGCGCTTTCCTAACAAAAATAGTTGAAAATATCCTCTCAAAATATTAAATAAATGTCTAGCGCAATTTCTAAATTTAAACTTTTTTGCAATATTATTTTGTGTTCATTTTATGTAATAACTATAATGTGACGTAAATATGACGTAATTTCTCCTAAGACTTCTAACGCATGTTAATGAATTTATTATTTTACAATACGTAATTTTTAATAAGTTCCTGCTTTTTATACATAATTATTTAATTCTAATTTGAAAGTTTTTTTCCTGTTTATAATAGTCACGTGTAAATAAGTTTTTAATTTGAAGCAAACATTATTGCTTGCGCTTTTTATACAGTTGGCAACAGTTTAAATTAGTACAATTTTCTGAAATCTGTAAAAAATATCTCTAGAAATGCTGAAAATTTGAATTTAAAATAGAAATAAAACCTGAAAAGTGAGTCAAAATAAAAAAATTAATGCAATCTGCACTCCGGCGAATTCTAACGCATAAAATGATCTAAAAATGATTACACTGCCATGTATAGTTTTTGCTGCTATAAAACTTTTTTAGTGGAACGATTTTGTCCAACTTTAGCATTAAATATCTCTTAAAATAATTCTTCGATTTCAAAACTGTCTGCATCAGCGTGTTTATCAAACATTTCTGTATAAAACCACCGATTTTGATATTTTTGTATGCATTATTTTTCTCAATATTAACGAAGAAAGACCTCCGGTCACAAAAAATTCAAAACCGGCGGCGGCGGCGGCGGTGACAGCGGTAGTTACTTTTTTTTAGAATAGAGAGATATATAGAAGGATATACGCTTAAAGATAAAAAATAATATGCTAATCTTTCGTTTAAGTTTAAATTCATTGAGTTTTAGGCATTTAAACACTTATTTAACAAGCAATTTTAAAATGCATTTAAATATCTTGCATTTGGGATGGAAATGTGTTGGCTAGCCAAATAGCGTGGAACGTTCGTCTTTTTTGCGCCAAATACTCGAATATATATAGATTTTTTTCAGATTTTTACTGAGATTCGCCGCCAAATTTGACTGATGTTTTACTACATACATGAGTAGTTTTAAAAGCATTTTTCTTTTCAAAATAATTTGAGTATGCTCTTTAAGGAGACCTTCCTTGTGGTAACAATTTTGTTTTTGATTTGTTCTTTTTTATTTCTAACTCTTCCATCATGTGACTCACAGTCGAAACTAGCAGATGTAATTGTAAAAATGATGGTACTTATGATTTACATGTTATATGTTTATTTTTCATTTTTGAGTTCACTTTTGTCGCCAAACAATTTGATTTTAAGCCAAAAAGACGTAAGCGTGAATTGTGTTCAAGCGATGTTTACAATAAATTTGATTTTGCAAGTGTACGAAAGCATTTTTGAGTATTTTTTAAAATTCAAATATACAATATATAAATAGCAATTAATATTTTTAAAATGGAGTCAAATATTTTAATTTTAGTATAAATGTCTCCCACAAACGCACATATATATTGTAAAATAATTTAATTTTAGACATTTAAAAAATTTCTCATACTTTACTGCGAAAGCATGTCGGTTTGTTTTCCCCAAATTTGTGACTTTTATAAACTCGAAGCCAGATTAGCTAATATTGTCCATTCTTATTTTAATAAAAAACATATCGCCAATTTCCCTTATACAAACGTTAAATGTTTGCAATGTTAGGTAGTAAAGATTATTCTTAAGAAAATGTAAGCAAGTATGCGTTATTTCTATCACGAAAAAAGACATTTTGAAATAAAAATTGCTTTCTGAAATCACTTTTCGATATTCCATTCCATTCGTCATTTCTTTCTTTTTTTTCATATCATCCCTTCTCTTAGAAATGTTATAAAACGATATTGGATGAATCTTCCATAATCTGCTACCTTACAATTGGCGAATTTACTATATAGTGTTGGAAGATTTGTTTATATTTGAAAGGAACCGTGGACGGTAAATCCGATTTCAGAAGATTACGCGAAATTTGTAGTTTTAGTAATTAGCGATTAGTAAATTTGTGTTTTTTTATTATGGAGAAAACGGACAAAAGAAGATTTACTAATAGATATTTTTCATGTGCAGTTATTTTACTATCACTAAAAAATCATTAATTTGAATGTACAAAAAAAAATTTTTCAAATGCCAAAGGTCGCCAATGGAACAATATTTGTTCATTTAGCCTAGGTTTTTTAAACAAAAAAGTACCTCAAATTCAATTAAAATTTCAATCATTATAAAATTTTGGCTGATGCACAACCCGAGCAGCTGATCGTAGTGACAAATTTTAGGTTTATTTTACTATCATTAAAAAAGCATTATTTTGAATGTATAAAAAACTTCCAAATGCCAAAGGTGGCCAATGGAACAATATTTGTTCATTTACCCTAGGTTTTTAAAAAAAGTACCTCAGATTCAAATAAAATTTCAATCATTATAAAGAAATTTTGGCTGATGCACAGCCCGAGTAGCTGATCGTAGTCACAAATTAACGTTTTTAGTTTTATTTAGGCAACAAACTGATGAATAATGACGTCTTGAAAATAAAAGCATGTTTATTTCTCCGTCTTATTACGCTCATTAGAGAAATGCGAAAAAAATCTTCGGTTTGCTAAAAAAAATCACAACTAAAAATTTTGCATAACTAACTTTATTTATCATTTGCAAAGAGTTTTGATAGTGAATGATCTAAAATTCAATCAGCAGCAATTTGACATTATTTAATGGAATGTAGTTTGGAACGTAATTAACTCTGTTTTGCAGCTAACTCTGGTACATTTTTAACCATACCGTTACGAACATTTCTAACGTTGCACATCAAACTTGGTTGTGGATCCGATTACGGTTGATTGGGAAGATTTTATTGAATGAAAACTAGAGGTTTACTTTTCTATTTGAATCAGTTATCGAGGTTATTTTCCTAGGTTAATAGTTGCATGATTAAAACTGGTATGTAAAAAGAAACGGCAGTTAAAATGACATTATTTTAATTTTATTCACACAATTCCGCTTTAAATATCCACTTTTACATGATTCACATATTTTAAAATATAAAAGTAAAATACTGTTTTGATTGTATTTACTCTACTAGAAATCGAAGATAAGAAACTGTAGATAAAACCTGGCAAAAGAAGACGTATATTACCAAATATAATGTAACGTAGAGAGAGATTGTATTTATGTTATCAGATCCGCACAAAGTACCAAGCTGAGAAGCCTGGAGGAAAAGAACTAACAAACGAAAGTGAATAACCCGAACATTCTTTAAGTTAAATGGTCAATCTCTGCAGTCATTGTAATTCTCTCTTTTTTAGTAGTGTGGTGATATGATCGTAATGGCCCCATTTCCCTCCCAAACTCTACATGTGTAATAAAGAGTTGCTTCTGAATTGCCCGTATTTCGTCTAACGCATCAGGTAATATAATAGCGCAATTGCGTCCGATACGTATTCAGAAAATGCGGAAGGACCTTCCAGGTGAAGGTCCATATTAATTTAAAATACAGGGTCGGATTTTCCATTTCGTTTGATTGAAGGTTTATTTGAAAAATGGCCCAGCGCAGCGGGCTCAGCCTGCTAGTAGATAATAAAAATCTCATTATTTTAAATCCTAGGCCTACGTAATCTGCCTGTTTCAGGGCCATTCCATGAAAACTGACAAAATGTCCTGCGCGCTACACTTACATAACTGCCTATATCTACTGTCTTATAAGATGTTAAAACATAAACTATACATTAACAAGTAATATATAAAAAAAAATTTAAGTCAATCAAAGAAAAATTTAATATAATCCCTTAAGCTAATATTAGTTTTTGTTGCATTAAAATATCTCAATTTGCTGATTTTCTATAAGCAAGTAGGTTTACAGTGGAACTCTAGGGAAATTTGGCGAAATATTAGAGATATCACCAAGTTGGCGTCACTTTTGGCGACTCATTTTGACCGCCAAATTTGGCGATATATCGCCAAGTTGGTGATAAACTTGGCGGTATTTGGCGACAGAACAGGGTCCCCCCTATGGTAACCCCCCTCTTTTGGTGTGAAGATGCATTAACTGCTGACCGCCAATTTCATTAACTGCTAACCAATGACCGCCATTTTTTTCTCCCATATAAAACTAAAATTAATTAATTAAAATTTAATTAATGAATTAATATTTGAAAAAACTGTAGTAACATCAAGTGTCATCCACTAGAAGTTTAAAAAAAATGTATTTGAACTTGACTGGATGAATAATAGGTATTTTATTAACGATTGAAAATTTGAAGAAGATATATATAGGGAGAGCGTGAACTAGTAGTAAGAATGGAAAAAAATAACAAAAGATTCTAGATTTTCATATTAGCATGTTTTTTTTATTATTATTATTTGAGGATATAAAAACATTGTTAAAACAACAGAAACATGTATAAAAGCTGTCCCATACATGACATGGAATGACCCTCCGAATATTTCCTTCATATTTTAATCTTGAGCTATTATACTATTGCTTAAAAATCAAAAGTCTCATGTTGCCTAATCAAAACGCTGCAGTTACCGAAAATGAGTGAATAAAACAGCAAATTGTAATATGGCTTTTAAAAATAATAGTATTTTAGCTAAATTGACGCATTATTGCCATCTTCGCACTGATTTTTGCGACTCATTTTTGGTGTCAATTATCGCCAATTTTGGCATTTGTGTGCCGATTTTTCGAGTTGCCTGAGATTTTTCAGTCAACTGGCAGGCAGATAAACGGATAAATAAAAGTCATCTGCATTTTATAAATAGTAAAACAAAATTTCCTACCATTAAAACGGAATTTCTAACATTAACCGGTCATAGGGGAGAGTAGCCATATATGGACCACCACTTTAATTGGACCGTTGCCATTTGGCCGTTAATTACAGGAAGAGACTCTATCTACCGCTGAAATCCTACTCATCAGAATGATGTCACTCATGATTAGAAGAAGCAGCCGCCTACCACGTGCTGTTTTCAGACAATTTTTAAAAACCTTAAGTTAGCTGTTTTGATCTAAATTTTTCCTACTAAATGTAAGTGAATATTTTAAAACGAAGGTAAGTTGTTATGTTTTCATATACATATATGAATTCATCTGTTTATTGCGCATATTTTTCACGTGGATTTGTTTGATTTCGTTTTTGTTCTTAGTCTTGAAATTAACTGTTTTAAAAAATGGTGCAGTTGCCGTAATTGGGTCAATTTAAGTTGCTTAAATTGGACCAGATATGCGATCATAAATTTGAAAAGTAAGTAATGAATTTCGAGGACGGTACGCTTTGTACACTATTTTTTATATATTTTACAATGGATTACTATCTCCATGCAAGTTTTTTTTTTTTTTTTTTTGTATATTTGGATTATTTTTTTATACAGTTTAGGCCTATATAAACATAAAAATATTTTTACATGTCTATACAATAAATTTTGTTTGCAATGTTTTTTATCTTGTATGTAATTGTATTTATTTTCTTTGAATTCTTTATTCCTACGGCATATCTGATTTACAGAGTTGAATTCAAACATTTTCCTTCTGCAGGATATTTGTGATGGAAGACTTTTTACAGTTCTGGAAGGTGAAATTATACTTTTTTGCCATTAAAATGCATAAAATCTCAAACCTTGATGAAAATGTTGAAAACACATAGACAAACTCTCTGGAAGAAAAACACCCGTGGCAGCAAAAGCTGGTAGAGATATAGGAGACAAAAAGCAGACAGTAAGTTGTGAAGAAATTGACCTGCAACAAGGCTGCAGCTACAAATCCTCCCCAAAAGCAAAAAATTCATTAGAAATGTTATTTCCCTTGCTAAATTCAGTTAAATCAAAGTACAGAGGGAGCCAAAAAACAGTTGTGTTAACATCACCGCCATATAAAATAAACCTTGAGAAGAAAAAAAA
This sequence comes from Maratus speciosus, assembly GCA_963932465.1. Lineage (NCBI taxonomy): Eukaryota > Metazoa > Arthropoda > Arachnida > Araneae > Salticidae > Maratus > Maratus speciosus. The sequence goes on from OZ010792.1 coordinate 75,873,319, forward strand.
AGACATAAAGGGAGCTTTCACAGCACAAAAGCAATTAGAACATAGAGTTTTAAAAAATAGGCGTAATGCAATTAGCAAGAAAATGATAGAAGAGAATAACTACAAACATAATATAAAGAAAAGTTCTGTTGCAAAGAAAAAAAAAATATCTAATAATTCTAAATCTAAAAAAAAAAAAAATCTAGACAGTGATGATTAGTTTTGCCTAATTTGTAAGAAAATTAAAATAGCAGAAATAATTCAGAGTTCAGATTGCCATATACGGTTCCATGTTGCGTGCGCTGGAAAACAAAAACAATAAACAAAATTCTGTATAAGCTTTGCATCACTCCTTACATGATATTCAAGTAACTGACAATTAGTTCCATAATTTCTATTCTTAATTACTGATAACTTTGATTTATATTTGGAATACATTTTGATTTAAAACAATTACTCATATTTTCAGACATTTGATTTCGTTAAATTTCATTGCTGTTATTTTGTTTGATTTTTTCATTAATCGCAAACTTTGCTTTTAATAAAACTAGGGGATCGTACCCGGGCTTCCCGGGTTAATGAATATAGGTGAAAATATTTTTTTAAATGGAAAACTAATATTTTTTTATATGCAATAAATTTTTTAGATTGCCCACTTACATTAAAAAAGCATTTTTCATATGGAAAATACGATTTGTACAATCAAATAAATTTTTGAAATTTATCAAAAGCTATATCTTCTTATTAGCCGCATGCTAAGAGTTATTTCACCAAGATTTTGCTATTTATGGCATTCTTTTATATTCTGATAATTTCAGAGCTTATACATGTCTGTTAAATTTTTGTTTTATTTATATTATTTTATTTATTTATTCATAGGGAAGTTTTTTTTTTTTTTTAATGGATATTAGCCGTAAGAAAATGATGAACTCTTTATCTTTTTTTTTAAGGGCAACCGGATTAATCTTTCGTAATCGAGCTCCGCGCGATATAGATAAATTAAAAAATATTTCATGCTTTAAAATTGTTTTTAAACCCACAGACAATCAGTAAACTGAGATGAACTTTGCAAACAAATTCCATTTGAATAAAAAAAAATCCTATTTGGTGGTTTAAAAATTTAAATTGTACGATTACAAATATGTTAGATTTGTGTTTTTACAATATTATTCTTTTATTTGTTTATAAAAGAAGTATTAATTTCGTTAATTTGTCTTTCATAAATATGTTATATGTTAGATTGGTGGTGTTTTTAATATTATTATTTTATTTGTTTATAAAGGAAGTATTAATTTCGTCATGCAAAAATAGTCAGAAACAAATGCTGAAAAATGTTTGTCGCTTTATGTGCAAAATATTTATTATTATTATGTATTGAAACCGGCACATGATAAGATAAACTTTAAAAAATCATGCTTAAAAATTATTTTAGAAAACATAATACATCAGTCAATGAATACAGTTTTTAAACAAATTGCATTTGAAAGTAAATTTTTTTCCTCTATGCGACGAAAATTATAAATTTACGATGGTCAGAAGATTAAAAAATTGCAGTAGCGAAAATTTCAAGACCGAAATTTGATCGTGAAGTGTTGCCATTCGCAAAATGACGTCAGCGTTACGCACAGATACGTCTGTTCTTTATAATATAGATACTTAATCAGTAAAATATAATAAAGATCAGTTATTAGGATGCGGTTATCGATTGAAGCTCTTATGCTTTGTAATAGGAATGAAAAACAGCAATTTTCAATTTCTCAAAATTTGCATACGCAATTCTCATATCCATATTCCTCATTTTTTAAAAATTTGTATTTTGTTTGATCATTTAAAAATCATTTTAACTCAAAACTTGAAGTCTCGATTAACAGCAACATCTTTTATGTGAACAGACGCACCCTTTACTGGAGATTCTAATCTCAATTCCGGAGAGTAAAATTTACGTAATTTATGTCTTTTAGACGCATTTCAGTTAAAATGTTTAGTTTCATCTAAGAAAATGATCGTTTTCTTTTAAATATGACTTCATTTTCACTTAATTAAGCATTTCGCCTAGTGTCTGAATCTTAGTATCAGTAGACATGCAGAAGGAAAAACAATATAGAAAATTTATGAGGAAAAACGCGTGTTTTCGAAAGCAGTACGTCATTTTCCGTTCAAAATAGTAAATCCTTAATGGGATTTTGCGCCACTAAACCCTATACAACAACTTTTATCAACAATTTTGAATTTTTATCAGATAATCACATAAATAAAGTTAAATAAACCGCATTATTTCTCTCTTCTCTGCAATAATGAAAGCTATCTTATTACCATCATTTTGAAGAAGTTTCATTTAATACTTTTAAAATAAAAATATAATAATGGGATATTTAAAAAAAAAACAACAGCTAAGGTGGGCACACAAAATGAACAGCTATCAGTTAAAAAATTCATTAGCAAATTTGGTTCAGCAGAAAGCTCAGGCCAGATTAATAAAAAACACACTTGAGACACTATATAGATTATATAAAATTAGGAAAAATTAAATTAAGCAAATTATGTCATTTTGGTAAAATTATAGTAGAATGTCTTAAAGAATAGCAATTTTAAAACACGAATTATTTTTTTGCTTGTCTAACTCAGCAAAGCAAATCCATTCAGGCGAGAATCATCAATTTCTGTAAGATAAATCGCTATTATTTGCATGTCATTTCTCTTCTATAAAGACACTCTAAATTTTTGTAAAACATAGCGTTTTATCAGTGTGTGATTTCCATTATATTATTTTCAAAAGTGAAGCCTTTTCACCTGTGAAGAATTTCAAAGCAGCTGGGCTGTGAAAATGACGCACTTCTACAAAACATAATTCAGGTTTAAGAATTAAAATACGCGCTTTTTTATAAAATGACGTCATTTGCATCCGCTAAAGCAATCCACTTTTACAATCAAGTCTTAAACTTCGTCTATAGGAAAGTATGCATATGACGTCATTATCACGGAATAACAGACAATATTCTTGATGTAGCCCATATTTTAATCTCAACTTTTTTTTTCAGATGTTATGAAAAAATGGCAACAAAAAGATACCGTATCAACTATTTTCCGTTTACTTTCAATGACTTTCGATAGAAACGGGGTACTTTTGTTGCCACGATAACAAAAATGGTATTAAAAACTACAAAAAAATTAATATCTCATAAATAAATTTAGATACAGCTTTCAAACAAATTGCATTTAAAAGAGAATTTTTTTCCTTATACGACGGTGTAAAAATTTAAAATGTGCAATGTTTAAAAGTTTACAATTTTCCAGTAAAGAAAATTTTAAAACCAAAATTTCATTTCAAATTTCAAAGTGTTGCCATTCGCAAAATGACGTATGCGTTACGCACAGATATGTTTGTCCTTTATAATATAGATAGTTATATTCCCTAGTCATTAAAACAACCTGATATTATCTGGTCCAATTTAGGAGTCTGGTAGTCCAACTTAGGCGACCAGTTGCTGAATTTGGACCACTTTTGACAAATTTTTCAAATTAAAATAAAATTTAAGATTTCCAAAAAGAAATTGATCTAAATATTTATTTGGTTAGTAGATGAATAGATTGACCCCGTGTAATGATCTTTTGCAGACATTCCAAAAATTAAGTGAGTTACACCTGAAAATAAGTGAAGTGGTCCAAATTCGGCTACTCTCCCCTAAGTTGTAATGCATTCAAAGTTTGTCTTTCCGTTTTTATTGACGTCAAAATTAGAAAATTCACAAAAATCAAAGTATCATAATTCGATAAGTTTTATTCGTGAACGAATAGGATTTCTTTTAAATGACCTTCTTTTAATTACATGACAGCATTTTCCAAAATATAAGATAAAGGAAAAGAAGGCCATCTAAAAATTTTGATTTTGTATTTTAATGCATATACAACTTCTTGAAACGAAAATGCCATATTTACAAACTGTACATTGTACAAAACAAGGAAATCCGTTGACTGACAGTACAATTTACGGATTTTTTTTTATCTAATGAATGTGCCAAAAGTAGTGATTATGGATTCAGACTGATAATAATACTAAAAATCTAATTAATTTGTCACTTTCGCTTTGGACATTTTTTTTTAATTTTTACACTCTAAAAACAATTTCTATATTTCGTCAGAACAGTTTGCGTATTTTAACGTTTTATTTTACAGTGTAATATTAAAAATACTGCATCGTTACGGAAAATAAAAATTTAGAATTATCAATCAAGGATATTCTCAAATCCATATTCACAATATTTTTTTAATCATTTACCAAATCAATTTCATCGAAAAACATCACCATTTCCTCTAAAATGAAAATTATCTGCAAATAATTGCGATTGCAGAAGTATCGAGCAATCGACCATTTACCGTCAAATTTCCTGTTGTAATAATTACTAAATTTTGCAGTTGCTTCCAATTGTTTTGTAATTTTAGCTTCGTGAAACAAACGATTGTAGAAAATCTCGACTGTAGAATTCAGGAACGAATCATTGACTGCCTCGACTGTTACTTTCTAAGATGACGATTGTTCTTGATTGTAGAATTATCAACAATAGCCCATCACTACATGTAATTGTTTTTTAACTTCCTGCACGTTTATAAAAAAAATCAATATTTTCCAGGGCTACGTTTGTAGTTTTAGGCGGTACAGCGATATCTGTTGTCAAAATTTTTAACTATTATCTAGGCACACGGCAGTGTGTCAGCCAAGTTCGCCTGACATAGCCGTGTGTTATTTACACGAACCATTTCGAGCTGTTTTCATCAAATTTCAATGCTCTGCAACTGAAAATCTATGAGACCTACGTACTTGTTATACGAAATGTGTAGTAAGGCCACCATAATTACCTAAAATCCAAAATTTTATAAATAACGCATAATTAGCTTCCGAGATAATGGCATTTGAAAATGTCTGATAATCGATAATTTTACCTCTGACTGACTGACTGACTGACTCACTCACTCATCAAAAAGATCTCGTATATCTACTGCAGCTACAGACTTCAAATTTGGTGCGAAGTTCGTTTACACTATAAAACTGAAAAAAAAATAAAAAAAATTGTGAAAATCGATGAATTACCCACCTGGGGGTGCCCATTTTTACTTTACCATTGCGTCTATTAGGCGAAATTTTAATTTGCCGTAGGAGAGGACGCTGTTCTGTCGCCAAATACCGCCAAGTTTCTCGCCAACATGGCGATATATCGCCAAATTTGGCGACCAAAATTAGTCGCCAAAAGTGACGCTACCTTGGCGATATCTCTAATATTTCGCCAAATTCCCATAGACTTCCATTGTAAACCAATCTACTTACTGGGGGTTTATCTGGGTTTACTTGCTTACAGAAAATCAACAAATTGAGATATACTGTCCGTCACAGAGCCCGTTCACAGAAACTATACATGTTGGAGGTGTGAAATTTTGCATATTTACAGCTGAACACCTCACATCAAATGACAAATCATAAAATTTTGAAAAAGTTGTAAATTTAACCCTTTGGGGTCTCAGATGTGTATTTTAAACAATTCTTTCTAAGTGAGCCCCTATTTAGGTTGGAGGCGTGAAATTTTGCATACTTATAGCTGAACACCTCACATTAAATGACAAACCATAAAATTTTGAAAAAGTCGTAAATTTAACCCTTTGGGCTCTCACATGTGTATTTTAAGCAATTCTTTCTAAGTGAGCCCCTAATTAGGTTGGAGGCGTGAAATTGTACATACTTATAGCTGAACACCTCACATCAGACGACAATCTATAAAATTTTGAAAAAGTCGTACATTTAACACTTTGGGCTCCCACATGTGTATTTTAAATAATTCTTTCTAAGTGAGCCCTAATTAAGTTGGAGGCGTGAAATTTTGCATACTTATAGCTGAACACCTCATATCAAACGAGAAATCATAAAATTTTGAAAAAGTCGTACATTTAACCCTTTGGTCTCCCACATGTGTATTTTAAACAATTTTTTCAAAGTGAGCCCCTAATTAGGTTGGAGGCGTGAAATTTTGCATACTTATAGCTGAACACCTCGCATCAAACGACAAATCATAAAATTTTCAAAAAGACGTACATTTAACCCTTTGGGCTCCCACGTGTGTATTTTAAACAATTCTTTCTAAGTGAGGCCCTATTTAGGTTGGAGGCGTGAAAATTTGCATACTTATAGCTGAACACACATCAAATGACAAACCATAAAATTTCGAAAAAGTCGTACATTTAACCCTTTGGTCTCCCACATGTGTATTTTAAACAATTCTTTCTAATTGAGACCCTATTTAGGTTGGAGGCGTGAAATTTTGCATACTTATAGCTGAACACCATCATGCGACAAATCATAAAATTTTGAAAAAGGTCGTACATTTAACCCTTTGGCTTCCACATGCGTATTTTAAGCAATTCTTTCTGACTGAGCTCCTTATTAAATTGCAGATTTGAAAACACCTGAGGCCAGGCGATAAATCATAAAATCTTGAAAAAATCTTACGCTTAACCCTTTGAGCTACCACATATGTATTTTAAGCAATTCTTTCTAAGGGAGCCCCTAATTAAATCGGAGACATGACTTTTTGCATACGTATAGCTGAATACCTCAGACCACACGACAAATCATAAAATTTTCAAAAAGTCTTATATTATTTACTCCTCCGGGCTCTAACTTGTGTATTTTAAGCAATTTTTCTAACCTCCGCCCTTTTCACCCGGGGAGCACTTTTCCAACTTTTGCCGACACCCCTTTGACCGTTCTTTCATATTATGCACCATAACCTTACACATTTTTGTTCCATTTTTTACCGCCAGGGGTGCCTACTTATCTCGGGTGCTATGTGCTCAATCCCCTCGACTAATATATCTGCGGATAGTATGTAAAACGGAGTTTCGTTCGGATAGAGGTTTGTTTAGAATAGAGTGCGCCCCTGGTTGCGAAATGTGGAACTAACAGATTTTTCAAAAGGATAAAGTGTTTTGAAAGGAATATTAAACGAAACCCTCTGTGCGATATGTGATCACACTTACCCATTTGTTATTTTCAAAATCATCAGAGAAAAGGATATTTAGTTAATTAAATTTGAAAATCCAGGGAGGGGCAATGTCCTTTCTCTGCACTACTTCTTTGCCGGCACCCATCGATGAATGATACATAGTATGGCATAAGCACATAACTTTATTTTTCACTTTCAGTACAAAAAAGCAGGCCCAGCTATAGGATATTTAATTGGAAAATTTAATATAGGAATTTAATAGGAATTGTTGTTTCAAAAACAATAAAAATTTCGAATCATTTCGTTTCAAAACATGCATTCAATGTAGCAGTATTAAAATATAGATTTCTGCCGCAAATGGACAGCCAAATAGTTTGTTGTAGGAAATTAAAATTAAAATTGAATTTTGCTTGGTGAATAAAATAGTCACACGTAAACACATCAAAAAGCATTAAGTAAAGAGTCTAAATATGTTGTAACTTTACAAAAAGTAATGATATCTAACAAAAACATAGCTGTGAAAAAAAGGGAGCCAAGTTCTGTAAAGACAATGGCAAGAAAAGAAGTGATATCTAAGTGGGTGCCAAGTTCAAATAAAATTCACTCAAACTTACCTACTGAAGTATTATAGCATTTTTTAAATTGTTTAGAAATAAAAATTATTGATAGCATATTAATAATAAATCTAGAACTTGGCAAGTTTTTGATAAATGTTATGCCTATCAATTTCATGTCTTAAAAAAATGGTGATGTCGATATTAATTTCAATGACAATACAAAAAAAATTAATATAGTTATTATTATAAACAAATGACTCATGTTAAAGATTTGATAAACCAATAAATACACAGATACACTCCCACTCGTCTTTTGTTATCACTCTAGCACCCACCCTCCAGAAACCTCAATGAAAACAGACTAAGATGCCTGACAAAAAGACAGATATACTTACGCTTGTTCTTGGTCATCACTCTAGAAACTGCACGCCTTTAACCCTTTCAGGGACAAATAACTTTTATTCGTGAAATGCTGAAATGATTGAATCACACCAGAATTTAAAAACAAATTTATTTCAAAATGGGTAAAAGCTTCTTTTCACGTATTTAATAAAATTAAACTTTTTAGTCCTGAATTCTGGTGTCAATGTGGCATTTTGCAGTTAAATTGGGTGAAATATGTTTTATCCCACCGCCCTTCAAGGGGAAGGAGCTCACTCAAATTAAGGCTTCCAATCATGAAATAACAAGATTAGATATAATAATGTCATTATTAAAAATAAATGACTCGTAGGTAAAAACTTGCCAAGTTCTAGATTTATTATTAATATGCTATCAATAATTTTTATTTCTAAACAATTTAAAAAATGCTATAATACTTCAGTAGGTAAGTTTTAGTGAACTTTATTTGAACTTGGCACCCACTTTGATATCACTTCTTTTCTTGCCATTGTCTTTACAGAACTTGGCTCCCTTTTTTTCACAGCTATGTTTTTGTTAGATTTAAATTACTGTACACAACATTTATGAAATTCCATATAAATGTGTTGCTTATTTGGTAAATTTTTTTATAGTTAGATAATTATTAAAATTGAAATGTCGGGTGTCTTTTATTTTTTTAAGATACCATCTATGTTCGATTTTAAACATGTAGATAGTATATGACAATAACTATCTTTTTACCTTTAAAATATTATTAACAAGACCTAACAAGACTGCACTTACATAAATGTACTGAGGGCGAGTATCGTTGCAAATGCCAATATCATGTTCGGCAAAATTTCATCTCTGGCAGTACTAATTTCACGAAGTTTTTCATACAGGAAATAGCCGAAGAACATTGCCAATACCTCAGCAAAACAATAGATATAGAATAGTTTTCCTGCAAAGCAAAACAGAAATGGTTTAAATGTTAATAAGTTGAAGAAAGTATCGAAAATAAGCTGCAAAATAAGTATAGTATTCCTTAATTTTAGTATTCATTTGGATGCGTCGCTCTTAAATTCTACCTTAATACCCAATTGCTATTCTCAAAAAACTTGCGTTATTGTGTCCCTTGTACCAGTGATTTCAAATAAAGTAATTTCCATATCTATTTATACACTTTTTTAAATGATATTTTGTGAAAAAGTTGTAATTGACTTGAAGCGTATGGGCTTTTGCCTTTATTTAAAAAAAAAAAATAAAAAAAAAAACAAGAAATATGCCAAATAAGCCTCTACAAAGACGCTTTTACAGCAAGAAAAAAAGTCACTGTATCTTACAGATAGAAGCATACTATCCGGATATTAAGCAAGCGGTACTTAAGTTTCTTGTAAGTTACTTTTATATATTACTTCAGCGGTTTTTAATGTGTGACTTCCTGGGGAGGCGGCAAAGTTTCCGAGATAGAGCACGAGAAGTTATCATATTGCTTTGAAGTGAATTAATATTTTAGCAAAAGACATTCTTTCATTCTTTTTCAAAAGCTCTCTATTTTAACTCTTTGATCTTATCCGAAAATCCCAATAATATGTTGACCAAATAAGTAGAAAAATGTTATCTACTTTGTTGTTTACTGAAAATATTGCTTCTGAAATATTCACCACTGTCACTGCTTTACTGACATTTCTCCGTCCCTAAACTTACTCAGACGTCAGACATGAAAAAAAAATTCTATTATGTTAATGTTAACAGGCATTACATTTTATTTGACTGAACAACAAAATTTAAATGTTGAGACAACTTGTAATTTTATTCTAAATATTCAATTTACAACTATTAATAATTATTCGAATTTTAACTAGTGTCTGTAATTTTCCATATAATTTTGTCCTTAAATTTTGGTACTTCAAAAACACTTTATCTCGAATTTTTCTCTTTTCACCTGTTATTCGAGGTATTATCATGTATAATGGCTTTATGTATACTAACAGTTAAATTAGAATAAATACTTAAAATAATTTATGTTTTTCTGTCATGAAGACATGTCAATTTACTCCACTATCCACGAGAGAGAGAAAATCAAATTTTGGTAGCACAGAAGAACCACAATAGCAAAAATTTGAAAAATATCATATTACAGTACACTATTACGTACAATAAATATAATTCTCTATCGTTTATTGTAATAATAAAATTTCAATATGCGTACAAGCTAAAGTTTTTGCACAAATATTTTAAAAAATACTTTGAAATCTTTATAAAATTTTTATATCATCGATTATATTCCGCTTTGGGAAATATTTCCCTTCTTTCTTGTCTCCTGCCTCGTGCAAAATAACAAAGTGCTACTCCATGATCACATAATTGATTTTGGAGCATTTTTTAACAGATGTTAGAAAGTTTCTTTTATGATTAATTTTCACTCTATAATCTACCTCAAAAATGTCGATCTCTCGACACTTGTGCATGATGCGGCATAAAAAAGATTGCTTTGAACTACCAATATAGGGTTAGGCAGAAATAGTAAGTACACTTTTGTTAGCCATCTTGTCAGCCGGGCGCAAATGATAAGTCGCTAAATGTTATTATCACAGACATCATTTGTATTGCATTTGTTTCTTTTTAAAAAAATACAAACCTTTAACTCGTTTTATTTAAAATACATAACTTTCAATTGAAATACAAACATTAAAAATACACATTTTACGTTCATTTAAAATACATGCCTTTCACTCATTTCATTTAAAATTAAAATTTAATATATAGAAGACTAAGGGGCTCTGCCCCCTACGAGCTACGCTCGTCAACCCCCGTTCAGACACCGCAGACTCTAACAGCACGCTAATTTGATCAGCTTTAAAAAGATTTCGGAAGATTGAATTATAATTTTAATCTGACGTAATTTTCACCAAACTTTTCTTTCTCTTTTTAATATTCACGTAAAAATACTTTTGTTAGAAATGAAATATTATGATCATCTTAAAATATTAAATAAATGTCTCGCGCAATTTTTAAATTTAAACTGTTTTGCAATATTATTTTTTGTTCATTATACGTAATCAATGCAATGTGTCGTAAATGTGACGTAAATTCTCGTATTTAAGGCTTCTAACGCATGTTAATGAATTTATTATTTTACAATATCCTTTGTCTTTTAAAATTTACGCGTAAATATAGTTTTTATGACGTCATTTTCAATGAGTTCCTGCTTTTTATATTTTCTGTTTATAATAGTCACGTGTAAAATAAATTTTTAATTTGAAGCAAACATTATTGTTTGCGCTGTTTGTGTTTATACAGATGGCAACAGTTTAAATTAATACAATTTTCTAAAATATCTAAAAAATATCTCTCGAAATGCTGAAAATTTGAATTTAAAATAGAAATAAAACCTCAAAAAATGAGTAAAATTAAAAACTAAATGCAATCTACACACCGGGAAATTCTGACGCCTAAAATCTCTCTATTCTAAAAAAAAGTAACTACCGCCGCCGCCGGGTTTGAATTTTTTGTGACCGGAGGTCTTTCTTCGTTAATATTAAGAAAAATAATGCATACAAAAATATGAAAATCGGTAGTATTATACAGAAATGTTTGATAAACACGCTGATGCAGACAGTTTTTAAATCGAAGAATTATTTTAAGAAATATTTAATGCTAAAGTTGGACAAAATCGTTCCACTAAAAAAGTTTTATAGAAGCAAAAACTATACATTTAGTCCAGGCAACAGAGACCGTGTAGGGACTCTAACTAGCAAAATTAATGGTAGTACTGGAAATCGGCTTTCTAGATGTTGTTTGGGTCGCTGAATCCAAATTTGTAACTTCCCACCAAAATTTCCCCCGGCAACACCCCCAAATTTTGGTGAAAAGCCCCGCAAAAAAGGTTTTTATTAAAAAATTCCATTTTTTTATTGTTTTAGGGGAAAAGTAGCTAGAAATTCAGAAAGTAGACAAAATTCGCAACAAATTAGATATATGACATTATGACTTAGGGTGAAGGGGAAGGGGGATCTGCCTCGGAACATGCGCCGCAGTGCTGCGTGGACTAAGTTGCGCAATTCCGCTTAACCACTCACACGTTTACATTAGCACTCCCATCTTCCCTCCGAACTTTCTCTATAAGGTTTACTTTAAGTTTTTTGGGTCGCTAAATCCGAATTTTTAACTTACCCCCAAAATCCCCCCCAAATAGTTGTTTTTAACTTAAATTTCTTATTATTTTAGGGGAAAAGCAATACGAAATTCAGAAACTAGACAAAATTTGCAACAAATAGGATATATGACATTATGACGTAGGATAAACGGGGAGAGAGGGGGCTGCCTCGGAATATTCCCCGCGCGCTTTTCTCAAAAACCAAATTTTTTCAAAAAATCAATTTTTTGGGGGGTTGCCGGGAGAAATTTTGGTGGGAAGTTAAAAATTAGGATTCAGCGACCCAAAAAACATAAAGTGAGTGAAAATCCAGAACTAGTATTAATTTTGCCAGATAAAATCCCGAATTGCCTGAACTTCATAATTTAGTGCACTTAGCGCCGCAGTGCATGTTCAGAGGCAGCCCTCACCCTCCCCGTTCATCCTAATTCATAATGTCATATATCCTATTTGTTGTAAATTTTGTCTAGTTTCTGAATTTCGTAATGCTTTTCCCGTAAAACAATAAGAAATTTAGGTTTAAAAAAAACTATTTGGGGGGAGGATTCGGGGGGGGGAAATTTTGGGGGGAAAGTTGAAAATTCGGATTCAGCGACCCAAAAATCTTAAAGTAAACCTTATAGAGAAAGTTCGGAGGGGAGATGGGAGGGCGAATGTAAACGTATGAGTGGTTAAGTGCAATTGCGCAACTTAGTTTACGTAGCACCGCGCGCATGTTCCGAGGCAGATCCCCCCTTCCCCTTCATCCTAAGTCATAATGTCATATGTCTAATTTGTTGGAAATTTTGTCTACTTTCTGAATTTCTAGATACTTTTTCTCTAAAACAATAAAAAAAATTGATTTTTTTAATAAAAACCTTTTTTGGGGGGCTTTTTACCAAAATTTGGGGAGGTTGCCGGGGGAAATTTTGGTGGGAAGTTACAAATTTGGATTTAGCGACCCAAAAAACATCTAGAAAGCCGATTTCCAGTACTACCATTAATTTTGCTAGGTAAAATTCCCTATTGTCTGGACTAATCGGAATTTAATAATTTTTAGATCAATTTATACGTTATAATTTCCCGGTGTGCAGAATTCATTTATTTTTGTAATTTGACTCATTTTTCGAGGTTTTATTTCTATTTAAATTCAAATTTTTAGTATTTCGAGAGATATTTTTTACTTATTTTAGAAAATTGTACTAATTTAACCTGTTGCCAACTGTATAAACAACGGAAACAATGTTTACTTCAAATTAAAAATTTATTTTACACATGACTATTATAAACAGAAAATATAAAAAGCAGAAACTCACTGAAAATTACGTCATAAAAACTATAATTACACGTGAATTTTAAAAGACAAAGAATATTGTAAAATAATAAATTCATTAACATGCGTTAGAAGTCTTAAATAGGAGAAATTACGTCATATTTACGTCACATTACAGTTATTACATAAAATGAACATAAAATAATATTGCAAAACAGTTTAAATTTAGAAATTGTGCTAGACATTTATTTGATATTTTGAGAGGATCTTTTCAACTATTTTCGTTAGGAATGCGCAAATAATATTTCATTTCTAACAAAAGTATTTTCACGTGAATATTTAAAAGAGAAAGAATAGCTTGGTCAAAATTACGTCAGATTAAAAACGATTAATTTAAAATGTCTCATTTAAAAGAACTTTCTTTTCGCTTTGTTAAAAAATACCAGGAGACAAAAGACTCTGTTTACTTAATTCCTTTTATATTAGCTTATTTTGAAATGTTGTTACACGTGTCTAAGTCATCAAGTTTTTTTGGTTTCGACGTTTTATTTGTATTTTTATTAATGTTGTACTAATTTATTTGTTCTTTCCTTATTTAAAATAAAAATTATGTCAATTTGTATAATTTGGCGAAATTGGTCGACTGGATAATCAAGTAGTACCGCAGCGGATTTGGCGTTAAAATTCCCCAATCAAAGAGAAATGAACAGAAATCCGTTTATAGGGAGATCGCCACTGTTTTTTAAATTATAATTCAATCTTTCGAAATCTTTTTAAAGCCGATCAAATTAGCGTGCATTTAGAGTCTGCGGTGTCTGGACGGGGGTTGGCGAGCGTAGCTTGTAAGGGGCCGAGCCCCCTAGTGATCTAAAATTGATTAAATTCCTATGTACAGTTTTTGCTCCTATAAAACTTTTTTAATGGAACGATTTTGTCAAACTTTGGCATTAAATATCTCTTAAAATAATTCTTCGATTTGAAAACTGTCTGCATCAGCGTGTTTATCAAACATTTCTCTATAATACTACCGATTTTCATATTTTTGCATGCAGCAGTTTTTTTTATATTAACGAAGAAAGGCCATGCTTAAGCATTCAAATTGGATGCCGATCTACCGGGAATATCTACGCAGAATTTCATTGGTCATTTCCAAATCAAAACATTTTTTTTATATATAGAAGGTAATAGCACCGTAAAACAAAACATTTCATTTCAACATCAAAGCATTCTTTCTCATTTACATATGCAAAGAATAGAAGCTCCTATTGGCAAAGGAATAATATACTATTGGCGAGATTTTTACTCGGTTAACATAAAATTATGCAATTTAATACATTTTCCTGTTTTATATATGTGAGGTCAGTCATGAGTAAGGAGTCAAACATGTAGGCTTGGCAGTAGCGTATGTCGTCAGTTCGCATTTGCTTATTTTATTTATGTTTGTACTAACTGCTTATGCTTCTTAATGCTCTTTATTTCATTTCTATGCTACATATCTCATGGAAGTTTCTTTGTAGAAAAGGAGGTGTGTTTTATACGGCGAATGTACCTAAAAAAAAAAAAAAAATACATTCTCTATTAGTAGGTATGCGTTTTGCGCCGGAATATAAGGTATTTAACTTTCGAAGGCACTGTCGGTTTGTTGTAACGTAAAAGCAAGGGTGGCGTACTATATACGACAATGCATTTTAAAGCTTAAATAACAAATTTTAAGATGTCATTGTTTATTGTAATGTCCAGCAGAAGCATAAAAATAATAAACATAAAACGTTTAAAAAAACTGATTTAATTAGAATTAATACTAGCAAAAGCCATGTTTTGTTTGGATTCGCGAAGCATAATTTAATAAGACGAATGTTTGAAAGTAGCAATATTTTTAAAATTATTTTTTCATCTTTATTAAGCAAAAACGTTATTTTATGTTTTGGCGCATTTTAATTTTAGAAATGTAAATTCAGCCAAATAACTAAGAATTTCCTCGGAATTTTTTATTTATCATACAACCACGGAATAAGTAAGAACTATGGACGGGAAACTTAATACGCATGACTCGCCGAAAACGCAAACGATATTTTGGTGAATGCCGAGGGCGCTGGAATTCGTGGTTGGCGGTTCTTATAGCAGAATATCATTGGATTGTATGCATAAGACGCGTGTGTTAGAATTAAAAAATATCTAGACACACGGCAGTGTGTCAGCCAAGTTCGCCTGACATAGCCGTGTGTTATTTACACGAACCATTTCGAGCTATTTTCGTCAAATTTCAGTGCTCTACTACTGAAAATCTATGAGACTTACGTACTTTTTATACGAAATGTGTAGTAAGGCCACCCTAATTACCTAAAATCCAAAATTTTATAAATAACGCATAATTAGTTTCCGAGATAATGACATTTGAAAATGTCTGATAATCGATAATTTTACCACTGACTGACTGACTGACTCACTCATCAAAAAGATCTCGTATATCTACTGCAGCTACAGACTTCAAATTTGGTGCGAAGTTTGTTTACACTATAAAACTAAGGAAAAAAATAAAAAAATTGCGAAAATCGATGAATTACCCACCTGGGGGTGCCCATTTTTACTTTAACATTACGTCTATTAGGCGAAATTTTAATTTGCCGTAGGAGAGGACTCTGTTCTGTCGCCAAATACCGCCAAGTTTCTCGCAACATGGCGATATATCGCCAAATTTGGCGACCAAAATTAGTCGCCAAAAGTGACGCCACCTTAGCGATATCTCTAATATTTCGCCAAATTCACATAGACTTCTATTGAAAACCTATCTACTTACTGGGGGTTTATCTGGGTTTTACTTGCTTACAGAAAATCAACAAATTGAGATATCCAGACACAGAGAAAATAAACATGTATACATTCTCAGAAACTATACATGTTGGATACTTGAAATTTTGCATACTTATAGCTGAACACCACACATCATACGACAAATCATAAAATTTTGAGAAAGTCGTACATTTAACCCTTTGGCTCCCACATGTGTATTTTAAACAGTTCTTTCTAAGTGAGTCCCTAATTAGGTTGGATGCGTGAAATTTTGCATACTTATAGCTGAACACCACACATCATACGACAAATCATAAAATTTTGAGAAAGTCGTACATTTAACCCTTTGGCTCCCACATGTGTATTTTAAACAGTTCTTTCTAAGTGAGCCCCTAATTAGGTTGGAGGCGTGAAATTTTACAGACTTATAGCTCAACACCTCACATCAAACGACAAATCATAAAATTTTGAAAAAGTCGTACATTTAACCCTTTGGGCTCCCACATGTGTATTTTAAAAAAATACTTTCTAAGTGAGCCCTAATTAGGTTGGAGACATGAAATTTTGCATACTTATAGCTGAACACCTCACATCAAATGACAAACCATAACAGTTAGAAAAAGTCGTACATTTAACCCTTTGGGCTCCCACATGTGTATTTTAAACAATTCTTTCTATGTGAGCCTCTAACAAGGTTGGAGGCGTGAAATTTTGCATACTTATAGCTCAACACCTCACATCAAATGACAAATCATAAAATTTTGAAAAAGTTGTAAATTTAACCCTTTGGGGTCTCACATGTGTATTTTAAACAATCCTTTCTAAGTGAGCCCCTAATTAGGTTGGAGGCGTAAAATTGTACATACTTATATCTAAACACCTCACATCAAACGAAAATCTATAAAATTTTGAAAAAGTCGTACATTTAACCCTTTGGGTTCCCACATGTGTATTTTAAACAATTCTTTCTAAGTGAGCCCCTAATTAGGTTGGAGGAGTGAAATTTTGCATACTTATAGCTGAACACCTCACATCAAACGACAAATCCTAAAATTTTGAAAAAGTCGTACATTTAACCCTTTGGGTTTCCCCATGTGTATTTTAAACAATTCTTTCAAAGTGAGCCTCTAATTATGTTGGAGGCGTGAAATTTTGCATACTTATAGCTGAACACCTCACATCAAACGACAAATCATAAAATTTTCAAAAAGTCATACATTTAATCCTTAGGGCTAACACATGTGTATTTTAAACAATATTTCCTAAGTGAGCCCCTAATTATGTTGGAGGCGTGAAAATTTGCATACTTATAGCTGAACACACATCAAATGACAAATCATAAAATTTTTAAAAAGTCGTACATTTAACCCTTTGGGCTTCCACATGCGTATTTTAAGCAATTCTTTCTTATTGAGCCCCTTCTTAAATTGCAGATTTGAAATTTTGCATACTTATAGCAGAACACCTGAGGGCAGGTGACAAATCATAAAATCTTGAAAAAGTCTTACGCTTAACTCTTTGAGCTACCACATATGTATTTTAAGCAATTCTTTCTAAGGGAGCCCCTTATTAAATTTCATATTTGAAATTTTGCATACTTATAGCAGAACACCTGAGGCCAGGTGACAAATCATAAAATCTTGAAAAAGTCTTACGCTTAACCCTTTGAGCTACCACATTTGTATTTTAAGCAATTCTTTATAAGGGAGCCCCTAATTAAGTTGGAGACATGACTTTTTGCATACGTATAGCTGAATACCTCAGACCACACGACAAATCATAAAATTTTCTAGTTTATTCCTCCGGGCTCTAACTTGTGTATTTTAAGCAATTTTTCTAACCTCCGCCCTTTTCACCCGGGGACTTTTCCAACTTTTACCGACACCCCTTTGACCATTCTTTCATATTATGCACCATAGCCTTACATATTTTAGTTCCACTTTTTACCACCAGGGGCGCCTACTTATCTCGGGTGCTATGGGCTCAACCCCCTAGACTAGTATATCTGCGGATAGTATGTAAAACGGAGTTTCGTTCGGATAGAGGTTTGTTTAGAATAGAGTGCGCCCTGATTGCGAAATGTGGAACTAAAAGATTTTTCAAAAGTATAAAGTGTTTTGAAAGGAATATTAAACGAAACCCTCTGTGCGATCTGTGATCACACATACCCACTTGTTGTTTTCAAAATCATCAGAGAAAAGGATATTTAATTAGTTACATTTGAAAATCCAGGGAGAGGCAATGTCCTTCCTTTGCACTGCCTCTTTGCCGGCAGCCATGGATGAATGATACATAGTGTGGCATAAGCACATAATTTTTTTTTTTCACTTTCAGTACAAAAAAACAGGCTATAGGATATTTAATTGGAAAACTTAATAGGAAAATTTAATATAGGAATTTAATAGGAATTGTTGTTTCAGAAACAATAAAAATTTCGAATCAATACATTTCGTTTCAAAACATACATTCAATGTAGCAGTATTAAAATATAGATTTCAGCCGCAAATGGACAGCCAAATAGTTTGTTGTAGAAAATTAAAATTAAAATTGAATGTTGCTTGGTGAATAAAATAGTCACATGTAAACACATTAAAAAGCATTAAGTAAAGTGTCTAAATATATTGTAACTTTACAAAAAGTAATGATATCTAACAAAAACATAGCTGTGAAAAAAGGGAGCCAAGTTCTGTAAAGACAATGGCAAGAAAAGAAGTGATATCTAAGTGGGTGCCAAGTTCAAATAAAATTCACTCAAACTTACCTACAGAAGTATTATAGCATTTTTTAAATTGTTTAGAAATAAAAATTATTGATAGCATATTAATAATAAATCTAGAACTTGGCAAGTTTTTGATAAATGTTATGCCTATCAATTTCATGTCTTAATAAAATGATGATGTTAATATTAACAACAATGTCATTATAAAAAAATTAATATAGTTATTATTATAAACAAATGATTAATAAACAAATGTTAAAGATTTGATAAATCAATAAATACACAGATACACTCCCGCTCGTTTTGGTTATCACTCTAGCACCCACCCTCCAGAAACCTCAATGCAAACAGACTAAAAGGCCTGAGAAAGAGACAGATACTCTTACGCTTGTTCTTGGTCATCCCTGTAGAGACTGCACCCCTTTAACACTTCAGGGGCAAAGAGCTTTTATTCGTGACATGCTGAAATGATTGAATCACACCAGAATTTAAATTTATTTCAAATTGGGTAAAAGCTTCTTTTCACGTATTTAATAAAATTAAACTTTTTAGTCCTGAATTCTAGTGTCAATGTGGCATTTTGCAGTTAAAAGTAGGTGGGATATATTTTATCTCACCACCCTTCAAGGGAAAGGAGCTCACTCAAATGAACGTTTCCAAACATGAAATAACAAGTTTTGCTATAATAATGTCATTAATAAAAATAAATGACTCGTAGGTAAAAACTTGCCAAGTTCTAGATTTATTATTAATATGCTATCAATAATTTTTATTTCTAAACAATTTAAAAAATGCTATAATAGTTCTGTAGGTAAGTTTGAGTGAATTTTATTTGAACTTGGCACCCACTTAGATTTCATGGAGTCACTAGATTTTTATTTCTAAACAATTTAAAAAATGCTATAATAGTTCTGTAGGTAAGTTTGAGTGAATTTTATTTGAACTTGGCACCCACTTAGATATCACTTCTTTTCTTGCCATTGTCTTTACAGAACTTGGCTCCCTTTTTTCACAGCTATGTTTTTGTTAGATTTTATTTTATTCGTTTATTTCTCATTATTGAGATTACATAACATAAATTATGATGAGATATAAGTTTCTGGGAGAGATATAAGTCCTTTGTTCCTGGATGAAAAACAGATTATGCTAGTGACGTCAAACAAAAGAAAAACGAGGGAAAAAACAAGTTGAGTTTTTTCCGTGCCCCCCCCCTCCCTTCCTAATGTGAATTCAGAAGGAGGTGAAGGCGTGTGTGGGGGGGGGGGGGAGGGGTATGACCCCGATGATTTAATGTTACCAAAAGACAACAAAAAAGATTTTTTTTTAGATTTTAAATCATTCATAAAGGTATTAATACCATTTAAGTTATGAAAATAATAGGAAAAAGAACTCATTTAAATAAGAAATTTATTTTAAACAAGTAGGTAAGTGTGATCACAGATCGCACAGAGGGTTTCGTTTAATATTCCTTTCAAAATACTTTATCCTTTTGCAAAATCTGTTAGTTCCACATTGCGCAACCAGGGAGCGCACTCTATTCTACACAATCCTCTATCCGAACGAAACTCCGTTTTACAACCTATCCGTAGATATATTAGTCGAGGAGATCGGGCCCATAGCGCCCGAGATAGGTAGGCTCCCCCTGGCGATAAAAAGTGGAACTATAAATATGTAAAGCTATGTGCATAATATGAAAGAGTGGTCAAAGGGGTGTCGGCAAAAGTTAGAAAAGTACCCACCGGGTGCAGTGGGGGGGAGGTTAGAAAAAATTGCTTAAAATACACAAGTTAGAGCCCGGAGGCGTAAATAATAAAATACTTTTTGAAATTTTTATGATTTTTCGCGTGATCGCAAGTGTTCTGCTATAAGTATGCAAAATTTCAAGTCTCCAAATTAATTAGGGGCTGAGTTAGAAAAATTGCTTAAAATACACAAGTTAGAGATCAAAGGGGTAAATAATATAAAACTTTTTGAAAATTTTTATGATTTGTTGTTTGATGTGAGGTGTTCAGCTGTAAGTATGCAAAATTTCAAGTCTTCAACTTAATTAGGGACTCAATTAGAAAAAAAAAAAGCTTAAAATACACAAGTTAGAACCCAGAGGGGTAAATATAAGACTTTTTCAAAATTCTATGATTTATTGTTTGATGTGATGTGTTCAGCTATAAGTACGCAAAATTTCATGTCTCCAACTTAATTAGGGGCTCAGTTACAACAAAAAGATTAAAATACACAAGTTAGAGCCCAGAAGGGTACATATAAGACTTTTTCAAAATTCTATGTTTTGTCATTTGACTCGAAGTGTTGAGCTATAAGTATGCAAAATTTCAAGTCTTCAACTTAATTAGAGGCTCAGTTAGAAAAAAGAACTTAAAATACACAAGTTAGAGCCCAGAGGGGTAAATATAAGACTTTTTCTAAATTCTATGATTTGTCGTTTGATGTGAGGTGTTCAGCTATAAGTAGGCAAAATTTCAACTCTTCAACTTAATTAGGGGCTCAGTTACAACAAAAAGATTAAAATGCACAAGTTAGAACCCAGAAGGGTACATATAAGACTTTTTCAAAATTTTATGATTTGTCGTTTGATGTGATATGTTCAGCTATAAGTATCTAAAACTTCAAGTCTTCAACTTAATTGGGGCTCAGTTAGAACAAAAAGATTAAAATACACAAGTTAGAGCCCAGAGGGATAAATATAAGACTTTTTCAAAATTTTATTATTTGTCGTTTGATGTGAGGTGTGAGATGTTCAGCTATAAGTATGCAAAATTTCAAGTCTCCAACATATATAGTTTCTGAGAACGGGCTCTGTGACGGACAGACAGAGGACTGAGACGAATAGGGTTTCGTCAGATGAACGAAACCCTAAAAATAAATATTAAATAAATCTTATATATGTTTTTAATAACTATATAATTTTCAAATAAAAGTTTTATTAAATAATTTCAAATTTTTCTCAGCTATGCAATTCAGAAAAAAGAAAACATTTAAAAATAGTATTGAAATGCAAACGCGATATCATTAAAAAATTATCCCATTGGATTTACATTAGCGAGCAAGTCTTTTCACCTGACTGAAGTAGCCTCGTCTTGTAAGCAATTTGCTTTTTGAAAATAATGGTAGTATTAATGAACTTTTGGTAACGGAAAATTTGGAAATATAGCTTAATAAATTGCACAGAAATACTTTTTAAAATCTCCTTTCTAGGAGCGTTCCTAATTATATAGCACCTATAGTCGTCGTCTGGCCCGTCCGTTTGTCAGCATATAACAACGCAGAAACTATCCAACCAAATGGTTTGAAATTTAATATATATAATCGTTGCAAAATTTTGTCATTCCAAATTTTATGAAAATCGAATCCAAACTTAAAAATATATTAATAAAAGTTTTCTTCGTTGTATTAAATCCTATCATACGTAATAAATTCAACATACGTACGTAACGTCAACGTAAAATACGTAATCATTCTAGGTTGCCATGGCGATTATTCTATTAAATCCTATTATGCGTAATTATTTCACTGATATCCCACAATAGGTAATGATTCTGTGTTGCCATGGTGATGATGTCCTATTTAATATGGAGTCCTATTATTTCCGTATGACTAAATTTTATCTATATAATCATAATAAATTTTGTATCCATGCATTTTTGCATAAGAGTGAGTCTAAGTGATTTTTAGTGTTGCTATTCTGTATGCTCTGGTTTGAAAACACACAGTAATTTAAACTATACTGTTAAATTTTTCCATAAATATTTATGCAGTATTCTAGAAAATAGTCATAACTATATGTTACAAAAAATCTAAATTTCTTCTAGAAATTGAGTCGGATCTGATTTTTATTTTTATTTTTATTTTTTTTTAAGGGGCCGCGGCATGAACCGAGGAATTACAGACTGGCCGGGTCGAAGTTTTAGTTTTTCCATACGCCTGGTCCGAGACGAGCCTAATTATTCTTCTTTAGAGGAGGGCCGTGCCCGGTCTGGAAATTCTGGTATTCTATACCCCCCCCCCCCCCCATCTCCCCATAAGTAAGATTATATTAAAATCATACCTTACGACTTTTGCAAAAATTAGTTCCTGGACAATGACCCAATTCTTTTAAAATGCGTAAGTATAGTCTGCATAAATAATTTCGCATAATCAGAATAAATTGTGTTATGGAATGCTTAACACTGAAAAATACTTTTATAATTGAATGTAAATAATTGAATTTTCACAGATTTTAACTCATTAAAAATATGCTATAATTTTCATAAAAAAGGTTATTTTAAAAATTTCATAAAACAAATCGTGGAACTATTTAATTAATCATGATTCTATCTATAATGACTAACTCCATGACTTATTTTTTCTTCTGAAAATATACATGCTTCATTTTTTATTTGCAAAAATGCGTCCGTAATGGAAAAACATGTAAAATAAATTAATTAAAATAATATTTTTTTTTTTTTAAAGATTATTCTGTAAAATAATAATACTGTTCAAATCTACAGATCATAATTTATTTTTATGTTTAATTTCAAGTCAAAATACTGAATAATTTTTTTGTAAAGTGTATGACGAAATGTAATTTGTGTAGCCTAGTAGAGGATTCGCTTCGCTCATCCTGATAACACGGATGATTTGTAGAAATATAAAGACACGGGCGGCGTGCTATATGCGCCAATACAATTTAAGGAATAAATAACAACTTTCAATTAATTTGATTATTGAAATGTCCAGTCGAAATATAAAAGTAATAAACTTAAAATCTGAAAAGAAAAATTAATTAGAATTACTATAGCACGGACGACTGTAGTAGCATAATGACACTGGCAGCATAATAAATTCATTAACTAGGCGATCACTTAATACAGATATTATATACGGATCTTTATTGTGATTCATGCATATTCAAATAAATCAGTAAATTCGACTAACTCGCTGTACAGGAACCTCAGAATACATAAAATTCGTTAGTTCAGAACTCACTAAAACTGGATGCGTGGCGCGCCCGCACGCATAAAAATCGACATCAACAAATGCTGCTGACCACAATTGGTAATCTTAAAAGCATGATATTTGTTAATTCAGAATCAGTGTATAAGTTCGCTTCACACACATGGAGAAAGGGAGAGAAAAATCATTGGATCTGGCGCTCTCTCCTTATACAGGAATCTCAAAATGGAAGAAATTCGCCAATTTGATGATCTCTGTAACAGATGTTGTCGATATATCAAATGAGTGGATTAATTTACTCTCTCTAAAGGATCTGACAAATTAACTTTGCGTACATATAATCAATAAATTGGTATTTTTTAAGGCAGATTTAGATTTTTTTAAAGCAGATTTAGAATTTCGTGCCAAATTCTACGATCTATTCTATCCTTCAGCCAGTTTTGCAACAGACGGTGTAAAACAATACGCTTTTAAACAAAAGAAAAAATATCAAAGATTACCACGTTCATCCTTCTCTATAATCTGTGAGTACTGTGATCTCAAAACTATCGCTGCAAATCCTTTTAGAGGAGTTAAGCCTAATCCTAAAAAAAATAATATAATCATCAGTGCAAAAGAATTTGTCGTGTTGCTTCGTTCTTAAAATAACACATAGATTTGTTTAATATTAGCGACCTAGAAAAATAAGTCGAAGACATAGTACCAAAAATGTATAAAGTACGAAAATTTTGCAAGGAAGTGATTAAGTATTACAGTACATATATCCGTTTCAAAAATATAGGCATATGCGTAAAATGCCACTCACAAAAACTAAGAGTAAAATTAATATAACATGGCATGTATATGATTTTAAACACTACAAAGAATATCATTTAAGGTACATTTATTAGAAAATTGAAAAATATATATTATACATTTAGTAAATCACAAAAAGCAAGAGAAGTGTACAAAAATGACGTCAATATTTTTCGATCTAGTAACTTAGAGCTGATATTGTAATAACCGCTTCTACTTTATGATGCGATCACATTTGGATCAGCAGCAGCAGTACTGTTCGAATAACATAGAAATCGTGAATTAATTAATTAAATTCTATCGATAGATCGATATATATATTCTAACCGATGAGCGATAGATTGCATTATTGAGCTATACACGACTTTTGGGATGTCCAAGCATGCAAGTTGTCTACAATAATTTACATACAAGGCGCATCCTAGAAAATAAGTTCCGTTTGGAATTTATGCTGAAGCCTTTTGTAATTGCAAGAATGCGTATGATCATCGTGTAGTTGTACCAAATAAGGTTATACACATCGGCAAGGTTCCAGATAGTTTAAGCTCAACAAGTCCTGCCCGAGATCCATTAATAAATCAGAAGCCCCAATTTTAGAGAAGGGAGCGGTGTATACTTTTAATAAAGGGTTTCGGTAACGTTCAGGAAAATCGCAAAGCTCGCCGCGTGTGAAAAGTGCTTAATCATACGGTTCTGGAATGTACAGATTATATCAGCAGATCATATTTGTGACATGTATACTGAACAGATCATAAGTACCTCAATGATCTGGAGAAGCATGTATGAGAGGAACAATATATATTATATTGTTCCTCTGCATGATCAATAACGTCCTTGCATGATCAATAACGTCTTGGACGATAATCTCTGATTTCAATTGAAGGCTCTGTGGAAGAGTAAATTAAAGATTTTTTTTTTTTTCACGTGAAAATTTTTATTGGCGGATAATTCCAAATTGATGATGCTGTCAAACAAGCTGCTACCGCCTGAATATCATCAAAAGTGGCCATATTATTCGAGGAATACTAAATATGATATCGGGGTAAAATAAACGACTCAAGAGGTATAGGGATTATTTTGAAACACATTCGAAGGTTTGTAATATGGTGTACAATAAAGTATTTTATTCCCTTTTATGTTCTTATCATTCGTGTGCTTGTAATTGGCCGCCTATCTGCTTGTCAATGGTTAGAGCGCTGGCTAGCTAATAGAGAAAAAATGCCGAATTAAAATCCCGACACAGACATAGGTATTTCGAGTGGGTCAGTTTCCACTTTAAATGGAGGTACCGATATATTTAGCTCTCGTGTGAAAAAGGTGACCGTACAAAAGCGATATAAGTAATAGTCCAAGAGCTGTTAAACATTTTAGGGAAGGTATTTGAGGCACACTGAAAATTTGTGCAACACTTCTTTTGTAATGCCTGAATACAAAATCGAATGTCTGGCTGAAGGATCGTGGCCCAAAACCTGTGCCAGACAAAAAATGGCACTTGACACGTGTCTGGCACAGTTTTTGTGCCGACTAAAGTGTCTGTCATTTTCAAAATATTTTTTTCTAAGCATAAATATTATTGTGCCTCAATCTCAGCGTGCCTCAAATACCTTTTTTGGGTAGTCAAAGAGTGGCACTTGACACGTGTCTGGCACAGTTTTTGGGCCGACTAAAGTGTCTGTCATTTTCAAAATATTTTTTTCTAAGTATAAATATTATTCTGTTTCAATCTCAGCGTGCCTCAAATACCTTTTTTGGGTAGTGTCAAAAAATGGCACTTGACACGTGTCTGGCACAGGTTTTGGGCCACGATCCTTCAGCCAGACATTCGATTTTGTATTCAGGCATTACAAAAGAAGTGTTGCACAAATTTTCAGGGTGCCTCAAATACCTACTCAAAAATGTTCAACAGCTCTCCTACTATAAGCGTACAATGTCAATACTGGAATCTGGAGTATATTGACACATCTGCGCCATCTAGTGGATGGAGTGAATAATACAAATACGCGGGTTTTCAGTATGACGTCATATATGACAGAATATCTACTATCTGCGCATGTCTTGAGCATATTTTCTGATTCTTTACTCACTTATGGAAGATGAATCTTGTTTCCCATTTATTGCAAAATATTTTTATTACAGTTTGTTTTGATAAAATTATGCACATTTAAAAAAAAATAATCGCAATATCATTTCAATTTCGGGAGAAAAGCACTAATGCTACGAAAACATTACTGCCTTTAGCCGTTAAACTAAAATGACATTGCGACTTTTTTTAAAATACACATATTTTTATCAAAACAAGCTGTAACAAAAATATTTTGCAATATATCTGGCAAGCAGGATTCATCTTCTGTGAGTAAGTAACAATCTGAAATTCGTAATAGAATTTTTAACAGGGATTCACTAAATGGCTTTGTCTGCTTCAAAAAAAAAAAAATCTAATCTGGCGATTTTAGGAAAATTTTTGCAATTATTGTCTGGACTCGCAAAATATTTAAATAAATACTAAATTAACAATACTTGCTCGTTTAATAGCACAACATTTAATGCATGCATTTTAAATTAAAGTGATTCTGAATATAAAATAAAATGAATTTTAAATTAAATAAATGAACTATTTGTAATTTAAATAATATGAATACAATACGACCAAAAGAATATTGCAATAAGAGTTCGATCTATCGTCTGCGCTTGATAAACGAAGAAAAGGACTTAAAATTGAATATTTTATTTATTATTAAATTCTATACATATTCTAAACCTTGATAAACATTCTATTTTCATCTGGAATAGAACTGTGTATATCAATTTTTATAACTTTAGCACATCAAGAATTGAGTAAAAAATAAGACTACAAAATTCAATCTTTAAACATTAACTACTAATTTTTATGCGTCATTTTTAGGTGCGTTCGTAATTATATAAATACGTAGCACCTATAGTCGTCGTTCAGTCCGTCCGTCTGTCCGTCTGTCCGTATGTAACAGAGCAAAAACTACCCAACCGAATAGTCTGAAATTTCAAATATGTGATTGTTGCAAAATTTTGTCGAGCCATTTCAAATTTTATGAAAATCGGATGTATAGTTTAATTACAGGGACAGTCAAAAGTTTTTCTTTACATTACGGCCAATGGGAAAAATTATTGCAAGTGGATTTTAATGATATTAGAGCCTTCCGAATGATCTGAAATTTTAAAGATATAATTGTTGCAAAATTTTGTCGAGCCATTTCAAATTTTAGGAAAATCGGACGTATAGTTTAATTACAGGGACAGTCAAAAGTTTTTCTTTACATTACGGCCAATGGGAAAAATTATTGCAAGTGGATTTTAATGATATTAGAGCCTTCCGAATGATCTGAAATTTTAAAGATATAATTGTTGCAAAATTTTGTCGAGCCATTTCAAATTTTAGGAAAATCGGATGTATAGTTTAATTACAGGGACAGCCAAAAGTTTTTCTTTACATTACGGCCAATGGGAAAAATTATTGCAAGTGCATTTTAATGATATTACAGTCTTCCGAATGGTCTGAAATTTTAAAGATATAATTGTTGCAAAATTTTGTTGAGCTATTTCAAATTTTAGGAAAATCGGATGTATAGTTTAATTACAAGGACAGTCAAAAGTGTTCCGAAAAAATTATTGGAAGTGCATTTTAATGATGTATCAGACTATGCACGTTATGAAGTGCAAAAAATTATACATTCAGTACAATATGGGGTGCAAAAAATAATTTTAAAACTAGTTATAGTACGAACGCACCTCATTTGCCACGTTTGACGAGCAATTTCCAACTTGTTTATTTCATTAAAAGAAAATAATTAAAATCGAGCGTATTTAAATCAACAACATTTTATAATATGTATCAAATAATATTTTATTTTATTTTAATAAATTAAATTTAAAATACGTAACTAACTTGTTTTGCTCTTTGGAAAAGGACATATGAATTCTATAAGGAAAAGAATTTTCTTACAATTCGAAAACTAGAGTTATTCGATTGCCAACATTTTGCCATTTCAACAAATAATATTAGTTCTTAAAAAGAACTGTTTTTATTTAAATAATTAACTATAATAAATAAGTCAAAAAACACGAACAAAAATTAATAGAACATTATATTACTGTCAGAATATAAATGCTACAAACAAATGAAAACACGATGTTGGCGCTTGCGCAGTTATTTCATAGATATGCAATTAATAGATTATCCATAAAGAAGAAAACAGTTAGGCATCTTTCTGTTGTTCACTCCGTCCGCTACGTGGCGTGCGACCTTGATTGATGTGACCTCACCTTTAATCTTGCGGTTACCTCTCCCATTTAAGATAAGACGCTTACCTATATCGCTTTGACCGTAGCAACCGCAACCAAACAAACAAGAAAGAAAAATCATGCGTTAAGCATAAATTATGAAATACTTTCGAACACTTCCTGAATGCTTTAACAAAACTTCTTTATTTAGGGAAATAAGGTAAATAAGATAATTAAGTAAACATTTTACAAAACGCATGAAACATTTAAAAACTGATTTCAACAGTTACCGTCCATAACCAAATATGTATTCCAATTCTTTTAAACAGCCCTGTATTTGATCTGTTATAGGTTGATATATATACTATATAATGGGAAAATATAGTTTAGCAAGAAAACGCATAACATGTTGAAATTTCTCTTTCAGCAATTTATACTAATAGATGGAAACGTACTTGAATACTTTTGTACATCAATGCAGTTTACCTAGTGCCTTTATTACGCGCCACTATATAGCTAAAATTTAATTCAAACTAAAACACTCTTAAAACTATTGAAATCACAGTTCCAGAAATTATCATTCATAGACGACTGTGAATCCAATTCTTTGCGTGACCCTGTATATCATTTTATTTATATTCTACAAACATTTCTTAGTAAACTAAATGCAGTTCAGCTTGAAAATGCATAGCTCATTTAAAACCCACCTTTAAGCAATTTCCGTTCATACCCATTAACCCTTAACAAATCTTTTTTTCCTGCATATGAATTATAGCATTTATACACACCATATAGTATGCATATATATGGTGAAACATAAAAGCGTATATCATAATTAAAAATGTATTTCCAGCAATCATCGCTATTATACAGTACTTCAGATACAATATAGCAGAGGTTCCCAAACTGTGCTCAACAGAACTTTAGGGGCTCCGCCGGGATTTAAAAAATTAAAAGAAAATTTGAACGAACTGACTTGAGGTGAAGTTTTAAACCAATAACTCCACGTTTTATGCTCAACTGTGTCCTCTTTTCTAATGAAACCATTCTGATTTGAAAGAAAAATCATCTCATTTTTTTCGATGTGAAAGGCAAAGTAATTTATGTTGGCTTCAAAAGAAACTGTCACAACACTGGTTAAAACAAATATGAAATTTCCTGGACATAGGCGCAGACTTCACGGGTGTTAAATATTCAATAATATATACTTCTACCACTAATTAAAAAATTTTCTTTTGTCCTGTTTAATCACTGTGATTAATTAAGACAATAATAATGTTCTAAAATTAGTGATCGAAGTTTGCCTGGTTTGACTCATTCATCTCCGTTAAGGGGGCACAGGACCCTTGAATTTCTCGAAACGGTAAAAAACAGCGATTTTAGGTAGCTTTCATTACAAAAAGCTACCTATTGCAGCCGTTCGGAGGAAAGCGATTTCAAAAAATTTTGGCATATTTTCATCGATCATGACCCCCAGACCCCGAAACCACCCTCCGTTCAAAAGTTGATATATATATATATATATATATACGTATATCTGACCTTTGTCACATTGTAACTCTCGTATTTATGAACCGATTTGGATGAAATTTCGTGCATACATAGTGCATACCAATGTCTCGACCGAGTTCGTTGGCCAGCTTCATCCGCCATCTTGTTTCAAAATGGCGGCCATTTAAATTTTTTTTTTAATTTAAAATTTGAAATGTGGTACCAAGAAATTGAAAATTGAAAAATATTTTTTTCTTATATGTTTGACCTTGATACAAAGATTCCGGAGCATTTTTTGTTTCGTCTATATCTTAAAAAATGGCTGAGTTATAGCACTTTGAATTTCTAGAGTGGCTGACATTTTGAAATGACCTGATTTTTGTCACGTGATAACAGGCGTATTTATGAACCGATTTGGATGTACCTTGGTGTATACATAATACGTATCAATGTCTCGATCGAGTTCGTTCGCCAGCTTCATCCGCCATCTTGTTTAAAATTGGCGGCCATTTAAAAAATTTTTAAAAATTTAAAATTTAAAATTAGGTACAAAAAAATGGGAAAATGAAAAATATTTCTTTCCATATGTGTTTGACCTTAATACAAAGATTCCGGAACAGTTTTTGTTTCATCTATATCTAAAAAAATGGCTGAGTTATAGTATTTTGAATTTCTATTATGGCTGACATTTTGAAACGACCTGATTTTTCTCACGCGATAACAGGCGTATTGATAAAAATTAGTATTGAGTCTCCTATAATCGGTTTCCACTATATTGAGCTTCGTGTGTTTGAATAATATAAGCTTGCTTTTTAAAGATAAGGAACATGAAAGCTACCTCTTCCTCCCGGCACTGGCCGGAAGGACTTTTATCAAAATACTGAAACACAAATAATATGCAATTAAGATCTTTTTCCCCATTTCTGCCTAAAGTATATATTGTTAACTATATTATTCAGAAAAATAAATGTTTTATATACAAAATTAATGTTTAAATTTAAAAATTCATCTCACTAATGAGGGAATTAAAATCATTAAGTGCTGAACGTATGATAAAACTCTAAATTATGCATATAGAAAACAATTTGTGAGCAAAATATAGTCATAATACACCTACTTCCAAATTAAAACCAAAATATACACAAAAAGTTTTGTTTAAAATTTATTTTTAGCACAAAATAAAAAGAATCGAAATTTTCAAAAAAAAAAAATCAAATTTTTCAAGTGTTAAAAAATTGCCGAAATATGTGATTTTTTTTTTTAGCATGAAGACTAGAAAGAAGCGCATATTTGGTTAATTTTTTAAAGCTGTAGCTTATATAGTTTGAAAGTAACACAACGCGTAATCTGCAAATTTACTAATCTAAGAAAACGCGTTTTAAAGTTTCAATATCTACGAACCTTCAATAGTATTATTATTTCTTGAGTTATAAATGATTATAATTCAAGTAAAAATGCAGATTTTTGAATGGGGTTTTTTGCATATTGTTGAGAAATTTTAAATATTCAGAATAAAACAAAATCCGAAAACTGATTTTTTGAAAGTTTAAAGGTCCTGTGCCCCTTAAGTCGGTGCCTGTGACCCCTAGCGCCTACCGCATAGTTTAACGAGTCGCTTGAGTTCTTGAAGATTATAAATTTAGTGTCAAGTGCTACATTGTCAAAGAACATTGAATAAAAAATAAATATATGACTGGTGACACAAAAGAACACTTAACAGCATATTCAGATGTACAAAATTTGGACTAGAAATGCATGAATCGAGGCTAGCGAAAAACACAGGCTACCGCGATGTATCCCACGAGTCTTTTATGATAGACCGCTAGAGTGACGTGATGCTTTTTTCGCATACCTTCATTGGTGCATTCGAGCATCACGTGACTCCAGCGGTCTCTAAAAAAAGATATGTGAAATGCACCGCGGTAGCCTGTCTTTCTCGTTAGCCTCGGCATGAATCTACTTACGTCACTGGATTAGAAGTTTTGTTAATATTTTTTAGTTACATATACTAATATCACATTCAGACTAGGGCAGCCGTAACTTACCTTTTTGAAACAGGTACCCGTAACTACTTGACTTCTCTATTACTGTGGTGTTTGAGTACATTAACACATTGACGACGGACAATTTTTATCAAATCTGAATTTTAAAACAGTAGAAGCTCCTCCCTGTTCCGAAAGTCTTTTGTAAATTTGTGTTCTAGATAGGTTTCCCAAGTTTATGCATCGGTAAATATCTTTCAATGTACGAATTTAAGACGCTTTATGTCTTACAATCTAAAAAAATATGGACAACATGATATAAATGTATTTTCTGTAAGGTAGAAGCCATGCCCTTAGTCAATGATGTTTTTTGAATGAAAACGAGAATTCTCGTTTTCCGTCGTGAATGTGTTAACTTGATTAAAAGTGCCTTACTAACGCTAGTCTATAAGAGGTTTCAAAAAAGCTATCAGGATCATTTTGTTTGTAGATCAATACAAACCAACACACTAAGGGAAGAAATGTTTGTGAATGAATATATAGGAAAACACATATAAACATGAATGCGCGGATGATGCGAAAGCAATTATGGTAACAATGCCGGAGCCATTGCAAAAATTAAAGATATGGCAACGCACTGTAGCACCATCTATTTCGCTCTTTACAGATACGTGGTATCCTCGAGAAAATGTCTTTGAACTTATGAAAAGTTTGAATGGTGCCATCAAAATAAAAAACTGTATAAAATCACAAACTCTTAAAAACAAACTTTTGAAATTTATTTGAGAAGATATTGGAAGCCAGCGTCCGCCCCTCCTACTGCATACCGAAGTTAGATGGTCATGTCGAGGAAGTCATGTCGTTCACACGATTGTTACAACTGCAGGGGTGATATTAGAAGAAACATAACTCTAAACTGGCAAAACTTTTAATTAATGAAGATTGTGAATGCTAATTGCATGTTTGGCCGATATGTTTAGTAAAATGGAATAAATGTATCCATCATTGCAATGAAAATCTGTCACAAATTCCTATGCAATTACCAAACGTTTCTTCTTTTAAGATGAAATGTCTATTGGTCGGATACTGAGGTAAATGATCATATCGATTACGTCCCTCGATTTGTTAAAAAAGAATGCAAAGAACAGCAGCTCGAAAAATATACAAATACATATTCAGGGTAGCTTACAGCCTTGAAAAACTCGTTTAAACGACATTTATCAACAGCTGAATAGAAAGGGCTTTGGTCGACTTTATATGTATACTGAATGTATTCAATGTTATCAAAAAACACCCAGCTTAAACTCAGTGAAACAAGAGGTCCTCGTTGATTAGACATCTCATAGCAAGTTTACACTGAATATATCAACAACCGATTATTTCGTGGGCCCAAAAGAAAATATTTCGATTCGAATCAGGAATTTTTCGTAAAATAAATAAAATAAAAATGAAACAGAAATAAGTTAAATAAAAGAGTTAAATTATTTTAAATAAAAATTCTGGTCTGAAATATTTTGATAAAAGTTGAGTAAAATTTCTGGTATATTTAGCGTTAAAGATCTTACTTTAAAAGCATAGTCTATCAGATTTTCTTATTTTATTTGCCAGACGAATTTAAAACTTTGTCTAAGAAAGCAAAATTAGTTTTGCATCTTTCTGATTGACATATATTTGGGTAGCAAGACTAACGAAGCCCCACCAAAACGAAACACAGCAGTCCTTTAAAAGCAGAACTAAACATTCGGCGGCAATTACTATCAACTGGACTCGAATTCAGAGATTTGTGAAAAACAATCCAATCACGTTAAACGTTTATGCGTTATTGTTCGCCACTCTAATAATGTAAAATTTATTGTAAGACAAATCTCATAATTTTTTAATTTTGGAGTTTTAAGTATGTATAACTTTTGATAATTTATTCTGTGTCGATAGTAATTGAAAATACATTCAGTATTACGGTAAAAGTTTCAAAATATAATTTTATTTCTGGGACAATGCAAAGTTATTTCGATTACTATTCATTCCCTCTTCCTGTGCTCGGTAGCAATGCCCTTAGAAAACATTACCTTGTAAATAGGGTACTGTCATTGCCACCTAGACTAGCAAGCCTTCTGGCTGCAAGAGAAAATTCCAGTGACGTCAAGCTTAGTAGGCGAGAAAAAATTTCTCAGCAAGAAGGAACACACAGTGGCTCTAGGTCAGTGGTTCCCAACGTGGGACGTACGCCCCACCGGGGTGCAATTTGACTTTTTAGGGGGGCAATTCTAAATTTGTCACTTTAGAATTCGCTGACAATTTTATTTTTGGGGAAGTAATGCATCCAAAATTTGAAACTAAAATGAAGAAAATAAGTTGTTTATTGAATTTATAAAAACTGCTTAGTCAAAATTTAAAAGTAAATTTAAACCACAATAATTTTTAAAAGTGTTTAAGAACTTTCCCCCTTCTGCTATTATTTTTTCCAGCTATAAAACATTTTATAATTTTTCTGGTTATAATTTTATTTTGAAATTTTTCGCAACTTTGTAGGTTTATTGAGTGAGCCTTGTATTCCTAATAGCTTTGCCATTAGCTCACACGAAGAAACTTTTGCAAGTGATGCATGTACTTAAGGGTTTGCCTAAATTTGACTGTCTTGACAATGTTTAACCTAAAAAATATTTGAAACATCTAAACGAGGTGTTACCAATTTTCTAAAAATTATAAATATTAAAAACATTAGAAAAAGAAATGGCTAATTTGTAAATGTGTATTGCTCCAGTGCAGGTGTCGTACACAGTAAATAAATATATAACGTGTACATTTTAATTACCCGACTACCAAGACGGGTTATGTGTTTCACGCGTATCTGGGTATGTGGATTTCTTTATACCCTCGAAACATACCAACGGCTGGATGGATTTTAATTAATGAGGTCTATCGATTCGTCTTAATCGTCCGATGGTTATAGGCTAGATTTCGTTTTTATAAACTCAAAATGGCGGTAGAGACGAAAAAAATTACACATCCTATTGAGTGGCATATCATTGGATAGGTCTTTCAAAATGAAGACGATGTTTCATTGACTATTTTAGAGTCAGAAGGTCCGTTTAAATATTACACAAACTGGAAGTTGTGTAGGTAGGATCTCTAGCTTTACTGCAACTCTAACCTTCATAGACATCTGTAGGCCTCATCAAAACAGTGTTTATAGATAGGAACTAACAACTAAACACAACTTAAAAGTCATCAATACAAGTAAATAAAAAAAAATAAGTAAGTAATATAAAAAAAATAGTTTCACATTGATGAGAAATAATTAATTAGTTCGCTTTTTACGCAGTCGGATTTTTTGATTTTTTAAATTTAATTTTTACTTGTTTTAAATAGGGTGTTAACGATTTTAACCAGTTGATTTAAATCGGCGATTAAATCGTGATTTTAATCAACAGATTTTTTTTAAATCATTGATTTAAATCAAAAATTTTCTAAATGTTTAACATGTCAAAAAAATTATTAAAATCTAAGATGAACATAATTGGAAAGTTTCTACGCTTATTTTGACGTATGAATAAACAAAAAAAGAGCTTTAAATAATTGTTTCCAAGCTTAATTCCTGAGTATTGCAAAAAATTAAAAGCAGTTCAGTTTGTGAAAAGCTTTGTTTTTATCCAACATAAAACAGTTTCATTTAAAAATGATATTTAAATCTAATATAATTTGCAATGTCATAATTTTCTTTAGGAAATCAATTTATGCATTACTTTATATAAAATAAAGGTAGCAAGTGTAATAAATTTCTGCAAGTAAAAGAATAAATAGACAGTGTCTTAGTTTCTCGTTCTACATTTGTAATGATAAATTAATAGCAATATCGAGTTAAAGAAGAATGAAAGAGTGACATCTGCTCAACAACTAAATTTTAAATGAATGCAAAAGAAAAAAGAACTAATTGGTATAAAAATGTTATACACAGCAAGAGCTTCTTCGGTATAGGTTGAATAGTTTATTTTGTAACTCATATATACTAAATAAAAAAATTAATTAGGTATTGAAAAGGCAGCAAAACATTTCTTAAAAAGAAAAAAAAAAATGAGCCATTGAAAGCTAATAATCCCCACTGAGAGATAATAATGCAGTTATTTAAATATTTTGAGGATTTCTGATTTAACTGGCTATCCTTATATTTATTCTGTATGTATGTATGAATGGGTTTAACTCATTTTCATAATTTTTTTTGTTTAACATACACATACATGTGTGTAAGTTTAGAT
Source organism: Maratus speciosus (assembly GCA_963932465.1). Lineage (NCBI taxonomy): Eukaryota > Metazoa > Arthropoda > Arachnida > Araneae > Salticidae > Maratus > Maratus speciosus. The sequence continues at coordinate 75,909,846 of OZ010792.1, forward strand.
TTTGGTGATTAACAGTAATTTTTTAAGTACAAATGCAAAACGAGCTGCAAATAATATTTGTTAGTTTTATTATTTTTGCTACTAACTAATGAAATTACTTATTTGCAGTTTTTATTAATTCTGGGATTGCTGCACAAAACACATCATGCCTTAAAAGAAAAAAAAAGAAGGAAAGAAAGAAAGAAAAATTCATTTAGTTGTAGCCAGAGATTTCTTGTAAAAAACTTTCCCACTCAACAGTATTTCTAGATTCATGTGCCCAAGATCTTGCAAAAATAATAGAACTTTATTTCTTTAGAAAAAACAAGATATTATTAAAATTAAAACATGTTATTTAATTGTATTTTTCAATTTGTGATTCATAAAATCTATATATATAAAAGCCGTTCTCTGTGTGTATGTCCTTTATACAAATCTTCAATTTTAGACCGATTTGCACGAAACTTCATGTACATACGTTTTAGAACATGGAAAAGATCACTGTCTACTTTAAAAAATCATCAGAATACTATTTATCCCTTTTTTCTACAGTCTTCCATAATTTAACATTATAGAAATATATCTTTTTAAATTTTCTAATTAAATCGTTTCTTTCCTGTTGCCAAACCCTAAAAAATGACACAATAATATGAAAAAAATAACGATAGCGCGTTGCTACATTTTTGCATTTTTGAAATTGACGTCATTTTAAACAGAAAAGTCAGATTTTATCTGTATAAAATAAATTTTATATATAAGAGCGGTAAAATGACGTAGCACCTTAATTTGAATGTTTGTCTTTTAATTAAAATATCTACTTTAATACAAACAGTCAAATTTCATGAAAACAATTTAGGAACAATGGGGGGGGGGGGGAAAGGCTAGATATGACATCACATTCTATCAAATCTTTTCAACATGTAGTCAAACTCACTACAGCTATAATCTGTTAAGTTCGTGTTTTATTTTATTTTATTTTTGGCGTTTTAATTTCGTTTGCCAATTTAGTTATCGACGAATATTACACGAAAACAAGCAAATCCTAAATTATTTACAAAGTCTTTGAGCAATTGAGTTAATATTTTGTAATTGGGTTGCAAGCATATTTAAAAAATATGCATGCTTGAAAATTACTTTAAAATCCATAAAAAAATATGTAAACTGAGATAAACATTACAAACAAATCTTACCTGAAATACTTTATTTTCTATAAGACGTTGAAACAATCGAATGTGCGAGGTTTAGAAATTAAATTGCAGTAAAAGGGAAATTAATTGTTGTATTAGGTTGTTAACACCGGAAATATGATACCAGCGTTACTCATAGACATGTCTTTTCTTTATACAATTGCATTAAGAGCAAACCAGTTCATTTTTCGTAATCGGGTTGCACGCACCTTTAAAAATATCCATGCTTGAAAATTACTGTAAAATCCATTAAAATCAGAAAATTGAGATAAAATTTTCAAAAAATTTTTATTTGATAGAACTTTTTTCTATTCGACATTGTAAAAATTGAAATTGTGTGATGTTTAGAAGTTAGAAAAATTGCAGTAAAGGCACAATTTATGGGTTACAATTTATGGGGCACAATTTATGAGCACTGACATAGTGTTTGTACTTTATATATGTACCATACGAACGAGCATTTCACTAAATGTTACGCGATTTGGTGGAATATTTTTTTTCGTATTGTGAGGAAAATCACATATTTTTTTCTTACATAACGCGCATTCTGTTATAAAAACTCAGGGATTTTACTGTGGTTGCGAGACAATAACGTCATGTTTTCTGATTGCCTTTTTAACGATTTGTGGGTGGGAATGCACAAGTTTCAGTTATTGTGATAACCGTGTTACTTCGTTTTAATTTATTTTATCTGGAAGGCTCCTTATAATTGACACGGGCGAAGTCAGGTAGTTCTGCTAGTTATTAATAATTAAGGACACTTTATTTAACATACTAAAAAGTATTCTCTTTTTTTTTCTTGTATCATTACTAAACACATTACTAATATATTTCGTCACGAAATAGTGCCCTTTTTTGGAACTAGCACCTGCCCTTTTTTCTTTCTAAAATGAATACTACATTATTAATTATCATTTTAATAATTAAAGCTTAAAAATGTATAATGTTCCTAATTAGAGAGTTGATTGTTTAATAATTATTAATTTGAAGAAGTGTTAACTATTTAATATTAAATGCAGTTAATAATTTTAATAAATGTTAAATATCACTAGTATTTAATAAAGTTTTATATAATTATTACAATGTTAATGTATATAACATTATTGTATGATACTACCTAATGAAACAACTAATTTGCAGTTTTTATAATTTCTGTAATTACTAACTAATAATTATAATTTTATTAATTAAAGTGTAAAAACACAGATTACGTTAGCAATTAGTAGTTTAATCGTTTTGGAAACCTAAAAATCTTGGTAGCTATTCAGTATTCGAATGCTGGGAAAATAATCATAAAAATCCGATTTAAATTTTAAAAAATCTGATTTAAATAAAAAATAAAAAATCATGATTTTTTTACACCCTAGTTTTAACACTAGAACTACCACGACCGTCATTTTGACGGTTTTCAAATTTCATGCTTAAAAATTTGATATAATTTATGTATTGTTCTAGAATTTTATGATACGACTTTTAATGAAATATAAGAATAGTTAAATATTCCTATTCAATTTCCACTGACCCATTTTTATTTCTGTAATCTGTATGACCTATACCTATTTATACCAAGACCCGTCAAAATGACGGCTTTGGCAATTTCAATGTTGAATGATCTAAAGTGTTCGGCCGCCGTTATAACGGGATCTATTTCGGTCCGATTACGATTCGGTTTACTCGGGGCCAGAAATGTTTTACAGAAGGACTATTGGAAAATTACTATTGAAGAAATGTATGCGTTTGTAGCTATTTTGTATGCTCGAAGAGCCTACGAAGCGAGAAATGTGAAATCATCTTATTTGTGGTCAGAAAAATGGGGACCTTCTTTCTTTCACGAAAGTATGAATAGGGACAGATTTTCAGAAATTATGAGATTCATTCGTTTCAACAAAAGAAAAAGGCGAGAAGAGTGTTCGCTTACGAACTGACAAATTTGGATTAGCTTCCGAAATGTGGAAGTCCTTTATTGATAACAGCCAAGCTGGTTAGAAACCAGATCAGAATATAACCGTAGATGAACAACTGTTTCCCACAAAGGCAACATGCAGATTTCTGCAATATGCCCAATGCAGTATCCATGCAGATCGCCCAATAAACCGGACAAATTCGGAATTAAGTTTTGGTTAGCTGTAGACGTGCGAAGTAAATATCTTATAAATGGCTTTCCTTATTTAGGCAAAGATCAACTTACACCATCAGGAGTACCTTTCGATGAATTTGTAGTTTTGAATCTTGTAAAAAACTATGTAAATTGTGGGAGAAATAGCATAACAAAGGATAATTTTTTTACAAGTATACAACTCGCACAGACGCTACTGGCAAAAACAAAACAAAACAAGTCTTGTTGGAACTGTGCGAGCAAATAAAAGAGAATATCCGAAAATAGCTGAAGTTAGAAAAGATAACATGGCTCTTTTCTCCACAAAACTATACAAATCAATTGATATTGTTCTAACAATTTACAAAAGTGAGACTCGTAAAAAAGTACTACTTCTTAGCTCAAAATCTAAATCCGTAAAAATTGCGTCGTTTTACAATGAGAGTAAGTTTGGAGTAGATGTAGTTGACCAGATGGCCCGCCAATATAGCGTAAAAGCCACGTAGATGGCCTTTGCAGGTATTTTATAATATTTTGGACTTGGCAGCAATCAATGCGTGGATTTTCTATAAAGAAACTTGTGATGAAAATATAACTAGAAAATAATTTTTATTTCAATTATCCGAAGAACTCTCCAGTGAATATAGGTGCTGCAGAAAAGAAGCCTCCTCTCAAAAAAAAAAGAACGGAAAGCAGTGGATTGTATTCCAGAAAACTAAAAAAAAGTCCTTATGAACGCAAATCTTGCCAAGTTCGATTGTGAAACAAAACAGAGCGATTTATACCTGCAATGTATGCAACAAATATGTTTGTGGCAAGTGTTCATCTAAGATAACATGTACTTGTAAAATATGTCCCTCATAGTTATCAAATACACATCAAATGTGCTATACTATAAATGCGAATAGAAACTGTTTTTGTTTGTTTTTTATTAATAATTAATGAATTATTAAAATAAATGATGTTTTTGTTAAATTATATTCTTTTGTTTACATTAAGTAAGTGGCAAGTGTTCATCTAAGATAACATGTACTTGTAAAATATGTGCCTCATAGTTATTTCATACATATCAATTGTGCTATACTATAAATGAAAATAGAAACTGTTTTTGTTTGTTTTTTATTAATAATGAATTATTATATTAAATGTTGTTTTTGTTAAATTACATTCTTTTATTTACATTAACTAAGTGGAAAGTGTTCATCTAAGATAGCATGTACATGTAAAATATGTGCCTTATAGTTATTTCATACTTGTCAAATGTATAAAACTATAAATGCAAATAGAAACTGTTTTTATTTGTTTTTTCTTAATAATTAATGGATTATTATATTAAATGTTATATTTGTTAAATTGTATTCTTTTATTTATATTAACTAAGTCAAAAGTTACAATGAAAGCCATTATCAAAAAATCCGTCAATTTGACGGGTGCGGTAAAACTAGGTATATATTTAACATCGGTAGTTCTAGTGTTAAATTAGGTGTTTACATGACAGTCGATTGATGATAATGGGAAAAGGAAAACAGAGAAATGTGTTTTGATGGGGATTAATTGCTACTTGAAATTGATAAAGATGAGAATCTTGAAATGTTTTTTAGGTATTGTGTTATCCTTAAAGAAAATTCAATATCCAAAGCTTTTTAACCAACTGTTCATATGTTACTAAAATGAATTATAAAGTATACCAATGTTACCAATTTTAATGCTAAAGGGGAGAGTCTCTTGGAGCGTTTTGTGAAGATAACAATGCAGACCATACACTTATGATTAAATCTGTGGTAAGTTAGACTGGAAAAACAAAACACATTTGGAAATAAAGGCGAAGACGGTCTCATTGCATTTATAGAATTTTTCTGAAAACACATTTGTGACAGAATATTAACTTCTTTGATAAGTTGAAAAATGTGAAATGAATAATTATTGTTAAGACTCTGTTAGTCTTCCTCCGTGTGTATAGAGTTCACTATTTAAATAATAAGATACTGCTGACTAGTATATATTACAGTGTACGAGGGGGTGGAGGGGGGGGGACACCGTGATTTTACAAATAATTCGGTGGGGCATGGCCAATAAAAGGTTGGGAACCACTGCTGTAGGTAGAAATGGCTGTGCGAGTTGTTTATAAGCGCTGTTTTCGAAGTTTTATACATTTTAAAAAGTATTAGTTAACAATTTAAACTAAGGTAAGTATTTTATTTTAATAAATCTTAATTTTGTGTATGCATTTACTTATTTATATTACTCCTAATACTTTTGCAGGCTTCTGATACACAAAACTGAACATAAGCTATAATTTACCATGTGTTTGCACGCGAGAATGCTGTGTAATATCTGTTTTTAATTATTATATTTTTTAAAAACCTAATTATTGCTATTATAAAATACATTTTAAAAATAATTTTTTAGTTTGATAGATAAATCTAATGCTTATGTTTTTCTTTTAACAATTAAATTAAATTTTGGTACTATAATAAACATCTAATTTTACTATCGTAATTCGTTTATTTTACTATTATAATTCATTTATTTTACTATTATAATTCATTTATTTTAGTATTATAATTCATTTATTTTACTATATTGTAGTTAATTTAGTTTACTATATTTTAAATTATACAGTTAAAAGTTTAACAAAAATTTTAAATATAAATAATAATAGTTGTAAAATCGTAAAATATTTAATTGCCGAAACGTCAGTGAAGGCTTACTGTGGAGACACGAAAAGTTTTGGTTTCCGTTAGTCTGTCTGTCTGTTCCGCGATAACTGCCGCAAAAGCATCCGATCGGCTTGAAATTCACTGGGCATGCTGATGAGGTACCCGGACTTAGCTGTATAGTTTTTGGTTAAATTTGGTTCATTCGTTCGGGAAATATGGAACATTTTATTTTGCTCTATAATGCTTTTCAATGGCAAGTCAGACGATTTTCAGATTTTCATTTGTTGAAAGAAATGGCTCATATGAAAAATGGATTTAAATGGTAAATTTTTTATGCTGAAATATTTAAATAACATTATTAAATTATTCCAATAAATTATGTCAATATATTTGCGAGATTTTTTAAATTAGGTTTATAATATTGGGGGGAATTTTATGCATGTTTTCCAATAATATAAAGAATTTTGTTTTATCAACTTGACATGATGCATATTTCATTTTTTTCCTTGTCTTTCTCTGTTGCCTAGCAACATATTTGGTCCTAATAATACTAGTATAATTGCGTGTATAATGCTTGAGTAAAGCCAACGTCAAAACAGATGAATTAATGCATTTGTATCTTTGCATATAGAAGGATTTCAGCCCAGAAATAAAAATAGGCAATATTTCATTTATTTTATTTATTTTATTGAAATATTTTGCTTAAAAATACCAAAGTTCATTATTTTCATAGAGAATAACGTAACATTTTCCCATAACATTTACCAATATTTCTTTAATTGTTGCCAAGAAAATCAAAACCCGGGATAATATTTTCTTTTAAACAATTTTCAATTGAAATGTTTTGTCGAGAAATAGGAAAATGAAAAATAAAATTAAGAATAGAAAAATTAATATGGCGGCATATTAAAAATAAAAAGAAAACTCTCGAGTATTTCTTAATATAACAAGATGAAAAGTTTTGAGTAAGTACGCATAGCAGGTGAATTAGACGTCATTTATCGAAAACAAAGATGCTGGAATAAAAAGATCTTGGGTAAAATAAAATTAACTATTATTCACGGAGGAAAGAGATAGATGGAGATGCAGTATGCCGTAAAAACAGTTTGCAATACGATGTGCGTTATCGCTCAGATTTAAATGCCCTCATTCGGCCCAAACAAAACAAGCACGTGGAACAGGGACCAAATTCTTTGACTTCAACCGTTTTTTTTTTTTTTTTTTTTTTTTTTTTTTTTTTTTTTTTTTTTTTTTTTTAAGCACGTCGTTGTGTTGTGCCGAATGTAGCGGATTTTAGGGTTACATTTTTGGCGTCACTTCAAGATTTATTGTCTGTGTACGGCTAACATGAATATTTTATTTTAAATTTAAATTTTATTAATTTATAAAAAACTTACGCTTATCCTTATAAATCACAGCGTAAAAAAATCTAAGATATACTCTAACCATCCGCACAATCAATAAAAAAATACGAATGTAAATTTAAATAGACTACGGGGGGTTCAGGGGGGCAGAGCCCCCCTGAAGAAATGCAATTTTTGATTTAAAAAGTTACCAGAATAAGTAGCTCATCAGAATTTCAGAACATCAATGTACAACCACTTGTTTAACACTTTTAATTTCTGAAACTTTACGAAGTATCTTGTATGCTCATAAATATTTATGTAATTTGAAAACTTTAAAAAGCGATTTGTAGGAAGTTGAATATTATGCAATGAGTGTTAAAAATTAATGACTTGCAAAGATGACGTTGAGGCTCCTGATCTGCAGATTTACTAGTTGCCGAAACGTCAGTGAAGGCTTACTGTGGAGACACGAAAAGTTTTGATTTCCGTTTGTCTGTCTGTCTGTCTGTCCGTCTGTTCCGCGATAACTGCCGCAAAAAGCATCCGATCCGCTTGAAATTAATGTGGCATGTTGATGAAGTACTCGGACTTAGCTGTATGGTTTTTGGTTAAATTTGGTTCATTCGTTCGGGAAATATAGAACATTTTATTTTGCTCTGTAATGCTTTTCAATGGCAAGTCAGACGATTTTCAAATTTTCATTTGTTGAAAGAAATGGCTCATATAAAAAATGGATTTAAATGGTAAATTTTTGATGCTGAAATTTTTAAATAAGAGTAGTAAATTATTCCTATTAGTTTGCAATTTTGTCAAAACATTTGTCAGAGCTTTTAAATTAGGTGTATAACTTATGATGGAATTTTATACATGTGTTCGAATAATATAAAACATTTTATTTTATGAATTTACTTATATTTCATTTTTTTTCTTTTAACCGTTGCGTAGCAACTATATCTCATCTAAAAATATCATAAATGTGAAAGTATGTATGGTTTTTAAAGTCAAATCAAAGTTAAAAGGAATGAATTAATGAATGCCTTTGTATAGATATTTGCATATAGATTGATTTAAACGCAGAAATGAAAATAGTATTTATATACTATATAGAATAATATCTTTATTTATGTATTCAACTATTTTGATTATAAAGGAAAAAGTTCGTTATTTTCATACAGAATAAACTGACATTATTCTATTAAACTTTATAAACTTTATTGTTGCCAAAAAAAAAAAAAAAAAAAGGGGGGGGGGAATAACAATTTCTTCCAAAGAGTTCATTTTAATTTGTAAGATTTTCACGTGCAAAGGGAAAATGCAGCAAATTACAAATAATAAAAAAGATAAATAGGACAGGAATGAATACATATAAAGATTTCACACCAAATACCACCTAAATTAATTTTTGTAGTGGTATTTTCCCACACTACGAAGAAAGATTCCTCGATTTACACGATTTTACTTGGCCTTCCTTTTCTCATTGGTTGCGATTTCATTTTCGCAATTGCGTATATTAATTGGCACAAAATTTTACATTTTTATGACTGAGGTATATGTAAGGCCATACAAATAAGAAATTCCGTATTGTTTCCTATAAAATGTGATAAAGTGTTGGTTAACTATATATGTTTCTACTAAGAGGAGCAGGGCTGCCAAGCCTCCGGCGTTCTGGACACCAGTATTTTAATACAAAAAATGTTACTTTATTTAATTGAAACATTTGCGCGATTTAAAAGAACAACATTTTCTGTAAGGTAATAGTGTTGTGCAAAAAGCCTGAGACTTGCCATGTCTGGTGGTGAGTGAAATGTTTTATTTAATGCATTTATCTCTATTTTAATGCTACGTGAACAACGTCCCGTGTAACAGCTTGTAGAGTGTAAAATAAATTATTAAAATAATCCCTATTACGAAAAATGAAACAAAATGCCCGGCTAAGGGAAATAAAAGGTTAGTTAACCTTTCGTAATTTGACCTGAACACAGGTGTGCATCAAATTTCAACGGTGTTTGTAACATCACGATTTTAAATTAAATGTGGATACTATTAAAAAGCTATCACAAAAAATACTTAACGGCGCCATATCACGTTTATCTATTTAGTCAATTGGAAGTGGACACGATGATGAATTATTAACCGTTAGGTTTAGAACTCCCCCTACTTTAGGGTGATTTTAGTAAGTTAATGCTATCGAGTACATTTTTAGATATTTAGATTAGATCTTAGATATAAATATTGCAGAATGGTAATCAAAATTATTATTAGATTTCTAAATTAGATGTCTCAGTTTACATTTCCAAAAGTTCTTTATCCATTAGATACAGATGTTTGTGGTTAGCAGGCAAGTAAATACTTCTGTATGGATATTAGGATAACGTAAAATGCTTGACCAAATTGTTGTTTATCCTTATAAATCGCAGTGTAAAAATGAATCTAAGATATAGGATAATCATTAACTCAATCAATAGAAAATTACAAATGCAAAATAAATTACACAACGGGGGGGGTTCAGGGGGGGGGGCACCCCCCTGAAGAAATTTGCTTTATTATATAAAAATTACTAGAATAAGTAGCTCGTGAGAATTTCAGAATATCATTACATAACAACGTGTTTAATTTAACGCTTCTAATGTCTGAAACCATCGAAATATTTTTTTCTCCTTCTATAAATGTTTGTGTATTTAAAAGTTTAAATTTTGTTTTTGTAGAAAGATTAATATTAAGCAAAATTTGCTAAAAACAATAAGTTGCAGAGATGACGTTGAGGCTCTTGATCTGCAGATTTACTAGTGTAGTTTAAAGTTTAATCTGACTATGAAAAGATTTTATTTTACTTTTAACAATGATTTGAAGATTAGTCAACGACATTTCATTTGGCATATTATTTTTATTGTTTAAATTTTAGAACAAATACTAAGAATAGTCAGATATAAAATTTAGTGCGATTTCTTTAAAATAAAATTAAACGTCATTAAATAATGGATATTTTAGTATTACAATTTGTTTATTTTATACTTTTTAATTTTACTAACTCTTCATTTTTAAATTGGTGGTATTTTAATTTACAAATTTTAGTTTTGGGCATATTTTAAAATTTATCAAGTGTAAATAGCATTTATTATTTTAGCATGTACATAAAATTTATTTTGAGTTTATTGCCAATTTATATGGATTAACTTCTGAAGATTTCAGTTATGTAAATTATTGAATAAATACTAATAACAGGTTTTTAGTCAGTTAGGCAAATGTATTGTGCATTTTTTTAAAATAATTAAAGTAAGCTTTAAATAATGCATAATATTATTCAAATTTTAACTATTTAATTAGTACCCTATTTAATTTAACATTTTCTAGGTCTATAATACTATTGTTAGAGCTTTTCAAAATTAATAAAAATTAAACATTTTAGTTTCGGATTGTAAAAAATGGTCTATAGAAATAATAATAATAACCATAGCAATATTACTATATGCTCTTAGATATTTTAAGATAATTTATGTTCAACTTTATCAAAAGCAAGTAAAAATATTTGAAGAAAGTGATTAAATAAATACACAAAAAAATTTAAGAATTTATAAAAATAAAAGACTAATCTTATAATATCCTCCTACTTAATGTCAACAGCACTTTGTTAGTGCTATAAATTAATTAATAAATGAAGGCAAGTTGAAAATATGAACCACTTTCCTTTAAAAAAAGAAAGAACAAAATGAGATTCTTTCAATAAAATATTTAAATATTACTTTTCAGAAATAAATAAAAAATTGTATTTAATCATAAACAATCTTAGAATATTGAATAAATTGAAAATCTAATAATTTTGCAAAAGAATTCTCCCCCCCCCCCTTTTTAAAAAAAATAATAAAAATTATTCTTACAAAATAGGTTATTTTTGAAACAGTTTTTTGTCTTTTGGTATAAAATTTTTTAATAAATTTACAAATTGGCTTAAATATTTAATTAATTAAAGAATAAGATTTCTTCGAAGGTTTTGCAGCCTTCTCAACGAAAGAGGAAAAAAAGAAAGAAAGAAAGAAAATAATCCTATTTTTCCCCGAAAAATCCATTTAAAAATGAACAATCTAGTTCTTTCTTTCTTTTCATTTCTTTTATGATGCTTTATTTATAATAACTAAAGGTTATTTAAACATTTCTTCATAATATTTACGCACATTTCTTCAAAAATTTTGCTGCATTTTCAGTCAAAAAAATCAAGAGAGAGAAAGAAAGAAAAGAAAAGAAATCCTGTTTTTCAGATTACCGAACTTTTGATTCTAAAATGAACAATCTAGTTAAAAATACTTTTATGTAAAAGATATTTTTGAAATTAGGAGTATTTATCAATATATCAAGAAAATTCAGCAAACCTAAAAGTGATGATAAATGTGTTTCATGTTAAAATTTTTGAGTTATAAAGTTTAATTTTATATGTCAGTAGCAATTTATTGATGTACAATCAAGCTTGCAATTCTGTTATTAGGTCATTTTAATGCTTAGTTGGTTATGAAGAAAAACATAGCAATATTAAACTTTACTTATATCAATGTGATATACAGATTCTTCGCCTCTTGCTGCTGACGTCACCAGCCAAGCAGAAGGCTTTGTATTCTAGGTGGCAATGGTACTATTGACTTCAGGGGCTCCGTCATAAAAGTTCAGTCTAAAAAAGGGCTCCGCGAGTCAAAAAGTTTGGAAACCACTGCAATATAGTATCTGAAATCTTTTGTGTGTCCCTGTAAATGCTATACACTTTATATTATATATGAAATAACTTATAGTAAACCTGAGCAGCGTATATCAATTTCATTATATGTGAAACAGTTTAGCATAATTAAAATACGCCGCAAACAATAGCCCACCCCCCTATATCATTATGTAACGGAATTCTTTTGTGTTGCCCTGTAAATGAATAATAACTATTCTTTGCACCGCATATTCTACAGAATACATATTTTAGTGCACTTCTTACATGCATATCAATTTTATTATGTTTGAAAGCGTGTAACATCATTAAAAATCATTTGAAACGATTTTTTCTCATTGGCCGTAATGTAAAAGAATACTTTTGACTGTCCTTGTAAATTAAATAAACATGCTACAAACTTCATTTGAAATAGAGATCGTGCTATGGTAAACGTCAATAACATCCGAAAATTTCAGTGCAATCCGAGTATATTTACGAAAGTTAGAGCGCGGCCAGACAAACCGAAGCCATAAACACTTTTCAACTTTGTTGGAAAGTGTTAAAAACCATATGCGTTGTCATCAACAACGATCGTGTGGATAGAATTTGAGAAACATCGGCTCGTTAGATATTGATATTTGGTTTCAATCAAAATCATAATATAATACTTTTGCCTATAGACACTGGTCCTTATTAGGTAGGTCCTGAAACTACATAAATATCGCATTGTCATCAGCAATGAACTCGTGTGCAAAACTTGAGCAAAATAGTAATAGCTATCACATAGTAATGTATGTGATTTTCGTCAAAAACATAACGGAATACTCTTTGCGTATGGACTCTGCCACTGATGAGAAACGGCCCTCACAATATATGAATATTCTATTGTCATCGAACAATGAACTTATGTGAAACATTTGAAAGAAATTAATTCGACGAAAGTAGATCAACAAGCAAGAAAAATCATGCGTTAAGCATAGATTATGGAGCACTTTCCAACACTTCCTGAATGCTTTAGCAAAACTTCGTTATTTAGGGAAATAAGGTATATAACAGAACTAAGTAACCATTTTAAAAAAAAGCATAAAACATTTGAAAAACTGATTTCAGCAGTTACCATCCATAGCAAATATGTATTCAAATTCTTTTGAACAGCTCTGTATTTGATCTGTAAGTTGATATATATACTATATAATGGGAAAATATAGTTTAGCAAGAAAACGAATAACAGGTTTAAATTTCTCTTTCAGCAATTTATACTAATAGATGGAAACATACTTGTATACTTTTGTACAACCCTGTAGTTAACCTAGTACCTTTATTACACGCCACGATTTAGCTAAAGTTTAATTCAAAGTAAAACACTCTTAAAACTACTGGAATCACATTTCCAGAAATTATCATTTATAGACGGCCATGTATCCAATTCTTTGCGTTACCCTCTATATAATTTTATTTACGTTAAACGAACATTTCTTAGTAAACAAAATGCAGTTCAGCGTAAAAAGGCATAACTCATTTAAAAACCACCTTTAAGCAATTTACAATCATACCCAGTAACCATTACGAATTCTTTTGTGTAGCCCTGTATATCAATTACAGCATTTATACACACCATATACAATGCATAAATATAGTGAAACATAAAAGCGCATAACATAATTAAAAATGCATTTCCAGCAATCATCGCTACCGTACAGTACTTCGGATACAATATAGTATCTGAAATCTTTTGTGTGTCCCTGTAAATGCTATGCACTTCGTATTACTCACGAAATAAGTTATAGTAAACCTCAGCGACGTATATCAATATCATTATACATGAAATAATTTAACATAATTAAAATACGCCGGAAAAAAAGAACCCTCCACCCGTATATCATTATGTGACGGAATTCTTTTGTGTGGCCCTGTAAATGAATAATATTTATTCTTTGCACCGCATATTCTGCGGAATGCATATTTTAGTGCTATTGATAAATGCATATCAATTTTATTATGTTTGAAAGCGTGTAACATCATTAAAAATCATTTGAAACGATTTTTTCCCATTGGCCGTAATGTAAGAGAATACTTTTGACTGTCCCTGTAAATGAAATAAACATGCTACAAACTTAATTTGAAATAGAGATCGTGCTATGGTAAACGTCAATAACATCAGAAAATTTCAGGGCAATCCGAGTATATTTACGAAAGTTAGAGCGCGGCCAGACAAACCGAAGCCATAAACACTTTTCAACTTTGTTGGAAAGTGTTAAAAATCGATTGTAAGATTTGACCCAGAAATCTAGATAAACAGACAAAAATAGAACGAAGTTAAATAAAAGCATTTAACAATTCAAATGATTAAAACGCTTAAAACGCTTACCATCGCATATCATATGCATGAAAAATAATATATATAAAAATATTTCTGATGAGAGCATCACTTTTTCTATGCACATACTGAACACACTCCAATGAATGTAGTATCATATGAAAGATTTTTGAACAGGTTTTGGACATTTATTTCACACTAGCAGTTACCCGTGACACCGTTCACGTACCATTAAAAAAAAGATAAATCATTAATTAAGAAAAACATTTCACTCCTGATAATGAAAAACATATATAATTAACCAAATCTTTATCACATTTTACAGGAGACGATTCGGTATTTCTTATATATGGGCCTTAACGTAACTCAGCCATAAAAAAAGTGTAATTTTGTGCCAAATAATATAAATAATTGCAAAAATGAAACTGCAACTAAAGAAAAAAATCGTGAAAAGTAACGAATCTTTCTTCGCAGAACGAAAAAACTACGCTGGGAGAATTACAACAGTGTATTTTAGGTGATATTTGGTGCCAAATTTGCATATGTATGCATTGCACCCTATAAGACTACAAAAATATATTTTAAAAAAAGCTTTAAAAAAAAAGATATTTTAAAAAATGCCAACATATTTTTACTTTTCTAAAGGCAGAAGATGTGTGGAATTAAAAACCAGTTGCCAAAACCATTATTTACAAACGTGTCTCCAATCGGAATATACGAGATCTGTACTTTTATTGCGTATGCCACGCTCCAATATGCTTCCAGCTTCCAAGCCAAATTTCAATACTGATGTTTATCTTTAGGTTTTATGAACGAAAAAGCAACTTTCTTTAAAAAAAAAGTAGTTTTTATTCATAGTTTCTGAAATGAACGGCTTTAAGAATTAATACTCGTCAAAAATTGTTTTTTCTCAGGACATCGAGTTATTTTTTTTAAGACTTTAAGAATAAAAATATTTTTTTTCGCTAATCGTGATGTTATTTTCAACATGGATTATTTTAAGGTGCATATTATTGACATCTAAAATCTATTTTATTTTCAAACTCTTTTAATTTTTTTTCAAATTAAATTAAAAGTTAAATCTTTATATGTCATGCACAGACGGTAAACCATCAAGAATTGTTTAAAATGTTCTTTAAATAATGAAATTTAATACTATAACCCAAGACCATTTTCTTTTAACATCAAAGCATATCCGTTTTATTTTCCATGACGTCATTGATACGTTCCGTACTTACTCAAATTCAGGTAACTTACATTATTAAGAAATACTTGAACAGTTCTGTCTTAGTTCCAATATGACAATATATTCATCTTTTTATTATTCTTAATGTTGGTTTTGGGGGCACACAGAGTTACTAGAATAGATCGACATAAACTGTTTATTAATACTAACACGAAGACAAAAATATATGCATAGCTTAAGTGCTACTAAGCACTGAACATGTTTTTAACAGAACTGAATAAACTCGCTCACAGAGCGGAGTTGGAGAATTCTCACTGTACATGCATGCACTGAAAGAAAGGGTAAGAGAAATGGAAGTTGTATTTCAACACTTAATTTTTAATTTCATTTTCTTTTTGACGTGAAAATCTTTCAATAGAAAATTAATTGTTGAGAAGAAATTTTTATTCCGGGTTTTGATGCTAATCATGATGTCATGTTCGACATGGATACTTTTACGGTACATATTATTGACATTTACAATCCATTTTCTTTCCAAACATCTTTTACGGCTTTTTTTCATTTTAAATAAAAAATTAAATCTTTACATTATCTATGCGCAGACAATAAATCTCCAAACAAACAGTTGCTATGTTTCATTTCTTATTTAATATAATTCGTAGAAAATATTACCATCGCTTATAAAGTATTAAAAAACTTACCGGTGAGATAAAGCTATAAATTATAACTATAATATGCAGATGAAATAGAAAATACACCGTAGCAACGGATTGTTTGGAGTCAGTTTCCAAGAAAAACGTCATGATTTACGTCGTACTGAAAGTATCTATTCTTAATTTTTTTTTATATTTCAATTTCCTTTTTCACATGGAAATCTTCCAATCGAAAATTAATTACTGGGGGAGAAGTTTTTATTGCGGATTTCTATTTTTTGGCAACGCACAGGAAATATAATTTAGTGTTAAAAAAATGTCAATTGAATTCACTATAAAAATAAAGAAATTTTGAAATATTAATAAAAATATTTGAATAAAATAATTAAAAATTAGCCTATGTACTTTTCGGGCTATAACCTATCTATATGCAACGATACAATGACATTAATTCATCCGTTTTGACGTTGACTTCATTCAAACTTTTGGATACACTTTCACATTTATAATACGATAAGGAAAGGATTTTATTACATTCACATTTAGAGTGCATTCGCATTTTGTTAAAGCACGTTGTTTGAATAAATATCGCAGTTTAAATATATAAATAAAAAAATAAAATAAAATAAAATAAAAAAACGCTTCAGCAAATATAGCAGTGTGAAAACCTCACACGAATCAACAAGCATAAATCTTATTTGCAAACTATACAAAGCCTCACCTAGTAAGAAAGTAAGACGATCGTTAGCAAATGCTCTAATGTAACGGTCTAAATACAAGCTGCAGAATCCTAATATCCCGAGGGCGGAATCACTCAACTGGAAAAAGGACCGGAAAATGTATATTCCAATTACTTCTACGATGCACGAGTAGATGGCCAAGTACAGCGTGTAGTCTTCGTAATCATCGTACTTTTCAAAGAGCATAGAATGGGTAGCAGCGACAGTAATCACTCCTTCAATTACTGAAAATACAAATTTGAAATGTTAGATGCAGGTGCATAAGCGGTAGAACAAAATACAAGGGGAGGCAAGATTTTTGAACAGATGTGCCTGTAGTCCGAAGCCTTGATTGGGATTTTAAAATGGACAATATACACATAAAATACGTTAAACTAAGCATTTTTTGTAAAAAACCAACCATCTAAAACAATTTTTAAAACATACCAACATAAAATAAAGTACACAAATTCACCAATTTTGCATATATTCACAGTTTAATTTCTCTATCAACATTTTATTTAACCCCTTGAAGGGCGGCTATGCCGTCACGGCATCACATAATTTTAATCCCTAATTGCCACATTGGCACCGGAATTTTATAATGAAAATTTCACCTTTATTAAGCACGCTATAATATACTTTTACTTGTTTACAAATAAATTTTCTTGTAAATACTGGTGT
Source organism: Maratus speciosus (assembly GCA_963932465.1). Lineage (NCBI taxonomy): Eukaryota > Metazoa > Arthropoda > Arachnida > Araneae > Salticidae > Maratus > Maratus speciosus. The sequence continues at coordinate 75,927,353 of OZ010792.1, forward strand.
CATTAAATTATTTCAACATTTTACGAACACAAGTACCTTGCCCCTGAAAGGGTTAAAAGAGAATTGAAACAGCAGTTTCTTTTTTTCATCAGGAAGGGTCAGTCCCCATAAAGCCCCTGCTTAATTATGAATTATAATCCCTTAAACTTAAAAAGAAAAACAGAAATAAAAATTGACGTGACGGAAGGGTTCAGAGGTGCTTTGACTCCTCCTCCCCTCCCCTAGACGAAAAATTCATAGTTCCTCTTCGAATTAGCCTTAAATTTAAGTAACTCGTGATGAAAATCTATATATTTAAAAGATCAGGCTGGTTGTTTTTTGTAGTCATCAGCCCTGAGCTTTCTAGTGAACCGATTTTGATAATTATTTTTTTTAATGAAAGCTGTTCATTTGTAGATGTGCTCCTACTAGCTATTTTTTTTATTTATTTCCATTTTTATATTTTAATTTCAATTGTAAAAGCTTTTTATGATATTTATTCAAAATGGTGGCAATCAGGATAAGCTTTTCTCTGTATAATATAAATTTGTTTTGCTTTATCACATTTCACCAATCAGAAGAGTGATTGCATCGGTGAATGTGTCATCCTATTTAAAAGAAAAATTTTAATGGTTTTCATAACATTTAACCATAATAAAATGATTGCGTGCAATTATACACTAATCGCGGAAAAACACAAATTATTTACTAAGAAATGATATTAAGTAATCTATGTAAAAAATAGCAGAAAATAATCTATAATTAAATATAATATCTAAATCGGAATGTTTCCGATCAGGAAAACGACAGGATTCAGGAAAACGACATCATTCAGAAACCAGATAAATTTGCTCTATATACTTGCTCTTTGCTACATATCGCAACCCTTGCTACAAAAGTGGCATAACCCAAAAAAATCTGTTTTACAGAAAATGCGAAAAACTGTTTCCGGGCTGTGTAGGTAAATTTCAGTTCATCTAGTGATGTCGCTCAGAAGAACTGTGCATATAGTAATGTTATAGATTCTTGCAGATTTTTCTAATTTTCAACTAAAATACCATTTTTTTTAGTTGTGTTTCTTTTGTCGCCCAACATAGACTAATGAGTACGTTTTCATTTTGAGTTGTGACACCTTTGTTGTTTGTTTTCTGGACATGTGACACTTTTAGTGACTCGACAGAAAATTGGATTTTGATTTATAACGTTTCATTAACCAGGATTTATCTTTTTTTTATGTCATCTCTAAATATCATTTCATTTTGGGTGAATGAATAAAGCTGAAACCTGATTGAATAATATTATTTTATTTTGACTTTAGGTAAATTCAAGAAAATGTATTCTTTTGTAATATTTTAACTCTAAACATAGTAAAACAAAACAGTTAAAATAGAAGCTTTAAGATAAATGACTAACATTTAGTAATACAGTACCTATTGAGCTTACAGATTTGTTCCTTTTGTTCCTGAGTGTTCCATAAGTGGAATAAGATAAGCTCGTAGCTAATTATTAAACTGCTTTTACTGGATTCAACACGAAATCAATAATCAATCAAGGATTTTTTAAATAACATTTTAATGTATTAAAACCTTAATCACTTGTACCTATAAAATTAAACTACGAAACGAATCTAAGTTTGCAAATGAATTAAGCACACAGTACTTAATATAATATATTATCATTAAATGATAATTAAATGCATTAAATTTTAATGCGACAGTTTAAAAACAACTTGTAAAATGTCAATCTTCTGGTCTGTTGCGGATAAAATATTTAGCTGCTTTATCCCAAAACATTTTTAAGGAACGAATTAAAATAACTAGAGAACAGGAATTCTGCTTTTTCAGAATTTAGTGTCGCCCCCGATGAAATATGTATATAAACAAGGGGGCTCAGCCCCCTGCAAGCTACGCTCGCCAACCCCCGTTCAGACACCGCAGAATCTAAAAACACGCTAATCTGATCGGTTTAAAAAATATTATAGAAGATTGAATTATACTGAAAAAAGCTGTGCAGATCTCCCTGTAAAGGGGTTTCCATTTAATTTCCTTTGATTTCAAAAATTTAAGGCCGAATCAGTTGCTGTTAAGACATCCACTAGTTGTTTTCGTGTTTGATTAAAGAGGATCAGTTAAACGTTTGAAAAGAAGCTAAAAATAAAAGGAATTAAGTGTACAGAGTCTTTGTCTCCCGGTATTTTAAAACAACTTCTATAACAATAGCCTAAGTCATGGGACTATCATCAACAGTTCCAGGCGGACCACTTCGCTTTTTATACCCTAGGTGCCATTTTGGTACTTTAATGTTAGCCAGGCACAGATGATAAGTCGCCAAATATTAGATGTTATAGATTATAATATATATATTATAATCTATATAATATTAATAATATTAATCGATAATAATATTATTATTATCGCCATCCTTTCATCTATATTATAATAGTTCAAGTCATCAACTGCCATAAACAAATACCTCCTGATCCCTTCTCCGTTTATATGAAAGTTTGGCACTAATGTCATATACGTCCCATATTGGCTCGAATTTTAACGACGCCAATTTGGGGAACGCATCAACAGCATAAACAACAACATCCGGCTTACCATATCAAGCAAAATAACGATATTTTGGCGCCAGTTAAGTGCCCGTTCCGTATATGACATTGGCGTCAGAAAAAAATCGCGCCAATATGGGGCCGTAAGTTTTCCATTTTGATAAAAAAATAAAAAAAAATTTTTTTTAATAAAATTACATAAAATTTGCCATGGTTGCAAAGAATTCTTGGTACTGTTACGCTAGCCGGATGCAAATCTCGCCAATAGCTTTTTTTCAATTCGCCAGTTAGCATTTTTTTTTTTTTTTTTTTTTTTTTTTTTTTTTAAGAGTGGTAATATTTGGTCAGATGTCATATACGCACAACAGGTTTGGTGTGATTTTTTTTATTTTATTTTTTTTTAAAGAAAATTTGGTGAAAACCTCGTTTTCAAATACCAGTTACATATTCATTTTTGGTATTACTTAGTTATCCCGTCGACCAAAAATCTATCGCCAAACTATGAGATTAAATGCCAATAATGGTTGATCGTAAATGTCACATTCACTTGACTTTAAGCAAGTCACACGTTTTTACGTCATCAAGTGATTTTTATTTCGACTTTTTATTTGTTTATTTATTAATGTTATACTAATTTATTTGTTCTTTCGTTATTTAAAGTAAAAATTATGTCAATTTCTATAATTTGGCGAGTGTTTTGGCGATTTATATAATTTGGCGAAATTGGTCGACGGAATAACTAAGTAGTACCGTATTAGGTAGATTTCGTATGAAATACTACCTATTGCAGTCGTTACCATGGTGCGACTTTTGAAAAAATTCCTACATAACTTTTCATTATATGACCCCAGGAACCCAAACCCACTCCCACCTAAAAAGTTTATATATCATGTATGTATGTACTAAATTTTGTCCGCACGATAAAAGTCGCAATTATGCACGGATCGTCTTCAAACTCGCCAACAACTTTGAGGTGGCTAATATCTCGGCGGGGATTGAAAATGGGCAAAATCGGCCCAAGGAAATGGAAATGGGGAGGGTTCAAAATTTTGAATACCGTCTTAACAAGATTCTGATAAAACCAACTCTCACACAACAATGACAGAAAAAAATAAATGTGTTTCGTTATAGCAGTTGCCAACAATTAAAAAAAAAACACAATAAAATTCTCACAACAACAATTGCTTTTCTATTGCAAGATTTTCACGTGAAAAAATAAATTAAATAAATAGTTTGGCGAATTGAAAACAAATTGAATATTACGTCATAAGTTTTCTAGAGCAACATTTCAGCATGAAAACTCAAAATTAAATAAATAGTTTGACGAATTCAAAAAAATATATATTGCGTCATATTGGAAATATAATGGACCTCAGCAAGTGAATATGTAACGTCATGGGAGTTTGAAGAAACGTATTAAAACATTATAAAAACCCGACTATGGAAATATTAAAAGGTTCTCTGAAGATACGTTGAGGTTCTCTGAATTTATTTTAGCCGTTTTTAAACCTATTCCTTATACATGCGTGTGTGTATTCGTGTATATTAGAATTTTCACAAAATGTTTAGCTCCCTAGAGCTCCTTCTTAGTGAAGGAACTGGGTTTATCTCTAAACTTGATTTAAGTTTTGTTGGTGAATTTATTACTTAACTTCGAAATCTACCTCCGCCTGTAGGCCCGAGCCGGCAGGGATTTTTTTTTTATTATTTTCTATTATTTTCTAAAGGAAATATAAAAAAATAATTAATAATTATAGAACAAAATAATTTATATAATTTATAAAAAGAAATAAAAGTAAATAAACATTTATTATCAAATAAACAACAATAGCCGGGTTACCATGTCAACCTTTTCTGAAATATGAAAAAAAAATATCTGTTTGATTAAAATTTGAGTTGCCATCATTAGAAAAAAATATATATAATTAGAAAAAAAATTAATATTTCTAAAACTAATTCGAATTTTAAAATTCTAATACCAGTTTTGAGATCTGCGGATCAATGCTGATTTTTGGTGTTAATTTCATCGCAAAGTATTCCATATTTTAGAAGAAATCGCTTGAAACATAATTAGTTGTTTAATCAGTCGATTCATATATTCGTTTCATAAATTCGTTTCATTAGGATTTTATATATATAGGGCAGATATGTATATAAATTTGTATTAAATTTTAGGGGTAACAAAACCGTACAAATTGGCAGCTATGCGATTCTATTAGTGTCATGTAAATTGCGGGTGTAGCTTCTTCTTTCTGCTCAAAATATTAAATAGTTTTTTTCAATCGAACTTATACCTTTGGAATGGATCATTTTCTTCTGATGGACTGATGGCTTTCATTATTATGAAACAGTCACCAGAAAATCAGAGTTCTAACTTTTTACGGCTGCTCTTTCATCGTCACCTAACACTTCATTTATAATGGCTCTTTCATAATAATAAAAACCATCAGTCCATCAGAAGAAAATAACTCGGTTAACCTTTTATTTACTGACGGTACTTATAAGTACCACTCACTTTAAACTATCATCCCATAGTGAATATTACTAATATTCTAATGGTACTTTGCAAAAACATTCTTTTAACTCCAGTTTATCCGGATACATTGCAGCACTAGTTCTAGATTTGTTATTTTAGCGAGGAAGGAGGCTAACTTTGATACAGTCGATGTGTTTTGTGCCGACATTTTGTACAGATTGTCACGCTCGTTTTTTTATTGCTGCAAACACAGTAAAGGATATAAGATGAGTGTTGGATTTTTTTTGTGTTCATTATGATCTTAGAATACAATTTGACTAGCTATTTTAGGTGAACGGTGTATGTATTTTATTTAACATTCGAATTACTCGGTGGTACTTATAAGTACCGTCAGTACACTGGGTGTTGGAGAAAAACTCCTTGTTTACTTTTCGTCTGTGTAGTTATGCATCGTTTTCATCTACTTTAAAATGTAATTACTAAAATGTAGTGTAGTAATGATTTCCCTGGTATTTCTTTTCTGTTCCATTGATATTTTTTATAGGAAATTGAAAAAGTTGAGGCACCGGCTCGTTTTTGCTATGCTAGAAATGGCATATGTAAATTCATATATTACATATGTAGAGATGCGAGAGAACATGTTGTCCCTGGAATATAGACGTCGTGTCGCATAACTAAAGTACTGCTAACAAAATCGAAACCTTAAAAAAAATAGTTTTTTTTAACCCTTTCAGGGGCAAAGGATTTTCAATTCTAAAATGTTGAAATAAATGATTGGCACCGGAATTTGCCAAAGGGTTTATTTATAAATAAGAAAAAGCCTATATTTCACATACTTATTAAATCGAAAATATTTTCTGGTGCCATTTGATATACATTGTGGTTTTTCTGTTACGATATTTTAGTCTTAGTGTACTGACGATCTGTGTTGCCAGTGGGCTACTTTTTTTTAATTTAGATTTCTTGATTGGCACCACTTTTTTGAAACGGTAAAATTCCCTTTGTTTTCGCCTTTATTAATATGTCATTAAATGAGGCGCATTTTACCATTTCAAAAAAGTGGTGCCAATCGAGAATCTGAATTTTAAAAAAGTAGCCCATCTGGCAACGCTGCTGACGATACTTTAAAGTACCACTTTAATTAATTACCTCTAAATAATTAAATTTCTCACGGGTGAGTATTTTTTTTTATGTTTATCCTTCAATTTTCATTGTAGTAACTGAAAAAAAAATTACATGAAAAAAATTACAGTAGATCATAATGCAGTAGATAAAGCGTTAAAGCGGAAACTCGGTTAAGCCAGACTCGGATAATCGGGACTCTGTTGCAGTTCAGTTTTAAGACTTAAAACAGGCGATTTTATTTTATATAAAACGACGTCATCCGAATCCGCTGAAGAATTCCTTATTTACGATCCAGTCATAAACAACATTTACAATAAAGTATGCATAGGACGTCACTATCTCAGAATAATACACAAATCCAGTAAAAAGAAATCAGCAAGAAACTCGAATAAAAAATCGGCTATCTAATGGTTCATAGGCCTTCATTTGTTTGTAATATTGATATAGATATTTAAAATTAAATTTAGTTTTATCAGAAATCATTCATTTTTTATTATATTTTTTCAAAATAGCACGTATTTTAATTACATTTTTCTCAGTTTTTATGGGAAAATGGGAACAAAATATATAATCACTATTTTTCAACTATTTTTCCTTTACTTTCTACCATGGAGGAAAAAGCTAAGGGATGGAAGGGAGGATGAAAATGCAGTAGAGGAGCTCCGAGAGAGTCGCCGCATCCGGGATAGATGCCGCACACCCTTGTATTTCTTGTAATTATTGATAGATGACAGTCAAACGTGCAGTATGGGTGCGCAAGGAGATTATTTTAACCAGTGTATAGCGTGAATCCCATTTCGATGTTTACTTGTAGCTATACAATTTTTATTTTGACGTAAGTGCATGATTTCACTATCTAAACTTTTAAACACGTTATGCTTAAATACTTTTAATACGCTAATTACTAAATGCATGCATGATTTCAAAGTCAAAACTAAGTGCAGCGTTTGTATAGAGTACTGTGTGTATGGTTACGCTATTTTCCTTATCGAGGATAGGTAACTGTGATGTGCGACGTCTGTACAATACAAAATGAGATACATGCTGCACTACAATTCCGGTATACATGCCGCAGTTTCTTTTGTACGGTTTGATTAAGTGTTATTAACTTTTCCTTTTCTTTTTGCACATATTAACCAAGTTAGGCATGTTATTAATAATTAATTGTAATTGTAATGATTTTGCATTTTAACGTCCTGTGTTTAAATGAAATATTGTTTTTTTTAAACCAGATAAATTTTAAACTTGTTTACAGATTTTATTAGAAACGCCCACATTTTATAAAAGAAAAGAAGGTGTAAGCCTACGAGGACAATGGTATCCGTTAAGGTTAATGCAGCATGTTGGGCATAGATTGACCCTGTATCAGGTAGGGGTTTTCATCTGCGATGCTTCGAACAAATCGGCAATTGTTGGCAACGCTGCTAGTTGCTTTAAGGACACTCGTATCTCCCCTTTCAACAACAACGCTCTCCCAGACAATTTTTTTTCTGCTTTAGCGGATAGTGAAATGCCCTCACCAGAAAACATGACACAAGAGGAGGCAAATCTATCAAGTAACGTGCTAATCAACACATCTCAAATCAATTTAATGCCTGCAGAACCTGGAACTAGCAGTGTAAAACCACCATCACCTACCAAGCAGCTACATGAAATACCTCCTATTCCGAGACTTAGTGAGGGGATAGCAAAGCACAGAATTAAGAAAACGGGAATAAACTTAACCTCAAGTGACAATTGGAAAGAGCTTAATGTAAATTAAGAAAAAAAAATTCCAAAAATGTAAATTTTGATTCAGGTAGAGCATCCCATGACAGTCCATCATATATAGTTGAATGTTCAAACGGTATCAAGTTTACTATACCAAAGGAGTAAAAGGGAAAATTAAAAAGTAACAAAGCGAAGAAAAATGCAAGCCAAGATGATAATAATGAAAAGTTGGATCACGTGTGGCACAGACGTTCTTTGCAAGGAATGTTTAGAAAACTACTCCAAAAAAAGAAGTGTGACTGGCTTCGTTGCATCATGTGTCAAATCTGGTTACATAAAGACATTACTTTTTGTACATTTATTAAAATTCAATGTAAAGAAAAATAAGTCGATAATTTTAATAGTGAAAATAGGCAGACAATTATTAGTTTTACTCTACTAGTACGTTTCATTGTAAACATTTAGTTTATTTTTTTATTACATAGTTAATTATAGTCTAGATATGAATATTATTTTTTATATTTTTATTTATAACTTCATTCTGTTCTTTTGACTATCGCGGCATAACTACCGCACAAGTGCGGCGTCTCAGCCTGAATGTGTGGGTGACGCGCCGCAGTGTAATGAATTTAGAAAAAGAATGTTAAAAAATATTAATTATTTGTTTTTAATTTTTTTGTCGCAGTACACGTGTTATATATTTAACATTAAATAGCACAGCATATTTTTTTTAAATTTTATGTCCCCCATGGGACAAATACACACTAATACAAAAATTCAAAAAAATATGCGGCATAAATCCCGGAATGACTCTATGCCGTAAAACGGTTTGCAATATGATGCTCGTTATCACTCAAATTTAAATGCTCTCACTAGGCCCAAACAAAACAAACACTTGGAACAGGGACCGAATTCTTTGACATCACTCGTGCATTTTTTTTTTCTCTAAATGAAAGTGATCTGCTTATTTTTAAGCATTCTAAAGTAGCATTCCATTGTATTATGAACTAAAAACTGTATTACTAAACTGTATTACTATTTTCGTGAAAGAACGTGCTTGTGTTTGGGCTTACTGTAACGGATTTTAGGCTTACATTTTTGGCGTCACCCCCAGCCACCTTATTGCATCTCCATCTATCTCTTTACTGCATGAATTTCAACAGAAATGGAGTACTTGTGTTGCCAAAATTAAACAAATTTCGCTAAAAACTACAAAAAAATTAATATCTCAAAAATAAATTGAGATGCAGTTTTCAAACAAATTGCATTTAAAAGTACTTTTTTCCCAATACGACGGTATAAAAAACAAAAGTGTGCGATGCTTAGAAGTTTAAAAAATCCCTGCCGGCTAGGGCCTACAGGCGGAGGTAGATTTCGAAGTTAAGTACTAAATTCACCAACAAAACTTACACCAACATTAGAGATAAACCCTGTTCCTTCACTAAGAATGAGCTCTAGGGAGCTAAACATTTTGTGAAAATTCTAATATACACGAATACACACAGCATGTATATAGAATAGATTTAAAAAATAGCTAAAGCAAATTCAGAGAACCTCAAAGTGTTAAAATATGTTAATATTTCCATAGTCGGGTTTTTATCATGTTTTAATACGTTTCTTCAAACTCACATGACGTTACATATTCACCTGCTGAGGTCCATTATATTTCTAATATGACGCAATATTTTGATTTTTTTTTTAACTCGTCAAATTATTTATTTCATTTTGAGTTTTCATGCAAAAATCTTGCTCTAGAAAACTTATGACGTAATATTCAATTTGTTTTCAATTCGTAAAATTGTTTACTTAATTTAATTTTCACGTGAATATCTTGCAATAGAAAAGCAATTGTTGTGGTGAGAATTTTATTGCTTTTTTAATTGTTGGCAACTGCTATAACGAAAAATATTTATTTTTTCCTGCCATTGTTGTGAAAGAGCTGGTTTTATCAGAATCAAGTTAAGACGGTATTCAAAATTTTGAACCCTCCCCATTTCCATTCCCTTGGGCCGATTTTGCCCATTTTCAATCCCCGCCGAGATATTAGCCATGTCAAAGTTGTTGGCGAGTTTGAAGACGATCTGTGCATAATTGCGACTTTTATCGTGCGGAAAAAATTTAGTACATACATACATATATATATATAAACTTTTTAGGTGGGGGTGGTTTTGGGTTCCTGAGGTCCTATAATGAAAAGTTATGAAGGAATTTTTCAAAAGTCGCACCATGGTAACGACTGCAATAGGTAGTATTTCTTACGAAATCTACCTAAAAACTGCAGTAGAGTATTTAACTGCACAATGATACATCTGCTTTGTTTTACGACTGGCTTATACAATGCAACGTTATTTTTTGGAGACGACACATTATTTGCTGGGAGAAAGAAATAGCATACCGTGGGCTAAAATTTCGGGATTATATTTTTATTAATGAGGTCTTGAATATCTTTTTACATTGTCAGGTAAGGGAATTTTACATGAATAGGCCCGAACTAGCGCAACAGAATTCAAATCCTCTTGAGATCGTGTATTCTTCTTATTGCACACGTTCACCTTCTTCTCTATAGAAAAATGCACGAGAGTGATCTCGTTCGACACGGAGTATCTTGAATTTTTGCCATTTCATATTCATTTTAATTATGTTCACGTTGAAGTTGTTACCCCATTTTTTGTTGTTGTTGTTGTTGCAGCAACTTTATATCGTAAAAATTCTCGAATGTGAGCTCATTAACATGGTAAGGGGGTCCTCTCTGTTTCGCTACCTGTATCAAGGTGGCGTATTGCTCTGGTACGCATATTGGTGAGAATTTTAAGATTCTTTGCAACCTGCTTCTTAATGAGACTGAGCACATTATCACCCTCGTTTTGAGAATTTTTGTGTATTAGAAATTGTGTGATATTTCACATTCCGAAGCATTGTACTGTGTATGGATATGCAGCAAGCAAATACTTATTTTCTGTTTCCCACAACAATTGTCTGAGTACAATATTACCTCAACGTCAGTGTTTTGCGCTGTTTCCATCAGCGATTTAAGATATCGAATCACACGACTTCCGATTTCGACTGCACCATGTTTACCTTCTCTTTCATTCCAGAAGTAACATTCTACATTCTTTGCGCGCAAATCACTTACGGTGAAATTATAACATTTCATTTTGCTTTTGTAGCAGAATGACGACACTAAACCTCACGGTGCATCACTGTTTGCATATCGTAAACAGCAATGTGTACTCCACTAGACTCCAATTCGTATCCAGCGATTTCTGGAGTTCCATTACCTGAGATTTATTCTGTTGAGCTGAACCAGGTTTCAGACCAGATGCTGTAATCATCAAGGTTAGCTGGGTGAAAAAAGTTCGACCAGAATCGTCCGGGATAGCTCAGATGGCAGAGCACTGGCGGCTTCAGCCAGGAGGTCCCGGGTTCGAATCTTGGTCCGGACATTTTTCGCCCAGTTGGAAATTTACATCTAATGTGTACTCCATTTGAAATATTTTTGTCAGCATCCTTTTCTTTATGAGAGAGTTCTTTTTCTCTCTGGTGGGTGTTAAAACGATCTAAGAGACAAAATATTTCGATTTGATGTGCAGACAATAGCCGGACATATTTAAGATTTTTAAAAGTTTTGAAAAAATTGTTATTTCCTTAATAATAAAAAGACAGTTAAATTCCAACGACACATTCCTACGCTAAATTTCGAGAGAATAGTCTACCTCGAAAAGAATACAATCGAATCAAATAAAATATGTTAAAAGTATAGAATAAAGCATAAAGAAATTTCACAAACGTAGGAAAATTTCGAAAGATTGTTAGCTGTCCCCCCTTGTCGCTAGTGACGCATCTTAACGGTGTGATTACAGATTTTGCTGTAAATGTCTTATCTTGTATATCTATCTATGCCGTGAATACACTCATAGAATCTCCCATTTCAAACGAAGTGGCGTATTTGAATGAATGGAACGGCAATTAATCGATTTATTCTTTGAAATTGGCTGCGGGATTGCAGGCCTAAAGTACTCAGAAATTTAAATAAAATGTATATTTTAAACTTGAAACATCTGCATTATTGTTATCTGTTACCTTTTAAGTAAACAAAAACTTTTTAAAGTTCATATTGTGTAGCTACGACGAGTTTAACAAAAACAGTTCTCCGCATTTTTCCTGTTTTGTTACTTTTCTTCATTTGCAACATCAAAAGAGACAGATTTAGAGTTCCAACCAACAATTGTACCTAACTTGATCATCAAAAATGTCACAATTCAAAATAGGAAACAAAATATATTTAAACATGAATCAACTAAGACTGCCACAATTCAAAATCATTTGGAAGATCATCACCACTTGAATCATAAAAAACGCCACTACTCAAAATAATGCACTTTTGAACTCACATTCGTGTATAATGTTAGATCACAACTGAAGATGTGGCACTTCTAGAATGGTCAGTGGCCATCTTGCAAACATAAAAAACGACACAACTGCTACCTGGTGGCTGAATTTTCAATGCACTATCTGGCAGTTTAAATGACTGGTAGAGGCGTAAAAACCAAGCCGAATGGCAGCCATAAGTCAAAAAAGTCAATTTTTGAGTTTTGACACACACTAACTTTTATTCCTGCATCTAAATAAACTGAACTTCTGCTATTTATTTAAATATCCTTGGTATGTACAAATTAAAATATTTTGAAAATTGCGCCATTTCCATTTAAATATAATATCTATATATTCAAAGGACAAGGTTGTTTTTTAGTCATTTGCCCTGAACCGTCTATTGAACCGATTTCAATAATTATTTCTTTAAATGAAAGCTCTTTATTTGCAGATGTGCCTACACTCGCTATTTCTTTAAATAATCCCATTTTTATATTTTAATTTTAAAAGTCCTTTATGAAATTCCTTCACATTATTTGCACTCGGTTACTTCCATTGTTGAAGAAAGAGGGGAAACGTTCGTTGCAGCAACTGGGAATCAGAAAATTTGAGCATGCTCATCACTAATCGTTCAGCTCTTGCTTTTTGCCTGCGTAAAGAACGAGATTGAAAATAAACACCATTCTAAAAAAGATATGCCATTTTATAATTATAGTTTTATATTTTTTATAGAAATTTTCGAGACCATATACAGTGAAACCTCCCTGTGCGACCACCTCCATTAAGCAACCACCTCCCTGAACGACCATTTTTTCATGGAACGAAATTTATTCCCATAAGCTCAATACTAATTTTACCTGCATTCAGAGACCATCCCACTTGAACTCCCCTCCGTGAGCAACCAATTTCTTTGAAGAAAATGAACCAAATTCCGTTTTTTCCTATGGTCGCTTGAAAAAGGTTTTATTAGAAAAATAATTCCGGAGAGCGTATTATTCATCAAACTTCTAAACTAAGTTTAGATTTTTTTTATCCCGGTAACTTTTAAGTGTTTAAACCCCTTTGTGCCTTTTTAGGCAATGAATTTAACTCTGATGACAAATTAAGAATGCACTATTTTGACGGGAAACCTCAAAGAAATAGATAAATTAATGAAATCGTCATTATTTGTTTCAGTCCAAAAATATTGCATTTATTTACTGAACATCAAAAGGACTGGGAAATAAAAGTTATAAAAGATAGAACCGTAAAATCAAAGCAAACGTCAATGTATTCATTTTTTAAACTCTTCAGTAATTAACTTTTCTTTTAATACTTAAATTTTTATATTTTTTCCTAATGTGAAAAATAAATTTTAGTAGCATTAATTGTTACCTTTTCTCAACAATTAAAATCTAGATTTAAACATGACCTCCATTAAGAGATCACCTCTCGGAGCGACCAATTTTTCTTGGAACGGAACGTGGTCGCTTTAGGGAGGTTTTACTGTATACTAATTAGTTATATGTATATACGAATATTCAAAGTATAATTGTATTTATTCAATCTTTTATTATTTAAATATAAATTGAATGCATTACACTTGATTTAACATATAAACATATACTTTTTTTTAAAAAATTTGATAGAAGCTTCTAAAATTAAAAAAATAATTATAGTAATAATAAAAACAAATAAACAAAGTCATTCGATAAATTTAATGGTATTCTTCTAATTAATAGTAATAATAATAACCAATAAACAAAATCATTTGATAAATTTAAGGGCATTGATATAATTAATAAATAAGCAAAAAATCTTACCAGGTTTGTTTTCACAACTATTTACATCATTTGACAGAAAATCTCTCTTTCTAAAGCCCGAATTGCGAACAAATTAAAAAAAAAGTGCCAAAGTCCATATATTCGAAAAGTACCAAATTTTGAGCATAGATGTCATATACGCACCACGTTGCCGCGATTTTTTTCTGACGCCAATATCATATACGCACCGGGGTACTTAACTGGTGCCAAAGTGTTGTTATTTTGCTTGATATGGTAACCCGGATGTTGTTCATTTATTAATAAATTGTTTATTTACTTTTATTTTCTTTTTTAAAATTATATAAATACTTTTGTTCTATAGTTATTAATTAAACTTTTTTTATTTATTGTTATTCCCTTTTTAAAAATGTATATGTAACTGGTTTTTGCCAAATTGGCGTTAAAAAATCGCGCCAACGTGGTGCGTTTATGACATACGTGCCAAAAGGATATCTACAAATGAGTCCTACTTTTTATTGTTTTATTTAATAAAACTATAAAACTACATAAGTTATCACAACTTTAAAATAATGGTGAAAGAAGTTATTTGAAGCACTTCATTTTTAGATAGATTTCGTATGAAATACTAACTATTACATTCTCCCCTATGTTGGAATTTCTGAAACATTTTTGCAGATCTACACCGATCATGACCCTAGAGCCACCCTCGGTAAAAAACTTTATATATATATATATATGTGTGTGTGTGTGTGTGTGTGTGTGTTGCATTATCCCAACATTGGAAGATTTTTCTAGTTGAAATGAAGTAACTGGCTGTCACAATATCAGTAGTGGATCACGTCCAGCAGTAATAGAGTAGTATAAAGTTGTCAGAACAGGTAAATTCGATCCTGTTGTACTAGTATAACGAAAACTAGAATCCTGTCGTGTTAAAGGCTACGACATTGACGTTATATGATGATTTGGAAGTTGTATCAGTCGACGAGTGAAGGCCATGGAATACATTTTTCCTTGAAAGTTTCCCCAGAAATAATTGAGACAAAACGTAAATTCAGCTCAGCATTTTATTTAAAGATCTTTCGGCGGCGCAGTTTCCACCAAGAATATTAGCCATCGCTTCATAGTAGTAATTTAGGGATGAACAAAGTTGTAGATAATCGAATACGTGGACGGTGACCAGGGGGTGGAATGAAAAATGGAAATAAGACGAAAATCTGCTGAAACACAGCGAGCATCGGCTTTTTGTGCGTCAAGTGTAGGAATACAAGTATGACGTAGGTCGCGCTCTCAACCAATTAATAATTAAGAATACCGCGCCATGGAAAGAGTGCTGACAGAGCGTGTGGATGAATTTGAAGGTAAAAAGGATAACCCCGAATATGCGCGGGAAAATAAAATGGTTGCTAAAAGAACATTCTAAAAGAAAAAAGAGCGGAAATGGAATATTTAATTTAAGAATACTAAAAGCGTAATATTTAAGTACAGTCGAACCCGGTTAAGATGCGTTTCAAGGGAGTGGACCAAAGTCGCGTATTAAGCGGGATCGCGTATTAAACGTGATTTGTATAATGATGCAGGAACTGGGCAAATTTACACATCTAATCGTCTAAATGAACTTTAGAGCTTTCATTTGTATGTTTATGGTCAAAAATTGTGTTTTATACGTATATATAGATTTAAATTTAATTGTATCCATCTTTACACAGTGTATCTTTCTATAGGACTGATTGAAAAAATAACAGAAAATAGCTATGGATTCAAACATGACTTTATTTAAAAATAGCAAATAAAGCCTTTGTGCAACAATATTAAAAAGCAGAAAAACCAACGTTTAAAATGCACAAATAATACATGAAAAGCAGCAAACAGCTGTTTCGAATCTACTACCGAGATTCTTCTTCAGTGCAAAAGGAACAGCGTGCTAGAAAAAGCAAGGCGGAGCAAAAAAAAAAAAAAAACCATAACTTCCCCTAAACCCTTTTTTTGCTCAGCCTTGCTTTTTCTAGCACGCTGTTCCTTTTGCACTGAAGAAGAATCTCGGTAGTAGATTCGAAACAGCTGTTTGCTGCTTTTCATATATGACTTTATTGTTGTTAATACGTGACAACCAAAGATAAAACAGCAAAAACAATTTTTCTGCTGGACTATTTTTTTCTTAAACAGAAATAATAAAAATATTAAATTTTGAAGCACAATCCAGTTGTTACAATCATATTTAGTATTTGTGATAATGAGTACCAATATAATCTGTCCTTCTTTTTAATGTAAGAAAAAAACTATCCTTATTAATTTTTGTGTAACAAATATTGTGTGCATAGCAAAAGTAAAGAAATCATAAAAGAATTAAATAACCACAGTCGTATTTGTTTAATCGTTGCAAATTTCTTTCTTTTTCTTTTTTTTTTTTTTTTTTTTTTTTTGGTCTATAATAGTAACAACAGGTATAATCATATTTAATCATAATAATTTTATGACATATCTGAGCATCATGAATTCCTCTATGTATCTCTCTCTACTACAATAAAAAAATACACTACGCGAGAGACAAAGGATGTTAGGACACGGGTCAAAGAAGAATTGCTGTATTGCTAATTTAGAGTGGGTTTTTTATTCCAATATCTACCACTATTTTCCATTAGTAATGTTCGCTTTAATTAATCTGTAATTAAATAAAGTAAATATTAGTATACAGAAACAGTGATTTTTATCTGAATAAAAAAAAATCCGCTAAGTTGGAAACACTGGAGAAAAGAGAAGGAATTCGCATCTTCACCAATGAATTCGCGTCTTAAACGTGGTTTTTTGCCACAGAGGACCGAAAATCTATCGCGTATTAAGCGGGTTCGCGTAATAATCGTTCGCGTCTTAAACATGATGTTTTTGCATTAGTCTTATGGGCGATGTTCAAGGGACCGGAAAAAATCCGCGTATTAACCGGGATCGCGTATTAATCGTGAGCGTCTTAACCGGGTTCCACTGTAATTTAGACAAGTGAGACATTAAAATAAAGGGAATTTAACAGAATTATCGATAGAGATTATTTAAGAATAAGGATTTAGTGAATATAAAGTAGTAATTTAGAATAAGATACGGAAATCGCGGAATTAGATCCAATTAGACTTATCTTTAGACTAACTTTAGATATATTAGACTTATCTCGCGGAATTAGACTTATCTTCGAAATCTACCTGGGCCTGTAGGCCGAGCCATCAGGAATTTTTGTAATTTTAATATTTCTTGAATTTTCTTTTTTTAAATGCTGATAAAATCACTTTAGTTTTGAAAGTAACACCACACTGGTTTGTTTATCTCGTAGTTTCAGATTGGCAATCATTTACAAAATTGGCATTTTGGCGCTTTTGAAAAAAATTGCCAATTCAATCTGCAGACATATAACAATTTGGCGATGCGATAAATGGATTTTTGTTGTTATCAGACCGTGGCTTTGACGAGTTTCGTCCATTTTAGAGTTAGGGATTGTTGCACCGCGAGTTTTGTGCGTCCAGTTATTTTTTTGTTGTTGTTGTTGTTGTTTTAATGGGCGCGCAGCACTCATACGTGCGTTAGTGACCGCGGCCTTGACGAGTTTTGTCCCTTTTAGATATTGCTGCATAGCGAGTTTCGTGTGTCCAGTGAGGGGTTTTTTGTTGTTGTTGTTACTAGAGGGCTCTGCTCCCTACGAGCTACGCTCGTCAACCCCGCTCAGACACCGCAAATTCTAAAAGCACGCAATTTGATCGACTTTGAAAAATTTTCGGAAGAATGAATTATATTTAAAATAACAGTGGCGATCTCACTGCTAAAGGGTTGTTTTTGTCTGTGATTAAATCAGATCAGTGAAACATGTAAAAATAAGCTAATAACTATAAAATGAATTAAGTAAACAGAGTCTTTGTCTCTCGGTATTTTTATAGGTTGTTTAAATAAGACATTTTAAATGTGTCGCTTTAAATCTGACATAATTTTCACCAAAGTTTTCTTTCTCGTTTTAATAATCACGTTAAAATACTTTTGTTGTTAGAAAGGAAATATTATTTGTGCTATCAATTAGAATTCTCAACAACAGTTTAAAAAGATTATCTCAAAATATCAAATAAATGTCTCGTGCAAATATATTTTTAAATTTAAACTGTTTGGCAATATTATGAATTGGCAATTTTAAATATGACGTAATTTCCTCCATGTACACTTTTAACGCATATTAATAGATCTATTATTTTACAATTTTCTTTCTCTTTTAAAATTCACGTGTAAATATAGTTTTTATGACGTAATTACAAATATCTTCCTGCTTTTAATACGTAATAATTTTATTCTCATTTGAAAATTTTATTCTGTTTATAATAGTCACGTGTAAACAATTTTTAATTTGAAGTAAATATTATTCATTGCGCTATTTTTAAATTTAGCAACAATTTAAAATAATACCCTTTTCTAAAAGTTGTAAAAAATGCCTCTCGAAAGGCTGAAAAATTGAATTTAAAATAGAAATAAAACCTCAAAAAAGGAGTCAAATTTAAAAAAATAAATGCAGTCTGCACACCGGGCACTTTTAGTGTATAAAATGATCTAAAAATGATTAAATTCCCATGTCTAGTTTTTGCTCCTATAAAAATTTTTTAATGGAACGATTTTGACCAACTTTAACATTAAATATCTCTTTAAATAATTCTTCGATTTGAAAACTGTCTGCATCAGCGTATTTATCAAACATTTCTCTATAACATCACCGATTTTCATATTTTTGTATGAAATATTTTTCTTAATATTAACGAAGAAAAACCTCCGGTCACAAAAAAATCTAAACCGGCGGCGGTGGAGGTGACAGCGTTAGTTAATTTTTTTTTTAGAATAGAGAGAAACGTATAAAAAGAAAAAAAAATTGCAAAAAATAAAAATAATCACTGCAATGTTTTCAATGTTTATGCAATATATTTAGCCTAAAGAAAAGATTTATATATTTTTGTATATGAACAGAAGTTACATTATGTATAAAAAGGAATATCTATATATAAATAAAATTTTTATGCATATATAAATACATATATAAATAAGCAAAAAATCTTATCAGGTTTGTTTTAATAGCTATTTACGTCATTTGGCAGAAAATCTTTCTTTCTAAAGCCCGAATTGCGCCAAATTTTTTTAAAAAGTACCAAGGCTTCTATACTCGAAAAGTACCGAATTTTGCTTCCTGTTTTCACTTAATTCTTATGTAAAAAAAGTCATATCTGTTCTTGCTGTTGTTTCTATGGAAAAAAAATCTACATATGAGTCATAATCTTGTATTGTTTTTATTTAATAAAAATATAAAACTACATAAGTTATCATAGCTTTATAAATTAGAAAGTGTTTCATTTTCATATTCTTTAATCTTTTGACATCCTTCTTCAATGAATCAACAAATAAAACATTCATTATTGTATAGCGAGCTTTCCAGTTTTTTAAAACGGGTTTATTTTCGATCTCGTTCTTTACTCAGGCAAAAAGCAAGAACTGAACAATTAGTGATGCGCACGCTCAAATTTTCTGGTTCCCAGTTGCTGCAACGACTGTCCCCCGTTTCCCTTATCTCTTCAACAATAGAAGTAAACCGATTGCCACCAATGTGAAGAAATTTCATTTTGATTTTAAAATTAAAATTGAAATATAATAAACGGTCAAGTGCGAGTATTACCCACGCTCAGAGGGTTCCGTACAATAAATATATGAATTATTAACTGTATTATTAAAAAAATTCGTTGCTAAAAAGTAATAAGAGTTTGTAAAAATGTATACAACGTAGTGTTGTGTATATCTGTATATACTAAAAAAGTATCAATAGGTATACCATAAAAGTTCAAAGATATATGAAGCCGAAATAATATCAAATATTGCTATTCTGTATAACACTTTTTTTTTAATCTACTAGGGGGCTCTGCCCCCTACGAGCTACGCTCGCCAACCCCCGATCAGGCACACCAAAACCCAAAAAGCACGCCAATTTGATCGGCTTTAAAAATATTGAATTAAAATTTAAAAAAACAGTAGCGATCTCTCTGTAAACGGGTTTCCATTCGTTTTCCTTGGATTGGGGATTTTTAAGGCCAAAATGCTGCTGTTAAGAGATACAATGGCTGTTTTCGTATATAATTTAAAAAATTAGTTAAACATTTGAAAATAAGCTAATGTAAAATGAATTAAGTAAACAGTGTCATTGTCTCCCGGTATTTTTTAACAGCGCTATAAGATAGTTCTTTTAAATAATTCATTTTAAATGTATCGTTTCAAATCTGACGTAATTTACACCAAAGTTTTATTTCTCTTATTAATATTCACGTGAAAATACTTTTGTTGTTTGAAGGAAATATTATTTGCGCTGTCTTCGAATTCACGATAATAGTTGAAAAAATTATCTCAAAATATCTCGCGCAAATATATTTTTCAATTTAAATTGTTTTGCTCTATTTTTTGCCATTTTAAATATGACGTAATTTCCTCAAATTACAAGTTTTAACGCATAATAATGATTTTTTTTTAATTTTAAGATTTTGTTTCTCTTTTAAAATTCAAGTGCAAATATGGTTTGGCACAGATGTCATATACCATATTGGCGCAATTTTTTTCTGACGCCAATTTCATATACTCAACGGGTACTTAACTGGTGCTAAAGTGTCGTTATTTTGCTTGATATGGTAACCCGGATGTTGCTGTTTATGCTATTAATGTTTTCGCCAAATTCGCGTCGGAAAAAAATTGCGCCAATATGCGCGTATATGACATCTGTGCCTATGGTTCTTATGACGTAATTTTCCTGCTTTTAACATGCAATCATTTAACCCTTTGCGACACGCTATGTTAAAATAGTACTTAAATTTCAGGAAAATGTTATAAAAAGGTTTAGATAGGCATGATTATGCAAACCATGACCAAAAAAAAAAATTCTGGATTTTTTTTTTTTTTTTTTACCCGGGGAGGTGGGACAGAAACGACCCACCATGCAACAAAGGTATGTCATAAGCTATAGTGAGAGCTACTTAATGTCTTAAGTAATATACTTAATAGATGAATAAAAATGATATATTTACACAAAATTTTTTATAAATTGAATAAAAATGAAAATAAAAACATATAATACCATTTTACATGGTATTAAATGTATAAAATGTTTAGACAATAATACAAAAATCTAGGATATAATATATGAATAATATGCGAAATACAAGAAATATATGAATAATTTCAAAAACATGAGAATAATATAAGAAATATGAGAATAATATGAGAAATATTAGAATAATATGAGAAATATGAAATTAATATGAGAATAAATTTAGAAGTAAGAGAATAATATAAAGAATAAAAATTTATGAATAGGAATATATAAATTTAAAATTTCAACTTCTTCTATAAATCTGGATATGTATATAGAAGCTTTGATGCTCATAATGTGTGAAAATATCGATAACCAACACTAGATTATACAGATTCATAATTTTGTTGATAAAAAAAAGCAAAAATTCTATTTTTGATGAAATTTTGTGAAATAGTATGCTTCTGATTTTTGGAGGCAAAGCGGAACTTCACATGTTTCGCACATCCAAAATGTGCGATGCTCTTTTTTAGATGTGCTGCAATATGCACATCTCCTTCTATTACTTCTTACTGGAATGTGTCCAACATTTTTCAGTCTTTTCTCAGGGGGAACGTAGGGTTTTTTGCTCTTTATTTAGACTGGAGAAAATTTCTTTGTGTTTTCCTTTTCACCGGCTATTGACATTAAACCTTCAATAACTGATAAACGGAAATCCTTTATATTTTTCACATCATGGTATGGCTCTTTTATGAATTTAAATATAATAAATGCGTTCACTAAGCTTGCATCCAAAAAATAAAAAAAAAATACGATGCCACCATTTTTTGGATTTTCTATCAATCTCATAGAAACTCTTCAATTGGTCGAACATATCGACAAATCCCATATTCTTATTATAGTTTATAACAGCATTTGGGCATAGCACTTGTGTGATGTCTCCATCTTTTTCTCTTCGCGCTATTTCGGTAACATTCAGGGATCTTCTAAAGTTGACAGTACACATACTGATCTTTTGTCCTTCCACTTCACGCAGTAAATTTCATCATTACTTACTGCATAATCAAATTGACCTCTAGACATGTGTTTATCTTCAATTAAATCTTTTGGAAGGTTTTTTCTATTCATATTAACAGTTCCACAAGCATAAACATTTTGCGTTTTTAAAAATAAAAGCAAGTTATAGCTTGTAAAATAGTTGTCAATGAAAACTTTGTGTTTTTTTCCATATAAAGGTTCGGTGAGAGATTTTAGAACGCGCTCTCCTAAATTCTTTTCAACTTGGTTGCCAATTTTGCCAGTATAAATTTCAAATTGAGAAGCAAATCCTGTTTCATCGCACCTCATCTAAACCTTGTATCCCCGTTTAATTGGTTTCTTTGGGCATGTACTGTTTTAAAGTGCTTCTACCCTTGAATTTAATCATCAACTCGTCAATGGCTTGGTGTTCACTTGGCTTGAATATATTTAAAAATCGTTCAGATAAGTATTCAAGGAATGGGCGCACTTTATATAGTTTGTCAAAATTGCTTTGACCCCTATTTGGCTATAAACATTGAGGTGCAAGTTTCCTAGAATCCAGCTGAATCGATTTACAGCCGTAGCATTTGCAATGTAACGATCTCGAAGTAAAGGGGTACTTCTCCAATAATCACGATAGCTGGGAAGTTTTTTTATGCCCATCAGTAAATTTATAGCGATGAAACGCAAAAATTCATCTTTTGTCAACATGGCATCGGAAGTTGTACCTTTCTGCGTCACATACAAGCTACTTTGAAAGACTATTGTCTCAATAAGTTCCATTGTAAAATTACAAATGAAAATCAAATTTTAAAGTAATTGCTTAAAAGGCGCAAAGGCCAACATAGTGAAAAAGATTCCAAGCCGGGACTCGAACCCGGGCCATCAGTATAGCGCACTGACGTTCTACCGACTAAACCACTTGGAACGATACCTAGCTCGGAAAATTTCTCACTATTATATGTTGGCAAGGCTACAAACGCAGCACAAGATGGAATATTTATCGTGCCAACATATAATAGTGAGAAATTTTCCGATATTTCCGAAATTTTCCGACTTCTTCAATAGTCAATTTTTTTCTCGACATTTTGAGTAAACAACTACTTCACTATTCAAAAACTAAGAGAAAAGCACAATTTGGCGGGAAACAAAAGCTAGACACAACGAGAACAATTAGAATTATAACGTAAAGCTCTGTAAATTATTTGGTGCTGCCATCTGTTAGCGAGAATCTCATGTGTGTGATGGGTCAAATTCTGAACCGCATACTTTAGATGAATAAAAAATAATTTAAAATGTCCACTGAAATTTCTTTTTTTGCTTGGAAAATACCTTGAGATAAATATAAATATAAATAATAGGCTTTCATGTACATATGTGCTTTGAAATTCGATAAAACTGACAGCTCTTTTAATACCTCTTTTTAGACCTCACTTTAAATATTTTTTAAAGAGAAACTATAATCTTTGTGATGTGCTACCATCTACAGTTTAAAAGAGGGATTAAAAATGAAGAGATCCATATATTTGAATTATAAAGTGTGTGAATTTAGACTGATTTAAAAAAAAGTTAATTAGGTGGGACAGAAATTGACCCACCATGCCGAAAAGGGTTAATTCTAATTTTAAAGTTTTTTTTCTGTTTGTAATAGTCACGTGTAAATAAATTTTTAATTTGAAGTAAACATTATTGTTTGCGCTGTTTATACAACTGGCAACAGTTTAAATTAATAACATTTTCTAAAATTTGTAAAAAATATCTCTCGAAATGCTGAAAATTTGAATTTAAAATTGAAATAAAACCTCAAAAAATGAGTCAAATAAGAAAAATAAATGCAATCTGCACACCGGGAACTTATAACGTATAAAATGATATAAAATGATTAAATTCTCATGTATAGTTTTTACTCCAATAAAACTTTTTTAATGGAACGATTTTGTCCTAATTTAGCATTAAATATCTCTTTAAATAATTCTTCGATTTGAAAACTGTCTGCATCAGCGTATTTATCAAACATTTCTCTATAACATCACCGATTTTCATATTTTTGTATGCAACAGTTTTTTTAATATTAACGATGAAAGGCCATGCTTAAGCATTCAAATTGGATGCGATCTACCCGGAATATCTACGTAGATTTTCATTGGTCCATTTCCAAATCAAAACTTTTTTCTTATATATAGAAGGATACCTAATTATGTTTATGATGAACTTAATTCGGTACTGGGAATAAAAATAGTGCATATTTAAACGTCATATATCCTTTCATAAACCTAAATTCAGCGTATTAATAATCTTTTCTTCTTACAATATAGCTAAAACAAAACACTTGTTCAAAGTTTAAACTTGGCATTGTTCTAAGCGTGCTTCGAAAGGAGGTTGCAAGTTGCAACGCTACCTTTGTCCGTGGCGCGTTTTTCCAAAAAAGGTTCTTAATTAAATTTTAAAGACGCGGTGCGCGTATTAAGAGATTCACTCAATGCAAACTAGTCGCAAATCCCATAGTATTTATGTGATTAATTTTAATTAAATTAGTCTGTTTTTAACAATTAGACGTTCATTGCTTTTATACTGCTACTGGGCATTATATATTACACAAATATACCATTAAACGTTGCTATCTTGGGCTTTAAAAGCCGAAGGTACATAGCGTGCACAGCCCTGTCATTATGTATGTCCAAATTGTCCGTGTCGTTAAAAGTTAATATCCCGACTAATTACTAATTATTTTTTTCGAAAATCATTCTCAACAATGCTTTTATACTTCTGCTACGACAGGTACCTTCAGCGCTACTCAACAACGGAAAAATGCACTTTCCTCAAAAACTATGTGACCTAGGCTGATCGCTATAGTTTTCCTGCAAGGTTTAAATTAACGTCTACTACCTCTAATTTTTTCATAATTTTAGTTACAGTAGATTCGGAAATAGATGGGGGGGGACATATTTTTGCACTACATTTTCGACGATTATCTCTGAAAATATAATACCTAAAATTAAATGAAATGAAGTTTTTAGTTCAGCGTTACGAAAGCTTTCACAGGATACCACACGCAGGGCTCCCAAATGGTCCGCCAACTGAATATCAATATTTTTTTAGAAAAATTTTCTTTTTAGATTTTTCTTACAAACCGCCCCGAAATCACCTTTGAAAGTCAATTCCAGCACAAACCTACCATAAAATTTTCTGTTAAAATTTATTGGTATTCAGTTGGCGGACCATTTGGGAGCCCTCTCACGCGGTATCCAAAGGAAAGGATTTGTTATCTTCAAGTAACTTAATTAGCCCCTCTACGATTTTCCTAAATATATTTGTGAATGTTCAAGTAATTTAATTTGCCCCTCCATATTTTTACTAAATATATTTATAAATGTTTAATAATCTGTAAATATGTGGGTCAATAGTCTTTATTACTTCCCCCAATTTGAACTTTCGACGTTCCATAATTTACGAGTAAAATGGCTGTGACAGACGGACAGACAGACACAGAAGTGATCTTATAATAGTTCCGATTTTACTTTTTAAGTACGGAACCCTAAAAATGGGTTTATTTAAAAAAATAGCTATTGTGGGCACATCTAGAAATAAAGTCGTTTTATAAAAAAAAAAAAATAATAATCAAAATCCGGTTCAGTAGAAAGCTCACGTCAGATTTATATTATTTTGTTTATTCACAGAGGAAGTCTTTTTTATGGAATATTAGACGTAAGAAAATGATGAACTCCTTATGTTGTTTTAAAAGCAAACGGATTAATCTTTCGTAATCGAGCTCCACGCAATCCTTCTATATATAAAAAAAAAAGTAACGCATTGGAAATAAACCAATGAGAGTATGCGTAGAACCGCGAAACGCATCTGATTGGTTAGAGCTTTCTGACGCTAAAAGAGGGGTTACCAAGGGGGGGGGGGCTGGCTCTGTCGCCAACTTGGCAATATATCGCCAAATTTGGCGTCCAAAATTAGTAGCCAAAAATAACGCCAACTTGGCGCTATTTCCAGTATTTCGCAAAATTTTCATAGACTCCCATTGAAATACAATAGGGTTTACTTGCTTGCAGAAAATCAACAAATTGAGATATTTCATTGCAACAAAAACTGTTATTAGCTTATGAATAGAGCTTAATTGAACTAATTACATTATTTTTCAGCAAAAAAAATAGTCTGGTGTTGGCTAGAAAGTAGGGATTGCTTCGCGATACTGAATGGAATGGCGAAGCGATTACGCGGGAGGTTGGTGAGTGTAGCGAGCAGTGGGGCAGAGCCCCCCTAGTAGAGATAAATTTAAAAATATTTCATGCTTGAAAATTGTTTTTAAAACCATAGACAATCTGTAAACAGAGATGCACTTTGCAAACAAATTCCATTCGAATGTTTTTTTTTTTTTCCTGTTTAGCTGTCTAAAAATTTAAATTGTTCGATTACAAATGTCTTTTTTAATATTATTCTTTTATTTTTTTATAGAGGAAGTATTAATTTCGTTGTGGAAAAGTCACAATTGTCAGCAACATCTTTGCATGTAAACAGCTGAGCTCTTAACTTAATATTCTAATTTCAGTACCAGAGAGTAAAAATTGCCTGATTTATGTTCTTTCGGCGCAATTATATTAAAATGTTTAGTCTTATCTAAGAAAATGATAATTTTCTTTTAAATATGACGTCATTTTTACTTACTTAAGCATTTCGCTGAAACTTAGTATCAGTACACATGCAGAAGGAAAAAATATATAGAAACTTTATGAGAAAAAATGCGTGTTTTCAAAAGCAGTACGTCATTTTTCGTTTTGCGCCACTAAACGCTATACAACAATTTTTATCAAAAATTTTGAATTTCTATTAGAAAATGGCATGAATAAAGATGAATAAACCTCATTCTTTCTCTCTTCTCTACAATATGAAAGCTATCTAATGACAACCATTTTGAAGAAATTTCATAAAATACTATTAAAATTAAAATGTAAAATCGTTGATATTAAAAAAAAACAGCTAGTGCAGGTACATCTACAAATGAACAGCTTTCCGTTAAAAAAAATATTAGTAAATTGGTTCAGCAGAAAGCTCAGGGCAGATGACTAAAAAACAGCCTTGTGTTTTAAATATACTAGGGGGCTCTGCCCCCTACGAGCTACGCTCGCCAACCCCCGTTCAGGCACACCAAAATCCAAAAAAGCACGCTAATTTGATCGGCTTTAAAAATATTGAATTAAAATTTTAAAAAACAGTAGCGATCTCTCTGTAAACGGGTTTCCATTCGTTTTCCTTGGATTGGGGATTTTTAAGGCCAAATCTGCTGCTATTAAGAGATACAATGGCTGTTTTCGTACTTAATTAAAAAAATTAGTTAAACATTTGAAAATAAGCTAATGTAAAATGAATTAAGTAAACAGTGTCATTGTCTCCCGGTATTTTTTAACAGCGCTATAAGATAGTTCTTTTAAATAATTCATTTTAAATGTATCGTTTCAAATCTGACGTAATTTACACCAAAGTTTTATTTCTCTTATTAATATTCACGTAAAAATACTTTTGTTGTTAGAAGGAAATATTATTTGCGCTGTCTTCGAATTCACGATAATAGTTGAAAAGATTATCTCAAAATATCTCGCGCAAATATATTTTTCAATTTAAATTGTTTTGCTATATTTTTTGCCATTTTAAATATGACGTAATTTCCTCAAATTACAAGTTTTAACGCATAATAATGATTTTTTTTATTTTAAGATTTTGTTTCTCTTTTAAAATTCAAATGCAAATATGGTTCGGCACAGATGCCATATACCATATTGGCGCAATTTTTTTCTGACGCCAATTTCATATACGCAACGGGTACTTAGCTGGTGCTAAAGTGTCGTTATTTTGCTTGATATGGTAACCCGGATGTTGCTGTTTATGCTATTAATGTTTCGCCAAATTGGCGTCGGAAAAAAATTGCGCCAATATGCGCGTATATGACATCTGTGCCTATGGTTCTTATGACGTAATTTTCCTGCTTTTAACATGTAATTATTTAATTCTAATTTTAAAGTTTTTTTTTCTGTTTGTAATAGTCACGTGCAAATTAATTTTTAATTTGAAGTAAACATTGTTTGCGCTGTTCATACAACTGGCAACAGTTTAAATTAATAACATTTTCTAAAATTTGTAAAAAATATCTCTCGAAATGCTGAAAATTTGAATTTAAAATTGAAATAAAACCTCAAAAAGTGAGTCAAATAAGAAAAATAAATGCAATCTGCACACCAGGAACTTATAACGTATAAAATGATCTAAAAATGATTAAATTCTCATGTATAGTTTTTGCTCCAATAAAACTTTTTTAATGGAACGATTTTGTCCAACTTTGGCATTAAATATCTCTTAAAATAATTCTTCGATTTGAAAACTGTCTACATCAGCATGTTTATCAAACATTTCTCTATAATACCACCGATTTTCATATTTTTGTATGCAACAGTTTTTTTAATATTAACGATCAAAGGCCATGCTTAAGCATTCAAATTGGATGCGATCTACCCGGAATAGCTACGCAGATTTTCATTGGTCCATTTCCAAATCAAAACTTTTTTATATATATAGAAAGATATAGATTACATAAAATTATGAAAAATTAAATTAAGCAAATTATGGTAGAATGTCTTAAAGATTAGCAATAAAATTTTATTAGTGGGAAGAATTTTGGACAAAAACTTTGGGAACTTAATATTATTTTAAACCTCGAATTATTCCTAAGATCTTCTTTATTTGCTTGTCTAACTCGGCGAAGTGAATTCATCCAGGCGACAGTCATCAAGTTTTGTAATATAAATTGCTATATTTTGGACAAAGACTTCCGATATGAGTATGTACACCGTATGTCACTGCTCTTCTATAAAGACACTCTAAATTTTTGTAAAACATTGCATTTTATCAGTGTGTGATTACGATTACATTATTTTCCTTTTCACCTGTGAAGAATTTCAAAGCAGCTAAGGTGAAAATGACGCACTTCTATAAAACCTATTTCTGTTTTGAGAATTAAATACACGCTTTTTTTTAATCAAATCACGTCCTTTGCATCCGCTAAAGCATCCCACTTTTATGATATAATCTTAAACAACATCTGTAGAAAATATGCATAAGACGTCATTATCGGGGAATAATATACAAACCCAAAGAAAAGCAATAATAGCTCCATGTTTTATCAGAAATCATTCATGTATGTTTTTTTAAAATTCGGAAAATATTATTATACACGGAATAATAAAATTGCATTCATTCAGCTTTGTATCGTTTGTAGCGAAAGTCTTTGCAATAATCTACAATTTATTGAATTGATAAATAAAAACGAAATAAAACCAAAATTCCCCTGATTAATTAATAGATGATATTCCTGACATAGCACGTATTTTAATTTCAATTTTTTTTTTTTCAGTTTTTATGAGAAAATGCAACAAAAAGATTCAGTAATCTACTATTTCCCCTTTACTTTCAATATAAATGGAGTACTTCAGTTGCCACGATTACAAAATTTGTATTGAAAACTACAAAAAAATTAATATCTCAAAAATAAATTGAGATACAGCTTTCAAACAAATTGCATTTAAAAGCACATTTTTTCCCCTGTACGACGGTGTAAAAATTTAAAATGTACGATATTTAGAAGTATAAAAATTTGCAGTATCGAGAATTGCAAAACCGAAATTTCATTTCAAATTTCAAAGTGTTCCCATTCGCAAAATGACGTATGCGTTACGCACAGATAAGTTTGTCCTTTCTAATTCCTTTATAATTTAGATAGATAGATTAAAATTTAAAAAAAAAAATAGCTAGTGCGGGCACATCTACAAATAAAGTCCTTTCATTAAAAAAAAAAATAATTATCAAAATAGGTTTAATAGAAAGCTCAGGCCAGATGACGAAGAAAACCACCTGATTTTTTTAAATATATAGAATATTAGTGCCATTTTTAGCGATTAACCTCTGTGAAGCGGCTAATACCAATAATATCTATATATGAATATGTACATAACAGTATATAGGTATATGTATGATATACACACACACACATAAAGGTTAATAAAGTTATATTTACATATAATGCATCTACATGCTTACATAAATAAAAAATTATATAAATACTACGGAACAGATGTCCAGACAGATGTCCTTGGTGTCAGACGCACCAAGATTGACGAAATTTCTGGGTTGTTTTCCCGTCGACCAAATTACTGTCTTTCAAAAATATATATTCTAAAAGCACACTCAAAATATATATTAAACATTTAATTGCTAAAAAGGACGTCAAACGTTAATAAAATACATTAAAAGATCTTAATAATTTGACATGTTTCGATTGAATTTACTCAATCATCATCAGAAAAACAAATAAACACAAAGATGGAAAATGACAATAAACTATTACAAATGAAATTTAAAAATAAATAAATAAAAATCACGCGTGTAATATAACGCGGCGGTTGACACAACCGCCGACCGAGACTAATAATAAGCTAGAAGAAGCAATGGGTCGTCGGGTAGCTTCATCGCCCAGAGCCCAACCCTTCCCGCTTTTCGGTGTCTTTAATTTGTGTAATTTCCCTTTTAAATTTGTCCGGTTTCAATTTTTGATTTTTTTTTTCAATCTCGCTTTTGCTAGAGAGTCTCTTACTCGGGACGTGGCTGGGGACCTAAGAATCTTGCTTCCGCAAAAGAGTCGGAGTAGAGTAGAAGAATAAAAAGCTGCGGATGAAGATGGGCCGCTCGCCGCGGCGGTTGCATAAAACCGTTTTTTCTGATGATGATTGAGTAAATTCAATCGAAACATGTCAAATTATTAAGATCTTTTAATGTATTTTATTAACGTTTGACGTCCTTTTTAGCAATTAAATGTTTAATATATATTTTGAGTGTGTTTTTAGACTATATATTTTTGAAATATTTTTAATGGACGTATAAGAGAACTTCTGCTTATAATTTAATACAAATTACTGTCGCCAAATTGTAAGATTAAATGCCAATAATGGTTGCCATTAATGAATTAATTGTGAGATTAAATGCCAATAATGGCCAATAAAACCATTAATTCGACGTTTTGTTTGTATTTTTATTAATGTTTTACTAATTTATTTGTTCTTTCGTTATTTAAAATAAAAATTGTGTCAATTTGTATAATTTGGCAATTTATATAATTTGGCGAAATTGGTCGACGGGATAACTAACAAGTAAAGCAAGATTTCAAGATACAAGTTTGAAAACTGTATCTCCATTTATTTTTGAAATATTAATTTTTTTGTAGTTTTTGGAGCCATTTGCTTAAGATTGGCAACGGAAGTACTCCATTTCTGTAGAAAGTAAAGGAAAAATAGTTTTAAAATAGTAATTATATATTTTTATTGCCATTTTCTTGTAACAACCGAAAGAAAATGTAATTAAAATACGTGCTATTTTGAAAAAATATAAACGAATGATTTCTGTTAAAACAATGGAGCTATTATATACTATATTTAATTGTAAGTATCTATGAATCATTAGATAGCCGTTTTTTTTTTTTTTTTTTTTCGATTTTCTTGAATGGCGGAGTCTTTTTGCCGCATTTGTGCATTATTTCGCGATAGTGATGTGCTATGCATGCTTTACTGTAGATGTTTAAGAGTAGATTGTAAATGTGGAATTCTTAAGCGGATGCGAATGACGTCATTTTACATAAAATAAAACGTGTGCTTTAAGTCTTAAAATTGAAATATGTTTTGTACTGCAGTAGAGTCCCGCTTAACCAATTTATTTTCTTCTGATGGACTGGTGGCTTCTATTATTATCCCGGCAGGACGCGCGCCGTGAAACCTAACACGAGAACGGGCATGGGGTGTCAGCACACCCCAAACATATTAAATGGCATAAATACGAAAAAAAAACTTTAGAATTCTGTCTATTAGTGAAATTCATGATAATTACACTCTTTCTCGTGAAAAATGATAGCTGAAATATTAAAGTATCGTTAATTTAAAAAAAATAATAAACAATACATTACAAGCGTTCACCGACACCAGACGAATATTTTCGGTTCGTGGGATGTCAAAACACCCCGCGCCCATCCTGCCGGGTTATGAAACAGCCATTATAAATGAAGTGTTAGGTGAAGATGGAAGAGCAACCGTAAAAAAAAAAATGGCCACCCCCCCCCCCCCCCCCATTCTGACCAGAAAATCAGAGTTCTAACTTTTTACGTCTGCTCTTTCATCTTCACTTAACACTTCATTTATAATGGATGTTTCATAATAATAGAAGCCATCAGTCCATCAGAAGAAAATAATGTAATGGAAATGCCGGGGGCGACACTAAATTCTGAAAAAGTAGAATTCCTGTTCTCTAGTCTTTTATCTTTTTAGTTCTTTTTTTTTTTTTTTTTTTTTTTTTTTTTAACCGTTTTTTATTACTTTTTAGGTCTAGCAAAAAAACCAGGTTAGTTTTATATTATATACTTTTCCATTTTAGGGAGCCTTAGCGAGATTTTTAAAAAAAAGGGGGCATTGGCGAAAGAAGTAAATTTGGAAACATATTTTCTGGCAACCTTTTAATTATTTCATATACACAAGTATTCTTTTTCAATATTATAAAATTTATGGCACAGATGTCATATACCCACCAGGCGATTTTTTTTACGCCAATTTGGCGAAAACCTCGTTTTCGAAAAGCAGTTACATATATATTTTTGAAAAAGAAATAACAATAAATAAAAAAAGTTTAATTAATAACTATGGTACTTTTCGGTTAGCCGGGCGCCAGTGTTATATATACATATTTATAAACATACATATATGTAAATATACATATATATACACATACACATATTGTATATATACACACATATGTATATGTAAATATATATGTATATATGCATACATTTATATACACATATATACGTATATATAACACTGGCGCCCGGCTAACCGAAAAGTACCATAACTATAGAACAAAATAATTTATATAATTTTAAAAAAGAAAAGAAAAGTAAATAAACAATTTATATAATTAAAAAAAGAAAAGTAAATAAACAATTTATTAATAAATAAACAACAACATCCGGGTTACCATATCAAGCAAAATAACGACACTTTGGCGCCAGTTAAGTACCCCAGTGCGTATATGACATTGGCGTCAGAAAAATATCGCGCAACGTGGTGCATAAATGACTTCTGTGCCATAATGGGTATATGGTACTTCTTAGTTATCCCGTCGACCAATTTCGCCAGATTATATAAATCGCCATACCACTCGCCATATTATACACATTGGCACAATTTTTATTTTAAATAACGAAAGAACAAATAAATTAGTAAAACATTAATAAAGATACAAATAAAACGTCGAATTAATGGTTTTATTGGCCATTATTGGCATTTAATCTTATAATTAATTAATTTATGGCAACCATTATTGGCATTTAATCTTACAATTCGGCGACAGTAATTTGGTCGACGGGATAACTAAGAAGTACCGGATATATGTCAAGTGAATGTGACAATTACGAATGTGTCAATAAATTTTTGATCGACGGGATAACCAAGTAGTACCACACATATTTTATTATAAAATACCAAGTTTGGCACAGATGTCATATATGCACCATGTTGGCGCCCGTTTTTTCTGACGTCAATTTGGCGAAAACATCAACAGCATAAACAACGATATCCGGTTTACCATATCAAGCAAAATATCGACACTTTGGCGCCAGTTAAGTATGACATTGGCGTCAGAAAAAAATCGCGCCAATATGGTGCGTATATGACATCTGTGCCCCAAGTTTTCATACGAAACAAAAATCGCCGGATTGGGAAGAGTTCAATATCGTGTGCTGGTTTTTTTGGCGAGCTTTTTTTGGCATTAAATGAATCGATGTGGTTGCGATCTTTAGCCTTTGGGGTTGCTTTTTTTCTGGAATGGACTTTATTCATATGTTTTTTGTGTAATTTTTTGCATTTAGCACATTTTTTTCGGAAAAATTTATAACTTTTGTTTTAATTTGACATATATAATAAATATAATAAATATATAAAGTTATGGTACTTGTTAGTTATCCCGTCGACCAAATTACTGTCGCCAAATTGTAAGATTAAATGCCAATAATAGTTGATCGTAAATGTCACATTCACTTGACGACACGTGTTTACGTCATCAAATGATTTTTATTTTGACGTTTTATTTGTATTTTTATTAATGTTATACTAATTTATTTGTTTTTTCGTTATTTAAAATAAAAATTATATCAATTTGTATAATTTGGCGAGTGGTTTGGCGATTTATATAATTTGGCGAAATTGGTCGACGGGATAACTAACAAGTACCAAAATTATATATAAGTACATAATATTTATTTATAGGTGTATATATTATGTATGTATAAGATATATCTGTAGAGGTAATATATATACATAAAAATAAAACTATCTGTATAAACATCGTATTTTTTTTAACATGTGACATACATAACATTTATTGGTACTACTTAGGGAACAGATGTCATATTCGCCCCATATTGGCGCGATTTTTTTCGGTTGCCAATTTGGCGAAAACATCAACAGCATAAACAACATAATCCGGGTTACCACATCAAACAAAATAACCACACTTTGACGCAAGTTAAGTACCTGTTGCCTATATGATATTGACGACAGAAAAAAATCGCGCCAATATGGGGCGAATATGACATCTGTTCCCTTAGTTATCCCGTCGACCAAAAATCTATCGCCAAATTATAAGATTATATGCCAATAATGGTTGATCGTAAATGCCACATGCACTTGACTTTAAGCAAGTTACACGTGTTCACGTCATCAAGTGATTTTTATTTCGACGTTTTATTTGTATATTTATTAATGTTATACTAATTTATTTGTTCTTTCGTTATTTAAAATAAAAATTATGTCAATTTGTATAATTTGGCGTGTGCATTGGCGATTTATATAATTTGGCGAAATTGGTCGACGGGGTAACTAAGTAGTACCCATTTAGGCACAGATGTCATATTCGTCCCATATTGGCGCGATTTTTTTCTGACGCCAATATAATATAGGCAACAGGTACGTAACTTGCGCCAAAGTGTCGTTATTTCGCTTGATGTGGTAACCAAAATTATGTTGTTTATACTGTTGATGTTTTCGCCAAATTGGCAACCGAAAAAATCGCGCCAATATGGGGCGAATATGACATCTGTGCCCCCATTTATTAAATATATATATATATGTTAATAAATATTTAAAGACTATATTTTTCCGCCATCTTGAAAAAAATTATACGATGCTAAAATGGCTCTTTGGCGCTATTTTAGATTCCTTCGCCAATCGCGCCAGCCAGCACAGGATATGGAACTCTTCCCGCCGGATTACCATGCCAGGCAAAATAACGGCGCCAAGCAGGTAACCCGATGCGTCTGAGACATCTATCTGTACCTATATGACGTGTATTGTACGTGTACATACATGTGTAACATGCCTACATTTTTTAAGGATTTTTATAATTAATATTATGCATACCATTCGTTGGCGATTATCCGCTGACATGCGGTTAATACGTAAGTTTCGATACATCTATATTCACTATAATATTACTTAATAAATTATTAACTTACAAGTATAGTTTATCAAAACTGGTATGGCTGAAAGTCCAATAAGCAACAGCTGCTCTCTGCCACACTTTCTTCTCCGTTTCTGCAAGGCTTCGAAAATGTCTGCAACATGATTCCACGAAGATAATAACTTGATCCTTTTTGTGAAATTTTCTGACATTTTATTATCCTCAAATGTCTGCCACACCCATAGAATCAAAATACATCTTACTCCGAAAACACCGTAGAAGGTTGTAAGCAAGTCGCCAACCATTAGCTTTTTAAAAACTGTAACTCCGGTTACTATTCCGAACACATAGGTGAAATCTATCAAAGTGAAGGCTACAGTTCTACTCTCAATTTCACTACTATCTGTCAAAAAGCAGTAAGCCATAGTAAAAATGCAAACGTAACCACCAAATAAGCCCGACAAAGCTGTTAAAATGTACGAAAGGGAAATAAAGTACATGAAAGGAAAATCCCTAAAGAAAAAGTAGAAAATATCAAGGTTTTCCCCTATGAGAGCAATTAGGAGAGGAAATTTACGGCCACAGCTGTCACTGTAAGAACAAAGGAAACAGGAAAACAGAAACTCGGTTATAACTTTCAGTGTTATCATACCAAATACATGGTTATTGGAGGTTTGTATAGTTTTCAAAACTTCCAACTCTTTACCTGAAACATTATGCCTCTTGGGAGCATGATAGCATATCATGTAATCATCACGAAATTTGTCTTTACACAGATTTTTGAATACTACATTATCTCTATAACGAATATGGAGCGCTACTGAAAAACCAAAGAGAAGCATAAACAAGATTACGTTTAAAGATTTCACTATTTCCCAAATTTTTCGAAACATTTCGCATTGGAAATGAACAAGAAGATCAAAATAAGACTTATCGTTTCTTTCAGCTCAATGTATCTTCATAACATTAGAAAATGATGACCCGATTACCAAAATTTCACCGATAGAAATTTCACCGATGCTAATATTTCGTGGTGCCACTGAGAAAAAAAATTCTATATTCCATATTTTATTTTTGTTAATATATACTGCCAAAAAACGCGATAATTGAATCTTTAAGTCATAATAAACAGGGATTTTAATTTCAGTACCGAAGGTATTAATTTTTTTTTCTTTTGGCGCAGCAAAATGTTTTAGCAATTATAGCAAAACATTTTAAATTGAAATATTGATGCCATATTATGAAAGATATGATATTTTATTGGCAACAGTCTATAACTTTAGTTATCTGGCAAATACCAGAGATAAATGTTTTTGAAAATGAAGTAAACATTCGTATGTTTAAAACATAGAATGCTAAAGAGTCTTCACTTCAAATGGAACGTAATGGGATTTTCTTAACATAAGGAATCACATAGACACTAGCGCGGCAGTTGTTGTGAGGATGTACTACGCTCAGAACAAAGGGCCCCTCACATATAAGTAAAGAGGCAGAGTTGGGAAAAATGCATCGAAAAATCCTTTTCGATACAAAATACATTAGTTTTGGAACCTAAAATACAAAATATAAAATACTTTTCGATTTAAAAAAATTCCAAATACAAAATATATGTATTTCCAAAATTCATTTAAAATACAAAATACATTTAAAATTTTAAAAGTTTGTGCATAAGATTAGAGGTCTGCACGGACCGTGCCTGGAGGGTCAATTTTCATTCATGACACTCTAACCGGGCCGTGCCTGGTCTTCACTCTTTCAGAGTCGGGCACGGGTTTTTTTTTTTTTTTTTTTTTTTTCGAAAGGCTCTGGCCGGGCAGCACCTCGACATCACTTCTTCCGGGCCGGGTCTGATTTCTTTTTTTTTTTTCGGGCCGAATCGGAGTTGAACTTCATTCTTCATGCAGGTCTGCATTGTACGAAATTTTCAAGCCCGGTTGCGACCATATGAAAATCTTTGACCCGGCTTCTGGCCTAAGCAAAAATCCGTAAAATCTAGCCCGGCCCAACAATTTTTGCAAAAAAGTTTTTTTTTTTAAATCGCCATTATTCTACAATTAAAATTTAAAATTTATTACTTTTAAAGAATGGTACATACATTTCTAGGCAATAAAATTAAAGCACAGAAAAAGAAACTGTGAAACTAGAGAACAGGAATTCTGCTTTTTCAGAATTTAGTGTCGCCTTCGACATTTTCATTACTTCATTTTCTTCTGGTGGACTGTTGGTTTTTATGACTAAAACTTTTTACGACTGCTCTTTCATCTTCACCTAACGCTTCTTTTATAATGGCTATTTCATAATAATAGAAACCATCAGTCCACCAGACGAAAATAACTCGGATAATCGGGACTCTACTGTAGTGCGAAACATATTTCAATTTTAAGACTTAAAGCACACGCTTTTATTTTATGTAAAATGACGTCACTTTCATTAATAGAGATACCTAAAATTAAATATAGTTTATAATAGCTCCATGTTTTATCATAAATCATTCATTTATATTTTTCTCAAAATAGCACATATTTTAATTACATTTTTTCAGTTTTTATGGGGAAATGGCAACAAGAAGATATAATTGCTATTTTTCAACTATTTTTCTTTACTTTCTACAGAAAGGGAGTACATGAGTTGCCAAAATGAAACAAATGTCACTAAAAACTACAAAAAATTAATATTTCAAAAATAAATGGAGATGCAGTTTTCAAACAAATTGCATTAAAAAGTGCTTTTTTTTTTTCCATAAACATTGAAAATGTGCTTAGAAGCTTTAAAAAATGCTGTAGAGTACTTTATTGCACAATGAAACACAGGCTTTTGTTTTACGGCTGGATTAAACAAGGTAAC
Organism: Maratus speciosus; assembly: GCA_963932465.1. Lineage (NCBI taxonomy): Eukaryota > Metazoa > Arthropoda > Arachnida > Araneae > Salticidae > Maratus > Maratus speciosus. The sequence continues at coordinate 75,965,809 of OZ010792.1, forward strand.
GTTATTTATTGGATACGACACAAAATAAGCTGAGAGAAAGAAATAGTACATACCGTACCGGGGCTAAGAAACCTGCCTATTACGAATCCTGTCTTAAATGAAAATATGTGTTGATCCATGCAAAATTAATATAATAACACATGCGAAAAGAATATAATTCCTTTGCAACAAACTATGTACTGTACTTGCTAAGAAGGGAATCTATCACGGATTTTTCTTCTCTCCTATCTATTCCTTCTTAGAAGTCTTTACTGTATAGCATTTTTCAGATTTTTAAGCCTCCAAGTCAAGAAACGTGGATTAGCGATATGCATAGTAACTAAGACATTTACATACAAATAGAGCTGATGAGGGATTCAGAATGAATCCGAAACGTCCTTTTAAATTGTTTTTAGTGTTTTTATCTTTTAATGTAGTGTAATGTAATGTCTGTTATTTTAAAAAGTTTTTATAAATAAAGATTAATTTAAAAAATATATATCGCAGTCCGCGATCTTTTTTTAAAATGAAGACTATAAACATAAAAAAAATCTAAAATAAATATTTTTTGTAAGGATTCATCATACCAGACGATTTTTAACCATATCGATGTAAAAATCTACATTTCGTAGAAATTCAGTCGGGCCGGGTTAATCAAGTTATTGTACGGGTCGTGCTCGGATTGAACTTTTAGCTTTTATATCGTGCTGAGGTTGTTCAGAGTATTTACTTTTTATACCGGTCCGGACTCGGGATGAACTTTTAGCTTTTGTACTCGGCTGGGCCATTTTTTTTTTTTTTTTTTTTTTTTTGTACGGGACGGGCCGGGCTAAAAAGATTTTTCTTCGGTCGAGCCGGGCCCGTAAATTTCAGCCCATGCATATTTGCATAGTAATGGTTTGAAAAATAATAGTTTTTTTTATTTGGAACAATATAGTGAGCTTTCTTTTTAAAATACATTATCAAAACAGGTATATAGTGGAGAATATACGGAGGTTTACGCCGTATACCATCTGGATTATTTTTAGAAAGCTCTGTATACTCTTTGTTTCATCAATATAGCTATAGCGCATACCTCTGATTTCACAGCCTTAAGATGAACTGCTCAGACGAGGAGACTGAATCTGCAGAGCATAGATGTCTTCCAGTACCTTTTATTAAGATTTTCAAAACGTACTGTCAACCAGAACCGACCTGAACCCGAAATCGGGCAAAGACAACTTGAACCCGGCCCGCAACGAAAAAATTATCTTCTACCCAACACAAACGACACCGCAGGTTGATTTGCGTACGGAAAAAATCTGGTTACTTACCTGGTACAGAACTGTAATTCACATTCATTTTAATTCCCTTTGTTATTTTATATCGATCATTCGGACGTGCAGTACACGACGATATATTAAAATTTCTTGACGATAACTTGATTTTTATGAAAGTTAACGCTTATAAAACCAAAAAAGTCTATATTATTGTTCTAGTGAAATCGAAACGTGCAAACTGCGACCTCTCTAAAAAATAAAAATAAAAAAAAAAAGAAAGAAAGAAAGAAAGAAAAAAGAGTGAGAGCGAGATTGAAAATCGAAGTATCGGTTAAAAAGTATAAGTAATTTGTTAATGCCTCGAATTTCTTTTTCTTTCTTTTAGTAGTGCGTTTTAGTAATGTTCTTTTAGTGTTTAATAAATTAAAAGTGCCTCACATCAATGCATAGCTCTTCCTCGTAGTCTGTTTTAAAGATCCTTCATTCTTGAATAAGTCGTGAATGTGTAGTAAAATGACTTTAAATATTCATGACATATTGAATATCCCTTCATTTATATAGTAAACTGTATTTAAACATATACATACTATATTTGTAGTAATAAATATCTCTTCTCTCTATTCTAAAAAAAAAAAGTAACAAACGCTGTCACCGCCGCCGTTGCACAGTGGAGTATTTTTCAATTCCAACTATTAGCTCACACTCTCCCTATATTTATTTATATATTTATCTTGTACAAATTTTCAATCGTTAATAAAATACTCATTATTCATCCTATCAGGTTGAAATAAATTTTTTTAAACCTGTACTGGATGACAATTGATGTTAGTAAAGATTTTTCGAATATTAATTAATTAATTAAATTTTAATTAATTAATTTTAGTTTTGCATGGGAAACAAAATGGCCGCCATTGGTTATTGAATTTCAATGAAAGTATTTTCAATAAGGGTTACCGTAGGGGGGGACCTGTTCTGTCGCCAAATACCGCCAAGTTTGTCGCCAACTTGGCGATATATCGCCAAATTTGGCGGCCAAAATGAGTCGCCAAAAGTGACGCCAACTTGGCGATATCTGTAATATTTCGCCAGATTCCCATAGAGTTCCAATGTAAACCTACTTGCTTATAGAAAATCAACAAATTGAGATATTTTAATGCAACAAAAACTCATATTAGCTTGATTATATTATATTTTTCTTTGATGGCCTAAGTAGGAATTGACTTTAAAAACAAAATTTTTATATTACTTGTTTCAAAACCGGCCAAAAGTCAATTTTTCGAAACGCAGTTGAGGAGAGAAAAATGTAGCTAATTGTGAAGATAAATAGATGGGGATTCATCGTACATATATAAATTTTTCCGTTGCTTGAGCAAAAGAGTTCCAACCAAGGTAAAACTTGCTTGTTACACGACTGAAAAGAAGGGTTATGTGTTTCACGCGTATCTGGGTATGTGGATTTCTTTATACCCTCGAAACATCCCAACGGCTGGATGGATTTAAATGAATGAGGTCTCTATCAATTCGTCTTAATCGTCCGATGGTTATAGGATAGGTTTTGTTTTTATAAATTCAAAATGGCGGCCGTAAAATATCAGGTTGTAACGAAAGTTTCCAGTCACAGCTAATACGGTCTGTGCAAACAGTCCGCGTTGACGTGTTTGCTCCTATTTTGTCAAACGATTTTTGGCATTTGAAAGAAAGAGACTTGCTTTATAACACTGTGTTGTGAAATTTGTAAAAAAATATCGTTATCATTAAGTATAAGGTGTCTGAAATGGAACTATCACGCTACCAGATTAGAGCCATCATTTACTTCCAGTTCTGTTGCAAAAAGTCAGCTACAGAATGTCACCGAATAAAGTGTGCAGCTTTAGATACTAGTGTTGTGTCATATGACACTGTGAAGATTTGGCGGAATGGTGGTTATACATAAAATTACAGTTAATTATGTATATTGTAATTAGTATTATGTAATGGTGATTTGGCGGAAAACTTTCGTTACAACCTAATACAAAATGGCGGTAGAAACAAAAAAAAAATTTACGCACCATACTGAGTGGCATATCATTGGATAGGTCTTTCAAAATAAAGACGATGTTTCATTGACTATTTTACTGTCAGAAGCTCCGTTTAAATATTACACAACCTGGAAGTAGTGTAGGTAGGGTCTCTAGCTTTACTGAAACTCTAACCATCATAGACATCTATAGACCTCATCAAAACAGCGTTTATAGATATGAACTAACAATTAAACGCAACTTAAAAGTCATCAATACAAGTAAATAAAAAAAATAGGTATGTAATACACTGCTCAAAACAATTAAAGGATATTTGAAGTTTTATATAAAATAAAGATATAAACGAAATTTTTTTTGCCGAAAATAGAAGAAGAGAATCACAAATGCAAATTTTTCTGGTTTTCAAACTGTGGAGTATGCAAATTTTGAGTTCGACGTCAAAAACGTCGCTTCAGCGGCAGCGAATGAAATTTGACTTTCAACTGGATAAAAGAGAATGAAGACAAGGATGATCGGCATTCAGTGATTGCTTTGTTTCGATGAGTACGATGTCTCAGCGAAGTCATTTGACAGATTCAGAAGCTTTGAGAATTGTTGGTAGGTTAGAAGGGGGCCAAACTCAAGCCGAAGTAGCGCAAGCCATTGGAGTGTCACAAAGTGTCATTTCCAGGATCTGGAACCGTTTTTTGGAGAGTGGATGTGCAGGCGGAAGACCAGGGCAAGGTCGTAGACGGGCAACAACGCCCAATGAAGATCGGTATTTAGCGTTAACAGCTCGGAGACACCGAACCATGAACGCTACTCTTCTCCAACAACACCTTCGCTCGGCTACAGGCACCACGATTTCAACTCAGACTGTCCGAAACCGGCTCCATGCTGTAGGTCTGTATGCTCGCCGACCGATGGTATGTGTTAGATTAACATCAAGGCATCGTCGCGACCGCAGGGAGTGGGCAACCGAGCATGTCAACTGGAGGAGAAATGAATGGAGCAATATTCTGTTTTCTGACGAGTCCCGTTTTTCTGTGCATCCGGATAATAGGCGTATTTTCATCTGGAGGAACCGTGGCAGTAGGAATAATCCTGCGTTCGTGCACGAAAGTGTCAGATTTGGCGGTGGAGGAGTGTTGGTGTATGGTGGCATCTCCATTGACGGTCGCACTGACCTCTACATCATTCGAGATGGAGCTCTGACTGGTCGCCGATATAGGGATGAGATCCTCAGACCTATTGTAGTCCCTTACGCTGCAGCAATCGGAGATAACTTCATTTTAATGGACGATAACTGCAGGCCACATCGTGCAAACCTGGTGGAGGATTTCCTTTTCGAGGAAGGAATCGTTCGAATGGAATGGCCAGCGTGTTCTCCAGACATGATATACATATATATGTTTAGCCTAGTAATCTTAGAATTCAAAGTTAAAAAATATATTCTTCGGAAGAAAGGTAAAATAAACGAGTAAAATTAAATTTAAAAAATCAAAAAACCCGACTGCGTAAATAGCGAACTAATTACTTCTCATCAGTGTGAAACTATTTTTTATATTACTTACCTATTTTTTTTTATTTACTTGTATTTATGACTTTTAAGTTGTGTTTAATTGTTAGTTCCTGTCTATCACTGTTTTGATGAGGCCTATAGATGTATAGATGTCTATGAAGGTTAGAGTTCCAGTAAAGCTAAAGATCTTACCTACACAACTTCCAGGTTGTGTAATATTTAAACGGAGCTTCTGACTGTAAAATAGTCAATGAAACATCGTCTTCATTTTGAAAGACGTATCCAATGATATGTCACTCAATAGGGCGCCTAATTTTTTTTTTCGTCTCTACCGCCATTTTCTATTTTACGGCCGCCATTTTAAATTTATAAAAACAAAACCTAGCCTATAACCATCGGGCCGTTAAGACGAATTGATAGAGACCTCATTCATTAAAATCCAGCCAGCCGTTGGGACGTTTCGAGGGTATAAATAAATCCACATACCCAGACACGCGTGAAACACATAACCCTTTCTTGGCAGTCTGGTAAAAATGTTATATTCCTCTATGCTCCAGTAGCAGTGGCGCAGCCACGGGAGGGGTTTGGGGGTTAAAACACCCCCCAGAGCTAAGAAAAATTACTATAATTGCCTCTTATATGAATCAAAACCAAAATTAATATTTAAACGTTCTGGCGTTTTTCGAAATCCGCCGCTTTGAGAAATCAAACTCTATTCAACAAAGTGATTCAATTAAACGGCGAAAATTCTACTTGAAACTGTGAAAGCGCATATTACATGCATTGCTTTTGGGAAAATTGGTTATTTGGACTAAGTCACTTTTTCGAGACGTGTTATGCTAAAAGAATGGTCATTTCCTGCCACACAGACGCTTTGAGTTTAAGTATTATACAATGGGTCATTTCTTAATTGCACTTCTGTCTTTGTTCCATGTTCGAAACAATAATAGACCATCGAATTTCAGAAAAAAACATTAAATATATACTTTGCAGATCTCTCTCAGTTTCAAACACCCTGTTTTACGCTTTTTGCTCCCAATTATTTCTAAGACCAAGCTTTTTACGTACCCAAGTAAAAATCTTTGTAAAATAAGAATTAAAAAAGTAGTAACTATAAAGTTGTAAAAAGCTGTTTTGGATTGTGATTGAACAAATTATCGCAATCAGTGTGTCTTTCGAACCATTTGTTCCTTAGGAGATCTGTACACAAATTTAAAGAATGTATTCCATTAGTTAGTAATGTAGCAACGAGTAATGGTGCTTGCTCTCGGAGAAGCATTGCCACCCGTGTCACGCAGGAAAGAAGCATTTATTGTAATTTAATTGAGTTACAGATAATATGTCTGTGAGTATGGATTTTGAAAAGAGAGGGGTTAAATGTAAAACATTTTCTTAGACTGTATAAAATATAATTATACACAATTTTACGCTAATCATGCATTAATTTAAATTAATAAGCACATTGTTAAAAATCTGCAGTTTTAGCTTTATAGTCACTCGCTATTATAGAAAACAGTTACTTGAATATATTATGCAATATTCTCATTATTTGTTATTATTCTCATTCTCATTATACCTTAAAAGTAACCACCATGTCAAAAGCCAAGCTTTTATATCAACTACACTATATGGCCGAAGGTGACCGGTCACTTGCAATTTTAGACGTTTTGTTAAATATCTAGAAAAATACATGAGGAATTAGCCTGAAACTGCAGGTGCGTAAATAGTATAGTATAGGTCATATATTTTCACGAAGATTTTTTTCCCGAAACCCCATAGGGGACCGTCAACAAATTGAAAAAGAGCGAATATCTTTTGGATAACCCTGTAAAAACTAATCTAGCAAAAGCGTTCAAACTCGATATTATTAATAAGTGGCTTATTGTAATATAGTATGTTCATTTTTATGAGGATAGCATGTATACTCGTAGAGAAATTAAGGTTTTTATAAAAACAGTCCCAAATTTCACCAAGTTTTTTGCTTATAATTTGCAGAGTTCTTATTATAAAAAAAGTTCTTTTCAGAAAATATGGCAAAAAACATTGTACATAATACCCTGCAATCAGAATTAAAAATAATAAAAATTGAATGAAAAATGAGTAGGTTTACTAAAAAGTGTTTCACTGCGATGCGCGAATGCAATCAAAATATAATGCGCATAATGTATTAGCTAATTATATAGAGCAAGTTTTGTGAAAGTCTTAAAATCATAGCTTGAAAATTCTGAAAATTATTGTCAATAGAATAAGCTCGAAATCCGTTGTTCCCAAAGGAAGCAAAAAAATGAAGGGTTGTATCCAAATATAGTAGTACGTGCAATATTATGTACGCTATCTTGGCACTAATCAACAGATACAACCCCTTATCTTTTTGCTTATTTTGGGGAACAACTGATTTCGAGCTTATTCTATCGACGATAATTTTCAGAATTTTCATTCTATTATTTTGAGACTATCACAAAACTTGCTCTATATAATTAGCTAATACATTATGCACATTATATTTTGATTGCATTCGCGCATGCGCAGTGAAACATTTTTTAATAAACCTCCTCATTTTTCATCCAATTTTTTTTTATTTTTCAATTCTGATTGCAGAGTATTATGTACAATGTTGTTTGTCATATTTTCTGAAAAGAACTTTTTTTTTATATTAAGAACTCGGCAAATTATAAGCAAAAACTTGGCGAAATATGGACTGTTTTTATAAAAACCTTAATTTCTCTACGAGTATGCATGCTATCCTCATAAAAATGAACATAGTATATTACAATAAGCCATTTATTAATAATCTCGAGTTTTTGCTACATTAGTTTTTACAGGGTTATCCAAAAGATATTAGTTCCTTTTCAATTTGTTGACGGTCTGCTATGGGGTTTTGGGAAAAAAAAAATCTTCGCGGAAATATATGACCTATACTATACTGTTTACATACCTGCAGTTTCAGGTTAATTCCTCATGCATTTTTCTAGATATTTAACAAAACGTCTAAAATCGCAAGTGACCGGTCACCTTTGGCCATATAGTGTATATCGCACAAATCGCAGTTTTAGAATGTTTTTTGCTCTTGCATCCTTTTAATTTCGAATTTTTGGAAAACTGTTCTTGGTGATCATTTACGTTTCTAGAGTAACAGCCATGCCAAACTATCTATGTATCTAGCTCTAACAATTCCTAATAAATCATAATTAAGGCTATATAATGCTGCTAGCATTGTGTAGGGATAATGCGTAAGTAAAAAACCGTGCAAAAAGACTTTCGTCTGACATTAGCCTTAGATCGTTTTCAAATCGTTTTCCGCTCATTTCATCCTTTTTAAATTGAATTATTTTTAGGAACCGTTCTTGAGCATTTATACATCCCAAAAATCATCACCATGCCAGATTCTAACCTTCTATACAAAATGTATCACACAAATCGCAATTTTAGAAAGTTTTTCTTTTTTTTTTTTTTTTTTTTTTTTTTTTTTTTTTTTTTTGCTCTTGCAAAAAAAAAATTTGCAACCCCCCATTGCAATTTTTTCCCTTTAAAATTTCGAATTTTTAAAAACTGTTCAGTTTAAGTCTCTAAATTAACAACCATGCCAAATTCCATGTTTCTAGCCGTTGTTTTACCGATGTAAAATATAGCTTGTGTTGAAACGGAGATAGTCACCATCATTTTGCCATTATTATTAAGGTTCCGCTCTACGCTTAAAAAGTAAAATCGGAATTATTAAAAGATCATTCGTGCGTCTTGTTTTTCTGGCTGTCAGCGGGGGAGTTGAGGGCACTCAGTGTACCTAAGCGACGTAGAATCTTCCAAGGATTGCCGGTAATGATTTTCGAAAAAATTTGTCTGTAATTTGCCGAGATATTAATTAAAAACCCATGTAGAAAACAACGGTACGAATCAAAACAGTGTTGCTATTTTGTGGCCTCCTTTCGAAGCGTGCTTGGCACAGTGACAAGTTTAAACTTTGTGTAAGATCTTTGTTTTAGGTAAGGTGAAACACAGTGATAAGCACTTTTTATTCCAACTGAATTCAATTATTGAAGGCCAATATTAAAAAGATAATTCATAAAATAATTCCAAGGCATTAAAAGTCAGTAATTTTGAGACAAAAATTGCTTATAATTCTTCATTTATACGGAAAAAAACTTTTCGATTAGAAATCATTTCAATAATTATGTCTGAATATGCTTTTATTTTTAAAAATGAATAGAAAAGTTTCACGTTATTAAGCGTACTTTTTTTTATTCCTTTAAAATTGTCCACTATTACAAGAAATATGATTTACAAGTGACTTTTCGTGAGAATCTCTGCAACCTCTTTCCGAAGCGTGGTTGGTTCTCTATCAAGTTTAAACTTTATACAAAGTCTGTGTTTTAGAATGAGAAATATTCTTCGGTTTTCATTCCAGTAGAATTAAATTATAGCATGTGGTATTGTTATATGTACGCAAGTAAATATTATCTTTGAACAGTTCTGATATTTTGAATGGAACCCTTTGTATGCGAGTTAAGTTCGCATATGACCGATTATCTTTTTAAATCCGTTCGGTAGTTTCAAAAGTAACCCCTACAAAAAAAAAGGTTACTTCTTTATAATATTAGTACAGGTACGACTTCAGTTTGAGACCGGATATTTTTAGAGAACTTTAACAATAATTAAGATGTTTTAACGAAATTTTCAACAGATTTAAGTTAATGGCAAATTCGATGTCATGTAAAGTACTGGAAGTGCACAATAAAAAAAAACAATAAAATACCATGTTTAATATCAACTACATTCCAAAATATGGATAACTGAGCACTAATTGGACGTAAATGATGATAAATTCCACCAATTTTCGTGATGCTGTTACATTTGACAAAAGCACGGTAAGTATATTGAAAATTTTGTTAAAATGGCTTCATTATTATTAAAGTTAAAAACAAGAATTCGAGATTGTCTTGGAATGAAATCCTGTGTATTTTTGGTTGAACAAGTGGATTGGAATTCTGTTATTTTCTATGCAAAAATTATTTGCTGGACTGTACACTTACAACTCTTAAAGTTTGTCTCATCATCTTTAAACACGTTTTATAAATCTAATCTAGTTTGGGGTTATTTCATTGGTGCATTTTATGTTTTCTAACTCTAATACTGTAAACGCTGTTTAAATGAAACACAACCAATGTAACTGCGGGTAAAAAGCATTATGATTTGATTCATTAAAAAGACAGATTATATTAACCAGTGATTCAAATAACCGGCGAACACCTTTATCAAAAAACTCAAAACCCCCCCTAGAACCGAATTCTGGCTGAGCCACTGTCCAGTAGTGGCCATAATAAATTTCTGATGCATCAGTAGTGGGCCCTCAAAGAGTGGGTCACTCCAGTCTTGAGTTTAGTGTGAAAATGGAGAAGTTATATTTCTTTTTACAGTTTTAATATTACATATACATACAACAATGAAATAGTATTTAGAAGTTTAGATGGCTACGTAAAATAATTTCATCGATGAATCTGCAGATCAACTCCAGTTCTACAAATTTATTTTATTTTGGTCTCATTTTACATAATAGCTAAAGCTCCATAATCTGCGATGTAATTTTTAGGTGCGTTCGTAATTATATAAATACGTAGCACCTATAGTCGTCGTTCAGTCCGTCCGTCTGTCCGCATGTAACAGAGCAAAAACTACCCAACCGAATAGTCTGAAATTTCAAATATGTGATTGTTGCAAAATTTTGTCGAGCCATTTCAAATTTTATGAAAATCGGATGTGTAGTTTAATTACAGGGACAGTCAAAAGTTTTTCTTTACATTACGGCCAATGGGAAAAATTATTGCAAGTGGATTTTAATGGTATTAGAGCCTTCTGAATGATCTGAAATTTTAAAGATATAATTGTTGCAAAATTTTGTCGAGCCATTTGAAATTTCAGGAAAATCGGATGTATAGTTTAATTACAGGGACAGCCAAAAGTTTTTCTTTACATTACGGCCAATGGGAAAAATTATTGCAAGTGCATTTTAATGATATTACAGCCTTCCGAATAGTCTGAAATTTTAAAGATATAATTGTTGCAAAATTTTGTTGAGCTATTTCAAATTTTAGGAAAATCGGATGTATAGTTTAAATACAGGGACAGTCAAAAGTGTTCCGAAAAAATTATTGGAAGTGCATTTTAATGATGTATCAGACTATGCACGTTATGAAGTGCAAAAAATTATACATTCAGTACAATATGGGGTGCAAAAAATAATTTTAAAACTAGTTATAGTACGAACGCACCTCATTTGCCACGTTTGACGAGCAATTTCCAACTTGTTTTTTAGTTTATATACAGGATGCCCATTCTTATCGTTGATCAATAGCTAATTCCCAATAAGCTAATTTTAGAGAAGTAATTTTATAAATCAGAAATGCTTCAAATGTTGTTTTGCATCCTATGAAAATTCCGTTCCATCAAAATATATTTGCATTTTTTAAAGTTACGAAATTAAAATTTTTATACAGATCTGGGTCTTATAAGTTATATTTAGGAAAATGCCTTCCAAGCTCTAATAAGTTAAACAGCAAAAAAAGAAAGAAAAATCTTCGTTGACCAGAATTTACCATGTTATGATATATTGAATTTGGGGAGTTTTTTGAGCTTTCTAACACTAAAAATGCGAATTTTTTTAAAGTGCCAGAACCATACTAATAATCAAGGGAAAAAATGAAATTTGTTATTTCTACCAATAAAAATAGCATGTATTAGAACAATCTTCATTGTCGAAGAGCGCAGATGTTTTTTCGCTAAATATTCTTTTTTATAATTTCTAATTTTGAGGGAGAGGATTTTCTATGTTTCAGCAGATTTTTGTTTTTAAAAAAAAGTTTCAAAACTTTCATCTCCTCCTCTTTCCATAATTTTCATTACTCCTTTGCCTTCTTCAACAAAATTAAAAATATATGTATGACAATTTCTATACTATTTGGTGCTTTGTCATAACAAAATATAAACTATAATCTAAATTATTACGTTCTCCCCGACGTAATTTCTGCTTCACTTAAGTGTTTTGAACAGCTACTGATAAGTTACTAGTGTAAAATAATAACTTTAAAATTCTATAGCTTAAAAACAAATTATTTTCTAATTGTTACTTTGCCGTAATGCCAAATAAGACAATCATCTGATTACTGAGGGGAAGGGGGTTGAGAAAAAAGAAATCCCTTTTTATTTTATTTTTTAATTTTTGAGACTATTCTTGCAGCAAGATTTCTCTGTGTTAAGTTTGTCGCTTAACATTAATTTTCTTCCACATAATTGTGATAAATTTTGACAACTGTTTTTTTTTAAATAACAGTTTTAACCCTTTCAGGGACAAAGCATTTTCATTACTAAAATGTTGAAATAAATGAACGCCGCAGGAATTTACGAACAAACTTATTTTTTAATAAGAAAAAGGCTATATTTCACAGAAATATTAAACGAAAATATTTTACCAAAATTCTCGTACCATTGTGGCGTTTGTGAATTAAAATTAAGGGTTTCATAAACATAGCATCACCCTTGAAAGGGTTTAATATATTAAAAGATTAAAAGAAAGATTAAATACATTAAAAATCTAATACAAATTAATAGGTATAGACTTTTCAATTAACTGTAGTATTTAAAACTCCATAAACATTCAATCATGGAAGTTTAGTCAACCAAAAAATCAACCAACTAGTATAAAATATTTCAGATATTAACTTATTTTAATAATCATATGTCGGATAGCTTAATGAAGTTACATTGTCGCTGCTGCAGAAGTGAGTCACTTATACACTAGTAGTGGCCCCTGGTCTACTACTGGGTACTGGTTCTCATGGAGAAAAAAAAAACTATATAAATTATATACAAGATCTTAGAGCCTCGAAAAATACTTAATTAAAATAAATTAAACATGAAAATAAAACTTGGCATCTGCTCCAGTAGTGGATCCCCATGCCCACTATTGGTACAATTTAAGAAACAGCGACCCAGAAGCGGGCCACCCCTCAGAATCAATATAACACTCAATTTTTAAGTTTTCAGCTTATCTAAAAAATTATTTACAATGTTATAGAGTATATGAACAGCAGTTTAATCCAAAGTAAAGCATAAGATTAAAGAAAGAATGTTTCAAAAACTTATCTCTTAATGAAATCCCAAGAATTCGCCAAAAAATGTGTTTTTGACAGCACTCTAGAAAATAAATAAATGTAGTAACAAAAAAAAAAAAAAAAAACGATTATTCCAAACTTTTTTGGAAAGTTAACGTTTAAGGATGTTAGTTAATCAAATTTCTTTCAGTCGTTTTTTAGAAATGGATTTGTGAGCTTGTTTTTAAACTTTAAAAATTAGTGGGCTACAGCTGGTACATTGGCCCATCACTATTGGTGCATTTACCTTATAGGCAACTATGTATGGTATGACACGATTAAAAGGTAAATCATAATAATAATAATAATAATACAATTATTAATCTATACATACGTAAAAAATGAAATAAGTAAAGTTTTGAACCGGAACCGAATGGGAAAATGAAAATAGGAAAATTTTTATTTCTGACGGAAAGAAAATTAGAACAGAACCTAAATTGTTTTCGGTATTGAAACCGAGCGAAAATTATTTTAAGTTACAAAAATTTTTCAATAGAAAAATATATATTTGTGAATGTTCGATCGATAAATTTCGGTTATTTAACCCTTACCTGGTGGAATATATTTGAGAAAAACGAGTCAAAAATGGGAAATTTTTTTACTCTTTAATTGTGTTCGTTATTATCATCAAAATGTTAGAAATAGATTATTAAAAAAATAATAATAAAATAAACGAAATAACTACTATATTCAATATTTTCACATATATGGGAAATGTTAATAGATTGCTCAAATTATAGCGAAATAAATCAAATGACATCATTTTCAAAATAAATATAATAAACTAATACAACAATATTAGTATTTATATCAACTGTCATGAATTCCATATCCCTCAGATTCCTTTGAATTTCACAAATCCTGTCTGTCAAACATAAAGTGGTTTGAATGAAATTTGTGAAGAACTGCAAAATTACAAAAATCCGACAAATGGCGCAAAACTGCCGAACTTTTCGCGGGAAAGGGTTCGCCATCGATTGGGAAAATGGTAAGTTACATATTATGCATTGGATGAACTGAGTTCGGGGGTCACGGAATCGAAACAATGTTTTTTCTCTTGCCCGAACTCAGGTCGGGTACCCCAAAATTGGCGCATTTGCGTTGCCTGAACTGAGTTCGGGAGTCACAGGCAAGGGGTTAAAATATAAATGAAAACACACAAACCATTCACATTATTTACTTCATATCATTAACTTTTCTTTTCTTTTTTTTACAATGCATGTCCAAAAGTCAACTAAGAAATTATCTATACAAAATCCATAATTAATTGCTAGCTAATGTGACTAATGATGCAAAGAATGGATTGAATAGAAAGAAAACTAATAGACCGGGAGCCGTCAGCACAGACAATCACCTCATCGAGTTCACGGATGAAATTCTAGGATTAGTTAAATCTCGATTCGCATATTAAAACGCAGTCGGTCTGCCAAGTCCTATCTTGGTGGAAAACCCGATTTTATACGGCTCACTAGTAGGTTTACCATTGTGTTTTCCTTCTCCCAGTCCTCCCTGTTTTCATACCTTTTGGTGCAGGAAAACACAATGGTAAACCTACGAGTCAGCCACTAAAATCGGGTTTTCAGGTATTTCCCACCAAGATATGACTTGGCAGACCGATTGCGCTTTAATATGCGAATCAAGATTTAACTAATCCTAGAATTTCATTCGTGAACTCGATGAGGTGATTGTCTGTGCTGCCGGCTCACGGTCTATTAATTTTCCCTCTAATTTTAACACTAGAGATTTTTTAGGATAAGATGGAAGATTACCTTAAAAAAAATATTTCTCTCTGAAGCTTTCTCACATATTTACGAACTTATTTTTAAACGCAAAAACATAATGCTTGCAGGCATGATTATTGAAGTGATTTATAATCGAACAGCTTTCACTTTTTTAATAATTAAATTCCATCTTGAGTTGCAAACGATTGCTGTCTAACGACGACAGTTTTTTCCTTTCCCGCACTGTCGTGTCCGGTAATTCAGTTCCAAGCGCCCAATTTTCAGGATATTTGGCAAGATTTTTTGTCTTTTCAGAAAAAGGGAAAATCTGTTCGATTACATACTTTCTGAGTAAGATCATCTGCCAATTTCATGTGTTTGCGAACAAAAAGAATTCAGAAATGTATCTGAAAGTCGACAGTTTGGATTTGAGAATAGCTTTAAGATGGAATTCAATAAAATATATGTTTAACCTTCTATATTAAAACAAGACTTTTTTCATTTGTGGAATACCTAGATAGAGCATTTTAACACAATATGTTGGTATTCTTAGAATTTAATTATAAATTAATTTTAAAGCCATTTTTCTGTTCTCAGGGCGCATGTGATAAATCGTGAAATATTCTTTATGATTCCAACTGTTTGCACGTTACAAAAACAATGCACCATACTACTATCGCCAAAATAATCCAACTGTCTGTGAAAAAACTGTAACAAATTCTCTTAAATTTCTTTTTACTACCCTATTTATTCCTCTACATAGAATGGGATTTTATACAGTAAAAACTGTGTACACAGAACCTTTCTATAATAGGAAATCTTAGTCCTGCTAAAAAAAAAATATCCTACAAATCCACATGCTAAGTTTGAAGCCTGTCAATAAACAAAGTATCTTTCCGGATCTTAGAGATTCAGTTTTTACACGTTTTAATATAGGGGAGACCGGGGCTAGTAGGCGCAGTTTTTAGTTATTGATTTTGATTAATTTTTTGATGAAATTTTAACTGTACTTTTAAAGAACAGGTATTGGGCTATAAATACCCGGAGTTTTGAGTTTGTAGCTTTTGTAGTTTATGTTTAGCGGAAGCCTAAAGTAAAAGGAAAATTGTGCGCCAACCTACCCCGTCACGGGGCAAGTTGCCTATACCTATGGGGTAAGTTGGCACACGCTTTATAAAAATTTAAATAAGACACGGAGTTAAGAGAAATCAATTTCATTATTACCAGTAGGTTTAATCAAAGGCGTTATCGCCGTACAATGTAAATTCTAAATTATACAGACATAAAAATAATGAATAAAACATTAACATTGAGTAACTTCTATCCTACTCGATAACATCATCAGAGTTACAGTTGTCACAAATAAAAAATCGAGTGTCTCCGTTTGGGCAAGCCCCGTGTGCCCAAAATCTTGCATTGCAGTCACTTTTTTCGGTGTTTGCTGTTTTTCAAGCTACCAACATGCACCAGACACCGAGCCAACTTGCCCCGTGTTCAATGCGCCCTCTAGCCCCATAATAAATTTCTTCACAAAAGGGACAAGTAAACATCTAAGCATAAATAATCCAAGTAAATCACATATGGGTAGGTACAGTTAATCATACACTAAGAAAAATTATTAAGATAAGTATTAGAAATTAGAAAAATAATGAAGCAACAAAAAATTACTTATGAGCGCAAAAAACAGAAAAATCGTAATAAATGCCCACTGCACGTAGGTAACGCTGCAAAACTACAATGAGGATTGTAAAACGCAAGAAGAAAGATACTCTGTGACTCGTTACACTATCTATCCACAAACAGGCGATTTATGGGGACTGCGCCTACTTACCCCTGTAGCCAACTAACCCCGGTCTCCCCTACGTGGTTCAGCAAAACATGGGATAATGGAAGCTGTTTATAACGAAATCCTGTCTTAACCCTTTCGCGACGAGCGTCTTTTACGGAATTTTTAATCTTTTATCACCGGTTTTTTAATACAGAAATTTTTGGCTAATTGAATCAGGAAAACGTCCTGATTAAATAAGGCAAAATTTATAATAAAGAAATAACTGGTAGATATAATCGGAGATTCTGAGCACCTTATGCGGCACGTATACGTGACGCTTGTCCCCAAGGGGTTAATAACATAAAAATTTCATAATGCCTACTGATGGAATACCATACAACTGTTGCACTGTTCAGTTGAAAACCTCTTCAAAATTGAATTATATTTGGCTCCCTAGCGATTCCGCTTTAACACATTTGCTGCCAACCACGAGTATACTCGTGGTTTTAATTCATTAATTACTTTGTCACCACTATTTTAGAATAAAAAAATTTCTTTATTTATCGAACTGAATTTGTGGTGGCAAACGACTTTCAGCAAGAAATTTGAAAATTCTTACTTTATAGTTTTGGCAGTGGACGTGTTAACGGATTTTACTGTGTAAGATTATTATGTTTATTTAGTACAGTAAAACTAGAGATCGACCGAAAATTCGGTTTCGTTTTCGGCCCAAAATCTGAGTTTCACCGAAAATTCGTTTTCGACGAAAATGCTGCAGAAAATTCGGCCGGACCGAAACTATCTGTATTCCGAAAATCTCGTTTCTTCCTTCGAAAAATTTCAGCATTATTCATCGATTTGAGTTGCATCGGCTCAGATGAAACACTCTTTATTTATTGCTACGAACTTCATTGTTTATGATTATAAGTCACGACTGAGACAAGATGTGAGAGCACATTATAAAGCAAGCAATGCATATAAGACTAAACTCTGAAGACTCTTTTCACGTGCTCATTAAAAGCTGCAGATTTAACAGTAATAGAAAATTTTTAGTCTGAACCTGCAAAAGGCTTTCGAATACTCTTTGAGAAAGTTCTAGTACAAGGGTCGGCAAGTAATTTTAAGTGGGGTCCGAATGCTTTTGAAACATTTTATCGAGGTCCAGAGAAAAAACAAACACATGAGTAATACAAGTACGTATTACTTTTAAATTGTTATTTTTACGTACACATACATATATTATAAAATAGAAAGTCAGGTATTCGCTCTGAAAAATTACTACATATACAGGTATGCGTTCAGAAATTTTTTACATACACATAATAAAACAGAAAAATTACACTTGCGGTCTTGAGCCAATTTTTTAGTTTGGTTCACGTGGTGAACAGCTAATGCGAAGAGTGTCTTCAAGGTGTGCGCCCGTTAATCTCGAACGATATTTGTTTTCAAAAAATTCATTTTGGAGAAAGTTCTTTCACATATATAGGGTGCAATATGTTATCTACCGCCGACATTTAATTTCTCAACCGTTGATCGTAGACATATAGTTCCAATTACAAAAACGTTTCAAATGAGGTAAATATTCATGTTGTGGCATTATTTAAAGTCAAAATTCAATTTTATAAAAATTTCGAAAACTAAATTTTAATACGGTCCCCCAGTCCCTATAGTTATATTTAGTAAAATTTTACACTTATAACACAAAAAGTTTGTCATCTGTACTACAAAAATTGACACAGTTATTCAATTTCAAAGTTTGAGATTTTTGCACATGATTTTGTCTTTCATTGAGGGATCAGTTAAACGATGAATTAAAGTAATTCGAGATCTAAATCAGGGTGCAATGTCCTTTTTTATGGCGAAGCCACTTTTAGCCGGTATCGTCGGTACCTTTGAATGTTGTTCAACCCATAAAATTTAAGCGGATTAAGGCTTGTTTCAAAGGGGTGTAATTTAGATTATAACTCAATTGAATGAAGAATAAAAAATGAAATTTATTAAATTAAATGACCATGGGCGTAATCTGACGGGGGCAAGGGGGGGGCATATGCCCCCCCCCCCAGTTTTTTAAGAGCAGAGGCAATACATGTATTTTGCCCCTCCAGTTTTTTGTCTTGTTTTCAAATTTCTGTATTTCTTTTTTCGCTTTTTTTACCCCTTTAGTTTAATAATTTATATTACTATCTTGGGTTTGAACTAGAATTGGATACAGCAAAATCAAAACAGCCAGAATTAATGTTTTCATGTTGACATAAGTAATTTTTCTTATGTCTTGACAAAACCTTCTGCTTTAATAACAGTTCAAGAGATTTTTTTTCCGCCTCCCTTTTTTTCTTTTTGTACAAAGTAGAAAACTTATTTTCCTCTTCATTTTCAGGGAAGTTTTTTTTGGGGGTGCACGTGTGGGAAGAGATGGGAATAGATATCACGATTACTGTGTCTTGACTCTGACCATTGTCCTTTTTCGTAAGATAATATAAGCACAAAACAAGAACTTCCTGGCCCTCAGGGCTCTCGACTATAGTGACGCTCCTTGAATATACTCGTAGCGTCAGTCCAGTACTGGTGAGCTGAGGAAATTCTCATGGCGTCTGGATATAAAGATGCACACACATTCCGTTTTCTCGCGTACATACAGGGACTAGAGTCT
This sequence comes from Maratus speciosus, assembly GCA_963932465.1. Classification (NCBI taxonomy): domain Eukaryota; kingdom Metazoa; phylum Arthropoda; class Arachnida; order Araneae; family Salticidae; genus Maratus; species Maratus speciosus. The sequence goes on from OZ010792.1 coordinate 75,984,846, forward strand.
TGCACATGTCGCGTTGTACCCGGTTGTAAGGCGTAATCTGATAAGGGCAAGTAAGGATCACATATCCCCTAGTTTTTCAGGAACAGGGAAAAATTCCTTTTGCCCCTACAGTTTTTGTATCGCTTTGTAGTTAAAGCCCAGCTTTGTATTTCAATTTTTTTTTTTAAATTTAACCATTTATATGCTATTTTGCGCACGAACTGGCATAAGCATTGGATAATTCAAAATAACCAGAATTAACGTCTTCACGTTCATAGAAGTAATTTCTGATGCAGTAGTCACAGCTCAAGTAAGAATATTTCCTCTGCTCTATTTTTCAGAAAAGCGGAACTATTTTTCCTTTTTTATTTTCATAGAACTATTTAAATGCACATGTGGGATAGATCTCTTGATTACTATCTTTTGATTCTGACTATTGTCATTAGGGTTTCCTTCATCTGACGAAACCCTATTCGTCTCACTCGTCTGACTGTCTGTCTGTCACATTGCCCGTAACTATATATGTTGGAGACTTGAAATTTTGCATACTTATAGCTGAACACCTCACATCAAACGACAAATCGTAAAAATTTGAAAAAGTAATAATTAATGGACGTTCTTAATTAAAAAAAACCCCAATTGCAAGATCTGAAAGGCATTCATGATTCAACAAAAGCATAATTTTTTTTAATCGAATTATAAAAACTATCTCTTCCATCGATTAAAACCAGGTGTCATTTTAACGGCAGATAAGGACTAGCGATTGCTTTAAGGCGCTTTTATTTCTTTTCTACTCATCCCAGAAATTCGAAATTAGTACCACAAGACCGGGGAAAAAATCAGCTTTCAGATATTCTAAAAATTATCTCGATCGTACCATAAAAACTTTGAAATTCGTTAAAAATCGAGAAAAAGATATTTTATTTTCCTTCATTTGTGAAGGCGACAGATGTCTGATGAATTGAATTTTCAGCGATAACCAGAGAATATAAAACAGGTGCGGTCTTGCGGTCAGAAACAGACTCAGAATTCAGAATTTTTATATAAGACAAATTTAAATATCGATTTTCGAGCTATGATTTTTATGCCATCTGACATAAAATTTCATTCTCTTTCAGAATATGTCTTTATTTTTTAATTTCGATAATCAGAAGCGAAGATAATTAATTTTTTGTTAATTAAAACCAGAATTGCATTTTTTGCACGGCAGGCCAAGTGACACGGAAAGAAAAAGAGTTACATTTTTATCTGATAGCGAAAAGCGCGTGACGTGCGTCGCAGATTTATTTTGAACCTTGCAGGATAAATTTGTCAACTTGAAAAAAAAAGTATTTCCATTAAAAAAAAAAATAATAATAATAATTACGAAAATTCTGACAAAAAATATTTGACAAATGGTCGCAAAAAAATCGGTAATTTATAGCCAAAGGGTCGCTGCAAAAACACAAATTTCGTCAAAAGATCCTGGACATAAACATGAATTCCGTCCTAGGGTTGTGGAAAAAATACAAGTTTCTGTCACAGGATCGCGGTAAAACGCGAATTTAGTCAAAGGATTGCGGAAAGAACCTGAATTTAGTCAAACGATTGTGGGGAAAATGCAAATTTAGTCAAACGATCGCAAAAAAAAAAAAAAAAAAAAAAAAAAAATGCAAATTTATGTCAAATGATCGTGAAAAAACGCAAATTTATCTCAAAGGATTGCGGAAAAAAACGCGGAATTTCGTTAAAAGATCCCAAAAACCGTAAATTTCTGCCGAAAGATCGCTATTTAAACTTGAATTTTATCCAAAAATTCCAGAAAAAACATGAATTTCGTTCCATGGGCGCGGGGGAAAAAGCAAATTTCTGTCACAAAATCGCAGAAAAGGCTTGAATTTCGTCAAAGGATCGAGGAAAAAACAGGAATTTAGTCAAACGATCGCGAAAAAGAAAAGCAAATTTAGTCAAACAATCGCGAAAAAACGCAAATTTCTCTAAAAGGATTGCGGCTAAAAAAGGAATTTCGTCATACGATCGCGAAAAACGCAAATTTCTGCCAAAGGATCGCTGTAAAATCGCGAATTTCGTCAAAAGATCTCGGGAAAAACGTGAATTTCGTCCCATGGGTGCCGCAAAAAAACGCAAATTTTTGTCACAGGATCGCGGAAAAAACACGAATTCCGTCAAAAGATCGAGGAAAGGGCACAAATTTAGTCAAACGATCGAGAGAAAATGCAAATTTCTGTCAAAAGATCGCGGAAAACACGAAATTTCATCATAAGATTGCGAAAAATGCAATTTTCTGCCAAAGGATCGCGGTAAAAACTCAAATTTCGTCAAAAGGACGCCTGCTGGATGTACAGAATTCCTAAATTTTAACTTAGTTTATTTCTGACTCCTACTCTTCACTGTAAAAAAAAAAACGGACTAAAATACACAAATACTACTGGCAATCTAGACACCAGTACTATTTACGTTTTTTAACGGAACTTTTTACCGCTAAATTACAGAAAATTTTCCGTTAAATTCCAAAAAAAACGGAAAATTTTCTGTAATTTAGCGGTAAAAAATTCCGTTAAAAAACGTAAATAGTACTGGCGGCTACTCGATTGCCAGTAGTATTTGTGTATTTTAGTCCGTTTTTTTTACAGTGTTGTAATGATAAATTCTTATCATTAAATGTAATATATATATATATATTTTTTTTTTTTTCAGTTAAAGAAAAAAATAAACCTCTGTTCTCTTAATATATCTCTTATTATATATGAAAGATCTGATAAGATTTCTGTGAAATAGATAATCAATGTGGTCACTATTTTCCTTATGTGTTTATTCTATGCCTTTTTCATGCAAGTATCTAAAAGTGTGCTGGAACAGTATTTGTTCTCGAGTATATGAACCATGTTACATATTCATTATTATTTAATTCTTCATAAAATATTAATTTTTGCTATTTACTTATTTAGGTTAATATTATAGTTGGAATATAGTTCTATTTATTTATAGTATTAATCAGTAAGAACCCTATTTATTTTAACACTTATAATGTTTGTACATAATCGCAGTACAGATTTTTTTAACTATTGATTTTACAAATTTGGTTCTTTCGCATCCGGATGTTATATCGTACGCTGATTCGTAAAATCTAAATTTAAAAAAAAATCGGACCACAACTTTCCGGTTTATGAAAAAATCGATTTTTAAACATAAAAGGGATGCTTTTTCGTACAGACAATTGACGGGAATTTGTTAAAATTAGGAAAACTAAAGAACCGATCGATTTTAAACTTTGACATAGTTCATAACACATAATAAGAATTTTATGAATTTAAGGTGAGCTGAATTTGTGTGTGTGTGTGGGGGGGGGGGGGGGGAGCAAACAAGGACCCCGTGAAAAAAATGGCTAATCTGATTTTTTTAAAAAAACTTTACGCATTTGGTTACGTCTATTTATTAATTACATGCATTATCATTTAGCTTTTTTTACCGTTTATTTGTTAGTTCCCAGACTATCAAAGCTTGATAGCTAATGTGCCCGCATGTTCTGTATGTACGTATGTATATACGTGATGCGATAATTCTTGATAGAAATATCCGTTTTGTTTTAAACTTTGTATAATATGTAAAAAATTGAAATATGGGAGTGGATAATTTTCAGGGGGACGCATTCCTAAATATAATAGTGCTGCCATTTATGCAAGGAATTATTAATTTTCTATTAACAATTTTGATTTGTTAATTTAAGGATAAAGTGTTTTGAAAGAGATATTAAACGAAATCCTCAGCACGATCTGCGATCACACTTACCCACTTGTTTTCTTTAGGATAAAATAATGCATAATTGATGATTTTTTTATGGTTTTCTGGCTGGTTTTCTCCTTACGTCCGGAAATTCGGTTCAAAACTCCAATTGATGGTATTTTCTGAAAGATCATTTACGTTTACCAAAGAATGGAAAACGTATTTCGATTACATAGTTTCTGAATAACAACACCTGCCTATTCCATGCTTTTCCGAACGAAAATAAATGAAAACTTGTGTCATAAAGTTGACTCTTTGGATTTGAGACCAGCCTTAAGTACAATTGAAGAATATGGTAATAAAAGGAAATATGCTTTAGATAAATCGAAGCAGAAAACTTGACATTTTTTTCTTCATTCTTCCATCAAAATACTATAAATTAAATAAAATTTTGTATTTAATATTGTGAAAGTAAAAACATTGTATAAAAATACTGAATATTTTTATTTAGGTCTTTAAGGGGAGCCCACTTTGAAAATGTGAAAAATTTAAAAAATTCGAATTAAAATAAACATTAAAATCAGTGTTTAATTTAAATTTTTGTATTGCTAAATTATCTGGATTCATCTTAAACCAGAATGAGTGGGATCGTATCAAAAGTGTTTTTCGCTAAGAATGGCGGTTGACTTTCAGAATGTTTCTCTGATAACGGTTCTGAACTCCCTAATTAATTACTTTTTCCACACTACATTTAAGGTTGTTTCAGAGCTTTGATAGTCAAGAACGAAAAGAGTGGAAAAAACGAGTTATCTGGAATTTCGCTGGAAACTAGTGATGGTGACTATAACAGTTTACCGCCAGTTGAAAAAAAAATGAACTATTAATGTTACTAGATTTAAACAGCTCTAAAATCTAACCGATGATTAAGATGTCGCATACGAATTATTTTTTCAATCAATCCCTTTCAAATTTCTCCTGTATGCTAATTTTGTTTTTTTCCCCTTAATAAATGTGTATCAGTATGAAAAAGAAGAAATAATTATCAAATGAATTATTAAGGGGAAATGTCAAAAAAGCTCCCCAATTTGAGGACAATCTATACTAATAAAAAAAAGTTTCGCTTTGTGTGTGTGTGTGTGTCTGCGTGTATGCGATGGCTAGCAAAATCTAGCGTAAGTACGAAGCTGACAATTTTTGTGAAAGTAGCCCAAAATCTCTTCTGATGGACCTCAGATTCAGAATTTTAAAATTCTAATAATTAGTTGAGTTATAAATTAAAATTCGCAAATCACTCTCATTAATAACTCATCTCGGCCCTTGCGAAAGGGAAAAAGTGATGGCGCATACGCACAAAAGCCTTATTTATGCATCGAGAGAAAATGAAGTTCGAAAAGGAGGAATTTTGGGAGTATTTTGTCATTATTTATTAACTTACATCAGTCAAACTGCTTAGTAAAGTTAAAAACGGATGACATATTCTATAAAATCATACTCTTATGTCTCAAATGCCGCAATCAATTGAAAAAAAAAATATCACAGTTAATACATTGAATTTTTTTTCCAAAAAGGCTAGGTTTTTCTGTCCTGTTGCAGCGCCCCTCGAGGACGCAATTTTAGAGGTACCGACAAATTAAAAATGTGCTCTCAAAACTAAAACCTTCTAATCGATGGTTTTAAAAAATATGAATTTTAACCTTTTCAAATACACTGGCAAACTGAGGTCACTTCGCGTTTTATGGAGACGATATTTTTTTAACCCTAAAAGTAACAAAACGGCCATACTTTAACACACTTTACTTTTTACTGTACACACCATACTTTTTTTTTCTGTTTAGAGCATCTCTATAGACCAGATTTACATAGCCTACAAAATTTTTGAAACGTTCGGACGTGTATAAAATATTTTTTACAAGATAAAATATGTGAAAAATTTGATGGAAATAAAAAATCTGAGTGTTTCGTCACGGTTTCGCCCCTTCAGGGCACAATTTTAGAGGTACCGACAAACCAAAAATATGTTCTTAAAGGTGAAACATTCTTTTAATCGATGTTATAATAAGCTTTTAAAAATGAGAATTTTAACCCTTTCAAATACGCCGGCACGGAGGTCACTTTGCGCCTCACGGTGACAATATTTTTTCTATGCTAAAAGTAACTAAACGTACGTATTTTAAAAGAAACTTTTTGGAGCATTTGGATAGACCAGATTTACGTCACCTGCAAAAATTTCAAAACGTTCGGACGAGTATAAATATTTTTATAAACTAAAATATATGAAAATATCTACTAAATCAATAAAAACCTGTGTGTTTTTGCGCGGTAAAAAAAAGACGTCTTAATTTAAGTGTATGTGTGTGGTGATAGGGAGGGAGGGTATAAATATTTTTAAAAAATGGCCTTAAAATTTTTGCCCCCCCCCCCCCCAGTCTTAGAGCCCAAGTTACGCCTATGGGTCTGCTGTCTAGTTTGTAATGAATAAAGTATGATTAGAATGTTTATAAATTTTTTACTGAAAGTATAAGTAAGTATTTTGCTTATACTAACAGAATTTTGAATGCCATTTATTTCTCATGTTTTATGATGTGTATTAAAATATGGCATATGTGTGTATAAAAAATGACACGGTATTAAAATATGCAATCATAAAATAAGAAATATATATATTAAAACCTACTCTGAAAAACTGTCTAACTAACAGTGCAAATTCCATTGAAATCCATCCAGTATAGTAGATTACAAACAAATCTCATATATTGATATCACAATCTTGGTTTACTAACAGCATTCTATTTATCACAGAAGATATAAATCAACTGATAAATCATTTTTAAATAAATAAAAAAAAAATTATTAAAAAGTTAAAATTTTTAGAACACCAGTTGAATTCTTAAATTTATCAATCAACCTACCAAACAAAGCACAACCAATAACACATAAGCAGAAAACGCACAATCACGTGATCAAATCGCCCATACGTTTTTTTACGAGCGGATAAATCGCAGCCCTCCGAAAGTCCATTAGTTCACTTTTCTCAAAATGTCTTCCACGCATGCGCACGAACTTACGATTTATTTACTTGTTTGTTTTTAGAGTGTGATTTCTGAATGTCAATGGGATGTGATGTCGTTGTCATAGTCTCCAAGGAGTGTAATATAAATTTCAATTCGCAAACCATTTATTATTGTATATTAAATTGTGAAATAAGCGTCATCGAGGAAAAAATCATGGAAAAGGCACAAATACTTATTTTGAAAAAAAAAAAAAAAAAGAATAAATAAATAAATAAAATAAACAATCGTGATTATTAAAATATATTAAATATTTACGAGAATGATTAATCGCTTATTTTAATTATTAATATTAGTATAGTACAATACTATAAAATGAATTTTAACATTAATTTCAAAACTATAAATTAATATTTTAGTACATAAAAAAGACGAAACGGTTCTTTAAAATAATTCATATGAGGTTTAGGTTTAAAAAAATTGCCTTTATTTTGAATGGAGTGGACTTGAGTAAATTATTCAGTTGATAAAAGTATTTTAAAGATACATTAATTTATTTACGTTATAACAATATATAAAATGCATTATAATATAAATATTATAATAATATATAATCTATTTTAAGAAGTCTTTTAAAGTGAATTTTATATTAAAAAAATTCTCTTAATTTTGAAAGGAGAGGACTGAAAAATACTTCACTCAAGCGAAAACACCCACTTGATAATGTTAATCCTATGGGAGGAATTTTTTAAAAGATATCTCGTTTGCATTCCGATATTTTAAATGATTTATTTTTTATTGGACAACTGATTTATATCCATTTAATCTGTACAAAAAAGGATTTTTATTTTATTTTTTCGATTTTGTTTGCAAGGTTTTTAAAGAGCAGGGTTACCTTTGGCGACTATTTTTTAATTCTATCTCACACCACTTTCTCGAAACAAAAATCATTCTCACAGACTTTGACAACATGTGCATGAGAAATATAATATAAAATTTATTTATTAAAATTAGTGGTGCGAATAGAATGGAAAAATAGTCGCCAATGGCAGCCCTGAGATAGGATACTTATATTTTCGGAACCGGTTCCGTAAGTGAAAGTATCCTAGTTAAAAAAAAAAGAAACCGTAAACAAAATCGAAAATGTTTAAAAGCGGGGTTTGTGGAGATCGACCTCAGTTATCCTATATATATATATATACTGAAATGCAAATGAGATATCTTTAAGAATTCCTCCCATTGGATTAACATTAGCGAGCGGACGTTTTCGCGTAAGTGAAGTAGCCTCTTAAGCTTCTTCAATGATTATGTCCCTGACCAAATACCGGCACAGCATATTCAAAAAATTATGTCTGTGTCAAAAATGCCTTTCAAGTTTGCGATTGCGCTAAAAAAATCTTAAGCAAAACGACATATTATATACTTAATATTTCTCACTAATGAAAAACAGGGGAAAAAAAAAGACTCCATTTAAAAGGTTGTGGAAAGTTATTTTTTATAAAAACATCATTCTATGATCGTATTCAAGATTTACATAAACGCATTTTCTGACATTTTGCAATTGCTTATAAATTAAATCAAAGAATTACTCACCCTTTCATTTATTTCTTGTTTATGTGATATATTTGCCTTTAACTAGATATAAAACGATCTCCTTTTTAAACTTATTTTAAAATATTTATTTAACTATTCTATCCATAGTTCACTCAACAACCTTACTTTTCTCAGAAAAATAGCAAATGGAAATTCCATCTCCATTCCCCCCACCAACACACAACCACAACATCCTTCTCTAATATTATAATGACCATTCATTGGAAGAAATTCATACGCATATATGAAAATCTTATCAATAGTTAAAAAAATAAGCTAAAGACGTTCCTACTAAAAGACTATAATAATGGTAAATCTTAAACTAATATTTGAGATACAACACTAGCTATCTAAAAATAAAGTTTAACTTTAATTTTGAAGCAATAGCAATATTTTTACAATATCATTACAATTTTGTATATATTTTTGAAAGAAAAAAAAGGGGGTGGGGGTGGGCAATGGGCAAACAGATTTGCACTGATTAAATATAAATTATCCATATCTAAAGTTTGGCTGTTTATTAAGACCTTAATAATAATTTTAAAAAATCATAAAAAAACACATTGTGAGTTAAAATAAAATGAAATTGAAAAATATATATTTTTCAATAAAAAAAATATAATAAATTAATTAAATTTTATGAAAAATAAAATAATTATTTAAAAAATATATAGCATCATAACTATTTTTTAAATATTTAAAAATATTTTTCTTATCAGTAAAAGTTGGTAAATATATTTTAATAACCCATAATGACTAACAGATTGGTTAAACTATATCTTTCTTTCTGAGTAAGACTAATAATAACACAAAATATAATCTGATATCACAAGTTCAGTTCGTAATCACAAATTTTTATGCATATATTTTTTAATTAATTTATATATATCACCATATAATCAGAAAAGTGGTCACGACCTCTGAAAATTAAAGGGAAAAATAAACAACTAAACATTTCCATAAATTATTTTTAAATGAGCTTTTTGTTAAACACATTACATTCATTTCGTGCTATGTTCAACAGATGGCGCCATCAGCGAAGAGACGATGAGAAAAGTGAACTTCTGGACTTTCGGACAGTTGCGATTTATCCACTCGTAATTTTTTGAGCAGCTCGTGCGGAGTTTGTGTGCGGTTGGTTAACTAATTTTAAATGCTAAATGGGCTAAAGTAGATAAAGAAGGTCACGTGATGTTTTTCCCGACTATTTTAGATTTTATCTGAGTGAACATAGGCATGTATTCCTGTTACGAAAACCATGTTTTGGAAGGATGAAGAAATATAGTCGTTGGTTTTACCTTTTTTGAACCATAAAAATAATGAAATAATTGAATTATGTTAAAATTCCTTTCTTCGATAAGACCTACTCCATGGCATAAACTTCTGAGTGCGCGCGCGGCGCGAAGTGCACCTCTGAACACGCTCATTGTAGAAGAACCCACAGACTTCTAATATAAGATTCTTATATTAGAAGTCTGTGGAAGAACCTTGAGCGCAGTGACAGCGAAGCATATTGTAAACAAACGCGGTTTTTCGAAAGTTTCAATTATATCTGTTTAAGAAACAAAATATCAGAAAAGGTATTGTTTTGCGCCTGGTTGTCGTAATTTGTTTTTTAAACAAGTGTATAAAGCAAAATGTATCTGTTTTCAATTAGTTGATCTCCAATTTTGTTCTAAAGAAAAAAAAAATGCATTTTTAGAATATTGTTTGATTAAGTTTTCATAAGTGCAATATGTTTAGTTTCTAATTTATATTATGCTTAAAAATATTTATTGTCAGCAGTAAGTTGACTATTTTGAAAATATCGGATATTTTTTATATTTTCGAAAATATCATGTTATTAACGAACCCTGGGCCCAGGGGAAGGAGATTAATCCACAGAGCAATGAGGTGTCCCTCCGGAAGATTTGATATTTTGCTTTCAATGGTCAAAAAGTGTAATCCCCCCCCCTCCCCCGGAGCTACAAAAATCCCTCCCGAAAAAAAGTGTCTGAATTCAACACTGGTTTGCACAGTTTTGGAAGTAGTGAACAGTTGCTGGTATTTGTAAATAAAACTAATGCGAATATACCCTTTGAAATTATTTACTTTTCATGCATAATTCATAAAGAAATTTTTTTTTATAATTTTCTTAAGAATTTTAATATGTGATTTACAGTGTGAGAAACATTTATTTAACAAATGTTCCTTTGCTTTGAAAATAACACTAAATTTTGCTATTGGGAATTTATTTTTATATATTCATTGCATGTTTGTACCCGTGTTGAATTCAGGGGAGACATTCCTCCCCCGAACAATGAGATGCCACACCCCCCCCGGAAGATTTGAGATTTTGTGTTTTCAATGGTCAAAAGGTGCAATTCACCCCCCCCCAGAGCCACTGAAATCCCTCCCGGAGAAAAGTGTCTGAATTCAACACTGGTTTGCACAATTTTGGAAGTAGCGAACATTGTTGGTTTTTGTAAATAAAGCTAAAGCGAATTTAACCTTCGGATATTATTTTTGAAACTATTTACTTTTCATACATAATTCATAAAGAAATTTCTTTTTAATAATTTTTCTTAAGAATTTTAATATGTGATTTCAAGTGTAAGAAAGATTTATTTAACAAATGAGGCTTTGTTTTGAAAGTAACACAAAATAAATATTGCCATTGGGAGTTTATTTTTAAATATTCATTGTATGTTTGCACAGCTTTAGAAGTAGTGAACAGTTGTTGGTATTTGTAAATAAAGCTAAAGCGAATTTAGCAATTGAATTTATTTGCTTTTCACACATATAATTTTTATTTAAAAAATATGTCTCTGTTCTAAAAGTTTGTAAATAATATATTTATTATTGAAATATTTCAGACTTGTTTTCATCTAAATATCAATTTCTAAATTTAATGTCTTCTTACATAATATTAAAATAAGTGTCTAAAAAGCATTAATTTATCCGATCTGCTTTCGGAAATTTCCAGTCTATACTGCAGTCAGCGCCATCTATTAAAGGATTACTTTCCCGGTCATTTTTTTAGCGTCGAACGACACACTATATATTCTAGGCACTGTACTTTAGGTGTAACATGTCGAATGTCAGTTAATAGATATTTTTATGTTTCGTTTTGTAATTAATTGTTTGTTTTGTGCCTTAAAGAATGTTGATTATTCATAGAAATAAGTTACACTGAACCACCTTGATGCTAGATTTATTTTGAAATGAATGTTATATTAAGTAGAAAAGAAATTGATTAAATGTTACATGCTTTCAAACATAATAAAATTGATATGCATATATACTATGTAAGTACACTAAAATATGTATTCTGTAGAATATGCGGTGCAAAGAATAGTTATTATTCATTTACAGGGCCACACAAAAGAATTCTGTTACATAATGATATAGGGATGGAGGGAATTGTTTGTGTCATATTTTAATCATGTTAAACTATTTCATATATACTGAAATTGATATATGTCGCTGAGGTTTACTGTAACTTATTTCATGTGTAATTTGAATTGCGTTGTATTTACAGGGACACGCAAAATATTTCAGATACTATATTGTATCTGAAGCACTGTACATTAGCGATGATTGCTAGAAATACATTTTTAATTATGATATGCTTTTTATGTTTCACTGTATTTATGCATATTATATGGTATGTATAAATGCTATAATTCATAAACAGGGCTACACAAAAGAATTCGTAAGGGTTACTGGGTATGAGCACAAATTGCTTAAAGGTGGTTTTTAAATGAGTTATGCTTTTTTACGTTAACTGCATTTGGTTTGCTAAGAAATGTTTATAGAATAGATAAAATGATATACAGGGTGACGCAAAAAATTGGATACATGGTCGTCTATAAATGATAATTTCTGGAAATGTGATTTCAGTAGTTTTAAGAGTGTTTGAGTTTCAATTAAATTTTTGTTAAATAGTTGTGTGTAACAAAGGTTCTAGGTAAACTACATGGTTGTACAAAAATATTCAAGTATGTTTCCATCTATTAGTATAAATTGCTGATAGAGAAATTTCAACCTGTTATGTATTTTCTTGCTAAACTAAATTTTCCCATTGTATAGTATATGTATATCAGCCTACAGATCAAATACAGGACTGTTCAAAAGAATTGGAATACATATTTGGCTGTGAACGGTAGGGGAGACCGGTGTCTAGTTGGCTACAGGGGTAAGTAGGCGCAGTCCTCATAAATCGCCTGTTTGTGGATAGATTGCGCAACCAGTCACAGAGTACCTTTCTTATTGCTTTTTACAATCCTCAATGTAGTTTTGCAGTGTTACCTACGTGCAGTGGACATTTATTACGATTTTTCTGTTTTTTGCACTCATGAGTAATTTTTTGTTGCTTCATTCTTTTTCTAATTTCTAATACTTATCTTAATAATTGCGATTTAACTTGTGCAGTTTTTCTTAGTGTATGATTAACTGTACCTACCCCATATGTGATTTACTTGAATTATTTATGCTTAGAGGATTACGTGTCCCTTTTGTGAAGAAATTTATTATGGGGCAAGTAGGCTCATTGAACACGGGGCAAGTTGGCTCGGTGTTTGGTGTGCACTGGTAGCTTGAAAATCAGCAAACAACGAGAAAGGTGGTTGCAATGCAAGATTTTGGGCACACATGGCTTGCCCAAACGGAGACATTCGATTTTTTATTTGTGACAACTGTAACTCTGATAATGATATAGAGTAGGATAGAAGTTACTCAATGTTAATGTTTTATCCATTATTTTTATGTCTGTATAATTTAGAATTTACATTGTACGGCTATAACACCTTAGTCTAAACTTACTGGTAATAATGAAATTGATTTCGCTTAACTGCGTGTCTTATTTGAGCTTCATTTAAATTTTTATAAAACGTTTGCCAACTTACCCCATAGGTATAGGCAACTTGCCCCATGACGGGGGGTAGGTTGGCGTACAATTTTCCTTTTACTTTAGGCTTCTGCTAAACATAGGGTCAGGTGGGGGAAAGTGGTGGTAAAATCAAACTTTTTTTAGAAAAGGCCCTAAAATCAAACTATTAAATTTATTTTAATGAAACTTTTGATGCATTTTCTATACATTGGATTCATATAGATTAAACATGAAGCATAAACACTCAATTTTATTCGATTGTTTTCTGACAGTGATACATTTAAAAGAGCATGTTTTGATACCACCACTTTACCCCATGGTGGGGGAAAGTGGGGGTAGTTCCAAAATTAGTGTATTTTTAAATAAAAATGTGTAAATATTGTTTTTTAAATAAAAATACACTGAAATAAATGTATCTTAATTATTTTTAAAGGTACAAATGCACAAAAAAAATATTTTTCAGATATTATTTAATTAAAGAAATAATGTCCATGGCTATCTAAATTAGGTTCACTTAGTATGTAGCATATATTGCTGAACTCTATATAATCTTCACCACCAAATAGCAAGAAAAGTCTAATAGTTCCCCAATGGTGACTTATTCAAATGCTTTATGTGATATAATGTATTAATTTTTATCACTTGGGCGATTATTTTAGCTGATCGACTTTTTGACGGTATGCAGCGAGCATAAACAAGATAGTTTGTAAACATTAAATTTGTTTCCAGTTTCTAAAACTAAGAATAGTTCCCATGATCTCAATATATGTCTCTAAAAAAGAATTAACAAAATATCTTAATTTAAAAGAGAAAATAGGTTTTTTTCAATATACCCCCACTTTACCCCATGGGCCCACTTTCCCCAACCTGACCCTATGTAAAAAATAATTTTTAATTTAATTGTATTATCATATTAAGATTAAAATTTATAAATAAAACCTATTTTTTTAGATTAATACTTTTATTACAGCCCATTTTTAAAAATTAATCACATCTACAGTCTAAAATTGAATCATCATACAACATTGAGCTAAGCCTAACTATACCACCACTTTCTCCCACCTCAGAAAAAAAATCATAAAAAATTGAAATAATAAAATAATTCTTACCTTGATGCATGAATCTGTTTTTAAGAAGTTCTTCTACTGAAATGTATCAAAATATACTAATTTTTTCAAGTGAGAAAGGATCAAGAACAAAGTTTATCAATACCATGTGTTAAGAACAAACTGCACATATATGTAAACAAGAAGATAAACAACAGTAAACTTGTTGCCAGATTTACAAATCTTAATAGAAATATTTGTCACAAACTCCAATTATGTATTAATTGAAAAAAAGTAAAAATATGTACATTTATTGTGAAAAAAGTGCATCTTTTTAGATTACCACCACTTTCCCCCACCTGACCCTAAACTACAAAAGCTACAAACTCAAAACTCTGGGTATTTATAGCTAAATGTCTGTTCTTTAAAAGTGCAGTTAAAGTTTGTTAAAAAACCTAAATAAAAAATTTATAAAAATCAAAAACTAAAAACTGCACCTACTAGCCCCGGTCTCCCCTAACTGTTGAAATCAGCTTTTCAAATGTTTTATGCATTTTCTAAAATGTTTATTTAGTTATCTTATTTTCCTAAATAATGAATTTTTTTTTAAAGCATTCAGGAAGTTTTGGAAAGTGTTTCATAATCTATGCTTAATGCATGATTTTTCTTTTTTGTTTTATTTTGAAGAAGGAAAACATGCCGTAGATGCTTAGTATTCTATTTTTGATGTTACATTTCTTTATTGGTTTTTATATTGATATGCTTAAAGCTTAAAATCTGTCTTGCAGAAATGTGTCTGTATTCTAAAACAAGTTGGAAATTGCACGTCAAATGAAGTGCATTCGTACCATAACTAATTTTATAAATATTTTTTGCACCATATATTGTGCTGAATATATGTTTTAGTGCACTTCATAAGTGCATATCAATTTCATTCTGTTCGAAAGGCTGTAACATCATTAAAATGCACTTGAAATTATTTTTTCTCATTGCCGTAATCTAACGGAAAACTTTTGACTGTCCCTCTAATTAAACTATACTTTCGAATTTCATAAAACTTGAAATGACTCGACAAAATTTTGCACCAATTATATTTTTAAAATTTCAGACCATTAGGTTGAGTATTTTTTGCTTTGTTATATGCGGACAGACTGACCAGACGACGACTATAGGTGCTACGTGTTTATATAATTACGAATGCACCTGAAAAAGTAACTAACACCGCTGGTGTTGCCACTGTAAATGGGCATTTTTGTGGACTGAGGTCTTTCTCGCTAATTTTAAGAAAACAGTTCCATACAAAAAACATGAAAATTAGTAATTTTATACAGAAATGCTGGATAAACATGCTGAAGGCAGTTTTTAAATCGAAGAATTATTTTAAGAGCTATATAATATTGAAGTCAGTCAAAATTGTTCTGTTAAAAAGCTTTACAGGAACAAAAACTATGGATAGTAACTTAACCATCTTTTTCAGGACATACTAAACAAGTTTGCGGTGTAGAGTGTTCAATTAATTTTTTAATTTGACTAATTTTTTAAGGCCTTTTTTTTTCAACAGTGCAAAGAATAAAAATTCCTTTTAAAAAATGTATTTACACGAGACTATTAAAAGCAGACAGAAAACTTTAAAATAATAATTAAACGGTCATATGTTAAAAGCAGGAAATGGAGGAAAATTATGTCATAAAAAAAATGTATCTACACTTGAATATTAAAAAAGAAAGACAACCTTAAAATAATTAAATTATTAAAGGTGAAGCGCATTTAATGGTGAAGATTATGTCATATTTTAAAACAACACATTTAAAATGACTTATGGATAATATTGATGTGACATCACAATGGGAATCACATGGCATAATTGTAGTGCAGCTAGCAAATTTCTTTACATATTTCATCACGTGATGCTGCATAAACACAGGTAAATGCATGCGCAAAATACTTATTTTGTATGAATTACTATTTGATAAAAACATATTAGAAAATCCGCATAATATTAATTAAAATAAACAATTTACATTTCAAAAATAACATAAAAATATGCATGAAGGTGCATTAAAATAGAGAAAAGAATTCATACATAAGCTAACTGCTAAGCTTTCCTGAAAATGTCTAAAACGCAATAGAAACATAAAATATAAACATGAATTTTCTAAACACAGTGCTTTTCAATGCTGGATGTTATTCCCAAGCAGGCGAATTTTCGTAACTTGGAACCCAAGAGAAGAATATTGCACATAGCATTGTTATAAAAGTCAGGAAGGCAGTGCCATTTTTTACTCCTTTATTTTACACAAGCTGATTTTGAAATGCATAATTTATCTTAATTATCAAACTCCAAAACAGTCATCAACTATCCCAACAGTGATGGATAAGGACATGGAAACCTAAAAATGCCCCTGTTAAACAGAAAAGCATGGCAAACTAATAACAGAAGATCTGCCGTTTGTGATAATATCATCCAATTTCCATAATCCGGTAATCTTTTTAAAACAGGAAACATTAGCGTGATTTTAGAGGATGCAGGGTCTAAGGGCAGGCGAACATAGCTCGCAAGGGGCAGAGCTTCATAGTAACAAGGAAAAAAAAAAAAAAAAAGAATATTTTGTTCATTTTTATCTAAATGGGCCATTAGTAGGTTATTCCAAAATCTTGCCATCCCTGGATTTTGTTTTGAAGTTACCCTTAGTGGCTTTTTTTTTTTTTTTGGGGGGGGGGGGGTTATAAATCTTGAATGAATATCCTTATAAGTATAGCTTTTAAATTATTATAACTAATTGCATAATATTTTAATACTTTTCATTTGCCAATCTTCTTTTTTTGTCCTCTCAATTATAGAAAAAGCAGAAGAAAAAGAAATAATTGTTTTTTAATTTGAAAATGGAAGAGAGAATTGAGAATGGAGTAAAAGGGTAAAAAGGCCTTAATACAGAATTGTTGAAAAGTATCAAACTTTTTTTTACCTGATGTCATAACTTATCGTTATATTTTTGTTAAACTGAAAGCATCAAATGAACTTACTCTATAATCTCTGAACTCTGAAATTGCAGAATCTGGAACAATTAAGGATTTAGGAAACTCAACTGTTTAATGCTAAAAAATAGTTATTATTACTTGTTTTTAAACTTATGTAAATTGCCATAAAAAACAATTTCTTTAAAAGTCAAGATTTTCGCTAAAAAAAAATAAAAATAAAATGCAGTTATATATTTTAGACATAATGTATCATGTTAAGATGATAAAGGAATTTTTTTAATTTATTTATTCATCGACATTGTTTTATTAAACTAGATTAGATCCTATCGAAAAAGCTTATTAAGCATGTATTGTTTCATAAAAATAATATAGTAATAATTTTGCTGTACAACAGCCCATTGGCATTTATTACACACTAAATTATCATTGATATATATATATTTATTTAAACTAAATAAGTTGTGATTTGGATACACAAATAAACTTTAATTAATCTAAAGGTGGCTTAAATTTCATCAAACTTAATAAAATTGTTTTTCTAAAGTTTTTTGAATAATTTGCTTGTACGGTTGCTTTTTTGTTATACTGCACATTCAAGGAGGCAATTAAAAAGTTATTAGACATAAGCCATAACTTTGGCAAAAATAAATAAATGCTAATGGGTTGCTTAAATTAATGTATCTGTTGATAGAAATAAGTGTTTTATTTCATTAGTAATACTGTACCTACAAACTGAATTCCGTAATATCTAAAATCCAGAGTGTGGAACAATGCTGGAGACTTTACTGTATATTTTAATGTGTATATTTTTATTTGAAAGTAATATTTAACTATGCTTTAACTACTTTTATCATTGAATTTCTTGTAATTTTTTTAATTATATTTTTTTCATTGCTTTCTAAATGCAAACATTTGATAGTTTAAATCTTTGTAGCAAATATGATATTTGTTAACAATTTAAATAAATAAGTTTTTTGTGTGTTATATAGTATGCTTCTGTACTTGAATTTTTTTTAGATTAAAAAAATAGTTAATTCTTTTTTTATGTAAATTTTCATAAGGAACAATTTTTTTAGAAATCTAAAATTTTCTTAAAAAAAAAAAATAATAAAAATAAAAAATGCAGTTTATTTTTTAGAAAATAATCTACCTTGTTTGGACGATAAATGGATTTTTTTAAAATTAATAGATATTGTATAATTAAACTAAGATCCTATTTTAACCCTCTGAGCAGTTTGCCTGTATTTTTCCATTTCCCAAAAACAGCTTTAATCTGTTGTAGATAAAAATATTTTAAACAGAATTGTATTAAAAGATGTATATCAAGTACAGGGGCATGAAGTGTATTTTAGAAAACAAAAGGGAAATAAATATTTAATTAAAAATATTTTTATAATTCAATTTCATGAAAATGCAGGAAAGCCCAAGACACTCATAGGGTTAAAAGCTTATTAAACATATGAATTTTAGATATGTTAACTAAAATCCACTTTTTGTTTGTAAAAAATGTTTTTCATATCACTTCATTTAAAGTCCATATTTGTTTCCAGTGTTAAAGCATACAGAATTTTTTGTTTAGTCACCTATGTTTCTATGAAAAAAATATTAACAATTATTCTAAAATTTTGTATAGCTAAAGCATAGAAATGTTGTCTGGTTATGCTTCAGATAAATAAAAACTACAATTAATAGAATTATTATTATTTAATTTCTTGTTTGCTTTTTACTTGAAAGTACAAAACAAGTTTGCCAAGATGCATGCCAGTTTTTCCCCAAAATGGCATATTATGAAAAGTATCAAAATATATTACATATTAATAATAATTAGATCAAGATTTTTTTTTGCATAACCAATGCAAATATGAAATTAAGAACGTTTAAGAGCCTACACTAGTCATGGATAGAAATGCTCAAACTAATCGTATGGGAGTGTTCTTTCACAAATCTCTCACTCGTATTTTAATATTTTTGAACGATTTATTTTTGTATAGGATACCTGAGGTCGATATC
The DNA here is from genome assembly GCA_963932465.1 of Maratus speciosus. NCBI lineage: Eukaryota > Metazoa > Arthropoda > Arachnida > Araneae > Salticidae > Maratus > Maratus speciosus. The sequence continues at coordinate 76,004,054 of OZ010792.1, forward strand.
TATTATTGTGCATACTTTCAATTTTAGAACTGGTCATAACTGATTCTGAAAGTGAAACTATCCCCATCCAAAAAAAGAATCATCTAAATCAAAAAAGTACAAACGCACAACAATAGATATCGACCTCAAATATCCTATGAAAAATAATAATTTAAAAATATTAAAATTCAAGCAAGAAATCTGTAAAGATTTCTCCCACAGGTTTAACATTAACATTTGAGTTTATCCGTGTGACTAGTATAGGCTCTTAACTGTTTTTAATGTTGAAGACATCAGATAAAAAACTCGCACAAAGAAAAAACTAGTATGTTGTGGCCATCACAAAAGTTTCTTCTATCTCATACTTGTCAATACTTCAAAATTCATTATCACAGTGCATCTATGCTCATCATGAGGATTCTAAAAAGATGAAATTCCGTGGATTAGTTCTTGAGATATTACTGTCCCTGAAATCGTGTAAATCCATCAAAATGCAGCATAGCAGCGCCATCTATTGGGTATTTACACCAGAACCTAATTATCATCAACATATGTCAATGTCTAACTGAATATGAAGCTTGGGGAAAATCTGTGCATTAGTTCTTGAGATAGAGCTATTGCGCAAATCATGACAAATGCAGCATAACAGCGCCACCTGTTGAGCGATTTACACAACCACATAATCAGTATCAACATTTATCAAGGTGTACTTGAATCTGAAGTTTGATGAAAATTCATGCATTTGTTCTTGAGATAGGAGCTATTGAGTAAATAGTGCAAAATGCAGCATAGCAGCGCCACCTATTGGGTGATATTCACCAACACGTAGTCAGCATCATTTCATATCAAAGAGTAACTGAATCTGAAGTTTGATGAAAATGTGTCCATTAGTTCTTGAGATACAGCGATTGCAGAAATCGTGAAAAATGCTGTATAGCAGTGCCACCTGTTGAGCGATTTACACCAAAATGTCAATTCATATCAAGGATTAACTGATTCTGAAGTTTGGTGAAAATTGTTGCATTAGTTCTTCAGATACCGCTATAATGGAAATTCTGAAAAGTGCAACATAGCAGCGCCACCTGTTGAGCGATTTGCACCAAAACACAAACAGCACCAATTCATATCAAAGTATGCTTGAATCTGAAGTTTGTTGAAAATCCAAGCATTAGTTGTTGAGATAGAGCTATTGAGGAAATTGTAAAAAATGCAGTATAGCAGTGCCACCTGTAGAGCGATTTACACCAAAATGTACAAAACTTCAATTCATGTCAAGGACTAACTGAATCTGATAAAAATCCGTGCATTAGTTCTGGAGATTGGGCTATTGCAGAAATCGTGAAAAAGGCTGCATAGCAACGTCATTCATTGTCAAGAATATGGCCCAAGTCGTGTAGCAAGGATAAAATATGTGGTTTGTGTGGTGAATCGCACGACAATGAGAAGAAATGTGTGAAGTTACCTAAGTGCATCAACTGTGAACACAACAACAGAAAATGCAACTATAATTTTAAAGTAGACCATCCAGCATTTTCTCAGTTATGCTCCTCTTTCAAGTTTGTTTAATATCTTAAATGAACGACTGAAGTCAATGTACAAATCTTACAATAGTTCTTTTACATTTAATGAAAGTGAAATATCATCTACTGCAAATAGCAGTTTTTTATCTTCTACAGTTAATCAACATATCTAAATTTTGTGCAATATTTCTTATTATATTTTAAATGAAAGTACTCATCTACATTCAAGGTTTATACTCTAAACAGCAGTGATATGAGTGTTTTTTTTGGCATTAAAGTATCTTTTTTAATTTTGTGTGACGGGCAGGAGATTCAAGACCCAATGGAGTGGTCTTAACAAGATATCTCTTGTTTTATTTCTCTGTCCATCAGTCACACTATAGTTGAAGTAAGTAAAGTCAGTGCAACATACCTGTGATGCCATCAGTTATCAGCAATCCTAGTACCTGCTTTTTAAGGTGATTTTCCTCTAGTGAAACTGTTGAGTAGAACTTGGAAACTTACCTTCAATTCATTTTTCTGCTACAGAACTGTTTCATCAAATTTAAACAATTTAGTTTTCTGAACAATAGTTCAACATAAATTTCACATACATTTTGTTGTTCCCTGTTGATGTGGTTCCAGATATACATCTGTAAATTTCTGGTTTAATTTGAATTTGTGCAATATAATTTCTATTCAATGCTTTTTTATTGTACTATTTCATAATGTTTTGCATGCATGTGTCAAACAGTTTAACCCAAGTTTAGCGCAAAGTTATGGTATAACCTTAGTTCAATTTTTTTAACAACTTTAATTTTTTTTTTTTGATTAGCTTATACTTTTTTCATATGTATTTATGTAAACTTTTGGTAAAGTGTTATAATTTCGTATATGCATTTTATGTTTTCTCTCTCTTACCCCATAAAAATACTCATGAGTTACCATTTTTATCCCCCCTTTCTTTTTGTGTCCCCTCACCTCTTTGGTGAACTGTGTTCATTATCTCTTTATGCCCTTGTACATTTCTTTCTTATGCATATATCTATCTATTTCTAATTTCGCCTAAAATGTTATTACCCCCTCCCCAGGAATACTTTAGGATTGTGAGAAGAGCTGGCAAAAGGAGAAAATTGTTATTTTGACTTCTTCGCTTTATAAATTAGATCTGGAAACAGATATTAAGGAGAAAGAAGTCAAACAGCATGCAAAACAAAAATGAGAGATTCATTAAAAGAAATGAAGAATCAACAGATATAGAAACAAAAAAGGTTGAGGAGAAATCCTCAGAAGATGAGGAAGATAATGAAGACTAAATGTTTTCAATGAACTTTACTCCAAGATCCAATAAAGGTTAGACACAATGTTTGAAATGCCTCGGATGGGCACACGAAGCATGTAATATGTAGGAGAATATGATAACAAATTCACTTGTGATTTTAGCATTTAAAATAACTCTAAGAGTTCCAGCGTAAAATGGGTAAGCATATACAATGCAGAAAATTTGCCACAGATTTATTTTTGACACATGGAAGAACACATGTGCAATTTCTTTTGTTAAAAATACTTATTTCTTTATTACATTAATGAAGAATTTTTTTGACAAAAATGAGTTTTCCAGGAGTTTTAAATGGATACCCGGTTTTACTCAACCAGTGGGATAAAACCGGATTTTTGCATATGTCTGAAAAAAGCTATTTTTTAATATAATCAATTATATTTTTCATTGAAAAGAATATGTTTTATTATAGCCAAATGTTCAATTGACATTAAAACGTAGTACAGAATTTGTTTTCCTATTTTGTTGCATTTGAGAACAACAAACATTAATACAGTGAAACCCAGATTTAACATAACCCGTATTTAACGATTTCCTGCATATAACGTCATTATTCATTAGTCCCAATGAATTTCCTATACTCTTAATGTTAAAAAATCCCAGATTTAACATTATCACTTACGAAAATTTCCCGCATTTAACGTATTTTCAGCAGGAAATAAATGCATAAAAATTTCCGAAAATAGAAGTTCTGTTTGGAAAAAAAAGTGCATTCAAAATCAATGCATGCTTGCAAAACTCAGAATTCTCCCTCTCTTTGTTTTTTTTTTCTATATTATTTTTTTACCAACTGCAGGTGCAAGTTTCAGCCCCCCTCTCCCTTTTCCATCCACGCCTTTTTATCTGATTGGATTTTGCTTACTAGAGATTAGAAGCAGGGAAACTCGACTCACAAGCAACCAATAAGATTTTGCTAATGTTAAAGTATTGCCAACTTATGACATAAAGGGATAGAATGGTTCTGTAATAAAATAATTTGGAAAAATTCTTTTGTATTTTTGTTTTTAAAAAGTTAATTGAACCTATTAAAATTTTTAAATAACTTTTGTTTTACTGTGATGAGTTTGGAAGTAAAATTTATTCTCACAAGTAACTTTAAATAATAATCACAGTAACAGAAATGGGAACTAAGAAAATTTCATCTTGGGGGGAGGGGGGGGGGATTTCATTGAATTTCTTTATTGCTTTGTACTGGTGTGTTTAAAAGAAATGTCTTGAGTGGGAAATTCTGATAAAAAAAATTAATGCACACTTAGAAAACGGAAAGCTCGAAATCATAGCACGGAACTGGAGTTTTTCTTTCCGGCACGTTGCCGTAGCCTCTGCGTTGGATCAGGATGATTGGTTGCTTGTGAGTAGAGCTTTCTAGTTACTAACGTCTAGTTATAAATAAACTGATAGCATTCGTTAAAAGAATTTATGTTGTTAGCTTGACAGTGGAAATATGGCGTCAAAAAGAAAGCGATTTTCTTTACAGGAAAAAGCGGAAATAAAAAAAAGCCAAAGATTACAATGAAAGTAAAACTGATTTTGCTAATTTAATTGGAATTTCATATTCAACTTTGCAAACAATTTTAAAACAAGCAGATTTAATGGAGAAAATTTTGGAAAAGATGGGTAAAATGGCAAAAAAAAGAAAAAATGTGAAATTATCACCTTTTGAGGAATTAGAAACTTTACTTTTTCAATGGTTCAACGAAGTTCGTGCAACAAACGTTCCTATAAATGGCCCTATTTTAAAAGAGAAAGCAATAGAAATTGCTTCTAAATTAGGAATTCAAGGATTTACAGCTTCAAATGGGTGGATTGATCGCTTCAAAAAGAGGCACAATTTATCCTATAAGTCCATTTGTGGCGAATCTGCTGGCATCGATCCTGAGACTGTCCAAGAGTGGATCAAGAATACATTACCGTCTTTGATACAAGAATATTCTAGAAAAGACATTTTCAATGCTGACGAGACAGGATTGTTTTACAATCTTCTTCCTGATAAGACTTTTGCAGTAAAAGGCGAAAACTGCCATGGTGGGAAACTATCCAAACTATGACTGACCGTACTGTTATGCACGAATTCAGACGGGAGTGAAAAGATAACACCATTAGTTGTTGGAAAATCCCAAAAACCTAGGTGCTTCAAGAATGTAAAGAGCTTTCCTGTTGAATATGACTCAAACCTAAAATCTTGTATGACAAGAACAATTTTTGAAAAATTTCTTCGCAAATTGGACAGACAAATGCACTTACAGAAACGTACGATTCTTTTATTTGTTGATCAATGTTCAGCTCATCTTTTACATTTAAAGTTACAAAATGTGCGAATAGAATTGTTCCCTGCCAATTGCACTAGTAAAGTTCAACCGTGTGACTTGCGGATCATACGATCGTTTAAAGTACACTACAGAAACCAACTTTTGAAAAAATCTCTTCTTAGTGTAGAATCTGGAGGCAGGAAAAAATCTATAAACATCCTAGAAACTCTTCACATGATTTCTTCAGCATGGGAGAGAGTCGGGAGAAAATGTATAAGTTCTTTTGTAAAAGGTGGTTTTCCGGAGAATAAAGATGATGAAGAGTACGAGGAGAGAGAAAATGAAGATTCTCATGAAATAGATGAATTTTTTTCTTACACAGATATAGATCGCGAGGATTATCCTGCTTGTGATTCAAACATCGTGATGTCAGAGATCCTGACTCTACATGATACGATAGACTCAGAATTGGATAGTTCTGATAATGATGACGATGATGATCAGGAACAAGGAATTCCTTCTGCTACCGAAGCCATTCAAGCTTTGAAAACAGTGAAAGCGTTCCTTTCAAATAGTGAAGGCCAAGAGAAAAGCTTGCAAAAACTTATATATTGTTGAGACTGTGATTTGTGATGTAGCTGCTAAAAAGATGACGCAGAGTAAAATAACCGATTTCTTTAAAACATAATTTAGAAAACTGATGTCAAAACGACTATGTAAATGAAGAAATAAAAGGTATGTCACCTAAATTAACCTTTAATTTATACTCAGGGTTTTGTTTTGTCTTACTCCGATTTAACGTTTTCCCACATATAACGTCATTTCTTTGTGGTCCCTTGAAAAACGTTAAATCAGGGTTTCACTGTAGTACCCAATTTTGCCCCACCTTCTCCTATATACATATATCATGTCGAGACCAATGAACCTGTTTGACAATAAAACTATATAAATAACTCTAGCATTTGTCACCAGCTAATATTCCATAACGAAATTAAAATTCAAACTTTTTTTGTATACTTGTTTGATATTTTCCATATAAAAATGCTTTTTGGTGTTAGTGGACAATATAAAAAAATACATTAAATATAAAATATCTACGATTTTCAATTAGAAAGTTTCACTTATGTTCTCTACACCAGGCAGTATATTCTGCAACCTGGTACACTCAAACTGCATTGCCATATTTTGGTGTTGAGCGATTTACACCAAAAACTAATCAGCACCAATTTATATCAGGGGCTAACTGAATATAAATTTTTATTGAATTCCGTACATTAGTTCTTGAGATAGAGCGCCCACAAAATTTGTGTCACATACAGACAGACAAACAGATTCACAGACTCGGACAGACATTTTGTAAAAACATGTTTTTCGGGTTCTCTGATCCCTAAAACGTGTAAATCCATTGAAAACCGAAAGTCGAAAATTTTCACGAATCCAATACTTTCTTCTTGTAAAGATAGAAGAAAGTAAAAAGGACAGTCACTATTTATTTATTCTTTTTTTACCTAAATGAGTTGTTATGATTTGGATACACAACCAAACTTTTATTAATCTAAAAGTGACTGAAATTTCATCTGACATAATAAAATTGTTTAATTAATTTTTGAATAATTTGCAGTATTAGAATAGCCTTGTTGCACATTAGGTGACAATTAGAAAGTGTGATATAACCAACATCTAATTTTGTTCAAGTATGTGTGCCAGCAAGGGAGAGCAGAGGAGAGTCATGATCTGTCTTCAGTTTTGACATTCAATTAATTAATTGTTCTGTTATTTAATAATTTAAAAAAAAACAAGACAATAAATTTTCTTCCCAAATGACAAAATAATTTACAAAACTCGAGTCCTAAAGTACAAAGCTCATAAGGTAAAAACATCATTGGGGCTCTGTCACCTTGAACCCCCATGAAAAGAAATATTTCATTAATTTTTAAACACATGAATGTAAAATGAAAACGCATCTTAACGGTGGTTTATGGGGGGGGGGGGGTAGAAACACTTGATATAAAAGAAATAGCTGTTTAAATTCTCCGTTTTGATAAAAATCTGTAAAAGCTTTCATTTATATGACTAACTATTTTTTATTCATTACTTTTCATAGTTTTTATATTGATATGTTTAAAAATTTTCTTGCATGGAATTTGATACTTTTTTTTTTAATTTAGCTTATTTAGAGTTTATAGTCTTTAAAAACTTTTAAAAAAGGAGCTAGGTTATGGACTTAAAGAACTCATTGAAAAATCTTGCCCTTACATAAATTTCGTATTGCTGGTACCCATCTAATCAAAGGTTATCAAAAAAATTTAAGGAAGATGACAACCTACAAGTAAATATTTCACATTTGTCTCCAAATCATTAGTTTCTATGTATAAAAAATAGAGAATTATATTTTTTGTAATTGACACACATATAAAATTACTTAAAAAGTGTAATTAATATAGAACTTGTTTTGTTGCTGTTATTCAGGGGACACATAAAAGAAGGGATACATTTAAATACACAATATACTAAGGGCTATTTATAATCAGGAGCATAGCAATTCAAAGATTATGTAAAGGAAATGCTCATTTTCAAATCAATTGAACAATTCTTCCAGCAACTCGCAATGTATAATGACACTTTCTTGGCATTGAGAGGAAGAAAACGTTTTCTTCAGCTCTAGTCCCTGGGGCTGTAATACTATTTTATATATAACTGAGATTTTTGTATAAATGACACCATTGCCATTCAGAAAAGGACAGATTTTTCTGAGATAAACAGCACTTATTTTTTTTAAATGTCATAAAATCCAATTCACAGTTCAGCAAAGCAAAATGTAACAGATTACAGTACACTCCCTCTAATCCACACAGGTCGGGACCAAGAGTTTTGCAGATTATAGGTCATTTTATGGTTTGCATTCTAATATTTGTAATTATCAACAAGTATAGTAATTACACTGTGAATAAATAACATGGAAATGAAAGAAAATACTTTTTTGTATATATATAAAAAAAACTATATTCAATATTAGAAATACATTTAATTATTAAAATACATTAAAATTAATAGAAAACTTACTACCTACTTTTAAATCTATCAAACATTGCAGTGATAGTGGTTTGCTTTATAACTTTTAATTTATGCTCAGCAGTTTAATCTTGAAGCCTTTTAAGAGTCAGGATTTCATGATCACTAATAGAAGTTTGTTTTTCTAAGAAACTAGGATATTTATTCTTAAGAGTGACCCCTCTTTGAAAGCAATTTTATCTTTTTTATATAGCCAGCAAATGTGTTCAGACTATAGCAGTCTAATGGTTATTTACAAGATACACAGAACATTTCCTTCTAATGAATTCAGAAATACATTAAAAATTTCTTAAATTCAGTAGATTAGTCAACTTTTATTACTGTCAAAGTGTAAATTATCGTAAAAAAGATTTTAACTGTTTGTCTACATGTTTGTTTACATCTGAAATATAGCGTGGATTATAGGGTCGCGGATTAGAGGGAGTTGACTGTATGTCTGTATATATTTCCCTCCAATAAGAAAAGGGGAGTAAGTTTCTGGAAATGGCTTACAACTAAAGAGTCAGGTGTATTTTTAAGGGTCATTCCATATCAAATCAACCAAAAAAAAAATTATTTTTGAACCTTCAGGATTCAGATTTTTATATGTTTTTGTTTATTTGTTGTACCTGTCAAGAGGACAAGAAAAACCAAAATTTCCGATTTTTTGGGTTTTTAATTTTTGAGTTATCGACTTTCAAAAGATGAAAAATTGTCGAAATTTGACACCTTTAAACAGCTGTAGGCCAAAATCTATTTGCCTTAGCAAACTCAAATTGGTATCACTCTCTTCTGCTTTTTACGATCTTTAATTTGATATACAACATGATTAAAGTATTTAAAATTTAATTTTTTTATTAAAAAATTAAAAATTTAAATTTTAAAATTTCAAAAACACCCCTTTTAATTTTTTTAAAAAATATATATGTTTTAATAAGACATCAATTGACTATGTGTATGCCAACTTTCATAATGGGATGACAATGGGTTCCTATGCAAATTAATATTTTTGTATTATCATATACGAAATTTGCTATATTTGAATTTTCATGTAAAAGCATAACTGTAAACTCATTGGTTAATGTTTGAATTAAAAGTCTGCAAGGTCGAAATTTACTGGCCTGGGCCTGGTATAAAAATTAAGTTTGGCCTGAGCCTAGTATAAAAGTTTGGCCTGAGCCCGGCACGGTATAAAAGTTAACAGTCTGGGCACAGCCTTGGCCCATACAAAAAAAATAATGGCCCGGCCCAGCATAAAAGCTAAAAGTTTGGCCAGCCCAGCTGAGAAAAAAGGTAAAATTTTTCCCAACCCGACTGAATTTCTACAAAACATGGATTTTTACGTCGATGTGATTAAAAATACTCTTGTACGAGAAGTTCTGATCAAAAATACTTCTTTTAGCCTTTTATTATTATTCGGGTTTATAATCTTTATTTTTAAAGAAGGGTCCTAGGCTGTGATTTTTTTCTTTTTTTATGAATCTCTATTTGCTTCTACGAGGGCCGTTTTTTTTTCAACCTCCGATGGGCCATAAAAAAAAGACAAGCATATATAGAAAGATCATTTTATTACTAAAAGTTATGTACACTTATGGTTATTTTTCAACATAATCACCTTGTAAATTGAGGCACTTGTTGTACCTGTGGACAAGCTTTCCAATACCCTCTTCATAAAAAGTGTCTGCCAATGAACTCAAATGATTCTTGACGCTGTCTTGAAGCTCCACGTTACTTTGAAAACGCTTCCCTCCTAGCCACTTTTTAAGTTCAGGGAAAAGATGGTAGTCACTCGGGTCTAGGTCGGGACTGTATGCCGGGTGATCGAAAATTTCCCACTGAAAATGCTGAAGTAGACGTTGGGTTACAGCAGCAGTGTCAGGACGGGCGTTGTCATGGATCAGAACAATTCCAGAAGTCAGCATGCCTCTTCTTTTGTTCTGAATGGCTCTGCGTAACCGTCGTAAAGTTTCACAATAAACAGCTGAAGTAATCGTCGTCCCTGGCTGCATGAACTCAACAAGCAAGACACCTTTTTGATCCCAGAACACTGTAGCCATAATCTTTCTGTTGTTGAAGGTTTGTTTGAACTTTTTTGGTCTGTTTGGCGAGTTCGTATGCATCCATTGTTGAGATTGACGTTTTGTTTCAGGTGTGTCATACTGAACCCTGGTCTCGTCACCTATCACAATTGATTTCAAAAAGTCTTCTCCTTCAGCGTCATAACGGGTGAGGAATGTCAAGGCTGAGCCCATTCGTCGTGTTTTGTGGTTGTCCGTCAACATCTTTGGGACCCAGCGAGGACAAATTTTTCTGTAGCTTAAATGTTCCGTCACAATAGTGTACAGAGAAGACCTCGAGACTTCTGGAAATTTTATGGACAAATCATTTATAGTGAACCTTCGGTTTCCTCTAACTTCTTCGTCCACTCGTTGAACAAGGTTGTCTGTGGCTACAGACTTGCGTCCTTGACCTTCTTCATCATGCACATCGGTTCGGCCATCTTTAAATTTTCGGCACCATTCACGCACAACACCATCACTTATAAAGCTTTCTCCATACACTCGGCTCATTTTTCGATGAATTTCAGCTGCACTATTCCCTTCAGCTTGCAGGAATCGAATAACACTTCGCAATTCGCACTTGGCGGGAGAATCAATTAAGGCAGCCATGTTTACGTGGCTACAGCTCGCCTCACAATGGCGTCAATGAAAAGGCAGTCAAAGAGGGTGATGTGGGGAACATGCGCCGTCGCTCTATGCGCATACCGACTTCCTGCCGCTCGCCTAACGTTGATGCTGTGCAATCGGAGGTTGAAAAAAAAACGGCCCTCGTAAATGTTTCAGTTATCATTAATATTGTTAATCCATACTCCAAGTATTGGAGACTTAAAAATCTGAAAAATGCTATACAGTAAAATCTTCTAAGACGGAATCGCATACCAAAGAAAAAAAATCCCTGCCGGCTCGGGCCTACAGGCGGAGGTAGATTTCGAAGTTAAGTACTAAATTCACCAACAAAACTTAAATCAAGATTAAAGATAAACCCAGTTCCTTCGCTAAGAATGAGCTCTAGGGAGCTAAACATTTTGTGAAAATTCTAATATACACACACGCATGTATATGGAATAGGTTTAAAAATGGCTAAATCAAATTCAGAGAACCTCAAAGTGTTAAAATATGTTAATATTTCAATACTCGGGTTTTTATCATGTTTTAATACGTTTCTTCAAACTCAATGACGTTACATATTCACCTGCTGTGGTCCATTATATTTTCAATATGACGCAATATTTTGTTGTTGTTTTTAATTCGTCAAACTATTTATTTCATTTTGAATTTTCATGCAGAAATCTTGCTCTAGAAAACTTATGACGTAATATTCAATTTATTTTCAATTCGTCAAACTGTTTATCTAATTTAATTTTTCACGTGAAAACACTGCATTAGAAAAGCAATTCTTGTGGTGAGAATTTTATTGCTTTTTTTTTTAATTGTTGGCAACAGCTATAACGAAAAATATTTATTTTTTCCTGCCATTGTTGTGTAAAAGCTGGTTTTATCAGAATCATGTTCAGACGGTATTCAAAATTTTAAACATTCCCCATTCCCATTCCCTTGGACCGATTTTGCTCATTTTCAATCCCCGCCGAGAAATTAGCTATCTTAAAGTTGTTGGCGAGTTTGAAGACGTTCCGTGCATAATTACGACTTTTATCGTGCGGACAAAATTTAGTACATACATACATACATATATATATATATATATATATATAAACTTTTTAGGTGGGGGTGGTTTTGGGTTCCTGGGGTCATGTAATGAAAAGTTATGAAGGAATTTTTCAAAAGTCGCACCATGGTAACGACTGCAATAGGTAGTATTTCTTACGAAATCTACCTAAAAAAAGCATAGACAGGTTCCCTTCTTAGCAGGTGTGAATGTATTATATTCTTTTCTCACATACGAGTATTATCATACAGTAGACTCCCTCAAATCCGCAACCCTAAAATCTCCAAATGCCTAAAATCCGTACACCATCACAGATGTAAACGATGAAACTTTCAGTTCAGATGTAAGGACAAAATTACAGAATTTTTTAGTTTTATAACATTCTGTATGTAATTCTCGATAATATGACTAAACTCGTGGTTTTTCATGAAGGAAGTATAAATTTTTTTCTGAAAAAAATCCAAGATATTGCTGATATCACTGGTAATCACAATCTTTTTACCAAATATATTTATGCAGTAATCAAGCTTTTTTGGTTATTAAGACTGGCTAAACCGGAAATAAAACTTCCTTACTTTATGATTTTGATGTGAAATTATTAAGTACCTTTAAAAGGAAAGTTTTGTTGAAAAATTCAAGGGATGTATCTCATCTTTATTATGCATATTTAATTAAATACATTATTAATTATCTACTTGACCTTTTAATAATTTAATCATTTTTAAAAATATTTTACTTTTTATCATTTTAGTTTATTACTTTACTTAATTATTTTGATATTTTACTATATTGCAAGCATTCATTATAATTTTGATTGCATTATTACATTCAAATTGTTTAAAAAATGTAAACAAGGCAATGACCAGAAATCTTCAAAATTCTAAAATCCACACACCCTCTGGTCCCAAGCTGTGCGGATTTGAGGGAGTCTACTGTATTAATTTTGCATGGACTTTCACATTTTTCCTTTTAAGACAGGATTCTGTTATAGGCAGGTTCTTTTTAACAGGTTTTGCTGTATTTTAATTTTATTGCCTAGAAATTTACTATTCTTTAAAATGAATAAATTTTAAAGTTTAATTGTAGCATGACAATTTAAAAATATATGCATTTTTTGCAAAAATTTTTAAGTCGGGCCAAATTTTACTGATAGCACGGTCCAGACCACGCTGAGACAATGATTTTCATACAGGCTGGATCGAGACAATAACTGAAAAATTTGACCTGGGCAGACCTAGGAAGAATGAAGCCCTGGCTGGGTTCTGAAAAAATAAGTTAGGCCCGATCCTTCAGAAAAAAGTAAGGCCTAGCCCGGCCCGAGTGTCGTGAATAAAAATTAAAAATAGCCCAGACCTCTAGTTTGAATACTACTACTAATCTATGAAGTAGTTTTTGTATTACAAGTAAACATAAAAATTTAATCTATTAAATATATCAGGTAATAACAATTTGAGAAATGTTTATTTATTTAATAACAATAGAGTAGGCATACTAATACATGGTTTACTTTTAAATTAAACAATAAAGATATTCAAAAGGAAATTAACTTACAGGCTCAGTGTAAAATTAACCCTGTATAATCAATTGCAAGTGAATATAAAATAAGCTTCCTACATTCAAAGGGACCAGCAATTTCATTTTTTTTTATACACAATCGAATGATATATTAAATGTATCAGGGAAGATCCTTTTGCAAAAAGTTGAGCTGTTACTGCAACTGGGAAAATTTATATTCTGAGTAATGAAGTTGACTTCGTTTGTAAAATTCCTGTCTTAAAAGTCCTTGAAATGAAATTTTTTTGCATATTTATGTTTTTAATTACAAACAAATTTCAATTTTTAATAACATTTTAAAAAATATTAATTGTGTAGCAAATATTATAAATTAATAAAGTCATATGTGCACTGAATGTTTCAAACAGCTGCTTCATGAATTAAACACAATTGGATAGCAGGTGTTAAAAGAGTCCTACCTCTTGATAACTACACCTAAAGCTTCAAATATCAAATTCTATTGAAGCTAGCTAATACAACATTTATATAATATGTCAAGCAATTTTAGTGGACTGTTTGTTACAAGTACCTGATCTCCATTAAGATAATTTGAAATTGATTATAAAGACTAGAAAGTTAATTAGACACAGAGCCTGTAAGTTTTTTTTTTTTTTTTTCTCATATTTTTATTGTTTAAAAGTTAACCATGTATTAGAATGCCTGCTCTACTGTCATTAAATAAACAAGCATTTTACAAATTATAACTTGATATTATATTTAATAGATTAAATTTTCATATTTATTTGTATTACAAAAACTACTTTATAGATTAGACGTATTCATTCAAACATTAACCAATGAGTTTACACTTTACAGTTACGCTTTAAACATGGAAAACAAGCAAATTTCATATGTAATAATACAAAAATATTAATTTCCATAGGAACCCATTGTCATACCATTATGAAAGTTGGCATACACATAGTCAATTGATGTCTTTAAAACATATTTTTTCAAAAAAATCAAAAGGGGTGTTTTTGAAATTTTAAAATTTAAATTTTTAATTTTTTAATAAAAAATTTAAATTTTAAATACTTTAATCATGTTGTATATCAATTTTAAAGATCATTAAAAACAGAAGAGAATGACACCAATTAGAGCACTCTAAGTCAAATAGTTTTTTGTCTACAGCTGTTTAAAGGTGTCAAAGTGGAGTCAAATTTCGACATTTTTTCATTTTTTAAAAATCAATAACTCAAAAATTAAAAGCACAAAAAATCGGAAATTTTGGTTTTTCTTGTTAACTTGACTGACTCTACCACTGCACCAAAAATTATAAATTTCTGAGATGTCAAGGTTCAGACCATTGGTTGATTTGACATGGAATGACCCTTAAGCAAAATTATAATTTGGATGAATGGGGATTCTGAGAAGAAAAAAACTATTTTTTTTCTTTTAGATCAACAGTATTAGCTTGATTAATATTATGTTATAGCATTAATAATAGTAATTTTCGTTTCAGACTTGGATCACATTGCCCTATATCCAAAATTCCTTAGACTGATTTCCCTTTCTATTTTCTTATAAGCACAATATTCTAGTTTTCAATGTACAATAATAAAATCCCTCATGGCCTGCTAGCTACATTTAGATATCACTTGGCTGTAATTATATAGAAAAGGCAGGTGCTCATGGGGTTCAAGCCCTTGCCATTAAATGAACACAATTTTAGATGAACTGTTCTAAAGACTATTATTTTTCTCTTCAAAGTTCCCTCTACATTGAAATAGCTGAGGAGTGAAATTAGTGATTTGAACTTGAAAAGAATTAGACCAGATTGTTCCAATTTTTAAAAAAAGGGAGATTCTGTAATAGAGTGAAATTAGTATTGCTGCATGAGTTAGATAGTGCATATTTGCGCCTTTTGTTCTGTTGTGCAATTTTTTATTGGATTTGAGTTTGTTTTTCTTTCATTTGTGCTGCATAATAACAATGTTTGACAGTAAATTAGGTGATTATTTTCTGTCTTCATCTGGTCCAGAGTTCAATTCATCTTATCACGATGGGTTTTTATAGACAATCGTTTTAACTGTATAGTGGCATTATTAAAAAAAGGAATGTATATACTGGCCATGTGTGATGCTCGTGTGATAAGTTCACTATTATTTTCTTTTTGTAGTTCATTCAAAAGATTTGCATAAAATAAAGATAAAACAAGGAACAGTCTTACCGGAACTTGAACGCCGCAACTCGATGAAATTGACGTAAACGGAATAATCATGCTTATACACAATAAACAAAAGAGACATCTGTACTTTACTGCATATGACATTTATTTAAGTTAAATTATTGTATGTTTAAGGATGGGACATCCACTGGTGGAGATATGGCTTCTCCCCATTTGTGCTTCCGCACCTGAAGAAAAATTCATCCTACTTAGACAGTGACACAAGCGTAACTAGTGAAGACACTTCGAAAAACACGTGGCATCGCACAACGGGTGATGAATGGAAGAGGGAAAAGATCGTAGGCACCAATGGGCGATGACTCTAACTTTCCGTCAAACGTGCATACGGCACACGCCAAGGAAGATCGGATGGGGGAAAAATGAATGAATGGATTGATTCAAGATGGCTAAACTGGGTTCACTGAAAACGTAGAGGAATGAATTTAAAAAAATAAAGAAATAAAATATCGCGATAGAAAGTCAAAATACGAACGGAGCATCGTACAGGGATGGAAGAGGTATCAAATTAAAGGGAATTTTAAATGCTGAATGATAGAAATGAAGTAAAAGCTGAATTTAAGGGGGGGGGGGAAATATAGAAATTAATGAAAATACATGAAAGAGGAATATGTGCTAACACACGTCACGGCCTTACCTAAAAATGTTACGACCTATCGTGACATTACACCCCCAGAAAGGGAAAAGAAAAAAAAAACTGTTAAGCTGAACTAAAACTATTTAAATAAATGAACAAAAATTCCAACAATTAAGACTTGTAAAAAAAAAACTAAGAAGAACGTACTGCCACCAGGGAATACAGAGGGATTACATAACTTAGAAGAAGTCGTGCCATATAAACATAAAAAAATTAATGTCAAAAACTGTTGTAAGTTTTCGTAAAAACTCAAACAAATTTTACTTCACCCTTTCTTATCATATAAATAAAAACATACATTTATTTTACTTAAATAGGCGTCACAAATAAAAATAAAAATATGTTGACACGTTTCGGTTCAATAGTAAAAACCATATTCATAACACACACATAATCAATAGAAATGAATGACGAACAGAGAATGAAAAGGGGGATATTAATTATTATATTGGTATGACAGGTAGGAAGTTTGGGATAAGGAGGAGAGAGCATGAATCTGATATAAAATTTGGTAGGGATAAGACTGCGTTATCAAGGCGGTTTTTAAAGAGGGGGGTTAATATTTGTTTCAGGGATAGTAGATTTGTGTTCGTTTCGAGTTTATACCGCAAGTCAATCATCCGGGAATCTATTGAGATATATTCTAGGAGGGACACTGTGTGTAATGATTCTTTTTCCTTTGATATTCCAATTTTATGGTTGGAATTCCTTAATAAAAAATACTTAAAGAGTGAGTCTGGTAGAGGGAGCCGCGGTAGCGTAGGCTATTTGAGATCATAGAGGGCGCAGTGTTTGCATTTTTATGTTTTTTGGTTTTTAGATTATTTTTTGGTACCCAGTGTCATCCATTTCTATTGATTATGTGTGTGTTATGAATACGGTTTTTACTATTGAACCGAAGCATGTCAACATATTTTGATTTTTTATTTGTGACACCTATTTAAGTAAAATAAATGTATGTTTTTATTTATATGATAAAAAAAATTGCAGAAAAACCACAATGTTGTTTTGATTTTCATTATACAGCAAACAATAGGTAATAAGATTCCTTTCAATACTGCAGAGATAACATTACACAAATAGATCTATTGTACGACAACATGTTTTACTTTACTATTATACTAAGTACACATAGCATAAAAAGGTGTAAGTACAAATCATCTTGCATGACAACTATTTCATTGTTAGATTGAAGTTGATGGTAAATAAATTGTTAACTACTTACTAATATACATATATACACTTTAATCTGAAATAAAAATTGTAAGCAATAACCATTACCAAAGGTTGATATTTTATGGACTTAAACAAAAATACAAAACTTGTCATCTGAAATATAGAAACTGTTACAAAACCAAGTTTTAACTAGACAAGCTGTGGACTGCTGGAAAAAAAAAAAAAAAAAAAAAAAAAAAGTGAACTCAAAACTATTTAACCTATATCAAACTATTGCAAAATTACAAAGTTATGTTAGAGAGTCATGACTGTTGACAACACAAGAGAAAAAAATGCTTGACATATACTGAATGAACCACTGCAAAAGCAACCTTATGTTGTCAAACAATGTGCTCAAGAAAAAAATGTAAAAGAATCATTTAATATGTACATCAGACTATTGTGAAATCAGAAAAAGAATCGTCAACAAGTTACAGATTTATGTGAGAAAGAAAGAACTTTGTACAATGTCTCACTTAAAATATAGTACTATTGTGAGATTGAAAATTCAGTTACCAAGAAATGAATTTACGAAGAAAAATTAGAAACGAGTTACTTAACATAGATTAAACTAGTACAAGACCAAAATTTTAAGTTAATACGTTATAAATGATTAAAAACAACGTACATTACTATTATGAAACTACCGAAAAAAAATACTAAACTGTGAACTGTTAAAAAAAAAAAAAACCTATACTGAACTATTACAAGATCAAAAATTTAGGTTACCAAACAATGGAGTACAAAACACATAGAAAAGAATGACTTACTGTCGATCAGATTAATACAAAACTACCAATTTTAAGTTAACATATAATGAGTTAAAGAAGAAAAGAACAATACGTATAAAAGAATCTCTTCATATACGCCAAATTAGTATAAACTAAAATGTAAACAAAAATACCTTAACATAGATGAAATTAGTAGAAATCCAAAACCAAATTTTACGTTACTAAGTTAGGAACTATAGAAAAACTTATATAGAACCGAGTTAGCATACACCAACCTAGTATAAGACAAACTTAATTTGACAATCTACAGACTATTAAAAAGAACTAAGAACAACGAAATCACTTAAGGTGGATTAAATTAGTGTGAAAACACAAAATATACACTTTCTATTATGAACGATAAGTTGCATTGAGGAATAATATCAAAGAATGAAAAAACAAACCAAAACGTCAGAGATGCATGTTAATTTGTGTCAATAATATAACTCGCTGAAACAAAATTATACCTAAAGCATAAATATAACACAAAGTATGACCCAACTAAATGTTGCAAGAAATCACATGTGATTAATGGTGGCAAAAACTAAGTTAATACCATAACATTGAGTTGAAACAATTCAAGAGTTTAAATAAATTTTGACATATGCAAATTCAAGGATTGCATTGTAAAACTATTGTGGTAAACACACATTAAGAGTTTAAAAAAATTAAACACTAGAATAACTTTACAAAGAACTTTTTTTTTTATAAAGCTGTTCATGTGAAATTTATAAAACATATACAGTTGCCATTGTAAACAGTTTAAATTGAAAATGTTGTAAGTAGTCAGGAGTATATTTTTCAAAAGAAAAAAAATTACCTAAATTTACCAACAGAATGCTGTAAGGAAAAAGTAGTAAAATAAAATATCTGCAGTAATGCTTCAGAACTTGGCAGTTCTACCATAGTTTGATCTCAAACTGAACACTTAAACTAAACCATGCCATGAAGATATCTCATGTGTGAGATCATAAACATTGCATAAAGCTTAAAGCACTTTACCAATACTTTGCATGGAAACACTTAGCAGATTTTACATACTTGAGTATTAAACAGAAATTGTGTGCACACATTTATAAATATAGTAATATGCTTAAAGAAACTTACTTAACATTTACTTAGACATTTACTTAAAGAAACACTGTAATTATAATTGGGTACCCAAAAAAAACAACAACACTACATGTGTTACTACTTTGTAACTGTACAAAACACATTACCAAAAACCTCTATTGTGATAACTTGAAATGTTAAGTTCTGATCAAGTGCTTGATGTAAAATTAGATATATGCATAAGAAAGAAATGTACAAGGGCATAAAGAGATAATGAACACAGTTCACCAAAGAGGTGAGGGGACACAAAAAGAAAGGGGGGATAAAAATGGTAACTCATGAGTATTTTTATGGGGTAAGAGAGAGAAAACATAAAATGCATATACGAAATTATAACACTTTACCAAAAGTTTACATAAATACATATGAAAAAAGTATAAGCTAATCAAAAAAAAAAAATTAAAGTTGTTAAAAAAATTGAACTAAGGTTATACCATAACTTTGCGCTAAACTTGGGTTAAACTGTTTGACACATGCATGCAAAACATTATGAAATAGTACAATAAAAAAGCATTGAATAGAAATTATATTGCACAAATTCAAATTAAACCAGAAATTTACAGATGTATATCTGGAACCACATCAACAGGGAACAACAAAATGTATGTGAAATTTATGTTGAACTATTGTTCAGAAAACTAAATTGTTTAAATTTGATGAAACAGTTCTGTAGCAGAAAAATGAATTGAAGGTAAGTTTCCAAGTTCTACTCAACAGTTTCACTAGAGGAAAATCACCTTAAAAAGCAGGTACTAGGATTGCTGATAACTGATGGCATCACAGGTATGTTGCACTGACTTTACTTACTTCAACTATAGTGTGACTGATGGACAGAGAAATAAAACAAGAGATATCTTGTTAAGACCACTCCATTGGGTCTTGAATCTCCTGCCCGTCACACAAAATTAAAAAAGATACTTTAATGCCAAAAAAAACACTCATATCACTGCTGTTTAGAGTATAAACCTTGAATGTAGATGAGTACTTTCATTTAAAATATAATAAGAAATATTGCACAAAATTTAGATATGTTGATTAACTGTAGAAGATAAAAAACTGCTATTTGCAGTAGATGATATTTCACTTTCATTAAATGTAAAAGAACTATTGTAAGATTTGTACATTGACTTCAGTCGTTCATTTAAGATATTAAACAAACTTGAAAGAGGAGCATAACTGAGAAAATGCTGGATGGTCTACTTTAAAATTATAGTTGCATTTTCTGTTGTTGTGTTCACAGTTGATGCACTTAGGTAACTTCACACATTTCTTCTCATTGTCGTGCGATTCACCACACAAACCACATATTTTATCCTTGCTACACGACTTGGGCCATATTCTTGACAAACATAACAACATTTTAATGTCACAAACCTCTTAACATGGCACATAGAATCTAAAATTTTGATGGTTTTCTCATTTGTTAGAAAAGTGGTTATTTGCTGGGGTAATTCTATAATATAATTAAATTTACTCGAAGATTTACATTGCAATTTTCTAATAAAATGAATGGATGGAATTACCTCACTAATCTTATATGATATTGCCGTTAATATATCTGCTGTATCAGCCTTTTCACTGATATTATAAATAATTACTTTATTTAACTTAGAATCTGTAGATGTACTGGAATTACTTAACTTTGATATGAAATTATGAGATGAGTTGGATAATCGAGAATTATTACATGAATTATTTATTATTGTATTAACAGGATCTGTATCTATTGTAACAGTGGAGTTGTTCAGGACCTCGAAAGCTTCATCTGTTTGCGTACTGACAGCTACTGTAGGTTGCATAGGATGTAGCTTCTTCATCTCCTGAACTCACTCTATTAGTTTAGTATTTACTGTCTGTAGGTTAATTCTGTCTTCCATTAAATTATTTACACCGGTTTTTATGCTTTCATAATAATCACTAACAAGCTTCAAGGAAAAAAATACAGACTGTGAGATTTGCTTCACTACACATGAGAGGTCAGTCTTTTCACCTGAGATATATGCCTTTAAAATAATCTCTGTGTTTTCATTCAGCTCCTTATCCAAATCTTTGATCATATGACCCAATTTGTCTAAGTGGGTCTGTTGAGATAAAAATTTTTGCTTCAGAGCAGAGATGGTGATACTTTAAAATTTAAAACAATAGAATGAAGAAAAAAAAACTTTTGATTGGCGAGCTACGCCTGTCAGTCGCCAAAAGTAGTTACACCTGTATGAAACTTCGTAAACTATTGAACTTATAATAAACATAATAAAATAATCTTCTAATAAAACATTGTAGGTAGACTATGAACAAAAAAAATAAATTCTTGCATAAAACTTTTAAATACATGTAGGCTTCTAGATGCACCATCACTTGAAAGAGTTAACATCATCTTGGCAAAAAAATGAACTTTCTTTTATTTATTTATATTTATCTATTTACTTTTAGGAAAACTGTAACCTGGTGTCAGGCACCATACTATCACGATGGGTTTTTATAGGTCATAGTTTTAACTGCATAGTGGCATTATTAAAAAAAGGAATGTATATACTGGCCATGTGTGATGCTCATGTGATAAGTTCACTATTATTTTCCTTTTGTAGTTCATTCAGAAGATTTGCATAAAATAAAGATAAAACAAGGAACAGTCTTACCGGAACTTGAAGAACGTCGCAACTCGATGAAGTTGACATAAACGGAATAATCATGCTTATACACAATAAACAAAAGAGACATCTGTACTTTACTGCATATGACATTTATTTAAGTTAAATTATTGTATGTTTAAGGATGGGACATCCACTGGTGGAGATATGACTTCTCCCCATTTGTGCTTCCGCACCTGAGGAAAAATTCATCCTACTTAGATGGTGACACAAGTGTAACTGGTGAAGACGCTTCGAAAAACACGTGGCATCACACTTGGTGATTGTAAAACGGGCGATGAATGGAAGAGGGAAAAGATCGTAGGCGCCAACTGGTGATCACTCCAACTTTCCAGCAAACGTGCATACGGCACACGCCAAAGAAGATTGGACAGGGGAAAGATGAATGAATGGATTGATTTAAGATGGCTAAACTGGGTTCACTGAAAACGTAGAGGATTGAATTTAAAAAAATAAAAGATTGCGATAGAAAGTCAAAATACAAACGGAGCATCATACAGGGATGGAAGAGGTATCAAATTAAAGGGAATTTTAAATGCTGAATAATAGAAATAAAGTAAAACCTGAATTTAAGGAGGAAAATATAGAAATTAACGAAAATACGCGAAAGAGGAACATGTGCTAACACACATGTCACGGCCTTACCTAAAAATGTTACGACCTATCGTGACACATCTGATGAATGTGAGTATGATTCTGATATGATGATACAATGTGAGATGTGCAAAATCGGATATGTCTTGATATAAAAAATTTACTTGAACCACACTTTCCCTTTTTCAGTCAGTTATACTAACTATTGTCATTCCTGGAAATCGGTTGCACTGGGAAGAACATCCATGAAATGTTGTGGCCAGTTAGAGGGTTAATAAAAACGCCAATAATGTGGAGGTCAATACAGACTTGAAAACAAAGAACTGTGAATTGTGAACTTATTTTCTTTTTATTCAAACCAGATAATCCAACATGGGCTACCCAGGTTAAAGATGACCAATGCCTGGTGTACAGAATGTAGATAAAAATAGTTAATTAAAAACTTCCATTTTTTTTTTTTTTTTTTCATTTAGTATATTTTCCCAGATTCCATTTTAACCACGCTAAAAAGCATTTCTGGTACTTTTGTATTAGCCAGATACCAGTGATCAATAGTGAAAAATTTCACCATGCATTGCAACCTTTGTCATTATGGTTATTTCAGTGTTTAAGTGCCCAGTTCAATTACATATAATTTAGTACATATTCAATTACGTATATTTTAGTTATGGAATATTGCACAGAAATTAACAAATTCTGAATTATTTACATTGTTTTAAATAGAAACGAGTTAATCTTTCATATTTGGCTTTCAGTGGCATATCTAGACATCATTTTGGAAGGGGCTGAGATATAGTAAAAGTTTCTAAAAGGGAATAACAAGAAATGGAAAAAATTCTGCTTTAAACAGGTTTTTATCATAGCAGGTAAAACACATATTATACAATCAAACCTGTTAAGATGGAATTGCATGGGAGTGGGAGAAATTTCATTTTAGGCTAGTTTTCATTTTCACAAGTACAATTCCATGGTTATACCACATTTTTAAAAACAGAATACTGAAAAATATCTACTAAAAGATATCTCAATAAATAGTAAATAAAACCGAAGTAAACAGCAAATTTAAAATTATTTAAGAGCATTATCATTCTACACCTCCCCCCCCCCCCCCCAAACTCATTCTAGGACTCATTTTGAAGAATACATGCATGACATTTTCAATACTAAGTATTGAACAGCATTTTTCATTTTCTTATAAATAGTTTACATTTGGAATGCAGCTCCTTGATGATGACTTTTCTTGAGACTATCATGGGCGGAAAATCAGCTTAAACTGCCAAATTTGACAGTATTTTCTGAATTCTTTTTAATCATAAATTGTAGTTGATAGGAATCTTTTGTGTATTTGAGATTCAGAATCACTCAATTAGATTTATGATGTATTTTAACTGTAAATAAAGCTTATTTCTAATCAAAAAGTTACACAATCATCAAACAATCTTTTTGTCACTAGTTTGTAATGCTGTGGATATAAAATAACACATCACAGTGCTGTAACGAGCTGAATAGCAAGTCTATAACGTAACAAGTGTTTACGTAAATTTAAAAAAAAAAAACAGGCTCAAGGCTTTGCAGTTCATACTGAGAAGATGTCTCAATCTATGCATTACCTTAAATCATAGATTTACAACTAATAAATAGAAAGTGTAAGCCTTTTTAACTAATAATGCACTTTTAATCACCACATATCATGTTTTATATAATAAAATGCATGTAAAGAAAGCCTGTGAAAATGGAAACTTGGCTGAAATGACTCTTTCGTGGTCTCTGTAAAATAACACACTTTCTAACATGAAAACTTGTCTAAAACAGAATAGTTTTCTGTTTGCTTTTAAATTTCATCTTAGCAGATTTCATTACATTTTGTTAAACTTTCGTAATTAAACTTGATATTTTGTACAAATTTAAGAGAGGGCTGGAAGCCCATCAGCCCACCCCCTGAATACACCACTGTTGGCTTGCATACAGATTTAAAAACATTCAGGCTTGAAAATGATTTTTTTTTAATGTAAAAAAACAGCAAATTAAGACAAAGTTTTAAAAAAAAATATTTTTTTTATTTGATGGTACAAAAATTGTAAATTGTGTATGTTTAAAAGTTAAAAAAAAATGGCAGTAAAAATGAAATTTTATGGTCAAGTCATTGCCACTATCAATGTGATGTCATCATTACTCACAGACATGTTTTTGCTTAATAATACAGATTCTTTTTCCATCTGAAAATATAGGGATGCCCTAAAATGAGCTCAAAGTTTTTAAAGTGGAATGTTAAGTGTTAAGCAAATAATGACATCTGTTATTCTTGCAGAAGATTAAAATGTCAAGAAGTCAAATTTTGTTATACCCTTTATTGTTTTAATACCGAATGCCACCAATAAATGATACTGCTCAGTCTCTATCTTAAAAAATGTTTAAAATAACCTTACAATTAAACAACCCAAACTTTGTGTGTATGTGTGTGTTTTCCAACAACTAAATAGAATAAAGGGTGAAAACTGGGTAAACTTTGATCCAATTATGTATGTTAGCTTGAGTATTTTTACAGTTTAAGGCAGTATTGTGCCATCTTATCTGTGACATATGTTACTAAAACAAGGAAGCATACCAACAAAAGTTCTGACATCACACATTAATCTCTTGCAAGAATAACAATAGTTGTTCTGTAAAATTGTCACCATTTCCTTGATATTTGATTGAGCAATTTTTTTAGATTTCAATTGACTAAATCGGTCAGTTTGCAGAATATGTAATTTACATATACCAGGCAATGCAGTTTGAGTGTACCAGGTTGCAGAATATACTGCCTGGTGTAGAGAACATAAGTGAAACTTTCTAATTGAAAATCGTAGATATTTTATATTTAATGTATTTTTTTATATTGTCCACTAACACCAAAAAGCATTTTTATATGGAAAATATCAAACAAGTATACAAAAAAAGTTTGAATTTTAATTTCGTTATGGAATATTAGCTGGTGACAAATGCTAGAGTTATTTATATAGTTTTATTGTCAAACAGGTTCATTGGTCTCGACATGATATATGTATATAGGAGAAGGTGGGGCAAAATTGGGTACTACAGTGAAACCCTGATTTAACGTTTTTCAAGGGACCACAAAGAAATGACGTTATATGTGGGAAAACGTTAAATCGGAGTAAGACAAAACAAAACCCTGAGTATAAATTAAAGGTTAATTTAGGTGACATACCTTTTATTTCTTCATTTACATAGTCGTTTTGACATCAGTTTTCTAAATTATGTTTTAAAGAAATCGGTTATTTTACTCTGCGTCATCTTTTTAGCAGCTACATCACAAATCACAGTCTCAACAATATATAAGTTTTTGCAAGCTTTTCTCTTGGCCTTCACTATTTGAAAGGAACGCTTTCACTGTTTTCAAAGCTTGAATGGCTTCGGTAGCAGAAGGAATTCCTTGTTCCTGATCATCATCGTCATCATTATCAGAACTATCCAATTCTGAGTCTATCGTATCATGTAGAGTCAGGATCTCTGACATCACGATGTTTGAATCACAAGCAGGATAATCCTCGCGATCTATATCTGTGTAAGAAAAAAATTCATCTATTTCATGAGAATCTTCATTTTCTCTCTCCTCGTACTCTTCATCATCTTTATTCTCCGGAAAACCACCTTTTACAAAAGAACTTATACATTTTCTCCCGACTCTCTCCCATGCTGAAGAAATCATGTGAAGAGTTTCTAGGATGTTTATAGATTTTTTCCTGCCTCCAGATTCTACACTAAGAAGAGATTTTTTCAAAAGTTGGTTTCTGTAGTGTACTTTAAACGATCGTATGATCCGCAAGTCACACGGTTGAACTTTACTAGTGCAATTGGCAGGGAACAATTCTATTCGCACATTTTGTAACTTTAAATGTAAAAGATGAGCTGAACATTGATCAACAAATAAAAGAATCGTACGTTTCTGTAAGTGCATTTGTCTGTCCAATTTGCGAAGAAATTTTTCAAAAATTGTTCTTGTCATACAAGATTTTAGGTTTGAGTCATATTCAACAGGAAAGCTCTTTACATTCTTGAAGCACCTAGGTTTTTGGGATTTTCCAACAACTAATGGTGTTATCTTTTCACTCCCGTCTGAATTCGTGCATAACAGTACGGTCAGTCGTAGTTTGGATAGTTTCCCACCATGGCAGTTTTCGCCTTTTACTGCAAAAGTCTTATCAGGAAGAAGATTGTAAAACAATCCTGTCTCGTCAGCATTGAAAATGTCTTTTCTAGAATATTCTTGTATCAAAGACGGTAATGTATTCTCGATCCACTCTTGGACAGTCTCAGGATCGATGCCAGCAGATTCGCCACAAATGGACTTATAGGATAAATTGTGCCTCTTTTTGAAGCGATCAATCCACCCATTTGAAGCTGTAAATCCTTGAATTCCTAATTTAGAAGCAATTTCTATTGCTTTCTCTTTTAAAATAGGGCCATTTATAGGAACGTTTGTTGCACGAACTTCGTTGAACCATTGAAAAAGTAAAGTTTCTAATTCCTCAAAAGGTGATAATTTCACATTTTTTCTTTTTTTTGCCATTTTACCCATCTTTTCCAAAATTTTCTCCATTAAATCTGCTTGTTTTAAAATTGTTTGCAAAGTTGAATATGAAATTCCAATTAAATTAGCAAAATCAGTTTTACTTTCATTGTAATCTTTGGCTTTTTTTTATTTCCGCTTTTTCCTGTAAAGAAAATCGCTTTCTTTTTGACGCCATATTTCCACTGTCAAGCTAACAACATAAATTCTTTTAACGAATGCTATCAGTTTATTTATAACTAGACGTTAGTAACTAGAAAGCTCTACTCACAAGCAACCAATCATCCTGATCCAACGCAGAGGCTACGGCAACGTGCCGGAAAGAAAAACTCCAGTTCCGTGCTATGATTTCGAGCTTTCCGTTTTCTAAGTGTGCATTAATTTTTTTTATCAGAATTTCCCACTCAAGACATTTCTTTTAAACACACCAGTACAAAGCAATAAAGAAATTCAATGAAATCCCCCCCCCCCTCCCCCCAAGATGAAATTTTCTTAGTTCCCATTTCTGTTACTGTGATTATTATTTAAAGTTACTTGTGAGAATAAATTTTACTTCCAAACTCATCACAGTAAAACAAAAGTTATTTAAAAATTTTAATAGGTTCAATTAACTTTTTAAAAACAAAAATACAAAAGAATTTTTCCAAATTATTTTATTACAGAACCATTCTATCCCTTTATGTCATAAGTTGGCAATACTTTAACATTAGCAAAATCTTATTGGTTGCTTGTGAGTCGAGTTTCCCTGCTTCTAATCTCTAGTAAGCAAAATCCAATCAGATAAAAAGGCGTGGATGGAAAAGGGAGAGGGGGGCTGAAACTTGCACCTGCAGTTGGTAAAAAAATAATATAGAAAAAAAAAACAAAGAGAGGGAGAATTCTGAGTTTTGCAAGCATGCATTGATTTTGAATGCACTTTTTTTTCCAAACAGAACTTCTATTTTCGGAAATTTTTATGCATTTATTTCCTGCTGAAAATACGTTAAATGCGGGAAATTTTCGTAAGTGATAATGTTAAATCTGGGATTTTTTAACATTAAGAGTATAGGAAATTCATTGGGACTAATGAATAATGACGTTATATGCAGGAAATCGTTAAATACGGGTTATGTTAAATCTGGGTTTCACTGTATTAATGTTTGTTGTTCTCAAATGCAACAAAATAGGAAAACAAATTCTGTACTACGTTTTAATGTCAATTGAACATTTGGCTATAATAAAACATATTCTTTTCAATGAAAAATATAATTGATTATATTAAAAAATAGCTTTTTTCAGACATATGCAAAAATCCGGTTTTATCCCACTGGTTGAGTAAAACCGGGTATCCATTTAAAACTCCTGGAAAACTCATTTTTGTCAAAAAAATTCTTCATTAATGTAATAAAGAAATAAGTATTTTTAACAAAAGAAATTGCACATGTGTTCTTCCATGTGTCAAAAATAAATCTGTGGCAAATTTTCTGCATTGTATATGCTTACCCATTTTACGCTGGAACTCTTAGAGTTATTTTAAATGCTAAAATCACAAGTGAATTTGTTATCATATTCTCCTACATATTACATGCTTCGTGTGCCCATCCGAGGCATTTCAAACATTGTGTCTAACCTTTATTGGATCTTGGAGTAAAGTTCATTGAAAACATTTAGTCTTCATTATCTTCCTCATCTTCTGAGGATTTCTCCTCAACCTTTTTTGTTTCTATATCTGTTGATTCTTCATTTCTTTTAATGAATCTCTCATTTTTGTTTTGCATGCTGTTTGACTTCTTTCTCCTTAATATCTGTTTCCAGATCTAATTTATAAAGCGAAGAAGTCAAAATAACAATTTTCTCCTTTTGCCAGCTCTTCTCACAATCCTAAAGTATTCCTGGGGAGGGGGTAATAACATTTTAGGCGAAATTAGAAATGCAGATTGATGGATTACACAAGCTGAGATGTTGATGGAAAAGGCTAGATGTTGTCAACTGCTGTTATGTGTTATGTCAACACTTTTAAATGTGAAAGGATAAGCTTCATTATCCTGTGATTATTCAGAAATATTTATTGCTGTAGTTTCAGCCTATGGCTGCGTAGACCAAGGCGTGTTATCACTGGCTGTTATGTGTTTCTCTGTCATTTCCGAAGGAGATAAAATATGGCCTGGAAGAACATCGTTGTTGTAGGGGAAAATCCCTGTTTTCTCAATTTGTCTGATTGGAGTAATTGCAACTGTTGCTCTGAAAAATGAAGTTTTGAATAATTTTCCAATTTAGTAAATTCTTACAGATTGCCCAGGATTAGAAAGTAGCCACTTACTCACCTCTTGTTTGTAGTATGAGTTTAGAGGTGCCATGAATGACACATCAAAGGGTTAACATTACTTAACAACATTAAATTGCAATTTACAGCTTCCACTAATTTATTAACTAACCTACAAAAAATCATTCCACGAGTGTAGGACAAAACCGGGTATACCTGGTATTGACCCACTCTTAACTACCCGGTTTTACCCCAACATGACAACTTTAAAAACATGGCAACATTACTCTCAGTCCCAAAGAAAAAGATCAATAAAACTTTCAAAATACTACCAGGAAAGCAAATAATTTGAAATAGTACTTACCAATGTTTAATATGCTGATAAACAGTTAATATATGCATAAAATATAGAATCAAACGAAACAATTTTTATAAGTAATTCAAACAAAATCCTTCACACAAAAAATAACTGCACACAGTAGGGTTTCGTTCAATTACAAATGCCGCAATGACGTTCAACAAGAATTCCTCATGTTGGCCGATAGACAAAAGTTCAAATCAAAGAGGAATCTGTGCTACATGGTTTTACCCGCCTACACAGTTTTGTACAACTCTCCCCTATATATAAATCATGTCTGAAAATTATTTTAAAAAACAAAAAATTAGTAAATTAAGATATAGTTTTTAATAATTTGCCTTTGAAAGAACCCCCCCCCCCTCCACCCAACCCCCTGATTTGGCAGTATAAAATTTGAAATTGTTGGGATGTTTAGAAGTTTTAAAAAGTGCACTAAAAGCAAAATTTATTGGTCAAGTTGGGTGTTGAGATTTACTTTGATGATATTATTATTGCAGGAACTGATGAGGCCACACACGACTTAATTATGTCGAAGGTTCTTGAAAGAGCTAGGTCCTTAAATATCAAATTTAACCCTGATAAATTACAGTATAGAGTACCAGAAGTAAAATATGTAGGCCAAATTATTTCTGAATCTGGTATTAAAGCTGATCCGAGTCACATCAGAGGAATTGTTGACATGCCAACACCAAAATCAAAAACTGAAGTTAGGAGGTTGTTACGTATGATAAATTTCTTGTCAAAGTTTATACCCAATGTATCGAAAATTACTGCCCCATTAAGAGACAATTCATGAAAATGTAGAATTTAATTGGGGAAGGGAACAGGAAGAATCATTTAGTAAAATTAAAGAACTGTTAACCAGAGCCCCAGTTTTGAAAGTTTTCTGTTCAAAAGATGAAATAGTAATACAGTGTGACAGTTCAAAAGATGGCCTGGGATCATGTTTAATCCAAAAAGACCAACCTGTATCTTTTGTGTCACGCAGTTTAACTAGCAGCGAGAAAAACTATGCGCAAATAGAAAAGGAATTATTGGCCAGTTTTTTCTTTTGAAAAATATAATTTTGTTTATTGTCGAAAAGTCACAATTCAAAGTGACCACAGACCTCTAATGTCAATTGTAAAAAAACCTATGCATAAAATATCCTCTAGAATGCAAAGAATGCTTCTAAAATTACTGAAGTATGAGTTTGAAGTAACGTATGTACCAGGTAAACAAATGTTTCTGGCTGATACTTTATCACGAGCATTCCCTAAAAAGTAACTGTTAAAGATGACCCAGAAATGTTAAATATTGTACATACCATTTCTAAATACTTACCTATGAGGGAAGGCAGAATTGCCCAATTTAAGAAAGAAACTGAATCAGACCCAGAATTGAAAATTGTCTTAAATTACATCAAGGAAGGCTGGCCTAAATCTTACAAAAATGTAGATAACAATGTGAAAACATATTATAAAATTAAAAATGATCTTCATAGTAATGATGGGCTGTTATTTCTTAATGAAAATATAGTTGTTCCTCATAGTTTGAGAAAAAGTATGTTAGATTTAATTCATGAAGCACACTTTGGGATAGAAAAGGGCTAGGGACTTAATGTATTGGCCAGGAATGAATTCAGATATAGAGAAAGTTGTTTTAAATTGTGAAATTTGTGAAAAATTTAAAAGAGCAAATAGCAAAGAACCTATGAAACCTCATACAGTTCCATATAGACCATTTGAAAAGGTAGGGGTTGATATAATGGAGTTTGGTAATGTTAATTATCTAATTCTTATGGATTATTACTCAAAATGGATAGAAGTTTGCGAGCTTGAAAATAAGTCAGCGGATGATGTAATATGTAAACTAAAATCTATTTTTTCTAGGTTTGGTGTCCCGAATACTGTAATATCTGACAATGTTCCATTTAATGGCTCTAATTATATTAAATTTGCAAAAGATTGGGATTTTAACTATGCATTTAGTAGTCCTCATTATTCTCCAAGTAATGGCATGGTTGAAAGGGCAGTGGGAATTGTAAAATGTATTATAAGAAAAGCTAAGGAAAGTAATAAAGACTATTTCGTGGGATTAATGGAGTATAGAAAGTAGAAACACATCCATTTTAGGCCTTGAATTATCTCCAGCTCAATTGATGTTTAACCGTAGACTAAAAACAAAATTACCGATCACAAATAAATTACTAAATGCAGAATTGTTTAATAACATTCGAGGAAAACTAGTTAAGAGGCAAGCTATTCAAAAGAATTATTATGACAAATCAGCACATCCATTACCTCAGCTTATAGAAAAAGAGAATGTTAGGATTTTAAACTTTAAAAGCAAAACTTGGGAACCAGCTGAAATTGTTAAAATAGACAAATCTCATCCAAGATCTTATTACGTTAGGGATCAATCTGGGAAAATTCTTAGACGTAATAGAAAACATATAAGAAAATCATTGTCATTAAAAACAATAGACCCAAATTATGAAATAATAAGTATTCCTGAAACTGATTCCAATGTATCTTTAGATTCTCCACAGAATACTCATGTAAACAGCAATCTAAGATGTAGTAGTCGTATACGTAGAATGCCTACATATTTAAATGACTATGTTGTATAATGAAATAACTTAAAAGGGGGGATGTCATGATATTATTGTAACTGTATGATTAACTGCATAAATATATTTTGACTGTACTTACATTAACTGTAACTTTTAACTGTGCACCTGAACTGTTGTTGATCTGAATGTAACCGGCAAGCATGTATGCTATAATTTGTATGTCTTCTACTTAATAATATTTAACCAAGTTATTATAAATATGAACTGTGTTTATTTATTGTGTTATATATTACACTAAAATGAAACCCACAACTGACAGTAGCCACTGTCAATATGGAATCAGTTTTACTCACAGACATGTTTTTGCTTTATAATATAGGTATAACAATTTTTAAAAAAATGTATTATTTTATTAATGTTTACATAACAATTTGAAAATATTTCATTAAAAGTTATTATTTACAATATTCAACAGATGGGAACAGAATTAAATCAACTATTGTTTAGTTTGTATTACATCCAAGAATTCCATCCACAGTAGGTTAAACACAGCAAATGAGGATCAGTAGCTTGATCAATTAAACAATCAACCTGTTAAAAAGAAAATAGTAACAATGTAGTAAAATGACAAATATTATAAAAAAAATCTATGGATGATACTGTATAAATATTTATCATAAAACTGATATTAACCCTTTCATAAATGATTTATTTTTAAGAATCGTACATTTATTTCAAAATTAGAAAATGAGCCTTATATAAGGTTTACAAGCATTAATAAAATTATTAACAGTTGTTAAGCAATTTCTTGTGATAATTTGCACTTTGGAAACCTTACCACAAAGTAAAAAATCCCTGCCGGCTCGGGCCTACAGGCGGAGGTAGATTTCGAAGTTAAGTACTAAATTCACCAACAAAACTTAAATCAAGATTAAAGATAAACCCAGTTCCTTCGCTAAGAATGAGCTCTAGGGAGCTAAACATTTTGTGAAAATTCTAATATACACACACGCATGTATATGGAATAGGTTTAAAAATGGCTAAATCAAATTCAGAGAACCTCAAAGTGTTAAAATATGTTAATATTTCAATACTCGGGTTTTTATCATGTTTTAATACGTTTCTTCAAACTCAATGACGTTACATATTCACCTGCTGTGGTCCATTATATTTTCAATATGACGCAATATTTTGTTGTTGTTTTTAATTCGTCAAACTATTTATTTCATTTTGAATTTTCATGCAGAAATCTTGCTCTAGAAAACTTATGACGTAATATTCAATTTATTTTCAATTCGTCAAACTGTTTATCTAATTTAATTTTTCACGTGAAAACACTGCATTAGAAAAGCAATTCTTGTGGTGAGAATTTTATTGCTTTTTTTTTTAATTGTTGGCAACAGCTATAACGAAAAATATTTATTTTTTCCTGCCATTGTTGTGTAAAAGCTGGTTTTATCAGAATCATGTTCAGACGGTATTCAAAATTTTAAACATTCCCCATTCCCATTCCCTTGGACCGATTTTGCTCATTTTCAATCCCCGCCGAGAAATTAGCTATCTTAAAGTTGTTGGCGAGTTTGAAGACGTTCCGTGCATAATTACGACTTTTATCGTGCGGACAAAATTTAGTACATACATACATACATATATATATATATATATATAAACTTTTTAGGTGGGGGTGGTTTTGGGTTCCTGGGGTCATGTAATGAAAAGTTATGAAGGAATTTTTCAAAAGTCGCACCATGGTAACGACTGCAATAGGTAGTATTTCTTACGAAATCTACCTAAAAGAGATCTTCTGGTCATATTTTTGTTTAGATCCAAAACTAGAAATTCTTTGAGAAAAATCTTCTCTTGTGCTGAGTAGAAATAAGTTTGTCAAACACAGATTTTGTGACTGACTATTCAAAAAGGAAATGGCTCTGCTTCTGATTGCTGCATTCCACAAGCATTATTGAACTTCATATTAGGTTATATGTGATACAAAAATAAAGATATAATATACAGAGTTTGCTAGGGCTCCTTTTTTCAATACAGCCTCATATAAGATTTCAAAGTATGATCGGGTTAAAAATATAATACGAAGAAATATTCATTAAAAATCTAATGCAAGTGATAAAATGCTACTTCAATACTGAGAATATATCGCTCACCCACAAGAAAAGTAACACATCTCGCAAAAATTCATTTTGCGTTTTATTCCACTAATAGGTCTGCCCACTAGTAGGAAGTCCACTAATATTACTTTATATTATACATATTATTATATTCATATTATTACTGTCACATTATAGTCTTACTACACAAACAGTTTCATAAGTGTAGAAAAATAAGTTTAGTTTCATAAGTACGGAAAATCACTTTATTACGTTATAGGTCCATTTGGGACCATAGAAGAAGGGTGAATTGTATGGGGAGGTAAAATTACCCAACTTTCCAAACCTCATCCTAAGTCTTCATTCTTAAGGGTTTTATGCATGTTTTTATTCCTACATGCAGAGCTAAGTGATATAATTTCATGTTACAGTAGAATCATGCACATTTTCTTTTGCCTCTCCTGTGAAATTTACTTTTGTTGAGATGTGTCACTTTTTTTGCAGGTGAGGAATATTATGCTTACTGACCTTTTTTTTTTTTTTTTTTTTTTTTTTTACAGTAATTTATATTAATAGGAAAATACAAAATTTGTCTTGAAAATTAATAATTTGAAAGATATATCTTAAGGATAAGGAAAGAAAATAATCAGAAGCACTTAAATTTGGATACTAGTGCAGATGCTCTAATGAGGAGAGGACCCGAGGTTGGGGATACAGAAAATGATAACCCTTTGTGCATTGATACAGTATAGTCAATAGATAAACGTATGATAAGGATAAAGCTCAATATGCATGAGGGTGTTAAAAAAAAAAAAGCTTCTAAGTCAGCCAATTTTGATACGTCAGTACATAATCAGATACATTGCACACACTTCTGAGCGGCCGGATGGTACAGTCAACAGAGCACTAGACTTCTAATTTTTCTTTCTCGGGACTCTGTGGGTTTGATACCCCCAACAAGGCTGTTTCTTTTCTTTTTTTTCTTTTACGCAGACAAAATAATGAATAATTATTTTCAAACTAAAATTTAAAAATATATAAAGTATGAAACCAGTTATCGAAAATGGCTATGTCTGGATGTACTCCAGATAACTGGTTTTTCTGGATAAGTGGTTGCTCATTAATACAAAAGCCATTAATCAGATTTGTATAATATATTTTGCTCTGGATTTCTTTATGATTGAAAGACTAATAAGAATATTGAATGGAAGGCAGTTGTAAAGGAATCCTTTTTAATAAGTAAAATAACTCTATATAAAAATCAATATCTGCTCAATCAGCAAAAAAGTAAATAAAAAAAATAAATCAACTTTTTCAATGTTCGTGATTTTAACAAACAAATAATCCTTGTGGGTAAGCACACGATAAGTTACTAAACAGAACTGTTGCCAAATGAAAGGGCAATGTAACAAAAGATTCTTTCACTGTTTTTTCTTATCCATGGAGATATGAAAAAATAAGTAATTAGTAGTTCATAATTAAAATGCTCAAAAGTTTATTTGGAGAATTAATAATTGCAGAAAATGTACTACAAAAAGTAGTGCTTTTTTTTTGCAAGAGTTCTGCTTTGTTGTTTATTTGTCTGTGTTGTAGATTCAGCAATACAAAGCAAAAGTACTGCTGTAGTGTTATAAAGCATACTAGATTAAATATATACATAAATGGCCCAAATTAAATATATACATAAATAAACCACTTACAAGTGTAACAATAAATCCTAAATAAAAATTACTACACCACACATACACAAAAAAAGAAGAAAAAAGCAGTGTTGAAAATTTTATGATAATGATGCTTTTTTGCTGGAAAGATTGCACAGATGATAGATCAAAAATACTATTCCATTTAACTGGTTTCTAGATAAATGGTTCTATACTGTATATATAATTATTTAGATTTAAGCTAAACATAAATAAAAATATGTTTCTGCATGCACACATACATACTTATTTACTTACAAAGAAATTGCAATTTTATAGCAGTTTCACGGATCTAATGAAAAGTGAAAATAAAAAAATAAAAATACATACTTTGGATTTCTCAGATGGCAAAATTTTAATTTTATTCACATTTATTTATAGTTTCTTATACGAATAAACCTTTATTCTTCCCAGTGAAATCAATTGAAATGTGCTACATAAAATTAAAATATTGTACTTTAACTTCTTCATCTTTTCTAATACCTAACAATTTAAAAGTTTTATGATTTTTCGACTTTTTTTTTAAATTTTTACTTATTTATTTTTTATCTCAGAATCTTATATTTGGAATTAGAATAACTGTTTTTTACAATAAAAAATCTTTTCACAGGCATTAATATTTATTAATTACGTAGATTTGCAGGTGGCTTTTAGCAAAACATGTACGCCATTGAAAATAAACAGGGTAGGTTTAGAATGTTTACTCTTGTTTGTGTTAAAGTTTTAACAGCCGTCTGCTGCAGACTGACTAAGCATGGCATTTTGTAAGTTTTGAGGAGATTAGACGCAGTTCTTTAGTGTAGTGTCGTAATTAAAGGGAAAAAACATGTCTAGTGAAGAAGTTTCTAAATTTACAAACATTGAAGAATTAATTTCAGAATACTCAATTCATAGTGGGAAAAAAAGTCAAGTCGGGGTATCGAAGCCACAAAGTTCTGAGACAGAATATTTATAAGTCTGGCGCTCTGCCAACTGTATCATTCGACAACACTCAAAAATGTGTGTAATTTATGCAATTATGAACTAAAGCGTCAAAATTGGGTGACTTTGGGACAGCACCGTGCGAAAGGGGGGGGTGGTGTCCCCGGACGCAGAAATTTAGGGGGCGCCAAATTTGTACTACTTTTTTTTTTGTCGTCGATCATTTTTATTAGAATTTTTTTTTCACTCTTCGATATTCCATTTTTTTGTAAAACAAAATGCATATATTTACATATCGGGATTCTTTTTCCCAATGAAAGTGTAGGGCTAGAACTCATCCTCCCGCTGGCGTTGCCGACAGGAGTCGTGCTCGGCAGCATCTTTTGCTATGGAGGAGGCTGTCACGAGAAAAAGAAAAAGAGGAGAAGAGGGACAGGACGAGAGCCGAGCAAGGGTCTCTTTCTTGTAGTTCCATGTTATGGTTGATGCACCAAATATGTATATGTAAGATTTATTGTTCGTGTGATGTATATTCGTAAATAAATGTCAGTGTTTCATTTAACAAAAGAATAGTGTGGTGTTGAGATCCTACATACAACACACAGCATCCTTCTACAGAAAGTATGTACATTTTTCATTTCAAAGTTATTGCATCGTTCACATTTGCTTTTCATTGAGCTTTTTAGACGATAATTTTCACTCGACTGAAAAGAAGGTTTATGTGTTTCACGCGTATTTGGATATGTGGATTTCTTTATACCCTCGAAATATCCCAACGGCTGGATGGATTTTAATGAATGAGGTCTCTATCGATTCGTCTTAACCGTCCGATGGTTATAAGCTAGGTTTTGTTTTTATAAATTTAAAATGGCGGCCGTAAAATACAAAATGATGGTAGAGATGAAAAAAAATTACGCAATATATTGAGTGGCATATCATTGGATAGGTCTTTCAAAATGAAGACGATGTTTCATTGACTATTTTACAGTCAGAAGATCTGTTTAAATACTACGCAACCTGTTAGTTGTGTAGGTAGGATCTCTAGCTTTACTGTAACTCTAACCTTCATAGACATCTATAGGCCTGATCAAAACAGTGTTTATAGATAGGAATTAAAAATTAAACACAACTTAAAAGTCATCAATACAAGTAAATAAAAAAAATAGTTAAGTAATATAAAAATGATTATTGATGAGAAATAATTAATTATTTCGCTTTTTACGCATTCAGGTTTTTTGATTTTTTAAATTTATATAATATGCTTTTGTGATATCTTATATTGCAGTGTTTCTTAAACTTTTGCACTCTGCGGCCCCTTTTACATCGTATACCAAAGTTTCTGCCACCTCCCACATTCAGTAAATATGAATTGCTAACCTATTCTGATTCCACTATGGGATCATTCTTATAATCATTCGGTCATTACTTTGCTGTTAAAAAAAGGTCCAGCACAGGATGGAAATGCTGATTACATGAAATTTGCAGTTGCAGAAGGACGACAATTTTCCAAATTAACGCTCAATAAAATTATACCTTGTGGAGAAATTATTAACCGTGATTGCGGCTTATTGGATAACTTAATTAAGGGGATCGCTATACAGGGTGTCCACTCTCAACGGTGTCCAATGGCTAATTCCTAAACCGTTAGTCATAGACATATAGTTTCAATTGCAAAAATGTTTTAAATGAGATAAAGAAACATTTTAAAAGCGATTTGGGTCAATAAAAACATTTTTTTTAAAAATAACGAAATTAAAATTTTTATACGGTCCCCCGGTCGTATAAGTTATATATTTAGTAAAATTTTCCTATTACACTGACAAGTAAGACAAAAAAAGTCCTGTACATATAACCCTAAAATTGATCGAGTTATGAAACTTTAAAAATGCATGACTTATACTACTTTCCCGCATCTGAACACAAATCAGCTAGGCCATGGTTTGAAGGATCATATACCAAGTGCTTAAAGTATTCGAAGAACTTATTTCATGTGTATCTGTGCTTTGAAAAAAATCCTACAAGTATTACGATTGAGTTAACATTAATTAAGTTTCAGATTGGCTAAAATAATTGTATTTTAACGTATGTTTTATTTTCTAAGGATTTGAGACAGTTTCTTTTCATGATTTCTTTTAACAAAAAATTATGTTATTTTTATAAGTTTTTATTTAACTTCAACAATCGTATGTATGTTTTTCCAGTTCAAAATTTGTACTAGAACTTTAACTCACTTTCAAATATCCGATCGAGATTAAATTTTACATACTGACATAAATCCGATGACAATCTAATATTATTATGAATTTCGGTGTTTACCACTTCTACTTTACAGGATTTTACAGGCTAACACAAAAATTTTGGATAGGTTACCGCCAAGAAGTTTAAGAAAAAGTTTTAGATTAGATAACACAAGGTTACGATGGTTGTGTTTTTTAACTTTTATGTATTTTTTAGCACTGAATTCGAAAATTAACTTAATTTTTAACCATCATGTCAGGATGTTTCGCAAATCGTAAATTGTCAAAGTTAAAAAAAATACAAAATATTGCAGTGTTAATTTTACTCTCAACAATTTTTTTAATATATCTGACGAAATTATATTTCTACTAAATTTGTGAATGACCCCTAATTTGCAGCAAAAAAATATGCTCCAACTTTAAAAAGCTATTACTCGGTCAATTTTAATCGTAGAATAACAGAGCTTTTTTTTTTGTCTTACTTGTCAGTGTAACAGAAAAATTTTACTAAATATAACTTATAGAACCCGGGGACCGTATAAAAATTTAAATTTCGTATTTTAAAAAAAATGCTTTTATTGGCCCAAATCGCTTTTAAAACATTTCTTTATCTCATTTAAAACATTTTTATAATTGGAACTATATGTCTATGACTAACGGCTTAGGAATTAGTCATTGGACACCGTTGAGAGTGGACACCCTGTATTTAGTTTTCTCTGTTTATGATTCACCAATTATCATGATTGCCCTCCAAAATTAGCCAATCCAGATTGTGGGTTTTTCAAGTGCAAGAAATTAAATCCTAAAATTCTTTACCATAAAAATACTCTAGAACACTGGAATGCATGCATTCGCTAAAAAAAACTTCAGAGACGTTTAAAATTAAATCATGTAATCGACAGCAAATTTGAAAAGAGCAAAAGTGAAAATTATTGAAAGTGAAAAAGATAAATGGCAAAATATATTCAGGATGAAATTATGAACCTTCTTGCCAGTGAAGTAAGAAAAGCGATTGTAGAAGAAATTCATAGAGCAAGGTATTTTTCAATTTCATTCGATCGCACTCCATATACCGAGTGTCCTAAAATGGACCGACTGTTTTTAAAATTCAATAACCTGTAAATGGTGACATCTATTAAAAAAAATTGCGGGAAGGTAATGTAAAATGTCAGTAGTCATTTTTTACCTCGATTCCCGGCTTTAGTTTCAAAAGCAACTATAGATGGCACTGCAAGCAGGGATGACCACCACCTCGGGAACTCAGCTTACGCTTTAGAGTGATAGTACAATCCCGAGAATACAATCCCGAATTCACTAGCTGCTCGCGTTACAAATGACTTTTTCAATTCTTATACTGCAGTTTTACAATTTCACATTACAACATAAATATCGATGATTTGTTGAAGAATTAAACAGGTTTATAGTCAATTCAGGTTACAGCAGTATACTTTATTAAACCATATTCGTGAAAATCAATCAAGTTTATACTGAATTGACAATTATGCCAGCAATGTATAACCACACAAGCACTATAAAGACAACATCTAGCGCCATAGGTGCTCAGTCAAGGCCAAAACCGAAATCGCCCAACACTGATGTGAAAAGAGGAGGTTAAATATATTGAGTGGGTCTCATTTTCCAATACAATTTTATTTTTAGGGGCCTACTCTATATATTTAACCTCCTTCCTGCGCATGATGCTAGGGGATTTCAGTTTAGACCTCCATTGAGCGCTTATCGCTTGACACTTATCTCTTCTATTTGGAACTAAAACCAAGAACCACTGTAAAAATACTTCTGATATCTTACATAACTGTCCTGCAAGAATTTTCTTTTAATAATTGTCACCATTTGCAAGTTATTGAATTTTAAACACAGTACAGTTTAGGAATCCAGTACACCTGACAAAGAACAAATAACGCAAATTATACGATACCGAAAATAGAAAATTTTCAATCGTGGAAAGGTTTCTTGGCTACATCAAGTAAAAAGGGGGAAAAAATTAGCGCAAGAAATTTAAAATAAGCTAATGTCCGACAATATCGACATTAACAGCTGCATGAGAGGTTCTGTTCTCAAAGATGGTAGACGGGAGATGCTGAGTTCGATCCAATCGCGCACGTCAGCCTAATCGTTCAAAATTGTCTGTAGTTTTCTTCAAACCTTGCGTAAATACGGGTTAAGCTCCCTTAGAAACACCCTACAGAAGACACCCTCATCCCACTCCGGTTTACTATATCCAACTTGTAGATAATCGGCCATCATAAACAATACGAATATCAACCCTTCAGAGCTCAATGTTGTGATATGGTGCAAATATGGCTTCCTAATATAATGCTGTGTAAGCTCGAATCGTCGAAGTAAATAAATTCGTCTATTTTTTACCATGCTCTTCACATTGTCTAAACTTTGAGTTCGTGCTGCTGGTGTATGCCCAAAAATGTCTGGAACTGCATAAACTGTGTTTGTTTTTTCTTCTCTTCTACTGAAAGATGCAATATACTTATGTCCAGTGGTGCAGTCGTAAAAAAAGCAGAGGGTATACACTCAAGGCAGAGCGTATACCCTAGAGTGTACATACTATAGCTTTCTTAAGAAACAGAGGGTATACGGTGTTCCTTAAAAAAATCCAGAGGGTATACGGCATATACCCCCGTAGCCCCTCCACTACATCCCTGCTTATGTCCCACTTATCAGTTTATTTAAAGAAACATTGCGATACTCTATGGTCATGAAAAAAATAAAGCTATATCTGCAGTTTAAAAACAATTGCCACAGATTTTAAAAGCTCTGTAAGACCTTATAGAAATGAAGTAAAATGAGTAAACTTACTCAGGAGCAAAAAGAGCTTAATAAAGCAAATAAAGAAATTCTCCTTTTACAGCCTAGTAGTTTGGCACAGCATTTTAAATGAAATAGAAAAAGTTAATCACGAAAAAAAAGAAGAAGAAAAAACTGTCAATGTTTTGATCGCCAGCAAACTGATTGAAACACTAAAAGACACATTTCAGACAATAAAAGAGGGAATTTTTGAACATGAAAGCGAAGATTTGATTATGTCCTTATTTGAGCAAAACAGAAAACGTAAAATTCGCAGAACAGTTTGACTACGAAGCTCCTGATGAAAGTGGAAATTTATATGAAAGTAAAGGATTTCGTGTTACATAGAGACACTATAACCGTGCAACTGAACTGGAGGTTTACGAAACTGAGAAATGTATAACAAGAATTTGAGTTGCTGGCTGGTGCGAATCTAAAATCAGTTACCGAATATCTGTTAATATTGCCTGGACCTTGCCCTTTATTGTTGACTTGAATGGACTTGAATTGTTAAGCGAGGTTTAAAATGCGAAAACATTATTTCTACCATTAGATAAGAACTTTTACAAAATGGATCATTTAGAAATCCTTTAGTTGCTCCATAATTTTAACTTAGGGAAAACAAGGAATTGCAAAACCGTGTAGACAGCGTACATAACTTATAAGTATTCCAGTAACAATAAAATAGTAAAAAACTACTTAAAATCTACCATGAGCAATAGATTAAGCAACCTGAATTTACTTTCTATAAAATTCAGTGTCGCAATCTTTACACATAAAATAATACACGATTTTGCTACCCTAAACGCAAGAAAAATAAAATGGAAGTAAATGTGTTTGCCTGATAATTATATTTTATTTTATGTTAATTAAAACATTGTTTCAGTTATCTTTCTTAATTAATGTACTGTAATTATAATTTATTTTTATCTTTTACATTATGTTCTTCAGATTTTTTTGTTTGTTTTGCTTATTTAGTACTTATCGGTTGAAGGGGCCACTTGTTTTCAACCTGGTTGTTAGCGATTTTTACCCATTTTCTGCAACTTAAAGACTAACAACTAAAATGTCTAGAAAAACATGTGAGAAAGGTTAAGAAAAATCTGTCGCAAAGCATCATGATCTCATTAACAAATAAGTGCAATTTTCTTTTCTGTTATTTAGTTGTTTAGAATTTCTGAATTAAAATTAAATCTTTTAAATTTCTAAAATAAACGCAAAATATTTATTCAATATAATTTATTTATGTTTCTGTCCTTTATCAATTTTGAAGGAGGGGGGGTTGTGCCAAATAGACACGCTGCCCCGGGCGCAGTTTTCTCTTCGCACGGCCCTGCTTTGGGACTTGTTTTTTAAGACCTCCTGCGTATTGTAAACATCCTTATCATATGTTTATCTACTGACTATACTCTATCAATGCACAAAGGGTCATTGGATTATGTGTCCCCAACCTCGGATCCCCTCCTTGTAAGCTCAGGGTTTCCAATTACTGACTCAAGTGCCAGATGCAGCCCATAAAGCCTATTTTTGTGGCTTCTACAGCTTTTTTTTTAACAATATTAATATATTTTACAGAATTTTTTTCTGTAAGAAACAAAAAGTGTTCAGTTGCAAATAAAGAAAATTTTTCACGTATCTTTAAATAATACACTTTTCAAGCAAGTTCAGTTTTTACTATGCCACATAATTCATATAATCATTTCAGATCACAAGCAAATTGGAAATCCTTGTTTTAGCCTTTAATACATCAGTATATGGAATTGCAGGAGCACTATCATCATCAATTTGTGACTTGTAGATTGTAGAACTGGCTTGCAGAATGAAAAAGCACTTTGTAAATTGGGGAAACTATTTTTATATTAAGGTTCTTTCCATATTTGGTTAATTGTTCATATCTGCAATTCCAAATAAGTACTCCACAGAATCCTCTTAAAGTTTTCTTTGTCACGCAAGGTAAATAAATAAAAACTAAATGAATCTTAAGCTTAATAAACAAAAAGTAGAGTCAAAATAAGAAAACTCTAAAATGCATTCTGAATGGAAATCTGTCTACCTGGTTTTTTTCTCAAGAGATAGTTTACCTAGTAAACAAAATTTGATTATTCTGTTACCACTAGCTCCAAAATTATCTTGAGGTAGACGAGAGTGAGCATAACCTTCTGATTTCTTTCTGTACCTAAAAGTAGTTTCTGACTCATTCAGAACTCACTTTGAGAATTGTAGGAAAACACTGCCGTATATAGAGGCTGATTAGTCAATTTAGGGTCATTACATAGGGAATTATCATATTTAAAAATATAAATCCATTAGATTAGATGGACGCTGCACAAATATATAGCTATCTCTTTACTTTATATTTGATATACAAAACCTTCTTTTCTCATCACTGTCCACTCATTTCCCTACTTTCACTTTCATTTTATTTCTTTATTTACATTAGTAAAGTACTTTATTTAGTTATATATATACTTACCTCTTTACTTTATTCAGTTTCTTTTATTTTACTTAAATCCATCTTTATTTAATTTAATATGGTGAAATATACTTGCTTTCTATTTTAAGATATCTTTTTATGTTTCTATTTTCTTAAATCCCCATTCATTTCCTTAATAAAGTTTCTTTCAATACCTCTTAAATTCAGCTTCCGACATCGCTCGTTTCACTTTCCATCTCGGCAGAAACAGCTACGAGTGTCTCGCTGTTTTGCCGGAGTTCTCGTATTGAATACTAAATGGCGTTGTGTGTCCAGAGTGTTAGCGATCATCGCCATAGTTACGAACTTCATGTGGTTCGTCCTAGAAGCTGGTTGGAAGTGCGAGTGACATGTGTGGATGCCGTATTTCGGTATACCCTTTTGGAATAAATCGCGATGCTTTCATGCCATCTTTGCCA
This sequence comes from Maratus speciosus, assembly GCA_963932465.1. Classification (NCBI taxonomy): domain Eukaryota; kingdom Metazoa; phylum Arthropoda; class Arachnida; order Araneae; family Salticidae; genus Maratus; species Maratus speciosus. The sequence continues at coordinate 76,049,009 of OZ010792.1, forward strand.
GTTGTATTTTTTCTTTGTACCGGGAAGGTGAACAGATATTTCTTTCAATACTTCATTATGGATTCACCCGTAGTTAATGTTTGAACACTTTTTCACGAAATTTAGTAGTTACGTTTTCGTGATATATTATAGCTGATGGTCATTTGAATAGTTGTAGGTGCTTCTTCAGGAGACTGATTATTGCGACATTTTGAAGTTATGATTGTTTTTAGTGAGACTTCATAATCATGCGGTGTTTCTGGAGTAAGCCTTCTGCACTCTCTTGATACCATCTTGCATGAAGTTGTTTTTCATCTGCTGTGTTAGCCGGTAGTAATGCTTGGGTATATGAGTAAAGTATTGTCAGCATCTTCGAAGACGAATTTGATATTCTCGGTGGTTTCTTCTTTTTGTGAATTGAGACATTTTCCTATCAAGTGTAATTGACTTTGTCACGTCTTTGAAAGTTTAAGACTTACTTACGTTTCAAGCCCTACAGCACTACTGGAGTTTTTATGGATGTTATAACTGAAATGACTTTATTACTTTCTCACATTTGAAGGTAATCATTTTTCACTTGCTGTCAAGATGTTTACAGAGAGATTGATGTTTCAGATAAGTCGTTTTACTATTATATATACAGTAGAACCTCGATCCATCATTTTTCAAGGGGTGCGTGAAAAAAAACGAATGCGGGAAAATGACGAATGCGGGTTAACGTCAAAACACGAAAAAAACAATGTTTATGCATTACTAATACATGCAATGCGTACAATATAGTACTAATAAATACTAATTTGTTACTTTCCAAACTGTAAAATAAATAAATCAAAGTTGTGGAAAATTGATATTTATTTTTAAAAATCAGTAATTTTGTATTGGGTTTTTCCTTTATTTTTTAAATTAAACAACAAATTTTCAAGATGTACAACATTTTTCTCGTCATTATCTGTAATTTCATGCACATCAATAAAGGTTCGTACGGTTTCAATCAAATGCCATAATTGTATAAGATAGACTTGGCACTGGTGTAGGCTCAGCTTCATCGGCATGAACATTATCATCTGCTTCTTGCCATTATTTTCATTTTTTGAAACATCAAACATTTCTTCTATAGTACAGCACATGTCACAACATCTTGTTATATACAAATATAATCGCTAAATTTCACAACCGATACATCCTGTGCTACACGCAACCACTCTTCACCTGCATTATCGCCACCAACATCATTATTTTCTTCCCCTTCTGTTGAGCATTCTTCATCAATTTTTCGCACAAAACCGCATTTCGCAAAACAATTCTGGATGGCTAAAGAGGTTAGTTCATGTCATGCTGATAGAACAAAATGAATAGCTTGCAGAAGGTGTATTTTTGGAGTAGGTTCTTTTGCTTGTTCCATGAAACATAAAATCTTTTCCCTAGAATTCTCTTGTAAAATTGCTTAAAACAGTTGATTACCCCAGCATCAAAAGGTTATACGACAGATGTATAATTTAGTGAGGAAAAAATGACTTTTATATTTTTCAAAGACACGTTTCTGGTGAATGAGCTGAACAATTGTCAATAAATAGAATGTTTTTCTCTTTTTGAGCGCCGATTGATCTATCAAAGTCATGAAGAAATTTTGTAAAAATATCAATTTTCATCCATGCTTTGGCATTCCAATGGTAGGAACTGGTAGTTTCTTTACATTCTTGAAGCATTGAGGTCTAGCAGATTTACCAATAATGAGGGGAACTTGTTTATCAGAACTGTCCTTATTTGTGCATGGTAGCACTGTTAGCCTTTCTTTGGAATGTTTACCCCCAGGACAAGACTCTAACTTTGAACGTTCACATTCTCTCTTGCAAGCATTTATAAAATAGTCCTGTTGCGTTAGCATTATAAATGTCACAATCCTCATATCCTTCTAGTAACATCGGAAGCTTTTCGAACCACCTTTCTATGGCATCAGTATTTACTACTGTGGTACAGTCGTGGAAAAAAAAAAAGTAAACACCCCCTACTAACTCCTCAACAAATTATCGTAGAAGAAAGTTACTGGTACCGAACGATTGGAAATAAAGTCTACTTTTAAATGATGTATATAAAATTTGCTTAGGGGGGCATCTACATATTAAAACGAATCCAAACTTCATTTTTTTCAATGACAATACCCAATTTTAACAAGATATTTCAAATCTTCGGTTTAAATTATGCCTAAACACCGAATTTCAAGTCATTTGAATCATAAGGTTTTGAATTATAAACATTCAAAATTTAGTGCTTCTAATGTTAAATTACATTTTCATATTTTTATTTATATCTCCAGAAATTATGCTCCTAATGTGCTAATTTTTTGTGTAGCAATAATACTAATATATCCAAAAATAAATACACTGAATTTGCAATTTTTATAATTTTATGATATGAATTATGAAATTAATATTCGAAAAAATTATGAATTGCAACCTACGATTTTTTTGATGAATTTAGATTTATTAAGTCCTGCTTTATGTAAATCCAAATTTTCACATTTTTCTTCCAAGTAGTTTTCAAATTATGCTTAAAAAACGACAAAATGATGGTTTAAGGGGCCGTCTATAATAGAAGTGAGTAGATATTTTGAAATTTCTTCTGTTGTCCGGCAATCTAGCAGGCTTCATTGACTTCTTAAGGTGCCTTGATTAAGATGGGGGCTCTCTCGGTTAATAATCTATTTCCAAACTTCAATTTGGATACAGCCTTTAAAATACGCTTGTTTTAAAATAATTAATTTCTCAGAAACTTATGATACGAATTGGATAAAAATTTGTTTTTAGGCTAATTGAAGGGTGCAGAGTTCATTTATGCTGTCAGAATTGTGTACTGCTATTGAAAAAACAAAGTTATGGTTCGTTTTAATATGTAGGTGGTCCTCTAAGCAAATTTTATCTATGTCATTTAAAAGTAGACTTTATTTCCAATCGTTCGGTACCAGTAACTTTCTTCTACGATAATTTGTTGAGGAGTTAGTGGGGGGTGTTTACTTTTTTTTCCCCACGACTGTACATTAACTGCATAATTTCCTGGATACCAATCCATGGCGAATTTTAAAACGAAATCCACCCATTTGATGCAGAAAAAGTATCCATGCCATATGGATGCAGCTATTTCAAGTGCCTTCTCTCGAAGAATATTCCCATCCACAGGAATATTTGACGAACGAGACTGATTGTACTAAGCGAAGATAAGTCTTTCCAAATCATTGTAAGTAGACATTTTGTTAGTTTTTCTCTTTTTTGCAGAAGTTCCATACTTATCAGCCTGCTCTCTAATTTCTTTTGTTTTCGAAATTATCGAATTCAGAGTTGAAGGCGATATACCTAAATGTTTAGCGATGTTAATTTTTTTCTCAAAAGGATTCTTTTCCACCTTATCTATGATCTGAAGCCTTTCTTCCAAACTTCGGATTTGTTTCGCCATTCTTAAAATTCACAGAATGCATTAAATTGAAAGCTGACACTCTTGAAATTAAACACATACACTGCACACAACAGGTTAGCCATGAATGTGAAATAATGTGGTAGCTGGAGCTTGCAGAAGTGGATGCATCCATCCTCCCCTTTACACAAAATAGAATAACCCATTCTCTAAACAAGAACACCTGTTCCGCATTCAGTTATTTACACGTACATACATGTCACAATATCAGCGCTAATCCCAGTATTTCCCTCCTAAAACAATGCAAATGAGATATTTTAGGATAAAGGAAGTAATTTCAGTTTGTATGTCATATGGATACGCTTGATCTTCAATTTCATTTTGGAGAGGAGAAAAATTTTACAACGATGAATGTGGGAAAACGACTTTTTGAAGAACGATGTATGCGGGTTTCGTTAACATTATTTAAATACAATTTGTGCAGGGACCATAGAAATAAATCGATCAATGCGGGAAAATGATGGATGCGGGAACGATAGATCGGGGTTTCACTGTATTTGTTATTTGAAAACAAGCTGATAGTTGAGAGATACTGTATTTTACTTTTATGTTTTTATGTGTCATTTAAGTTTAAATAAATTTAATTATGTTTTTAATACAGTTGTATTTACTTTCCACCACTTATTAAAACTAATTTATTTTTCAGATGTTTAGAGATTATGGAGTTTAGTTTTAATATTATAATTAATAGATCATTTTTCTTTCAGGGTTTTCACTCAGCATATGCGTTTCTACTGCTCACTAACACACTCTGCTACCCAACTTAACCCCTAAGCACTATATATTTTTATAGTGCTTAACAATATTCCCTTACTGTCAAGTTGTGAATGCACCATTTTTTTATCATAATCACGATCGGGCGTTTGCACGTGGTTTACCTCCATTTAATTTACGTAATTTTAACTATTTTATCTTTAATATTTAATTATTTCAATATTCCCATTGTTCAGCATTCGCGATTCTCATTAATTTGGTATATCACTTTTGTACCTATGGCAATTCGTTCATATTTTCATGTCCCATCGCTACGATCTTAAGTATTTAGTTATTTCCAGTTTTATATTTGCCAGTTTCAGCAATTCGCCATGTTGGATCAACGCGGGGGGAAATGGTTATTCTTCGATTAGTGCCGTTCAGAGCGTGTTCTGATTGCGTTCGTTATCGCCCTTTTTGGCGTGCACCGCTTACTCGCTTATTGCGCTCTGTGCGTGCTGATTGGTTGGATCGCCGGTCGATTCGCCAAACAGCGCGCGTTGCTTTTCTTGGGAATTTTTTTTGGAGCAGAATAGTCAGTCGTGTTAAAATCTACCTGGTAATTGGTTGTTTTCGTTAGGGTAGTTCGCCCTGACACGGGAGATGCCTGCAATGGCTCTCGCCGGTGTCGTGCTTCGTCAACGTATTCGTAAACAAATTCTGTATGTTTAACAACTCCTTATGTCGTAAAAATTAGTGTGTGAATCGAACGCCAGTCCGTCCCAAAATTCAAGAGCTCCTGAAGTTTCTAATAAACTTTAGTACAAGCTTAATAAAGCTTTTGTACAACGTCAAGTCTTGTGCCTTCTTCATTTTCCACGATGCAGACCTGCCAACCTTTGGAAATGAGAAATCGTAGCACACAAAATTAAAATTAATCTGAAGGTTGGTTAGTTGGTTTTTCGTGTTTCGCAGCCCTCTTTTGACATTTGTAAAAGGAATAAGGTTTCATTCTTTCAACTCAATATAGTAAATTTTTATACGATTTTTAGTTTCTTCTCGTTTCGCAGCATTTTTTTACTTATTTTATTTTATTTTTTTTACATTTGTAAAAGTAGTGTGATTCAATTTTTTAGCCTAGTGCAGTAAATTTTGATGAAATTAGCAAATTTTTTCCCGCGATCATTTCAGGATATTCACAATTTTTTCCCCCACAATCGTAATTCACATTTTTCTATCATGATTCTTTGTTGAAATCTACACTTTTTATCATGAACTTTTGACGAAATTCACATTTTTTACCGCGATCTTTTGACGAATTTTGCGTTTTTTACCACGATCCTTTGACAAAATTAGTGTTTTCTTTCTGCGATCTTTCGATGAATTTTGCATTTTCTTACTGGTCTTTTGACGAAATTCCGTTTTCTTTCTGCGATATTTTGACAAAATTCACGTTTTTACCTCGATCCTTGGACAAAATTTATTTTCTTCTGCGACCAATTGACAAAATTGACTTTTTTTAGACGGTCATTTGTCTAAATTCGCGATAGTTTATCGCAACCAATCTGCAAAATTTTTGATATCTTTTCGCGACCAATTAACAAAACTCACTACTCGTTTACATGACCTTTTGATGAAATTTGCAATATTTTTTCCTCGATAGTTTATCGAAATTCATAATTTTTTGCGTAATCTCGCGCAAAATAGGCGCAATTCAGCAACCTATTGAATATAATCAGTATTTGATTCTGAGATGTTTGATGAAATACATGATATTTTTACACAATCGTTTGAAAAAATTTTTAATTTTTTCCTCGATCGATTCACGAATTAATTTGGGAAAATTCCATAAAAGAAAAGAAATTCACAGGCTTCCAAGAAATTTCAAAATATACTCTCAGAAGAATCATAGGTCTGTGGAAGAATTTGCAGGGAGAAATACTGCACAGCAGTTTTCATTATGCAGGACTTTTCTTTTTTGCATGCAAATCGTGCTATTTTGCACACTATTTCAAACCTTGCCCCTCTAAGACCCCCCTCCCCCACTTTGAAAAATTCTTAAAATGGCACCCCTGTTTCTAAGGAAAGGAATTCCTGTATAAATATTTACAGAAACACGATAAACTTGTGGTTAATATACATAAGGAGGGTTTTATGTTAAGAAGTTTGTTTTGCAGCCTAGATTTTTTTTTCCCCCGTGAGCGTTTTTAAAATACTGTCATCCCTGTTTCTAAGGAAAGGAAGTCCTGTATAAATATTTACAGAAACTGAAATAAACTCATGGTTAATATACATAAGGAGGGTTTTATGTTAAGAAGTTTGTTTTGCAGCCTAGATTTTTTTTTCCCCGTGAGCGTTTTTTAAATACTGTCTGAATTTTCGGACTAAAGACCAATTTTTTAAAACTTTCGGAAATGAATACAGTATGGAACCATTTATCCGGAAACCAGTTAACCGGAAAACCAGTTATCCGGAATGATATTTCTGATAGACTGATTTCAGAATCTTTGCAGAAAAAGGTGTCATACATTGCCAGTTTGACATAGGCTTTGCTTGAAACAATTGTACAATTTGATGACAACATCTAGTATTTTTCATCATCACATTTAGTTGTATTTTAGATGTTTTAATTTTTATGCAGAGGAAACAGAAGAATTTTTGTTCCTAAGGGATTCCCATAAATTGCCTTCTTTTAAACTCTGGCTAATTTTTTATCTTTCTTGCATTGATTTTTAATCCAAGTAATCTAATAATTTAAAGTGAGAAATAATGCCACAACCATGCATATTCCATAAAATTTATCAAATGAATGCTGCTTTAATGCACAACCAGTTACCAGAAAAACCAGTTATCCGTAATACAACTGACCCTAAGCATTCCGGATAAATGGTTCTACTGTACTTTGAAATTTTGGAAATTTCAGAACAGAATCACTCCTGAAAAATATGCTGCAAGGGATAAAAATCACAACCATAAACAAAAAATGCGTTTGTGTTTTTTGAAAAAAATCATAGTTTAAGACCGATTTTCATAGCATTGTAGTTTATAGGTCCAAAATCGTAGCAACTATGATTTTTTCGTAGCAGTTAGCAGGTCTGACGATGTCACCATTCTTCAGTAGTCTTTATAGTTCACCCATGGTAATGCTGTTTTATTTTCTATGGAGAAAGGTAAGATGGTTTTGAAGCCATATTAATTATGTTGAACAACATGTCAAGTTCAGCAGAAACCACGATCAGCGAATCTCGCCTGGGATGTTGCCAAGGCACTTCGCCACCACGTGTCTTGATTAGGGCTAAGGCCAGATACGCTGCAATTACCCACTATACAATATAGTAACAGATCACGGAAGTGAATATATTTTTGCAACACTTACTATTTTTCTTCACACAGAAACATTACTTTTAAAAACCACTAACTTGTACATGTAAAAGGCTCTACCACAGAATTCATGGGTGCCGGCAGAATGAAATTCAGAAAAGGGAAGGATTTTAGAACACATGTACCTCTAATCTGCTTTCAAGGATACAATTTTTTTTTTTTTTTTTTAATCAGAAATTTAAAAAAAAAGTCAGTTAAATTCGAAAATCTAAAGGGGATATATGGCCCACCCCTGCTGGCATTTATAATAGAAATTTATTTAAAAAAAAAAGACTCTGCTTCTCAAAGAGATTGGGAACCACTGTTTTATATATACACACATTATGAATTTCTTACTAAGTAAAAATGAAAATACCTGTTCTTCAGGACCTAAGCCAGTTTTATCATATGTAGCTCGAACATTGTGCTCTTTGTTTCCTAAGCATACTGCTTCCATGTAGTTAAAACATTCCTTTGAACGATGGCCAAGTTCCAATTCCTCCCTATACAGAGATGAAACAAATAACAATTTATTAGTCATAAAAAAATCTGACTATAACAAAATGACACATTACATCAATTACTTCAAATTGAATGAAAACAAAACAAAAGCACAAATATTCCATTTTCATGATAAAATCAAAATGTTTAAATATTTAGAGCTGCACGATTTTATGTTTCATTCCTAAATTTTTCTTTTATTTGTTCATTATTTATTTATTAACAGATTAATATGACTGATGATGAATAATTGTTAAATTATTTAAATAACTTTCACTGTTTGGTTATGATAAAATAAACAGAAAAACTAACAACACATAAACAGATTTATTGAAAGTAAGTACTCTTTTAAGACTACTACTCCTAGCAGAACACCCTCAGACTGAAAAGAAATAAGTTTTTGCACTGTAGTGGAATGTTTCAAAATCATATACTGGAACAACTAAAGAATGTTCTGGAAAGTTTCAAAATATAAATTTAAAAATGAAAACAAATGAATAAGCAAATATAAATTTTTTTAGCGCAACTCACACTCCTGTTACAATAAAACTAACTGGGTTCAAACCCAAAATTTTCTGTTTATAGGGGTTAAAAATCAAAATTTTTAAGTGTATAGATTCTCTCTACTTAAATATTTCAAGTTAGCTATTGTATATTTCTGTTTATTACACATGTCACACAAAATTTCATATATATATATATATATATATATTTATGCCACATGTCAATGGTTCCTATAAATTTGTGCATCTATGAGTTTTTTAGGACTTTTTTCTGAAAAGCATATCAGATTATTTAAATTATGATTATTTAATAAGTTTCTTATCTAGTTTAAAATTTTTTGGTTGCTAAATCTACATTCACAAGTTTAAAACATTCAATATTTCAAACTTATAACATTCCAAAATTATTTTTGCAAACACTCTTAATGCTGTTATGCATCATGTATGAAATAATAGACAAATATATGAAATAATAGATGAACATTAATAAAAGAAATATGATTTTTCTTTATGCAGCAATTTAATATGATTATGGTATAGCAGCACAGATTCAATGACTTCAGTGATGAATTCAAATATTCATTCAGAAAACAGAATAAAAATATATTGCAGTTTTATTTCATCTTAGATTTCAAACATTTACTTGTAACAAGTTTACGATAAATATTGACATCTGTATGCAGTGGATGAAGGGGAGTTGAAAATTATAAGCTTTCGTGTAACATTTGACCTACTTGCTAAAACTCTTGAATTTTTTTAAGACACACTGACTCTGGACTTTTTATTTTTTTATTTTAATGATCACATAACTTCATTTGCAATTTTTTTGTGATCAGGACCTATAGGTATGCTGCCTCTAGCGAGTGGGAGTTTCCTGTGTTGACATTTTTTTACGGAGGAGATTTCACAATTTTTGACAGGAATCCTACCAGCCCATTCTGAATTTTAGCACCTGCCTGAGATGCTAGTGCTAAGCTTACAGAGGCTGTGGCAATGTATTTTTTTTTTTAACAAAACAATCATTTTGGAGATATCCAGTTATTCAGAAAACATAAGTTATATAACTATAGCCTATAACACTCAGAGAGTAAAGGCTAACATTTTTGTACCACATTTATTAAAATCTATCTATCTGTTTCTATTCCTTCTATTAATATGTACCCCATTTATTACAGTTACATTTAATATATTGAAAAAAAAAAAAAGAGAGATTTGAAATATGCTTCAGAATGAATTAGGATGTATATTATAATAGAAAGCTGAATATTATGCCAAATGTTTTACAGCCAGCAAAAGAGCAAAGTAAAAAGAAAGATACACAATATTTGGGGTAATATTGCTGCAGTTAAACAAAAAAAAAAATCATAATTCTTAGATTATAACATTACATTTAATAAAAACTTTGAAACCAAGTTTCAATTACCATAAAAGGTGTTAAAAAAAAAACATGAAATCTATATTTTGGTCCTCCCTGGAGCATTTTCAATTTCGTACTGAACCACAATTGTTTTCCGCTGGACCTCTCTTCAGATCCCCTTTCCTCTTCTTCGCATATTTGTGTCTCTCTTTAATCATCTCTCGCCAACCTTGCTCCACTAACTCATGTTCCATGCAGTTGATTGCCTTGCTCTCGCTTACAATTTCCACAGCCTCTCTCTTTAGAGCATGGTTAAAGTTCTCATAATTTGCTAGCTTTTTGGTACACTGAAATTTGATTTCAAGCCTCTTCTCAGCATTGAGCCTTGCCAAAGCTGCTGTTACTCCTCCTTTCTTTATATCCTCCTTGTGTTCTTTTACTCTTTTCTCTATTCTGCGCTTAGTTACTCCAATAACATTTTTCATCCCCACTTTTGTTTTTGCCGAAATGTCAGTGAAGTCTTACTGTGGAGACATGAAAAGTTTTTGATTTCCATCTGTCTGTTCCACGATAACTGCAGTAAAAAGCATCCGATTAGCTTGAAATTAAGGAGGCATGTTGGTGAGGTCCCCGGATTTAGCTGTATAGTTTTCGGTTAAATTTGGTTCATTCGTTCAGAAAATATAGAATATTTTATTTTGCGCAATAATGCTTTTCTATGACAATTCAGATGATTTTTCCATTTTTATTTGTTGAATGGAAATGGCACATATGATTGAAGAATTTAAATGGTAAATTATGGATGATGAAATTTCCTAATTTGAATCATACATTATTCATATTAGTTTGAAATTTTGTCTATACATTTTTCAGAGTTTTTAAATTTGGTGTATAACTTATGGAGGGATTTTATATATGTGTTCCAATAATGCAAAACATTTTCTTTTATAAATTTTCTTCTTTTAAATTTACATATTTCATTGTTTTAATTTTCTTTTAACTGTTACCTAGCAATGGAACTAAACCTAAAAATATCGTAAATGTGAAAGTATGTGTAATTGTCTAAAGTCAAATAAACGTCAAAAGGGATGAATTAATGCCTTTTTGCCTTTACGTATAGATGGATTTTACCCCAGAAATAAATACAGGCTATGCTCTATTTATTTTGTTTAAATATTTTTCTTATAAATTAAAAAGTTAGTTATTTTCATAAGGAATACATTGACATTTTTCTATAAAATTTAACAATCTTTTTTTACCATTACCAAGAAAATATGCCAGGTCTCTCCAGCCAATTGAAAGGTGCTCAACCAGAAAAACGCATTTGGTTGAGACCACATATGTATATATCATTGGTGACTCATGTAACACGGCTGGCTACTCTTATATGTATTGTGAAAAAATTGCAATGTTACCATGCAGTTAAAAAAAATAACTTAAACAGTTTTTGTACCCATTAATGCATGCTGTTTTAGAAAACTTTTTTTTAATTGCAAGAATGAAAACAGAAAGTTGCCAAGAAAGCGATCATCACCAAAAAAATCCCTGCCGGCCCGGCCTACAGGCGGGGGTAGATTTCGAAGTTAAGTATACTAATTTCACAAACAAAAACCAAATCATGATTAGAGATAAACCCACTTTAACAATTTTAACTGGCCGCTTTTGATGAGTTTTTATTTCATTTTTATATAATAAAACTGGTTTTATCAGAATCATGTTAGGGCGGTATTCAAAAAAATACTTTTCGATGCTCAACAACTCAAAATTTTCTGGCATAACTCCAGATTCATTTTTAATAGGAAAACATGAAACTTGTTGACGTAATTTTTGAAGAAATTTATAAGCGATCTGTGTTTTTAATTTTCGTTCAATTAATTAAAACTTGATACATAAACAATTCTTTTCTCAGTAAGACAATATTTTTCGTTTCTAACGCAATCGCTTCGGGAAATTCCGTTCAAAATGCCCACTTTGATATAATTTTTTGAAATATATTCTGCCTCTGTCAAAAAATCGATCATTACGGTACATTATATAGTTTCTGAATAAGCGAATCTACCAATTGGATGCGTTTGAGAGCAAAAATTAATTTAAAAATGAGTCAGAAAATAAGCAGTTTGGATTTGAATACTCCTTTAATACGATGATTTTTTCAACACAATCCGCTTTGGGAAATTCGGTTCAAAAGGCCCACTTTGACAGCATGTTTTAAAATATATTCTGCCTCTATCAAAAAATTGACCATTACGGTACATTATATAGTTTCTGAGTAACAAAAGGTACCAATGGAAGCCTTTGAGAGTAAAAATGAATTGTAAAATGAGTCAAAAAATAAGCAGTTTGGATTTGAATACACCCTTACTAAGATGATTTTTTTCTTCAACTGCTATGTATTCTTAATTTGTTTTTGCTGTAAGAATTGGTCCTATCCAAAACTTGTCTAAATAGATGTAGACAATATTAAGAAAATATATTATAAATTCATGGGGATTTTATATCTTTTGAATTGACGGAGTTATGGATTTTTTTCTTCTTCAAACGCCCTTTTTGTTTTCGTTTTTAATTTTTCTTTGCGGTACGAATTGGTCCTATCAAAAACTTGTGAATATAAAAGTTGTAGATAATGTTAAGGAGATTCATGATAAAATTAATTGGATTTGACATCTTGAGAATTGACGAAGTTATGAATTTTTTTCTCCCAAAAACCCTATTTTTTGCGCCCTTTGAGCCCATTTTTAACTTTATCAAAAATCTGTGATACATAAATTTTTGGCCCTATTTTTAGAAGTAATAAAAACTTTAAACTGATTCGATATGTACAAAATTTAAGAAGTTATGGGGTTTTTTCGGTTTTCACAAAACCCCTCCCTATTTCCATCCCCTTGGTCCGATTTTGCCCATTAACGAACTCGACTGAGATTTTATGTATCAGTTTGGAAGAGATTGGTGCAGAATTGTGGAAGTTATCATGTCCCAGAAGAAAGTGATATATATAGATAGATAGATACATACATACATAGATAGATAGATAGATAGATAGATAAAGTTTTTTACTGAGGGTGGTTTTGGGCTCTAGGGGTCATGATCAGTGTAGATCTGCAAAAATTTTTCAGAAATTCCAACATAGGAACGACGCCAATAGGTAGTATTTCATACGAAATCTACCTAAAATGATATCCCTTTAGCAATTAAAGCTGGATTATGTTTGTTTCAAGTTTCTCCCGGTCGAACAATTGAAATCCAGCGTCTAGATTCAGAATGGTCCAGATGTAATATAGTGAACTTCTGTTTGGATCATTATAGTGCAAAACCCTCACTTGGTTCGGTTGCATCCTTACCCATTCCTTTCTCTTTTGCTTGGATTTGGAATACTATACAAATATACGAGTACTACACAAAAGTTACACAAAGCTGGATTATGTTTGTTTCAAGTTTCTCCCAGTCGAACAATTGAAATCCAGCGTTTAGATTCAGAATGGTCCAGATGTAATATAGTAAACTTTTATTCGGATCATTATAGTGCAAAACCTTCACTTGGTTCGGTTGCATCCTTACCCATTCCTTTCTCTTTTGCTTGGATTTGGAATACTATACAAATATACGAGTACTATGCAAAAGTTACACAAAGCTGGATTATGTTTGTTTCAAGTTTCTCCCAGTCGAACAATTGAAATCCAGTGTCTAGATTCAGAATGGTCTAGATGTAATATATTGAACTTCTGTTTGGATCATTATAGTGCCCCTCACTTGGTTCGGTTGCATCCTTACCCATTTCTTTCTCTTTTGCTTGGATTTCGAATACTATACAAATATACGAGTACTACACAAAAGTTACACAGAGCTATATTATGTTTGTTTCAAGTTTCTCCCGGTCAAACAATTGAAATCCAGCGTCTAGATTCAGAATGGTCCAGATGTAATATAGTGAACTTTTCAAAACCTTCACTTGGTTCGGTTGCATCCTTACCCATTCCTTTCTTTTTTGCTTGGATTTGGAATACTATACAAATATGCGAGTACTACACAAAAGTTACACAAAAATTTATTTTGTATTTTACATGACTATTTTACAGTGACTTTATTGACAATTATATATTAATAGTGTTCCCGTTATGCGTTTTTCGAAGGGTGCCATGCCCTGCCCTTTTTTATTTAAGTGTTGATGTGCCCTGCCCCATTTTGCATAAGTAACGATGCGCCCTGCTCTTTCTATAAGTGAGAAATGCACCCTGCCCATTTCTCAAAACATGTACTTTGCACCCCGTAATTTCTTGAAAAAAAAAAAATGCTTTATTTTTCTTCCCTTTATGGGGAAAAAAACACGTGGATGCTTGAAAAACAAGTGATTCACCTGTCAGGTCACGACAGGTGACGATAATCAGACAATCGGACCCTCCCCACGCATAGCTAGAACAAGTGCAGGAACCCCAATTCATTGTGTATTTAAGATTTCAACATTCGGCACTGCGTTCTGTTCAGTATCTCCACATTCCAATGTGCCTGCATTTGCTGTTTAAAAATCATTCCACTAGTTCATGTGGTTGTTAAATACAATTCATCTAGATATGCCTTCATCGAATCGTAAGAAGAAATTACTGGAAGATGCAAGAAAGAAAAGAAGGAAAATTATACAAAAAATTAGCGGATATGTTCATAGTAAAAGTATTATTTTTGTTCAGTTTTATTTTATTTAAATATTTGCATTGAAATTTATTTACAACAAAATTGAAAATATGCAAAACTAGCTTAACTTTTATTGCATTATATTTACAAATCATGATTTCGATGTAGACTAAAAAATAATAATAATAATAAATTCTTGAAACATAGAAGTACATTATCAGATGCAACCTGATAACGGCCGCATTTCTGTTATCTGAACAACTAAACTGCAAATGTCATCTTTTTATTGGGGTAACCTTAACAGTGGGTTTTTTTTTTTAATAGGTTCTAATTTTCTGAAAACTTATTATATTTTAATAGAAATTTGGCAAGCGGCCTAATTTATTATTATTTGAACTCTCTGAAAATTTGAACACAATCGGATTAATTAACAAAATATATATACAGTAGATTTCTGTTACAACGAACTCCACGGGATCGCTGAAATATTTCGTTGTAACGATATTTTCGTTATAACGGAATTACTCATATTTATCTAGTGATTTACATGTACACATACAGTAATTATGTAAGATAAATTTACCTTTCATTATAGAAGATTTTTAATGGAAGACTAGTTAAATTAACATAGAAAAACTTAGTAAAATAAAATTCAACATTAAAAATTCAAAATTACAGACTAACCTTTATTTAGTTGTACATTATTGCAGAAAATCTGCGATTTTAGTTTGTACAAAGGAATGTGTAGTTGATGATGACAAAAACGTGTGCTATGAATGAATATGAGAAAATACCTCCTCTGGAACATTCTTTTGATGAGAAACAAAAGCACGCATTTTCTCCAAGTATGAGTGACCTTTCGAAGCGGTAACTTTTGACTCGTGGGTAACATGAATATTGTTTCGTCATTTTGTCTTTCTAATGTAGTTTTAATGGACAAAATTATATCTTCATCAGACACTTCAGAGCATGTTTAAATATTGTCATCCACAAATAAGAAATCCTCCGAATCCACCTGATCCGGGACTAATGTTAATTTTTTGGCAGCCTTCCAAACTGTGTTTAACTCAGAGGACTCATCCAAATTTAAAATTTTTGATTCATTTTCTTCGGTCTCAGCTAACCGGGCATGTTTCCAGCAGTTAGAAATTGTTTTCTAGCTAATTTCTTGCCACGAACCAGAGATTATTTCAATAGTTTCTTTGAGATTTATTTTTGGCCTTTCGCCATTCTCTAAGCCGCAAAGATTTTTTTTTTTAGCAAAACAGTTCTGTAGCGAGATTTTACAACATATATGATGCCTTGGTCTAGGGACTGTAGAATAGAAGAGCAATTCAGTGGAAAGTACTCAACTTGAATGCAGTCTAATTTGGGGGATTAACATGAGGCATGCAGTTATCTATCAGGGAATCAGGAGAAGAATTTTCTGTTTTTTAGCTTCCATTTCTTTGTCAAATATGACAGTTCTTAAAGCAACGGGGCTTGCGAGAATGACCAACAATTAATATTTTTCTTTTCTCGGTTCCAGATTTGTTTCAGAAAAAAAGTGATGTAATTCCTTCCTTTGAAGTTTTTCCTCCAATGCATTTGTCGCCTTTAAATGCTAATGTTTTTCTCGGTTCAAGTTGATAAAATATTCCAGTTTCTTCAGCATTGAAAACATCATCGGAGCTGTATGTCTTTATAAGGGCAGCTACTTCCCCAGCTCTTCATTCATTTACAGTCTTTGTATGTACATCACCTTTCTTCGCCGCAAATTGATTTCAATACAATTTGATAGCGAGTACGAAAGCAATTGAGCCAGCCAACACTGGCTTGGAAAATTTCTATACCGAGTATTGTTCTGAACTCTTGAGCTTCTTGCCTTATCAGAGGACCACTTAGGTACATTGCGTGAACAAACATCTTCAAACAATTTGAACACGGCTTTATCGACATCTTGAAATTAGGAATGTTGCATTCGTTTTCTATGGGAACCAATGATTGCATTTTGGAATTGTCTCTCAATCTTTTCTTTATCTTTTCGAAATGTAGGTAAAGTCAATGGTATTATTCCATATTTTTTGGCCCCATCAGTTTTCTGCAATCTTCTTTCAATCTCAAAAACTATGGTTTTCTTTTCTTCTAACGAAAATTGTTTTAATTTCACACAAGCCATTTTATCATCGAACGAAACAAGAAACACACTGCAACAGGTACTGGCGATAGAGATCCCATAATAAGCAGAAACATTCCCTTCACAGTGAAGTCCATCTGCTGCCTGTCGCGCGATCATTTTGAAGCGTACGGGATAAGGAAAGAGAAGGAATTCGGGAAAAGAAGTAGACAAAAGAAAAAATAGCTAAGGAGAGAAAAATCTGAAATAGCACACAAAAATGTTTTTTTTTTTTTATCTTTGACATTCTACTCGAAGTATATTTAATTTTTGTTAAGCAATTGGAAAAAAAGAAAAAAAAAAGCTCAATGAAGATTTTTCGTTGTAAGGGAATTCTTAAAAAAATGCACTTTGTTAAATCGGAATTTTTAATACATTCGGGTTAATGCAATTTGAAAAGGGGATTTGTCAAAATTCGTAGTAACGGGATTTTCCGTTGTAAAGGAATTTGTTGTAACGGAAATCTACTGTATATTAATAGTATGGAAAAGAAGAGGTTAGCTTTCCGTTCTTTATGAATTATTATTTCTGCTTGCAGATGACGTTGTTTTTTCTCAGAAAAATATTTTTCTCGGCTCAACAATGCGGAGCTTTGATACATTCACAGTCAATGTATCTCAAAAAAAAATTGTCAATTTCACCAATCGGTAATTAAAAATAGTGGGATACATCAATTGGTCATTGAAAAGAATTGCAAGAAAAATTGTTAATTTCACCAATCGGTAATTAAAAATAGTGGGATTCATCAATTAGTTATTGAAAAAAAATTGCAAATTTTGTTAATCGGTTGCTGATAAAAATCGCGAGTATAGTCAATCAAGTGTGCCCCATCCCCCCCAAAAAAATGTGAATTTCGTCAGTTTGTTGCTTAAAAGATTTGACATTTAGTTCTTTATTAATCGGTTGCGGAAAAGTAAAAAGTCGCAAATTTCATCAATGTATCTCTGAAAAACGCCAATCGGTCGATGGGGGAAAAAAAAAAAAAAAAAAAACACGCAGATTTTTCCAACTGGTTGTTGAAAAACATATATATACATATATATATGTAAATTTTGTTAAGCACTTGGAACAAAAAATTATGATTTTCTTTACTCAGTCGCAACAAAAATTCTCGTTCGGTCATTTAAAAAAATCTCAAATTTTGTCAAAAAGATAAAAAAATTTCATAATTAATTGATCGCATAATTTCATACAATTATATATATCATGAATTTTTTTTTTTTTTTTGCTCTATGCGGATAAAAAAATATATATATATATATATATATATATATATATATTACAAAAAATGTGTAAATGCTATAAAGGATGATGATTCAGAAAATAATTGTAAAAATTATGTCAGACCCTTCGGATAGCATGTCGGACCTTCGGATGCCGGATTACAAGATGTTTACTGTACTACTGACTATTTATAACTTACATTTTGCTTAGCATGCATCTTTTTTTTTTCTAATTTTATCAGAATTTCGGGTAATCCGAATTTTTTGTATTTCGAACAGGCACCGGTCCCAATTAGTTTGGATTAGCGGGGTTCTACTGTATTACATATAGTGTGATAAGCGATTGCTGTCTAATAACAATCTTCCCTAAGCTTTCACGTATGGAAATTACGGCATCCAATTAATATTTTTCTGAAAGACTTTTTCTCTTTATCAAAAAATAAAAGCGCTATTCGATGTCATAGCTTCTGACTAAGAGAACTTGCTAATTCCATGCATCTAAGATTAAAATGATTTTTTTGTGAATGTATCGGAAAGTATTTGCTTTCAATGTAAATACTTATTTAATGAAAAATATGATTTTAATATTCATTAAAAGTTTTGAAAAGTATAGCCTTGATGGCAAGGTTAAAAAATTAACCATAACACCATGCTAACATTTATAAAACCAGTAATTTGCAGGATTAAATATAAATTTCTTAAGCATTAGAAGATATTTTAAGATTCTTTTTTTCTACTTTTAATCTGCCCGACCCTTTCTTTTCTGTAATTTTCTTTCAAAATTAATTTCTAATGAAAACAAAAACTTCTAGCTCCCGTCGTCTATCTGTAAGAAACCTCATGACCTATCTTTTTCTCTCTCTGGACTGCGCAGAGATAAAGGCCATAAATACATGACTCATGTAAACTAAGCGAGAAGATTCACGTGCTTAGGTTGTTTTCATTTTTTCTTTTACTAGGGGGCTCTGCCCCCTATGAGCTATGCTCGCAAACCCCCGTTCAGGCACACCAAAATCCAAAAAGCACGCTAATTTGATCGGCTTTAAAAATATTGAATTAAAAAAAAAAAAAAACAGTAGCGATCTTTCTGTAAACGGGTTTCCATTCGTTTTCCTTGGATTGGTGATTTTTAAAACCAAATCTGCTGCTGTTAAGAGATACAATGGCTGTTCTTGTATTTAATTAAAAAAATTAGTTAAACAATTGAAAATAAGCTAATGTAAAATGAATTAAGTAAACAGTGTCATTGTCTCCCAGTATTTTTTAACAGCGCTATAAGATAGTTCTTTTAAATAATACATTTTAAATGTATCGTTTCAAATCTGACGTATCTTACACCAAAGTTTTATTTCTCTTAATAATATTCATGTGAAAATACTTTTGTTGTTAGAAGGAAATATTATCTGCGCTGTCTTCGAATTCACGATAATAGTTGAAAAAATTATCTCAAAATATCTCGTGCAAATATATTTTTCAATTTAAATTGTTTTGCCATATTTTTTGGCCATTTTAAATATGACGTAATTTCCTCCAATTACAAGTTTTAATGCATAATAATGATTTTTTTCATTTTAAGATTTTGTTTCTCTTTTAAAATTCAAGTGTAAGTATGGTTCTTATGACGTAATTTTCCTGCTTTTAACATGTAATCATTTAATTCTAATTTTAAAGGGTTTTTTTTCTGTTTGTAATAGTCAGGTGTAAATAAATTTTTAATTTGAAGTAAACATTATTGTTTGCGCTGTTTATACAATTGGCAACAGTTTAAATTAATAACATTTTCTAAAAATTTGTAAATAATATCTCTCGAAATGCTGAAAATTTGAATTTAAAATCGAAATAAAACCTCAAAAAATGATTCAAATAAGAAAAATAAATGCAATATGCACACCGAGAACTTATAACGTATAAAATGATCTAAAAATGATTAAATTCTCATGTATAGTTTTTGCTCTAATAAAACTTTTTTAATGGAACGATTTTGTCCAACTTTAGCATTAAATATCTCTTAAAATAATTCTTCAATTTGAAAACTGTCTGCATTAGCATGTTTATTAAACATTTCTCTATAATACCACCGATTTTCATATTTTTATATGCAACAGTTTTTTTAATATTAACGATGAAAGGACATGCTTAAGCATTCAAATTGGATGCCGATCTACCCGGAATATCTACGCAGATTTTCATTGGTCCATTTCCAAATCAAAACTTTTTTTATATATAGAAGGATTGCTTTAGGTTGTTGCAATCTCAAATGAATAAAATAATTAGAGTTAGAAAAAAATTCTTTTAAAATATGTTTGCAATGGGCAGATTGATTTAAAATGTACTTACAAGTTCTATTTGATTAAAGTACTTCAGACGACTTTTTAAAATTTCAACCCGAGGGTGGGGGTGGGGAGGACGCAGTAAAGATTTGTTTTGGGTCGGGACCAGATCTTTTCGAACCCGACCCAGGGCGGGCAGACGCTAATTTTTTTTCGTTGCAGATCAGGTTTACTTTAAATGTTTTTGGTTTGGTTTTGACTGTTTCCGGGCTGGATTTTTTAGAAAGTCTTGAATTGAATCTTGGAAAAATGTGATTTTCTTCAAAAAGCCACGGAAAAGACCCGATTTTTGTCAAAAGACCATGGGACAAACGCGATTTTCATAAAAACACAGCTGAAAAAAAAACTAAACTCGTCAAAGAGCCGTGAAAAAGATGTGAAATCTTTAAAATTTTTCTGACCTGCGAAATCTTTAAAAATTTCATGATCAAACGGGCATGCAAAGAAATTCGTTGTTTATTTCTACAATCCTTTAACAAAATTAGTGACTTACTGTAATCGCTCTTTGAATTTTTTTTTTAATCATTTGACAGATTTTGCGATTTTAATGAATTTTGCGTCATTTTTTATCCCAGATGTTTCAATGACTTTTTAGAAAAAATGTAAATTCCTTAACTTTTCCTATATATTTAAAAAATCCCCTGACTTTCTATAACTACTTCTAAATTCCCCACTTTCCAGATTTTTCATGATGCTGGAAACCTTGTAAATATAGTACAATTCCAGTTCACCTTGATACTGCACTGAAAATAATCCAGCTGAAGTCACGGAATGTACCTTTTTAAAATTCTCCTTTCAAAAAGTATTCTTTTGCTTGACAAAAAAAGTGCCCTTTTCAGTAAATGCACCCTGCCCCTTTTCAAAAGAAATGTGAACACTATATATTAATCTTCAAACTAGTTTTTCACCTGTTATAAGTAATCTGCATGGAAACTCTTCAGTGACATTTGAAAATTAAATTAGTAAAATATTCACTTTATTTTTATTTATTTTTTTTTTTTTAGATTTTTTCTTCAAATCATGGCTGAAAAACGTAAATAGAGTAGTTTATTGAAATTGAATTATTTCAAAATATAAAAAAGGATGATTTAAATTCCAGTAGTAATGACGTTATTAACACTATAGATTTGGATTTGGTTTCCCTAGTCGTAAGTCAGTCAAAGCCCTCTAATAACCTAGAAGAATAGTATTTTCTTAGCTGATAACAATTATCAAGACCTCACATTGTGGAAAGAACAAACATTCAATACTGACGATAATTTAAATATTATGAAAAAGCTGTGGAAACCAGAACCAAATATTTATTTTCCTGCAACCTGAGCAACAGCTGCAAATCACAAACAGTTTTCAACACACATGGTTTAAAAAATATACTTGGCTTGTGTATTCGCAAGTTGAAAATAGTGCACATTGTAAATATTGCGTATTTTTTGCATCTCCTAACATTGGAAAATCTAAATCGGAAAAAGCTGGGTAGTTGGTTACACAAGGTTATAATAATTGGAAGAAAGCCATTAAGAAATTTAATAATCAACAAAAAAAACAAAATCACTTCAGGGCTATTGCAACTTACGAAAAGCTACAATATTCGAGATGGAAAATATATTTCAGTCAATTGACAAATTGATGTGTGTCATCACAAGCTGCAGTTAATCGGAAACGATTAGAACCGATTATAAAAACTGTAATTTTATGCGGTTGAGCAGGAAATAGTCGCCAATGAAGCCAACTTTCGAACTTAACTAAGAACAAGAGTCGATGTGGGGTATGAAAACCTCACTGAACATTTTAAACATTCTGCCAAAAACGCTACCTTTATTAGCTGGAACATACAAAACCAAAGTATAATTGCGTGTAACAGTGTAACAATATCATCTTGAATTGTTTGGTAGAAGAAAATTAATTCGGCGAAATGTTTCTTATTTCTTGCTGATGAAACTTGTGACATTTCTACTACTGAACATCTTTCCTTGTGTGTCTGGTATATAGATGAAGAGAATGACAACAAAATTTGTGGACAATTCTTACAATTTATTCCAGTAGCAAGCACTGCAGGAAAAAAACTTATCCGGCAAAATATTAGCAGGATTAAAGAAATGATATCAATTTGTCCTCTTTACATATGGGCAAGGTTATGATGGTGTCCCATCAATGAGCAGACAGTTTAATGGATTTAAGTCTCGCATATCAGCTATATATCCACAAGCTTTATACATTCATTGTTCATTGTGCCTCACATAGTTTAAGTTTTGCACTTGAAATGTTGTATCTGTGACAAAAATAAGAAACTGCATTGGCATAATTGAAATGACACACAATTTTTCAATACTCCTAATAGACAAGACGTCCTCCTCAACAATATTGACAAACATACACCAGAAATTAATAACCAAAAACTACAAAAAGTTTGTCCAACTAGGCGGTTGGGATGCCATGAAGCCACATGACCATGGTAGAATTATATGATGCAGCGATTGATACCCTTGAAACAATCGCAACTTGGAAACACAGATTCTTGTAAGGCAAAACTTTTGAAAAATTCATTATGTGAATTTGGTTTCCAGATTTCTTTATTTAGCTTACAGAATATATTTAAATACAATTTACCATTATCTAAATTATTGCAAAAATCTGCCTGTGGCCTTTTAACTGCCTTAAATTTCGTTGACGATGTTATGGCTCACTTAAATATTATTCATAAAGCCCCAGCTATTTCTTTCAAGGTTATTTATGATGAAGCTTGTATGAAAGCCAATAACTTTCATATTGACATTAAAATGCCAAAAACTGCATCAAAACAAACACAAAGATCCAATGTTCCAGCCAATTCTATAGAAGAGCATTTCAGGAAAAATAGTTTTATTCCATTCATTGATCAAACGTTCACTCAACTTAATGAAAGTTTTACTCAGCACCGCAACATTTTGAATTTTTATTTTATTTATTTTTTTTTTTTTACTTAATGGAAAAATGCTCCAACAGTAAGTGAAATGAAAGATTTTCTTCCATTGTGTGAATTTTATGTGCATGATTTGCTTTCTACAAATTCATAAATTTTGAATGTCGAATTCAAGTTTAGCTACAGAAAATTTGAGAAATAGATTTCAATAACTCGATGCAAGAAAGCCCTTGAAGCAGTTTCAAAATGAGACAAAATGTTGTACCCCAACATCTACAAATAACTAAAAATATTTGCAAGGCTTCCCTTTACAACCTGTCTGAGTAAAAGGTCAGTTTTGGCATTACACATTTTAAAACTTACTTAAGATCCACAATGACAGAATCAAGATTAAATGGGATGGCTTTGTTCTATATACACAGAGAGATTGAAGTAACTGCGACTGAAGTAATTCAAGAGCTTTGTAAAAAAAAAGAAAGAAAAAGAAATATAGATTTTATTGTGTAACAATATTTTTAATTGAATTTTATTGAACTTTTAAAGTAATTTTTTATCCATTTAACTGGGCCCCATAGTCGGCTAAGCCAGGGGAGCAGTAGGGGCATCTACCCTTTCCACGACTAGAGGCAATGCCTCTACAAGAATTTACCATTTATATCCCCCACGAGATTAAATTCTCTATGAGTTTATAATTTCCCCTACAATTCTGAGTGATGAGTTAAATTTAAATGAACTAACCCAAAAATTTGCATCCAATAATTCATCTCGTCAAGGCCATTTTGGATATTTTTCAAACTACAATATGTCTGACAATCAGACAGATATAAATAGGAAATTCTATAAATGTTTATTTATGAGCCCTTTAAATGCTTAACTTCTGCACATTCAAAAATTATTAATTAAATTAAATTTTAAGTATAATAATTTTCATTTTCATTAAAATAAATAACCAATTAATTGATACTGAATTAATTACAGCAATTTTATGATTACCATATATACTCGCGTATAATTCGACCTCCTAATTTTTGGATGGAAATTTTGGAAAAAATAAAAAACTTGCGTATAAGACGACCCCCTAACTTTTTACTTCAATTTTGCACAAAATCAAACCAAAGATTTCACTTTCTAATGCGAAAAGTTAGTAAGTAAACAGAAACAAATCATTAATTTTTTTTTTAATGATGAATTATTATTATTTGTATATTTTATATGTTATTTTTTTATTCATACACATAAAAAGCCATAATTTTTTAATATTCGAAGTTTTTATTTTTGCTTTTTTAACTGACTCGCATATAAGTCAACCCCCCAAATTTGCTTACCGAAAATTGTCAGAAATTCCTCGACTTATACGCTAGTATATACGGTAATTAGTGTCTCTTTGCAATTTCCTATTGTTATCAAAACTAGAGAAATTTTGCCCCCACTAATTTTATTTTGTTTCGCTGCTAATGTTCAGCCTCCTCCAAGATAAAATCCTGGGTGCACCACTGATTCTGTATATGCCCGAAGTTTTCCTATCATATTTGGTCTTTTTTGTTTCTTATTCTCTGAAAGATATTCTTATTGGGCTTTATTGGTATATTGATGTTATATTTCATAGCTTTTTTTTTTTTTTAAGTACATTAGCGTAATGTGCTCAATAACAATATCTTTCAGAGAATAAGAAACGAAAAAGACCAAATAGATGATATGAAAACTTCGGGCATATACAGAATCAACCTAAAAAACGAAAGTGGAGATGAAAAATGTTGTATTGCAGTAACAAAGTGAAGAATAGAGAAAAGAGTAAAAGAGCACAAGGAGGATATAAAGAAAGGAAGAGTAACAATGGCTTTGGCAAGTCTCAATGCGGAGGAGAGGCTGGAAATAGAATTTCAACGTACCAAAAAACTATCAAATTACAAGAACTTTAACCATGCCCTAAAGAGAGAGGCAGTAGAAATTGTAAGCGAGAGCAAGACGATCAACCACATGGAACATGCACTAGTGGAGCAAGGTTGGCGAGAGATGATTAAAGAGAGACACGAATATGTGAAGAAGAGGAAAGGGGATCTGAAGAGAGGCCCAGCAGAAAACAAGTATGGTTCAGTATGAAATTGAAAATGGTCCAGGGAGGACCGGAATATATATTTCATGTTTTTTAAACACCTTTTGTGGTAATTAAAACTTGGTTTCAAAGTTTTTATTAAATGTAATTGAATACTGGTGTTTTATGACTGTTTTATAGTTATAACATTACATAAAAAAAAATCAAATAACATGATAACTGTTTAGATACCACAGCATTTTATTTAACATTAGTTATGAATTCATTAAAATATTATACCAGCTTAAAACTTTTTTTTTAATTAGTAATACATGGTATTATCCCAGTAAAATAAATAACAATATATATACTTAAGGAACATGATTATTGGAAATGGCAAAAATAAGTTATAAAAATTATAATAAAGAAATACAATGATTACTATAATAAAAACATACCGAGTTATATAAGATGGATTAACACCTTCTAGTTTTTTACGGGCAAGAGCAATTCTTTGTTTTGGAAACCAATCATCACCATCATCATCATCTAATGAAAGATAGCATAACTATTTTTGTTATATTATACTTGAACATAACTATTTTTTATAGTTATGAAGTTATTTAATCATTATTTTTTACATATAAACTACTTTTTGGTTACATTAGACTAATGATAAATCAGTGTTTTTTCATTTAATAGGGAAAAAGTTTTTAAATATGCCATAAATTCTCATTCTAAGTCAATTAATAATTATGTATACAAACAATTTTATTTATTGAAATAATATGCTAAAAATGTTTTTTAAATCTTTAAATTTAAAAAGAGCACATCACTTTTTCATAAACTTATAAACACATAAATTGTCTAGATCAATGATGAATTTTTATGATAATGGTTTTTATCTCTAATGAAACCAAAACATGCCAAGTTGTTTATTTGTTTATATATATATTTTTTTGTGTGACACCTTATTTAAGTAAAAGAAAGTTTTTATGTGTTTATATACTGAAATAAATCTATAAAATATGGGAAAATATTAGAAACACCTAATTAATTTTATTTATTATTAATTTTTAATATATTATATGAAAGAATTGTTAAAAATGTTCCTTAGTAGAACTTTTACTATTTTTTATATTCAGAAGCCATGATAACCATTCTTTTTTTAATTAATTGAACATGACTATCCCAAGCAGATTTTATTATGGAGATAAGATAGCAAATTTGCAAAATTAAATTTAGTTAAAAGTCAAAAGTCAGATACATGTACAGTGCAACCTCAATTATCCGAGTTAATTGGGACCCGTTAGTACTTCGAGATATCAGAAATCTTGGTTAATAGAAACTGAGTCTAAAAACTCGCCGTGCTTACAAATTTAACATCTCTTAAAATAAAAACAATAGAACGTTTTTTAAATAATAAAAATAGATATGTAAAGTTCTGTTTCTCTGCTTAACAAATTTAAAAATGAAATCAACTACTAGTAGTAACTTTTAAAAAGCAAATTGAAAAATTTACGAAAGTTCACATGGCCACTGGAAACAAAGCATTGTTCACTGTTGACTTCTCATCGTCCAATGTTTCTTGGGAGTTGAGTGTTTTTGGGGGCAGAAGAGCCTGCGTAGCATGGACAGTGAATTAAAAAGTGTAGTCTTTTTAAATGGTCATTCACAAAAAAAAAAAAAAAAAAAAAGAAAAGAAAAGAAAAGAAAAGAAAAATCAGACTTCGTTATTGGCTTGGTTAACAGAAACCTTGATTAATCAAAGCTCAGTTAATTGAGGTTCTACTGTATCAAAATTGAGTGAGGCACAAGATTTTGGAATAGATGTGCCTGTAGTACACTGCCAAGGTCGTTCTTTTTTAAATAAAATTACTATTTATTTATTTAATGAAGAATACATCATGGCATAAATTAAATTAAGAAAATTTTGATAGAACTCCATGTCAGACAATTTTGGAATAGGTATGTCTGTAGTCTATCGTTTTTTTTTTTTTTTTTTTTTTTTTCTAGAACTTCACATGAAAGATAATTTTTAAACATAAAAAAAATACAGAAATGCAACAAATAAGAGAAATTGAAATTACAAAAATAACTTTCTACAGACTTTTTTTTTAAATGAAGTGAAACAGTGTATAAATTTTTCTCAATCGGGGTCCTGTCCTCCCTCCCCCACTTAACTGTCAACTAAATGCCTATAATTGTCAGCTCTCATCCGGTGATAGTAGCAGAGAGTAGTTACTCTGGTAAGAATAAAAACATTTCTGTAAAGAGGTATTTGTTTCTTAGATGTAAATAGGAAATTGAAAGCAAGGGTGATGACTCCATGCAACAAAAATGTCAATATGGAGGATTGAACTGAATGCCCGAGAGAGGCAGAAATCAAGTTTTTTTTTTTTTTCTGCTTCTCCTTGTATTTTATGCATGAACGGCAAGCCTACCCTTCTCAGGCTTTCTCTTGAACTCTTTGTATTGACATGCTTATTGCTTGGGCGTTAACCCCAATTTCAGTTTCCTATGTTTCTTTTCAGTTCCCCTTTTTTATATCAAAAAAGTATCTCCATGCAGAAAGATTTATAACCTTGGAAGGATAATTTCTTCCTGCTAATATCATCTGATGATGAGAACAATAATTGTTCTGGAACCTATAGTTGTATTCTTTCATTATTATATGGAGAAAAAAGAATATATTTCTCTTTATTTTCCATCTCCAGTGAATACATTAATGCTTAAAAGATTCATCTAAATAAGCTAAATATTAACTGCTGGTAATTAATTAAAATAAAATAAAATAAAATATTTTACCAGTAGATTGTTCTCCCCATTCACGTTGCTGCTTGCGAGCAAAACCCTAAAAAAAGAAACAAATATATTAAGTTCTAGATCAACCAACCTATATATTTCAAATGCAAGGTTGATTTTTTTTTTTTTAATAGCCCATGAGGAAAACTACTGCATCAATTTACTTCATTTTGGTCTTAGATGAACAGTTTTAGTCTATAAATGTGCCTAATTTAGTTTTTGTGATCATAATTACTATTAATTAACTGTAATTCACAATTAAAAATTGCTTTCCACACATATAGTGATATGTACAAAACTGGCTTTAGATGCATGCGGACACATACACAGTATACATGAATTCATCTTTGGGGCTGTTCATATATAACATTATCACTTTAGGAGGGAGAGGGGATCTGGCACATGATATCGTAAGATATCTCTAAGAGGAGTGAGGATTTGTCGCTTGACATCATTATCATATTTCATCCAACAAAAATTTTCTCTTTTTATTTGTAAACTGTTCTTTATATCAAAATAGGCTTATCTATTTTTATGAAAATACCAAGTTATTATTAAAGCTCTTAAATGATTATAAAATTATTTAATTCCAAGAGATGGAACACTATTCTTCTGTTATATGTGCATGTATATATAATCCACTGTTTGAGAAACCTGGTGCAAAGTATATTTGAAATGATACTTGTTGTGTATACTAGTAAAGTAAAGAGAAAGAATGTTATCCACCTGTTTTGTTGATAAAATGTTCTGCTTCCCCCCTGCGTGGGGGCAAGCAAAAGATATTATTACTCTTGAATGCATTATGTAATGAAAATCAATTATTAAATACTTTTAGGTTGTAACTATTCCTTTTAAGTGTTATTTGACTTAAAATTATTTCACGTGTAATAGTGATCTAACAAAAACATAACTGTGAAAAAAGGGAGCCAAGTTTCGTAAAAAAAGTTTAAAAAAAAAAGTACTGCCAAGAAAAGAAGTGATATGTAAGTGGGTGCCAAGTTCAAATAAAATTCACTCAAACTTACCTACTGAAGTATTATAGCATTGTGTTAACTGTTTAAAAATAAAATTTATTGATAGCATATTAATAATAAATCTAGAACTTGGCAAGTTTTTATCTACGAGTCATTTATTTTTATTAATGGCATTATTATATCAAAACTTGATATTTCATGTTTGGAGGCCTTAGGCTAATGTCAGACGAACGTCTATTTGCATGCTTTTTTCGTTCTTGCAGCCTCCCTAGCGAAGGTGTAGGGAGGCTGTAAGAACGAAAAAAGCGTGCAAATAGACAGTCGTCTGACATTAGCCTTAATTTGAGTATATTGAGTCTCCTGAAAGGTGTGGAGTTTTTAGAGTGATGACCAAGGACAAGCGTAAGTGTGCATAAGTGTATCTGACTGTTTGTCAGACATTAGTCTGTTTGTAATGAGGTTTCTGAAAGGGGGGGGGGGGTATTGCTAGAGTTATAATCAAAGACGAGCGGAAGTGTACCTGTGTGTGTATTTGTTTATTAAATCTTTAACATGACTCATTTGTTTATTATAATAACAGTATTGAAAATTATTATAATGACATTTTTATTAATATTATCATTATCATTTTATTAAGACATGAAAATGACAGGCATAAGATTTATCAAAAACTTGCCAAGTTCTAGATTTAATATTAATATGCTATCAATAATTGTTATTTTTAAACAATTAACACAATGCTATAATACTTCAGTAGGTAAGTTTGAGTGAATTTTATTTGAACTTGGCACCCACTTACATATCACTTCTTTTTTTGGGAGTACTTTTTCTTACGAAACTTGGCTCTTTTTTTTCACAGTTATGTTTTTGTTAGGTATCATTACTTTTTGTAAAGTTACAATATACTTAGACACTTTACTTAATATTTTTTAATGTGTTTACAAGTGTCTATTTTAGGTACTACTTGATTATCCCGTCGACCAATTTCGCCAAATTATATAAATCGCCAAACTACTCTACAAATTGACATAGTTTTAAGAACAAATAAATTAGTAAAACATTAATAAAAATACAAATAAAATGTCGAAATAAAAATGTCTTGGTGACATAACAAACACGTGTAACGTGTTGAATGCAAAGCAAATGTGACATTTACGATCAGCCATTATTGGCATTTAATCTTACAGTTTGGTGATAGTTTTTTGGTCGAAGGGATTATCAAGTAGTACCATATTTTATTTCCCAAGCAACATTCAATTTAATTTAAATTTCCTACAACAAAGTATTTGGTTGTCAATTTGCGGCTTTGTGGCAGAAATCTAATAACGCACCTTTTGCTTAATTATAACATTTGTTTGACACACAGCCAAGGGCAGATCTGGAGAGTCCTCAAGGGGGGGGGGGGCGATTTTAGAAATTTGGAAACTCCAATCTGATGCGCGGGTTGGGACTAATTTTTTCACTGCGGGTCGTGTTACTTCTACTTTTTGCTGTGGGTCAGGTTTGGGTCCGGTTGACTTCTATTTTTTGCTTCTGGTTGGATTAACTTATACTTTTTTGCTGTGGGTCGCGTTTGGGTCTGGTTGATTTCTATTTTTTGCTGTGGGTCGGGTTAACTTCTACTTTTTTGCTATGGGCCGGGTTAACTTCTACTTTTTCGATACGGGACGGATTTGGGCCGGGTTGACTTCTACTTTTCTGCTACAGTTTGGGTTGACTTCTACTTTTTAGATGCGCCTAGCGCGTTGGGTTTGGGGCAGATTGATATACATTATATCTGGTTTGGGTCAGTTTCGGATTGGGTTTTTCACTACTGCGACTTGCGAGAAGGGTTCCGCTTGACCCGTTTTTTTTTTAAAGAAAGTCTAAGTATTTTTGAAGATAAAAACTATATGCAGTAAAATCTCCATAACAGACCCGTCCAAATAATTATTTAGGAATACTTCTTAATCTCCAGAATTATGTAAAAAATACTAATTTGGTATAAGACTGCTTGTCTCTTTATATCTAAGGTGAGTTGTAATTCAGTAAAGAATGTTTTGAAACTTATTAAAAAACATACCGGGTGTCCTAAATGGATTTTAAAATTTAGTACTTTTCGAATGGCCACAGCTATTTAAAAAAATCTTGCAGGAGGGTTATGTAAGATGTCATGAGATTTTTTACTGTGATTCTTGATTTTCCTGTATAATAGCAGCTATTGATGGCACTGTAAACAATGGTCGTTAAGCTTACCTCCTCCAGGAACCGATTTAGCGCCTCTTGCTTCCAGCACCATCTTCGTTGCTATTTTAAACTAAAATCAAGAATCCAAGTTAAAAAAATTATCAGGGGTAGAGTAAAAAAGAACAACAAATTCTGAAATTCAAAGAAAATTTTCTGAAAGGTTACAGCAGATGGGGGGGGGGATTCGCTTCTAGCACTAATTATTTTTGTTGCAGGTCGGGTTAGCTGTTTTGGATTCGGATCGATTTCAGGCTGAGTGTAGATTCCTGCAAGCTGGGTTTGGGTTAACTTGTTTTTTTTTTTTCAAAAATTAGTTCAGTATATTATTTCAAGTTAAAAATTATGCCTATAATAATAAACGTATGTAAGTGTGCTGTTTTCTAGAGACCACTGCATTTTTCCCACGACTCTTTGATGAAATTTGCTCATCTTCGACCCTTTGATGAAATTTGCGTTTCTTCTGCAACCCTTTGACGAAATTAGTGTAATTTTGCAGACCTTTGGTAAAATTCGTTTCTTTCCGTGATCTTTCTACAAAATTCGCATTTTATCAGCGATCTTTTGACTAAATTTGCGTTTTTAAAGCGATTCTTTGACTAAATTCGTTTTTTCCACGATTCTATGAAGGAATTCGTGTTTTCTCCACGATACTTTGATGAAATTCGCGGGTTCTTTTTTTCGCGGCTATTGTGACAAAATTTGCGTTTTCTCTGCGATCCTTTAACGAAATTAGAGTTCTTTTCCGCTGCCTTTTGAAGAAATTCGAGTTTTCTGTGATCATTTGAAGAATTTCGCATGTTTTCCATGGCTCCCTGACCAAATTCACGTTTTTTCTGTGATCATTCGGCGAAATTAAAGTTATTTTCTGCGAACGATTGACGAAATAGATTTTTTATGGAGACAATTTATCAAAATTTGCGATTATTTGTACATCCAAATTTTTGGATAGGTGAATTTTCTAAATTTTTGGAACCGAATGCCTTAACCCTGGAGCTGCGTATTATTATTATTATTATTTTATTATCAAAATAGGTTAAAAAATTGCGCATATTTTTTATTACACATTTCAAATCTGCACACATTTTAGAGTAAAATATGTCCCAAAATCTTTGTGAAACAAGTTTTATTTTAATAGAATTAGATCATAAAAAAAAGATTTGCAGCAGAAATTGCAGGTTCCGCAAATTTTGCCACTTTTACGTTGGCCGTGGAAATCGCGGGTTGCGCAGCGAGAGGGTTAAATTTTCGAAAAATTTGGAACATAATCACCCCTATTCCCGACATCTATAACCCTCCTGCAAGTATTTTTTAAATATTTGTCACCATTTGCAATTTATTGAATTTTAAAATCAGTCAGTCCATTTTAGGACACCCGGTATATTCAGTAGTTATGGGATGATGGCTGAAATTAAGCATTTAAAAAAAAAGTTAAGCTGGCTTCGATATGTCAGTTAGAGGTTTACCTGGGCTGAAGTTATCAGGCCTAAGCCCATGTCCAACCCAGATAAAAAAAAATAAAACTATTGGCACCGCCCGGTATAAAAGCTAAAAAATCAACTCCAGCCCTGCCTGCATTTTGCAATTAAAATTATTCATAAAGTACACTTGCTTATGCTCATATTTTCAGATTATGTTCGAACTTCATGAATACAGAAAAACAACAATATTAATGACTATAACGATGACTATTTAGGCAATTATGTACGTAAACACTACGTAAAAATATGACTTAGAGCTCTACAAAGTAAAAAAGTAAATTTAAAAAAATGCATCTCTGTAACTTATCAAATCAAATTAAATTTCTAAAGATTTCGCTAAACAAATGTACAAAACAAATATAATTTTTACGAATGACAAATAAGTAAGATTGCAGACTGGCCGGGTCATTATTGCCCGGGTCGGGTCGGATCAACTTGGGCTCAGGAGGAAGAATTTAGAGGATTGCACGAGTCGTGGTCGGGCCAATAATGCTTATCATGCGGGCTGACACGGACATAATGTTTAGCTTTTATTCCGGGCCGAACCCCGACCTGGAAATTTTGGCCATTGCAGGTCTTTAGGAAAAATGAAGTCCAGGCCAGGTTCAATCTGGAGGAAAAAGAAGTCTGGTCCGACCCGAATCTGCAGAAAAAATTAAGATCAGGGCAAGACCCGACTCTAAAAAGAAAAGATCTGACCCAGTCTGAGTCTCGTGGATTTAAAGTGGTGCGACCCGGGTCGGGTCGTGCCAGGCTCGAGATCCAACCCAAGTCATTTCCCGTGAGGATACATAATGTCGTTTTACAAACCCTTTATTAGACCAGGGGGGGGGGGGGGGGGCCCTTAGATCCGCCATTGCACACAGCTTGTAAACTTGAAAGTAAACAGACAGTAATTATTCAAAAATGTAAACAAAAGAATCATTTCTATGATTCAAATAAATATTGATCATGCATGTGTGGCTACCATGAGTCTAAGCAGTAGTCGGCACTTTCAGAGGCGGAAACATCATTTGTTATTTCAAATTCAAACACTTCAGCGCTACATTCTAATTTTGTTTTAATGTTTCAAGTTTTCTTTTAAATTGACGTCATTTTCACCGATAGAAAAAACTCTGATGCATTTCAGGGCGTGCCACCATGAAAACCGCCACTAAAATCAAAATAAAATAAAAATAGCGTGCTTTCAAATGTGTTTGCTTAATTAAATTTTATATGTTCTGTTTATTCGATTTGATTTTAGTTTGCAAGAGTTTGCTCATTCCTTTAAGTAAGCGTTTATGAGATTCTGATATGCTTAGTTTATTGATATTGGACACAATGCAAGACATAGTAAAAAAAAAAAAAAAAAATGAAAGTTGGGTGTCCACAGCTAGACTGCCTAGACCCCATGGTAGCCACACATCCATGATCAATATTTATTTGAATCATAGGAATGACTCTCTTTTGTTTACATTTTTAATTCTGGGATTAGACGAATTTCAACTAAGGATGTCTCGAAAAATATGCATATTTCGACATATCAATTCTCTCAAGATGTTTTTGTTTTTTCACAATGTGTATAAAAAGGTAAATTTTATGCACCATTATTAAAAAAAATAATTCTCTGAAATTAACGGAAAATGGCTGATATTCAGGTGATTTTGCTGCATGGTCAGCCCGGATTCAACATTTGGCGCTTTTTTTGGCAAATTAAAATTTCGCCTAATAGACGTAATGTTAAAGTAAAAATGGACACCCTCAAGTGGGTAATTAATCGATTTTCACAATTTTTTTTTTCAATTCCTTAGTTTTATAGTGTGAACGAACTTCGCACAAAATTTGAAGTCTGTAGGTGCAGTAGATATATGAGATCTTTTTGATGAGAGGGTCAGTCAGTGATAAAATTATCGATTATCAGACATTTTCAAATGTCATTATCTCGGAAACAAATTATGCGTTAGTTATAAAATTTTGGATTCTGGGTAATTGGGGAGGGCTTACTACGTACTTCGTATTACAAGTACGTAGGTCAAATAGATTTTTAAGTAGTACAGTGTCGAAAACAGCTCGAAATGGTTCATGTAATATAACACACTAGTATGTCAGACGAACTTGGCTGACACACTGCCATGTGTCTAGATATTTTTCAATCAATAAAGTATGCAAATAATAAATGTATAATATCTATATATCACTGCAAAAAAAAATTACAAAAATCAAAAGAATTTTTAGACATTAATAACAATATCATTAGGAGGAGGGGGTTCAAGAGATAAATATCAGGAATGTAGTGGATATATTCTCTGGATTTTGTTAAGAAGTTCTGTATACCCTCTGTTACTTAAGTAAAGCTATAGCATATACTCTCTAGCCTATACCCTCTGGATTTTTGAATACATCATTGATGATAACGTATGATATTGTAAGGAGGAAAAGGGGGTCGAAAATTTCCAAAAAGTTGATAACATTATATATGTACAACCCCTTTAATTTAAGTGAAAGAAAGCATATTGATTTGTTTAAGGAATATAGCATGCTTTGGTAATTGCTATTAATATCTATATACTAATAAAATAAAGTTTCTGTCTGCGTTGGCTAGGTAAATCTACTGCATGCAGAGTTCTGAAAATTTGGAGTCCAAGGCAAGTCCTGATGCACTTGTAATTCGGATTTTTAATTTTTTGATAATTAGTCGAGATATTAATTAAAGACTCATAAAAGAAGAGACTTTTTTGCAAACACCGGCAATTGCACTTGTGCATGCTTAATCCTTGCTCTTCCAAGCACGTAGAAGGGAAAAATCAAATGCTGTTTTATTTTGGATGTTTGCCTTATACCATCCATTGACCGAACCATTCATGACAAGGAAAAAAGAAAAACATTTTTAAATTTTGTACTTTTAAGTCTTAAATGCCACAATCAATTCAAAAAAATATTGCTGTTAACCCTTTGACATTTTTTTTTTCAAAAATGGTCATTTTCGCAATCGACCTTTTCTCACTTTGGAGGATGCTCACCTAGGGTTCAATTTCAGAGGTAACAATTTACAAAACATACCCATTTAAAGCAGAGGCTTTCTTCTTTTCGATGGTGCAATTGGTTTTGAAAAATACAAATTTTAACCCATTAAAAAAAATTTGCCTCTGCAGGTTACTTTGTGTCTCCTGAAAACGATCTTTCTCTACACTAAAAGCAACTAAATGTGGGTATCTTGACAATATTTTTAGAACATCTCAGCAGACTGAATTTACATCATCTATCAAAATTTTCGGGTGAGTAGAAAAAAGTATTTTAAACGAACAAAATTTGTGAAATTTTCAATGAAAATTGTGAAACGTGAGTTGTTTCAGTGTGGCTTTGTTTGGCTTCAGATCATCTTTTCACTACTAATATATACATTTTTTGAAGAAATTTTAATAAGAGGTTTTGTACAATGATATTTATAAGCTATTGATATTTCAAAGAGTTTGCATGATATGAATTAATTTTTTGTTATGTTAAAATAACTAACCAGAAAATAAAAAAGTAGGAAGAAAACATATTTCTTTTATAACTAAGTATCAATATATTTTCACAAAATTTTTACATGTGCTGCAAAACTGTTAAATTTATAATTGATTAAAATTTCAAAGAGTTTATACAACAAGTGACTTTTTTTTTTTTTTTTTTTTTTTTTTTTTTTCCCTTAACCAGTGAAACGGCCCTATGTAAAAAAAAAAAAAACTAGAAATTGTCTTCTTATGAAAGATTTTACCACTAAATATCAATATTTTTTCATGAAATTTTCATTTAAAAATATAAATTCATACAAAATCAGATAAAAGATATAAAATCATACAAATTTAAGCTTATTTAAGATCATTATCACAGGCCCAGGCAGGTCAGCTAGTTATCAATAAAGGGTAGAATTATATCTGTCATGAAAAAGAAGGGTAGATGGAAATTGTATATTTCGTGCAGTTTTGTAATGTATATTTATAATAAAAATAATAAGGTGTATAGAAATCATGTTAAAAAATACTATAAAAATTATGAATCAGTGGTAGTTTTATAAAGGATTTTGTCATACATCGACCTTACAGGTTGGTTGTGTTTATGACGGCCAATTATCAACACGAGGGATATAGGCCCTAAGGGGGGGAGGGAAGTGCCCTCCATGGGGGTTTTTCTAAGGGAACCTAAACCGTATTTACCCACGGTTCAAAGAAAACCACGAAAACTCCAAACAATTAGGCTGACAGGTGTGATTGGGTTCGAACCCAGCCTCTCCCGTCTACCAGCTTCGAGAGCAGAATCTCTCGACCACTGATGGGACGATCTTATAGAGTAGTTGATAGTAATTAAGATTTTTTTTTTTTTTTTTTTTTTTTAACCAGCAGATAAGCTGTCAAGTTTCAACCACAGATTTCAAAGAAAGACAGAGAGGAATATGTTGTTTTGGCATGCAGCTAAAATGCAACCCTGAAATGGGTTAAAACAAGTCACAATTCGGCCTAAACACTTGCGGCTCTCTTTGAACGCCTCTCTCCATCCATTGAATTCAGCCCTTGTTCCACATGCTTGTCTTGTTTGGGCCGAATGATTTTGAGCGATAACTGGCTTCATATTGCAAGATGTTTTGATGGTATAGTGCTTCTCTAATATATTCTAAACTCTGTGGTTTCAATAAGTAGAAACTAGTACAAACTAAGAACAAAATTTCTTTTTATTAAAGCATAAAAAATAATAAATAAAATAAATCATTTCAAGGTATGAAAGGTTTTACACTTGAGTTAATTAAATCTAACAAAAACATAGCTGTGAAAAAAGGGAGCCAAGTTCTGTAAAGACAATGGCAAGAAAAGACGTGATATCTAAGTGGGTGCCAAGTTTAAATAAAATTCACTCAAACTTACCTACTGAAGTATTATAGCATTTTTTAAATTGTTTAGAAATAAAAATTATTGATAGCATATTAATAATAAATATAGAACTTGGCAAATTTTTACCTACGAGTCATTTATTTTTAATAATGACATTATTATATCAAATCTTGTTATTTCATGATTGGAAGCCTTAATTTGAGTGAGCTCCTTCCCCTTGAAGGGCGGTGGGATAAAATATATCCCACCTAATTTAACTGCAAAATGCCACATTGACACCAGAATTCAGGACAAAAAAGTTTAATTTTATTAAATACGTGAAAAGAAGCGTTTACCCATTTTGAAATAAATTTGTTTTTAAATTCTGGTGTGATTCAATCATTTCAGCATTCCACGAATAAAAGTTATTTGCCCCTGAAAGGGTTAAAGGGGTGCAGTCTCTAGAGTGATGACCAAGAACAAGCGTAAGCATCTGTCTCTTTGTCAGGCATCTTAGTCTGTTTGCATTGAGGTTTATGGAGGGTGGGTGCTAGAGTGATAACCAAAGACGAGCGGGAGTGTATCTGTGTATTTATTGGTTTATCAAATATTTTACATGAGTCATTTGTTTATAATAATAACTATATTAATTTTTTTTTGTAATGTCATCGAAATTAATATTAACATCACCATTTTATTAAGACATGAAATTGATAGGCATAACATTTATCAAAAACTTGCCAAGTTCTAGATTTATTATTAATATGCTATCAATAATTTTTATTTCTAAACAATTTAAAAAATGCTATAATACTTCAGTAGGTAAGTTTGAGTGAATTTTATTTGAACTTGGCACCCACTTAGATATCACTTCTTTTCTTGCCATTGTCTTTACAGAACTTGGCTCCCTTTTTTCACAGCTATGTTTTTGTTAGATATCATTACTTTTCGTAAAGTTACAATATATTTAGACACTTAATGCTTTTTAATGTGTTTACATGTGACTATTTTATTCACCAAGCAACATTCAATTTTAATTTAAATTTCCTACAACAAACTATTTGGCTGTCAATTTGTGGCAGAAATCTATATTTTAATACTGCTACATTGAATGCATGTTTTGAAACGAAATGTATTGATTCGAAATTTTTATTGTTTCTGAACAACAATTCCTATTAAATTTCTATATTAAATTTTCCGATTAAAAATCCTATAGCTAGGCCTGCTTTTTTGTACTGAAAGTGAAAAATAAAGTTATGTGCTTATGCCACACTATGTATCATTCATCCATGGGAGCCGACAAAGAGGCAGTGCAGAGGAAGGACATTGCCCCTTCCTGGATTATCAAATTTCGTTAACTAAATATCCTTTTCTCTGATGATTTTGAAAATAAAAAGTGGGTAAGTGTGATCACAGATCGCACAGAGGGTTTTATTTAATATTCCTTTCAAAACACTTTATCCTTTTGAAAAATCTGTTCCACATTTCGCAACCAGAGGCGCACTCTATTCTAAACAAACCTCTATCCGAACGAAACTCCGTTTTACATACTATCCGTAGATATATTAGTCGAGGGTATTGAGCCCATAGTACCCGAGATAAGTAGGCGCCACTGGCAGTAAAACGTGAAACTAAAATATGTAAGGCTATGGTCCATAATATGAAAGAATGGTCAGAGGGGTGTCGGCAAAAGTTGGAAAAGTGCTCCCCGGGTGAATAGGGCGGAGGTTAGAAAAATTACTTAAAATACACAAGTTAGAGCCCAGAGGAGTAAATAATATAAGACTTTTTGAAAATTTTATGATTTGTCGGGTGGTCTGAGGTATTCAGCTATACGTATGCAAAAAGTCATGTCTCCAACTTAATTAGGGGCTCCCTTAGAAAGAATTGCTTAAAATACATATGTGGTAGCTCAAAGGGTTAAGTGTAAGACTTTTTCAAGATTTTATGATTTGTCACCTGGCCTCAGGTGTTCTGCTATAAGTATGCAAAATTTCAAATCTGCATTTTAATAAGGGTCTCACTTAGAAAGAATTGTTTAAAATACACATGTGGGAGCCCAAAAGGTTAAATGTATGACTTTTTCAAAATTTTATGATTTGTCGTTTGATGTGAGGTGCTCAGCTATAAGTATGCAAAATTTCACGCCTCCAACCTAATTAGGGGCTCATTTAGAAAGAATTGTTTAAAATACACATGTGGGAGCCCAAAGGGTTAAATGTACGACTTTTTCAAAATTTTATGGTTTTTCATTTGATGTGAGGTGTTCAGCTATAAGTATGCAAAATTTCACACCTCCAACCTAAATAGGGGCTCACTTAGAAAGAATTTTTTTAAATACACATGTGGGAGCCCAAAGGGTTAAATGTACGACTTTTTGAAAGTTTTATGATTTGTCGTTTGGTGTGAGGTGTTCAACTATAAGTATGCAAAATTTCACACCTCCTACCTAATTAGAGGCTCACTTTGAAAGAATTGTTTAAAATACACATGGGGGAGCGCAAAGGGTTAAATGTACGACTTTTTCAAAATTTTATGATTTCTCGTTTCATGTGAGGTGTTCAGCTATAAGTATGCAAAATTTCACGCCTCCAACATAATTAGGGCTCACTTAGAAAGAATTGTTTAAAATACACATGTGGGAGGGCAAAGTGTTAAATGTACGACTTTTCCAAAATTTTATAATTTGTCGTTTGATGTGAGGTGTTCAGCTATCAGTATGCAAAATTTCACTCCTCCAACCTAATTAGTGGCTCACTTAGAAAGAATTGTTTTGAAATATCTCAATTATTAAAATATATCAATTTGTTGATTTTCTGTAAGCAAGTAAACCCAGATAAACCCGCACTAAGTAGATAGGTTTACATTGGAAGTCTATGGGAATTTGGCGAAATATTAGAGATAACGCCAAGGTGGCGTCACTTTTGGTGACTAATTTTGGTTGCCAAATTTGGCGATATATAGCCATGTTGGCGAGAAACTTGGTGGTATTTGGCGACAGAACAGCGTCCCCTCCTAAGGCAAATTAAAATTTCGCCTAATGGACGTAATGTTAAAGTAAAAATGGGCAGCCCCAGGTGGGTAATTCATTGATTTTCTCAATTTTTTAATTTTTTTCCTTAGTTTTATAGTGTAAACGAACTTCGCACCAAATTTGAAGTCTGTAGCTGCAGTAGATATACGAGATCTTTTTGATGAGTGAGTGAGTCAGTCAGTCAATGCTAAAATTATCGATTATTAGACATTTTCAAATGTCATTATCTCGGAAACTAATTATGCGTTATTTATAAAATTTTGGATTTTAGTTAATTAGGGTAACCTTACTACACATTTCGTATAACAAGTACGTAGGTTTCATAGATTTTCAGTAGTAGACCATCGAAATTTGACAAAAACAGGTCGAAATGGTTTGTGTAAATAACACACGGCTATGTCAGGCAAACTTGGCTGACACACTGCCGTGTGTCTAGATATGTCAGTAATTAGAACAACTTTTTAACAAATTTTATTTTTACTTTTTAGCACATTAAAGTTTATTTGTAATAATACAAAGTGATTTTGATCCATCTTTAAATGTTTAAAATAGATATAAAGGATTAAACTTAACCTTCCAGTCTAGAGTTGGTTCCTTTATGAATATATCCATCACATTAAAAAATAATTCTGATTTGCTTTGTAATGCTGATAAAGTATGAACCATAGTTGCTTCATATATTCCTTTTTCTTTTAAAGGATTCAACAGTTGCAAGTACTGTGATGTCAATCGAAATGGCATTAGTTCAGGAACCGGTAAAAACTAAAAAGGATATAGATAATTAAACATTTTCTTTTAAAATAAAATTCATATTCATACAAAAAATATCTAAACTAACTTATTTGGAAGAAATTATAAAATATATGAATAATTTATGTTATAAACCATTTCCCACATTCATGAATATCAGTATAGCGTTAA
This sequence comes from Maratus speciosus, assembly GCA_963932465.1. NCBI lineage: Eukaryota > Metazoa > Arthropoda > Arachnida > Araneae > Salticidae > Maratus > Maratus speciosus. Next base: position 76,090,390 of record OZ010792.1, read on the forward strand.
AAAATTATAAAACAATTAATAAAAAATAATATTAATATAAATAAATTATAATAATTAATAAAACATTTCCCACATTTATGAATATGCATACAGTGTTTATTATGACAAAATGACAATTTATTAAACTGGAAACTAAATGCACAAAATAAGGAGTAATGATTAGATTAATTGAACTTATTAAAGTTATGCTAATGGCTCACTTTATAATATTCTAACTCTGAGCTTAGAACTCTAAACTTACTATTGTAACTCTAACCTTGCTATTGTGTCAGCAATTGTTCCTGCACTCGAATTTTAAAAGATAGTGAGGGATTGTGCAGGGGATTTTTCTTTTTTTCTTTTTTTCTGTTTCCAAAAACAGACTGTAGCATGTACAGTACATGGTCGACAACAGTGGCTGCTACATGGCCAAAGGCAGTGGGCTCCCAACATTAGATTTGCTTGGAAAGATTTTCCACTTAAAAATATAAGATCCTACGAATTCGAGGTTTGTTTACAAAAACAAACTGGAGTGTGTCTAGCATACCTGGGTGTACACTGTCGAAGGCAATAGGGACCCCCAACACTAGGTTCATTTGTTAAAGATTTTCATTTAAAAATATAAAATCATACAAGTTAGGAGTTTGTTTCCAAAAACAGACTGAAGTGGGACCTCCTACTTAGTCTGAATAGATTTTCCCTTAAAAATAACAAAAAAAGAATTCAAATGTATACGCTGCTAAAGGCAGTGGGACCTCCACACCAAAACTCTCCCAGGGAAAAATGTCTGAATTAAACTCTGATTTTAGGTATATTGAAGGTTATTATCTCGGGCTCGGGTATTGGGGTAGACATGTCAACTAGTTAAAAAAAAATTACTATTAGAAATACAAAAAATGTTTAAACTATTTTTAATCGGACATAAGGCACATAACCTTACCTATTAACCCTCGGACTATTTAAAAAAACACACAAAAATTACAATGATGATTAAATCTAGATCTAAAAATATAAGTTTACAAACCAATTTCTTAATTTTATCACACTCAGCTGGATTTTACTGTATTTGAACTTATTTTGTTTTTCTTGCAAAGTCCATTTGACCAGTCTGGTAAGCAGAGGTAATTTTCAATATATTAAAATCTAAACTTTCAATACATAACTGAGAGAAAAATTTTTATGGAAAACAAAAAGTATTATATGCAAGTATATTACCAAATGCAAATCCCAGTACAGTAAAAGCACCTTATAATGAAATTAAATACAAACTATTGCAAACTGAATAAAAACTATTATTTAAAAGTAGTTTTTGTCTTATTTAATTGCAAATTTCTACAATTAAAGCAAATATAACCACTAAAATATAGTGGTATTCAAAATCCTTAAGTTTTGGAACCTATACTTTTACTACAAACAGTTAACAAACAAAAGTTGATTTTCAAAGTAATTTTAAGAAAATTATAGCTTTATGAATAAATACATACAATTCATATGAAAATGTTTCTATTTTGTAATATGAATCTGGATGACTGGATGTCGTTACTGTAACTTGGAAATAACAAAAAAGGTGATTGGCTGAAGAGAACGAGACTGGAGTTTATGTCACAGAAAGAATAGCTATTTTAAAAATAAAGACGTATTTTCCATATCGTTTTTTAAGTAAAAAATTCGCTAGATAGTTTTTTTCTCACCTTTCATGCTCAATTTTTTTTTTTGTTGTTTTATTGTTACAAATTCTGTATTCTTCAACATGCAGACCATCTAAATGGCTATGAGCATTTCGTCATATTGTAAATCGTTATAAATAAATTGCTTCAACTATATATCACTATATTTAAAAAACTAAAGATTTTTATAATTTTACATAATGATGAATAGATTTTCAGAAATCTTAACAAACCTCAAACCTATGTCAGTAAAATAAATGATTATTTGATGTTTGCCAAAAACTAACATCTAGGTTTTGTTAATTTCATATATTTAAGCACCTTTATAAAAAAAATTTAAACTAATTTTAGAAAAATAGACAAGAAATATACTATGTATTATATACTTGAAATATCTTACCTGTGTTGCTGAGCCAAATGCATGTCCAAAATCAATGCCTATTTCATAACCAGAACTTTTATCCACAAGAAAGTTGCCCAAATGGCGATCACCTATTCCTAAAATCCATTGTGCAATACATAAGGCTGCATGAGAGGTAGCAAATCTAGTCCTAAGTGCAACAAAAGCTTCTGGAGAAGAACTAAGCTTCAAAAATGATTTCCTGTGTGAAAAGAATAAAAAACATAGTAAAAAAAAATTATGTTTATATACATATTTGAACATATGTGGTGATAATAATAAGTGTATAAAGGATCGTTAAAGTGAATAAAGTAGATGTAGTACATTGCTGAGTTCTTTTAATATATATTGTGATCATTAAAGAAATAATAAAAATAGAATATTCTCACTTTACATGTAGACAATGAAGAGGCAATTTAGAAGAAGAATAACAGCTTTATTTCCATAAATTAGTTGAGGAAGTTTAGCGAAGAATTTGTGTTTCTGGTCACCATGTTGAAATAAAAAAACGGATTCTCTTATAAAAAGAGAAAGGTAAAAGGAAACATTGAAATATTCCATGGGATTTTTTAGATGAGAGCAGCATAACTTTAGTTGAATTAATTTTAGCATGATAATATGCATCACATCAAAAAGAGATGACCGGACTTAAGAATTATACCGTATTTCTTTTGTAGAACTGTTGCCGGTACCTTAAAAAAAACTCGCCGACGGCCAATTAAAAGTTACGACAAATTAATGAAAATCAAATTACAAGCTGTAGATTTAGAAAGCGATCACCGACTGGCAGAAACAAAACTAACACACACCTCTTACGAACGTCATCTATTGCGTAACGACTATGTCATGAGAGGGAGGAGAGAAGCACTTCAATGACGTCATCATAATACATGCCGACTTCAGAGAGAGATGTACTCAGAAATCGCAGAGTGGCGGACGAGCGCAACATTGCTGATTTGCTCCAAAGCCAAGAGTAAAAGATCGTTGGGTGCGAAAACAGACTTGCATTACAGTAAGAGATAAAATGTAAACATTGCAGACGACACAATGAATAACTTTAAATAGACATCAATGCTAAAAAATAGCTAAAAAGGAATAAAAATAAACTAAATTTAAATACTGTGAGAAGTATTCCCACAACATAAGTGTTGTAAGGATATGGCAAAATATGGTCATTGCTCCTCTCTGGAGTTTAAAATTTAATTAACTGGGTTTTGCTTTTTCTTTAATGATTTTTTTTAAGAATATAAGTTTATTCTTTCTAAATCACTTAAAATTATTAAAGACTAAGAAGTAAAAGGAACTAAACATTTTTCATCAGGGAGGCCAGTTTTTAGATCTGGTTTTCTTTTATATTCATACATTCAAAATTATCTTAAACATGGGTTCAGAAGAGTAGAGTTCTCCCTCGAGGGGATGGGGGAATAATTGAAACCTCTGTTTTGAAAAGAGCTTACTTTTGGGTTTTTAATATTTCCTTTTTGTTACATATCTGTATTGCTCTTCATAATTATAATGTTAAAAAAATTCTTTAAATGGGAGAAGAAGTACTTGTGGGATAAAAAACAGCCATTTTCGGCTAGTTTTACTAATGATATCAGTTTTAAAAATGCTGGTAGAAACATATTTTTGAATAGGTAGCATTTCCAAATTATTCACTTTCTATAATGCTTTTCATGTTTATATGTTTGAAAATTATTTTGTCTGGGAGGGTGTGAGAAAAAATTCTAAGTTTAACATACAGTAGAACCTCGATTATCCGAAATAATTCAGACTGACCCTCTTTCGTAAAATCGAAATTTTCGGATAATCGAGAATACTTAAATTTTAAGATTAAGGTGAAATATATGCAATATTTCTTATTATCGTAACAAATGCTTAATAAAAATAAAGCAATAGCAAAATAGAAATAAGAATAAATTACCTGAATTTTAATTTTGAAATTAAGTACCTTTTACATATATCACAAGGGTTTGAAAAAATGTTTTGTTTGTCGCAGCTTCGATTTCCTTTGCTTTGAATTTCTATCACAGAGTTTTTTAATATTCAGTACCACAGTCTTTCTGCTTCTCCAGCCATTGCAAACCTTTTTCAAAACATTCAAAAGCTTCAGAATTGCTAATTTGTTCATTTTGTTCGTTCCATTCCGCAGTTTATGAGCTCAAGTTAATTCAAAGGAACTCTAAAAATGGGGATCGAAAATATTTGTGTTATAATGTGTTCGTAGTTCGGAAAGGACCGCTTGCACAGAAAGAATATGATAGTTTTAAAAAAAAAGCTTTCAAAATGGATTTTGCACATAAGGAATGTGAGTTAAAAAAAAAAAAAAGCTTTAAAAAAAGATTTTGGTTAACCAAGAGTTTCGGATAAAAGAGGTTTTACTGTATTTTATGTTTCCATTTTTAAAATAAAAAATACAACTTAGGTAGTGAACAATAAACATATTATTCCAAAATCTCCCCTCCTTATTAGATTTGGTTCAGCCAGTAACGATCGATATGAATCTAATTTGAATCTTTCTGAAATAGTCAAGGGTACAAATCAACCAGAGTTTAAATCCTCTGTTAAATCTATGATTATGTATTTGTATTTTTTAAATATCTAGTCAAGTTCTTTTTAAATCTTTTCTCTTCTTTTGAACATTCTTTCCAAATTAGGGATGCAGCAGATATCCATCAACTATGCTGTATCTGATCAATGCCAGTATGCCAGATAATTGGCAGAAGCTGAACATTATAATTATCCGGCAGTACAACCTGCCTGAATTGTAAAGCCAAACTGTGTTTTTATTGTTCATTGAACTCATTATTAAAATTTCAAGATTATAAAGTCACTAGTTTAATCTTGTAAAATGTGTTGCATTAATTTATTAAACTAAAAATAATTTACTTATATTCATGACAAATTGTGATTATTAAGCCTATACAAGAGCAAACATGTGAACAACTGTTTCATATAATATGTACCATATGAGTGTATTACATAATCTCTAGGAAGGGGGGGGGGGGGTTGTCTTTTGCGTTAATTTATTAAACTAAAAATAATTTACTTATATTCATAACAAATTGTGATTTTAAAACTATACAAGAGCAAACATGTGAACAACTGTTTCATACAATATGTACCATACGAGTACATTACATATATGGATCTGTACATTTATCATATGGAGCACATTATCACTTTAGGGGGGGGGGGGATGTTTGGCACTCAGTATTGTAAGATATCTCTAGGGGGAGAGGGAGGGGTGTCTTTTGACATTGTTATCATTTTTGGGTCCAACCAAAATTTTCTTTTTTGGGGAACCTTTTCTTTTTATCAATACTGTTATCTATTTTTATGAAGATAGAAAATTATTGTTAAAACCATTAGATAAGTATAAAATCATTTCATTTCAACCTATTTGTGGTATTCCTATTTTTCTGCCATATGCACATATAATTCATTGTTAGAGAAATCAGGTTCAAAATGATACTTGTTATGTTTACTAGTAAAAAATGGTGAAGAATGTTGTCCACCTGTTTTGTTTATAAGAAGTTTTGCTAAATCCTGTGCAAGGAGCAAGTGCAAGAAGACAATGTTACTGTTGAAAGCATAATGTAACAAAAAGCTATTATTACATACTTTTAAATAGTATTTCTTTAAAGTGTTATTTGACATAAAGTTATTTCATGTATAATAGTGATATTTTATTAACTTATTATCTTCATTTAAATCAGTAAAGTATGCAAATAATAAATGTATAACCATATCTGTATATCATTGCAAAGGTATAAAAATTAAAAAAATTACAAAAATAAAAAGAAATTGTAATCACTGATAATGATATCATTAGAGGGGGAGGAGGAGTTTGAGAAATGATAACATACAATATATGTGGAAGGGAAGTAGGGATACAAAATTGCCAAAAAGTTGATATTGTTATACAGTCGAACCTCGTTATCCCGACACTCTAATGACCAGAAAAAAGTGTTGTCATAAGCGGAGTGTCGCGGTAACTGGAGCTGGAGAAAAATATGTTTATAAAAAGCTATATTTTTAATTAATTTAAGAAAATTTTAAATTCATAACTGTTCTTGGATTTTTAAGCAATAAAACATTATTATTAAACAAAATAAACACAAAAATAAAATTGAAAAGAATAAAAATCAGATTTATGATGACTTGTTTTTTTTTTATTGTTACATGAAATATTTTTCAATTAAGGTTTGCTTTTCCCTAGATGTGCTTCTTACAACTCTTTTTACAATATTATACAATGAATTGTAATTAATATTAGGTGTTTCAGAAATGGACGTTAGGGGATTTCTGATCGTTTCAATGCAATCCAATGCTTCGGTTTTAGTCAGATGAAAAATGCCGCTTGACCAGAACAAAAAGACCGTGAGTAGACTGATGTGTGGGTTTATTTATTCAGATAAAGGATTAAAGTAAAATTTCATATTTATATCGATGGGTATGTTAGACACTTTTGTGGAAAGTTTGCATAAGACATTTCTTACCGCTTAATTTCAGTGCTTATAAGATGGATTATGAAAAATGGACAATTTCCTAAACCGTCGGGATATCCGGAGTTGAAAGTTATTCAACGACGTAAAATGCGGAGTTTATTTACATTAAAATCATATACAGAAAATCAGGACTTTGAAAAGGTGACGTAATAAGCAGAGTGACATGAAAACCGGGTGTCGGGATAACGAGGTCTGACTGTATATGTATTATACTCATATAGTACATATATCATATACAGTCACCTCTCACTTATATGTGTTTGAAGGGACTAATTAAAAATTGTGCATAACTGAGAGGATGCTGTATGTAGTAATTTTTTATACACATTATGGGAAAGAAAAGCATTTTGAAATATAAGAATTATGATTAATAACATTTTATAAAATAAAAGGGATGTAATAGAAAAAAAAAATCCTTACACTTTTCACTATAAAATTTAGTTTAAAAAAATAAACGTAAAATTTCATTTTACGTAGGAGAAGATTACTTACATAAAAAAGGCCAATTAGTACTCTTTTAAGAAGTCATCAATGTTAGTTTGGTTTTGCTTAGTCTGCGATTGTACAACGACCTTTTCTAATTTCTAATGCATTAAAGTGCATCATTGTATTTGATACTACATCAGCATTTTGAAGGTAACATTTCAAAAGTGCCCAGGGCTCCTAAAGCAGTAGCATAAGATGAAATAATTACCGTATCAGTTTCATCATTATCATTATCATCTTCTTTTTCAGCTGTCACGTCATCAAAACAGCTTCAATATATCTTATTGCTGTTGATGCTAAGAAATGACGAAATCTTGAAAAGAAAGAGAAACTTGACTTTTGCTGTTCCATTCTTCTTTGTCTATGTTAAAATCATTGCTGTTGTTTTCACTTTCCTGTAATGGAATAACTTCAGCATCATTTGAAATAACAAAACCCGCTTTTCTATAGCAGTTAGAAATTGTTGTGGCTGTTACGTTATTCCAAGAGCAAACCAACATATGCATAGCATCTTGAATCCAAATTTTCTTGAATTCCTTTTTCTGCTCCAGTGATATAAACATTATTTGCACAAAATCTTTCCTATACTGCGCTTTAACTGACCTTATTATAAAGAGGTCTAATGGCTGGCGTCTACTAGTACAATTTGCAGGGGAAAATATAACTTGTGTATGTGTCGGCAATGGGAGATCTGAAGGATGGGCTGGACACTAATCCATAAATAGAATTTTTTTTTCTTTTAAGCCATTTTCATACCAAATTCTTTCAAAAGTCTAAAAAAATTTTCTATGTCATCCAGGTTTTGGTGCTACTTGCATAAGAACATGGCAATTTCTTCATATTTTTTAAACACTGTGGTTTCTTGGATTTACCAATCGCTATACGCGGTAAGTTTTCTGATCCGTCCGCATTGCAACATAAAAGCACAGTCACTCTTTCTTTGCTGTGTTTGCCACCATGACATGTTTCTCCCTTAAAATCCAGCGTTTTCTTTGGCAAAAAACAAAAAAAAAATAAACCTATTTCGTCACAGTTAAAAATGTTCTTAATATCAAAGTTTTGAATTAAATCTGGAAGGTCTGCAATCTATTCATTAACAGTTGAATCTGAAACGGCTGCGCTTTCACCACTCAGACTATGATTTGTTAAACCGTGTCTTTTCTTAAGTTTTTCTAGCCATCCCGAAGAAGGCGAAAAATTTTAGATTACCATTTTTGATGACAAAATGAGTGTCTTTTCTTTGAATAATTTACCGCTAATGGGTAAATTAGAAGCTCTCATTTCTCTGAACAACTGAATTAAAGTGGTTTCTAAAATCTCAACTTTTCGTTTCTGAATTCTTGATCATTTCTTCGCTTGTGTAGAATATTCACTGTTCTTTTTTTTTTTTTTATTGAGTTCTTGTTCTTTAAAATCCTCCTGAGCGTTCATTCTGACAAATCGAATTTTTGAGATAAACTTATTTTTGACAGTCTAGGATCATTTTCTTCTGCTTGTATAACTTCAATTTTAAACGAAATTGTTAATCTTTTTTTGCTCATTTTTATTCCAAAAAAAAAAAAAAAAAAAAAAAAAAAAAAATCCAGATGCTGCCGTAAAGACAAGGAAGGAAGGAAACACATGCATGGCTTGATAAAAGTAAAAGAGAAAAAAAAGGACCGTTAGAACTGAAGGGAGAGGGTGAAAAGTCGAATTGTAATATCCTCTCCTCCCACACAGGTGCTTTGTGGAACTGTCTTTTGACCTTGACACATGCAGAAAATTCTTTATAGATTTAAAAACGCTTCGCACTTAACTCAGAGTTTGTGAATTGTGCTGTTATTTCCGTGTATAACAGAGCAATACAATTTAAAGCGGCACTTATAAATGAGAGATCTATAGCATTATTTTCCTATTCCTTGTGGCGGGACCTTGCGAAATTTGTGTATTACTGAGAGACGCATAAGTGAAAGGTGACTGCATATATATTTAAATATAAATACTGTATATTAATATTGTATTATACTCCATGAACAATAGACACAATTAACAAGGCAAAAGTGAGAGAATGACTTGTCAATGAAGAAAAACCTCTTTTTGCTATTTTTGTAGCAAGTAAGCAATAAGTTTTCTGTTCTCTGAATACAAAACTTGTTTTTATCAGGTAAAGTAATAAACAGAAATAAAAAGGGAAGATTAAATAAAACATTCTGCTACAAATGTATTCAGTTTTAAATTTTTTTCACAAACTAATCTATTTTTACTAAATTAATATTTTAATTTGTTATTACATTATTAATTTTGTTATTATGTAACTAAGTGGTTATGATAGTAGCAGTTAGCGAGAACAAATTTTCTGTTAACATAACACAAAAATTTCTTTTAGGTGGTAAAGCAATAATAGGTAATGAGGCAGAGTTTACAGCCTGAATATACTTTGTTAAAGAAATTGGGGGAAATAAAAGTATTAAATATTCTCCTTTAATTATATTCAGCTGTAACTTTTTCTCATAAAAATAATTCACTATTACAATACTATTTAGCTAATGCTGATATAACTAATGATTTAAAAGTATGTAATTAAATTATTGGTATTGAAACTGAAATAATTAATAGAAAAGTAAAAAATAAGATTAAAAGAAATTATATCATTAGCTAAATAATTAAAAACCATGCCTAATTTCTGAGGGAAGGGGGGGATACAGATTGAAACACATTGCAGATGGGTGGCTGCATAAGTCTGCAAATTATACTAGATGTCTGTTGTTCTGTATCTGGCCAGACTGCCATCTATTGCATCTCTATTCTAAATTGACATTCATTTGTGTTATGCTTGGTAAAATATTTCTAAAATATATACTTGAATTATTACATGCTAAAATTTTAATAAAGCTTAGAAGCTATGAACAAAATTATATTACTTCAAAGCTATTAGATGTTTTAAAAATTTGAAGAGTTGATGACAAAATGGATGTTCTCAAATATTCGAACAATTATAAATATTGTAGCAACAGTTTTAAGATGACAGTAGAATTTAAATGAGCAAAACTCAACCAAAATATATATAAATATATTTTTGTTGTTGTTTTTAGAAAGTGCATTTTCATACTTCTTAAAGGTGATCTTTGAAAGTAACATACCATAATGTATTTCAAAGGCATCTTTCTCAAAACAAATTTTCTTCAGATTATGCATCTTCAAAATGCTTCATGCATTTCAACTTTTGTTCAAAATTTGAAATATGTTTAAGAGACAATCACGATATATACTACAAAAAACCATCTGTTTTGCAATGTTGGTTTATTAAGATTGTCAAATCAGTAATAAAGTATATAAATATGTGAATTTTTAATGACAATTCAGTTTCATACCAGTTTTATATTTATTATCATTATTAGCTTTAATAAATGTCGACTGGATTAAAAATTGTATGCCTACAGATTTTTAAATAAAGTTGTTTTGAGTAACAAAAAGAAAAAAAAATGCAGAAAATATTATTTTTTTAACTTTTAGTGATTTTTTTTCTGTAATATTTCTTGAATTTAAGGTAAAGAACACTTCTTTGAAGAAATTCTTTTTAGAATAATATAAATAATGAAAAATGTTTTATAAAGTTCATTATCCATTAACAAAAATATGAAAAGAATATTTAGAGAACACAAAATTTTTTACGTTAAAAGATTTTTTGGAACGCTATCCACAATTTCTTGAAATTTCTGCACACATTCTTCTCGGCTCTTTTCTTTGTAAAGTGTCATGTACAAACTATGGAAATTTTCAAACTTTTTCACCCACTGCATAAATTTTTCTTTTGCTGCATCTGTACCCCTCCTGCAACATAAATGTATATTTTGAATTAAATATATACAAAACATAGAAGCAAGTGCAATCTTTATTGAAAGTATTTAAAACTTAAAACTTTAAATATCAACAACTGAGCGAATGACATTTGTCAAATAATGAGTAGAAAAATAATTACAGTAGTAAAATTTTACCCATACCAGTCATTGTGGCGAGTAACCTATTCATATATTAAACTCTTAAACATTACGGAATTATGAAACAAAAACTGTTTGCCAGGTTTGGAAATCTTTACCTGTGATTAAGAAGATGGCAAAGTGTGTTAATAAATAATATCTGTCAATAAATTAATATCCTTAGCAATGCAAGATAACAGTCTCAAGGGTTCACTTAATACATACACAGTATTATGTGGAAAGAAAAGCATAACACAAGGAGCATAGAGAAATCATAATGGGGTATTTTCTCATGAGCTATAACGTAAATTTAATCTCTATAAATACAAGTGTTTTTTGGGGAGGGTGGGGGGGGGGGGATTGAGGTTGAAGCTTGGAACTGAGCTCATACATATATTTGGGGCAAAATATAAACATTTACTTCATTCGACATTACATAAAAACTTAATTTATTTTCTACACTCCTGAAATGAATAGGAAACAAAACATAAAAAAATGAAAAAAAAAAAAAAAAACGTATTATCCCCTCTAAAATGTATATTGTTTATCGCAATTTAAACTAAGTATGCCCAGGAAATGAATAAAAAAAATATGTAAATAAATATATTCACACATTCATGGTCTCATTGCATGTCTTCAAATGCATGAAATTTTCAGGAAGTCTTGCATGAAATTTTATATTCCACTTCTTTAGAATCAAACAGTTTTTAGTTTTCCTATAAATATGTTACATTTTTAATTACAATTGATCGCTCCACAATTAATTTGTCGAATGGAGAGGGCAAATTCAGTTGTTCTTTTAAAGTGCAATATTTGTTTTGTTGCTCTATTTGGTATTGTGCAGTAAAAAAAAAAAAAAAAATGATCATCTAAATTAACACTTCAGAAAATTTCCACCTTTAATACCCTTAGACATCCCTCCCCCATCATATAAAATTAATTTTCTTTAAATTTCCAACTTAATATATATGTACCCATCCTCCCAAAATTCTTTTGAATTTATATGCATACTTCATATATGAAGCATCATACTTAATTTTATAAAAATGAATACTGCAATAAGTTATTTCTAGTAATTAGATATTTTTATGTTATTAAAGTAGCATAAAAATATTTTAAATGTAATTTTATTCGATGTTATTATTGCATTAAAATATATGTTTCTTTTTAATTATTAAAATATAGCCCTTGGGTAAAATTAAATATAAAAACTTTGTTTCATTAAGAAGAATCGATCTAAAAAATTATATTTTATTAACTAATAAATTATTCAAAATAAATGCATAAATAAATAAAATTAAATATTAAAACTTAGTTGTATTGACAAGAATCGCTTTAAAAAAAAAATCAGAGTAACTGATAACAAATCAATAAAGAAAGAAACAACAATTTTAAAAGTCTAAAACAACAAGGACCGAACTCGCCACCTTGGATTTACTAAACACGTACTCTGACCAGTACACAGTATCAGCTACATGACTTCAACCAAATGACTCTATTACTCCTAAGACAAGTTCATAGGAGGATTTTGCACTTAGAATTCACCAACGCCACTTTGATTACTGATGACGGAAAAAAGAAATTCTTGTGATGTGATTCAACCAAAACAAAGCAAGGATATGTACACTTTAGTCATAGAAATAAAAATAATCCAAATTCTATATATATATATATATATATATATATATATATATTAAAATATAACAAGAAAAAGAAAGAATAATGCTCGCATTGACAGAACGAAAACGAAAGTTAAGGAAGAAAAAAAATGTTTTTTCAAGAAAATTGCGAAATTCTTAGACAAAATTATGTTCATATCCATAATATAAACGTTTCTGAACCTGAAAATTGGTGTTAAAAATCTAAACAAGCACGAAAATATGAATGATGTGGATTTAAAAACACTCTATTTTCATCCTGTGTAAAGTCTATGGTAGCAGTGCAGTCGATTGCCTGCCGCGGTTGAAAACAGCTTTGGACCAATCAGAATTTATTGCCATCATGTTATTTCTCTTACCAGTTGTAGGTTCTCTACTATGGTCAACCCTCCCCAGTTTTCCTTACTCAGTAATGAGGAAAAGATATTTTATCAATTACACAAAAAAATATTTATCTTTATTTTCCTGTTTAATTTTTACAAAATTATTCTGATCAATTCTAAATTCAACATTTTATAAAAGTGAATACTACGCTATTTCAGAAACTTTAAAATGCTTTTGATAAAAAAGAAAAAATAATAATTTTAAATAAAATAAATTAAATTATTTAAATATATTATAAAGTGCTCAATAGAAATTAATTTAATTGATGGTATAATATAAATAAATATATTTAATTAAAGGGAAAAGTGTTAAAGAATTTGGTAATTCAATAACACAATAAAATTAAGTGATACAGAACCTACTATATAACAAGAGATGGAAAAAAATTACATAATTTAAAACTCATGCTGGCTTTTATTGTAATAAAGATATAATATCAATATAAAATTTAAAAAATATGTATACACTAATATGAAAATTACTTTTTACAGAAACTCTCCTTATCTTGACCAGTCATGCCATCATACATGAAACTCTGAAGTACAGCTGTATGATCAAGCCACTCAATAAGCCCAAGTCTGAAAAAAAAAAAAAAAAAATGCATTTGACAGGTAATTTAAGAAAAATAAATTCCTGATATATAATAAAACTTCTATTATCCACAACTCTTTCAACCACCAGTTTGTATTATTTCTAGTGAATAACCGATAATAGAATCATATTAAAATAAATTGCATTATAAATCTGTTTCAGCTTTTTATTTAGAATGAATGTTGAAAATTCAACCGCTATGAAAGCAAACTGTACTGTATATTTAAAACTAGTGTAAATGCCTGCCCTAGGATGAAATCGTGGTTTTCAGTTAAAATTTGAAATAAATAATAAAAATAAAATATTCACATACTATTCATTGGCAATACGGAAAACTGACCTGAAACATTAAGTTCAAGGCCTGATTAATGCACGGGCCTCTGGGATTTTAACAACAAACTTTAATTTGATGTAAATAAGATGATACAAAAGAGGAGAAATTACAGATCTGCCTTAATTAGTAAAAGAAAACAGGTATAGATTGAATGCAATATCAGTACAAATAGCTTTTGCTGATTTCTATTGTAACTATATGGAATATAAAAATGAGTATATACTATTCATTGGCAACAAGGAAAACTTTCCTGAAACGTTAACTTCAGGGCCTGATTAATCCATGGGTCTCTGGAATTGCACATTTAAAATTTTCTGGCATTTTAGCGTTCCATATTTAAAAAGTAAAAACGGAACCATTATAAGATCACTCCTGTGTCTGTCCATCTGTCACAGCCATTATACTCGAAAACTATGTAACGTGGAAAGTTCAAATTGGGGGAACTAATAAAGACTATTGACCCACATATTTACGGATTATTAAACATTAACATATGTATTTAGGAAAAATGTAGAGAGGCTAATTAAGTTACTTGAAAAAAAAAATCTCTTCTTCATATATCGTGTGGGGGTATTTTGTAAAAGCTTTCATAACGCTGAATTCAAAAATACATTTCTTTTAATTTTAGGTATTATATTTTCAGAGATATCGTTGGAAATGTAGTGCAAAAATATACCCCCGCCCTCCATCTATTTCCGAATCTACTAAAATTAAAATTAAAAAAAAAATTAGAGGTAGTAGATGTTAATTTAAACCTTGCAGGAAAATTATAGTGATTACCCTAGGACACATTGTTTTTCAGAAAAGTGCATTTTTCCATTATACACAAATTTCGATTTGCAGGCATTCAGCAAAGTGTTGAGGAGTGCTTGAGGTACGTATCATAGCAGAAGTATAAAAGCATTGTTGATAATGATTTTTGAAAAAAACTGACAGCAATTAGCCAAGATATTAAACTTTAAAGACACGGACGGTTTGAACATACATAATGAAAGGGACAGCATACTCTGTGTACCATTGGCTTTTAAAGCCCAAATAACTTTTAATGATATATTTATGTAATGCAATGCCCAGTAGCAATATAAAAGCAATAAACGTCAAATTGTTAAAAATAGAGTAATTTAATTAGAATTAATCCCTTAAGGATCACTTAATATTTATAAAAACCATAAAAAAGTACCTAGTTTTTTATCACAGAAATTGAATAATTATATGGTTTCTAAATAACATATGCAATTAGTTTTTTTTAGGGTGAAAAAAAAGGATATTATAGAACAAATTCATATTTGTAGAAAAGCCACATGCAAGAATTCTGCGTCTTAATGTTTGTTTTACACCATACAAATTAATGTGAATAAGACCCTTTATTTTTCCCATCTTAAATCTTTATTTATCATCATCACACAATTTTTTACAAATAATATTTAAAATAATATTTAATTATTGACATCAACATTAAATTTTGATTATTAATAATTTTTTGAAAGTGATATATTTCGAAATATGCAATACAAAGTCCAACATCACAATCAGCGCCATAAACTAAACCCAAGCGGTAATATTCAAAGGCTTCACACAGAAATGCCAGTTAAATTTTTCTGGTTTCAGAAGTTTTCTCCAGCAATTAAATCTCTAGCTCAAAAATATGACGGGCACAAGGAATAATGAATGACACCTCAGCCCGTGATATTGACAGGAAGAGAATTAAGAGGTTAATCAAATAAATACAATGGGATTTGAGACTAGTTGGCATTGAGTGGATCTCTCAACAGGCCTTACGTGTCTTTAAAAGTTAATTAAAAACCTATCTGAAAAAACGTGGCACGGACCAAGCCGGCGTTGCAACTTTGTGACCTGCTTCCGAAGCACGCTTAGCACAATGCCAAGTTGAACCCCTTGAGGGGCAAGCAAAAATGTCTCTAAATATTAAATTATCACCAGAATAATCGAAAAATTTTGTTTTTAAATAAGGAAAAGTAATTTTTCAACGATTTTCCTCCAAAGTTAAAAATATAAAATTTAGTTAAAATTTTCTGGTGAGAATCTTGTTTAAATTAGGTGGGATATATTTTATCACACATTTATCATTTTAAATGCAATAAAATTTTTTACTGTATATAATGCACTAATGTTAGAGCTAAGATGCTGTGTAACTGATTTCATATTCTAATATGGGTGTGTGTGTATGATACAAAATCCTGTATTAAAATGTAACTATTGTTTATCACCATTATTTGCTGTTCAGAGATGGGGATTTCTATTATCTTATCCCTCAAAATGACAGTCCTGTGATTGATGGATAATGAAAGCATTACTGTTTTTTAGATTATTAAAAGAGTTACTATACTAATAATAACAACAAAATTATTTATATTACATTTATATCAGTAACTAGGGGGCTGTGCCCCCTACGAGCTACGCTCACCAACCCCCTGTTCAAACTCTAAAAATTTATTAATTTGATCGGCTTTAAAAAGATTATGGAAGATTGAATTATAATTAAGAAAAACAGTAGCTATCTCCCTGTAAACGGGTTTCCATTCATTTCCCTTTTACTAAGGGATTTTAAAGCCGAATCAACTGCTGTTAATTAATGTTTTCATATGTGATTACATAAGATTAGTTAATTTGAAAATCAGCAAATGTAAAATGAACAAAGTCAACACAGTCTTTGCTTCCCGGAAATTTTTAATACTGCTATAAAAAAATGATTTTAAATAAGAGATTTTAAATGTAACTTTCTAATTCTGACGTAATTTTCCCCAAACATTTCTTTCTCTTTGTAACATTCACATGAAAATATTTTGATTGTTTGAAAGGAAATATTATTTGCGCTGTCTTAGAATTGGCAAAAATAGTTAAAAAGATCATCTTGAAATATGAAATAAATCTCTCGTGTACATGTTAATGATATAAAAAAATCTGGTGGAACCAGAGAGAAAAGTAAAGCTCAATTTAAAAAAGTTACGGTAAAAAATTGTCAAATAGTTTCAGTTTAAAAAAGTAAGTAGTGCGTAGAAAAGTAATGGAATCAGATTATCTGTAAAGCTCATGAAATTACCCAAATTTTTGTTGATAGCTGAAAATGTGGGCTGAGCTTTACTGGTGCCTTAAAATCAATCAGGGAAGTAAAGGCGTTTTTAACTCATTCTGAATTCCAATCATTCATAACCAGTTTAAAAATTTGGGTTCATAAGAATAGGTTAGATGTTGATTTGGAAATGAGCGAGAACATGAGAGGTATCGAGAACATGAGAGATCGTTCAGTACGAAGTATGGACAAAATTCCATTCCAGGGGTCACTGATAAGCCTAGAAGATCAAAGTTCAAAATAAGCCCAAAACCCTAGGCATGTACGATTCAACTACAGTATAGAACCATTTATCCGGAATGCTTGGGGTCAGATGTATTCCGGATAACTGGTTTTTCCAGTTAACTGGTTGTGCATTAAAGAGGCATCCATTTTATAAGTTTTGTGGAATATGTGTGGTTGTGGCATTATTTCTGATTTTAAATTATTAGATTACTTGGATTAAAAATCAATGCAAGAGAGATCAAAAGTTAACCAGAGTTTAAAAGAAGGTAATCTTAGGAACAAAAATTCTTCTGTTTCCTCTGCGTAAAAATTAAAACATCTAAAATACAACTAAATATGTTTTCATTTCAAATACTAGATGTTGTCATCAAATTATACAATTGTTTCAAGCAAAGCCTATGTCAAACTGGCAGTGTATGACACCTTTTTCTGCAAAGATTCTGAAATCAGCCTATCAGAAATATCATTCCGGATAACTGGTTTTCCGGTTAACTGGTTTCCGGATAAATGGTTCCATACTGTATATGCTAACTACTTGTCTGGCTTAAGTCCATTGACATAAGGCTCCCTTTTCACAATAATTACATGAAATAAAAATTATTACGCTACATGTGTTATGTCAGAAATGTTAAAAAACAACAATTCCTCAACAACTTGACTATACTAATGTTATGCTTAAATATTACTTCATGGTTTATATTCTTTCAGCTTTGTGGAGTTTAGCTTGACTTGATGCAATCATGTCCACAATTCTGGGCCTGACAGAAATTTTTTTGCACATAACTACACATTCTGTTTACTATACCCAGTACTCATTTTGAGTGGATAATATGATTTTGAATATAAGGCACCAGTAAAGCTCAGTCCACATTTTCAGCTATAAACAAAAATTTGGGTAATTTCATGAGCTTTACAGATAATCTGATTCCATTACTTTTCTACGCACTACTTACTTTTTAAACTGAAACTATTTGATAATTTTTTACCGTAACTTTTTTAAATTGAGCTTTACTTTTCTTTCTGGTTCCACCAGTTTTTTATATCATTTCACATCTTTTTCAGATCCTTTCAGGAACTTAATCAACCAACTTCAACTAACCAAACAACCACCCCAATTAACCAACGAATGATTCCAATTAACCGGCGCAACCAATTGTCCCAATCAAAAACTAACAGAAACATTGGTTCACCAGTGTACTTCAAGAACTCTGATGACCCCATATTTATTGCTAAACCCCATATTAGGATATTGACCTATACTTTACTCAGGACTGACTGCCAGACTAGTCCTTAGACTAAGTTTTATACTTAGCGTGATCTCTTGAATTTTTCTCAAGAATTTTTCTTGAATTTTTAAGCAAGAGGAGCGTAGGTACATACCTACGCTCCTCTTGCTTAAGGGACTATGCAGTATCTTAGGCCAACCCCTCAAACACACGAAAAGCTAGGGTAAGAAACAGTCATAAGAAATGAATTAAAACTGCGAAAAAACTATAAAAAGGGAAAATTTCTGTCTTTGGAACTTAATGGGAATTTAAAATTAAAAAAAGTCTGAAAACGACTGAAAGCAGAAAATGATCAAAAGTGATTGAAAATATTATACAATACACCTGTAAATAACATCAGAAATATTACTAATATTAGATATTTATAATAATATTTCGGATGTCAAATTAAAATATCACGATAATGACTAACATATTTACATCTAACTGTAACCATTGATCAAAAAATCAGGAAAATTGGAAAGTAGGTGTCCTTTGTAAAGTATGCATTAATTAAGGAGATAAATTATAAAAAACGAGTCTATTGACAATTGGCGTATTTGGTACGGATAAATTATATAATTGACCCTACAGACAATTGGCGCATCTTACTGGGCGTCATTTAGGGCATAATTAACTGAACCGTAAGTGCACGCACCTATTTTTGTAACGTTCACACACGCGTGGGGTAAATCTCACCTCATTTTGTCTCCCATTATATTTTTGGCTAAATGCGTTTTAAAAAAAGTCTACTACTCTATATTGTAAAATACATCAGTACTACTACTTTTTAGGAAAAAATCAAGCGTTTCATATTTATTTTCTGATTTTATAACAGTTTCTGTAAAAATGGCGTTTTTTTTTCCTTTAGAAAATGTGCACCGATTTGTTTTACCTCTTAAAACATGAATTATTTTATAAAATTTACAGTAATTACATTTAATACACTTTCATCAATATATGCAGGTAGCTTTTATTTCATTCTTTCAGTAAAATTATTTTAGTGTGTGTTATCCCGTAACAAATAAACATATCGAAATGTAACGTTTGTACACGCGCGATATTATTTAATCCCAAAACCCATATTTCTACTTTTCAAGCCAACAAACTAAAGACATTCCTTCATACAACCTTTCTCAACCTTGGCCTTGAAAGGTACAAGGAAGGTCAGAAGTGTTTCATGACGTAATTTTGAAGTTTTTTCACCTACATAACCCCTTCTCCCGCAGGTAAACGCAATGTCTCCTGCCAGCCAGACCGTCCGCATACATACTACACCATAAAACGGAAGAGCATATAGAAAAATGAGCTTTGCTGAAATGACAAATTTTTGAAGTTTTTTCAC
Organism: Maratus speciosus; assembly: GCA_963932465.1. Taxonomy (NCBI): domain Eukaryota; kingdom Metazoa; phylum Arthropoda; class Arachnida; order Araneae; family Salticidae; genus Maratus; species Maratus speciosus. The sequence goes on from OZ010792.1 coordinate 76,110,282, forward strand.
ATGCATAACCCCTTTTCCTGCAGGTAAACGCAAATTCTCCCGAAAGCCAGACCGTCCGCATACGTACTACACCATAAAACGGAAGAGCATATAGAAACATGAGCCTTGCTAAAATGATGTAATTTTGAATTTTTTTCGCCGGCATAACCCCTTCTCCCGCAGGTAAATGTAACGTCTGCCGCCAGCCAGACCGTTCACATACATACTACATCATAAAACGGAAGAGCATATAGAAAAATGATCCTTGCTAAAATCAAGTGACAAAAACGTTGCTAGCTCTTAGACTAGATTATTACTTTCGATCCAACAATATTAATTTTTTTTAAACTCACAAAATTGAGTTTCATTTGGCGTTATAATGACGTAATTATAGTAAAGTGTTTCAGCTTTTTAAATTAAAATGCATATTTTCTTTGGCGCGTGCAATAGGAGTATACGATTTCCTTGACAATACGCAGGAAAATGCAATAAATGCAACCAAATGAACTAGCATGTACCGAAAATTTCTTTCGTATGACTTAAAAATAAATCTTTCGCTTTTATGGATGATAATAATATGGATTAATTTCAGAATATCAGGAGTCTCTTTTCAGAATAAAACATCATTACAAAATTATGTCAGTTAAACAGAAATTGACGTCATACCTAGCTAACGATTTTTTTTTATTATTATCTTTTCATAAATTGTTTTCTTGAAATTAAAACTCCTGTATTAAAATAGATTTTTAAACATTAAAAAAATTCAAATGAAGATACCGCGTCATTTTAACACGTGTTTAGTTAAAATTTTTACATAATAGGAAAAATTTTCATTTTCTGATTAGAATGGCGTCGATTTGAAAAATGCAAAAATATACCGAGAAAATTTTTATTTATAACAAAATACGCGTGTTACCACTTTTTTAAAATTATTGTGCCGCTTTTTAGGATGTGGCAACAGGAAAGAAAAATTGAAGGAGATATTTCTATATTGTTAAATTATGGAACGCTATGTAAAGTTTAAATGGGTGCCATTCCCTTAATATTGGATATTTTTTGACCCGATCTTCGAAAGGCACATCGCTAAATTAAGACCTTTCCAAAAAGCCATTATTCATCACTGAATGTTTTCTGGTTTGGATTGTAATTGAGTTGTTGTCTTTTCATCATGTTTCAAAACGTAAAAGATGCGGCTGAGCTCTACTATACAGCACGATCGTGCTGTATGATATATTTTTCAATTTAAGCTGTTTGGCAATGGTATTATTTGGCCCTTTGAAATAGCACGTAATTTCCCCCATGTACGGCTTTTAACACAGATAAAATAATTCATTATTTTATAGTTTTCTTTCTTTTTTAATATTCACAAGTAAACTCAAATTTTATGATGTAATTTTCAATATTTTCCTACTTTTAACACATCATCATTTAATTCTAATTTGAAAGGTTTTTTTTCTATTTATAATAGTCATGTGTAAATAATTTTTTTATTTAAAGGAAATATTATTCTTTGCATTGTTTTTAAAATTGACAACAATTTAAAATAATAACTGTTTTTAAAATATGAAAAAAATATTTCTGGAAATGTCGAAAATTTGAATTTAAAATTGAAATAAACATTAAAAGAAATGAGTCAAATTAAAAAAATAAATGCATTCTGCACACTGCGAGTTTCAAATGTTTATCCTTAGTAAAGATGATGGAATTCCTATGCATATTTTATGCTCCTATAAATCTTTTTTAATGGAATGATTTTGACCAACTTTAACATTAAATATCTATAAATAATTCTTCAATTTAAAAACTGTCTGCTTCTGTGTGTTTATCAAACATTTCTCTATAATACTACCCTTTTTCATACTTTTGTTTGCAATAGTTTTCTTAATATTAGCGAAGAAAGACCTCCGGTCACAAAAAATTCATTGACAGTGGCAGTGACAGCATTAGTTACATTTTTTTTAGAATAGAGAGATAAGAATAACATTAATAATAAGATGAATAAGTAGAATCTAATTAATGACAACTACAAAAAATATTCTGAAACAATAAAGTAATTATTTTACAAATTTGGATTGTAATTTTTAAAATAAAAGTTGTGTAATATACTAAACAGACCTTTTTTCTATTATGTTTTCATTTAATATTCTGTCCTACCAAATTTTAAGACATGCTTTCCTCTAACAGAAAATTACTATACTTTCTCTGGTAAAGCTTGTTAACACCAAAATACTTCTGTGGGAATGAAAAGTTGTATTTAGTTTTTTTCCCCATTTGTAAAGTTAAAATTTACAAATGGGCAAATCAAAGGATTAAACAAAAACATAATTTGCTGAACAAATTAAAAAACAAATTTATTTCCTACATTATTTAAGCCTGAGAAGGGACAGATATTAAGATATTTCATTCAGTTAGTTCTACATTTAATGTTAAATTTTTGTAACAAATTAGTTAAACCAAGTGAACATTAAAAAGTAATAATGAAATTCAAACAATATGATACTTAAGCACCTTAAAATCTTAGAATTTCGATTTCGTTTGAACAGAATCTAAGATTTTAGGGTGTTTAAGTATCATATTGTTTGAATTTCATTTTTACTTTTAATGTTAACTTGGTTTAACTAATTTGTTACAAAAATTTAACATTAAATGTAGAACTAACTGAATGAAATATCTTAGTATCTGTCCCTTCCTGGGCTTAAATAATGTAGGAAATAATTTTTTTTTTTTTAATTTGTTCGGCAAATTATGTTTTTGTTTAATATGTCAAGTCTTTTAATAGTTACTGCATTCAGACGAACTCATTTAAAACTTAACTAGATGTATCATCATCATCATCAGGATTGATCTACAAGGTATCACATCACAATTTGTGGTGTATTTACCAATTATTTAATCCAAAATGTTTCATCTGTGCAGTAGTGCAAAGTTTGGACAAAAACTTCCAGTCTGAGCATAAAAAATCTTTAATAAAAACATAAGAAAAAACCAATTTTACTTAAATTTAGTTACCCCATTTTCCACTCTGGTATGCTGTGAATACAAAAATATTCTTAAATCAAGACTCCTAATATTATAACAACAGTATAGCTGTTACACAGTAAAACATAAAAAAAAAACAGTTTAACTTAAATTTTGCTGCCCTATTTCCTGCCAGGGGGCAATGTAAATGCAAGATTAAAAATTATTACCTAAATTTAACTTGGGGTTAAATATTTATGATGAAACCTATAAAATAAATTTCGGTTATTTGCGAATTTTTTAACTTCTAAGCATCCGACGATTTAAATTTTTACACAGTCTTAAAACAATATACATAGTTCAGTATTCTTTAATGAAATTTAAACTTCATCAACAGATAAATAAAAGGAAAACATAAATAAATTACAAAGTTAACACCTTTTTAATTGAATGGACGCATCTGTATGTAACTGATATTCATGCTTAAAAATCAGTATCAGTGAAATATGTTGGAAGTTTTTGACGTCATAGTCACCTGATTTCTGTATTTACTCTTATTAATGCTTCTTATATTACTAACAAATGTTTGAAAATATCAGTTTTATTTCCCGTATGACACCACATTCATCTTCTTTTTAATTCATAAAAAAAATATTTCTAATTCTATTTCTCACATGGAAATATTTTAACTGAAAATTAATTACTGTAGATAAATTATTATTACAGCTAATTTTATAACAAAAATGTCCATTGATTCTCAATGAAAAGATGTGAAATTTAAAATTATTAAGAAAAATATTTGAATAATATAAAAAATGCTTAGGCAATGTTACTCTCTGCATTATAATTCACCCATATGCAAAGGCATTTTATCATCCGTTTTGACCCTGATGTCAGGCAAACATTTCCGTACTTATAATTTACAATATCATTAATTACAAAGAATAAAAATTACAAAATATAAAAAATTGGTGGCATCAGGGACAAAAAGGTGGGAAGAAAAAGTAGACCTGCCAACCTTTGAAAATGAGAAATCGTAGCACACAAAATTAAAATTAATCTGGAAATTGGTTGGTTGGTTTTTCATGTTTCGCAGCCATTTTTTTACATTTTTAAAAGGAATAAAGTCTCAGTCTTTCAACTCCATATAGTAAATTTATTCCTCTCAAAAACTTTATATGATTTTTAGAGTTTCTTCTCGTTTCATTGCTTTTCTTTTTGCATTTGTAAATGAAGCCTGGTTCCAATTTTTTAGCCCAATGCAGTAAATTTTGATTTGTGAATGAAATTCATGATTTTTTTCCCGTGATCATTTCAGGATATTCACAAATTTTTGTCCCGCAATCGTAATTCAACGTTTCCTATCATGATTCTTTGTTGAAATCTGCACTTTTTACCACGAACTTTTGACAAAAATTGCATTTTTTACCATGTTCCTTTGGCGAATTTTGCATTCTTTACCACGATCCTTTGACGAAATTAATGTTTTCTTTCCGCGATCTTTCGATGAATTTTGCGTTTCCTTACAGATCTTTCAATGAAATTTGAGCTTTGTTACTGTTCTTTTGATGAAATTTGCGTTTTCTTTCTGCTATATTTGAACAAAATTCACGTTTTTTCCACGATCCTTTGACGAAATTAATTTTCTTCAGTGACCAATTGACGAAATTGATTTTTTTCCGCGGTCATTTGCCGAAATTCATGATAGTTTATCGCATCCATCGACAAAATCTTCAATATCTTTTCGCAACCAATTAACAAATTTCACTACTTGTTTCCTAGACCTTTTGACGGAATTTGTAATATTTTTCCCTCGATAGTTTATTGATATAAAAATCGAGATTTTTTGCGCAATCTTTTAACGAAATTCGCAATTTCTTTCTGAACTCTTAACGAAATTAGCGCTTTTATTCAGTAACCAATTGAAGATAACCCACTATTTGTTTCTGAGATCTTTGACGAAATACCCGATATTTTTACAATTCATTTGAAGAAATTCTCAATTTTTTCCACAATCGATTCATGAATTAATTTTGGGAAATTCCATAAAAAAAAAAAAAAAAAAAAATCGCAGTCTTCCAAGAAATTTCAACATATACTAACAGAAGAATCATAGATCTGTGGAAGAATTTGCAGGGGGAAATTTTGCACAGCATTTTTCATTATGCAGGACTTACCTTGCCCCTGAAAGAACGTCTCCCCCCCCCTCAAGAAACTCTTAAAATGGCACCCCTGTTTCTAAGGAAGGGAATTCTAGTATAAATACTTACAGAAACACAATTCACTCGAGGTTAATATGCATATGTTAAGAAGTTTGTTTTGAAGCCCCAATTTTCACATGAGCATTTTTTAATGTCCGAATTTTCGGATTAATGACCAATTTTTTAAAACTTTCGGAAATGAATATTTTAAAATTTTGGAAATTTCGGAACAGAATCATGCCTGAAAAATATGCTGCACGGGCTAAAACTCGCAACTAGGAACGAAAAATGAGTTTGTGTTTTTTGCAAAAAATCGTAGTTTAAGACCGATTTTCGTAGCATCGTAGTTTATAGGTCCAAATCGTGGCAACTACGATTTTTTCGTAGCAGTTGGCAGGTCTGAAAAAGTAAAAAAGTTATGAGCTCCATAGGCTTTTCTATATTAAATTAACATTGAAAAGTGACACTGGAAATAAATAAGTATTGCACTGCCACACAATACTTAAATACTTAACAAAAAAAAGTAGGTTTTTTTCAAAAAAAGCACTTTTATCTTAATATTAATGAAAGCAGATTGCACTGATGCTTTCAATCTTCATTGTTAGATATTCATAGACTGGACTGTATGTTTTCTTCCTATTGTTTGAGTGTTTGAATTGATGAGGTGATAGTGTGTTGAACTGAAGGAATCTACCATTTTTAATTTTTAACAAAGATAATTGATAAAAAACTTTTATAAATAACACTCTGGGATTGTTTGAGTTAGTCTACTAAATTTGATGGTCAGGAGAAAAGCCCTTTTATTATCATTTTGATCAGCAGATAAGTAATTTTATATGCAACGGATACACTTACAAATTTCTTTAACATTATTCCAAGCCTTTGGTAATAATGAACTTTTCAAATTTATATTCTTGACTTAAAAGAATGTAAATTTTCATCTCACAATAGCTATATAGTATAAAATCAGTGTTCAATATCAACACAGAAGGGTAAAGCGGGGAGGAAGGAATGAATATTTTAGGGAGAGGTGTTAGATCATTGATAATATATTTATTGTTATCATAAAGAAAAAAAAAGATGAAAAGAATTAAGGAATTTAAAGAATTTAAATTTTGTGTCCTTGGGTGAGAAGGTTCTTGAGATAATGGCACATTTATTTATTATTGCTTTAAAATAACAAATAAGACATAATTTGAAAAAAAAAAAAAATAGTTTTAAAAGAATATGAAGTATACTCTGATTGAGCAAAGTAAAAATTTTGAAGGAGGGGGGGGGGGGGGGGGCGGAAGATAGATGATTAATTATTTGTTTATTGTTACTTCAAAATAACAAATAGAAGAGACAGTGTACAAAAAAAAACTTTGTGCACTCAGGAAGCAAAAGAGTAAAATGGATTTTTATTTTTTTTAGGGAAAGGAAGAGAGAGAGGAGGTACATTTAAAAGCAATTTTTAAAAAAAGCAGAAGTCTGACAAAACACGGATTACCCTTTTCTTCAATATTGTTCAACAAAGAGAAAACATTTTTTTGCAACACCATGTTGCTACGATTATGAACACAGATATTTTCAAGAAACATTTTTTTTCTTTTTTCCCGGAATTGTGTCTCTAGTTTTCCCAAAATATATCTGGCAAATCTAGCGATTTATTTGTTAGTAGATGATGAAACTTGCTAGTTTTTTTAGGGTTTGCTTATATCAATCATCATTTTTCCCAAAAGATGGCTTGAAATGGACAAAAAGGTTTTTGTGGTTTGCTTATATCAATCATAATTTTTCCAAAAGATGACATGAAAGTGACAAAAAGGTTTAACTGTGCTGCATTTCTTACAATTTCAATCAAGGCTATTTTTCTATTGCTATTACTTCAAAAAATATATTAAAGGTAGAAAATTTTGAATTTGTAAGCCTTTTAACATTTTTTTTTTCCTTATGTGAATTTTTCACAGTTAAATCAACTAATATAAACATACTAATACCTACATTGTTTTGTCATGGTCTGATGCAGTTGTCCACTTTTATATGGCTCTCATGTTATAAAATTTTACCACAATAAAGCTTGATTATAAACAGAAAACTGAATTAACATAAAGTATTTTGAAAGAACAATAGAGTATAACTCCATAAACAGCAGTACACAATATATTATTTTAATAATGCATATATTTTCAAAGACTGAATTGTGAAAATTACTTAAAAAAAATATCTATGAATAGCAATATCATTTCATTTCCCCCCCCGCCCCCCCCCCCCCCCACCCTCAAAAGCATGTAATGGAACTATAAAATACCTGTTACTAAGAGGGATGACTTGATATGTTTTCAAAGAAATATGACATTGCTTACAAGCAATATCATCTCGAAAAATTTCATTCATCACAGAAAACATCTGCTGGATTCTAGCATCCTGTCGTAAGTCTTCTCCAGCTTTCACTAGAATTTTATATTCTTTTTCATCATTACCTCGGATAGTTATACGGCGAGGAATTGTAATGGAAGATAAAACCATTATCTATACAAAAAAAAGGCAATATAAGTGTTTATAATTTGTATAATAATATATAACAATTTTTATGTGGATTAACAACTTATTAATGCTTAACGCTTAAAGGTTATAATTGAAATATATAGAAGGAAAAGAATAAAATAAAACATAGACACATATTTAAACTGAGCCTATCATAGATTATAATTTTAAATCAAATAAAATGAAAAGTATTTTGATTAAAAGAGTCAATACTCTATATTGTTATCATCATCATGTATTTTAAATCCAGTGCATACTATTTTTATTATGTCCAGTTTAAATTTTGTAGTGAGTCGAGTACTACAAGCTGTATATTTTGGGTTGATTGGAAAGTCAAGTCGTATTTTGCTAACACATGTCTTTAGTGCATTTTTTGAGTAGAAGTGCCATGCGCACGCACCTCACTGAAATACTAGATAAGGTCACACTTCTAACATATTCAATAAACAGGAAATTGTTCGATTTTAATGAGTTGGATAGATTTTATACGGATTTGAAAATGGAGGAAAAACTGCTGGTTTTCGCTATATATATATATTTTTTATTATTTCCGCAAGGCAAAAATGCAACGCAAGCTTGTGAAAAGTTGCATAAAGTGTATGGGGACGATGCTCTAACGACACGTCAGTGCCAGCGGTGATTTGCAAAATTCCAATCTGGCGATTTTAATGTGAATGATGCGCCTCGGTCAGGAAGGTCATTGGAGGTTGACAATGACAAAATAAAGGCAATGGTTGAGTCTAACTGACACGAGAGATTGCAGAGGCACTACAGATTGTTCAATCAACCGTTCATGGCCATTTAAAGAAGCTCGGATTTGTAAGCAAGCTTGAAGTTTGGGTTCCTCATGAGCTGAAGGAAATCCATTTGGTGAAGCCGTTTGAGCATCTGCCATTCCCTTCTTAAACGTGAAGAAAACGACCCTTTTCTGAAGCATATGGTCACTGGCGACGAGAAATAGATTGTTTACAATAACGTCGTACGCAAGCGGTCTTGGAGAAAGCACGATGAACCACCTCAATCATGACAGGAAAAATATCCATTCTTTACCTTCTAGTCTTGTTATCCCAATTACCTTTTCTATTCAATCTATAACTACATTAAACTCCATTTAATCTTTCCTATTTAAGTTTGCATTCATTTCTAAATAAACTCTGGTTATATATTTTATTTACTTTTATGTCTCATATTTAAACATTTTTACTTATCTTTATTTTCAGTGTTTAAATATAGTTTTACAATAAATACAATATTCTTATCTTACCTTATTTTTACTTCTATATAAGTTCCTTTTCGCTCGTTCATCACGTTTCATCCATTAACACATGTTTTATGGCATTCAAGTTCTTCTTTCGTTTTTCACCGGTGTCAACATCATATTGAAAGGTCAGCTCACAAACTGAGGAGTTGTGATGGCTATCGGCAGATGGCATGACCTGTCCATCGTGACGTGCTCTACCTAGTGACCAATCATAGGTCCATACTCCTGAGATCGCCAGACATCGGATGTGATGTTGACCATGTGATCGGAAGTCATGCTGTTTATAGCTTAGACTTCAGCCGAACGGTAGCCTCGTTGATGTCTTATGATAGTACATGTTGGTGCTTTGGAAAGATGATGTTGCACATTTTTTAAAAATGTTTTTATCGCTGCAATTTATTTTTAAGATGAAGTGGGTGGCGTTTTAAAGAGAATATTTCATGGTGCTGAGTTCTAGTCATCTACGCTTTTATGAGGAAATGTTTTTATTACACGTGTTATTTTCTTGCATGTTAAAGCGGCTATGGCTTATGATATTGGTGTGGTTTCTTTGAATTGTGTAAACAGAAGATAGACGAACTATCACTGTGCGTTTGGCTTTTTTAGTATCCAGTGAGGATGTGCCTGGAAGACGTTCGTGTTGGGAAGTTCAGTCTATTGGAATTGTGAAATGTGCCTGCTGCCTACTGCATGTTTTTCAGATAAAGTTTTTATCTTTTTTTTTATTTATTGAAATAGTTTAATTTTTATTTACAGTTAATATTCTCTCTCCTTTTAAGAAAACATTTTTTAAGCTCCAGATATTATTCTGGTTTTACTTTTTGGAATCTCGCCAACTTTGCTTTTTAAGGTGGAGGATCGGACTGTGGGATTATGATATGGTTTCCAAGAGACCAGGGTTTTGCCGTCTCGGTACTACGGATAGGTTGTAATAGAAGTTGGTCCGATACACACGCAACAGCAGATTACCGTGCGGTGTACTCGGAACTGTTACGACTTGTAGCATTGGGATATTTGTGATTCCTAGGAAACTCTATCAAACGGATTTCGCTAGGGAGTTTCCATTTAGGCTTGCCACAGTTCGGAAATCCATTTATCATTAACTTTTAATTAATGTCTTGCTTCTGGTCTTCAGTTTACTTTTAAGTGGCAGTTGAGGGTACCTGGAGATTTCAGTTAAGCTAATAATGCATAGGCGTAACCAGGGGGGGGTTGCCCTGGGTGCCCAGGCAACCCCTCCCCCCGTTTGCGCAGACTCAAGCACAATTATTTTAAAAAATTGAAATCTACAAAAGAAAAAAAGAAGTGAAAGCAGAGTTTAATTAGTTTAGCAAATTAGTTTAGTTCAGAAAACTAACAGCCTAAGGTTTGAAATGTGATTAAAAAAGATTTTTTTTTCTTTTTTTTTAAAAGAAAATTATGTTGTTTATCTTTTTTAAAATTAGAATATTTACAAGAATCTGTATTAGTCATAATAAGTCAAAAAGGTGTCTTTATAATCCCACTTTCACGTCTTTTGTTTGGGGGAAATTTTTTGTAACACCGTTCTTTCTATTTCATGTTTCTGCAATTTCATGAGAAATTAAAGCTGTTCTCAACTGCTCTGTTCAACAAGCGCAAAACTTTCTGACACATTTACAAATTCATTTTTTAACGGAAAGATATAAAATTGGAAAGCCTGACCAGGGAAGCGATTTGGAATCAAACTGTGTTTTCCATTTTTTGATCAATCAATTATGTATTGAGTTAGAAGCGATTTGGATCACATGACAAGCACGTTTTTCACCCTTTCTTAATTGCTCTTCCTCCTTTCGTGTGGAAATTCTGTTCAAAACACCCACTTTGACACTATTTTCTGAAAGATCTATTGCGTTTGCAAAAAAACGAAAAAAAAAAAAACCAGCTCGATGACATAGTTTCTGAACAATAACACCAGCTAGATTCATGCATTTCCGAACAAAAATAAATTAAAACTGTATCACTTATGTCACAAAGTTTCCCTTTTGGATTTGAGAACAGCCTTAACTCAAGTTCTTGACGAGGACAGAAACTATTTGTCTCTTTGCTTTCATAGTTTAAAATCTAGAAAGAAGCAAAAAGATTTTGAAAGGAAATGCAGATGTGAAATGATATTCTAAAATGCAATTAGCCAGGGGAAATAGGAGGGAGTGTACAGACCCTGCCTTCTTTGAAAATGAAAAATAATAGCACAAAAAATTCAAATTAATCTGGAGGTTGATTGGTTGGTTCAATTTCGTGTTTTGCGACCATTTTTTGATATTCGTAAAAGGAATATGGTTGCAGTCTTTCAAATCAATATAGTAATTTTTTTTCCTCTGAAAATTTTTATACAATTTTTAAAGTTTCTTCTCGTTTTGCGGCGTTCTTTTGAAAGTAAGAAAAGGGATCCCGGTTTCAATCTTTTAGCCCAGTGCAGTAAATTTTGGCCAAATTTGCGATCATTTATGATATTTACAATTTTTTCCTGAAATCGTTTGACAAAATTCACGTCTTTCTATGCGATTTTTTGTCGTAATCCGCACTTTTTCACCACTAACCTTTGACAAAATTCGTATTTTTTACCGCGATCCTCTTACAAAAATTCGCATTTTTTACCGCGATATTTTGACGAAATTGGCATTTCTATAGCACGATCCTTTGATGAAATTCGCATTCTCTTTCTACGATCTTTTGACGAAATTTGTTTTTTCTTTCTGCGATCTTTTGACGAAATTCTCGCTTTTACCGTGATCCTTTGATGAATTTTATTTTCTGTTGCGGCCGATTGACGAAACTGATTTTTTTACAGGGGTCATTTGTCGAAATTCGCGATAGTTTTGTGCGACTGATCGGGAAAATTCTCGATATCTTTCCGTACCAATTAACAAAATTCTCTACTCTTTTCTGCAACATTTTGGCGAAATTTACAAAAATTTTTCGTCAGTCGTTTATCGAAATTCGTAATTTTTTGCGTAATCTTTTGACGAAATTTACAATTAATTTCTGCACTCTTTTATCGAAATTGCCGATATTTTTTCACGATCGTTTGAAGAAATTCTCAAATTTTTCCGGGAGCGATTCACAAATTGACTTTGAAAAATTCCATAAAAGAATCGGGGATTTCAAAAAAAATTTTTAAGTACGCACTGAAGAATCACTAGTCTGTGAAAGAATTTGGAGGGGGGAAATACTTCACAGCATTTTTTATTATGCAGGACTTTCCTTTTCTGTGCGCAAAGCGCGTGATCCCGCTCATTATTTCAAACCCTATCCCTCAAAGAAAAGTTTATGACTAGTGGATTTTTTTTTTTTTTTTTTTTTTTTTAACAAACGTAGAATTAAACAGTTCTAGGATTGAGGTGGGGACTGCCTTCGGCAATGTACTCCCGAGCAAGCTACAACCTCTTCTGTCACAAAAGATGCGAATCTTGAATTATTGCGTTTTTTTATTTCGAGCCATATTAAATTTTCAGCTTCCTTATAATAACTGATTTGATATTCCCTCAATTCGAATTTAATCATGGCAACTGCAAAAATTACCGGAGAGTTTTTTCTGTTTCAAAAAAAGTAAAAAAATCGTCTCAAAACACGAAAACCACCACTAAAAATCGCATTAAAAATTCGGAAAAGATTAAAAAACTACAGGGAACGAAATTACTTAATTGGATAAAAGATTTAAACCGGATTCCTTTTACGAATGTAAAAAAAATCACCACGAAATGTTGAAAGAAACCCTCTAAAAATAACAAAAAAAAAAAATTGTTAAAAATTATAAAATCGCTGTAAGAATCTTGAAAACACTTTATTGAAAAGACGACAAAGTTTATACTCGATAAAATATTGAAATCGGAATCTTTTTTACTAATTAAAAAAAAAAAAAAAAATGCCGCAAAATGCAAAAAAATTTGCATAAAACATTAATTGAAAAATTCTAGAAATTGTCTTCGATATGCATGACTTCAGGCATACAGGTCCTGTCAAATCTTACGGCTGTGCGGGCTGCATTGTTTTTACAGAGTTCAGCGCTCACGCATACACACACACATAGACAGACAAGCACCTATCTTTATTATTAAAGTCGCATCATAATAGTATTATTATTATGATGGTATTATTATGATAGTATTATTATAGTATTATTATTATAATTTTTATCTTGATAAAATTTAGTGTATATTATCATGACCTACTTAATATATTCTACACATTTTGTGCTAAAAACATGAATTACCGTAATTACCCATCTATAATCTGTGGATCAAACAATTACATTCGAATCTAGAAAACCTGTTCCATAAAACGTAACTTGTTAAATTGTGATAAATATTTAACCTCAATAATGAAATAAAATTTCTGGATCGAAACATGATTGTTTGAACCACAGATTATAGGCAGGAAATTACGATATTAATGCATATTATAATTACTTATAATAATAATTATTTGTATAGACTTTTCTCCAAAATTTCCTGGGTCCCTCCGGTGATCCCAGGGACGCGCCAGCAGTATTCAGCGCCTGTGTGCAGAACTTCAGTTGGCGCCCTATCTCCCGCACCCTTAGAAAATAAAACTTTATAAAACAAAATTCTATGAATATCTATAAATGCGTAACTGCCCTCCTTATGGAGTTTTACAGTGGTCAAATAAAGTTTTCTGAACCAGAAAATTTCTTTAATGAAATGTGTCTTGTTTCTGTTGGGTTCATATTTTATTTCATTTACTAGGTTGAGCAAAAAGTTCTGGGAAATTTGTGAAAGTTGCGTTGTTATGCTCAAATTAACAACAAAAGCAGCAAGGACTATTCTTCAAAGTAGAGACCATCATAGTCCACGACTTTCTGCCATCGTTCTGGCAGATTCCGGATTTTCTGGAAGTACCGTGACGGCTCCTTGGAATCGAAAAACTTATGACATGCTTCTTCCACTTCATTAAAGGATTCAAATCAACGGCCCTTGAAAAAGTGTTGCATTGATCGAAAGAGACCATAATGGGATAGAGCCACGTCTGGACTGTGTGGAAGAATTTCGAAGCCGTCCAACTGTGCAAACTCATCGACTGCTTTCAGAATCGTTAGACTTTTTCTCTAATAAGGCCGAATCAAAACACACACAAATCACACTGTTCAATAGGCATTTCGGAGCCGAAATTCCTGAATTCCTATATATATACCACTAGTACTCCTATGTACGATACAAATTCTGGTAACTATTAGATTCAAAATTTCCCAGAACTTTTTGCTCAACCTAATATTAAATAAGATTTCTGGTTCCAAACATGTTTAAATAATTTGAAAAATAAGAAAAAATGGCAGCTATGCAAATAAAATTCGTAAAGCTTGTGCAAATGGAACCTGCTGTTCCCGAATCCCGCGTAACAGTAAAATTTCATTATCCTGGAGAAAATAATGCAATACAATAACAATAGATTGCATCTATATTAATTTTTAAAAAGACGTTTATCTTTATTCTGCATGTGTTGGCGATGGCTAAGATAATCTACTGCGCACACATGTCTGAAAATTTGATAAGGATAGATGATGGCAGATCCAAATGAACCTGAGGCTAAGATTTTTCATTTTTTGATAATTAGCCGAAATGTTAATTAAAAGCCATAATAATCATCGCAAAATGACGAGCTTTCTTTCTTCAAAGTGATCATGCCTGTGTGTTTCCCCAGACGTTAAGCAGTCCTGCACACCCACGAAAACGTTGTGCTTTGGATATCATTTCGCGTTTTAAAAAAAGTGAGAGCATGGTGCGAATTTTATTTTATTTATGTTTCATCAAGAATTTTTGGTTAAAATTGAACGTTTTATATATCTAAATGCCAGAAATTAAATACAAATTCCCGGTTCGCTTGAAAAATCAGACTGGAGCTTGGGTACACCCCCCAGTGTACGCTACCGAAGACAGTGCGGCGTTCAACTCGAGCTTCATTTAGAGGGATTTTCATTTAAAAAAAAAAAAAATAAAAATCATACAAACTCGAGGTTGTACGTTTCCGAAGGCAGCTCTGCTGACAATATTAGGTTCGTTTGGAAAGATTTTCGTTCAATTATAAAATCAAAATAATATGCTGCTGAAGACATTGTCTCCCCATCTCTAGGTTCGTTTGGAAAAAATATAAAATCATTCGATATTTGATTTTATGCATATTTAAGGTTATTACCATTGGCTTGGGCAATGCCAGTCGGTCGTTTAGTAGTACATATGGTACCCGGGAATTTAAAACTCTTTTTTCATAAATATATATTTTTTCAGACATCATTATAGCTCCTACTCCTAACTTATTTGTGTCTAAATTGAACGTTTTTGCATTGTAGTCTCTGCAGCGTCTAGCGTCTAAGGTTATATGTAATGCTAATAAGTGCTCATATTTCAAAACTTTCAATTTTATGTTCTGAATTGAAATTAAGGATCGACGAAACAGATTTTTAAGACCAAAACCGGAACTGAATTTCGGTCATGCTTCCTACTTTTCGAAAAACAAAACGAAAAAATATAAAAAATTAAATGATTAATACATACATAAATATACACAAATATTAATTAATTATACGTATGGGCCAAGTTTACTCTTTGTGCCTCTGATCAAAGCTTTATTTTCACATGAAATAAAATATAATTAATTCATCCACGACACAGAAAGATTTTCTAATTATACGAATTTCATCTAATTAAAAAATGTTTTAGGCATACATACCTCGATTTATTTTTATGATGATTTTTGAAAAGGATTATCTGCCATACTAGACTATTCTCAAAGAGTATTCCAAACACTTCTGCAGCTTCAAACAAAAAAAAATTATATTACTTCTAAGTCTGCAGCCTTTAATGAGCACGTGAAAAGCGTATTCAAAGTTTAGTCCTATAGGCATTATTTGGTTTACATCTTCCACTCGTCTTGATCTTGAGTCAGTCATGACTGATAATTATAAATAATGAAGTTCATAACAATAAATAAAGAGTGTCTCATTTGAGACGATATAGCTCAAATCAATGAGTAATGCTGAAAATTTCTAAAAGAAGAAACAAGAGTTTGGGAATAGAGATAGTTTCGGTCCGGCCGAATTCTCGGCAGCGTTTTCGCCAAAAATGAATTTTCGACAAAATCCTGAACTTGAGCAGAAAACAAAACCGAATTTTTAGTCGATCTCTAATTGAAATGAACATATCTTTCAATCATCACAATTATTTATCCAGTATGCGAATAGATACGAGCTTACGCAGGGAGTGCAGGGAAAGGCTGCCCCTTTCAATCTTTCATCTTTAAAAAAGTAAGAATTTTTGGACATTTATGGCCAAATTTAGCCTATTTTCTCCATCCCCTCCCCCTCTTCCGCCATGATGAGGTCCACAGTACAAGATAGTATAGATAAAGTGTGTATTTGTTCTGCTCCGAGATCTATCGTCTGAAAAACACACAATTTTTGTCCAACACATAATGGTTTCTACAGAAGTGATCATTTGTAGAAGCGCTGAAAAAAGATATTGATTCGGCCGTTTAATGTAGACTTTACTCTATGAGCGTGAAAATCCCAGTGTTAAACCTACAGCACGGAATCTCAACACCTTCACAAATTGCTGATGCTTCATTTTTACCAATTAAAATTTGTCCCATAGCTGACACAAGTATCTCCAATCTAAAATCGCTGCACTGTACAGCACAATCATACAAGTTCTATTTTTTGTATTGTTTTTTCTATTCAGGACTGTCCAACGCGCCCCGCGGATGCCATGGTACCGCCCTTTGAAGGTTTTCTTGGCGCCTATTCGAATGTTTCCTCTTACTAGCTATTTTTAAAATTAAAAATCCATTTTAAAGGATTCTTTCTTTAAAATCGAAAATATTTGAATGGTGTTCTTTTGATAGTTGTCAGTGACTGTTGTTTAATTTTAATTATTTAATGCTATTCATTTGTTATTTAGTGATTCTGGCTCCTTCACGTATAAAACTTTTGAAGATGGGTTGCCCCTATGAAAAATCAAATTTTGAATTTACTAAGATTTATATTACTATTTCGGAAAATTATTTCTACATAGTTTCTGAGTCATAGAGAACTTATGGCTGTGAGAGATATGTGCATCCTATAAGACGCTTGTGACGTTTAAGTCTACCTCTATAAATGGCCTGCTTACCACAGGGGAACTTTTACCAGTATTTTCGAATAGTAATTTTCATCTTATTTATTTTCATCTTAATTCTGCAGTAAGGCGACGATTGCTATTTAAAAATAAAAAACAGGTGGAATTTAGCACCTAACTAAACAGTAATAAAACTGTATATTACGCTCTACCACTACAGTGAGAAAATAGTGTTGCATGTTTCCAGTCATGTGAATTATAGCGCATTTTATTGTTTGCAACTACATGAGGTGCGCCTGTTTTATAAAGGTTGGACAGGTCTCCGTCTAAATCACTTATTAGGTGACTCAGAAGTAGAATTAAATGAAATGATTTCTTTAAAAAAAGAATTGAATATTTATAAGAAAGTTTGTTTCGGGTAAATTTGCAAAACATAATTCAGATGTCAAGAAAGTGTAATGCATTTTAGTATAATTAAATTAAGTATTTTTTTTTAAAGTATTTGCTTCTCAAATGAAATTTTTGGCGCCTTTACAACTTCGACGCCTGTGTGAGCCGTACACTTTGCACATTGGGTCGGCGCGCCCCTGGGTGATCCCTAAGAAGTCATGGAGTCACATTCTGAAAAACTTCTGTGCGTATGTACTGGTGTACCGCATGTATTATCTGAGATTTATCATCCCGCAAAATTTCATCTACAAGACTTTGACTGAGATAATTTTAGATCTCATGCAGTGTTCCCCTGTGCCTATAGAAGTTTCCAGTATGATTAAAGACCTTTTTTAATCTTTATAAGAAGTTAGGGTACCAGAATAATTTACACTTGTGACCACTCTTAGTCACTGTCTTATGTCACTGCTGCAAGGAGATTTACATATTCATTTTTTTTTTCTTTTTTACCATTAGATCTAGTTTTGATGCTTTTAATTCCTTCTGACCTTCTCATCCCTCCTCACGCAAATAAAAATCACGTTTGAGCTCTTTTTAAAAGAAATACCACACAACTATACCTTCTAAGATGAAAACCTGCCTAAAACAGAAATTCGACCGGTTTTATGAGGTACCGTTTTAGCAGATTTTACCATATAAAATATTGTTTGTATCCATCATGTTCAGGTTAAGAAGTCTGGGCACCCCCCATTCAGAAGGCTGGTTACGCCTATGTAATGGAAATAAGTTGTGCTTGCCTTTACATGAAATCTTTTATATAGGAAAAGAGAGTTTGAATTTAATTAAGTAATATAATCTTTTTCATTAATTATTTTGTTTTTCTTAAACGTCAATAATATATATTGTTATCTCAGTTGCACTGGATAAAGTTTATATTTTTTCCTTTAATAGTTAATTGAAATAAATTTACATTTTGCTTTTGAGATAAATACCTTTTTGAAATTAAACTTTATTTTTCTTTTGATCAGTTTTAAATAAAGTTAATAGTTTTTGATTAAAGTTTAAAATTAATTGAGTTTAATTACAGTTTTTATAAATGAAAGTAAAATATGATTTCTTTGGAATATACAGGGTGATTCAGCTCGTCGGTGACAAACTTTAAGGATCGATAGAGCACACCTAGACGAACATTTTTGAATAGGGAATGTAGGGTCCCTGACGCGATGGTAAGGCGCTAGGCGCTTTCGAAAATTTGGGTGCCGAAATTCGAAACGTCATAAAAACTAGGGAAATGGTTAGATTTTCTTGCTTGTTGCGTCGAAATGATTCTGTTTGTTTAGACTTTCTTCAGTACCAATTTGATAAGCGTATCTCTTAAAACATGGATAGGGGGCGCTGCAGACTTTGGAGAGCTAGACAACAACTTTAAGCCCGTTATTTTGATAATTTAACACATGCTCGCCAAAGTTTATACTCTAACTTAAAGTTTGAACCCAAAAGTAGAGCCCTGCAAAAAGCGTAAGAGCCAGAATAAAATGTCAAAGTACAGGGTGGTCGAAACTCGAAGGCTCCTAGGAGATAAACAAACAGATTTCTTGACTTATGGCATGCATTTTCATGATTCTGTTTGCTGGGGCTCTCTGAAACTCAGTTGAACGGTACAAAAAGAAACATCGATAGGGGGCGCTTTGGGCAAAAAACATAATTCGTTGACATTTCGGATGCTAACTGGAAACGGGGCGCTACGATCAGTTAGAAACAAAACAAGAGAGTAATTTACTTATCATAAGAAGCTATTAAAACTGCAGTTTGTTTGTTTTTTTTAACAAACATAGCTGGTTTCAATCATGCACAATGCGCGCAATAAAATTTACATAAGGTGCTTTTTGCTGATTTATGCAAAAGATATCGTACCATATCGATATGCAAAAGATACGTAATGCGTAGACGACAACGCGAGATGACGTAGTTGTATGCGCAGACACGTCTTTTGAACGTGCGGTACCTACTTAAGCTTCGGGTTACTTGTCTGCAGATCGGTAGTAGGATGGAACGGTACACAAACTCTGAATTGGCTGACATGCATTTGGCGTATGGCGCTGCTGGTTGTAATGGACGAGCCGCTCAGCGGTTGTACGCCGAGCGTTACCCCAACAGGCAAATCCCCTGCCATGCCTTCTTCGCTCGAGTACACCAGAGGTTGTCCACAACGGGATCTTTCGACGGAGGCAGGCCTGAATGGGAGCGATCAGTGAGCACCCCCGACAACGAAGAGGCTGTGCTTAACCTGGTTGAGGACAACCCAGGTCTTAGCACGAGAGATATCGCCAGACATGTTGGCATTTCGCAAGCAACTGCGTGGCGCATCTTACGTTCCCGGAATCTGCACCCCTACCACATCCAGCGGGTGCAGTTGCTCAGAGAGCAGGATTTTGGCCCTCGAGTGGAATTCTCAAGATGGTACTTGGCGATGAGATCCAGGGATCCCCGTTTTGTAAACAGCATTTTGTTTACGGACGAGTCCACCTTCAGCCGGGAGGGAATGTGGAACGCCCACAACAGTCATGTGTGGTGTGATGAAAATCCACATGAAACCAGAAGCCGAGCAGCCCAGGAGCGTTTCTCAGTAAATGTGTGGGCCGGCATTCTGGGGGATTGCCTCATTGGCCCTTATTTGTTACCTGAACGGCTGACAGGTGGAAATTACCTGATTTTCCTGGATCAAGTGCTGCCGCAGCTTCTGGATGAGGCGCACGTACCCGAAGGCTCGCGTCGCCAGATGTGGTTCCAGCACGATGGAGCTCCGGCCCATTACACGAACGACGTGCATCTCCATCTAAACGCAAGGTATGGCCAGCGGTGGATCGGGCGTGGGGGTCCAGTTCACTGGCCTGCCCGATCACCAGACCTCACCTGCTTGGATTTCTTCCTTTGGGGTTACCTGAAGGCCGAGGTATACCATACACCTGTCAGCAGTGCTGAAGAACTTGTGGCGCGCATTGTGGCAGCTGCAGGGCAGATCAGAGATACTCCTGGCATTGTTGGAAACACACACTCCTCAATGCGACGGAGGTGCGAAGCCTGCATCATGGCCCAAGGTCGAAATTTCGAGCATCTTCTGTAGTGTTATTTTTTGTAAATAAATTTCCAGTATCATTGATGTTTTTGGTCTAAATTTATTCAGAAGTGTTGAGCAGAGGTAGAAAATGTGTTTTCATTATTACTAACTGATCGTAGCGCCCCGTTTCCAGTTAGCGTCCGAAATGTCAACGAATTATGTTTTTTTGCCCAAAGCGCCCCCTATCGATGTTTCTTTTTGTACCGTTCAACTGAGTTTCAGAGAGCCCCAGCAAACAGAATCATGAAAATGCATGCCATAAGTCAAGAAATCTGTTTGTTTATCTCTTAGGAGCCTTCGAGTTTCGACCACCCTGTACTTTGACATTTTATTCCGGCTCTTACGCTTTTTGCAGGGCTCTACTTTTGGGTTCAAACTTTAAGTTAGAGTATAAACTTTGGCGAGCATGTGTTAAATTATCAAAATAACGGGCTTAAAGTTGTTGTCTAGCTCTCCAAAGTCTGCAGCGCCCCCTATCCATGTTTTAAGAGATACGCTTATCAAATTGGTACTGAAGAAAGTCTAAACAAACAGAATCATTTCGACGCAACAAGCAAGAAAATCTAACCATTTCCCTAGTTTTTATGACGTTTCGAATTTCGGCACCCAAATTTTCGAAAGCGCCTAGCGCCTTACCATCGCGTCAGGGACCCTACATTCCCTATTCAAAAATGTTCGTCTAGGTGTGCTCTATCGATCCTTAAAGTTTGTCACCGACGAGCTGAATCACCCTGTATATTTACTTTCTGATGCTCCGGTTCATGTCTCAAGCATGCTGATATAGAGTCAGAGAGAACTTATGTCATGTGTTTGAAAGTCTTATTCTATTTTAATAATTTTAATTTCTACATTTGTTTTATTTGAATGTTTTAATAAAATTGTTATTTGTTTGAACTTGGTTTGGTTTTCTTTAAATATTTTTTTAAAGACAGTTTTATATTGCTTTATTTCTCCAGCTTCAGTTAATGGGTTTCTGGGCAGATAAAGTCAGCAGATGTTTTCATTTGCGTGTTAACTCTCCCGTTTAATAACTACTAGAAGTAATTAACCTTTTGGTTATTACTTTTCAAATCAACGTCCAAAGCGAACATTCACCAGAAAAAGGTCATGCTGTCATTGTGGTGGGATTTCAAAACTGTTGTGCATTTTGAGCTCTTACCAAAGAATCAAACGATTAATTCAGCCGTGTACTCTCAGCAATTGGACAAATTGAACAATGCAATCAATCAAAAGCGGCCAGAACTCATGAATCGTAAAGGCGTTGTGTTCCACCACGACAACTCCAGATCACACACGAGTTTTGTCACCCACCAAAAGCTGTTGGAGCTTGGTTGGGATGTGTTGCCCCACCCACCGTACTCACCTGACCTTGCACCTTCAGATTACCATGTTTCGCTCTTTTCAGAATTCCTGGAATCGTAAAACACAGTGGTGTAGTCGTAAAAAAAAAAAACAGAGGGTATACGTTCTAAGCAGAGGGTATACGCATAAGGCAGATGGTATACCCTAGTGTATATATACTATGGCTTTTTTGAGAAACAGAGGGTATACGGTGTTCCTTCAAAAAATGCAGAGGGTATACGGCGTATACCCCTGTATACCCTCCACTACACCCCTGGTAAAACATTCGATTCTGATGACGCTATAAATCGGCACCAGGTACAGTTTTTCGCTTCTAAAGACAGGTCATTCTACCAGTGTGGAATTATGAACCTTGTTGAGCAATGGCAAAAGGTCATTGAAGAAAATAGCCAATGCATTATTGATTGAATTCTTATTTTTATAGGAATAAATCACCTTTGAAAAACATAGTAAAAATACAACATGACTTTCCGATCAACCAAATAATAACAATTTCTATTTAAAGAGGAAGGAATAAAAAAAATTGGCACTTTTCGGTTAGCCATGCACCACTGTTACATATACATATATATATGCATATATGTTCATATGTATACACTGCCAGCCAAAAGTTTGAGACCACTTAGGAAAATCTTTTTATCTATAAATACTCAAAAAATATGTGAAAATAAATTGCAAACTGCACCTGTAAATCTTCTATAGATCTTGCGGAACATCCAAAATGCTAATTTGTTTGTTTAATTATCAAGAAAGGGTGCAATAAACACATTGTTTCCAAACATCAACGAATGCAGAATATGAGCAAGTCAGGCAGAGTCATTGTTATTTTTTTCATGACTTCCAAGTGGTTACTTAAACTATTGTTTTACTTTTACTGATCACTTATTTAACTATTGTTTTACATTTTTTTAGGTGTTTCACATAAAGATACACCATTTTGTTAAGTTCTCCACACACTTTCTTGTTTAGTGTGATTTTGCGGTTGCTTCTGTTGTGATGTCTTAAAAATAGGAAATTAATATCGAAACACTGTCTGCCATCATTGTTCTACATAATGAAGGTAAATCTGAATGTGTGATTGCCGCTCATTTAAAATTATCGAAGAAATATCTTCATTGCACAATTATTTGATAGAAGGAAACCAGCAGTAATCAGGATCTCCACACTCAGGAAGGCCGAGAGCAACTACTTCTCATGAAAATAATTTCATTGTTGTTACCAGCAAGCGGAATATATGTCTAACAACGTCAGAAAGTTGCGCTGAAATAAACAAATATTGAACCAAGACTGTGTCACTTACTACTGTAAAAAGACGACTGACAGACTAATTTGTTTGGCCATGTTGCCTGCCAAAAACCACTATTAAAGCCACAGAACAAGAAGAAACAAATACAATGGGCACTTACCCATCGAGATTGGACAGACGAAAATTTTTTTAATGTTTTTTGGAGTGATGAATCCAATTTCAAAATATCTGGAATAAAAAGGAGAATTTCTATTTGATGTTGTACCAGAGAAAAGATGCTGCCAGATTGTGTGGTAGCACCTGTGAAGCATGGAGGTGGGTTTGCTATGGTCTGGGGCTATTTCTCTGGGTATAGAACAGGAGATTTAGTATGGATCCAAGAAATTATTTTAAAAAGACAATACAAAGTGATTAGTGAAACAAATGCCATTCCCTCTAGGCTGAGACTCCTTGGTGATAGGTTCATTTTGCAACACGATGACGATCCTAAACATAGTTCAGAGGGTATTAAAAAACAAGGTGTGGCTTCCTCAGAGCCTGATCTCAATCCGATCAAACTGTCATTGGAAGAACTTGATAGAAATGTTCGCGATTGGTGCACCTCATCACATGCAGATATGTGGAAGGCTTTAAATGAAAGCTGAAATAATATACCACAAGTCACAATCAATAAATTGATTGCACGTATGTCAAGACTGGTGAAAAAAGATTGGTGAAAAGAAGGATTTTTCGGTGAAAAATCAGTTTAAGCTTTTTTTAACCATTAAAAATGTATATTAAAAGCAATAATTGATAATTTGTCTATATTTAGATTAATTTTATTTCTCTGGTTATATATTTTGTAATGATTAAATTTTTTCTGAAAATACCAACAAGTTTTTGAGTTTTAATTTATTTTCTCCGTTTTCCTTAGTATGGTCGCAAACTTTTGGCCGGCAGTGCATACACACACACACACACGCACATATATATATATATATCATAATATTACGGTTTTTGATGGTGGTAGGTTATGTTTAATTATTGGTTATATATATATATATATATATATATATATATATTTATGAATATACATATACATGTGTATTTGAATATATAACCCGGCTAACCAAAAAGTTATTTTGCAAAATGTTAAAATAAAAACGCTTTTGCAGCATTTTTTCCCCTTTCCTTTTAATGTTATCCCAGATTAACATTTCTTCAAGAGAGGACTGTCTAAATTTAGCTTTTGAGCTTTCTCTTTTATAACTGCAGGCAGGATTAAAATGCAAATCAAGATTTTGTTAAAAAAATATTCATGCCATAAATGAGACCTAGTTCTTTAACAGATATCAGACAAAATAAAATTTAGTCAACAACAGTTTTTAAAAGACTGTCTTATCCTTTAAGATAGAAGTCTGATATGAAGCTCGAGTGAGTTACAGAGTTAATCTATATTTATTTAATTTCTTCCATTTTAAAAATAACAAAATTAAAACAGTTTTTCTTTCCATTTTTTCCCCCTAGCTCATTTTTACACACTTTACAACTTATATAAGAATAGCTATCATTTACACCCTATGTTTTAATATGTATTTATTGACATAATCTGCCAAAGGAATAGACTTTTAATTGACGGAGTCAATGAAGCAAATAGTATAGTATAAATTATTATACTTGTTTTGATTATAAGTATTTTGTAAAATGTATGGGGTAAAAAACTTTTACATAGCCAAACTCAAGCAAACAAAAATTAAATATTACAGAAAATGTTACAGGGTTCATACAGAGTTGGAAAGAAAAAATCCAAGGAGTCCAAAAAATTTTAAGGATTTGCCATTTTTTTTTTTTTTTTTTTTTTTTTTTTTTTGTCAATGTTTTTATGTGCTGTATCGTTATGTGGTATGCACACTCCAATTTTTAATGCCCAATTTGGAGAGAAAGACATTTCAAAAACAAATTTTACTCTATTAGAATCTAATTGTTAGTGCTGAAATTGCACCGTATGCACAATATATTACTTATTGATTTCGTAAGTTTAAATACACAATTTACTTTTTTATGCAGTGACCAATGGTTATGTCACATGGGGTGATTCTGAGTAAAAAAAAAAAAAAATCTGAAATTCACAGCAAATCTTCTGAAAAGTTACACCAGAGAGGGGGGCAGGGGGAAATCCACTCCCGACACTAGCTATGCGTTTTCTCCGTGGCTCTTTGACGAAATTCGCGCTCTTTTTACGAAATTTGTGGCTTTTTCGCGATCTTTTGACGTCATTTGCCGTTTTTTCGCGATCTTTTGACGAAATTTGCCGTTTTTTGCGATCTTTTGAGGAAATTTGCCGTTTTTTCGCACTCTTTTGACGAAATTTTGGGGTTTTCGCGATCTTTTGACGAAATTTGTGGGGGTTTTCGCGATCTTTTGACGAAATTTGTGGGTTTTTTCACGATTTTTTGACGAAATTTGCGTTTTTTTGCGATTCTTTGATGAAATTGGCAATTTTTCTGCAAACGATTGACAAAATTTATTTTTTTTTGGTGACCATATGTCCGAATTTTCGGATTGGTGACCGATTTTTTAAAATTTTTGGAAATGAATGCCTTACATTTTCGGAAAATTCGGACTAGAATTCCCCTAAGTCATATAAATAAAGATTAGTCAAACCCCAAACACTTATTACATATATCACATACATGATACATCTTAAAGAAAGTTTTAAAAGGCAAAAAAAAAAAAAAAAGATGCTAAATGCAGCATACAAGAAAAAATATAACAAGTTTTGAATTTACTCTTTTAGAACAGCAGTAATTGCTTTCTTTGAAGGTGAAATTTTGACTAATTCGCATTTTTTTCGCGATCTTATGATGAAATTAGCAGGGTTTTTTTTGCGACCTTCTGAAAAAATTCGCTTTTTTCGCGATCTTTTAACGGAATTCGCGTTTTATTTCGATTGTTTAACGAATCTGACGTTTTTTTCGCGATTTTTTGATGGAAACCGCGTGTTTTTCGTGATCCTTTGACGAAATTTGTGTGTTTTTGCGACCCTTTGACGAAATTCGCGTGATTTTCGTGGTAATTTGACGAAATTCGCGTGTTTTTCGCGATCCTTTGACGAAATTCGCGATCTTCTGGAGGAAAATTCACGTGTTTTTCGCGATCTTCTGGGGAAATTCGCGTTTTTTCACGATCTTCTGGGGAAATTCCCGTTTTTTCGCGATCTTCTAATGGAATTCGCGTTTTATTTCGGTCGTTTGACGAAACTAACGTTTTTTTCGCGATCTTCTGATGAAAACCGTGTGTTTTTCGCGATCCTTTGAGGAAATTTGCGCGTTTTTCGAGATCTTTTGAGGAAATTCGCGTTTTATGCGATCTTTTAAGGAAATCTGCTTTTTTTTCTCGATCTTTAACGAAATTCGCGTTTTTTCGCTGTCTTTTAAAAATTTGCTTCTTTAAGAAATCCGAGTTTTCCCGCGATCTGTTGGAGAAATTCGTGTTTTTTCACGATCCTTTGACAAAATTTACGAATTTTTTCCGCGATCGATTGACGAAATTTGACGGTTTGGAACATATTTGCGAAAAACGCGATTTTTCCGAGATTCTTGGCAAAAGGCCAAACATCGATAAAATTTAAAATAATGGTCGGCTAAGAGTGTCGAAAAACGGACTTTACGGACCTAATAATTGAAAAACGGACCTAGTGGGAGCCCTGCTATTAAGACTACCCTACCCAATCAATGTTGTGCTTGAGATGAATGACGTGCATAAAGGATTTACCGCGCGTTTTTTCAATCACGATTTTTTTCCCCTCGGCAGCAATATCGCTTGCGTCCAAAGTCGCAATAGAATATAAGGAGTTTCTAAGTAGTGGTTTGCTTATCTAAGTAGTTCTAAGTACTACTTGGGAATGTTTTCATTTCTAAGGAGTTTCGAAGGAGTATAAGGAGTCTGTGCGAACCCTGATGTTACTATCAGACGCAGGATGCACTTTCAGCATGCAAAAAGAATTAATGGTATTGATCGATTCCTAAAACTTTTGATATTTAGCTTATTAAAGATTAAACTACATGACATACCAAAAGTTGGATTGTAAATTATTTTCATCAGCTGAATGTGCTGCTTGTGTACTGTTGAATGAATGCTTGTGTACTGTTATAAACCATATACTAACAAACAATTTAAACAAAGGATAAATTTATCGTATATTTCTAAAGAGTACAGGAGGTACATATTATAAAAGAGTGGTCACAGGGCTTTAAAATGATATATCAAATGAGGAGTGTTGGCAAAATTTCAAAAAGTGCTCCTTTAGGAGGGACAAATTGGGGGAGGGGGTTGAGACATGCATAATATGAAAGAGTGGTAACAGGGTTTTGAATGATATATCGCCTGACACTATACTGACAATCACATGAGATAAAATACTAACCTCCCTCTACCCTTTTTGAAATTGTTAGATTTTATAAATAATATTTATCAGAGGGCTGGGTAAAAAAAATCAGATCTAAGATTATATTTATATGATTATTGTAGAGCACGCTAAGATTTAAAAACTTTGTGCCCCCTCCTCTGACCCATGGCCCAGAAATCCAGACTCATATCTAACAAATAAAGGAAAAACAAGGAAAAGGTGACAATGAAATCCAATGCTCCCCAGTACCTGTGTTTTTTATTCTCAACCAGAAAAGGAAATTAAATTCAAAATAAATCCTTTCATTAAATCAGATTTTTAATTGAACTTTCCGGTTCAACTGGAAACATGTTAATGAAAATTACATACTCAGAATCAGCATAAGAAATTACACATTGACGTGTAAATATTAAACCTATAAATGCAATATTTGTGAAAAAAAATTATAAGCCGGGAACCTTTCACACTACCCTTGGTGAAAGCTGTCTGGCTATGAAAGATTTCTCAAACATCTGTGTCCTATTGGATGTCTTTGAAAGGAAATAAAATGAATTTATATAAATCAATTTTTAACAGATGAAATGGAATTTTCCAAAAAATTTTAGAAATTCTGAAAGAGAAATTTTTTTGTGTCTGGTGTGCAACTTTAAAATTTTTAGATTTTAACCCTTAAATGCCCGATTTTTCAAAAATCATTTTAATAATGTTTTTCGGCTTCATTTTTTAAATAAATCATGGAAAAAATACTTAAAAAAATCCTATTTTGTTTTAAGTATGGTTTACGGCAAAAAAACAGTTTGTTACTAATCGGCAATACTGGTCTTTAATTGAAAAAAATAATTTTCCCTGATAAAATTATATAAACACACAAGAATTTTATGAACTATGATAAGAAATAAATTTTTCTTGCTCACTGCAGAACAAAATAGAGTATTTCGCAAGCTTCAAATGAAACAAAAAGAACATGTAGCAATAACTGAAAAAATAAATCTATCTTTATTCTTAAACAGCACAAGTGTTGCCATCTACATGTTGAAAATAGATTCAATAATATTTTCAGAATGTATTTTATTGGCAACATTACATATTATAGCTTCAATATTATTCTAATACAGTCGAACCTCTATTTAACGAAGTCGCTAAATCCCGGAAAAATGTTCGTTATATGGAAAATTAGTTAAATAGAGACTCACATTTTAAAATACTTTAAACTACATAAAACAGATTTTAAATTTATAAACACTAAAAATTTTTACTAAAAGTAATTAATCACATTTTTTAAAATAAATTATATCGATTTGTTTTATTTATTTTACCCACCAATATCCATCATCAATTCATTTTTTCTATGTGTTTAAATCCTTGAAATCTGCAAGGAAAACAAAACATTGTCCGGGAATACACTGTATTTTCTGTTTAAAGTAAATAGTTTTACATTAAAATTAAGGAATTTTAATGACATTATCGTATTTATTATTATAACAAATAATTTTAACCATACATTAACACATGCGTCCTTAAATTTAATTTCTGAAAAACTCTTAATTTTGCTGAGTTTTTTTTAAAAAAGTGCTTGCATATACGTCTCGCATCTTTTCAATCATCATATTCGTCATCATCGCAATTCATTGCTGTATTGTTTTTATTTTTCACACTGTCGAAAATATCCAATTCGGATAATTTTTCCAAGATCTCAGTTTCAGAATTAAGTGAAATACAATCATCAATCAGCACATCATGGTTAATTTCTTCTTTTTTTCTCACTCTATCCACATTTTTTTAAGTTACTCTAAAGGATTATCATCTTCGTCCTCCTTACTTACCGAATTCTCACTGCTGACAAAGAAGGTGCCAGGTAAAACCAGTTCAAGGCCATTGAACATAATAAAATGTGTTTAAGGAAAGAATAAGTTTGAAATGTCCAGAAATATTTTGAGAAATGGGGAGAAAAAAAAATTTTGATCACAAGAAAAAGTTCGTTAAATAGAGAATGAACTTCGCTATTTGGATGTTATTTTGCAAAGAAATTCGCAAAATGCTCTTGGTTCCAAGGAAAAGTTCGCAAAATAGAGGTTCGTTAAATAGAGGTCCGACTGTAGTATTTTAGAAGCCTAAATTGGGTATGTTGTCGAAAGGCAACACCCGGCATTTAAGGGTTAAGATATGCATGTCTTTCAAAACCCCCATTGCATTTATCATCCTAGCAGTGCTGGAATTCTGGCAAACTCTTCCCCTCTTTTCACATTTCTGAAAGAATATCTTTGTGGTTTGATAAAAATGAATGCTTTAGTTGAATTATGAACATTTTCCATTCTTTTAATTAATAACGTGTTAATTAAAACTTTTTCAAAATTTCATGATTTGTTGTGTAATTGCAGGTGTTCAGCTATAAGTATGTAAAATTTCCAAGGATCTAACTTATACAGTTTCTGAGAATAAGCTCTGTGTCGGATGGACAGTCAGACAGACAGAGGAATGAGACAAATAACATTTCTTTCAGATGAACAAAATCCTAATAATACCACATAAACAAAACAAATCTTTTTCTAAATTTTGAAATTGGGTAATGCATTTTAAGCACACATCTTAACAAGGTTGTGTTTACATAAAACCCTAATAAAATTAAATAAACTTTCACTCTGAAGTATTGTATCCAATTTGAGAAGGGAAGTATAAAACAATATACTCAAAACATAAACAAATACACACATAAATAAAACATATCCCTTTTTTAAAGTTTGAAATTGTGTAATACATTTTAAGCAGGCAACTTAATGTGGCTATGTTTATATAAAACTCTTACTTTTTCATCAAAACCGGAAATTTTTACATGGTATTCAGGCAATGGCTTACTTCTACCAGTATATTGACCTAAATTTACAATGAGACAAAAATAACAAAATAAATCATCTTCCTTTCAATTAAATAAAATGGAACTTGTGAATGAAAATGAATTTTTTTTTTTTTTTTTCTAACATTACACAAACCTGGTATCTCAATTTGGGTAGGATATATCCATGATTGAAAATTACTTAACCAAGGGGAGTAATCTTTCAATTTTGAATTATTCAGGTCATTCTTTTTGGCAACTGCAAGGGATTCACTTCTAAGTTCCATAAGCAATTTCAAAGTGGCCTAACATAAATGATAAAATAGATGTTACATATTAACAAAGGAAACACATGTTTTTAAAACTAAACAATAACTACAAAGGCAATTTAAAGAGAAAATAAAATAGATTTCTGGTGATTGTGTCTTACAACTAGCTTATAGTTGTGCAAAAACATCCATATAATATTTCATTGATCAATACTAATAAAACAAAGTTTCGTTCTGTCTGTGTGTGATGGCTAGCGAAATCTACCACACATAGAAGTCTGAAAATTTAGGTAAAGATAGTTCTAGACAGGTCATAATGCAGCTGACGCGCAGATTATTAATTTTTTTAAGGTCGGGGCCCCTTTAAGTTTTTATGCACTAAATTGTTAATAACTTGCCTCCTTTTTATCCAATCTTCTTTGTCTTGGGAGACCTTTCTCCATTTAGTTATTCTCACCTTCCTACTCTCTAGTTAAGACTCTGGCCCCTTGAAGTTTTTGTGCAAATAAATTGTTAATAAATTGCTTCCTTTTAATCCGATCTTCATTTTTGGGATCCTTTTTCCATTTAGTTATTCTCAAGGTTTTTACATTCCAGTTCAGATCTTGGGGCCCCTAGGGTGCAGCCCACAGCCCCTTGAACTTTTTGCATGCCAAGCATTTTTTCATTCCTTTCTCAGTACATAATTTTAAAGTTGAGTCTTGGACTCTTCTTCCAGGGCCAACACTCTAATATTTTTATTGGGGCCCTTTTTTAAACAATTACCCAATTTTTTGTGCATTTCTTTAAAATAATAATCAAACGAGTAATTCACACCCTATGCTTAATTTTGACTAATTGAAGATCTAACACGCTAAGTACTAAAACATTTAAACATGTTTTCATGTCGGGACCCTGTTCTTAACTATCAGTTGGCCCCTTTTGGGCCACCTATTACAGCTTCCTTAAAAATGGTCCAATTCACTAGCTTTTTTTATCTAACAACTTCCAGCTACCTCCAGTTACTCCAGATCCTCCACCTACTACATGAACAACAAACAAAAAGTGTCTCAGACTTTAGCTACACTAATTTTGAAAATTAATAAACTACTTGGGGCCCTTGGTGCAGCTTCTTTAAAAATGATTCGAATTGATTGCAATTTTCTTTAACATAGTTCTATTGTCCTCCAATTACTTTAATTTTGACTAAATGTGGATCTAAAGTGTTAAGTATTAATACATTTTAATATGTTTTCATGTTAGGGTCCTGCTTTTTATTATCAGTCTGCCCCTTTTGTGCCCCTTATTATAGTTGGTCCGATTCACTAGCTTTTTTTCCCCTAACAACTTCTTAGGTCCTCCAACTGCTACATGAACAACAAAAAAATGTCTCAGACTTTAGCTACCATCAATTTTGAATATTAATAACCTTCTCGGGGCCCTTAGTGCATCTTCTTTAAAAATGATTCGATATTATTACAATTTTCTGTAACATAGTTTTAGCATCCTCCAGCTACTTTAAAACTACTAAAAAATTTTCTTATACCCAACTACATCCCAGTTAAGATTGTAGCCCCCAGGGCCTTCTTTTTACCTCAGCTACCACCTTTTTCAAACATTAATCTCCTTTTTTGGCAAAAACTTACGTTTACTCACTACAGCCATAAATTAAAAATCACATTACTTAAAAGGCAACTTTAGATAAGAGATTTCATCCATTTATTAAATATCGTGTTAATGTTAAAAGTAATTTGCGAAATTTACAGAAGGGGGGGGGGGGACACCTTTCACGACTTGGGGCCCAATTTCAACATGATTTGGTTTATTCAACTTAGATTACAATTCAGCTACTTGCTGCATTATAAAATTTTATATTAGACTTCAGTTACCAACATTTTTTAACATTAATGGTGCATTCAGTTTTCGGGTTATATGGGCTTGATTACTACAAGGTTTGGCTCACTCAACTTGGTTTTTGATTGTCTCTGGCACATGTGGCGTATTTCCGGTACATGCTGCTTTAGGTAGCGGGGACCTAAATCCCAGATTTGCGGGGAACACACTAGACTCTGCGGAAGGCAATGGGGCTCCTGAAACTAGGTTCATTTAAAAGAATTTCAAAAGATATAAAATCATACACATTTGAGTTTTGCTTAAGGTTATTATAACGAGCCCCAGGCAATGCCAGGTGAGTCAGTTAGTCATTTTATAAGTTTGCTTATTTCATCCATTGCCTACTTATAAAATTTACTTCTAACATGCCAGGAGGTGTGAGAGCAGTTTGACACAATGGAATATTTTTTTGTGACAACCATTTATTGTTATCCAACTTAACCTTAAACCACATCGTTGAAAGTATCACTCATTTTTGACATACAGTGCACAATCCTTCATTAAAACTTTCACAAGTTCCTGCAAAAAAGCTATACATTGTAGAACAATTATTTAAATAAAAGTAAAGCAGTATTGTGTACCTCACCAACATATTCAGATTTAATTACAAGAGACAAAATTATACAAAAGTTAGAGTCTAAAAAGTAATAGAAAAGATAAGAAAACACACAAAAATACAACACACAATAATTCTAAAGTTATGAAAAGAAATACATTTAAAAAATTGCATAGTATCATTTGTTGGAAGTGAAGTATGTCGTCAATAATAAATTAAAAGCTTTATAAATAAATAAAATAATTCATTTTCAGTTTAAATAATGAATAACAAGCTTAGAATTTTTTTTAATAAACCAAAATCAAATGTTGCCAGTAAAAATAAACGGTAAGGAGTTATAGACACTATTGTTAAAAAAAAGTAAGAAAGATAAGAAAGGAAAATAAGAACAGTTTAGAAAAATCATTTAATTTTTTTATTATGTTATCTTTCTATTCTATAATAAAGGTCACTAATGCTGTCACTGCTGCTGTAAATGGATTTTTTGTGACCAGGGCTAATATTAAGAAAAGTATTGCACATAAAAATGTGAAAATTTGTAGCTTTACACAGAAGTGTTTGATAAACACACTGAAGCAGACAGTTTTGAAATCAAAGAATTATTTAAAGAGTTATTTAATGTTAAAGTCAGACAAAATAGCTAAGTTAAAAAAGTTTTATAGGAACAAAAACTATGAATAGCTCAGGGGCGCGCCGACCCAGTGTGCAAAGTGTGCACTGCACACAGGCACCAGAATAGTTTAGGCGAAGCTGAAAATTTTGAAAAACTTTTATCCAATTTAAATTTATTAAAGTGGTATTTAAAATCGAAAGTGTGTCATTTCTGATGGCACATTTCTGAGTTCATTTTTACTTTTAAGATATATGAAATTTACAGATGCCCGTCAGCGGTGTAGGGAGGGAGTCTCAAACCGAAAGGCGCCATGGTGTCGAAAGGTCACGGTCGTAAGGCGCCACAGAAGGCTTAAGGGCGCCGTCATGCGCCTAAAATAAATTTTAAAAAGTGCTAGAAGCATAAAAAAAAAATCGGAAGGGCAACCGCGGATGCCCCTTTTGACATCCCTGCTCTAGATAGACCTGTCCAACTTTTCAGAAAACAGGGAGCACTACAGCTGGGGGCAAGGCAAATATGGAAGGCTCCATTATTCAAATAATTGAAAATATATAACACTTCTATCTTACTGTAGTATTGGTAGTGATACACATACTGACGACATAAAAGCGAGTAGTATATTAAATGGCACAATGGTAAAGCAGCATAAGCCCCCAGGTTATACACGGTTCCCATGTAAAAGTAAATTGCCGAAAAAAGCACAAATCAATCACAGCAATCGGCTACATTATAACAAAAACAATAAATAAATAAAACAGGATGGAGCTCAAAATGCAATGCATTTAAAAAAAAAAATGAAAAACACCATTTGATTACAACCCAATTTAATAGCCATGCCTAACATTGTATACTTTTAAGCGTAAAAACGAGCCCATGAGCATGTAAGACAGTTTCATGTCATTTACAGTAGGGAAATATGCTTTTGAGAACAACCTCAAAATGAATTACGTTTTATTGAAATTTTAATTGAATATTTTATAGATTTGCTTCGGACAAATTATAATAGATCAAGCGCTAGTTTCACTCGCATACAGAGAGTTCATACAATAAATTTATTAATTTCTAATTACAATCTCGCAAAATATAGTTGTTAAACGAATAATAAGACTTTGCAAATAACTCTGAATTATTTTATTAAATATTTTTCAATAATTGCCTTCAATAATTGAATTCAATTAGAATGAAAAACGCTATTTATCATTCTGATCCATCTTACCTAAAACAAAGGCCTTGTACAAAGTTTAATATTGCCGTTGTGCCAAATACGCTTTGAAAGGAGGTTACAAAGTTGCATGGCCACTTTGGTCTGTGCCACATCTTTTTTAGATAGGCTTTTAATTAATATCTCAGCTAATTACCGACAATTCTTTTGAAAAATCATTATCGACAGTCCTTGGATGATTTCGCGTCAATAGGTACCTCAAACTCTCCTCAACTCCCCCGCTGATCACCAGCAAGATAAACTTTATGAATAAAGGAAAACTGCAATTTTCTGAAAAATTGTATGACCTAGGATAATCTCTATAGTTTTCCCGAAAGGTTTAAATAAATTCCTACTACTTCTAATTTTTTTGTAATTTTATTTTCAGGAGATTTGGAAAAAGTAGTGGAGACATAATTTTGCTATACATTTTCGACGAATTTCTGAAAATATAATTGTATCTATTCTTGTACATATTTTTAAGTTCTGCGTTACGAGGTTTTTCGAACGATCCCCCTCCCCCCATTTTATCTTAAATACCCGTTCACTGTGTGAAAATGGAGGAAAAACTGCTAATTCTTGAGATTTGTTATGTAAATGTTTTTCTTAATTTTTGGAAAATTGTATGGGGTAGTAATGAACAAATTAAAACTTTACAATAACCTCTACTGATAAAAAAATGAGTTAAGAGGAGAAGAGTGAGTGCTCAATAATATCCAGGCAAAAATCTTTAAAACAATATGTCACATGAAAAAATTAATTTTCTCCCCCACGAGGGGAATACCACCTAATAGTCTGGGGTAAAGTCCTGCATCGGGTCAGGTTACCCGCTTTTACACGAACCCGACCCCACAGGCACTTGGCGCTATATTTTTGCGTTGCGGGTCAGGTCGGGTTGACTCTAAAGCTGATTTATGTAGGAGGTATGCCATTTGTGGGGAAGGGGAGCAAACAGCTGAAGCACCCACTTTTTAGGGATGTCCGTAGGAAGTCAAACAAGAATATTTTAAACTAGAAATTTAATTTAATAAAGGAAATAAAAAAGAACCCTGTAGAAACAAGACACATTTCATTAAATAAATTTTCTGGTTTATGTAGGAGGTATGCCATTTGTGGGGAAGGGGAGCAAACAGCTGAATCACCCACTTTTTAGGGATGTCCGTAGGAAGTCAAACAAGAATATTTTAAACTAGAAATTTAATTTAATAAAGGAAATAAAAAAGAACCCTGTAGAAACAAGACACATTTCATTAAATAAATTTTCTGGTTCAAATTCTTTTATTTGATCTGGAGAAAACCACCGGAAGGTTGGCTTGTTAGCTATGCATTTGTACTTATTGAAAAAAAATTATACCTAAAAAAATTATACCTTATATATATATATATAATTTTTTTTTTTTTTTTGGGGGGGGGGGGGTGTTTAGGAATATGGGGCACCAATTGAAGTTCTGCACACAGGCGCCGGATACTTCTGGCGCGCCCCTGGAATAGCTGTTTAACTATGCTTGGCAAACTTATAGTGTGCAATGTGCAATTATCTTATTAATTTGATTAATTTTTTTAGTTTTTTTTTAATTTAAATTTTTTTTATTTCAATGGATATTTATTTCTTATTTAGAAAAAAAATATTTGTTTAAATTGTTGCTAAATGTAAAATAGAGCAAAGAATAACATTTCATTTCAACAAAAAAAAAAATGTATTAACATGTGACTATTAAAAACAGAAAGAAAACTTTAAAATAAATTAAATGATCACATATTAAAGCTGGGCATAGGGAAAATTATGTCATTATAAATATGTTTACATGTGAATATTAAATAAGAAGGAAAACTTTAAAATAATAAAATTGTTACATGCAAAATCCATTTAATGATGAAAGTTATGTCATATATTTCATCACTTAATGCAACATAAGTACAGGAAAATGCATGCATAAAAGACTTTAGATTTATTTTGTATGAATTACTATTCAATAAATAAATATTAGAAAATTCATACATACTTATTAATTAAAATGAACAATTTATATTTTAAAAATAACATGAAAATATGCATGATATTGCATTAAAATAGAGAAAAGAATTCATGCATAAGCTACACTTGTTCTTGAAAATATCTAAAACTTGATCTAAGCATAAAATAAATACGTAAAATTTCATAACACAGTGCTTTTGAATATTGCAGTTCTAAATGTTACTCCCAAGATGGGGGAGTTTTATAACCACGAACCCAAAGAAGAATATTATCCATAACATTGCTAAGTCCAAGAGGCAGCGACATTTTTAACCTAACAATTTCATGCAAGTTGATTTTCAAATGTGCAACTGATCCTACTTATCAGTTCCAAAAACAGCCATCAGCTGTTGCAATAGCAGTGGATGAGATAAGGGTAAACTATTCAAATGAAAAGTATGACAACTGATTACATAAGATCGTTGTTGTTCATGATAATATCATTCAATCTTCTGTAACCGGGTAATATTTTAAAAATAGGGCACATCACTAAGTTTTTAGAGGCTGCAAATTTTGAATGGGGTTTGTAAGCGCAGCTCTCAGGAGGTAGAACACCTTACTTATATAAAATGTTCTATGAACATATATAAAAGATTTATGAACACACACACATGCATACAACAACAAAAAAAATAAAGATATACATACCAAACGCTCAGAAGATTTTGAACTACCAAGTTTCTGTCCATTTTTTCCACATATTTCTAGAATTTTCTCTTTGTAATTCTATACATTATTTTACAAATCATTAGTAATCTTGAAATAAAATACATGAATGAAGAATCAATATATATATTTTGTAACAATAAAATGGGTGAATTAATATCATGAAATCTATATTAATAAAGATGTGATTGTGCATGTGCACATGATGGCTAGCAAAATCAATTGTATGTAGAGGTCTTCAAACATGGTTCCAGATATGATACAGGGTTCCTACGCAATTCTGATAAAAAAATTCCCTGACTTTTCCAGGTTTTCCCTGACTTTATTTAAAAAATTCCCTGACTTTTCTCAGTAAAAATTCAGCCTATATATTGTTGTAAAACCCTCCACAATGGACTTTAATTTAGATAAATGCTAAAAAAAAGTATGTGCTGTAGTATGTGCTGTATGAATTTCCGATTTTTTAATTATTTTTCATATTGTTATATAGTTTGCACAAATTTCATATAAAAATTTTTGATTGGATGAATAATTAATTCAAAATTTCTTCATTTGCGACGATAATAGAAATTCCGATGGAAGTAGTACATCAAAAATTCCCTGACTTTTCCCTGACCTTTTCAAATATTTCAAAAATTCCCTGACATTTCCCTGACTTTTTGCCTAAATTTTCGAATTCCCTGACTTTTCCCTGTTTTCCAGGTTTTCCCTGACCCGTGGGAACCCTGGATAAACAAAGTACAAACCAAGTGCACTGGCCTCTCAGATTTCAGCTATTTTAATCAGATTTCTTTGTTATTTCATACTGAAAAGCAGATTTTGCTTATTTCCTGGATTTTCCAAGTTTGTTGGCAATTGCAATTCACTCATAAAAGCAATCTATATTCAATCTTTTAGCCAAAAATAGCAAATTTTGTCCTTTTGCCAATAAAGTTTATTTGGAAGTTGTACAGTGATATTTTAATTTTTTACGAATAAAAAAAAAAGTTCTTTTTTTGCTGAAGAGGACTTTCTTTCAATGAACCAATTTCTATTAGACTTCCAATGTTATATTTTACATCTATATACAGTGAAAAACCCTGGTAATCTTTTAAAAGAAATTTTTTAAAGATATTAATAATTTCAATTTATACAATTTTTTAAAGGCAATAAGAAAATTGGAAATTTCTGTTAATAAAGAGCTCCTTTTGGATGTGGGACATAAGTAATTCTGTCACCTGACCCTTATGGTAATCGAAATTTTCAGGTTACTATTTTTTTCCTTTTTTGCAAAGACATTTTTAATAGTCTATTTTTATAAAGTTATTTTTTTTTTCAATTTTGCATAACCAGTGAAGAAGGAAAATGAGCTGTCTTTATTAGATATGAAGACAGGCATCAGTTAATTTATTTTGGTAGAATCAGGTCTTGCAGGCAGGGGCGCCATTTGAAGGGGGCTGAATATTTCAGAAAATTTATCTGTCATTAGGGATGCACCGAATAGTGATTTTGTCCGAATACCGAATATTCGGCCAACATGTAAACTAAATACCGAATATTCGGCCTACAGGTAACCGAATACCGAATATTCGGTCTGCAGGTAAACCGAATACCGAATATTTGGGTAGCCGGATACTGACTGTTAGGCCGAATTTAAAGTTTAAAGATATTAAAAAATTAAATTTTAAAACAATTTTTCATAATATTTAACACAGGTACTTCCATTTTGATGAACAAAACCTTTTTAAAAGTAAACTTTACACACTCACACAATGTGTGGCACTTCTCCATGATATCATATGTCACAGAAATCAAAGTAACTCTTTTGAAAATACAGTTAATGATATCTTCATTATTGTTAAAGTAACAAATGAAAATCTAAGTTTGGCATGAAGTGAGATGAGATACACTGTATTTTTTATTTTGACTGATTAAGCGGATTGCGATACTGGTTTCTTTGGCAAAAATGATCTGTCTTGACGTCTATTATCACATCTGAAAGTTTTCCCATTTTCTTTAGAAACACTCTTTTAGCGTTAAAGCAAAAGACAGATTATTTACAAGACATTGTTCAGAAACTTCTATTTGTGCATTATTTATTTGTATGAAGGTCATCATTAATGGTTATTTTTTTTTTTTTTAAGTGACACTTATCAAACCACAAACAAATAATGTAACGGCATTCTGTTTTATTTAAACATGATTCTGTTTTAAATTATTCTGAATATCTTTATAAATTGACAGTTTAAAGGTTTTTAAAAATATTTTTCAAAAAATATTTTCAGGTATTCGGTTTGGCCGAATAGTTCAATATTCAACCAAACCGAATATGCAGCAGGCCGAATAGTTCGATATTTGGCCAAGTCGAATGTTCGGCAGAACGTAGTATTGAAGTAGTTTTATATTCGGCCTCGGTAGCATGGCCGAATACCGAATATTCTATGCATTCCTATATGTCATCACAGGTCAGACTCAATTTTTTTTTCATAAATTGCTCAAAAGCTAAAGTAACTTGTCAGATTTTATTACAATAAAAACATATGCAATAAATAAACACTTTATACATGTAAACTAATAATTATCAAAAATATTTTCTACAGATTTTGCTATTCCAACATTCTCAAGGTGAACCATTTCTTATTAATGCGTATTTTGGCTAATTTTAAAAAGGTATGTGTAAAAAAATTCTATTTATTGCTTTCCAGCTGTGTGCAAAATAGATCAAATGAAAACTCGTGCCCCTCAGGGCTAGAATTTTCGCTGTGAATTTCCCTTTAGCCAGAAATTTACAGAGGATTTTTTCTTTTTTTAAAAAAGAGGGTTAATTCAAGTTCTTAATTATTTGAATTTTTTATTTTGCATAATTAGTATCACATTATATTTACTGCAGTCATTACAATGCTATTAAATCATTTGCTTTATTAAATCATATTATATACAGTATGTTCTTAATAATCTCCTCTGCCGAAACGAAAAAAGAAACATCAATCCGCCTCGATATGTGCCGCGGATCGGATTGTGTCGGTTTTGAGAAAAATTGGGTTGGGCAATCCAATGCAGACTCTACCTGAGACCAAATGTTTTGCAAATTTCTGAATTGTGTGGGATTTAACCTGTTCGGGACGAGCGACCGGTATTCGTGCCGGCCTCGTTTGCACTTTCATCCCGCGTGACGGGTATACGTGCCGGCGGTTTTGGCACTCACATCCCGAGCGACCGGTATTCATGCCACACAGTTGGAACGTTTTATTCCAGAAAATTTAACTCAGAAAAAAAAATTCGTAATGAAATTTGAATATACATTTGGGAAGAACATATTTCCTTCTATCTAAGAAAGCAAATGGAATCAATTAATATATTTTTAATCCATGTCAATTTAATTTTCTTCCAAAAAATGACTGCAATGAAAAAAAAGAGTGTTTATTTCACATGCATTGCTTCTGAAACATGATTTTCTTTCTATCATAAACCTATGTGTCAAATGAAACTTTATTTTTTGTTTATCAGAAATTTTTCTTCGACAGTTTGGAAAAGGAATGGTTGAGTCAGCTGATCAACTCTAAGCTTATGACGTAAGTTTCACGGACGCATATGGCTAGGCTTCCAGTTGATTCATTTTCAATTACTTTTTTTCTACTACTTTTATGTCGATTGGAAAGAGTTTATTTGTACGTCGTGGTGATTAATAGTTTCGCATTTTCATTCATCGAGGAGGAAAGCGGGAGGCCTATTTATATTTTTTATATTTTTTCAACAAATGCTGCTACGCAGTTTAAATATTTGCAGATGCGTGTTCAAAATATTTTCATCGCCGTCAAGTCAAGAAAACTTTTGTGCGCTCTTCTTTCTTTTTCTTTTTCTTTTTTTTTTTTTAGTTTTCCTTCAATAGTTATTCATACCGTTTCAAATAATTTCGTCTTAAATTATCTATATTTATGTATCTTATTTTACAAACTCATTAAAATATCTAAAAACGCAGATATTTTACTGACAATGGAATAGCTGGCATAGGGAAAAATGTTTAGTAAAAAAAAAAAAAAGAAAATGCATGAAATTAATGTATTTTCAGAAAGTAAAATTTAAGAGAGTGATGTGATTCTAACACAGTCATTGAACTCTGACATTTTGAGAAATGTTCGCAGGTTTTAAAATTAATAGTTTCAATTAATAATCAGTTTGCCCCTTATAATTGAATACATTTATATGATTTCGTTAATATTTCCATATTATAAAATACTTTTAATATTAACGGCATTTTTTATCAGTATATTTAAAATTATTATTCAGTTTTATTTATTATTAGAAAATATTATTCAATACTTTTAACCTCATAAATTTATTTATGTTTAAATATATATATATATATATATATATATATATATATATATATATATATATGTGTGTGTGTATGTATGTATGTTGAATTAAAAGTTTACAAACTATTTTTTATGTCTGTGTGCATAATAAGTATTAAAAAGTTGCATGCAGAAGTTGCTTGCAAGTTTTATTTAATTATTTTTATTTGTGAATAAATCAGCTTTTTAAAAATACTTGTTTTATTTAAGTAATGTGTTAACAATTATTTAGAAACAAAACTATTATTTTTTTAAACAAAATTATCCTTTATTTCAGCAAAACATTTCATATGTTGCTATATTAAAGGAACGTAAGTGTTTTGTAATCATATAATATTTTTTAACTGAAAAACGTGATTAAAACATGCATTATATTTGTTTAAAAAGTCATTTTTATATTAAAATATCCGAGAAAATATTTCAATTTTTTGCGTAAATATATATAATAATAACATATTTCATGTACCGCATTTTTCGGCCTATAATCCGCGGATTATCTGTTAAAAAACCTCAAAAATTTTAAGTGCGGATTATCTACCGGTGCAGATTAACTGCTGAAATTTTTTAAAGCAGAAGTTCATGTCAGATATCCTGTTTCTACCGGCAGTCAAAATAAAAATGTAAACAGCTGTCACACGATTGTCTACTATCGATCGTTCGCGGAGTTGCTTGTGATTCATTCACATATGATGTTTACGTGCTAGTGGGAGTGGCTTCTGATTTTTATGTTATAATTTTTTTACTTTTGGCAACATGTTTTTATGAAGAGCAAAACGTTTCTCAACTCATCTCTTTCAAAAATTGCAATGCAATATAATAAATAATGTTCAACAGAAAACGTGTTATTTAACACTACAGA
Organism: Maratus speciosus; assembly: GCA_963932465.1. Classification (NCBI taxonomy): domain Eukaryota; kingdom Metazoa; phylum Arthropoda; class Arachnida; order Araneae; family Salticidae; genus Maratus; species Maratus speciosus. The sequence goes on from OZ010792.1 coordinate 76,153,008, forward strand.
ATTTAAACTGAACTTTATTATAAAAGCGGAAAATGATTTAAAAACAGCAATTATTATAGAATTAGACAGTCTACGTTTTAGATATAAGATTCCATGAAAAAAAAGTATTTGTATTTTTTAACTTGTAATTATTTTATAATTACTTTTTCAATTATTTTATTACAATTATCATTTAAATAGAATAACTAAATAAATAGGAAGGTGGTTTATTAGTAGTACTTTGGAATGTTGAAAACAATGAGTAAACCTCGTATAATCTGGTATATTATCCGCGGATTATAGGCCGATGCGGATCATCTGATAAAAATTTTTTATAAGAACTAAAAATTCCGGCTGCGGATTATAGGCAGAAAAATACGGTATGTGCATTTCAAAAGGTTACATGGAAAAATGAATCTTTTATAATTTTTTGAACAACTCTTTACAAGAGTTAGGCTTAGTTTCGCAAAATCCCTCGGCCCAGAAGATAAAATCAAATTTTCCCACTCCGTCCTCAGATGCGCACTTCTGAATGCGCGCGCCGTTGCGAACAGGTTAAATCGTAGTCTGAAAAGATTTCTCTTTTATGAACTCCTTAACTGCCCCATACGAATATGTGCGTCTTTAGAAAATGCATGCATCTATTAAAGGGATGGCGAAATCCAATGACAGCGAGGCAATTTTCACCACCTGAGCGATTATATATAACAGTATAACATGTGCATTTTCTTACTGTTATTTCAGAAAACTAATATACACCTTCTATAATTTCAGAAATATGCGATTTAAGTAAGGCACTGGAGATCGCACAAGATTTCGTCAGAAGTTAAGGGGTTAAGGAAATTTTTTACTGACAGGAAATCACACGTGAAAATTTCATATACCTATGGATCACAAAATTTGCAAACTTCTTGACGTGTTGACCATGTTTGTGTGCTGATTATCTCGTGACCGATTGAATTTCACGATTTTTTTCCCCGACCGTTTGACGCAATTCACAATTTTTTTCCATGATCGTTTCACGGAATTCAGAAATTTTTTCCGTGATCATTTGTCAAAATTCACGATATTTTTGTGACCGATTTACGAAATTCGCTATTTCTATCTGAGATGTTGTGACAAAATTCGTGATTCTTTTCTATGATCATTTGTTGAAATTCATTTTCTTTTCCCGCAGCCGACTGACAAAATTTGTGATTGCTTTATGCGATTGTTTGACGAAATTCTTGAATTTTTTATGCGATTCTTTGACTAAATTCATGATTTTTATCTGAAACCTTTGATGAAATTCTCGTTTTTTTTCCTTGATAGATATTCGAAATTCACAATTTTTTTGCACGACTGATGGGCAAATTTGATTTTTTTTTCTGTGACCAAATGCTGAAATCTGCTATTTTTTTCCCACAACCGATTAACAACAATCGCTGTTTGTTTCTACGATCTTTGCAATATTTTTCAATGGTCCTTTTAGGAAATTATATTTTCTCCGAGACTAATTTGCCAAATTGACTATTTTTTCCAAGTTCAATTGGCAAAATTTGCGACTTTTTCCCGCGGTCGATTGGCGAAATGATTTCGTGTAATTCCGCAAAAAAAAAGAGAAAAAAAATACTGCAGTCTTCCACGAAAATTGAAAAATATTCCTGGAAGAATCCCATGGTTTTGAAAGACGTTAAGTGGGCAAAATGCCACTTGTTTACTTCCCCCTCCCCCCTCCAAGGACCTCTTGAAATGGTTCCCCACCCCTGCAGCAAAACTTGCAAAGAAGAAGTCGAAAGGTCAGGAAAAAAGCTCCATTTTAGACAGGTTTCCATCTTAGCAAGTATAATTATATGTTTTTTTCCATGGAAACGTGATATTTTTTCCGTTTCCGAAGGAATTCTTTTTTTGACAGGTTTCATTTTCACTAGTTTTGCAGTAAATGTAATGTGCCTATGCTGTTCAGAGGTTTACTATAGAAATGATGTTTTAAAAGCCTTAGATATACTTGTAAAAATGGAAGCTGTCTATAACGGAATACTGTCTTAAACGGAAAACCTGAGTCAGTATCTTGATATTATACCTGCTAAAATGAAAACCTGCTTAAAACGGAATTTTGAATCGGTTTTCGTTCGGAGGGAAGAGGATACTCCCCCCCCCCACCCAAGAAAGTTCTGAAATGGCGCCCCTGCTTGCAGGTATGATAGTATTTAATATTTCAAAAGAACTATACACACACCCTGAACTGAAAGAAACTGATATGCCTAAACTTTTATTGAATGAAATACAAAGATTTTGCATTTAAGCTAATTTTAGGATTGTTTTCTAGTTATTTGAAGTCATCAGATTATATTATTTATCATTTCTATGTAGAAATGCAGAAATAATAATAGGGGAAAAAATCCCAAACAGCAAATAATCTTTGGCTGAACTTTCACCGAAAGTCCTAACTCGACAATATTTCGTCCTGGCGATCTCATTTTCAGGGGTCAGCAGATATGACTTGTTGTCTGCAAGGCAGATCACCTTTCGAGCATCGCACACCAACTACAATTGATTCGGTTTTGAAGCCTTTTAGCCCAGTGGTAGGGGAGCAAAAAAAGGCCCAATTCGAAATAATTAGGGGAAAGCTGGAAACTGTTTTAACCCCTTCAGTTTATGTCTAGAATGAATATGCTACGTTTTCCCCCCTCGTACTAGGTGAGCGTTAGGAATTATACATTGATTTATAGTCAAAAAACACGTTTTTTTTAAAATACCATAACACTATCTTGAAATCACTAACTTTTTCAAAAACATTGTCAATACAAATGTTGTAGAGCTTAAAATTCTGAATAAAATGAGTACCTACACTTAATACTTTTGCTGAATATTAAGGTCACAATTCTACTTTAAAGTTTTAGCCATATGGTTAGAGGGTTGAACTCAGAATTAATCAGGGGAAAACTGAAAATCGTTTTAATCCTTTCAGATTAGGTGTAAAATGAATATTCTATGTTTTCCCCTTTGTACTAAGTGAGCGTTAGGAAATATGTACACATTTACATTCGAAAAACACGTTTTTCTTTAATATTTTTAACAACATCTGAAATTGCGACTTTAATTTTGAACAAAAATATTAATGCGATTATTCATTTTATTCAGAATTTTAAACTCTACAACATCTGTATTGGCAATTTTTTGATATAGTTAGCTGTTTTGAGATATTGTTAAGGTAATCTGGTCTCTCCTATCTTGAAGCTCTTGATTAGTGATTAAGGCAAAATTTTGAAATGGAATTGAGACCTTAATTTTGAACAAAAATATTCATGCTCATTTTATTCAGAATTTTATGCTCTATAACATTTGTACTGACAGTATTTTTGATAGACTTAGCTGTTTTGAGATATTCTTAGATAACTTTGTCTCTCTGGACTTCAAGCTCTTGATTAGCGATTTTTTGGCAAAATTTTGAAATTAGAATTGCAACCTTAATTTTTAACAAAAATACTAATGTCAGTGCTCATTTTATTCAGAATTTTAAGCTTTGCAACATTTGCATTGACAATGTTTTTGATAGAATTAAATATTTTGAGATATTGTTAAAAATATTCAGGAAAAACATGTTTTTCAAATGTAAATACGTACATATTTCCTAATGCTCACTTGGTACGAGGGGAAAAACATAGAATATTTATTTTAGACCTAATCTGAAGGGATTAAAATGATTTCCAGTTTTCCCCTAATTAATTCCGAGTTCAACCCTCTGACCACGGGGCTAAAACTTTAAAGTGGAATTGTGACCTTAATATTCAACAAAAGTATTAAGTGTAGGTACTCATTTTATTCAGAATTTTAAGCTCTACAACATTTGTATTGACAGTGTTTTTGAAAAAGCTAGTGATTTCGAGATAGTGTTATGTTATAGTATTTTTTAAAAATGTGGTTTTTTACTATAAATCAATGTATAATTCCTAACGCTCACCTAGTACAAGGGGGAAAACGTAGCATATTCATTCTAAACCTAACCGGAAGGGGTTAAAACAATTTCCAGCTTTCCCCTAATTATTTCTGAATTCAACTCCCTAACCACTGGGCTATTTGTGTATTAGTTTTCAATAATTTGGTCACTTGGTAATCTTTTACAGAGTACATTGCAATATCATATGATCTTTTGCTGATTAGTTAATCATATCGAATAGAAGATTTTGTACGATGAAAAAATAGTATTTTAAACGTAAAAAATTTTGTTTTAATTCAAAAAATAAATATTGTTAATTGGGAATATTTTCCACTATAAGATGCAAAAATATTTCCATATCAAGGATGTAATAAATTAAAATGTAATAAATCTTGTTTTGTTTAAAGTCAAAATATTGCTGTTAAATAATTTTACAATGAAAATTATTATTAAAACTACAATTAATTTTCTATTGTAAGATACAAATAAAATTACATTTAATTTAAAAATTATATTCTTGCTTATAAGTAAGTCACACTGTTGATATACAAATATTATTGCACCTTACAAAGAATAATCTCTAATTTTCATCCCAAGATCAGCAATATTTAGAATTTAAATTAAGCAAAATGTCTTACCTTTTAATTAATTACGCCCTTGATATGAAAACATTTTTGCATTTTATAGCGGAAAATATTCCCGTCTAACAATATTTACTGTTTGAATTAAAACGAACTCTGATACATTTTAATTAGATAATTTTTTAATCTTACAATATAAAATATTATCATTTAACATTGCGTCCCAGCTGTGAAAATTCTATCATTTAAAGCGTCTCATTAAATTTTGGTTATGTATGGAAAAAAATTTCGTCTTTTCAATATCTAAATAATTATTTTAATTTTTAAAAAATTCAGTTTCAAATAAATTAATTTTTTAATAAAAAATTTCAAATTCATAACTAAGAAAATACATTTAGAGCAAATATTTTGTAGTTGTAATAGTCTAAACTTCAGATATTATCCTGATATAATCTAAATTTCAGATCTTATAATTTTCAATTTATTTATCTAATAATTATTTTATTTAAAAAAATTGTTCAGTCATTTTTAACACTTTCAAACAAAGTTGAAAAGTGTTTATGACTTCGGTTTGTCTGGCTGTCTGTCCGCGCTCTAACTCTCGTAAATATACTCGTATAGTTCTGAAATTTTTGGGTGTTAGTGACCTCTACCATAGCACGATCCCTATCTATATATTTAAAATGCTAAGCGTTTTCTTTCGACAGTCCGTGAGAAGAAACTATTGCATCAAATTACACCAATCTTTTTTTAAATGAAAGATATTTGGCCACAGATTTGTTATCGTACATTAGTTCATTGAAATATTTTATTAATTAGCCGTAATTTTAAATTAAAATTCTACAGTTACGCATACGCAGCATATAAGTACAAGTCTGCCTTTGGAGTGACGTGCTTCACATGCGCAAAGATGCTCACTCAGTTGAAGTATCACATCACAGGTAGAAGTAATTTTAAGTTCATCTGCTATTCGATCTTACTGTAAACTAGCTTCTCTTTCTTTCACAAAGTTAATATTATTTGGCTCTTTCAGCATTATTAACAATTCAAAAATTCACTGTGTTGATATTAAGAGTTAGATATGGTTTATTTCAGGAGTTTGTTTTGGTCATATTACATACAGAAGATAAACACAGTGAATTGAGGCTAAAAGTTATATCTGTCTTATGAATTGCCAATAGTTGCATACGAAGATTGGGAAACTAGCATGTTAAGTCATAGCTGCTCCTTTGAAAAAGTAAGGTATCAAATATTAAAACGCAAAACTATTTCTGTAAGATCAAATCTCATATTCGAGACAATTGCATATGCGTCAACTGTTTTTCGAACCTCTTCAATTTAGAAGGAACGAGAGTGAGTTCCCGCTAGCGTAGTGGGGAAGCGCAACAGTTTAAAGCTCAGAGTTTTTGTAGCGGGCGTATGTTCGAACCCAAGCCTGGCAAAATGGGTAACATTTTTGTCGCTAAGTTATTTCTGTAATGACATACTTTATTAGGAAGAGAAGTTTTGGGATTTTGATTTTATTATTATTATTATTTGAATGCTTTATAGTTAAATAAAATTTAACACTCAATAACATTTTGAAAAACTAATGATTTTATATTTAAAATATATAAGCTAAAATATTTTGCATGTAATTAATTATCAATTAAATAAATTGAGCTGATCTACAATTTTTGTTATATTTTCTGACCATTATCAAGAATATATATGTGTGTGAGTCAGAAAGAAAAGTTTGTCATTCTTTTCCGTAAAAAAAAGAAAACGGAAAGAAAGAAAAATATTCGTATAAGAACTATAAAAGAAATTACCTTGATATCCAGATTTAATATTTAAAAAATGTATAATAAAATTCAAGTAATAAAAAATGTATATTATAAATCGTTAGCTGCATCAAGTTTCAAATTTAGGGTTTTAGAGAATGGGACAGATAAAAATAAAATTCATGGTAGCTTTTAATCGTCGTGTTTAAAAAATAAATAAATAAAAAAATAAAAAAATACTGTTATTTTTTCAAAAAAAAAAAAAAAAAAAAAAGAGGCCGTAGTAAGTAAAATTAAATTCTCTACCCGGCATTTTTAAGTAAATTTCTGATAAAAAGCAAGCATAATTGGTTGTAAATTATAAACTTAAAATTCTTTCACTTCATTGAATAGGTGAGACTGACGGCATCCTCTATCCCCTTAAAGAAATAGGAATCACTTATGGACTTATGCAATATAGAAATTCGTCAATAATTAATTAATTTAAAAGCAACTAATTAAAATTTCAAGAATTTTTCTGATGAAACATTCAAATTATTTACCGTCAAATCTTGACGAGTACTATCTAGTTTCAAATAAAATTTCTAGCATGTTTAGTTCATTTACAGGGACAGTCAAAAGTTTTCCGTTACATTACGGCCAATGGAAAAAAATCATTTAAAATGGTTTTTAATGATGTTACATGCTTTCAAACATAATAAAATTGATATGCGTTTATCAAGTGCACTAAAATATGCATTTTGTAGAATATACGGTGCAAAGAATAGTTATTATTCATTTACAGGGCCACACAAAATAATTCCGTTACAGAACAAGGGTAGAGGGAATTGCTTGCGCCGTATTTTAATTATGTTAAATTATTTCATGTATAATGAAATTGATATACGTCAATGAGGTTTACTATAACTTATTTCATGTATAATACGAAGTGCATAGCATTTACAGAGACACACAAAAGATTTCAGATATTATATTGTATCCGAAGTACTGTACAGTAGCGATGATTGCTGGAAATGAATTTTTAATTATGTTATGTGCTTTTATGTTTCACTATATTTATGGATAGTATATGGTATGTATAAATGTTGTAATTCATATACAGGGCTACACAAAAATTCGTAATGGTTACTGGGTATGATTGCAAATTGCTTAAAGGTGGTTTTCAAATGAATTGCATTTGGTTTACTAAGAAATGTTTGTAGAACATAGATAAAATGATATACAGGGTCGCGAAGAAATGGATACATGGCCGTCTATAAATGATAATTTCTGGAAATGTGATTTCAGTAGTTTTAACCCTCTAAGTGTTTGGGGCGTAATATTCCGTTCACTAAGCTCCAGGTTTCACAACAATACAAGCAAAATTTTAGACAATATAATTCTATAGATTTAATTAATTTTAAATACACTGAAGAATGATTAATATTCTCAAGGATTACATTCATATTTGTAATTGATTTTTTTTTTTATAATGTTGAAAGAATCCTATTTTTTTACCATTTAAAACAAAATGCAAAGAAAACAACATTACAATTTTACCCTTTTGCAAGACGCTTGGAAGTTTAAGAGTGTTATACTTTGAATGAGGCGTTAGCTAAATAGTGGCATGTAATAAAGGTACTAGGCTAACTACAGGGCTGTACAAATGTATACAAGTATGTTTTGATCTATTAGTATACATTGCTGAAAGAGAAATTTCAACCTGTTATGCACTTTCTTGCTAAACTAAATTTTCCCATTATATAGTATATATATCAACCAACAGATCAAATACAGGGCTGTTCAAAAGAATTGGAATACATGTTTTGCTATAGACGGTAACTGCAGAAATCAGTTTTTCAAATGTTTCATGCGTTTTCTAAAATGTTTACTTAGTTCTCTTATATACCTTATTTCTCTAAATAACGAAGTTTTGTTAAAACATTCAGGAAGTGTTGGAAAGTGTTTCATAATCTATGCTTAACGCATGATTTTTCTGACTTGTTTATCTGTTGGAAAGATATAAAATTAAATTTATCACTATTTGGGGAAAAAAAAGATAAACTTATTTATAATTTATACAATATATTATCTGAATTATTTCTAAATAAATTAATTTTTAAATCAGAAATTTCCAATTCGCAACTAAGAAAATATGTTTAGAGCAAATAATTTCTTGTTGTAATAGTCTAAATTTCAGATATTATCCTGATATAATCTAAATTTCACATCTTATAATTTTCAAATTATTCATCAAATAATTATTTTTATTAAAAAAAATTGTTCAGTCATCTTTTTATCTAAATCAACAAAACAGCAAATATCTCTAACCATTTTATTAAGTATAATTTTAAGTAAGAATGTCTGTACGTAATTATTGAAAAAAAAAAAGAAAGAAAGAACAAACAAATGCTTTTAAATTGATAGTTTACTGCTACACTAATCGCCCTGCTATCAGTAAGTTTTTTACAGATTTAAGTTTACTGATTTGCAAATAATAATGTATTCTCACCAAAGAACATTTCTTGGAAAGTATTTTTTCCCCTATATTATTTCGACTGTCCATTTACAAATGATGTCCTTGAAATGTGAAAAAGTATTTTGAGCGGGAGGCAGATAAGATATTTGCAGGGCATTAGACAGTTTTATTTACGTGACCCCCCCCCCCCTCCTATCATCACTGCAGGAGGTATCTATACAGTGGAAACAAACAGTAACACCTCAGTAAAAAAATATTTTTCATTACATTCCGATTGCCGGTCGATTACATACATAAGAATATTTTTCTGATTAATTGACTTGTAATAATAATACAATTTCCTGCTGACATTTTCCCACATCACATGTTCACATTATCTAGATAAATCGCTAGATTTTGTTCAGACGATATTATGTGAAGCTCTTCATTCGATTACTGATCATTTACCGACAATTCTGGTATTAGGCCGAAAATTAGCCGATATCTCTTGCTATTGGGGACAGGTCTACATTAATTAAAAGCAAGAAAAAACAGGAATATCTTTCATATAAGAATTGCATATAATACAAAATAAATATATGGTTCATAATGACATATACTGCTGAGTTACGTTTAGTTTTAATTTATTTTAATAAACTTGATAATGCTTGTGACATTTAAAAAAAGACACATTTGATCAAAAAATAAAAGAAATAAAAAGAATAAATGTGCTTTCAAAATTCTCCAATTTATATGTATATTACTATTATTATAAAATAAATTATCAAACTGAGATTAAATTAGTCATCCTGACTTAAATTGGCGTACTCAAGTGAAAATATTAATTTTCACTTGCTTAGCATTTTAAAATCATAATTCAGGGTTATTCAAAATTGCAAGTGAGAGCTATTTTTCTACCTTGGATTTTGAAATTAACTAAATTTTCCTTTTCTTTGATGAAAAAAAAAAAAAAATAAAAGTTATTTCTTATAAGTGATTTAAAATAGTTTAACAGCAACAGATAGAAGAACTTTTTCATCCTTGATCCCCTCCATCTGAAAATTCTCTGTGAGGGATTTAATTTTAGGTTGTTTCTTAACATTCATGTGTTTAAAATTTCTCTGAAGCAGAGAATCCGGGGGAAGGGGGGGGGGGGGGGCGGGGGCAGATAACACAGATTTTACATTCTATTCCTTCACTTCAAGTACTTATGCTGAATTATAAAAAATATGCATGTGACATAGTCGGCAATATCTATAATATAGGTCTCGAGATTTAAGACACAAATGGTCAAGATTATGACAAAAAAAAAAAAAAAAAAAAAGCATCTATCCGAAGAGCACAGGGTTGAGAACAGCCAAACTGCAAATTAAGATAATTTTTCAGATTGATTAGAAATTTAAGTAATTTAGATAACAGATGTTTTATTTACTGTTTAAAGTAATAAATGGGGCATAAAAGAAAAATTAACAGATTTGAAACTTTATGTCCTAGGCAGGAAAGGGGTTGAAGGGGGGAAGCAGAAATTCCTAGACAGTGGGTAAATTATATGATTGATTATTTATTTTTTGTTATTACAATTTTTTTAAATCATCCATGTTTTTCCTGTTTCTTGAAAAAAAATGCAGCTTGACACTTACAGGAAATAGAGACTTCAATTGAGGCAAAGAATATATTTCAAAACAAGATTGCTGTTACCTTAGCGAATTTTTTCTGCACTGGTCCAAAAGATAAACTTTTACTTCTTTCATCCACATCAAACAAATTATTGTACATTGTCTGGAATGTAGAAATTAATTCTTCTTTTGTAGCTTTATTATGAATAAGTTGATTGATTTCATCAATGTAATCCTAAAATATCAGAAATGGCATAAAATTCCAAACTCACATGATCATGTTTTTAAAATAATATTTAGTAAAATGCTATCAATAATAAGATTATTAAAGTTAAATAAAACTTGGGAATAGAGTTTTTATAAGGGAATGAAGGGGCAATCCTTTTATAAATTAATTTATCAATTAATTTTCATTTTTATCTAAGCATATCTCATATTGGTTCCATATTAATGATCTTTTATAATTCGATTTTTCTAATTTATTTCAAAGAGATCATAAAAGAAGACTGTGAAATTACATTCTTTCAATGCTAAATTTTACGCATTCTTTATATTTGATGAAATGTAAATATGTTTAGATTCCTTAAAAGAACATTTTGTGGTCTTTTCATGAATAGTTTTTCCCATATATTTTGTAATTGATTTTTTACTCAATTCCTGATGAGCAAGAGTTCTAGAAATTGTCTACAGCTTGTTTTTGATGACAATACATTATTTTCAGAATTTAATTATCCTTTAACCCTTTAACCGGCTGGCCCGGATTTTTCCATTACTAGGTATCATGTTAAAATGGCAAAAGAAAATAAAATATTCTAAATAGAATCTTATTTTGAACCATATATAGAAAGAAGTGATATTAAAGCTATTATAGCATTAAACTGCGATTAAAAAAAATATATATATCCTGAGATTTAGAAGCATTCTTATAAAAATACAGGAAAACCCTCGGACGGTGAAAGGATTAATGGACTAATATTAATTAAATTATGATTACACGTTGAGAAAACAATTTAGTAATTCTGAATAGATAATTTAAATAATACTTTTTTTCTTTCCTGCTGCCTTTATGGCAACAGGCTCAATTAAAAAGGAACTGAACAAAACTTTAAATCTTTTTAAAAATTCCCTAGCTTGTACTTTCTGCAAAGCATAAATAAAAGCAAGGAATTCTCCCTATTCTGGGACCACACCAAATTCATATATTGTAAAACATATAGTTTAAAACATTAATTGCAGTTATTAAATTAGGAATTATTTTTAAGACATATATTGAATGCTTATGTGTTCTTTAAAATTATTTTTACATTTACTTATTTATATTTAGTAATATTTCAGTGAACTTCCCTGAAATAATTCAAATTCATCCCTTTCATGTGTGTGTGTGTATGTGTTTCATTGTAAATAATTGTTTATTTTCTAACTTACTGATATTATTAATAATCCCAAATAAAAGCATAAATGTATCATATATATTAAACGAGCAAGTGATTTTCCAGATTACAGATGATATCATAAACGAATCGACCGACATTCACAAAACTTGCCTCCTACACTAAATCGAGCACAAGAAAAAGATCTAGCTACGTCATGAATTCAAGAAATTTTGTTTTGTCAGGGTAAAACAAACTCAATGTTGAAAATTCTACATGCTATAAATCAAAAAAATGCTCATTTACATGAAACGTACCTCCTATACTAATTCAGCCACGAGAAAGCAAATTAGCAAGGTCTCGAATTCAAGTTAATTTTGACAGATTAAAACAAACTCAGCACTGAAAATGCTGCTATGTATCAAAAACGGCTCTAATGATTTTTACAAAACTTGGCTTATACATAGATTTTAATTTCAGATTATATGTCTGCAATTAATGAAATATGGAATGATAGTAATGTTAATGATGACTTAGACAGTTACATACAAAAGAATTCATAAAAAAAAATTACTTACACAATTACATTCAAATAATGATTCAGTAAGAAAAATCAATGCAGTTTAGATTGAAAGAAAAAGGTGACAAGAGAAAATCAGAATGTAAAAGTTCCAGAACGAAAAAAAAAAAACTTGCACAATTGCATTCAAATAATGATTCAGTAAGAAAAATTAATGCAGTTTAGATTGAAAGAAAATGGTGACAAGAGAAAATCACAATGTAAAAGTTTCAGAAAGAAAAAAAAATATTTTTAAATATTTTTCTATAATTTATTAAACAAAATTAAATTTCTAAACATTTCATAAAACAACTATATGACAACACTGAATTTTCAGAAAAAAGTAAGGCCTGGGCTGAAAAGAATGAAGACTAAGCCCAGAAAAATATGAATACCATGACATAAAATTGACCGGGCTTGGCCTGTAGGGTGGGCAAAAATTTTCAGACCTCTAATGCAAAGATCTAACTTTTTAGGGTCAGAATTAAAATTGTATTTTTTCCTTTGTTTTAATACTAAAATATGAGAAAATTTATTACAGTTTAACATAAAAAATATATACCTTGAAAATGATTGATGGAACACTTAATTGTTCCAAAGCTGAAACAAATTCTGTAATCAATGTTTGTTTTCCCAAAATATGTTTTATTCTGAAAATAAATAATATTAAATAATATTTAATGGCAAATAAATACAAATGCATTGTGAGATGTTTATTAAAAGTAAATATTACCTGGCGTCTTTAAAAATAAAATGATTAAAACAAAACTTAAGAATTCTCCATCTATAATTTCCTAACTTGTATATTGTATTTCTAATCAATTTTTATTTTCTTAGAATATTTTTAAATCTTGTGAAAGTAAAAATGGCAAAAAAATACAAATGCACAGACATGTTTAAATCAAATATTATCTCAAGTCTTTATACAAAAAATTATTAAAACTGTAACAAAATTTACGAATTTTCCATCTATTAACTTTTGGAGGATGGGGGTTTATATATAGAGTAAAACCTCGTTACAACAATATTTTAGGGACCAAATAAATATATTGTTGTAGAGGGGTATATTGCTATATCGAGGGCCTACATATTTTGGGCATTAATAAGGTTTTTTTTTTTTATTTTAAGGTACATATACTACTTAAAAATTTATATTTAGAAGAAATTAATTAGCAGAGTGTTAATAGCAATGGTAAGATACTACAAAAAAATTAAAATAAATTCAGACAATAAAGACAGAAATATTCACATACATGAAAACCATTTTTATTGAAAATAATCCAATATTTTAGTTTGTTTATTCATTTTTTTAACTGTTAAGTCAATCAACAATGTATGCATTGAGTCCAGTGCATGAAAATGATTTTCAATTGTCGACGAAAGGCTTGAAAAAAAAATTTTCATAAAAACTTCACAGATTGAAGAGCTTCCTGGCATGACAATAAGTATTTTGATGGACCTGTATCATCATCATCCTCCTCTCCATCATTATTTTCTATCTCATCAGTAATTTCAGAGAGAATATCTCCATCATAACCAGGGATGTAGTGGAGGGTATACGGGGGTATACGCCGTATACCCTCTGGGTTTTTTTAAGGAACACCGTATACCCTCTGTTTCTCAAGAAAGCTATAGTATATATACACTAGGGTATACCCTCTGCCTTGAGCGTATACCCTCTGCTTAGAACGCATACCCTCTGTTTTTTTTACGACTACACCACTGATCATAACTCACGCAAAAACCATAAGGTCGTCATCTGCTGTAAATAGTCTTCAACGCTAATACCAGACTTTTTGTCACTTCTTTATCAAATTGAGATAAAGATTTTTGGAGGTTCAAAACACATTCTTGATTATCTGAAAGATCACTGTCTATGGAATTTTCATCACAATCAGATTACTTATTTTCCATTACACAAAGACCAGCCTTTTCCCAACAATTACGAATGGTTTTTTATTACTCCCACCAACTTCTAGCCATATTGTCACACACTTCCTTCACATTTACAACTTTAAAAGGGTCTTATACTTTATTTTCAATGTTTACAAGTATCGACTCTACCAACTGTTTTCTGTAATATCCTTTAAAAGAATTATACCCATATCTAGAGGTGGCAAAGCATTTTGTAGTTTTGGAAATGAGGCATGAGCAATGCAGTTATCTACCAACAAAATGATTTTTTTCTTTCTGTTCTTCATTTCTTTATCTAACTTATGTAACCATTTAGAAAAAAATTTAGAATTCATCCAAGCCTTTTTATTGGCTTTATATTCGACGGGAAGACTTTTCACGTTCTTAAAACACCTTAACTTCAATGTATGACCAATAACGAGAGGGTTGATTTTATGTGTACCTGTGCTATTTGTAGACAGAAGAACAGTCAGTCTCTGTTTCGATTTCTGCCCTCCATAACACTTTTCACCTTTGAACGTGAATATTCGATCGGGTAGGAGTTGGAAAAACAGACCTGCTTCATCTGTGTTATAAACGTCTTCTGAGGCATACCTTTTAAAAATTTCTTTTATCTTGTTTTGCTGACATCCATTTGCATGGTTAATTGGGCAGACTTTTTCTTTCTGTGAACTTCCTGGAAAGTTGTTCCACGAAGATCCTGAAAATGCATTAGCTTTAAAAGTTTTGTTCTTTATCATTACTGCAAATTTCCGTGCTTGTGCACATAACAAGGGTCCATTTATTGGGACATTTGTTGCCCTCATCTCTTGGAACCATTTTAAAACAGCAGCATAAATGCTTTCATTTGTCACAACTTTCAGTCATTTTTGCTGTGGATTAATTGCATTTGAACTTACAGCATCTTCGATCCGTTTCCTCTTCTTTAGGAACGTTGCAACTGCAACTGTAGATTGAAAGAATCCGTATTTCTTAGCTGCATCAACCTGCTTCATTTCCTCATAAATATCGTTGATAACGTTGCATTTATCTCGAAAGGATAGTTGCTTTCGCCCTGCCATCTTAGGGAAAAATACACCCGTCAAAGGAAGAAAATCAAAAATCAAATGTATCATTGGTCTATTTCCATGAAAATAATACAATGCATTTTCATCTGTTAAGACAAAAAATGTATTTAAAACAAAATTTTTCTGTGAATTCCATCTCAGCAAGAATAGTAATTGGATATTTTAATAAAAATGTACACTGCTTGCTGAAACCAGTAAAAAGTCCAACAATGGTACCTGTCTATAAAGGAAACTTGCATTAAGTCAGTTCTCAAAAACATATATTCGCTCAACATCGCAAAACTTTTGGACACGTTCATTGTCTAATGCATAAAATCAAAATTGGCAGTCATTACAAAGGTAATGATATGGAATCAAATAGCGTTTTTCATTATCTGATAAGTGTGTGCAGCTCAAGTTACAATCAAATGCTTTTATATGATGACCCTTCAATTACTGTCTCATTCAGAAATTCGTTTCAAAACACCCATTTCAACCAGCATCTTCAAACAAAATTTTTGCATTTAAAGGAAAGAGAGAGATGCTAATTGATTTCTTAATTTCTGATCAAGAGCGCCTGCTGATTTTTTGCAGATACGAGTAAAAATCAATAATTTAAAAAGTTATACAGTCGAACCTCCTTATCCCAATACTCTAATGTCCAGAAAAAAGTGTCGTCATAAGCGAAGTGTCGCTGTAACAGGAGTTGGAAAAATATGTTTATAAAACTTGTATTTTTAATTAATTTAGGACAATTTTAAATTCATAACTGATTTTGCAGTTTTGAGCAATAAAACATTATTATTAAACAAAATAAACACAAAACAAAATTGAAAAGAATAAAAATCAGATTTATGATGACTTGTTTTTTTATTGTTACATTAAATATTGATGAATTAAGGTTTGCTTATCCCTATATGTGCTTCCTACAGTTCTTTTTTCAATATTATATAATGAATTGTAGCAAATATTCCTTGTTTCAGAAATGGACGTTAGATAATTTCTGATTGTTTCAATGCAATGCAATGCTTCGGTTTTAGTCGGATGAAAAACACTGTGTAACCACAAGAAAGCGCCGCCTGACCAGAACAAAAAGAAAACGCGAGTAGACTGATGCATCTATCTGTCGCTTAAGTGGGTCTATCTGTGGGTTTATTTATTCCGGTAAAGAATTAAAGTAAAATTTCTCATTTATCTCAATGGGTATTTTATACACTTTTGTGAAAAGTTTGGCTAAGGCATTTCTTACCGCTATTTTCGTGCTTATAAGATGATTATAAAAAATGGACAATTTTCCTAAACCGTCGGGATATCCGGACTTGAAAATTACTCAATGGCGTAAAATCCAGAGTTTATTTATATTAAAATCATAAACAGAAAATCGAGATTTTGAAAAACTGACATGATAAGCAGAGTGACGTGAAAACCAGGTGTCAGGAAAAAGAGGTCCGACTGTATTTCACAGAAATACTTTATCCCTCCTTAAATACAGCTATAATGAATATTTTATTCCACTATAAGCTTTCTTTTTTTAGAGTAAAATTATGAGCAATTTTAATAGGTTAAATGCATAAATTAATACAAAATTGGCCTAATTAAAATCCTAAAAGTTAAACATATAGTGTCTATTTATTGCTTGGATCCATGCTTCCTTTTTAAAAATACATACATGGAAATATTATTAATCTTTTGCTCAAAAAATCAATTATTCTGTCCATATTTGAAAAATGCATGTAACACTTCATATCTGTGAGATAAAAAGTGCAATCCCTGAAAGAACAAATGATCTTATAACAATCGTTCTTCTAAAAGCAGTTTGTTCTGCTACTGACCACATGACTTAAAAAATTTTCTTCCAAAAATCACATGGACATTTTCGGCGAATGAACGGGTGCTAAAGTAATGAAGCGACTAAATGAACACTTGTATGTGATACCAATATTTGAACAACCGATTCCGAGTTCAAAGTCCGAACACAAACTCTCATCTTTCACTATCTGAATATACAGCTTCATTCATGAATCCCGAAATGAAGGTAGCGTTTGAAGTTTTTTTCATTTAGTTCTGCAGTACATTGATGCAGTAACAAGTAATAGTCCAAAGTAACGATTTGGTACTTCGTATTAGAGAAAATACCTGTTATTCAGTAACGAATACATGTGATTTGTAACAACTCTATCACTAATTGATTTTTAACTGTATTGATTTGGCACCACACAGCACAGCAAAGATACACTGGGTGGGAGGGGTTTGCTGGATGTTTTTGAGGAGATGGTGTTTTAAGTATCAACAAGGAGACATTCCTTCTTAAAAGACACAAAATTTATCTTAAGATCTAACAAATGCTTCTTTTCCTCACTTTTATTATTAATCATGCCGTCTCAAAGCATATAACTGTGGAGAAAGGAGGTGCTTCATGCATTTTAAGGTCATTACCGTTTTTTAAAAAAGGACGCCAATATTTAAACAAACCATCCTGAAGAGGTTAATATCATAACTTATATTCCTAATCAATTTTTATTTTCCTATTTTTAAAAATATATGAAAACATAAAAAAACGATTTTCAACAGTAGACTAATTAAGGTGTAAAAAAATCATGATTTTTTTTTTAAATAAAAAAATTCGGATTTTTTTTATTTAAATCAGTTTTTTTTAATTTAAATTGAATCTTTATGATTTTTTTTCCACCGTTCAAATACTGAATAGCTAACAAGAGTTTTGAGTTTCCAAAACAATAAAACATCTAATTGCTAACGTAATCTATGTCTTTTAACCTTTGATAAATAAAATTATAATTAATAGTTAGTAATTACAGAAATTATAAAAATTGTAAATTAATAGTTTCATTAGTTAGTAGCATACAATAACATTATATACATTAATATTTTGTAATAATTATGTAAAACTATATTAAATACTAGTGATATTTACATTTATTAAAATTATTAATAATTGCATTTAATATTTAATTGTTAACATTACTTAAAATTAATAATTACTAAACAATTAATTCTCTATATAGGAACATAATACAGTACAAAGTCTAAAGTCCGGAATCCTCGGGACTTTACCTAGTCCGAACTTTTGATTTTTCCAAATTTTGGGTCATCAAAAATATTGCTTTTCCAATAAAAAGAAAAGTAAATTTCGCTACTCAAAAATGCAAAATATGACGTTCATATATTAAAAATTGCTTATAACAGATATTAATACTAAATTAAACAACCATTTTCATTAAATAAATCATAACAAAATAAAAAGTAAAACAAAAACCTTTATTTAAGGGAACATATAATTTAAAAACAAATTTTAACTTACTTAACTACTGAACATTTCGGTTAATATGCTTTATTAACTTAGGTTTCTCATTAAGAAGTTTTTCTTTTATTCTGAACATAGACATGAGTTCTGATTCAGTAATAAAGCTTCTTTGCTCTAGAGCTTTTTTTTTTTTTTTTCCAACAATTTTGTTTTTTCCTTATATCTTGAATATTGCTGCTGGAATGTCCGAGCTTTAGACTTTGCACTGTATACATTTTTATGCTTTAATCACTAAAATAATTAATAATTTAGTATTCATTCTTCAAAGAAAAAGGGTCAGGATGCTAGTTCGAAAAAATAGCACTATTTCATGAGGAAATGTATTAGTAAAGTATTTAGTAACAATATACAAAAAAATATAGATATAGTTTTTTAGTACAATAAAAAAAGTGTCATTAATTTTTAATAATTTTATTAATTACAGATTGAAAAGTACAATTAAATAACAACATGTTTTATTAATATCCCATTTTTTCTAAAGAAATAAAGTTCTATCATTTTTGCAAGGTCTTGGGCACATAGATTTAGAAATACTGTGGAATGGGGAAGTTTTTTAAAAGAAATCTCTGGCAACAGTGACAGGTTAATTTCAATATTTTTTTAAAGGCAGGGTGTATTTTGCCAATTTCAAAAGGGGCACTTAAAAAATGGCCTAGAGGAAATAGTAAATAATTACATAATTAATAAAAGCTGCAAATAATGTCATTAGTTAGCAGCCCAAATAATAAAACTAAGACATATTATTTGCAACTCATTTTGTATTTGTACTGTTAATCGCCTAAATCTAAACTTACACACATGCATACATGTATAAAGAAATTATAAAAATGATTTAAAACCATTCATACACACATACAGAGTAAATATAAGAATATCTAGTTATATCTGAAATCCTAAAAATATTCAATAATAGCATTATTACATCTCAGTGGGGATTGTTAGCTTTTAATTGTTCTTTTTCTTTTAAAAAAGAAAGAAGTTTTGCTGCCTTTTCAATCCCTAATTATTTTTTGTTTGTTTGGTGTATATGAGTTACAAAGTTAAACAACATACACTGAAGAAGCTCTTTCTGTTTTAACATTTTTATACCAATTCTTTTTTTCTGTTGTGCATTCTTTTACAGTAACTGTTGAGCAGATGTCATTCTTTCATTCTTAACTTCAATATTTGCTATAAATTTATTATTGCAAAAGTAGAATGAGAAAAATTTCTCGCTATTTTATTCTTTAACTTGCAGAAATTTACTATACTTGCTATGCTTATTTTACATAAAAGAATGAATAATTTGATTACTTAAAGAAAATTATGACATTGAAAATTATATTAGATTTAAATATTTTTAAATGAAATGCTTTTTATGTCAGATTAAAACTATGCTATTTACAAACTTATTGTACTTAATTTTTTTATAATACTCAGGAATTAAGATTAGAAACAATTATTTAAAGCTTTTTTTTGTTTATTCATAAGTCAAAATACCTGTAACACTTTTGCATGTCATTTCAAAATTTAGAAAATTTATGATTTTAATCAATGATTTAAAAAAAAAGACAGGTGATTAAAATCATGATTTAATCGTTTGATTTAAATCAACTGATCAAAATCGTTGACACCCCAAGACTAATACAGATACATAAATAAGTGTATTTAAGATAAGTATAATCCAATAACTTTAAAAATAACGATATTAAAATAATAACTAAACTTGTGAATTAGAACTTTCTTATTATTTTAAATTATATTTGACTTTATACATCATGATTTCTGAAATTCAGATGGTGAATATTCAAGTGTAAAAATAAATAAATAAATAAATAAATAAAATAAGCAAAATAAATAAAATAAGCAAATAAGCTCACTGCTAAATGAAAATAATAGATAAAATAATACAATTTAACAATATTTTTTAAATAATAAATACTAAAAACAATCCAAGAAAAAGGCTTACTTTTCAACAAAAGCCCTATTGGTCTTCCCTTCCACAGTACTGGAAAACTTGTAGTTTTCGTAGCTTAAATGGAATGCATAAATTATAGCCTGTAGAAAAGAACAAAATATGATTTTATTTCAATGTATAATTCCAATGTAATGTAAAACATGTATGCCACAAAAATGCGTAAAAATCATAAGAATGAATTTGAATAGTTTCTCAAGTGGGAAATTAAAAGCTCTTATTAAAATAATTTTCATGGAAGTTTAAAATACAGTACAGAGCTGTTTATCCAGAATGGTTGGGGTCAGATGTATTCCGGATAACTGGTTTGGCATTAAAGGAACATCTATTTGATCAGATTTGTAGAATATATGTAGCTATGGCGGTATTTTAATCTCAAATTAATTATGAGATTACTCAGAAAGAAACACATCCAAACAAGAACAGACATTAATCAAGGTTTAAAAGAAATCAATTTACAGAAATACCTTGGAAATAAATAACTCCCTGTTTCCTTTATATAAAAATCAAAATGCCCAATGTATAACTAAATATGTTTCCATTTCAAATCTTAGTAGTTAAAATCAAGTTACACCATGCATGTTGTAATGGTTAAATCAATATCAAATCAAACACACTGTATGGCTCATTTTTCTGAAATAAGTCAATTGGAAATAATACCATTCTGGATAACTGTTTTCCGAATGAATGGTTCCAAACTGTAACTATATATTAAGAAATTAAATAACTGCATATTTTTTAAATATTAGTCTAATGTGTAATATTTAAATATTGAATAAACTAGTGTGATACAATAAAAGTTTCTTAATAACACCATAAAATAAGAAGTATACTAGGCCTTTCGAAAGAACTTTGCTTTCCTTCATCAGGCACAAAGATGTACTACCCACTTTGAAGGCAGGAGAAAGATTCAAACTTGCTCATGCTCAAAATATTTTGTTCTTGCTTTCAAAGTGGAAGCATCTCTTCTTTGTACCTGGTGAAGAAAGACAAAGTTCTTTCGAAAGACCTAGCACATTCCTTATTTTATGGTGCTATAATTAAGAAGTTTTTATGCTTTTAATGTGTAAAAAAAAATGTGTGAAAAAAAAATCCATTTCCAAAATAGATATATTTTAATGCTTTTAAAAAGAATTTTGAGCTAAAGAAAGCCCACAGGTAATATTGCATTCCATAATTTTATTATACATAAACTAAAATTCTTTTATGATGTTTATAACTAACAGCTGAAAAATAAAATGTCATTTCAAGATGTTGAACTTCCATACAGTGATAATTGTGCATTTTAATTTTACGATTAACATCCGACTAAATACTATCTTTATGGCAATAAATTAAAAGAAATTAATTCTCACAATAACATGTCAAAATTTCATCTCATTTAAATACCTTAACAAAAATTTCAATAAAGATGCTTCATGATATATGAATTTAAAGCTTGCAGTTTTTCACTTAGCTAAAAAATTCTGCTAATATTTTTCAATAGTGAATTTAAAAACTTCCATGAATTTTCATCTATGCAAACAAAAACTTAAAGAGATACAAATAAAAAATACACACATATTATGAAAAAATTTTAATATAATCACATCTTTATATACATGCCTAAAATACATGCCTTATACTTTAAAGTAAAAAAAAAAAAAAAAAAAATCTAGAGATTTATTTACTGAAGGAAATTAAGTACATTTTAAATGATTCACAAAAAAGAAAGACCCTTTAATTAAATATATTTTCTGGTTCAAAACTTTTTTTTTTTTTTTTTTTTTTTTTAAAGAAAGGCTGGATGTTGGCCAGCTTCCATTTCTGATTATTAATAACAAAAAATCAACAACTTAATTGTAGTGACATGATTCAACAGTTAAGTCATCAGCAGTAAACATATTAATGTTATATAAACTTAATTAGGTGTATTATGTAATTGACAAAGATTATATATTAAATTGCAACTAGTACAATGTAGCATATTATTTTAGATGTTTTATATAATAAGTAACAAATAAAATTACAAAAACTAAATGAAATGAAACAAAGGGTAATATTTAAAAAGAACATACATCTGGATAAGAATACGTTATGTTCTCAATTATCCCTTGAACAGCACTTGCTTCAGGTTTATCCAGTAGAGCAAGCATTTGATTGATCCAGCCGATGAATAACCAGCAAGGCATTTTCGATACCTGAAACAATATATTATTTTCAGCACAGCAATTTTTACAAACATCAAATAGATATTTTAAAAATTTTTAAATGATACCTTTTGTTTGAACGTTTGTATGCTATCTGGATATTGCTCAATAGTTTGTAAAAGTCTAGGAAAGAGAAGGAAAGCTTCAGAAACCCCATTGTCCAGTGCAGTTAATAAAGACTGGGTAAGAAAAACTGGGAATTTTGCAAAAGAAGGTATACTTCTAGGGTTAATATCTGAATCTGTAGAAATAAAAAGTACATTTATTTTACTTTTCTTAAAACATGTTGTAAAAAGCTTCGTTATAGGAAAATTCATGATTTTTAAAGAAATAATAATATAAATAATCATTTTTTTTTATTTTAATGTTTCAAAAGGCTTTTGATTAAATGAACAAATACTGAGAGAAACATATATAATTTTTTTTCCTAATTATAGAAATTCCTTTTGCTTAACAGTATTTTTACCGATGTGAAATGGCACATTTTAAAATATTATTTTATTTATAATTTTTAGATTAAAATCAATATAAAAACCAAAAACCTTTTTAAAAACTCCCTCTCTATTGTTATGGATTATTGTTAGCTTTAAAAATTACAAGTAAAATAAATGCAAATCAAAACTTTAAAAGATGCAATTTGACACCAGTAGAATTAGTGTTAAGTAAATTATGTATTTAAAATGCTCAAATAAAATTGAATAAATATTGATTATGCTGATCTCCTAAATGAAAATAGAAGGAAAAAATTATTATGACAACTAACTGCAATCAATTCATGACTTCATTAGATACAGTAAAATTTTGTATACATCTGTAACATAGAAACAAGCATGGAAAGAAAATTTTTACTTTGTGAAATATATAGTATAGAACCACTTTTTTTTTCACCACTCTATATTTTCTCAGCAACTGAATTTAAAACTGATAATCACAATGATTCAAACACTTGAAAATTTACTGATCAAGATTTTAAAATCGAGGAAGAAAAGACAATGTTATTAATAATATTTCCAACCCTTCTCTCTTTAGAAAAGTGGAAATAATATTTTAGAAAGGAATAAAAATCCCTCTGGATTAATTAATCTATTTCAAAACAAACTTCTAGAATATTTATATAAATTTTAATAGCAAAAATAATGAAATTAAGCGTAAAGCTCTCCATTTAATATAGCCGCCTTCAAATTATATCCCACAGGCCATGTGTGGTTTACCAAGATTAATTTAGTGACCTGCCAAATCACTTCAAAATATTAAAAACATTTCTTTAAGGCCAAAAAGCATTTTTGAAGTGCTTTATTTGGGAAAAGTCTTACTTTAGGTAAAAAATGAACAAACAGCAAGGGGGGGAAAAAACTGTGCAGAAAAATTAACCTACATGACACAAATGCTGGAGAATTAAATTTGCTGCTTTCTTGTCATAAAAAAAAAGTAGAACTTTATGGACGGACAGTGCCACTTTATCCTAGTAACTCCCGATGACTTAAATGTACACTTTCCCACATATCAATATGGTACTGAAATAAACAGATATTGCTAGAGTCTTTTGTTGACCTGAGTGCTGCACTATGAATTATTGTTATGTCTAAGCACAGTAAAACTTGATAAACAAATTTGTATGGGACCAGAGAAAATCTTCTTTTTTTTTTTATATTTCCATTTTAGTAAATTCTATGATAATTCTATGACATTCTTTCTACAGGGACCAGGAAGGATTTTGGTTTAAGGCAGGAAGCCGTTATAGAGAGTTTTATTTTGACAGGCTTTAACCTAGTACTACTATTACAGTGCAGAGTCTCAAATCTAAAACTCAAAATCCAGATATTTTTTCTAACTAGTATTTTTCTTTTTTGGTAATTTGCAACAAAACACACACACACACACACAAAAAAAAAAAAAAAAAAAAAACTAAAAATTTCATAAAAGATCACTAAAATAGTAAAAACCACAGAATAAGAAATTTACTATATTAAACTAAAATTTGAAACTGAAATCCTTTTATGAATGCCACAAAATTGCCGTAGAACTCACAAACACTCTAAAATAAAACTTAAAAAATCATGAAAATTTTTTAAATTACAGTACAGATACTGAAAAAATTTTATTGAAAAGAGAGCAAGACTTACTATCTATATTATAAAGGACAAACATATCTGTGCGTAATGCATACGTCATTTTGCAAATGGCAACAGTTTGAAATTTGAAATAAAATTTTGGTTTTCCAAATTTTTAAACTTCTAAACATCGCACATTTTAAATTTTTACACCATCGTGTAAGGAAAAAAATGCTCTTTTAAATGCAATTTGTTTGAAAGCTGTATCTCAATTTAATTTTAAGATATTAATTTTTTTGTAGTTTTTATTACTTTTTTTGTATTTGTGGCAACCATTTCTGTTGAAAGTAAAGGAAAAAACAGAAAATAGTAGATTGCTGCATCTTTTTGTTGTCATTTTCTCATAAAAACTGAAATTAAATACATGCTATGTCAAAAATATGGTGAGTTTTGGCTTTGTTTCGCTTTTATTTATCAATTAAAGGATTTTTAGTTTATTGAAATTTAACTTTACAAACGATACAACACTTTCTCTTTACAAAAATGTATTTTAAAGAATATTTGTGAGACTTATTTTCTCCGTATTTACTTAATTTGTATCAAAAAACTGAAATAATGCAATTTTATTCATCCGTGTAATTACATTTTCTGAATTTTGAAAACATATATAAATGAATATGAGTTCTGGTAAAACATGGAGCTATTATACAAAAAAATGAAGTCATATAAATCATTAGATACCTGAGATTATTTTGCCGAGCTTCTTAAATGACGTCATTGCCTTCTGCTGGGTTTGTGTATTATTCCGCGATAATGATGTCATTTGCATACTATAGATGTTGTTTAAGACTGGATTGTAAAAGTGGGATGCTTTAGCTGATGCAATTGACGTCGTTTTATATTAAAAAAAAAAAATGTATTTTAATTCTTAAAAGTGAAATATATTTTGTAGAAGTGCATCATTTTCACCCCAGCTGCTTTGAAACTCTTGAAAGGTGAAAATGCTTTATCTTTGAAAATAACATAATCGAAATCACACACTGATAAAACGCAATGTTTCACAAACATTTAAAGTGACTTTATAGAAGAGCAGAAACATAAAGTGTGCATGCTCTTTGTCTGAAAAATAGCGATTTATATTACAGAACTTGATTATTCTCTCTTGAATGAATTGGCTTCGCTGAGTTAGGCAAGCAATCAAAGAAGATCTTGGCAATGATTCGAGGTTTAAAATAATATCAGGTTCCCCAAGTTTTTGTCCAAAATTTCTCTACTAATAAAATTTTATTGCTATCTTTAAGATATGTTACTGTAATTTTATCAAAATAATATAATTTGCTTAATTTAATTTTTTATAATTTTATATAATCTATTTAAACACAAGAATGTCTTTTAGTCATCTGACCTGAGCTTTCTGCTGAACCAAATTTACTAATAAATTTTTTAACTGAAAGTTGTTCATTTATAGATGTGCCCACACTAGCTGTTTTTTTTTTTTTTAAGTATCCCATTATTATATTTTTATTTTTAAAGTATTCTATGAAACTTTTCCAAAATGATGGCAATGAGATAGCTTTCATTATTGCAGAGAAGAGAGAAATAATGAGGTTTATTTATCTTTATTCATGTGATTATCTGATAAAAATTCAAAATTGTTGTATAGGCCTTAACAGTGCAAAATCCCATTAGGCACATAATATTTTGAATGGAAAATTACGTACTGCTTTTGAAAACACGCATTTTTCTCATAAAGTTTCCTTTTTTTTTTTCTGTATATGTACTAAGTTTCAGACACTATGTGAAATGTTTAAGGAAGTAGAAATGATGTCATATTTAAAAGAAAACGATGTTTTTCATAGATAAAACTAAACATTTAACACAAATGCGTCAAAAAACATAAATTACGGCAATTTTTACTCTCCGGTACTGAGGTTAGAATCTTGAGTTAAGAGTGCGACTGTTCACATGCAAAGATTTGACTGACAATCGTGATCACGTTTTGAGTTAAAATGATTTTAAATTGATCAAATTAAAATGCCAATTTAAACTAGTCGGATGTACCAATCCCAAAACTTTCTTCTATCTCATACATGTTAATAATTCAAAATTCGCTATCACACTGCCAAAATTAAATGGCAATCTATGCATCTCATGAGGATTCTACAGATATGAAATTCCGTGCATTAGTTCTTGAGATATGACTATCGCTGAAATCGTCTAAATCCAGCAAAATGCTGCCTAGCAGCGCCACCTATTGGATGATTTATACCAAATTCTAATCAGCAACAATTTATGTCAACGTCTGACTGAATCTGAAGTTTGGAGAAAATCCGTGCATTAGTTTTCGAGATAGAGTTGTAGTGAAAATCGTGAAAATTCCTGCATAGCAGCGCCACCTATTGGGTGATTAACACCAAAACCTAATTAACAACAACTTGGGTCAACATACAACTAAATCTGAAGTTAGATGAAAATTCGTCCATTAGTTATATAGATAGAGCTATTGAAGCAATCGTGAAAAAGGCAGCACAGAAGCGCCACCTGTAGGGCGATTTACACCAACACATGATCAGTAGCAAGTCATATCAAGGACTAACTGAATCTGAAGTTTGATGAAAATCCGTGCGTTAGTTCTTAAGATAGAGCTATTGGGGAAATCGTGTAAATCCTGCGAAATTCATCATAACAGCGCCACCTGTTCGGCGATTTACACCAAAACGTAATCAGCATCAACTCATATCAAGGACTAACTAAATCTGAAGTTTGATCAAAATCCGTGCATTAGTTCGTGAGATACAGCTATTGCGAAAATCGTGAAAAATGCAGCATAGCAGCGCCACCTGTTGAGCGATTTACACCAAAAACTAATCAGCATCAATTTGTATTAGGGACTAACGGAATATTAATTTTTATTAAATTACGTGCATTAGTTCTTGAGATAGAGCGCCCACAAAATTTGTGTCACATACACACAGACAGACAGACAGACAGACTCACAGAGTCACAGACAGACATTTTGTAAAAACATGTTTTTTGGAATCTCTGATCCCTAAAACGTGTAAATCCGTCAAAAACCGGAATTCGAAAATTTTCATGAATCCAATACTTTCTTCTTGTAAAGATAGAAGTAAAAAAAGGGGTGGTTGTGGGTATTATAGGTTAATTTTTTTTTATATTTATCTCTATCACATGGAGCTCGATTATGAAAGATTAATCCGTTTTCTATTAAAAAAACATAAAGAGTTCATCATTTTCTTACAACTAATATTCCATAAACAAAAATAAAACTTCTTCTATCATTGAATAAATAAAAAATATATAAATAAAACACAAATTTAACAGACATGTAGTTGAACTACGCGCTTAAAGCTCCGAAATTATCAGAAAATAAAAGGATGCTGTAAGCAGCAAAATCTTTGGCTAATAACTCTTAGCATGCGGCTAATAGGAAAAAATCGCTTTTGATAAATTTCAAAAGTTTATTTGATTCTATAAATTCATATTTTTCATATGAAAAATGCTTTTTTATTTTTAGTGGGTAATCTAAAAAATATATTGCATGTAAAAAAAATATTACTTTTCAATTAAAAAAATTGGTTTTCACCTATATCCTGTAACCCGGATACGATCCCCTAGTATTGACTAAAAGATTAAAACCGAATTTCTTTTACTAATGTGAAAAAATCGCCTCAAAACTCAAAAAAAGAAAAAAGAAGAAGAAAGCTAAAAATCATTACATATTCAAAAACTGCAGAAAACAAAATTTACTATAGTAGGCTAAAAGATTGTAACTAGAATCATGAATGACACAAAATCACTGCAGAATGTGAAAAAAAAATGCTAAAAATCGCTAAAAGTTCAAAAATCGTGGAAGATAAAACTCAATACTTACAGAGTAGGTCACATATTAGGCTAAAAATTTGAAATTGAAATCATTTTATGAATCACGGTTGCCACCCTAATCTTTAAAAAAAAATTCCCTCTGTTTTCCCTGTACTACAATGTGTTTATTACTATGCTGAACAGGCAAAAATATATGTGTGTATGTATACTAGTTAGTCACCTTATAATTTACCATTACCCAATTAATTGACCAAATAGAATATAAGATATATTATATGATGACAAATAAAGAACTCTTTAAAGTTGTTACACTTATTATTAAATCCCACATTTTACATTATTAATAATAAATACAGTAAAGCAATACTCAAACATTCTGCTAAAAAATACTTTGAAATATTTGTAAATGAATGTTAGAATATGTAAAGATTTTGCATCTAATAATTTAAAGAATCTTACCTAAAAACCAATTATCTCACAGAAATTGCAGAAATCAAAAAAGAAAGAAAAGCCCACTTACTTTATGAATTCAAATTTATACTGTTCACATTGAAATACGGACCCAGGACACATAAAATATAACACAACTTTGATACACAACACTGATTTATTTTTTACTTTAAAAAATATTATAAGATAATATTAGCTGTTAATTATTCTTTTTTGATAATTCACTTATTTGAGCATCAATTTCTGCAACTTCAACAGATTTTTCAGTTATTAGTTTCATTTTTTTATTCTGCAACAATTTAATTTGTTGCGATACTTTTCGCTTGCTGCTTTCTTTTTCCTTTTCTTTAATCTGACTTTGTCTCTGTTTTTCCAAAGCTTCATGATATCTCTCACGCATGATAATTTTGCATATTGAAGAATATCTTTCAGCAGTGGCACATTTACAACACCTCCATAGAAATTCACGGCATCATACACTGTTCTTAAACCAATTGAAGAATCTTCTTTTAGATTTTCAACAAGCATATCTTTGTTAATACTGAATCCACTTTCCACGGTTGCATTACCGTGAGATAAAATAAGCACTAATTTCACTACGTCCCATAAATTTGCAAATTCTTTCATTGCATCAATATTGTTTTGTTTTTGCAGTACCAGGTGCATTCACGCTGAAGGACGAAGAGAAAGAACGTTATGCACAGTCTCAGATCGGTGGGATAAGTGCAGCTGCTTTGTGGATTCAGCCACACACAAGAAAAGGGGTGTAGGCAGAAACATGCTTTTATGAAGTTTCGTTGAAAATGAATTTTCACGCTGCTTTTCCCGTTTTTTCTTTTTCTTTTGCGGAACGAATTTTTCTTGAAAACCGAGAAAAAATAATTTGTGTTTGAAAATATCAGAAACAAATAAAAAAATTCCCTGTGTTTTCCAGATTTTTTAGGAAATTAAAAAAATTCCCTGCATTTTTCCTGTTTTTGGAGGGGAATTTAAAATTCTCTGTGTTTTCCCGGTGGCATGGCAACCCTGTGAATATACTAGCTGCCCCGTCCGGCATGGCCCGCACCCGTAATAATATTCTTAAATAAACCTGAAATTTGTATAGCAGGTTGGTACAGAGGGGTGGGAGGGGGGAGAGACTTTGCAAATTAGCAGGGCCCAACTCTTGTTCAGTTGGAAAGTTGTGTAAAGTCACTGGTTAAGGTTTTGAATTTTTATCTGTCTCACATATTAAACTCTTTTATGCTACATTAATTTATGAATTCAATTAAAATTTAATTATGCTTTCAATATTTTAAATTTTTGCTTAAAATCTTTACATTTTTAAAGTTTTAATTTACACCTTTTAGAATTTGAAATTAGTAATTCAATTATTTTAAAGTTAACAATATTTACTATTTACTTATTGCCATATTTATTTAAAAATACCGGAAATTTTTTCCACTTTAGATACCCTTAAAAGAAAAATGAAATCCTTAAAATAGCAAAAATCTACTAATTCAAATCAATCGTATCACGTTCCGAAACCAGAGTACCTTCATACAAAAAACTAAGGCATGAAACGATTACACCACAAATACTTCTGGAAATTTAGTTAATTAATCTTCCCTATCCGTAAATCGTTTCTTCTTTTCTTTTTTTCTGCGTCGGTTTCATTAGCATAACAAAATAGATGGTTAGTGTTGTCCGAATTCTCTGAAATTTTAATGGATCGTAAATATAACTAAAACCAAACCCTTTTTAAAATTTTACAAAAAAATATGCATAGTTTAGAGGGAAAACATTTAACTGAAATGTATTTGCACCGAAATGTAAATCCTCTTTATGAAGCATAACGTGACCTGCGTTTGACGGTATATTTGAAAGGATTAAAACTCATATTTTT
The DNA here is from genome assembly GCA_963932465.1 of Maratus speciosus. Taxonomy (NCBI): domain Eukaryota; kingdom Metazoa; phylum Arthropoda; class Arachnida; order Araneae; family Salticidae; genus Maratus; species Maratus speciosus. Next base: position 76,183,886 of record OZ010792.1, read on the forward strand.
ATAAACCAATTACACCATCAATTTGAAGAAGGTTTCAGATTTATAAACATATATTTGGTTTGTCAGTAAAAACGATCCTTTTTGAATGTTTTTTTTTTTTTACAAGAGGTTAATTAAGACACATTTTTTAATTGATTGCAGCATTTGAGACGTAAGAGTACGATCTTTCAGAACATGTTTTCTGTTTTTAACTTTACTAAGCAGGTTGGACGATGTTAGTTAATAAATAATGACAAAATACTTCGAAATATTTTTTTCCATTCTTCATTTGCGTATCAGTGCCTTCAGCGCATACGTCAGAGATTTTTCCTCTCCCAATGACAGAGATGTTTTTTTAATGAGAGTGAGTTACAGTTGTTAATTAATAACTCAGCTATTAATTAGAATTTTAAAATTCTGAGAACCAGGTACATTAGGACAGACCTTCGACTGCCTTCACAAAAAATTTCAACCTCGTATGTGCCGTAGATTTTGCTAGCCATAGCAGACACACACACAGAGTGATTTGTTCTTTTATTAGTATAGATATAAAAAAAAAAATTATGTCAAACACAGAAAAAAAAAAATGTATTAAAAATTTCAAAAATTGTTGTACGTATTTTGAATAAACTTTATTGAAAGAAAGTCAATATTTATTACATTAGGCTAAACGATTTATACATGATTCCTTTTACTAATGTAGTAAAATCACTGCAAAATTCGAAAAAAAGTTAAAAATTGCATAAAAAACGAAATTAAAAAAATTTTGTTCTAATTGTGATACATTTTTTTTTAAATTCCCCTATTAAAGTACCTTTTCTAGCAAGGGTGCCGCCAGAGGGGGGTCTGGAGGGGGTGGGTGGGCATATGCTTCCTGTCGGGCATATTTGGCCCTCCCATCGGGGTAAATTTTTTTACTTGAGTGAAGAGTCCTGCATCGGGTCAGGTAACCTGAATTTTCCTGCACGCGACTCGAGTCGGGTGCGAGTTGGTTTTTTAAAAAATTATTCGTTATTTACAAAAAGTTATTGGTATCTTTGGTTAGTTTATAAAAACCCAACCAATGGATAAGCTGTCCACTGATTTTTTTTTTTTCTTTGGAAGTCGGATTGGCTTGGCTATAATTTTTTAGGTTTCAGGATGAGTTTTGATTCTTACGCGTCGGTTTTGTTTAAGCTGATTTTTCAAAAAAGTGCCCAGAATTATATCGCAAATTAGAGTCCTTTATTGATTCAAATTGCCTGATTTTACCAACATCTGACCCGACCTGACCCAACCGATGGCTCGGATTGAAGATAATTTTTTTCGTTGTGGTTGGGTTCGGTTTCGGGTTCGGATGTGTTTGGGGTTGAGTTTTGAAACATACAAGTAGTGTTGCCAGGTGTCCCGAATTTTCACCATACCCAAATTACGTCCAATTATTACGAGTTTAATCTAAATTAAAATTTTATTCCTTAGTCTGCAATGAGAAAATTTAAGAATTTAACCACATGTTGGTTTAAATCTGTCATCACAACGGCCGGATATTACTGAAAACCTTATACATTCTGTCTAAAACTCATGTGCACTCCTGTTTAATGTTTATTCGATTTACTGCAAACTTAGGCGCCTACAAGAAATAGTATGATTTTAAGAAGAGACAGAACGTGGAAATTCATCTGCTCACTTTGATTTCCTTATTAAAAAGCGTAAGGTAAGCATTTTTATAAATGAATGAGTAAATAAAAAGAGAGTTTTGTATAAGTATTGAAGCTAACTTAGTATCAAACTAAAAAATTCTTCTTTGTTCATTAATTTCAATATACAGTAGACTCTCATTTAGTCTCTCTTAGTCTCTATTTAATATATAGAAGAGAAATGGAAGTCTTAAATGAGAAAATAATTATATACATATATAACTTCATTGTAAACTACGGGAAGATGTATCTATAGTAACAACTAAAATCTGGCATCGGGACAGGTAACCTGATTCTACCCGAATGTGTTGGCCATTGCCTCTAAAATTTTGCTGCGGGTCGGGTTGATTAGTGTTTCCGTTTTGGGGTCATCTCAGGTAGAAGTTTTTTTTTCTTGTGAGTTGATTCAAGTACGCCAAATTTTTCCAAAGAAAAGTCCAGATTATTGTTTCAAATGATAAAAAAATACTAGTATATGAATGAGCAGTGACCCGGAGCCGAACAATTTTTGATGCTCCAGCTCCAGCTCTGCTCCTAGAGAAAATACTGTGGCTCCAGCTCCGGCTCCAACTCGGCTCCGACTTCGCGCTTTTGAGTTGCAGATTTTAATTTACACGTTTAATTTTTTGCTCACAAATACTTTCTACCTCATTAAAGATCTGACAAAATGCATTTTTCTTCTCATCAAACTTCAAATGCTTGTTCAGAAAGTATGACATTTTTTAGCTTTTGCTTTTAAAATAGAAAGTTTGGTGGAATTTTAAACACAAAAATCTTAAATTTCTTCTACACTTTTCAAACAGCCAAAATTGTACAACTACACATGTAAACAACAGGCGGCCATATTTGTTTTCGAATAGTCTTGTCACTTAGTTCAAGTAGAAAGTAGAAGTAAAGTAGTGTTACCATGTTTTGAGAAGGTTTCCTTCTCTAATAATAATAATAAAAACCTAAAAAATGATATAATTAAAATACTGAATAATGATGTACAGTAGAAGATCTTTATAACGCAAACCTAAAAACGCAAGGTTGTGCGTTATATAGAATTTTGCATTATATGGATCACATTTCACACATCATTAAATTTACCTTATAAACACGACCATATAAATCTGAAACATACCAAAATACATTAGAGTATCTTTATACTGCACTTCTTGTCACCAGGAATTATCCAAATTATAAATTTTTGCATTATAGATCATTTTATATTGTTTATTTTATAAACATGGTCCAACTATACCTGGACCCAATCATTCATTATATTACTCATTTTCAAAAATATAATATTTCTTGTAATAATAGCAATTTTTTTTCATTAAAAAGTTTTGAATTAAGGAGATAAAGTTGAATTAATGTATCAAATGTAGTTTTCTAATTTCTAGAGAGTAGCAATTTTTACGATGTGGGATTTCAGGTGCTTCTTACCTGCAAAATTCATTGTTTACATCTGAGAAGTTGTGCGTTATATGGAGAATTGCATTATATAGAATCGCTCTATAAAGATCTTGTACTGTAATTAAAATATTTTGAGCCTAGAAATTTAAAAGACTGAAAAAAAAAGATTTAAAAGAATATTAAAAACTAAAGGAGCCCTGGAGCTGGGGAAAATTTAGAGCTCCAGCTCCGGCTCCAGCTCCAGGGAAAACACAGCTCCGGAGCGCTCCGGCTACGGGCTAAAGCTCCAGCTCCGGGTCCCTGTGAATGAGTATATATATGCATTCATTTTTTGAAATATAAAATTGATTTTAGAGATATGACTGCAGACTATTTTCGTGAATTGTTTTAAATAGTGGTTTGATTTTTTTTTTTTTTTCCATTTCATGCTTAGGATCAAGTTGCAGATTCGACAAAAAATATTTTGTCGATTTAGGGTCGTACATAACTCGAACCGTGCAGGGTTTTAATTAACAGTTCGTTTTTAGGGTCGTAGGTTCGTATTTAGGAATTTAAAAAAAAAATTGCGTAGAACAGAATACCGACTTACTTGATAATTTAAACTTGATTGCATTATTAGACTGAACAATTTTAATTAATAACTTAGTTATACTTTGTAGAGGTCTGTACGGGCAGAAATTTCCCGGTCCAACTCATAGAAAGAAAAGTTTGGCCCGGTCCGGTTTAAAAGTTAAAACTTTGGCCCAAGCCCATCCCGTACAAAAAATATTAATGGCTCGGACTGGTATAAAAATTAAAAGTTCGGCCTGAGCCCGACCCGGAAAAAAGTTAAAATCGAACACGAAACGAAAACTAAACAATTTTCGGTAGATTTCTAGTATAAATACAGTCCCAGTCTGGCCCGAAGCTACAGAAAAAATGTAAGACCCAGACGTGTACCGTGAAGAATGAAGTTCAGGCCTGGACTAACTTTTCAAAAGCTAAAATTTAGCCCGAGCCCGTACCGAGTTTAATGAAAGAAACTTTTATCGAGCTCGGGCTTCAGGACAGGCCCAGGTTCATGGAGAACTCTAATATATATTATGAATTCAGCCCCCCTGTCGGGTATACTGTGCCCCTACCCCACCCCTAAGGTTTTATTTCTTAAAAAGGGGTTTATTTTTATTTATTTATTTTTTATCCTTTCATATATGGGACATTCTCACAATCTTTTGACTTTTATGTCCCTAAATAATAATTTTTATTTTAGTACATGTTCTTGTGTTTTTTTTTTTTTTTATTTAATATACTGGGGAACATCCCATTGCATGACTGCATAACAGTATTAAAGAGATAAATAAGTTTTGGATGATGTTGGGGGTCCAAATACCAGGAAAACTCCTATACTGCGCCATGTCCCTGATGCTGATTTTTAAGTTTGGAGCAGTCTGTATAAAATTGTTTCAATAAAAATAATTCAATGTAATTTTTTTCTGAAACTAGGACAATTGCTTTATATAAATATGTAGCAAAAAATTAACCTGCACACATTTTTACGGTTGATATTATTTTTTGAACTCTGTCCCTGGGTTTTTCATCCTTACCGTCCCTCTTGCTAAACTTATACAGAAAATTACTTCAGATGCAGCCACAGATTTTTTAATTCTTTGACAGGAAATTTACTGTAGAATTTAAATCAGCATTTAAATATCCATTTCAAGATCATAGCTTTATTGGTAGTCTTACCGTCCCCAAGGTTTATTCCTGCCCTTTTCGAGGTAAATTAAAAGAAAAATTTAATTTAATCCAATGTAAATAACTGTTTCTAAAAATCAATGAACATTGTGGCTATCACTTAGTCTTAACATGATTTGCCCCAAAATAGTTGTAATTTTCCTTACCATCCCTTTTTTTTTCCATTACCATCCCTTTTTTCCTATACCATCCCCTTTTTTTTCCTTCCATCCCTTCTTTAACACCCCTTTAAGACAATGTTATGCCAAAATTTTGTACTAAAATTGCTACATTGTTATTATTTCTTATTTGAATGTCCTGTGGGTACTATGCAAATTCCTTATAAGTAAAAATTTAGAAGAAAATAGAAAGTTATAGTGGTAAAATGGTAAGGAAAATTAAACTCACCAGTTTAACTTAAACCTCAGTTAAATAAAAAAATTTTTGCTGCTGACCATTTTTTCTTTATTTTGAATCATCAAGGCATTCGTCTATCAGATTAAAATGTTATTTTAGCAAGTTTAATTTCACCAGATTTTTATTCCCGAAAGTCAAAAGATTGTGAGAATGCTGCATAAACTTTTTTTTTTTTTAATATATTCATTAGTTGCCAAGAAAATGGAACATAAATATTAGTTTTTTTTTTTCATTGATTTTTCAACTGTAGCATCCCTTAAGATGAGAAAAATATTAAGAAGCTTTTTAGGAGTTAGTTGAAGTTATCAAATTTTTATCAAATCAATTATGATTCAGAAAATAATAATAAAAATGCATAAACATAAGGTTAAAAAAAAAAAGAACAAAAAACCCATAAAATGAAAAGAAAAAAACAAAAACCAAAAGAACCAATCCCCCTTAAAATGAAATGAAAAACTAGAGTCCCACTACTAATAAGAAATATTATTCTTATAACAATAGAAGAAATTAAATTAAAGAATGCTAACCTTCTTCTTTTCTTAAATACTTGTTGCAGAAGTTAGCTAATGCCATATGAGCAGATGCAGTATTTTTTAAAGAACTAGTTTTGTCAGACTTTTCGATAGCTATAACTTCATTTAAGCATAGAAAACTCTTTTCTAGAAGTGACGATACAGTCTGAAATAAGAAAAAAATATCAGTATTTAAACTGAAAATTACTTATTTGTAGAATATATACATTGGTCAAAGACATTTGATTGAAAGATGTAAAAATCAATTTGTAAAGTGATACCTCAGCTAATGAATGCCTCTTGCAAACTAATATTTTATTGGATGTGCTTACAAGATGCAGCCCACTGCATTTTAATTGGATGAAAAATTCTATTTCAATTAACAAAGACTTTAGATTTTTTGATTTCAGAATGAGTTATCTTCATTAGCCGAGGTATCACTGTATATGTATACTTATTTTTATGATTCTTATAATATTCTAAATTAACATCATAAAAGAATAATTATCAATTTGAAATAATTCTGTAAAGCATCCCAAATTTTGAAGAGACATCAAGCAACATTAAGAAAATTAAAATAAACATTAAATGATGGCATTAACTGTTGAAGTGTTTTGTAGTAATTTTTCCTGTAGTTTTCTTTTTCTGTGTATGAGGATACACATGCAACATTTTTAGTTTCCAAAGAGAGGCTTTTCAATTTTATTTTTTTTAATATTAAGCATTTTTTTGATAGTAATATTCTTGAAGTTGTGTTTTTTATAATGATAATATACGATGTTATGAGTTGTAATGTATTTAGATTTTTTGTATTTATTAATATGAGATCGATGTAGGTTGAGACGCAAATGTAAATGATTACTAGTTTATCCTATGCATTCCATTTTACACAAATTACATTTTAAAGAATATATCACATTATAAGCTTTACAGAATTGTACCAAATTATAATTATGATGATTTACAATCTGTGAATTATTAGCATAGTGATGTCAAACCTCTTTTGAAAGAGCACTTTCTAAATCTAAGCACAGAAAAGGGACAAGAAAATAGGTATTTGGATGGTAGTAAGATCCCTATCAATCTCCCTATAGTATCGTGCATTAGTCCTGGAATTTCCAGATAGATAAAGTTTTGTATTAGGGGTGATTTTGAGTTCTAGGGGTCATGAGCGCCGTAGATCTGCAAAACTTTTTCAGAAATTTCAACATAAGGGAGTGTTATGTTATAAAAACACTACATAACATTTCCCATTCAAAATTAACATAAATTTGCATAAATTAAAATTTTATACTTTGTTTATTAAAATAAACAAAAATTCAAATTCAATCTCAAATGAATAAATTTATTTCTCAAAAGTAAAATAAATATTTTCAATAATATTTTAAAATTAATCTCCATTATTTATCACTATCTATTAAACTAAACAATAATTTAATTCACTTTCAGCAATCTACAAACTTGTATTTATTTTTCTAACATCACAATATCAACCTGACAGCAATATTTACTAAGTTTTTAATATTAAAAACATAAAACCTTTATTCTTAAATTTTTGGATTTCAAATCATATTGGATTTTAATATTTTTTTTCATTCCTCTGGCGAAATTTCAGCGTAACTGCCCATCAACTTTGCCAAATAAACAAGAAAATATATTCTAGCTTTTTCTGTTTTTAAAATGGCGTGCACTTTTGCTTTTCGAATTCCCACTCTACCATTATGCCTATGCATCTCAGAAAAGCATCTTCCATCCAGTTAGAAGTAATTTGGAAGGTATATTGAAGAATGCAAGATGCAAATTCCAATCTCACGTGACCCAGTTTGTGGAAGCGTTTGCATTTGTATTTATCCAGTACGATCTGCTGTTGCCATTTATAGCCGTAATACTAGCGCAAAAACCTTTTTCATAGACTGTGCGTCCGACAAGCCATTTTTCCCGCATTCTGATTGACTCTCGTACTGAAATCGCTATTTCAGAGATCAGCATTTGTTTCAAAGTTTTTTCAGTTCGTTAAAAATGTTGTAAAAGAAAACATCTAAAAAATTAAAACCAGCATAAAATTACTTAAAAGGTGCCAAGATTTACAAAGATGTTATTATATCCAGAGATCTTTCAAACGAACCCTCGTTCATTTTCAAGGGAAAAAAAGCATGACTAACTGGAATACAAGAAAAACACACTTAAAAACACACTTGTATTCCAGTCAGTCACACTTTTTTCCCTTGAAAATGAACGAGGGTTCATTCGAAAGATCTCGGGATATAATAACATCTTTGTAAATCTTGGCACCTTTTAAGTAATTTTATGCTGGTTTTAACTTTTTTATATTAATAACAAGGTGAAAATTCCTTCATGGCACTAGTTATATAGTGTTTTGATTTTAGAGAAAACATCGTCTTTATTTTTTTCAGCTGATGTCTTCAACAGTTCCACTTTCCTGAAAGGATGTTTTAGTATAAATTTTGCCATAATAGCTTATCCCAATATTTCAACCATCTCGAGTATTCAACAGCTTCACATCTAAATTTGATCCTTTGTTTGTTCATTATGAAGTATTTGTGCTCTTCTGCAACTTAGCCTCTTCTATATTATAATTACTGGTTGGTCATTTCTACGATTAAGAATGTGAAAACTCATCAATGACCTAATGAGTTTTCAACTTTTATCTCACTTATAAAATAGAGCAATTTGTTTGAACATTCAACCTTTTTATATTTGTAATGATCATCGATCTTCTTCTAATAGAGTTAAAGATGGGATCTACTCACATCACTCCTATCCACTGAAATATGCAGCTTACAACCATCCTTTTAATTTTAGATTTTTATAATCAAAACAGTATAAATCAAGAAGTATTTTCATATATTTAAACTTATCAACATAGTAGTAATAACATATAAGAACTGAGGAGCTAAGATGAAAAAGAAAATATTTATTCCTGTTACAATAATGTATAATTTACTAAAATATTTGATAATGATATTTCTTTTACAATGGTTAATCTATTTTCCAGAACCGGTAAAGATAGTGTGATATCTGATGATGATTAATAAATAATTTTTATTGTGATTTTTTTTATCGTCCTGATCATTTTGTGTACGATCTTGTTTACTCTATGACTTTTACTAATAAGCGGTCAGTATTAAAATTTTATATCTGCTTCATAATTAAAATTTAAATTTGGCCTGTTTTAAACAGAAATAATTTACTATTGTTCTTGTCATTTGGCCATCAATTTTCTAAATAATTTCTAATTAATAGCTAAATAATACTTTAATAATAATTAAAAGTTAATAATTTTAAATTCAAATGTCTCATTTAACTTAAGTAACTGTGTTGGCCACTATATGATACCAGCTGTAGTGTGATTTTGGGTTCGTGAATTGGAGCTGCTTTAATTCAATTGTCTTGGATTTAAATATTTTAATGAATTTCCAATTTAAATTTATACTCCAATTTACATCACCCAGAATCACATTACAGGGAGAATATAATAGATAGTACTTGCTTCTTACGAAATCTACCTAAAATGAAACTTTCACCTGATTCTCCATAAAAAAAGTTAAACTTAATGAAGATGTCATTCCTGGCAATGATATATTTAAATTCTTGTTTAAAAATAATCATCAATAAAATAATATGGAATACATCATGTGTTTATATGTGTACTCAATCAAATTTAATTTTTCAAAAGTTTCACAGAACATCTGAATTCAAAATTGATTTATCCAAAAATATTGCTTGTGTAAAATTAAAATTAATGTATAAAGGAAAGTACAGATTTTTGGAGATATTTTTTGAATAGTTAAAAAACAATTATTCTCAAAATTAGCAGCAGAAGGGAAAATTCTGGCATGCTTTCATTGTCTTCAGTTACTTAAACAAGTCAAGAGAGCAGTATGAGATATAACTTGAGTGCATGGAAATCTGCTTTTCCCATATTTTATTTCGAATATCAACATTCAAGATAAAAATTCTTAAATGGATTTTAATTTATACATTTTAAATAGGCTAACATAAATACTAATTTTTATAAACTTGTGTGTGAAAAATTCTGCACTCACAGAAATTTTCTAAAGGTATCCAAGGAGAATGAAATAAAATTCTAAAGAATAAGAAACTAGCTTTGAAGAAATTCTGTCATAATTAAGGTTTTAATATGGCTTGAAATATGAGTAAATTTTAATTTCAATTCTCTGCCAGGCTGCAGATTAGACAACCCTGCACCTAAAACACACAATTTTCAGTATACTTCAAGAATTAAACTATTTTAAGAATATCTTAGGCTGATATAAAAATATAGTAAAAGGTAAATTCATATACAGGCATCCCTTGACTAACATATTATGTGACTTATGTAAATTTGCAGTTACATAATAAAGCTCGAAAATTACATTTATGAACACACTAGCGCGTTTGATATGCAATTGCATACTTTTGGTAATTATTTTATAAATAAAATATGCAGATGAATAAAAAAAAAACAATAATATTGTTTTATATATTAATGAGAGTTATATTTTTATTGAGATATACAATTACATCTAACAAAACAATCTCAAATTTAACTAAAATAAGACAAAAAATCTGGGGTTCAACCGTAACAATTATTTTAGCTGAATTCAAATCAGAACAAAAGCTAATTTTAAAGTTTCATTGAAAAGGAACAAGTGTATTTTTTCTTCTAGCTTCACCTGTTCGTTTGATGCAGATTGAAAATTGTTTAAATCAATTCATCAGTGTTAAATAATGTTATGTTGTAAAAGCTTTACATAACATTCCTCATTTAAAATTTACATAAATTTAAATTTGTATATTTTATTTATTTTAATAAACTACTTCAAATTACGATCTTTCATTTTGACAGCAAATTTTACTAAGTTTTTAAATATTAAATTCTAAAATCTTTATTCTTAATTATTTTATTTTGAAATCACATTTATTGTATCCTATATTTTTTCTCATTCCTCTGGTAAAATCTTACGTAATTATCCTAATAGTTTAACAGGTAAACGTGAAAATAATTCCTAAACTTTTCTTTATTCATAATTGTTTTCTATTCACATCGTGCTTCAAAAAAGCATGCTTTCAGTTCAGAATATGCTGGAAATTCCATTCTACGTCACAAGACCACACATACAGCATACATTCCTTCTCTCCCGCCCGTAAAAGTGTTGCTATTCCACCGTGATTATTCCAGCGCAAAAACATTTTCCATCGATTCATTATCGATATACCGTCTTTTGGAGTTTTCTGATTGGCTCGTTTCGCAAGAGCATACTCAGAATGTGGCAGATGTTTCAAAAAAGTTCTTCAGTTCATTATTTTTGTCTGAAGACTCCAGACCGACTTCCGAATCAGGAGTTTGTAATTCTTTTTCACCGTTGGGCATAAGCCCTGGTGAGCGCACCATGGGAGGATACTTGTACATTGCAAAGTAAATATCAGTACGAAACATTAATTATCAACCACCACAATAATTAAGTAATTTTTACCACTCAAAATTTGGATGAAAAGAAGATGGATTTTTAACTGTTCTCATTGTCAAGTTTCTACCGCCATCCGTTGGATGATGGAGTATCTTAAACCAGAGAACCAGCGTCGCATCAACCATTCAACGAATTGTGAATATGTTTCCACTTTTCTTTTTGCATCTTTGGTGTTCTCCATCATGAATCAGAATTCTATCCCATTTATTTTGCATTTTTATGCATCTAAACTCAACGATCTTCGTAGTGCCATAATGAATAATAAATATGGTTATATATTCCGTTCAAGAACTGTTTTTATTTACAAAAAAACAGTATTTATATAAAGAAGACTGTTCTGAATCATTATTTAATATAATACGAAATAACGTTTATCCTTTTACAATAATTTAATATTTTACTTTCAACATAAAGTATAAACATGCTCTGGATCCGGATAGATTTTAATGTGTCTCCCAGAGTTTCCCCCACATTTAAAAAAGGGCAGGGTGCTTCTTGTAAGAAAAGGGCACTTTTGGATTCCGAAGGACATGATTTGGATTCTTAAGGGCACTTTTTAAAAAAATTTTAAAGACATTCTTTTGATTTTTAAAAATACTTTTAATATTTAATAGACAGGGCACTATTTTAAAGACAGCAATAAGTCAATTTTTACTATGCAAGTAAATTTTTTAATAACCAAAGGAGTAAAGGCACTTTTTTCAGCTGGGAAAAACAAGGGTGCTAATGTTTTTCATCAGGGGCAAGAGGGGTGCTATTTTGTAAATGTGTAAGGGCAGGCAGGGTGCAGCACCCTCCTGAAACTGTCTAGGGCAGGGTTGGCGAACCTATGGCCCATAAGAAAATTTTTCTGGCACGCGAAAAAATAAATTTTATAATGATTATACAGATTCCACATTCTTTTTTTAACACTTTCCAACAAAGTTGAAAAGTGTTTATGAGTTCAGTTTGTCTGGCCGTCTGTCCGTGCTCTAACTCTCGTAAATATACTCGGATTGTTCTGAAATTTTTGGATGTTAGTGACCTCTACCATAGCACGATCTCTATTTGAAATAAAGTTTCTAGCATGTTTAGTTCATTTACAGGGACAGTCAAAAGTTTTCCGTTACATTACGGCCTATGGGAAAAAATCATTTCAAATGATTTTTAATGGTGTTACACTCTTTCAAACACAGTAAAATTGATATTCATTAATGAAGCCACTAAAATATGCATTTTGTTGAATATGCGGTGCAAAGAATAGTTACTGTTCATTTACAGGGCCACACAAAAGAATTACGTTCATAATGGCATAGGGGAAATTGTTTGCGGTGTATTTGAAAAGATTTCAGATACTATATTGTATCCGAATTTCTGTATATTAGTAATGATTGCTCGAAATAAATTTTTAATTATGATAAGCGCTTTTTTAGGGTTTCGTTCATCTGACGAAACCCTATTCGTCTCGCTCCTCTGTCTGTCTGTCTGTCACAGAGCCCGTTCTCAGAAATTATACATATTGGAGACTTGAAATTTAGCATACATATAGCTGAACACCACACATCATACGACAAATCATAGAATTTTGAAAAAGTTGTACATTTAACCCTTTGGGCTCCCACATGTGTATTTTAAACAATTCTTTCTAAGTGAGCCCCTAATTAGGTTGGAGGCGTGAAATTTTACATACTTGTAGCTGAACATCTCACATCAAACGACAAATCATAAAATTTTGAAAAAGTCATACATTTAACCCTTTGAGCTCCGACATGTGTATTTTAAACAATTCTTTCTAAGTGACCCCTAATTAGGTTGGAGACGTGAAATTTTGCATACTTATAGCTGAACACCTCACATCTAATTTCAAACCATAAAAGTTTGAAAGAGTCGTACATTTAACCCTTCGGGCTCCCACATGTGTATTTTAAACAATTCTTTCTAAGTGAGCCCCTATTTAGGTTGGAAGTGTGAAATTTTGCATACTTATAGCTGAACACCTCACATCAAACGACAAATCATAAAATTTTGAAAAAGTCGTACATTTAACCCTTTGAGCTTCGACATGTGTATTTTAAACGATTCTTTCTAAGTGAGACCCTTATTAAAATGGAGATTTGAAATTTTGCATACTTGCTATCGGCTCAATCCCCTCGACTAATATATCTATGGATAGTATATAAAACGGAGTTTCATTTGGATAGAGGTTTGTTTAGAATAGAGTGCGCCCCTGGTTGCGAAATGTGGAACTACCAGATTTTTCAAAAGGATAAAGTATTTTGAAAGGAATATAAAACGGAACCCTCTGTGTGATCTGTGATCACACTTACCTACTTGTTCACTATATTTATGCATACTATAAAGTGCGTATAAATGCTATAGTTCATATACAGAGCTACAGAAATGAATTCGTAAAGGTTACTGAGTATGAGCATAAATTGCTTAAAGGTGGGTTTTAAAGGAGTTATGCATTTTTATGCTGAACTGAATTTAGTGTACTAGGAAATATTTGTAGAATATAGATAAAATGATATACAGGGCCACGCAAAGAGTTGGATACATGGCCATCTATGGGTGATAATTTTTGGAAATGTAATTTCAGTAGTTTTAAGCGTGTTTTAGTTTGAATTAAATTTTAGCTAAATAGTGGCATGTAATAAAGGTACTAGGTAAACTACAGGGTTGTACAAAAGTATTCAAGTATGTTTCCATTTATTAGTATAAATTGCTGAAAGATGAATTTCAACCTGTTATGCATTTTCTTGCTAAACTAAATTTTCTCATTATATAGTATATATATCAACATACAGATCGAATACAGGGCTGTTCAAAAGAACTGGAATACATATTTGGCTATGGACAGTAACTACTGAAATCAGATTTTTAAATGTTTACTTAGTTATCTTATTTACATTATTTCCCTAAGTAACGAAGTTTCGTTAAAGCTTTTAGGGAGTGCTGCAAAATGTTTTATAATCTATGCTGTACGCACGATTTTTCTAACTTGTTTATTATTATTATAATCAATAAAAATTTTTCCCACAGACTATCACGAAAAATACAACTATTTTTGCATGATTAACACATCAAACATATTTTTTCCCCTATTATGTTGTGGACGGTTTTTAACATGTACTTTGCCTTTCTATACGAATTTATAAAGTCGCATTTTTCAGACTAATTTTGCTCGACAGTCACTGCAATAAGATGGAAAATGGATCCAATTTCTATGCATATTTATAAAACTATTAAAATATGAATAAGTTATAGATAAATCTCTATCGAACATCAGCAAAAATCTCATCAATAAGTTTTCTCATCAATGCATTCCTTAATGCAACTTGGATAATTACAACCAGATGTTGCATTAATAATAATTACAAAAATAATTTTTTTATCTTCATTTCTTAGTTACACTTACATATAAATCATATTTATGAATTAATAATAATTTCATTAGTTTAATAGCTTATTCCAAAATACAAAGAAATAGCATTTTAATTTTTAATATTTTTTAATTATTAATGCATGAAAGTAACTGATTTTTTAACCAGTGTTTTGCATAAACATCGCACACTGCAAAACTATTTTATATCAAAGTTGGCACGTCACGCTGTTGATAGATATTGTTTGTGAAATTTTGGCACACGCACTTAAAAAGGTTCGCCGATCCTGGTCTAAGGGAAACTCTGTATCTTCTATTTTACAATAAAATGCTTGATTATGCAATTGATTCTATTCATTTCAATTATGAGTTTGTTTTCTATGTATTATTCAACATGGGGTGAGTAATTACCAATTTTATTTATTTATTTTAAAAGTTTATTATCTTTAAATTAATTTAATTCAATTTAATTATCACGCGTATTTGTTCTCCACTATACTTTACGGCCGTAGTGTAATTTCGGGGAATTGGAATTGGATTTATTTCGATTGGATTTGAATATTTCTTATCGAATTTCATTTCCAATTTACATATCCTGGAATCACATTACAAATAAATTTATAAATTCCTCATTCCATAAGAGGTTTTTTATTTGAAAAGTGATCTTTCAGTTCGTCTTTATATTTTTTTCCATAATTGTATAGTTTATATCCGAGTAAATACAGCTGCATGATGCTTTATATTCAAATAATACTGTGTAAATAATGTGTATATATATATATATATATATATATAGTTAAAAAATTCCAAAAGTTATTTCAAGCATTATCACAATCTGTAAACTTTAATTGAAGCACAAAATTAACTTAACCAAACCAAATAAGAACTATAATTTAACTTAATAAACAAACTTAAAGAAACACAACTTAACCAACTTTAACTTAAACAAAACAACCATAAGAAACAAGGCAAATAACTAATTAAACATGGAGACAGGTCTGTGTGGCTTATGACACACTAATGCAGGGTTAAAACTGTTTTTAAGCATGCAACATTCCCCAGATTTACCTGTCGAGACCGATATATATATATATATATTTGTGGATCAAATTTCTGGAGTTTTGGCTTTTTGTGTATAATTGAGGTATTGTGTAGGTGAGGTACATTTTTCATTTTTAATATCTTGTGTGAGGTGTATCTTTCTTTAGATCTCTTAGTTTTTATCATTTATTTTGTTCTTGATGTGCTATTAGGAGCTAAATTTTGTCATTTTAGGCTTAATACCGACAAAATTGAATGAAATAACGCATCTTCACTGTGAATTAAAGCTGCAAGCTCCTCTGATGATTCTGCGGGTTATTCATAGTTTCTTATTTTACATACTGGTTTCCAATGTTCATATCTTATTCATCTTTAGAATTTTACCAATTTGTTCCTATATTTGTGATTTAATCTTTATTATATATATATATGTTTTATTATTAGATTTAATTCCACAATCTCCTTATCTTATTCTAAATTACTACAGTCGAACCCGGTTAAGACTCGTTTCAAGGGAGTGGACCAAAGTTGCGTATTAAGCGGGATCGCGTATTAAACGTGATTTGTATAATGTTGCAGGAAGTGGACTTACTTACAAGTATAATCGTCTAAATGAACTTTAGAGCTTTCATTTATGGTTGAAAATTGTGTCTTTTACGTATATTTAGATTTAAATTTAATTGTATTCAATTTTACTCAATGTATCTTTTTATAGGACCGACTGGAATAATAACTGAAAATAAATATGGATTCAAATATGGCTTTATCGTCGTTAATACGTTACAACCAAAGATAAAACAACAAAAATAATTTTTCTGCTATACTAATTTTTTTTTTAACTGAAAGAATAAAATATTAAATTTTTGAAGCATAATCCAGTTGTTAAAATCATATTTAGTACTTGTGATAATGAGTACCAATATAATCTGTCTATCTCTTTAATGTGAAAAAAAAAACTACCCTTATTAATTTTTGTGTAAAAAAATATTGTTAGCGTAGCAAAAAGTAACGAAAACATAAAAGAATTATACAACCGCAGTCGTATTTTTTTTTTTTTTTTTGTTTCGTATATAACATGCATTATAAAACTGTAACAAAGGTCAGGTGAGAATAAACAAACTCATAATTAATCACTATCAAGTCAGCTGAAAATAACTTTATTTGCTTGCCTACTTGACAAGACAAACTAAAATGAACAAAACACAGCATAGTGAAACACAAGTATAATGCTCGACATCTCTCAAATACCAACTACCCAGAGCAGTACAACCATCAAAACCCAACAGTCGACCAGAGACCACTTCCAAAAACATACTCCAGCCATCCAGTGCAACAACCCTGCCATCTGGAGGACAAACTATCCTGCCATCTGGTGGGAAAAGATATCCTGCCATCTAGTGGACAAAAACAACATAAAAAAAATTTAACCAAAACATATATTTCCCTAACAATGCTCCCCTATTTTGGTTAAATTGTCTAAAGACAAGAATTTACAAAGAGAAATTAACTTAGAATTGAATCCTGAAATTTCAAAAATGTACTCTTGGGTAATGGCTTTGTAAACATGTCAGCAACATTAGAATATGAATCTACTCGTAATACAGTCACATGACCTTTCAAAATGTGATCTTTTACAAAATGATATTTAACATCGATATGTTTATTTGCACTATTTTCAATATTGTTCTTTGAATAGTCAATAGCACTTTTTGAGTCACAATATATTACAGGAGTTGGCAAGCTGGCAAAGTCACATTCTCTCAGAATTCTGTCTAACCATATCATCTCACTACACAATTCAGCCATAGCAATATACTCTGCCTCCATGGCAGATTTAGCAACACAACCTTGTTTCTTTGATTTCCATGATACTGGTACACCATTCAAGTAAATAATAAAGCCAGTTACACTCTTTCTAGTATCTTTACAATTTGCAAAGTCACTATCCGAATATCCTATCAATCCATTTAAAGTCTCATCATTTTCATATTTAACGACTAAGCCCTTTGTAACAGCCACATATTTCAAAACTTGTAATAAAGCTTTCCAGTGTTTAATACCAGGATTTTGATTAAACTGAGACAATTTACACAATGAATAACTTATGTCTGGTCTAGACCATGTTGCAATAAACATCAAAGAACCAAGCAAGTTTTTAAAAGGAATTCTTTCCATAACACTTTTGTCCTTTTCAGTTGTTGGACAATCTTTATCTCCTATTTCATAACCAGGGGATAATGGTATGGAAGGTTTGACCAGCAAATTTGGTTTAAAAAGATTTACTACTCTATCAATATAATTTTGTTGATGCATTCTAATACCATTATCATTCATATCAAATTGTACTCCTAACACCATATTTAATTGACCTAGTTCTTTAACTTCAAACAATGATCCAATTAACGCTTTTACTTTATCTAATACTAATTGGGTCTTGGCAAATATAAACAAATCATCAACATACACTAAAATTATAGCATCATTTCCATAATTATACACACAGTTAGTACTTTTAAACTTAGAAAAACCTACACTTATAAATTTTTCATCCATTTCTAAGAACCACATGTGTCCTGACTGGTGAAGTCCATATACTGCACGTAATAATTTATAAACATGATTTTTCTTCTCTTTATCAATGAAACCAACAGGTTGTCATACATAAATTTCTTCTTTTAATTTACCATAGAGATAAGCACTATTAACATCAAGTTGAAAAACTAACCATTTATGAATAACAACTAAATACATAACAAAAGCTCTAATAACAGTGAAACTTACCACTGGACTGAATACATCTTCAAAATCATAACCTGGTCGTTGGTAGTTACCCAAAATCACTAGTCTAGCCTTAAACATTTTAATCTTACCAGGAGTATCTCTTTTAATATTATAAACCCACTTTGTACCTATTATAATCTTCCCATCTTCAGGGGAAGGAACTAACTTCCACACTTTTCTTTGCTCAAATGATTTGATCTCTTCATTCATTGCCCGATCCCACTCTTTCTTCTGAGGCGAAATTTGTGCATGATAATAGTGCTGAGGAATTTCAATATCATCAGTAAGGAAAACTTGAAAATCACCCATCTCTTTTAAAATATTTATAGAATGTTCCTTCTCTTTCGAACTATCTTCGTTTAAAGACCCACTATCTTCATCTGAAGCTGCTGAAACTTCAGTATCTCTAACATCTGTTCCTTGACTCGGTTTCCAATTAAAATCTTTTGGATCATAAGTTAATGATTTTTTTTGCAATATTTTTCCATTTCATTTTTACTCCTAATTTTTGGCTCTCCTGTAGAAGGATAATAATAAACATCAGTTCTTCCTTTGGACATTCCAGATTTACGAATAACTTCTTTCCTAGTAAATGTTATTGGCTTTGATGCATCCAGATTAATTTTTTCAAACATTCTTGCTATTTCTTTCACAGGAGATTTGGCCTGTTGTTTCTCAAGATTCTGCAATTCTTCAGGATTCTCCACTCTATGTGATTTGTTTAGGGGACAGCTTTTTTCTTCTGAGAAGTTTTCTTCAGATAACACTAATTTCAACCACTCAAACATTTGATTATCTACCTTGTTCACTGATCTTCTATCCATCTCCAGTAGTTTCTCATCAAACTTCACATTTTTAGTTTCTTCAATTCTTCCTTCCCCCGGGTATCAAATACGGTAACCCCTTGTATAGACAGCATATCCTACTAAGACACCAATTTTTGCTTTGGGTTGTAACTTGTGTCTTTTCTGTTTGGGAATATTTACATAAGCAGTACATCCAATTCTTTTAAAATAGCTAACATTCGGTTTTCTACCAAACCATCGAAAGTAAGGGATTTCATTGGTAGTTGAATGCAGCACTCTATTTTTCAAATGATTTACTGTCATTACTAATTCAGCCCACATCTTTGATGGTAGTTTCGCACTATGCAAATAAGCTAAAACACCTTCCATAATCGTTCTATTATAACGTTCCGAAACTCCGTTCATTTCAGGAGTAAAAACATTTGTTCTCTCATGACATATTCCTTCTTTTTCCAATGCATTTTGAAAGACATTTGATAAGTATTCCAAGCCATTGTCCATTCTAAGGGCTCTCAACTTTTTCCCTGTTTGGCGTTCTGCCATTGCTTTAAATCGCACAAAGGTTTCGTAAACACTCTTTTTTATCCTTCAACGGATAGATAAACGCCCTTCTACTAAAATCATCAATAAATGTAAGAAAATATAAAGCATTTCCTATTGACTGTATTTTTGCAGGCCCCCACAAATCAGAGTGAACCAACTGTAAAATTTCAGTTGACCTAACTATATCCATAGGCAAGTGACTTGCTCTCTTTGACTTTGACAGACTAAAGCTTTCACAATCAACAACTTCTTTAAAGTTAGTATTCCTAACACCAGTAACCTTGTTTTCAACAATCATCTTTTGTAACATTCAGTTACTAAAATGACCAAAACGTTCATGGTTCATATCTAATTGACTATGAGTTTCGTAGATGCCATTGCAATCCAATGAATTTGCACAATAACCATGAAAAATGAAGAAGTTTTTCTCTTTCTTAGCTGTTATAAATGGTGCTCCATCAGGATAATAAAATTTTATCATTCCATGTCCTCCTCTAAATGTAAAACCAGCATCATCCATCTTCTTTCCCGATACTAAATTTCTTTGGACTGATGGAACATGAAGAGCATTTTTCAGAATGATAACATGCAACACCTTATTAGAATAAACATTCACAACCGCATCTCCAATTCCTATAACTTCAGTAGGGTGAGGTCCAAACTTAATAAATGTTTTCTCTAAAGGCTTATATGATTGGAAAAATTTCTTTGAATTTAGAACATGACAAGTTGCAGCTGAATCCCAAGTGAAAATATCTCTATTCTCTTTAACATTAGCTTCATGAGCAGTTTCCATTTCTGAAACATAAAATAATGACCGTTTTTGAGATTGGGATTTCTCATTCTTCTTATAATTTCCAAACTTTCACTGTTTTTGCTCATTATTTAAATTAACTTTACAATTTCTAGCAATATGACCAGTATTGTTACATCGATAACAAATTATTTTTGGTTCTCTCTGCTTATTTTGCTTCCTAAGATTAGTTAATTCATTTCTTCTTGCTCCTTGTACCAAAACGTTTTATCCAGTCGACTAAATTCTTCCAATTTCTTTTTGCTTTCTAAACATCCATATTCAGTTAATAATTCTGTTTCCACTTCCGCTGAAGTAAATTTCTTATCTTCTAAAGCATACAGCTTAGTTACTACATTTTCGTAAGTTTCAGGAAGAAAAGCAATTAACTGAAATGCTATTTCAGCATCATCAACAATTTTCCCAGCATCAGCTAAATCTTTGACCACTTTTCTCACTCTAGCAATAAAAACACCAATATGCTCTCCCTCTTCTGGCTTTAATAAAATAAATTCTCTTCTAAGTTCAGCTATTCTTGCACGAGACTTGGGACAATATGTGTCTCTTATCTTTTGCCAAGCTTTTAATGGAGACTCTATACCATCTAAAATAGCAACCTGGCTACTATCCATATAAGTTTTCATTAGACCTAAAGCTCTGTCCTTTCTAGATTCAAATCTATCTTTATCTGCTTCTGTAGCATCAGCTGATAATACTGGTTCTGGATCAACAATAAATTTCTTACAACCAGTTAATTGTAATAAAGACTCTAATCTATCTTTCCATGAGTAATAATTTGCATTAGAAAGCACAGGAATAGTTTTATGACCTATTTGACAAAGACAATCTTCAGAGTCAGCAGTCATGTTGTCATTAAAAAAACAAATTCCCAGAAATGAATAATTTAAAACTTCAAAAGGTAAACAAAAGTTTCTTGAAAACAATTTCCTATATTTAATTTTTATCACATACTAAATAATTGTTGCTGAATTCATGATAAAGCATACTGTCATATCTAATAAATATTACTAAGCCTAATAGCATGCTTTCATTAAGCCTAACTGAAAAATGTAAACATTTCAATCTTCACTAAATAAGCAACAAATACCCAACCACGCTGCTCTGCTACCATGTAACAGAGGTCAGGTAAGAATAAACAAACTCATAATTAATCACTATCAAGTCAGCTGAAAATAACTTTATTTGCTTGCCTACTTGACAAGACAAACTAAAATGAACAAAACACAGCATAGTGAAACACAAGTATAATGCTCGACATCTCTCAAATACCAACTACCCAGAGCAGTACAACCATCAAAACCCAACAGTCGACCAGAGACCACTTCCAAAAACATACTCCAGCCATCCAGTGCAACAACCCTGCCATCTGGAGGACAAACTATCCTGCCATCTGGTGGGAAAAGATATCCTGCCATCTAGTGGACAAAAACAACATAAAAAAATTTAACCAAAACATATATTTCCCTAACAAAAACATAGTAGTGATATAACGTAGATTTAAAAAAACTCACTAATAACAGGTATAATCATAATAATTTTATGACGTATCTCAGCATCCTGAATTTCTCTTTGTATCTCTCTCTACTACAATAAAAATAATACATGAAGCGAGATACAAAGAATGTTAGGACACGGGATCAAAGGACAATTGCAGTGTTGCTAATTTAGAAGGGTTTTATTTCATTCAAATATCTACCACTGTTTTCTATTAGTATTTATTATTAAATAAATATTAGTATACAGAAACAGCGTTTTTTGTATGAATAAAAAAATCCGCAAAATTGGAAACACTGGAGAAGAGAGAAGGAATTCCCATCTTCACCGATGAATTTGCGTCTTAAACGAGATTTTTTGCCACAAAAGACCGAAAATCTATCGCGTATTAAGCGGGATCGCGTAATAACCATTTGTGTCTTTAACGTGATATTTTTCCATTAGTCTTATGGGTGATGTTCAAAGGGTCAGAAAAAATCCGCGTATTAAGCGGGATCGCGTATTAACCATGAGCATCTTAACTGGGTTCCACTGTACTTTATATTCACTATATCCTTATTCTTAAATAATCTCTATCGTTAATTCTGTTAAATTCCCTTTAATTTAATATATCACTTGTTTAAATTACTTAAATATTACGCTTTTAGTATTCATAAATTATTTTAAACTTCTTTGGTATTTATTTAATTACACAGTCTTGCCTTTATTTTTCATAGATATGCTTTTGACTTTCCAGACTTTGATTTATTTTACGAATAGGTTTTGGTGTTGTTCAGCTAATAAACGTTTCTTCTGCCTTTTTAACTTAAACTCTGCTTAAACTTATATAGTTATATAATTACATCAACTTTCACGGAAAAATGTATTCCATGGCCTTCACTCGTCGACTGATAATCATCCTATAACGTCAATGTCTTAACACGACAGAATTCCAATCTTCATTATACTAGTAGAACAGGATTGAATTTACCTGTTCTGACAACTTATACTGCTCTATT
This sequence comes from Maratus speciosus, assembly GCA_963932465.1. NCBI lineage: Eukaryota > Metazoa > Arthropoda > Arachnida > Araneae > Salticidae > Maratus > Maratus speciosus. The sequence goes on from OZ010792.1 coordinate 76,206,911, forward strand.
ACTGCTGGACGTGATCCACTACTGATATCGTGACAGCCAGTTACTTTATTCCAATTAGAAAAATAATCCAATGTTGCCATAATGTAACATATATATATATATATATACTAGGGGCTCTGCCCCCTGCAAGCTATGCTTGCCAACCCCCGTTCAGAGAACGCAGAATCTAAAAACACGCTAATCTGATTGGTTTAAAAAATATTATAGAAGATTGAATTATACTGAAAAAAGTTGTGCAGATCTCCCTGTAAACGGGTTTCCATTCAATTTCCTTTGATTTAAAAAAATTAAGGCCGAATCAGTTGCTGTTAAGACAACCAATGGTTGTTTTCGTGTTTGATTAAAGAGGATCAGTTTAAACGTTTGAAAAGAAGCTAAAAATAAAAGGAATTAAGTATACAGAGTCTTTGTCTCCCGGTATTTTAAAACAATTTCTATAACAATAGCCTAAGTCATGTGACTATAATCAAGAGTTCCGGGAGAACCACTTCGCTTTTTATATTCCTGGTGCCATTTTGGTACTTTAATATTAGCCAGGTACAGGTGATAAGTCGCCAAATATTATTCTATCGCCATCATTTCATCTATATTATAATAGTCCAAGTCATGTAACTGCCATAAATAAATACGCTCTGTTCCCTTCGCTTTTCATATGAAAGTTTGCCCCAGATATCATATACAGCCCCATATTGGCGCGATTTTTTTCCAACGCTAATTTGGGGAAAAGATCAACAGCATAAACAACAACATCCAGCTTATCAAATCAAGCAAAATAACGATACTATGGCACCAGTTAAGTACCCGTTGCTTATATGACACTGGCGTCAGAAAAAAATAGCGCCAATATGGGACTGTATGTGGCATCTGTGCCGAAAGTTTTCCATTTCGATTTAAAAAAATCAATTTTTTTTTTTCGAATAATACTACATACAAGCATTGTCGCAAAGAATTCTTGGTACTGTTACGCTAGCCGGGTGCAAATCTCGCCAATGATTATTTTTCAACTCGCCAGTTAGCATTTTTTTTTATTTTTCTGACTGGTAAATTAAAACATTGCTTTGAAGTTGAAATTAAATGTCATCGTTTCTTACATCATTTAATATTTGGCCAGATGCCATATACGCACCTGGTTTGGCGTGATTTTTTTAACGAAAATTTGGCAAAATCCTCGTTTTCGAATACCAGTTACATATGTATTTTTGGTACTACTTAGTTATCCCGTCGAACAAAAATCTATCACCAAACTATAAGATTAAATGCCAATAATGGTTGATAAATGTCACATTAACTTGACTTTAAGCAAGTTATATGTCTTTACGTCATCAAGTGATTTTTATTTCGACGTTTTATTTTTATATTTATTAATGTTATACTATTTTCTTTGTTCTTTCGTTATTTAAAATAAAAATTATGTCAATTCGTATAATTTGGCGAGTGGTTTGGCGATTTATATAATTTGGCAAAATGGGTCGATGGAATAACTAAGTAGTACCGTATTTTTTAATTATTTTCTATTATTTTTTATTTTTAAAGGAAAATAACCTAAAAAATAATTAACTATAGAACAAAACAAATTATGTAATTTAAAAAAAGAAAATAAAGTAAATAAACACTTATTATTAAATAAACAACAATAGCCGGGTTACCATGTCAACCAAAATCAGGCGCGGATCCAAGGGGGGGGGGGGGAGGGGGGGGAGGAATCAGGGCGATCGCCCCCCCCCCCCCCCCCAAATAATATAAATCCTCCGATTATCGCAAATTTCGAGAAAATGATCGCTGAAAAAAAATCAATTTCGTCAATCGTTCGCAGGTCAAAGGATCGCAAAAGGAACGCGAATTTCGTGAAAGGATCGCGCAAAAAAACCCAATTTCGTCAAAGGATCGTGAAAAAACATGAAATTTCGTTAAAGAAGCGCAGAAAAATGCGAATTTCGTTAAAAAAAATCGCGTATTTTATCAAAGGACCACAAAGGAACGCAAATTACGTCAAAGGATCGCAGATAAAAACGCGAATTTCGTCAAAGGATTGCAGAAAAAACGCAAATTTCACCAAAAAATTGAAAAAAAAACGCTAATTTCGCAAAAGAATCGCGCAAAAAACGCTAATTTCGTCAACAGACCTTTGAAAAAATACGAATTTCTTCAAAGAATCGCGAAAAAAATACACGAAATTCGCCAATTAGCACCGGGAGGAGATTCCCTAAGAGCGCATCCACAGGAGTGGGGGGGTTCGATCGGGACAAAGAAGGGAAGAACAAATTTACCAAGTCGGTTTTTAAGAAATCAACACACCATAAGTATTTTAGCTTTTAACTGACTAGGATTAGGACATAATCCTTTTTTGTTCATTCATCAAATACCCCTTGAAATTTACCAATGTGGGTGGCAATAACAGGACATTTTTTACACATTAGTGGCTTTCTTCAGAAAACATTAAGATGATTGCATTTTTCAAAGGACCTTTTTTTTCTTGTTTCTTTCTTTCTTTGGAAATTGCTATGATTCCCATTCTTTTCTCAAACAATAAAGAACTCCTCAAAAATATCATTATACAGAAATTAGAATTGCAGCTTCTTTGAAAGAAGGAAAAGTTTCAACACCTTAAAGGGATCCGCATAATGTTGTCAATTTCTGTTGTAGAGATTCAACAAAAGGTACACGAAGCGGCATTATCCCCCACCTCAACCCATAGTGTCAAAAATTATGGCGCCATATGCCTTTTGACAGGACATAATACTATTTTGTTCACTAATTGCCGAAACTTCAGTGAGGTTTACCATTGACACCCGGAAAGTGTTTGGTTTTCGTTTGCTTGCATGTCTGTTCCGCGAAAACTGCTGTTAAAAGCGTTGAATTTATATCTTGCGGAAGGGGGGGAGCACTCTGATAGAAACCCCCCATAGATGCGCGCCTAGGGGAATCTCCCCCTGGTGCTAATTGTGTTATGCATCAATTGTTTATTTAAGCATTCAGTAAAGTTTAACTTGAATGATAAAGCTTTAAAGTATTTACTTCCTATTGATGCACGTTTATTTTTCACCCTCTCTTGTTCTTGTTTACATCCGAAACGACCAGCATTTTCATTCATGCGTATTAGCTTTTGAGGCAAGTGCCGTTACTGAGTAACTGTCAGTAACAGTGATTTCGGTATCTCATCTTTCGACGTGAACGGCTGACTTGTGACGTCATAGTTTGCAGCCAATGGCGTTTAAGTTGCGTTCGTATGATCGGAGTTTCGGATGTATTCTGAGTAAGTTTGTATCTATCGATTGGCAACAGTTTTTATGCAAAACAATTGCTGTTACCGGGTGTATAAAGGTCTGGACTGATTTTGGATTAGTAGCTTCGTGAATTATTGTACGTATGTATAACTTGTCATAATGTAGAATCATTAGATATTAGTTTATTTTATATTATGATTTGACGGCGAAGTACAGCTGTTATATTGTAAATAATCATATCATCTTGCTTCAAATAAAATGAATTTGTTTTAGAACTGGTGTCTTAAGTCTTCCACACTAACCACAGCAACTCTGTTTGGCCAATGTTTTAATTGGTCAACAAATTGTGTGTTTTTTTCGCTGCCCTTTGACGAAATTCGCGCATTTTTTCGCAATTCTTTGACAAAATTTGCATTTTTTCCGAGATCTGTTGACGAAATTCGCATTTTTTGCGCGATTTTGCCGCGAAATTAGCGTTTTTTCCCTAATTATTTGGCGAAATTCGCGTTTTTTAGATTTTTTGGAAAAATTCGCATTTTTTTCTGCGATTCTTTGATGAAATTCGCGTTTTTTTCTGCGATCCTTTGACGAAATTCGCATTTTTTCTGCGATCCTTCGACAAAATTAGAGTTTTTTCTACTACCCTTTGACGAAATTCGCGTATTTTTTCGCGATTCTTTGACGAAATTAGCATTTTTTCCAGAGTTCTGTTGACGAAATTCATATTTTTTGCACAATTTCTAGAAATTAGCGGTTTTTTCGTAATTGTTTGGCGAAATTCGCGTTTCTTTGCGATCCTTTGGCGAAACTCACGTTTTTTTCTGCGATACTTTGAGACGAAATTCATGTTTTTCTTCTGCGATCCTTTGACGAAATTTGCGTTTTTTTCTGCGATACTTTCAGACGAAATTCGCATTTTTTTCGTGGTCCTTTGACGAAATTCGCGTTTTTTTTCCGTGGTCCTTTGACGAAATTTGCTTTTTTTTTTCGTGGTCCTTTGACGAAATTCACGTTTTTTTTCGTGTTCCTTTGACGAAATTCACATTTTTTCCGTTGCCCTTTGACGAAATTCGCTTTTTTTCCGTTGCCCTTTGACGAAATTCGCTTTTTTTGCGCGATCCTTTGACGAAATTCGTGCTTTTTGCTCGATCCTTTGACAAAATTCGCGTTTTTTGCGCGATTTTTTGACCTGTGAACGGTTGACAGAAATGATTTTTTCCGGCGAGCATTTGTCAAAATTTGCGATAATCGGTGAATTTATATATTTTGATCCAAGGGGTGGGTGAGGATCGGGGCGATCTCCTCCCTTCCTTGGATCCGCGCCTGTGAAGAGGTATACACACCACTTAGCTGACATTTTTGACTTTCAAGGATGTTAAGGCCCCTTCAGATTTCTGAAAGGGATCCTTTTTCAGAGATTATCCTCTTTCAGAAATCTGATATTAAAAAATGGATTTGATAGTTATGTTTTTCAGCTTTCTATAATTGGTTCTTATGTATTTTTAGTGCTGAATCCAAAAATGACCTTCATTTTTTACCACACCATCACGTCAGTTTTTTTCACAAATCGCAAATTTTTAAGAAGTCGAAATATTGCGAAAATCTGCTACTATAAAATAGACGTAACTTTTTTTCATAATAATTTATTCATTTTTTTGCTCATACATATGCACTCCTTAAGCACCGCGATGTCATGTCAAAATAAGATAAATAATTACCATAGTACAAGAGTAAAAAGAAAAAGAAAAATAAGACATTTAATAAATAAATTCTGTTATAACGTTTTTAATTTTATGACCTAATAAGTAATAATAAACCATATTGTGAGGAGAGGGCAGGATTATATAAAAAGGGTGTTGGATAACCGAGTGTTTCGGTTAATCAGATGTCGGATAATCGAGAGTCTGTAATATTTTCAAATCGCATTAATTATTTCATATTCATTTAATAATTAACTGCAAGGAATGATTTGAGCAACAGAAGTTATGACTACGTTGATTATATGTCACTCGGTATCGCCCCCCCCCCCCCCAAAAAACGATTCTCTGGATCCGCCCCTGACCAAAATAATGCCATTTTGGTGCCAATTAGGTACCCTGGTGCGTATATGACATCTGTGCCTAATATTTTTCTTTTCATTTCATTTAAAAAAAATAAAGAAGTGAAAGCCATTTATTTTAAATGTTTCTGTTTGTATTAAATAGAATGATAATGAAATACAAATTGAATTATGAATAAAAGTAACATGATACATTTCTTAGCATACATTTAAGGGAGGCCAAACTTCTCGCCAAATTAGTTTAAAATAGTAACCTTTTCTAAAATCTGAAAAAAAAAAATATCTGTGATTAAAATTTGAGTTGCCATCATTAGAAAAATGTATATAAAATTAGAAAAAAATTAATATTTCGAAAACTAATTCGAATTTAAAAATTCTAATACCAATTTTGAAATCGGCGGATCGATATTGATTTTTGGTGTTAATTTCGTCGCAAAGTAAACCATATTTTAGGAGAAATCGCCGTGAAACATAATCAGTTGTTTAATCAGTCGATTCAAAGAATCGTTACATTTCAGCCGTTTCATATATTCATTTCATAAATTCGTTTCATTAGGATTTTATATATATAGGGTAGATATATTATATTCATAAATAATATACTGTACTAAATTCTAAGTCATTAAAAATTATTTTTGTTCTTATAGTTAATATTTACATACATATATAATAAATATTGCAGTTTCTTACGAAATTTTACATAATGAATTTACAAATTCGAAAGTTTATGGAACGCATTACTTACGTAAGTCAGTGGATGACTGTACAAAGGATTGTTAATATAACATAGATAAGCTAAACTCCAATTATAACAACATTATTTTTAAAAAAGCATGCAAAATTTCAGCTCAAATATGTCTAAAATAATGTTTACTAAAAAAAGTAATAACTTTCAATACAAATAAGTAAAAAAAAAAAAAAGAGAAAACGAGTAAAACCTGATTAGATGAGCCGCAGAATTTGGTAAACAACTCCTTTTGTTTATCTTTTATAGAAGATATTGCTACTTCCCCTTTAATGAACATTTCACTTAAAAGTTCAAAAGTCTGACTTTGTAATTTTTTTGCATTTACAGTTGTTCCACATTTAACTTCAAGATCACCTAAAAGTACAAATATAATAATAAGTAAGAACAATAGTAAATAACACAATTTATATTTACCTTTTTTTTTTTTTTTTTTTTTTTCTTTAATAGAGAGAAAAAAGTATACTGCAATGTACAGGCAATGTAAATAATATCTAAATATTTATTGAAAAGAAGTTCTCAGTGACAAAACAACCATGGCGTAAGAGTATGAAAATATGTATTATGTGAATGAAAATATGTATTATGTGAAAAAAATTAACCATTACTAGCATTCAAACTTTCAGCTTAAAATGGATTTCTTCACAGCAAAGAAGATCTCAGAGGCAAATTATTTCTTTCTTTACAAGACATCAGGGAAGAACAATGACATATTCCCAGAGCTTTTTCAATCAGAGAGAAGGAACGTAGTGGATAAGTAACACAATGAAGTCAGAATTGCAGCAGACCCAGACACCAAGGAAGAAAGAAATAATGAAATTGCTCACGATGACCAAGGGATCTAAGCATATATGGACTATGGAGATGAACTGGCAAACGTAGCATTTTAACAAGAAACCTGGGTTACTGATATGAATAACATTTTTAATTAACAGCAACATAACCCATTGTTTTGCCAAGATACTTGAGGTATAAATCATGTCCATTTTTCATTATTTAAGGTCATTAACAGATTTTTTCTTTTTTTAAACAAAGCAGTATCACCATAACAAGTTCTAGCAGCATGTGTCATTAATTTAAGATAGCAAATTTTATATCTTATTTCATTATGGAATGTTTTACATAATATATTAGTGATATTTCCCACATGAACTCTATATATTTCTAATATTAATCAAGATATATTATTTATGCATAAAATATTGAATTTATTTTATAGCCCGGGATCCGGTGACATCGAAAGTCCCGTGATCACAGAATTGAAATCTTTTTATGTACATTGATAGCAAAAAGTCATATGAACAAAATGAGCTAGGTATGACTTGGTTTGACAAACCAAAAATATGTTTCATTAAATTAATTATTATTAAAAAGCTATAATGTTTTGCCGTTATAGTGGACACAGATCAGTCTTAAAGCATTTTATAGAAAAATTTGTGCTCTTTCAGAAAAACTTGGTATGACAAACTTTATTCTGCCAGAAAAGTCTGTCATACCTATTTTAAGGAGGCGGCCGGTGATAAAATTTCACATTTATTTTGCTTTAAAATTTTAGCGGTGGCTTCTTTATTTTGTGTCTGGATGCTGACCAAGTGTCGGCTTTCCAGAATAACAGTAAATCATTACAGCTTTTTATTAACAATTTAATTAAACAGGGCTTTGGATGCCACTGGCTCCCAGACTATTAATAATGTAAATTGTAAAAAAAAAAAAAAAAAATTATCTGTAAAATAAATACCAGATCAGTGACCTTTTTGTAACTCATCAAATGGTTTTACTGTTCCAAGTAAATTTTTATTACTGGTGAAATTGGAAAGTATTTTGAGGTGAAGACTTTCTCGTGTTTAGGAATCGTGTTTTTGTGATGACTTGGAATGACCTTTTGCTAAAGCAGGGACCGCGCTAAGAAATTAAGACTATTCGCCAACACATTAGCCAAATTTATCTATTATTAACCAAAAGTATATTAAAAGTATATAAAAGTATATTCAATCTTTTGACGATATTTGCGATTTTTCGTGATCTTTGGACGAGTTTTGCGTGTTTTTTCACGATATTTAGATGAAATTTGCGGAGGTTTTCACGATATTTAAACTAAATTTGCGGTGTTTTTCGCGATAGTTAGACGAAATTTGTGGGGTTTTTCGTGATCTTTTGACAAAATGTGCAGGTTTTTCGCGATCTTATGACAAAAATTTGCATTTTTCTGCGATTCTTTGACAGAATTTGTGTTTTTCCCGCGATCCTTTGATGAAATTCGCAATTTTTCTGCAAACGATTGACAAAATTACTTTTTTCGGCGACCATTTGTCGAAATTCGTGATATTTTTGTCCGAATTTTCGGATTGGCGACCGATTTTTTTTAATTTTCGGATATTAATTCCTTAAATTTTCGGAAAAATCAGTACAGAATCACCCCTAATTGGCCGGCCGAGAAGAAGAGGAGGAATATAGACTGGAAATGCGGCCATACGCGAACTCGTGCTAAAAACGGAAATTCATTTACGTTCCAAAACATCATTACACAACAAAAGAGACCCCAAAAAATCATTCGCCAGCTTTTGCGCCATAATAATTTTTTTCTCGCCAATTTCACGATGTATTCACATCTGGTGAGTTGGCCAATGGTTAGCGCGGCCCCTGCTAAAGTAACAATTATTAATTTATATATTCATATATTTGCTCATGAATCAATGCCATAACAAGGTAAGTTCCCAAATGCCACTTGCAGAAAAAATTCTGCATTTGCAAGACAGTTCAGAAAGCTAAATATACATATGTAATGTGTTTTTTTCATTTACTGGCACAACTGTTAAAGTATTTATTAAGTAATCATAAAATTAATATTTTTGTGGTATTTTGACTGAAGAAGTAATATTAAGGTTTTGTAATTCTTAGTGTTGACAAGCTTATAGACAAAAAATTATTTCTTCTATTAATAGATTTCTTGGAAAAAAAAAAAAAATACTCATATGTGTGTCTGCATGCAAGTGGATATGATTTACCAGATTTTCATAGAATTTCTTTTAGCAAATAGTTGAGTTCACAGACAGTTTTTAATTTTACATGACTATGCAAATAACAAAATATGATTTTCCTCTCTTTTCTTTCAAAAGAAATTAGTTTAGACATAATATTCTTAAAATAAACTGAAACCCTTCTCAATGTCATTGCAATCATGTCAAACGATTAAACATGAAAAAATTAGTAATTTCTTATTGTGAAAACTACAGATTTATTTTTGGTACTTAGTACACTCCTGAATGAGACAATTTATCAGAAAGCCTTCAAATTAACCAAGTAAAAAAAAAAAAAAAAGTTTGCATTCCAGGGTGATATTGCATTTTTAACTACAATCACTAACACTACTGGTTCGTTCACATAAACACCAAAGCGGACTGTTAACACGAATTTATTATAACACTAAATATTTGCGAGCCAACAGTGGCTTACTACATTCCATCATTTTTCACATTCTACAACAACACGAATCAAAACAGAATAAAACACAGAGTATTGCCACATGTGGAAAAAAAGAACAAGAAACTTACATGGATTCAGAGCACACAAAACCATGGAATATGCAGCAGACGATACTTACATAAACATTCTGGCCCCCGTTGAAATACACTGGGATTTCAACAAGTAGTTAGTTGCTTACAATTTATAACTATAATGAAAGAACAATTAATAACACGAACAAATTAATACAAAAAATAGAAAAAATATTAGACTGTTCTGAGTTCACAGTTTTTAGTTTCTATAGGAAGAGGACACAGTTTCACTATTGGACGATCGATGACACAACTACTAGTCTTGATCGTAACAACTCTGACCTTATTGTCTGAACCTGGATGAACAGTTATTATTCGTCCTAACTTCCATTTAAGTGGTGGAAGGTTGTCATCTTTGATGAGGACTAAGTTACTGACTTCTAAATCTCGTTGACTTTTTTGCCATTTAGGTCTTTGCTGAAGTTGAGACAGGTATTCCGGGCTCCACCTTTTCCAAAATTGCTGAAGAATAAACTGTCTCACATGCCATCTATCCAGTGGTGTAGTCGTAAATAAAAGAGAGGGTATGCGTTCTAACCAGAGGGTATGCGTTCTAACCAGAGGGTATGCGTTCTAACCAGAGGGTATACGCTCAAGGCAGAGGGTATACCCTAGTGTATATATGCTGTAGCTTTCTTGAGAAACAGAGGGTATACGGTGTACCTTAAAAAAATCCAGAGGGTATACGGCGTATACTCCTGTATACCCTCCACTACATCCCTGCATCTATCAAGATGACTCAAAGGACTGTGACTTAGATCTTGTTCAGGTATGGCAGTTAGAGAAGTTCCAACTAGGAAGTGACCTGGCGTTAGAGCAGTTAAGTCTGTTGGGTCAGATGATATGGGACACAGTGGTCAAGAGTTGAGACAAGCTTCAACTTGCATAATAAAGGTTTGGAACTCAGGATAGGTTAAGACAGTGTCACCAACGGTTTTCTTCAGATGCGATTTCATTGATTTTACTGCAGATTCCCAAAGTCCACCAAAGTATGGAGCAGAAGGCGGATTAAAAGTCCAGCGTATTCGCTCTGACGACAAAAATTTGTTTATTTCTTCATTCTGCTTGCACTGCAAAAGATATTTGTTGATTTCTTTTTCTGCACCTTTGAAGTTGGTTCCACAATCACTAAAAATCTCAAAAGGTTTTCCTCTTCTTGTGATAAATCGTTTTAATGCACTTAAGAATGCCTTTGTTGAAAGATCTTCTACAACTTCAAGATGGACTGCTTTGATGACGAAGCAGACAAATACACACACATATGATTTAAATGATTTTAGTCCGCGTCCTGCATGATATTTAATCATGAATGGTCCTGAAAAATCTGTTCCAACTTGATGAAATGGTCGTGACTGTGTTACCCTAGATGCTGGAAGATTAGCCATTATTTGTTTTACAGTTTGAGCTCTATATCTGCAACATGTAACACAAGTTCTTACTATTTTTTAATAACAGACCTAGCAATAATGATCCAAAATTTCTGTCTAATTAAAGAAAGAAGAAGATCTGGAGCTGCATGGAAATATTTTTCATGAAAATGTTTAATTATGATCTTAGTCACATGGTGCTTTGATGGTAATAAGATTGGGTGCTTTTCATTCTCTGACAGCTGGTGTTTTTCAATCTTCCTCCTACTCTTAATATTTTGTTATCGTCTAAAATTGGACACAAACAAACGAGACTGCTATTTGTAGGTACAGTATAGGATCCATTATCCAGAATGCTTGGGACCTGAGATATTCAGGATAAGGGGTTTTTCTGTAATTCGGAACACTTCTATAAATGTTAAGAATAGTATAAAATAACGGCATGAAATGTATAAAATAGGAATCATATATGAATATACATAATTATAAATTAGTTATTTATTTACACAAAATAAAAAAACCCTTCTAAATTACAATTCAAATTAGCATATAAGAAGAGGGCAGAATCCTTTGATTTGATTTTTTAGAACTTTTTTATTAAGATTGGTTGCTTCTAATGTGTCTTTTGCACTAACTGCTTCTGTATACTGCTATGATATGCTGTTTGTGGGAGTAGCTTGTTTGTTGCATTCCTGAAATCAGTTGTTCAATTGAAAAACATTAATAGCTTATTTGAAATCTTTTTACCACATGATTCTGCTTGCCATCATCTTCACTTCCATCAGAAATATTCCTTGGCATTATGCCACAAATCTCATTGCCAGCCATCTGATCACTTACAGGAGTATCGTCATCAGCAATTAGACAATCTTCTGCTGGTTCTTGATCCAATAATTAAGCTTCTAAACATGAAAGTTCTTTAGCTTAGTCCAGCAGATCTGTAATAATTTCTTTCTCTTTTAAAATTTTAAGGTCTTCAACTTCATGATCATTCACACCATTAAAAAATATTGCAAGTTTTTACGTTTTTGAAAGGAAAAATTATTTTTCAGTTATCATTTTGCATTCCGGATTTCGGAGCATTCTGGATACGGGGTTTCCGGATAACGGGTCCCGTACTGTATCTCTTTTCCAGCTTCTAAACATTGAATTTCTTTATTGAAGTTCACTTGTTGAACTATTCGAATAATGCAGCGTGTTGCAGCTTGAATTTCATTGCTTGATAAAAAGGATGTATTTCTTTCTACACGTGTTACCTTTGAATTGGAGATGAATCTCAATAGCCAAGCAAATATGCGTTGCAACTTGGAAAACGAAGATATTTTTGATGTAATATCAAGTTCTTTTACATTTTCAGAAACTACAAATGATAATGTTTTACGTGCTTCTGGTAATTCTTCTTCATTTATGGTAATAAATTTATGCACGGGAACCTCATTGCTTCTTAACCACAGTGGGCCGTTCCACCACAAGTCATGGGACAGTAGTTCTGCAGGAAGCAACCCACGTGATGCACAATCAGCAGGATTTTCTTTTCCGTTGACATGGTTCCAATTCTCAGCTGGTAAAATGGATTGGATTTCAGATACTCTGTTGGCTACAAAGACTTGCCATCTTTTAGGATTTGATCTTAGCCATGACAATAAAATTTGTGAATTGCTCCATGCCTGCACATAATCAGGTTTTATATGTAATGCATCTCTAATCGCCTGTATTAAGTGTGCCAGCAATACTGCAGCGCATAATTCCAGTCTTGGAATTGTGATAGGTTTAAGTGGCGCTACGCGAGTTTTAGCTGTTAAAAGTTTCACATCAGTATTAGAGTTATCACAAGTTTTAATGTAAATAACTGCTGAATAACCCTTTTCTGAAGCATCACAAAATCCATGAAGTTCACATCGAGAATAATTGGGCAAGATGACTTTTCTAGGTATATATATGGAATTTAAGAGTTTGACTTCTTGGCACAAAATTTTCCACTTTTGATCAATATTTTCTGGTACTGGGTCATCCCATGATAATTGTAATTTCCACAGTTCTCAAAGGATCATTTTAGTTAGAATTACAAAAGGTGCAATCCATCCCAATGGATCAAAAAGCGTTGATGCAAATGACAGAATAATTCTTTTAGTAGGGACACTTTGATAATCTACATCACTGAAATTACATTTGAACATATCATTATTAGGATGCCATTCTACTCCTAGAACTTTTATGGCTTTATTGCCGACTACACTATGCATATTATCATTAATTGTGTTTGCTAACCCAGCATTTTTCAATAGTGATGGTTCATTTGTGGACCATTTATGTAACTCAAACCCACCTTTTTTTAGCATTTTCTGCAATTCATATATCAATTCATTACCTTCCTGACTATTCTCAACACCAGTTAAAACATCATCAACATAAAAATCTCTTAAAACTACAGTCTTTGCTTTTGGGAAATTAAGACCCTCATCAATTGCTAACTGACTCAAAGTTTTAGTTTCAAGATATGGAGCAGCAGCAGTTCCATATGTGACAGTGTTTAAGCGAAAAACTTGTATTTGTTTATCTTGACTATCTCTCCATAATATTCTCTGAAAATCCCTATCTTTATCATGAATTTTTACCTGCCTATACATCATTCTTATATCAGCTGTGATTGCAATATTATGAAATCTAAACCTTAATAAAATACAAATTAAGTCATCTTGTGTTTTGGGACCTACCATTAGAGTGTCGTTTAAAGATACAAAGATACACCTGCTGTTGTTTTAGCACTCCCATCAAAAACTACTCTTAATTTGGTGGTTAAACTAGAACTATTCAAGACGAAGTGATGTGGGATGTAATAATGTTTATTCTCTAATTCACGATCTGTATTTGAAACAAGGTCCATGTGGCCCAGAGATAAATATTCTTTCATAAATTGAACATATTGGTTGTAAATTTCTGGCATGGAGATTAATCTCTTCTCAAGATAAAGAAATCTTCTGTGTGCCATTTGGTGAGAATCACCTAAATTATCTCGATCTTGTTTAAACGGTAATGCGACTGAGTAGCGACCTGTTTTTTCTCTGAAATGAGAACTCTCAAAATGCCTTTCACAAAGTTTTTCTTCAACTGTTAAAGATTGCACATTTGGAATTTTTTCTAATTCCCAGAATGAATTTACTAACTCATCAGTTTTTGTACTTAAATGATTTGCACATACTGGATCAGTTGCCAGAGTTTCAAAATTTGTAGTACCCGAAATTATCCAACCAAGTCTCGAATTTAATGCAAATATGGAAGGTGAGGTTCACGTTTGACAATTTCTCCAGTCATGAAATGCATAAATACATTTACACCAAATAGAATGTCAATTTTTTGTGATTTGAAAAATAATGCATCAGCTAACATTAAATCATTGAAATTATTGCAAATGATTGAAGGCAAAGACACATAGGGAATATTATCTGTCACCTTATCCATCATGAATGCTGATACTCTAAGATCACTTTTGAAGTGAGAAGTGAATAATAAATCAACTTCCCCATTACTCACAGTATTAAATGTTCCCAAACATGACACAGAGATAGAACTATCTTTGACCTTTAATCCTAATTTATTTACACATTCTTGTGAAATAAATGACCTCTGAGAGCCAGTATCACATAAACATCTGCATTTTATAAACTCTTGTTTAGAATTTTGAACTTTTACTAATGCGGTACACAACAAAATATGGCTCTTTTGATTACAATTTTTGTTTGACTCATAATGAGAGGCACAGACTGTAGACGAAACATTTTCACTTGCTGACTCAACTTTTTTAGGGATAAATTCTTGTGCGTGTGGAGACATACTATTTGACTGATTCTTATTCCTTGAATAATTTACCATATGCAAAACACTATGATGTTTCTTAAAGCAATGATGGCACGTATTCAGACTCTTACATTTATTGAGGAAATGCATATTAGATAAGCAATTGAAACAATAACGATTACGTTTTACGAAGTGAATTTGTTGTTGAACAGGTAAATTAAGAAACTTCGAGCACTTAGCTAAACTATGGTCTTCCTTACAATAACCATAACCTAACGTAGCTACAAAAGCATTACTCTTATTCGGAACTACAGATTTAGGTACCTTATTTACCACTAGCTTGCTATTTTGAAGAGTTCGTGCGTAATTCTTAAGAAATTCGATTAAGTTTTTAAGTTTCGGAATTTCCCCGCTTTTAAGCTGACATTCCCACCACAATTTTGTAGAAGGATCCAATTTTTGCAAAATTAAATAAGTCATTAATGTATCACCAAATTTGTCAATGGTTTGGTTCAATACTTCTAATGAGCAAATGACTTCATTAATGTTGTCAACTAGATTTAAAATAGCAATAGCTGATTCTGTTTGAATAGTTGGTAAACTTAAAAATCGTTTAATATATGCAAATATTTGTTTTCGCTTATTTGAATATCTTTCGTCTAATGGATTTCATGCAATCTCAAAATTAGAATTCGAAATTTGAATAGACTGAATGACGCGATACACTTCACCTTTCAACGAAGCCTTCAAATGCTGTAATTTTTGAGCATTAGATATAATTGTATTGCTGTTTACGCATGCATTGAAAAGATCCTTAAACGCTATTCATTCTGTTATTTTACCTCCAAAAGTAGGTAATGATAACCTAGGTAATTTAATATTCTCAAACACGTTTTTTCTGAAATTACACTATCAGATTTAATTTCACTCTTATTTAACTCAGCATTTTGTATTTTCAACATTTTTTCACCCTTAAATTTCCACAAATCAATTTTATCTGAGATTTCCTGTGCGCTATCTATCTCACTTTCTAATTGTTTAGGTTCTGTAATTAAAACTTCAATTTCCCTATCCAGTTTTTTTAGATCTGTTTCTTTCTGTTTTAATAATTCAATATTTTCTTTTTGTATGTTTTTGTTGTTCAGCAGGTTCTCCTTCAATTTGGAAATATTCTGTCGGAAGGAGGCAATGTAATAGCCATTTTTATGCCATTTTCATTCTTGTACCACCGAAAAGTATATGAAGTTATGCATAAAATTGGACCAGATTTGTTGAGTATATTTTTGGCTATGGCCAGCAGGTCCTCCTTCAATTTGAAAATATTCTGCCAAAAGGGGGCTCTGTAATAGCGATTTTTGTGTTATTTTCATAATTTTACCACCGAAAAGTGTATGAAGCTAAGCATAGAATTGAACCAATATTTTGTGTATATGTTTGGCTATGGCCAGCAGTTTTTCCTTGAATTTGGAAATACAGTAGAGCGCCGCTAATCCGCGAACCTGTAGTCCGCGAAGGCCTGTAATCCGCGAGCAATTTATGAATGTAAACAAAGAAATTGAATTCTTGTAAAGTGTTTCAGTAGTGACAAAATTTTCAAATTTGAAATTTTTTTTACACCAAATTTCGCATTTTCCTTGCCTCTGTATTTAATATTATATACTATGTAACATTCTTCTTGAAAGATTAAATTAATAGTACATTTAATTATTATATTATTTTATTTATTTATATTTATTCATGCAATACTTGAAAAATACAATTTGAACTCTTATGGAAAAGTATTTACTTTTAATGATAGAAAATGCTTTCTTAGACAATGTATTTCATAATTTATTTATTTTTTTCATTAAATCGTAATTATAAGATAGGAAAACACATAAAAAAATAATACATTTCTTACATTTGAACTCTTATTAATGATGTATTACAATGTAAAAAATCCTAAACATCTATTACTGATTTTCTCCAATAGATGGCGCAACCAGATATGTATTAAATAATAATAATGCTATAATATCGATCTTTTTCGAGCAAAGTAATTATGAAAGTAGTATTTAAATGGTAACTAAAATTATAAAATCAAGATTTTTTTTTTTTTTTTTACTATCTCCGTGACATTATTATGATTACTGATTTTTATTTTGCTTATTTCTGATTGCTTTTTAGACTTTATTTTAAAAAAATCCCAATTATCTTGTTAACAAAAGTTACCAGATTCTTTAATCTTAAATTTACTAAGGATTTAAATTCCTATCCTTCAACCCTACAAAATTATGAATAGAAATTTGAAAGCTGATATTATTAGGATTATTTTTTTAGGAAATACCAAAATTAAAACATTTAGTACTCATTGGTAATAATAGATGGCGACACCAGACATCTGCTACACGAATTGTCTTGTAGACAGAATTGACAATAAAATTTTTTTGGTATTGTATTTATTATCTTTTCAAGTATTATTCATAAATAGATTATTTAAAATTATTCATTTATTATAACAAAATAATACACTGCAATAGTTATATTATTTTAGAAAGAAAATTGAATTAAAAAAAAAAATCCTATGAAAGTAATTGCTCATTTTATCAGACCAGAATTATTTGATTTTTAAAAAACAACTTTGTTACTCAACAAGAACTTATTACTATATATAAACTTCCAGATAAAATTCAACAATATAAATAAAATATCTTAAAACAAACAATTATTGATGCCATGTTTAAAAAATAATAAATTATTATTATTAAACAGTTTTTACTGTATTTATACCTTAAAATGTGTAATTTATTTATTTTAAAGAATTAACAATCTAAATTTGTTCAAAAGATGAATTAAAAAAAAATGTAAACAAAGGTTAAATAGACATGACCTGTAATCCGCAAAAAGTCTCTCATCCGCACAACCCTTGGAACAAAGCTTTGCGGATTAGAGGCTTTCTACTGTATTCAGTTAGAAAGTACCACTGTAATAGCAATTTTTGTAAAAAAAATTTTGATTTTTCGTAGTTTTTTTGGTACAGTATATTGGAAGCTTGCGAAGCGATGGGAACTTATTGTGGGTGGGAGGTTATTGTTTCCAAAAAATCATTTTTGAAAAACTTTTCTTTTTGAAATGATGATCAAGTCTCGGGACCGACTGATAAATTTTGTGATATTTTCTGCAACTGATCGGCAGGTTTCAGTTTCTTCTTACGACAGATTGACAAAACTCATGATTGCTTTTCTGCTTCTGACTGAAAAATTTTGTGATTTCTCTCCACGCCTGATTGACGAATTTCAAGATTTTTTTCTGGAGACCGATCAATGAATTTCGGCCATTTTTTTTGTTGTTGTTGCGATTAATTGAGAAATTTAGCGATTTTATTCTGCGATCAATTGGCAAATTTACCTGTTTGTTGTTACAACATACTGATAAAATTAACAATTGTTTTTCAGCATCTGCAGCATTCGAAATCCTTGGTGGTCCACTGGTCCAAAAGTGGTCTTTAGTGGCCCGCAGACCAGTAACTTTTTTCCCCTCTCTGACAGGTAAACTTAAATTTTCTCATCCCTGAGAAAACAGCTACCAAACATATATCACACAATTTTATTATATAGATATATATATAAAAAATTGAATTAAACCTTGTCAGTTGAAATAAATAATCGGAAATAAAATATGTATTTAATGATGATATAGTTTTTCTGTATGTACTGTTTATTTAATTTTTAGCAAATTATATTTTACATTTTATTATGCTGAAATATTTGGATAACTGCAAAGGAAGTTTGGGTTTATATTGTAGGAGGGCAGGGGGAGGGGTCATTCAAAGGGTTAAAGGGACTTAATTGAATTTTATGTAGCGGACCAATGATGATGACTGTGGACCAGTAAATTCTCATGTTTACTGGTCCTTGGGACCAGTGACTTTTTTTTTTAATCAATTCTACTGCTGGTCTGACTGAAAAATTTTGCGTTTTTCATCTGCGATTAGCTGACTTGATATTGTTATTTTCAATCAAACTATTTTTTTTTTCCTTTTTTGTAACTTTTTCTTTAACATCAAAATAGTCTTATCTTTTTTTAGTCTGCTTAGCATTAAATGGTTACACAATTATTTCATTCTAAAACATGGAATACTCCAACGTTTGGCATTCCTATTTTTCTGCTACACGAGCTTATAATCCGCTGTTGGAGAACCAGGTACGAAGTATGTTTGAAATGACACTTGTGTTTATTAGTAAAATAAATAAAAGGAATCTTGTTTACCTGCTTTGTTAATAAGAAGATCTGCTTGCCCTCTCTCCATGCAGGGTGCAAGTGTAAGAAAATGATATTACTATTGAATGAACATAACAAAAAGATATTATTAAATAATTTTAAAAAGTAACTATCTCTATTAAATTTTAATTGATATAATGTTATTTCATAAATAATAGTGATATTTTATTAACTTCTTCTTCTTCATTGAATCAGTAAACTTATTACTGCAAACATATAAAAGAAAATGAAAGAAATTTAAAAAAAAAAGTTGATAACATTATATATGTACAGCTCCAATTCCTAGATTATTGCCTATTTGTGCAATATTTCCTTTCATCTTAAAAATTCTCGTATATAACATATTTGTAGAACAAAATAGCAGAGAAAAGAATAACTTACATGCAAGTTGAAAAAAGAATACGCAAATTAGATTGCAAATGATTTTAACTGGATGATTAAAATCAGTAATTTAAATCAAATGATTTTTATTTAAATCATCGATTAAAATAATATATTTTTTAAATTTTTAAATGATGTAAAAGAACATTAAAATCCACTGAGCAGACTGTGTGTATGGAGAGGCTGGCATACTTGTGCGACCTTAGTCTCATTGAAAATCTTTGGGATGCCCTCCACCATGCTGTTTGTACACTTTTTCCACCCCCCAGCCACTCGTACAGAGTTACAAACTGCTCTACAAGAGGAATGGTGATTACTCGTCTCTACACTGGTTGATCACCTCATGGAAAGCATTGCTAGATGCTGAAAACTTCGTATGCAGGGGTGCTCACACACCCTATTGTCAGTTTTGTTTGTTTGTTTTGGCTTTAAACATGTTTTTGTTAATGACTCCAATATGACTTCATCTTATAACTTACGAAACTTAGTATTGTTTTTACCTTTATATGTAATTCATTGATTTGTTTCAGACATAAGCATATTTGCTAATTTCCTACCACATTTCGTGTCAATCCAAGCATGTCAATCCTTGTTGATTTTTATGCATTTTACCACTGAGAACTTAACTTTTGGCTGTGAGTGTAGTTTTTCAATGTTAAATGAAATGAGAAAAAAATAATTTTTCAAGTCAAGTAAAAAAAATGAAAGGTAAAAAATTCTGAGTAGGGGGTTTGTCAATCTTACTGCTATCACAAGACATATATATATATATAGATTTATAGGCATTTCATTGGTGCAACAAGAGTGGTTAATGGGAGCAAGCGTACCCATAAAGCGCATGGTTGACAACCCCCTTTTAAGAACATATAATAAGTGAATAACCAAATGAACTTACCCAACTCTTTCAAAGACTGCAATAAAATATCCAGTTTCTTCTCAGGGAATGAATGACATCTTTTATTATTGACTGAGCAATAGCACTGAATAAATTTCGACCAGATAGCTTGGTCTAATGATTTTGACACCTGAAATATATATTTTTTAATTATTTATCAAACTACAACACAGACTTAATTTAATATTTCTTATAAAATTGAATAATTATTATAATAATAATATACAAAAAAAAAAAAAAAAAAAAAAAAAAAAAAAAAATAGAAAAGTTAAAACATTTTTCTCGTTTTCCTTTTCTAAAAAGTTTTGTTGAGCAGATAAGTTATACAACGTACACACACATACGTCTATATGGTATAAAAATTTAAATTCATAAAAATTCACATCTCCCATAAAAAAATAAATAAATAAATAAACAAAATAAAATAAATAAATAAATAAATCCATGAAACAATCTGCAGGCTCCATTCATCCCTGTGAAATTTATATTTTGTTTAGTAAGAAAATCAGTTTTGACAAGAAAGTTTTCTTTTTTTTTTCATTATTTTTTTTAATTCATAGAAATAATTAATACCTCTCTCTATGTTTTAATAGTTCATCACTGAATCTATATATAACAAATGATTAAGTTTATTTAAATGTGTTTAATGAATAAGCCTCATCAACTATGTGTTACATTTTCTCTATTTAAGCTTAATAATTTATCTTTTGCATTATTTTCCTATTTAAATTCAATATATAAGAACAAAAACAACTTTTAAAAACGTCTTAACCCTTAAATGCCGGGTGTTGCCTTTCGGCAACATACCCAATTTAGCGTTCTAAAATACTATTAGAATAATATTGAAGCTCTAATGACTAATGTTGCCAATAAAATACATATAGAAAATATTATTAAATCAATTTTCAACATGCCGATGGCAGCACTAGTGTTGTTTAAGAATAAATATAAATTTATTTTTTCAATTGTTGCTACATGATCTTTTTGTTTTGTTTGGAAACTTGTGAAATACACTATTTTGTTCTGTAGTGATCAAATAAAATTTATTACATGGAAAAGTAAGGTATGTAGCCTGTATTTATGATTACTTTTGGATATTTAACTGTAATATATTTTTTGTAAGCAGATTTTTGCGTATGTTGCCAATTGGCAACAACAGGCATTAAGTGTTCCACTAAGTCTGGAGAACAATGAGCAGTTTTAGTTTTACTTTCTTCTATATTCAATAGAAGTAGTTTATTTTTCTAGTTGTTCCTAATTGTAGTTCATTTTTTTAAATGTATGCAAGATATTTTTCTACAGTTTATTTTCTGCAAATTTTACTCTATCATTTTTAGACTGCCTCCAAAAAAGTATTTGACTAAAAAAAAAAAATAGAAGAATTGGTTCATAATTACTCTCATAATGATATTGAAATGTCTATTCCGAAATGCAGTAAAGAGATTTCAAAGTAATGTAAACTGCCAAACAGGTAGATTATTTGAAAAAAGATAACATAAAGAAAAATCAAAACCAGATAAAGTTTAGTGGAATTAGATTATTCCCCAAACGTGAATGAGTTGGATACACCACTAGCTTTTTTGAAGTATTCCTCTTCAGATGAGTTTATAGAAAAAATTGTCAGTGAACGCAATTAAATATTGCCTGCCAAAAAGATTCTTATAAACCTACGAATTTCACATCACAAAACTTAAAGCAAGTTTTGGGGGATAATATTTTAGATGTCTTTAGGGCATTTGCCCAGTGTTTGATCGTATTGGAGCCATAAACTTGGTTTTCCTTTAACTCAGGACACAATGAGTAGAGATCAGTTTGAGAGATTCTGAAAATTTATTCATTTCAATGACATCCAAAAACATCTACCTCGAGATGATATGAAACATGATAGATTAAAACAAACTTCGACCTATCATTGGTATTTTAAACAATCATTTTGCTTCTAACCCTTTTAAGCAAAATCTCCCAATTGATGAGCAAAGCTGCAATACGAAAGTTCGACATTACATGAAGAAATATATCCAAATAAAACACATAAATGGGGCTTTAAACTTTTTGTACTTGCTGGTATTTCTGGGAATGCTTGTAACTTAGAAGTATATTCCGATCAAGAAAATATGCTAATGGGACCAATTACTGAACCCGACTTTGGCCCGTCAAGCAATGTATTTAATAGACTGTGAAGAAGAATACAAAGATCAGTAAACCATAAGTTGCATTTTGACAACTATTATACGGCTTTGCCACTGATTCTACATTTGGCAAATACCAGCATCCATACATCGGGTATACAGTCAGAAGAAATAGAATTCCTTGGTGCAAACTACTCGATGAAAAACCCTTCAAAGTTTTAGATCAGGATTCTTGATCGGATATACTACAACTGTAGATGCCATCAACATTTCATCACTAGTCTGGAGAGACAATAAATTCGTCACGATGCTATACCTACTTTCGCCGGAACAAATCTTGTAAAAAAGTCAGTCGTGTTGACAGGAGTCAAAAGAAGATCATTAAAATAGATAGCCCATACGTAATTAAGGAATAAAAGCGACATATCGGAGGAGTTGACCAATTTGGATAACTTAATGGCCCGCTACAAAATTAATATTCGTAGTCACAAATAGTATCTACAAATATTTTACATTTGCGTGAATTGACTATAGTAAACACATGGCTTCTCTACAACAGAGTTTTGAATGCTAATGATCATCAATCAGAGATAATGCCTCAATCAAAGATCAGAGCATAATTTGCAAGATCATTACGCATGGTGGGAAGTAAATATACCCCTAAGCGTGGAAGACAGTCATCGATGGTTGAAGAAGAAATTCAGGAAAAAAATCATAGGGGTCTATCACAGTACTCGCATAAAGATGCCGATTCGACCAAACAAGACATATGCCTCTATATGCAGTGAAAAAGATGAGGTGCAAATTCCCAAATTGCAAGGAATACATTGTAACAAAATAGGAAAAATGTGTGTTTGACTTTGTTTTAATAGAAATAATAATTATTTCGAAAATTTCCATACAATTGCCTAACTAAGTAATTTGTACTCATATTATCAAGTATCCTAAAACAAACAATTTATTTTGTATTCCACATTAATTTTTATATTGTTTTACCATACATTTTTGTATTTGTAATAAGAATTAATTACTTTTATAAAGCACTTTGCGAAAATTCCTTATCATAGTTCTTAAAATTCATGTGAGTTTAATATTATAGAATTTTATCAAGGAGAATTATATTTTCAATTAAAGCCGAGTGTTGCTGATTGGCAACAAACTGTTTTTTAGGCGTAAACCATACTTAAAACAAAATACGATTATTTTAAGTATTTTTCCCATGATTTATTTATTTAACCCCTTTGGGACGGTAGCCTTTTACGAAATTCTTAATCTTTTGTCACCGTTTTTTAAAAATAGAAATTTATGTCTTCTTGAATCGAGAAAATGCACTGAATAAATAAGGCAAATTTTACAGTAAGATTTTACTGGTGAGGAAAAACAAGGATTCTGAGCTCTTCATGCGGCACGTATACGTGTCGCTCGTCCCCAAGGGGTTAAGAAATGAAAGGCGAAAAACATTTTTAAATTGATTTTTTAAAAATCAGGCATTTAAGGGTTAAATAAATAAAAAGCATTTTAAATAAGTTATATTCCGTTAATAAATTCAAAATTAATATTTATTTACAGTAATAGACATTAAAATATGCAATTAAAAATCATTTTAAGAGAGATTAAATATCATTTTTATAATGTAAAGATCTTTTATTATTTATACTTAACGGAATATCTCACATAAAAAGTAACTTTCAATCTTCCGAAAATTAAATTTTTAAAAGTTATTTAATATTACTTATTTTATTCTCAAACCGTATTTATTACACTCTACAATTTAATTCCAAGTGATTGCCAAAATTTCATCAATTTTGGACTATAATTTAGTGAGATATCCGAATTACAAAATTTAATCTTTCCTATCCATTTTCGAATATCCTGCGATCTCAATTTTTCCTGACGCAAAATCGCCATGTTTTTACTTTCTTTTCGGGATGAAAACAACATCATGACGTCACTTTACCCTCCATCTTGAATTCCGTGCCAGTCTGCGACATTCCGTGTGCTTTGGAATGTGTGTGTGTGTGTGTGGGGGGGGGGGGGGTGCAGATATGGTTACGATAAAATGGTTGTGTTCACGAGAAAGTTTTCACCAGATAACTTGGGTTGCAGAGGCAAGTGTGCAATCGTGGATAGTGAACAGACGCAGAAGCACATGTACTAGATGCTGATTGGGTGATTTGATTTTAGCATCGGTTCAACATCTTTTTTTGTCATCTGGTTTTCGTGAACTTCACTTCGAATAAGGTAACGGCTCGTGTAAGTGTGTGGCTGTGGCTCTTACCCTGGCCCCAGAAGTTTTTTGACAAGATCCCGTGCGACAACTCAAGTAACGGAAGCCTTTATGGATAACCATTATTATGGATAACCATTTTTTTGATATGAACTACATTTTATTTGATTTCCAGTTCTTATGCCCACAATAACTCCAATAATATAGATGCAAGGTCCTTTGGATTTTTCTCTCTAGTACAGCTCTACACCAACCTATTAGAAACCGGTGGAATCAGAATTAATATCTCTCCATAAATTAGTTATGATATTCACAGATATTGAATAGCACAATCTACACATGGCTTCAGATGAAAAGTATAATGATGCCAATTGTTAAAATTTACCATCTATATTTTGGTTGAACGGTTCATGACTTCAACTATTCAGCTTTAACATTTATTTTCTGAAAGTCCTCTTCATGCTTCCAGATGCATGAAAATTTACTATATGCGATCATCTCAACACTTCCGTTACAATGATTCAACTAGCTAAATATTAAACTACAACTAATTACTGGACATATTTTTAGAACAATTCATCAAGATTTTAACGTGTGCAATCTGTTGAGAATTCACTGAAACAAGGACTGTATATTGCTGTTTCTTAAATAACACTAATTAATGCAATCGTTGTGCTGTTTTTCCATTTAATATTACAACCTCGATTTGAATATTTCACACATTTTGTCGGACACACATATCTGAATGAAAGTTTCACACACACTCGAAGGGAATTTTTTCCCTGTTCACAAGGATAAATTTTGAGGCGAAACAGCACCCTCTCTATATTACACTGGCAACTAAATTAATATTTTAAGAATATAAGGATTAAACATATCACCCCCCTTGAAGCCTCAAGGGGGGTTCAAAAAACACTAAATAATAACATGCACAATAATAATTACATTGAGAGTAAATACACCTTATTCATACTTCTCTTTACGTGTCCATATTTAGTCTTTATTGTCACAACACAAACCTTTTTGTCAAGTCCAGGAAAAAGTTCGGTAATACGTCCAAGTGTCCACTGCAGTGGTGCCGAATTGTTCATGTGCACAAGTACCAAATCTCCAATCTTGAGATTAGGTATTGATTTCCACCACTTGGAACGCGGTTGCAATTGATGTAAATACTCTTTGGACCAACGGTCCCAGAATTGTTGACGAAGCTTTTGAATGAGATGCCGCCTTTCACTAAGACACAAGTTTTTCATTGGTTGCACTGGTTCAAGAAATTGGTGAATAGGACTGCCAACCAGGAAATGCGCTGGCGTCAATGCATTCAAACCACTGGGATCAGACGATAATGCAATGAGAGGTCTTGAATTTAAACAAGCCTCTATTTGAAGAAGAAGGGTGTAAACCTCTTTGAAACTAAGGAGTGCAGAGTTAGATACTTTCGTTAACATTTGTTTAGCACTTTTAACTGCTGCTTCCCACAAACCTCCAAAATGTGGTGTATATGGAGGAATGAAGGACCACTCAATGCCCTTCATAGAGCAGAAATCCTGCACCTTTTTTTCTCGACACAATAGAGCTAGTTCCTTAAGGTGCCTGGCAGCTCCCTTAAAATTAGAAGCGTTATCGGAGATGATCTTACTCTGACAGCCTCTTTGAGAGATTAATCGGCATAATGCAGCAAGGAAACATGCAGTAGAAAGCTCAGACACCAATTCAAGGTGTACGGCCTTTGTAGCTGTGCAGATGAAGAGGCAAATATACAACTTAAATTCGGCGACCGATCTTTCATGAGCACATTTAGTATAGATAGGACTGGCATAATCCAATCCTACGATGTCAAAAACACGAATCTGTATAATCCGAGTGGATGGTAGATCTCCCATCAATTGAGGAGAAGCCCTTAAATTCTATTGAAGGCATTTTATGCAATTTTCTAATTTGCTTGCGAACTGTATAACGACTATCTACGAACCAAAACATATGTCATATTAGTGACAGTGTAAGCTGTGGACCAGCATGAAGG
The DNA here is from genome assembly GCA_963932465.1 of Maratus speciosus. NCBI lineage: Eukaryota > Metazoa > Arthropoda > Arachnida > Araneae > Salticidae > Maratus > Maratus speciosus. Next base: position 76,233,570 of record OZ010792.1, read on the forward strand.
TTAGTGACATAATATGAGTTTAGTTGTAAATTCATGGGTTTTTGGCAACAGCATGGGATGCTTTTGGTCATAGTTTAAATTTGAATGATTTGCTAGTCTGCCTCCTACACGAATTATACCATTGCTATCCAAAAACACATTCAAAGGTAGCAATTTGCTCTCCCTTGGTAATGGTTTTCCTTCAACTAGGTAATTAAATTCTGATGAAAACTCAAACTTTTGGATTAAATTCACTATACGGATAATTGCTCTATCAAGCTCTTTTGATGTTAACCAACCTGAAATTCTTGACGCACCTGGATGGCTATTGCTTAGAAATCGTAAAATCCAAGCACACACGGATTAGTTTTGAAAAAGAAGATATTTTAGCTATAAATTCAGGCAATGACACCATTTTTGTAGCACATGTAGTTGCAGTAAATTTCCTTTCTTCCTTTCAGAAATTATCTGATAGTGATGAGGCATCATTTATGTCAAACTTGGCTAGTTCCTTTAAGGGTTGACTTAGCCAATTAGGACCATGGAGCCACAAGTCATCATTTACAAGTTGAGATGGTAATAGACCCCTTGTGCCAAGATCGGCTGGATTGCAAGTTCCAGGAACATGATACCATTTCACTGAGGGGATAGTTGTTTGTATTTTAGACACCCTGTTAGCCACAAATGGTTGCCATCGATACGGTTCAGTTAACAACCATGCTAACGTTATAGTGGAATCTGTCCAAGCCAGGGTATTTTGGATTGGTAAGTGGATATCTCTCAAAACCACTTGCAAAACATCAACAAGTAATAATGCTGCACATAACTCCAGGCAAGGCAAGGATTGTGTCTTCAAGGGAGCAACTCTCGTTTTGGAGGTAAATAACGAAACATAAATGTCTGAATTAGACAGAATACAATGCACGTAAACTACAGCACAGTATGCCTTTTCAGAGGCATCGCAGAATGTGTGCAACTCGATATTAACACACATAGGATTTAGGACACATCTTGGTATTTTGATTTGGTTGATAAGGTGAAGCTCTTTTCTAAATGAGATCCAGAATTTGTTCAGATCTTCCGGGATTGGCTCATCCCATGTAAGCTTGTGCTTCCATAATTCTTGAAGTAATATTTTCATAAATACTACGCATGGAGATATCAATCCCAATGGATCAAACATTCGAGAAACTTCAAATAATATTTCTCTTTTGCTATTCTCTTTTTTCTCTTCCATTGGTAATACTGAGAAACTAAAACTATCTATTTTTGGATTCCAACTGATACCTAGGACCTTCATCTTCAGAATCAACAGGGATCATTTATTATTCATCTGATAATTCTTCAACAATTGTAGAAATATTCAACCTCCATTTTCTCAGATTAAATCCTCCTTTTTTCATCCTTTTCTTAAGTTGTTCAACAAGCTCAACTGCTTCTTCTTCTGATGCAGCTCCAGATAAAAGATCATCAACGTAGAAGACATTCAAAGTAGCATGAGAGGCTAACGGATAATTACTTTTCTCATCTAACGCTAGCTGTTGCATCGCTCTTGTAGAGAGAAATGGAGTGCAAGCTGTTCCATAAGTGACTGAGAGCAGTTTGAATTCAAGTACTGGATCTTCAGGAGCGTTTCTTTAAAGAATTCGCGGCCAGTTTATATCATCCCGGTGTACTTTAACTTGGCGAAACATTTTCTCTACGTCAGCACACACTGCAACTAGAAAAGTTCTAAATTGAATAAGGATTGGATATAAATCTTGCTGTACTCGTGAGCCTATCATCAGTAAATCGTTGAGAGAAATCCCAGAGAATGAAGGACATGACGCCTCAAAAACAACGCGTAGTTTTGTAGTGCTACTAGATTCTCTCAAAACAGCGTGATGAGGTAAGTAGTACGCTTCCCGTTTAGCGTAGTCTGATTGAGGAACAAGTTCCATGTATCCCAATTCTAGGTAGTCCTTCATAAATTTTCTATACTGTTCATATTTCACGGGCTTAGAAGCTAATGATTTTTCTAAATAATTTAATCTAAGAAGGGCTGACTGTCTAGAATCACCTAATTGGGATGGTGAGGAATGGAAAGGCAATTTCACAATGTACCTTCCAGTTTCATCTCTGGTGTGAGTTTTAACGAAGTGTTCCTCACATGCCTTTTCGGCAGTTGTTAGTAAATTTGTGGCAGGAACGATGTCTAGCTCCCAAAATTTCTGTATTATCTGATCATTCACTAATTGAATATTATTTACATTGATTACAGGCGCTTCTTCGGGTGCATTAACATTTCCCACGATGATCCAACCAAGGTCTGAACTAGGGATGCACCGAATATTCGGTATCTATTCGGTATTCGGCCATGTTACCGAATATTCGGTTTGGCCGAATATCAAACTATTCGGTATACCAAATATTCGGCTTAGCCGAATAGCGAACTATTCGGCCTGCTGAATATCGAAATGTTCGGCAAACCGAATACTTAAAAAAAACTTTTAAAACATATTTTTAAAAACCTTATACCACTTATAAGTTTAACAGTCAACTTATAAAGATATTCAGAATAATTAGAAGCAGAATCATATATTTAAATAAAAGAGAATGTTTTTACGTTAGTTATTTGCTGTTTGTTAAGTATTATTTAAGAAAATTAACCAATCACGAGGATTTTCATAGGAATTAATTACATACAAATGCAAGTTCCTGAACATTTTTCAGTAAATAATCTGTTTCTTGCTAAGATTTTAAGAACAACATTTACTAATGAAAGGGAGAGAACAGTTATTCTTGCTGAGTTGCCACAATATAAAATTTGAATAGATTGTATTATTTATTTACTTTTACTTTAGTCTCTTCCTGACAAACCAATAATATATGATCCTGTACAATTTTTCTTCCAATTTTTTTGCAATTTCTCTTTGATTTTAAAATGTTTGTTTTAGAATTTAAGAAAATTTTATTCATTTGTTTTAATTCACAGAAGAAGTCATGAAATTTAAAATTTTATTAATTAAGAAAGTTTTATAACTATCCTCTTCTTAAATAACTTAAAGCAGATTTTTTTCAGCTTAAAGTTTACTTGAAAAAAGCTCTTGATTATCAAAATGAAAGTTTCTGTTTTAAATATTATGTAAAACTGTTTTAATATTTAACATTTGAATGCCTTTAAACTTTGAAATATAAAATTATTTGACAAGACGAATATTCAGTATTCGGCTTAGCAGTTACTATTCGGCTTGCTGAATATTCGGTATTCGGTTCGCCTGTAGGCCGAATATTCGGTATTCGGCATTCGGCCAAAACCACTATTCGGTGCATCCCTAGTCTGAATGAACGGCAAAGGGTCTTCCTTCACCAGAAGGAAGCATCTGACCCTTCAACACTGGTAAGGCAATATTTACACCAAGCAGAATGTCAAAAGCAGCACTTTTATAAAAAGTAGGATCAGCTAATTTTAAATCGCTAAACAGTTCAGACCAAGAAGAATCTAAACTAACATGAGGAAGTTTACCAACAATTTTTGAACAACATAAACAGATGTAGAAAAATAGGAATTGGGTGGAAAATGAGGAGAAAAGGTAATTTGTGAAACACCATCTGTATAGGTGTCCGCAGAACCTAAACAAGAAATTAGAACATTTGCTCTCTTTTTTGGTAGTCCAAGCCTTTTAAGACAACCATTTGTGATTAAACAGGCTTGACTTCCAGGATTTAGAAGAGCCCGGCACAATTGAGCTTTTACTTCAGAATCATTCACGCTTACGATTACTGTACAGAGCAGCACTTGGGCATCCAAGCCAAAATCAGAATAACATGAATTAATACTAGAGTTTCTGCCAACTTCGCTAACTGAATTAGAATCTCTATTAGAACCATGAGAAACAGCAGGTTGAAAAACCTTAGCTGCAGCAGATAAAGTAGCATTAGCTGAATTTGTCACTAATTGATCACGATCAGATCTTGACTCAACATTATTCTCAAAATGTAGTAAAGTATGATGAGATTGTTTGCATTTCTGACACCTAGCCGTACTTTTACAGTTTAATTTACGATGAAATGGAGTTAAACAATTAAAACAAACATTATTAGACCTCACAAAATTCACACGTTTATTTACAGATAACTTTAAGAATGAATCACATTTATTTAGTGTATGAGCTCCCTTGCAAAAAATACATTGAGTTTGAAATCCTGAAGCCAACAATGTCACATTTTTAGAAAAATTCTTTTTTACTCCCTGATTACCTGAAACAATCGATCTAGCATGATTTGAAAGAAATTCAAGCAGCTCGTTTAACTTTGGAATTTGATCATTCTTTAAGGATCTTTCCCACCAACTTCTAGTAGCTGGATCTAACTTAAATTGCACAATAAATAAAAGCATTGTGTCTGCTGTCTCGTCTATTTTTAAATCCAAAGTTTCGAGTAATCTGACATATTCTTTAGTAGAATCAACTAAATTCAAAATCTGAGAATGCAACCCATTATTTAACTGGGGCATGTTTAACAGTTTTTTCATCAAGGAACCCAAAATTTCACGTTTATGAAAATATCTTTCTGTTAAAAGGTTCCAAGCTATTTTGAAATTATCATCAGTGATCGAAAGGGATTGCACTATTTTTTGTGCATCATTCTTTAAAACTCCCTTAAGATATTGCAGTTTCTGAGCCCTTGATAGTTTTTGATTGTCTATAACAGCAGCTTTAAACAAATCCAAAAATGTTAACCACTCATCTACAGTACCCAAAAAAAACGGAAGGGATAGTGTAGGTAGTTTAATCTCATTATAATTAGAATTAGAAGTGACATTATTTATTTCATCCTTTTTTCATTTCCCTTTATATTTATTCTATCAATAGTAGCTAACATTTCATCTAAAGTTTCAAAAAGCTCTTCGTGTTCATTACTATATTTTTCAATCTCATCATCTTTACATAAACTGAAAATATTACTAAAAATAGCTTTTAGTTCCTCTCCAATATCGCTAAATCTGCATAGGTGTCAACCTCAAACTAATCTTCCGTAATACTTGAGTTAATTTGACCCTGGTTTAATACGTTTCGAACCAGAATTTTTTTTTAAGAAATGAAAATAAGTATGCTCCACGTAGAAACCTGTATTTAAATAAATAAGCATTCATGAAATAAATTTTCTGGTTCGAAATGTGGTTAACCTGCGTCAAATTAATCCAGACATTACGGAAGATTAGTGGAAGGTTGGCAGCTATGAATCTGTTTTGAATTACGTTTAATTTAGCTGAATCTAAACTATCTAATTCGTCTGTAGTTTTAATTTTTAATCGGGTTAGAGCCGTTTTTGCAACCTTTTTTTGATTTAAATATGCCTTTATATCCATTATGAAAAACAAATAAGATACAATTATACAGTTATAACTCCAGAAATGAAAATCAAATCACCCCCCTAACTGAACTAATGAATAAACAATGAAAACACAATATGATTCTGATAAAAAACAATAACAAAATAAAGAATCGAAACCACTCACTTAGTTATTTTGAAGTACTATCCAAGTGAAGAGAAATAAATTTTTCAAGCAGCAAAAGGAAATTATGTACTTCTTTTCACAACAACAAACGCATATTGCGTAATCAGTAGAATATCACAGAACGATTTCACAAAGCCTTTGAAACAAAACTAAACTAATTTCCAAACTCTGTATTCGTCCGACCATTTTATTTATGTTGAGAATTCACTGAAACAAGGACTGTATATTGCTGGTTCTTAAATAACACTAATTAATGACAATCGTTGTGCTGTTTTTCCATTTAATATTACAACCTCGATTTGAATATTTCACACATTTTGTCAGACACACATATCCGAACGAAAGTTTCACACACACTCGAAGGGAATTTTTTCCCTGCTCACAAGGATAAATTTCAAGGCGACGCAGCGCCCTCTCTATATTACACTGGTAACTAAATTAATATTTTAAGAATATAAGGATTAAACACAATCATCTCAGTTGTTATGAGCATTAAAAATTAGAATGTATTATTTAGGAGGGTTTTTTTTATAGGAAGAAAATTAAATAAAATTAAGTTTATTTTTAATTATTTTAGCATTATGAATTACATTTATACAATCAAATAAGGCAACGGATTCATTAAAAGCCTTTACAATGTAGCTGCAAGGGTGGTCTCAAATATTTTTCCAGATCTCGGGAGTAAAGGAGAGGTTTTCTTTTTTTTTGTAACACAAGTCTTCGGAATGTTGTACCAGCAGACACTGGGGTGAATGAACCGATTTGTGTAAGCAAGATGCAACATTAAAGTTGGGGGGCAGACGGTTTTTTGAGAATCAGCAGTTTACAGGGAGGTCTGGCCTGTGTTTTGTGATTATTTTTTTATTCCCCGCGAATTCTGGCATGCACATTTTTCCATAAATGTGTCAGGTTGCGTAGAAACGGCCGTTGTTGGGTTTTTTTTTTATTATTGGGGTGCAGGGTGGTCTTAAAATTGTTTTCTGGCGCTTCTTGTGTTATGAATTTCAGTTAGATAGTTGTGGGCGCAGTGAAAACAGGGTTGTCTTGCACCAGCAGTGAGCGAATGCGGAGAGATTCTCAAGGTCCTGAATCGACTCTGATGCCTCTAGATATTTTCCTGGGGAGCGTAGATTTTTCTGCCGGCGAGCCTCATCCTAGACGGGCCAAGGGTCTTTACTAAGATTGGAGTATCCTGATACTGAACCTAACGCAAAAATTCTGCAAATGCTGACGTATGGTTGAGGTATAAAGATTACTGTAGAAAAACCTGTGGTAGAAGGAAACCCGTAGTAGAAGGATAGAGTGTCCTTCATAGACGGCCCAGGGGTTTACGCAAAAGGAGTTCTCAGATGGGGTTCAATTGACTCTTTTTCGGTGGATTCCGGCTGGATTCCTGTAGAGTGTTCTGCCATCGACCGTACACCTCATTCCGCTAGGGCTGACCGGTGAACAAGGTTTAAAATTCTTAGTGGAAAACTTTGAATTTGAATTCATTTTGATTTGTGCCCGAAGGACCTATGCTTTATCTTCTGACTCCCAGAAATTCATCTTCATGGTAAGCCTATGCTTTAATTATTTTCTTTCACCGGTTTCTAAAGATGCTCCCATGAGATTTTGTTTTCAAATCACAAAGTTACTCAAAAATGGAACTGGTTTCTTAATTATTGCTGGTGTATACTAAAATATCTATTACAGAACTTGAAATAATAACAATAATGAATAATATTATGCTTTTGTTATTAAACTGTTAAATGATTTTGTTATTAAATAAATATTTCCTATATAAAGGTTTGACTTCAGACAATTAACCTTGTTAATTTGAATACTTTGATGCATTCTAAATACTTTGATAAATGAAATTCATTAAAATGCCATTGAGTGCTTGTTTAATATATAATTAAATAAAATTTCTAAGTTTTCACCTTTTCATTATAGACCTTTCTCTTTATTTGTTTGTCTGTCTAATTTAGTATTGTGATTGACCATAAAATTTACAGCTAATTAATTTAAATCAACTGTTGACTAATCATAATCAATTTTATCATTTATAAATAGAATTCAAAAGGAGGGTAGTTTTCTTTACAAACTTTAAATGATATGACCTAATAGCAATAAAAATAATAATAAGATTATTTTTAAGAATCTAAGAATGTAATTTGATTAAATTCTTAAAATTTAAAAGTAAATTTTATAAGGGCTAAAACCTCAAATGTTTTTTGTAAATTAACCAGTTAAGATCTGTATTTTGCTCTAATATATATTTTTTTTATATATAACGTTAAGAATATAAATATTGAGATGGTATTGAAAATATTGAATAACAATTATTAGGATTAAAAATATTATCTCAGGCAATAACAATTGTTTAGTCAGAGTGTCTTTAATAAAAGATATAAATTTGAAAAAATAAATAACTATAATTTTTATATTTCTATTATTGATGGTTTATATATAAAAGTAATTATATGGTTCAATAAATCAGAAATTTTTCTGAGATCCTTGATTTGGTAAAGTGAGTACATTACATGCCAAGGCCCCTGAACTTTACATTCAGGGGAGATCTTTACTGGGTTGTGGTTACTTTTATTATTATTGTTATCATTAAATTATTGTTAAAGAACACAACGCAAATTAAGGTATTCTTTTGGGAAGAAATTATGAATTCTTAAATACATATAGGTTCATTTTAGAGGTAAAAATTAATTTTTTTTTGTTGTTCAGTATTTTTTTTAGTATAAAATTTAATATCGGCCTTTTTATTTCTAATTGAATGAAAAACATCATAACAAAAATGGTGCCGTGTCCAGTCCTTGGTAATTTACTCACTGAAATACGTATGTATATGTGATAATTATTGGATATTTATATAGAATTTACTGATAATTGTGATCCAATTGTGATTTAATTTATCAGGCTAATATATTTCACAATTTACTAATAAGAGAATGCTATTTATTTCTATACAGTATATATATCATATTTGAGTATTTAATTATGTATTTTCTAATTTGGTGCATTTATTATTATTATGGGTAGTAGTTTGGTATATAGTTACCGAAATTGTAAATTCCAGTATTAATTGGACCAGTGAGAGGTATTTTTTAGGAATCATAATTTATGCGTTTTTCTTTGCACTAGAAAAATTTTGTGTTATTGTTGTGTTTTACGTTGATGTAGCTAAAATTTTATTTGCGTAAAATAAATAGTTGGTATTTAACTTCGCTATGGGGAGATCAAAAGATGGGGCTGAACAGTCAGCTACCCAAAATGGCCCAGTTGGGGGAGAGGATAAAGAGATGTCTGTAAGTCAGAGAAGAGGGCTTTTGTTAGACAACTTAGCTCTCATCCCGATTTTTACAGGTCAAGACCCTCATTTCAATTTTTCTGATTTCTCCCAAAAATTTAAATCCTTTGCCGATTTCTTACAATGGCCTAAAGAAGATAGGCTATTCGCGATTCAGCAGCGATTAGCCGGCCCTGCATTGCAAACATTTTCAAATTTTAGAGATCAGATAAATGATATTGATTCCTTTTTCAAAGTATTAGGCGATGTTTATAATAAAGAAAAAGATCCCTCTGCACTTTTAGAGGATTTTTGGAATTACAAACAAACAGCAGGAATACCCGTTCCTCAATATTTAGCTATTTGTAAACAAAAAGCTAAAAATGCTGTTTTAGCGCAAAATCTACCAGTTGAAAGTCAAAAACAAACTGAGGAGCAATGGCTTTTGGCCATGCTAAAGAAAAATCTTGAACCACAAATTAGAAAGGGGATCATTGCACGAAATCCAACAACTTTAGAAGAACTTGAAAATATAGCAATTTTGGAGGAAAAAGCGTGGTTAGCAGTACAAGTTCCGCACGTTACTGTAGAAAATTCGGGTGAAATGGCTTGCGCGATCGCGCAAAAATCTTATTCTAAAAGGGAATATAACGATAATATAGCGGAAGAAATTAAAAAACTAAAAGATATTATTTCGGACCTTTCGGAGAAAGTTAAAAATTTAGATAAAAACACCTCACGTCCCGACAAATCTCATATTATTTGCCATTTTTGTGGTTTAACTGGTCATTATCAATCCCATTGTTTTAGAAAAAATGCAAGAGAGCAATTAAATAATCAAGAGAGATCAAATGATAGAGGGTCGCTTTCGAGAAGAAACGGGGGTAGGAGAGCGAGTTTTTGCCCTTACGGTCATAGACACTATCGTAACGGGAGGCTTTCGGAAGGAAATCGTTTAGAAGGCAGTGAAATGGAAACCTCCGAGAAGGATCAGAGTTCAGCTTGCGAGAAGACTCCGAGCTCAGCTAGTGGATCTTTAAACGGTCCGGGATCTCTATGAGTCGGGCAGATGGAGATCGGGAGAAAAAGATAAACAGTGTGCCCGAGGATTTTCAGCCTGGTATTTTTAGTTCTTACCATAATAATGTGTGGCAGCGATTACCATTAGTTAAGATAAACTGTTTTAATCATGAATTCGTTGCTCTAATCGACACCGGTTCTAGTTGTAATTTAATAAATAACAGCATCTTAAGTAAGGCTAAAGCTACAAAATTAGATGATTTAAATATGGATAAATACATTAGTGGGTGGCATGTTCAAGACAACTGGTAGAGTGAGTGTTAAATTCAACATGAAAATTCACGAATTCGAGGATAATTTTAAAGTAATGGAAGGCGAAATGTCCCCACACTTTCAAGTAATTTTAGGAGTTCCTTTCCTAACTAAATTTCAATTTAATATTGATTTTATGAGTAATAGTTTAAGAAATGTAAACACCGTCATTCCGATTTTACGTGATTATGAAAATTCGGTTAATGCTGCGCATGAAAAGCATTCTGAATTCCCGGCTTTTGCTAAGAAAAAATGTCTAATTCCGCCTTTGTCGGAAAAAATTATTGAAGTTAAAATTAGTATAACTCATAATTTTCAGACGGATAATGTGTTAATTTCCCCTTGTACCAATCACTTACCATCTTCCTTTTTACTCAGCCACACTATTTGTAAAAACAGTGATATTTCGCTCTTTGTGAAAGTGCTAAATATTAGTGATGTAGAAATGCACATTAATAAAAATACGAAATTAGGAATGGTCCAAGAATTAGTTTCCTCTAATAATACACAACCATCGGATTTCGTTGGTCATGTTAACAAGGATGAGACAGGAAATATGGACCACACCGACCTCAAATGGGACACATAATTTGATCTTGAACATCTTGATAAAGATTTAAAAATGAGAGTAGAGAATTTTTTAAAGGAAAATTCAGATGTGTTCGCAGCCTCGGTCTTAGACTTGCCCGGGTGCAGTTCAGTTTTACACGAAATTAAATTACAGGACAACATCCCTGTCAAGTCTCGTGCATACAGGGTTCCTTATAATTTACGTAAAGAAATGGACGATCAAATCAATATTCTTCTGGAATCTGAAATTCTAGTTCCCGCAAATTCTAACTATTCTAGTCCCGTTATGTTAGTTAAAAAGGCAGACGGCGGTTTTAGGCTAGCTGTGGACTTTCGTCGGCTTAATAAGAAATTAATCAAAGATACTTTTCCTATTCCTAACATTAATGAAACTATTGATTCTTTGGCAGGCACCAAATATTTTACTTCTTTGGATTTAACAAGCGGATTTTTTCAGCAAATAATTCCGGAGGAACACCAGCACTACACCGCGATTACGACACACCGTGGTTCCTTTATGTTTCGAAGGTCACCTTTTGGACTTTCATCAAGTCCGAATGCATTCCAGAGATTAATGAGTCTAGTCTTGGGAGACCTCACATATTTGAATATTTTAGTATACATTGACGATATTTGTATTGCCTCAAATGATATAGAATCTCATTTTGAGAAATTGAAACTTGTTTTTGACCGCCTCAGACAACATAATCTCAAATTAAAACCTTGGAAATGTCACTTTCTCAAAACGGAAATTACATTCCTGGGATTTCAGGTTTTGGATGGAAAAATTACACCAACCCGTAAAAATGTGGAGGTTGTTTCAAAATTTAAAACACCAAAGTCAAAAAGAGATGTCAGAGCCCTAATTGGGTGCGTTGGATTCTATAGAAAGTTTTTTTCAGATTTTTCACAACGCACCATAAATCTAACTAATTTAATGAAAGGTAAAGGCAAATTTATATGGAGTGATCAAGCGCAGGCCGAGTTTGAAGACTTAAAACAAACGCTTGCCAGTATCCCAAGTCTAAATTTACCCAATATGCAGAAAGAATTTATATTATATACTGATGCTTCTGGAACGGCTTTGGGTAGTGTTTTAGCACAACTAGATGACGAAAACTTTCCTAGACCTGTAGCCTTTGCCTCCAGAAAATTAAAGGAAGTTGAAACAAGATATTGCACTTCTGAAAGAGAATTATTGGCTCTAGTATGGGCCATGAATTATTTTAAGTGCTACCTCTTTAATAAAAAATTCCTTGTTTATACAGACCATGCCGCTTTAACACATGCATTAAAACTAAAGGATCCTACCTCGCGAATTGCACGGTGGCTGTGTGCGTTGGCGGATTTTGATTTTGAAACTAAATACATTAAAGGAAAGTGTAATTCGGTAGCAGACTTTCTTTCGCGTTTTGTTCAGCACGAAATTAGTCCGGAAGCTCCGACGTCCTCAACGGAGGAGGTAAATTTCGTACACCACGCACTAGACAGTTCTGCCAGTTTAGTAAACGCAGAGCCTTTTCTACACGAAATAAGAGTAGCTCAGTCTCAAGATAAATTTTGTCAAAAGGTAACTATGCGTTTAACTAAGGGCCTAAAAACTTTTCCGAGAAATATGAATTTTTTTATACATAATGACATTTTAAAATGTAAAGATTTAAGAAAGAGGTCCAGTAGAGATAGACAGTCAAAAATTGTTTTACCGAAAGCGCTTGTGCCAAAAGTTTTTCATATGACACATACATCGTCAGTAGCATGTCACGGTGGTTTTTTCAAAACTTTTGAAAGAATAAGATCGGTTTATTATTGGCAAGGTATGTACGCAAATATTAAACAGTTAGTTGCTTCATGTCAGTCATGCCTGGAATTTAGGGCTCACAAACCCAAGGCATTAGCGGATCTGCAGAAATTACCTACTCCTATAGGTCCAATGATTTGCGTGCATCTGGATATTTCGGGCCCATATAAACAGACGTACAATGGGAATAAATTCATTGTTTTATATGTTGATAGCTTTTCAAAATGGCCTGAAGCGTTCCCTGTCCCGAACATTACGTCTGATACTATTGCGGAAACGTTAGCGGAGTTCATATGCCGGCATGGTTGCCCAAGATACGTGGTAACCGATAGAGGAAAACAGTTGTTAAGTGAAGCGATAGAAAAGGTATATAAAAAGCTAGATATTAAACACACAAAGACCACTGCTTATCATCCTTCAAGCAATGCAAAAGTGGAACGATTACACTCTTCGATATCTGGCTGCTTAGCACATTTAGTAAATGAGCTTCACAATGATTGGGATTCGAAGTTAAAGTTTGCATTATTATCCATTAGATCGGCAGTACATGCGTCTACTGATGAAACTCCTTTTTTCATCTTAACCGGAAGGGATATTCGTCTGCCCTATAACAGTTTAATGGAGGAAGAAAAGTTCTCATATCAGGAATATCCTTCATATAGCGAAAATATTATTACTACGCTCCAATCTGTATTTCATCGGGTTAAAAACAATCTGGAGGCAGTGTCTTTAAAACAGCAGCTCTACAGAAGTCGTACTGCAGTTGACAAAAAATTGGAAATAGGAAATCTTGTAATGAAATACACCCCTCAAATCAAGCTAGGAATGTGTAAGAAATTTTCCAAATTAAACAGTGGACCATATAGAATTATTGATCAATATAAAAAAGTAAATTTTCAAATACAATCAATTCACGACCCCACAAAAACAGAATGGATACATTGTGACCGGATTTCTAAGATTCCGAATAAACCAGTCTTTCCTTCTCTTTTCTTCATAGAAAACGAAACTACGACGCCAGCTGTTCAGGATAAACAAACCCCGTTAGATTCCTTTCCTCACCCTACCCTTTTTAGCGACCCTCTCGAAGAATTTTGTTTGAGAAAGGCTAATAAACGAATCCTCCGTCACGAAAGCTTTGGGAAGGGGAGAATTGGAGTATCCAGTAATAAATATGTCTCTCATTTGACTGCTAACCAACATGATTATTACTTGCGATCTCGTACAAAGAGTTAATTTTAGGAGTGCATGGATATTTTAGGGAAGGCCAGTTTACGGTAAATTTATTTTTCAGTAGTTGTTATGTATAGGAACCTATGTAATTTTTTTTTTTTGTGTATAAATCCCTTTGCAGTTATGTTGGGGAGATTCTTACATTTCTCTTATATTTTTTTCTTTTTATTTATACTATATGTTTTGGTAGAAATGTTTTTAACACTTTATTTTATTCTTATGCTATTCTTATATATAAATTCATGTTGTTGGTATAAAGCAACTTACTAACTGTTTCTTTTTATGTAACACCTTTTTTTCTCACCTTTCGGGTAAAAAAAAAAAAAAAAAAAAAAAAATTATGGGTGAAATAACACGTTTTTGATTAATATTTTTAAATAATTTTTTTATCATTAATTTGAGTACGTTATGGGTTTACGGTATGATACTGTCGGTTTTTATTTATCCCCTTTCTCTGTTCCAATTTATACTGGGAAAGTTTGTCAATCTTTATGATTGCATATTGCGAAATTACTGCTTTCTGCATAAAAATAAATAAATAAATATAAATAAAAATAAAAGATACAAAGACTATATGTATAAATATAAAGGAAAACATTTCTTGTATTAGTATAAAAATTTTTTATTATTGACTGTTTATTTATTGGCAGTTTATGTATTGTATAAAATTTCATATTACCAAATGTACTATAATAGTCTTTTTATTGGTAAGATTGCTAAGATTTTTATGTTGTTTGGTTCTTATTGTTTTATTATTTAAAATAGTAGGGATGATTTGAATAACTTTTTCCAATTTTGTGTTACGTTTTCTTTTATATATATGTGTATATGTAATGTATTTGTTACACAAATTTGAGTACGTATGCTTTTTTTTAAAGTGGGAATATATTATATGTTTATTTACATTCCTGTTAAAGAAACCAGTTCATCTATGTTAATTTTTTTTTGCCGCCCAGAGCAGTTATTCTCTTGAGTCCGTTCCTTAAAGGTTGTTTTTGTGGAGTACGCTAGTTTTTTTTTTCTTTTTTTTACCATTCTAATTTTTCGCAGTCAGTATTTAGCGTTTACGTCCCGTAGGTAGTTGCGAGGTTTGTTAGTTGCGTGTTTGGGACAGCAGGTGTCTAGGGGGGTGGACGCATCGCCCTGGAGAACTTCGTGGGTGAGTTGCTCTGTGGGGGTACTAATCGCAACGGGTTGATGTAGAACTTGTAGAGATTGAAACCCGCCCAGCGCTGCTTACCGGCGGTCCTTCTTCATGTTTTACATGAATTCCTCGCTAGTAGAGTCTCATTATAAAATTTTTTCTCTACGTTCAAAAATTTTTCCTACAGAGGGGGATGTTGTTATGAGCATTAAAAATTAGAATGTATTATTTAGGAGGGTTTTTTTTATAGGAAGAAAATTAAATAAAATTAAGTTTATTTTTAATTATTTTAGCATTATGAATTACATTTATACAATCAAATAAGGCAACGGATTCATTAAAAGCCTTTACAATGTAGCTGCAAGGGTGGTCTTAAATATTTTTCCAGATCTCGGGAGTAAAGGAGAGGTTTTCTTTTTTTTTGTAACACAAGTCTTCGGAATGTTGTACCAGCAGACACTGGGGTGAATGAACCGATTTGTGTAAGCAAGATACAACATTAAAGTTGGGGGGCAGACGGTTTTTTGAGAATCAGCAGTTTACAGGGAGGTCTGGCCTGCGTTTTGTGATTATTTTTTTATTCCCCGCGAATTCTGGCATGCACATTTTTCCATAAATGTGTCAGGTTGCGTAGAAATGGCCGTTGTTGGGTTTTTTTTTTATTATTGGGGTGCAGGGTGGTCTTAAAATTGTTTTCTGGCGCTTCTTGTATTATGAATTTCAGTTAGATAGTTGTGGGCGCAGTGAAAACAGGGTTGTCTTGCACCAGCAGTGAGCGAATGCGGAGAGATTCTCAAGGTCCTGAATCGACTCTGATGCCTCTAGATATTTTCCTGGGGAGCGTAGATTTTTCTGCCGGCAAGCCTCATCCTAGACAGGCCAAGGGTCTTTACTAAGATTGGAGTATCCTGATGCTGAACCTAATGCAAAAATTCTGCAAATGCTGACGTATGGTTGAGGTATAAAGATTACCGTAGAAAAACCTGTGGTAGAAGGAAACCCGTAGTAGAAGGATAGAGTGTCCTTCATAGACGGCCCAGGGGTTTACGCAAAAGGAGTTCTCAGATGGGGTTCAATTGACTCTTTTTCGGTGGATTCCGGCTGGATTCCTGTAGAGTGTTCTGCCATCGACCGTACACCTCATTCCGCTAGGGCTGACCGGTGAACAAGGTTTAAAATTCTTAGTGGAAAACTTTGAATTTGAATTCATTTTGATTTGTGCCCGAAGGACCTATGCTTTATCTTCTGACTCCCAGAAATTCATCTTCATGGTAAGCCTATGCTTTAATTATTTTCTTTCACCGGTTTCTAAAGATGCTCCCATGAGATTTTGTTTTCAAATCACAAAGTTACTCAAAAATGGAACTGGTTTCTTAATTATTGCTGGTGTATACTAAAATATCTATTACAGAACTTGAAATAATAATAATAATGAATAATATTATGCTTTTGTTATTAAACTGTTAAATGATTTTGTTATTAAATAAATATTTCCTATATAAAGGTTTGACTTCAGACAATTAACCTTGTTAATTTGAATACTTTGATGCATTCTAAATACTTTGATAAATGAAATTCATTAAAATGCCATTGAGTGCTTGTTTAATATATAATTAAATAAAATTTCTAAGTTTTCACCTTTTCATTATAGACCTTTCTCTTTATTTGTTTGTCTGTCTAATTTAGTATTGTGATTGACCATAAAATTTACAGCTAATTAATTTAAATCAACTGTTGACTAATCATAATCAATTTTATCATTTATAAATAGAATTCAAAAGGAGGGTAGTTTTCTTTACAAACTTTAAATGATATGACCTAATAGCAATAAAAATAATAATAATAAGATTATTTTTAAGAATCTAAGAATGTAATTTGATTAAATTCTTAAAATTTAAAAGTAAATTTTATAAGGGCTAAAACCTCAAATGTTTTTTGTAAATTAACCAGCTAAGATCTGTATTTTGCTCTAATATATATTTTTTTATATATAACGTTAAGAATATAAATATTGAGATGGTATTGAAAATATTGAATAACAATTATTAGGATTAAAAATATTATCTCAGGCAATAACAATTGTTTAGTCAGAGTGTCTTTAATAAAAGATATAAATTTGAAAAAATAAATAACTATAATTTTTATATTTCTATTATTGATGGTTTATATATAAAAGTAATTATATGGTTCAATAAATCAGAAATTTTTCTGAGATCCTTGATTTGGTAAAGTGAGTACATTACATGCCAAGGCCCCTGAACTTTACATTCAGGGGAGATCTTTACTGGGTTGTGGTTACTTTTATTATTATTGTTATCATTAAATTATTGTTAAAGAACACAACACAAATTAAGGTATTCTTTTGGGAAGAAATTATGAATTCTTAAATACATATAGGTTCATTTTAGAGGTAAAAATTAATTTTTTTTTTGTTGTTCAGTATTTTTTTTAGTATAAAATTTAATATCGGCCTTTTTATTTCTAATTGAATGAAAAACATCATAACACAGTAATTCTGTTGCTACAGGAATGAACTTGCCTAAACTTACTTACAAATTATTTTCAGGACATTCTGTCTAAACAATTCATTGAATAATGTTTCAAATTGAACTCTAATTAAAGAAATCAATAAGACTTTAGAAACTCAACTTAAGAAAATACACACCATTATAAGTGCAACGAATAGTAATTACTTTTCCTTAATTGCAGCCCAAATAATTATCAAAGTCTTTTTTTTTTTTTTTTTTGGATTAATTATGGTTTCATGATGCTTGAATTAATTGTGAAATAAATGTATCCTTCTCACATTTTTGGATGACCATCCCAGTTATTTAATTTTTGATGTAAATAAAATTAGTCTACAGTATCTTCCATCACCGGGTGAGTTATTTCTGTTTTCCTTTTCAGCTTTTCAAGTTAAATATTGATTTATAGGTAGCTTAAGCTTGATTATTTTAGTAAATTCAGTTAATTTAAATCTTAAAATCCTTAGTTGCCAAGTAATGACCACTACATGTCACGGCCATATGTGGTAACGGAATGGCATTTTGAATACTAGATCCTTATCAGTAATTTATTGATAGTAATTTTAAGTCGTTTCTGGTATTAACCTGCGATCCCGTTACTCACATATAACACTATGAAAAATATGAAATTTCACAGGATATGTAGAAATTTACAAATTAAAAAACAGATAGATAAGATCACATGACATATACTTGTGACAATTTAGCTACAAATATAAAAGTATGACATAGGATCAGATCATGCTTTAGATCATACACTTGCTATTAAAATATTCAATGTCACAATTGCAAGTCAAATATGAGACTTTATAAAAATGAGGGGGAAATTAGTGTGTATTGAAATGGTTAGAATTTGTACAAAAATGAAATTAGCTTTATTAAATTTTTTGGACTAGGGCTCTTTCTTGGCTTATATTAAGAAAGCTATTGTACATGAAAATATGAAAAATGATAGTTTTATAAAGAAATATATGATAAATATGCTGATAATTTAAAGCTTAAACAAAACTTAAAATTTAATAGGATAAATTTTCCTATGCACAGACATTCCCCAGAAGTTAACCATATTGAGATAAAATGCTTTATAAATAGTTTAATGTTGGTTCAAACTGAAATATTATAATTTCCCCATGTGCAGCCATCTTGCATAAGCCATCAGCAAACAATCACAGCTACTTTTATAGAGCTAATAATGATTTTCTTTTATTGAATTAGTAAATAGCTAGAGCAAGTAATATTTATGTGGATTGCTGCAAGGCTGACTACTGAAGATTTTATCCTGTGTGTTTTTTAATTCATAGACAGCAATTTGTTACCTAGAAAAAGCAAGATCCTAACTAATAAAATTGAATAAATGGATATGATATCATCAAGTGAATGCTTTTAGTCTTGCCTACAATTTGAGCTGAACATATATTAGCTAATAAATACTAATCATTTTAGTGAGTACTTAGTGTTAGTAATGAATTTGACAAAGTGTTAAATGAAATATTGCCTATTGAAAAATGAAAGAGGTCAAATTAGTTAGAACTTTGTAATTCCAAAGTATTTTAGAGTATGTTAAACAAAAAAAAAAAAAAAAGAAAAAAAAGAAAAAAATGGCTCAAACAAATTTAATCATGAAGGGAAAAAATACTTTGTATATATCTTTTAAATTCTTCAAAGCAACAGGAAAATTTTTTTGTTCAGCAGCATTTTCAGCAAAATGGATCTTTGTCAATGCTGATGTTGTTAGAGCAACATTTTTAAATTCAAAGAATTCTTCATCAACAATTTCACAGAGCTCCATGGAATCTTGATATGATAATCGTGGTTTAGGAATTTCTGTCTTTTTGTCGACCTTTGATTGCAATTTCTTTAGATATAACTGCCTACAAGGAAAGAAGTTAGTAACTAGATACAGCATGTTTCAAAAGAATGTGCACAGTTTCAATTTATTATATTTATGCATAAATTACCAAAATACAAAATAATTCCACACATATGTAAGTTAACAATCCAAGTTTAGGAAACCATGGTTTTCATAAAGTTAACTCACAAATCCTCAATGTGAGTATCTTTTGTTATTTCACACATGAACTCTATCCTGACTTGTTTCAGCAGTTTCTCATTAACGGTTTGAAGCAAAACCCCAATGCAATCTTACAGTTCAAAGACATCTTGAAGACGAAGTATTCTGTAGACATTGTCATTTAAAGAAAAAACAACAACAACAACAAAAAAAACCTGCATGATATGAGGCCAGAAAACATGCTGAAATGAGCCTGGGTGAAATTGATGTCTACAGAATAATAAAGGGCACTGACATTGAGTATTTGTGAGTTAACTTTATGATAACAATTGTCATTTAAACTAGGACTAATTATGTTAAATATGCATTGGCAGTAAAGGAAGATAGCATTCAAGGAAGACATTATATTCAAAAATATCAGTTCATGTAATATTTGTGTCCCAATGAATTTAAATTAGGTAAATAAAAATGAAAGTTTTAAAATTATTTTGTCCAACATCTTTAAAGCGTGAACTGACACTTTAAAATCATATGGCAACACTATTATTGAATAGTGAAATTGAAAATTTCATTTCCTGCTTTTCTTAGTTCATGCTTGTTTTTGGTAAGCAGACACGGTCTCAAACAATAATTCTTATTGGAAGGCCTTTGAACATTTTTAGAAAATAATAAATTCAAAATTTATTTTGTAGTTTTATTTAATATTTAGCTTTAGTTAATTTACTTAATTATTTATTTTTTGAGATGGGGGTCTGGCACTTGATATCATAAGATAGCTTTAGTCAGAGGGGGGTTTATCTTTTGATATCATTATCATTTTTGATCTAACAAAAATTTTCTTTTTTTGTTTCTTTACATCAATATAGTCTGTTAACTTTTTTTTTAGTCTGTTATATATTTTTATGAAAATACGAAGTTATTATTGAAGCCATTAAATGATTATAAAATCATTTCACTACAAAATATTAGTTGAGACAAAATATGGAATAACCCAACGTTTGCCATTCCTTTTCTTCTGCCATATGCACATACAATGCGTTGTTAGAGAAACCTGATTCGAAATGATATTTGTTATATTTATTAGTCAAAAATGGGAAAGAACGCTGTCCACCTGTTTTGTTTATAAGAAATTCTGCTTATCCCCGTGCAGGGAGCAAATGCAAGAAGATAATATTGCTGTTGAATGGATTATATAACAAAAAGCTGTTATAGAATACTTTTAAATAGTAAGTATTTCTTTAAAGTGTTACTTCATATATGACAGAGATATTTTATTAACTTTTTCTCTTCATTTAAATCAGTAAAGTATGTAATATATAATAAATGTATAACCCTATCTGTATATCATTGCAAACGTGTGAAAATCTTTCAGAATTAGTTGAGACAATTTTTAAAGGTAAGTAAAACATAAATAAATAATATCAATTATGCAAGATAACTGTCAGTAAATTTTCACAAATTGAGTAAAACAATAAAAGATAAAAAACATATTAAGACTGTATCTTTGCAAACTACTGTCTGTTAAGAATAAAAAATACTTAAACAAGCCATATAAAAAAAGTTTCCTAATACATTATGCATTGGTTCTTCTGAACACCTGAATGAAAGTTTTACATTTATTTAACCCCAGGTAAAATATTATTGATATTCTATGTCAAATTTTCAATGTTTGTTTGATATTTAGTGATTTTTTCTAATAATTGTGTCACCCAGTTACGGAACTCACTATGTCATTTTTTTTTAGTAAATTGATATACATATTTAAGAAGGCAAACAGTTCTAAATATCATTATTTTTGTGATATATGTATACTTGTGGCAACACCCATTTAATATTAAAGTTTTTGGTATGCAATGGCAACACTATATTTTATATAGCTGAATGGCAACACGAATGTAGTATTATGATGCTATATGTGCTTGGAGCTGACAGTACGCTCTCTTCTCTCTTGTAATCACGATGCATGGCGTGATATTAGCCCAAATAAAATGCTACTAAATTTAAACTCATGTTATTAATAAACTTTGTTCCATCTCAAGAAGTCTCTTCGTCAATGAATCCCAGTTTCATACATGGTGTCAGTTCATTTTTGACTTGGATGGAAACAGATTTCTAAGACGTTGAGCGATCATGCTGTTGTGCGAAGGAGGTTAAAACTGCTTTAAATGGAACTTTTGTGTTCTATAATCACGTTGTAAATAACAGTAAACTTTCGTGTTCTAAATAATTATGGATAGTTTCAAGCCCCCCGGTGAATTGACGTTCAGTGCGCCAAATTTGTCCGACAACTGATTGAAGTGGAAACATAAGTTTGACAACTTCATGTTGGCCTCTGAAAAGAATGGAAAGGATGATAAAATCCAAATAGCCATTCTACTAAACGTTATTGGTGATGAAGGCGTAAGCGTATTCAACACTTTTCGCTTTGAAGATGGAGAAAACAAAGAAAAATTTGACGACGACATAAAGAAATTTGAAAACCACTGCTTGCCCCAAAGTAACGAGGTATTTGAACGCTTCAAATTCTTTTCCTGCTCTCAGAAAGACAGACAAGCCATAGATGTATATCTGACGGAATTAAAGACACTAGCCTCAACATGTGGATTTGGAGAACAAGAATCGAGCCTTCTGCGAGATCGAATAGTACTTGGAATCCAGGACAAGAGCTTACAGGAAAGACTACTTCGGGAATCGGATCTGACGCTGAAGAAAGCTGTGGACAGCATTCGAGCCTGTGAAGTTAGTAGGGAACAGATGAAGACCATTAATGACCCTAAATGCAGTGAAATTAACGTGGTTAATCAAAAGAAAAAAGCCATGAACTTTTAAAACTTTATTGACAGTAAATCGTGTGGAAGAAAACATGTGAAAGGACAATGTCCAGCATACAACAAACTGTGTAATCTTTGTAAGAAAAAGCATCATTTTGCAGCAGTTTGCAAGAATTCAAATAAGGTAGGCCTCCTAGATAGAAATAAGATAGAAATAATTCTCAAAAAGTCAATAAGGTAAATAGCTCTGATATTAATTGTTTGTATATTGATAATGTTTTAATTGAAGTTGATACTGTAAATTCAACTGAGAACGAATGGTATAAAACAGTAACAGCTGGAGATCAGCAAGTAAATTTTAAACTAGACACAGGTGCTCAAGTTAATATTCCTCCTGTGTCAGTTTTTCAATCTTTTGATTTAAAGTTTAAAAATAATTTGATCCCTACTGATATTGTTTTATTATCATATGCTAATCATAAGCTGAAACCTGAAGGGTGCATTATGCTAACATGTAATACTGATAAGTGTTCTAATGTAAAGTTAAATTTTGTTGTTGTGGATGTTAAGGCTAAGCCTTTATTGGGTTTACAGGCATGCCAAGAGTTACAGCTGATACAATTGATTGATGAAATTAATTTAGATTCAAAATTAAATGTAATTAGTAAGTATCAAAATGTCTTTGAGGGTTTAGGTAAATTTCCTGGCAAGCCACATCACATTGAAGTGAAAAATGATGTGAAACCCATTATAAATCCACCGTGAAGGGTACTTCAGTCCCTTCATAAAGAGCTAGGCAAAACTCTTGATGAATTGACAAAGTTAGGCATTATGACCCTGTAAATGAACCAACAGATTGGGTCAGTAGCCTTGTAGTGGTTGAAAAGCCAAACGGCAAATTGAGAATTTGTCTTGATCCTAGAAACTTAAATAAAGCCATTAAAAGGGAGCACTATGTTATTCCTTCTGCAGATGAAATCATTAGTAAACTTGAAGGAAAACAGTATTTTTCAGTGCTCGACTTAAAGGAGGGATTCTGGCAAATTGTGTTAGATGAAGCTTGCTCAAAATTGTGTACTTTTAATTCTCCTTTTGGCCATTACTGCTTTCATAGATTACCTTTCGGAATCTGCTCTGCACCAGAGGTGTTCCAAAAAACTAATTTTAAACTGTTTGGTGATATACAAGGTGTTGAAATATATTTCGATGATTTAATTATAGGAGGTAGAACTAGAGAGGAACATGACCAAATTCTTTTGAAAGTTTTAGAGAGAGCACAATTGAATAACATAAAGTTTAATCCTGACAAATTTCAGTTTAGAGTAAATGAAGTTAAATATATGGGTTTAATTATTTCTAAGGATGGGATTAAAGCTGATCCTAGCCATGTTAAGGCAATTAATGAGCTTGAGAAGCCATCATGTAAACGTGATATCAAAAGGCTATTGGGCATGGTTAATTTCTTAAGTAAATTTTTACCCAATGTATCAGCTGTAACAGCCCCAATGAGAGAATTGTTAAAAAATAATGTAGAGTTCCAGTGGAACCATGAACAAGAGACTAGTTTTGAAAATATCAAAATATTAATAAGTTCAGCTCCTGTTTTAAAAGTGTTCAATCCCTCATTACCTATAACTGTTCAGTGTGACAGTTCACAAGGTGGGCTAGGTGCCTGTCTCTTACAAGAGGGACACCCAGTGTCATTTGCATCTAGAAGTTTGAGCGAGTGTGAAACAAATTATGCTCAAATTGAGAAAGAATTGCTTGCAATTGTATTTGCATTTGAAAAATATCATAATTTGTTGTATGGTCACAAAGTATTAGTTGAAAGTGATCGTAAACCTCTAACGTTAATTGTGCACAAGCCCATTGGTAAAATTACCACTCACTTGTAACATATGTTGCTTAAATTGCTTAAGTATGATTTTACTATAAAATATGTCCCAGGTAGTAAAATGTACCTTGCTGACACTTTGTCAAGAGCAAGTTTAAAAGATGTTGTGAGAATACTTCTCACAGTATTTAAATTTGGTTTATTTTTATTTCCTTTCAGCTAGTTTTTTTGCATCGATGTCCATTTGAACCCAATCTTTACGGCGCGATGTTGACGCTTTTATCTCTCACCGTAAAGCAAGTTCATTTTTCACCGCCGATATTCATATCTGCGTTGGGAGCGGATCGGCAGCTTGCGCATGCGCACTCAGCTATTTTAGGAGCAGATCTTGGAGCTCTCGTTTCGTCGGAGTTGATTTGCCTTATGATGACGTCATTGAATGATGTGCCGCCCTTTTTTGATTCTGTTCACTGACAGGAGAATATCGTTTAGTTTCGCTTTCCAATCAGTGAAACATTTTTAATTCTGTAGCTTGTAATTCGATTTTCATTAATTTCCCATAAATGTTAATTTAGCTAATCAATTTAAAGTTTGCCTTTTAATTACTTTGTCAACCCCGTATTCGTCATTTAAATACTAAAACTCGTTAATTTTAAATTCAGAATTTGGTTTGATGTTGTCTGCAAAAGATGTAGTCTTTTAACGTAGTTTTAGCGGAGCGCCAGCCCGCTGGCTGGCCGTTCGAATGCCGTGCCGCTCTTTTTGACCGAAAAAGTTTGCCGTATTATGGGTCATATTTTTGTTATGTGGATATGTTCTTTCTCAAAGTTTAATCCTTTAAAGTTGTGCTGCTCTCATTAAAAGGAATCCCATGGATTTATTCCATGTTGGCCGTTATTTTTCTCTTCTTAAAAGATTCAGTCCTTTTATTTATAATGGTGACCAGAAGCAAGAATTTCATAACCTTCTATTCAACTAACGTATGGAATAAAGAATATTATTTGTTTTCATCAAATTGCCTCTTCATTGTCTACATTTCAAGTAAGACGTTTCCAGTTTTATTATTTCTTTAACAATCAATAGTAATTTATTAAAAGAACTTCACAACGTGTACTTTAACCCTTTTACGATCACAACACATTTTTTACCGCCACAGATGTGGGTGAAGAAGACCCCGAAATGCTAAATGTGGTGCACTCTGTTGCAAAACTCTTGCCGATGAGTGAAAACAAATTCAAACAATTCCAAAAGTTAACTGCTGAAGATAAGGAACTTAAATTAGTTTCCAAATTTTTTAAGGAGGGCCTAGAAATCTTCTTTGCTATTATAAAGTTAAAAACAGTATATATGTTGCTGATGGACTAGTATTTTTAGAGAATAAAATTGTGGTGCCAAATGCACTCAGGCAGGACATGTTATTTCTTATTCATGAATCACACTTAGGCATAACAAAATGTAAAAGCAGAGCTAGAGAAATAATGTACTGGCCAGGCATCACCAGAGATATTGAAGAATTAATCAGTAAATGTAGTGTATGTGAAAAATTAAAAAAAACGCAGATTAAAGAACCACTAGAACCTCATGATATTCCAAATAGGCCTTTCGAAAAAATAGGTATTGATCTCTTGTATTTACATAACACAGATTACCTTGTAGTAGTTGACTATTTTTCCAAGTGGATAGAGGAGTAAAAGTTGATGATAAGACCAGCGAGGAAATTATATTTAAACTAGAGATTATTTTCTCAAGATTTGGTATCCCTGAAACAATAATTTGCGACAACAATCTGTTCAATAGTTACAAATTTAAAAACTTTGGGAGGGAATGGGACATAGAAATTTCCTTCACTAGTCCAAATTTTCCACAAAGTAATGGGATGGTAGAAAAGGCAGTTGGCATTACTAAAATTTCAAAAAAGCCTTTGAGGACAACCGCAGACCTGCAATAGGGTTACTTGAATATAGAAACACACCTATTGCAGGCTTAGGTTTATCTCCAGCCCAAATGATGTTCAGTAGGCGACTACGAACTAAATTACCTATAAGCAATAAAATGCTTAATCCAGAGATATTTGACAGTGTAAACACTAAGTTGTTAAGACGTCAACAAATTCAAAAGCACTATTATGATAAGTCATCAAAAACGTTAAATGAGTTAGGGCCAGGTGACAAAATCACTGTTCAAAATTTTAAAACTGAAGTGTGGGAGCCAGCAACGGTTATTTCTAAAACTTGAAATCCAAGATCAAATAAAATTAAAACTGCAAGTGGCAGAATATTTATAAGGAATAGAAAATTCCTAAGAACATCCAAAACATCACATTCTGGCTATAGTGATGATATGCTTGACACTTTACCAGATGTCAAGACTGAACAAATGAATGTTTCAAATTCAGCCCCATCGCATCACATTCCACCACAAAGTATTGCAAATAATGCTCCATTTATAACTTCATGTGGTCGAGTGATAAGACGTGCAAAACATTTAAATGATTATGTTTGCTATTAAGTATCTGAGTAATAATTGTATTTGTATATAGTAATAATTGTATTTGTATATTGTAATAATCGTATTTGTGTAGTGTAATGGTTGTATTAAGTTATTTATAATTATAATATATTGTATAATCCATGTCTCATTAAAATTAAAAGGAAGGGTGTGATATATGTATACTTGTGGCAACACCCATTTAATATTAAAGTTTTTGGTATGTAATGGCAACACTATATTTTATATAGCTAAATGGCAACACGAATGTAGTATTATGATGCTATATGTGCTTGGAGCTGACAGTACGCTCTCTTCCCTCTTGTAATCACGATGCATGGCGTGATATTAGTCCAGATAAAATGCTACTAAATTTAAACTCATGTTATTAATAAACTTTGTTCCATCTCAAGAAGTCTCTTCGTCAATGAATCCAAGTTTCATACAATTTTCAACCTAAAAATCAAATAAAAAATTAGGTACAGTTATAGAACTCATCAAGTCCAGAGCACCAACAGCTCCATAGTTCATTACGTCCATCATCACTGGACCAAAAGTCATTATGTCTTACTTTTCACCGTTTTCTTAGTCAATCAATTCCATTTGTCGTTATGCTCGAAACAACTCATTCTTGTAACAGTTTTCTTTAAAAAAGCCCCACCAGCAGTAAAAAAAAAAAAAAAAAAAAAAAAAACCCTTCTGTTTCCTGTTGTTGGTAATTTCAAAATTCCCCCAGATCGCTTTTTTGGCAGGATTAAAAGAGAAGTTAGGTCCAAATCAATCATTATAAATCCTCAAGTGTATGATGAAATTTTTAACAATGTGGGAACTGTTTTCAAATTAGGCATAAATATGGAAGTATATGACTATAAAACAGCTGTATAAAACATTCCAAAATATGGAAAAAATCCTGTTGCACCAAGAACTGCCAAAACTCCATGAAAATGGCACTTTCAGTTTAGGCCCAACAAGAATATTATGCTGACAAAACACAAACAAACTATTAAAGTGTGAGGCGAGTCCGGCTACAACTTGAATATTGGTGTTCTACAGAGTATATGCAAAAAAAAAACAAATCCTAGAAAGAAACTACACCATAATACAGTAATAAAGAGGCAGAGAATTTGAATGACCAGACATCTTTTCTTCAAAAGTACTGAGTGGGATATGCAGCCAGACCTTCCAGTTTTACAAAAAACTTTTTATTGATCAGGAAGCTATTTTATGAAGGTCAAAGTCATAGCTGTGGAAGATGCTGGTGACATAACATTTGAAAAGGAAGTTATTTTGGGGTTTAATGCTTGTTAAAAAACTTATTTCCTTCTAACAGTTTTTTTTGGCCTAGGCCTAGAGTATTTTTTTAGATAATAAAAGAGTTTTGTAAAACTGTTGCCTCTTGTAACTTGATTTTGTTAGTATTTTTATTGAATGATGCGAAATATATATAATGAGTTTTAGAACATGTTTCAAAACTCATTATGCCCATTATTCAGGACGACGCAATTATGAATAGTTGTTTTTATTATTTAAAAATGCACAATGATTCAAAACTAACTATTAAGGGATACTTTTAAATTTTATTTTCTAATGAGTTGATGTTACAGAAAAATAACTCAAATAGCACAGATTTGATTGAGCAGCATTCATAAAACTACTAATTTAAAAAGTACCTATTGCAAGACATGTCATCCCACACATTAACAGGGTCAGTTAAACTAGGATATCTATTTTGCCATTTCTTAAGCAATTCAGTGGTGCTGCTCATTTCAAGAAATTTATCTGAAAAAATCCACGAAAAGGAAAAATTTATATTAAAGTATATAAATTTAAAGATACATTGATAATATATAAAAAGACAGATTAATGAGTCTGTTAAAGTCATAGTAGTGCCAATACTAATTTTGAAAATTTCACTAAATGTAAACACAAAATCTGGATATATCAAACAATTAATAAAGGGAACAGTATAAATCACATTTCACAAAGCTATCTGTAGATAGCACCAGAGATATTCTACCACATTGGAATACATTAAAATGCATCAAGTAAATCTCTATTTTGGAATATTTAAGAAAATGTGACTTATACAACTATGAATTTAATCACCTCATATACACTCTAATCAATGATATTTTTCAAATAAAATAAAACAAAATAGTACAAATAGTATAAACAATATGAAATACATAGGGAAAACATAGCCAATGTTTGAATAAAAATAAAATAGAAAAGAACACTATTCATCTTTTATGTAAACACTACATGTACAACATGAACTTGACTAATATTTTACAATTTCCACAAATGTTGCAAAAAAAAAAAAAAAAAAAAAAAAAAAAAAGATGACTTAGCTTAGAGAAAATCAGTGAGCAGTCTTATAAAAGTGAAATCATAAGGTTAAATACAAAGTTTAGGCAATTTTCAATCTTACAAAGATGCTCATGCAGATCTCTCATTTTTATAGTACTTTAGCAGTTACAATCTGAACTGTCCTACTAGTCCAGGCAATATGGAATTTTACCTAGCAAAATTAATGGTAGTTCTGGAAATCGGCTTACTTTATGTTTTTTGGGCCGCTGAATCCGAATTTGTAACTTCCCACCAAAATTTCCCCCAGCAACCCCCAAAATTTTGGTAAAAAGCCCCCCAAAAAACGTTTTTAATAAAAAAATCAAATTTTTTTATTGTTTTAGGGGAAAAGTATCCAGAAATTCAGAAAGTAGACAAAATTTGCAACAAATTAGATATATGACATTATGACTTAGGATGAAGGGGAAGGGGGATCTGCCTCGGAACATGCGCTCCGGTGCTTCGTGACTAAGTTGCACAATTCCACTTAACCACTCACACGTAAATTCGCCCTCCCATCTCCCCTCCGAACTTTCTCTATAAGGTTTACTTTAAGTTTTTTGGGTCGCTGAATCCGAATTTTTAACTTACACCCAAAATTTCCCCCCCAAAATAGTTGTTTTCAACTTAAATTTCTTATTGTTTTAGGGGAAATACATTACGAAATTCAGAAACTAGACAAAATTTGCAACAAATAGGATATATGACATTATGACGTAGGATAAACGGGAGAGACGGTTCTGCCTCGGAACATTCCCTATGCGCTTTTCTCAAAAACCAAATTTTTTCATAAAATCAATTTTTTGGGAGGTTGCTAGGTGAAATTTGTTAGGTGAACAGACCCTTTCTCATCCCTGTACATATCCCTATCATAACAGCTCACTTTTACTTTTTATTTACAAGTATAATTAATTCATTATCTTTATTTAAATACATTTTTATTCAGTTTCACTTACCTTTATTCTAATGTTATTTCCATGCTTTAGTTCCAGGCTTTAAGTTTCTTTCTTTATTCTATATACTTTATTTATGTTTCACTTTACTATTGTAAGAGCCGGTCTTTAGCACATGTTTTCGTCTGTGACGCAATACATCCGAAATCTTCTGAACCAACTGAGGAGTTGTTACAAATGGACACGAGATCGCGTTAGTCATCCAGTCGTTCGTTTTTCATATGACGTTTCGTCCTTTCTTCCATTAGCGTTTCAGAGATCGGAAGATGCAACTTCCGGGCTGCGTAGCAGTTGTTTTCCTGTGTGGTTGGATGATATAAAATATGCTTTCATTCAACGTGTTAGATATGCGTTCAGTCCGTGCTGTTATATAGTGAAGTGTCTCCTTCTGTTTAGTTTTTGTCTAGTTTAAAAGATGATGCTGTTCTTCTACATTAGTCACGAGTCTCCTTACAGTTTTTAATGTTGGATAAGATGATTGTTTTTATTGTCAACTGAAAGTTTAACTTTTAAACAAGAGAACGTTTTTACGGACTTTCTTTATTTTTCATCGATGGTGACTTGAGTGGTTTATCGCTATGGAGAGACGCAGGTTTGTTTCATTGATATTCAAGATGTAAATCAACTTTACCATTGAAGGAAGTAATCGATGTTAGTAACATCGTTTCTTGAAGATGATAGTTTACTGTTATCGGAACTTTATTTGTTTGCATCGGTTAACCTTCGACAGTCTAGAGATCAAGGTGGTTTGTGAAGATAGTTTTCGTCTTTCAAATAAATGCAATTAAGCTGCACTATGTAAGCATGTAAGTTTGATCATGAAGGACTCTGATTCACTAGTATAATCATTTGATAGTGCCATGAAGTTATGTTTCAAGAGTACAATGTTAGTTTCATTTATGAGAGTAAGATATTAGAATTATATATGGAATTGTTTTATCATTCTATTTTTAAAGTATGTTTTAATCGAATAATAAATGTTAGTTGTCTTTTAAAAAGTTTAGTTTGTTTATTTCTTTAACCACCACCATTGCTTTTCTATTTCAGTTGTTTAGATTTCATTTAAAGTTAAATAGTTATTGAATCTTTATTGTAATTGTTTTAACGAGGTTTAGGGATTCTTTCAGCCTTTGCGTTTCCAGCTGCTAAAGTGGCTCTGCTACTTGTGTTAGACTTTACTTTTGTAATTTCAACAAGGGTTATGGGGTTACGTTTCCCTGACCTCTGGCATTTTGTTTTCTTAGTTCAAAAATTGAAGAAATATATAAATTGATAAGTAAATTAATATGCTTCAATTATAATATTGTTTAATGTAAGTTATAAATTTAAAATTTAAATAAGAGTTATATGTAAAGAGTTTGAAATTTGTTTTTTTGTGCCACTTTTAACCTTAATTGGTTTGGCTTTAAGCTGATGTGGTGGTTACTCCCCCTTTTGATTATGAATGATACACCGTCTTTGAATTGGGGGGGGGGGGGTAAAAGTTAAATATTGTTAAAAGGTTATGATTTACAATAGTAATTTTTTATGCTACTTTAAATTTTGTTTTGTATTATTATAAATGTGAGCTTTTCTTAAATTTTTAAGATCTTTAACTTTGTAAAAATTTTTTTGAATTTAATATCTTTGAAGAAGTAAATTTTTTTTTGGACTTCATGACGCTGGAACCAGAGATAATTTCAATCATCCGTTTGAGGGATATGATTGCTCAATGAAGAATTTAAAGTTGAAAATGATCAAGAAATTTTTCTTCAAATTTTTAAGTGTTATGCAGATGAGTGTGATGTTCCAGGAATGTGCTTTATAGTGAGATCTGAAATCTTCAGTGAAAATTTCTTTTTACAACTCATCTGATAGTAATTCTAAAGTGACTTAGTTTCTGTGTGCAGTGGATCTCGTGTGGGCCCAATTTTGGGTTCATTATAGTTCTTCAAGGACTGTTTCGCTGAGACTTGATCTTTTGGTTCTTGAAGGTTTCCTTTAGAACTTTTCGGAACTGTTGTAGACATTCCTGGGATTTCCTGCGCTTGTTTGAACATTGATGGAGACTTAATGAACATTGATTGGCATTGTTAAATTAGTATTTTTCTGAATTGAGATCGCATGAGATGATGTGTAATTAGAAGCCAAGTTGTCAAGAAGATGTATGTGGCTGGGAGTGTGCCCTTTTTCCTTCATCTGTTATAAATATGTTTTAGATCTGTGACATTTTGATTACTATTTTAAGATGTGCATAATTTTTAGATAAAAATGTTTTAGATATGCATGTTACAATTTTTAAGATATGCATAAAAGTTTTAGATTAAAAATTGTTTAAGATATGCATATAGTCATTTTTTTCTTGTTATCATATTTAAAGTTTTAATAAGAAGTTTAAAGTATTGTTGGATTGAATTGTCTTTAAGATTGGTTAGAGTTTCTAAATGAAGTAATTGCAAAGATACAAGTTTATTACAGTTTTGAGAAAATTATATTAAACAAATGATTTTTTTTTAGATTAAAAATACTAGGTTTAATGGTTTTTAGAGCTGAATTTTGAGAAATATTTTTAAGATTATAAAGAAATTTGTTTGTATTTAAATGCATCGGGCTCCTTTCTATCTTTTGTAAGGTTTACTGATATAGTGGGTTAAATTGATTAATGGGGCTGGAGGAGGTTGAGATTTTTTTTTAATAAAGATCTTGATTTTGAAATAGTATTTAAGGATTAATTAAAGTAATTGTTGAGTTAAATGTGTTAATGAACTGTAGTTCATCTGGAGTAGTAGTTTAAATATGTTTTATATAATTTCAGATTAAAGTTTTGGAGTTTAAAAGTAACTGACATATAACCCTTATGGTGATGGGATTTTTTTTTTTTTTTTTTTTTTGTTAATAAATGTTAAGTTTCTTACTGCAATTGATTGGTTGGAGGTTCGTGGTATTTTGGTAATTTCTCCCACATGTATCCAGCCATCATGAGTAGTATT
This sequence comes from Maratus speciosus, assembly GCA_963932465.1. Taxonomy (NCBI): domain Eukaryota; kingdom Metazoa; phylum Arthropoda; class Arachnida; order Araneae; family Salticidae; genus Maratus; species Maratus speciosus. The sequence continues at coordinate 76,266,308 of OZ010792.1, forward strand.
TTATATAAATTTCATAGTAATTGAGATTAAATAAATTGAGTTTAATAGTTTGATTTTTCATAACTTTAATAGTTTAATTTATTTTTGCAATAGTGTAACATTACATTTATGGTAGTGGAGATGTTATTTGTCATGCTTAGCATTGGGGGGTATTTCTTTTCTTTTAAGGTTATTAAAGGGCCCATCCTGGAGTGCTGAGCAGTTACTTAAATATCTTGACTGCTGTAATTTTTATTTAAGTTTTTTTTTTAAGTTTTGAAATGGTTCTTTGTATAGTTTAGTTTAAAGTTTACTTTATAATAACAGCTTTAAGTTTTTAAAAGAAATCATGCTTATAATCCATTATCGTGGGAGAATTACCTTAAGTTAACCATTAAAATAAAAGATATTTAACTAAGCTTTTAAATGTTAACTTTTATGGATCATGGAGTTTAGTGTAATTAAAGTTCAGGATACTTTTTGAGAAACCATGGGATATTTATATCTAGGTTATTTTTTTTAGATAGTCCTGAACTAGTTCAGTAGTTCAATGTGCTGTGTAGCTGTAAATTGATTCATTGTCTCATAAATTGCTTTAATTCTTAAAACCTCTCTATGCTTTAAATTTTGATGATTCACTTCTCGACTGACGAAAGGTCAGAATAAGTTTAATGAATATTTGAATAAAATGCATATTGTTTTAGATGACTGTTGAATTCCCGGGACCTCTATTTAATTATAGAAAGTGACCATTGACTTACATGTATTAAATTAATGAATTAAATGATTTTTTTTAAATTGTTTTATGATAATAAATTTGATTTTCATATATGTTCTGTTTAAGTATTTAAATGTTTTCAGATATACAGATTTAATTTTTTTAATAAAGTTTTTTTTTGAGTTTATTAATGGATCTTTGAACTGCATATTTCAGTTAGGCTTGCCTTGGTGTCAACTTTTGATCAGAACAAGTTTTTGATTATGTTGATTGTCACCTGTTACAGTAATTTTAAATGAGCAAGTAAAAGAAGCTCTGTATTTGCTGTTTAAAGGGGAAGTGTACTGAATGTGTAGTTTTTCAATAAAATAGAAATGGAGAAGTTATTTTTATATTTTTAATTCATTTTTTACTTATTTGCATGTTTAATTTGCAGTAAGGAATTTATAGAATAATGGAAGGTTAATTGGTGTACTTTTAAAAAGATCTTGTAATGGAAAGGTCAATTTTTGGGGATTGGAGCCAGATGATTTGGAGAGATTGAATATTTAAAGGATTTTTAAGTAAATAGCTGTTTTTTGTTGCTTCTGATATAGGCCTGCATTGGAATATAGATTTTTGGAAATTTGAATTCTGGACCCAGGGGAAACTTGTGAGAAAAATAGTTGATAGATAGAAAGTGTTAGAGTAGACTTCTTGATGAGTTTGGGCAGGTGACGATGTTGCATATAATTGGATAATAAGCTGGATATATACTGTTTTTGCCTTTAGGAACTGGTTTTTTTTTTTTGTAGATTCTTGTGATTAAATTACTTTTTGAAGGAATAGGAATGATGTTTATAGATTGCAGTCATAGCTGTTGAAATGGTATCTGGATCAGTGCTCTTATTTTTTTTATGATTATTATGGTTATTTAGTTTCTCTTATTTTTTTTCTTTAATGATTTTAGTTGATTCTCATTTGACAGTGATAAAAATATACAATTTTTAAGTTTATTTTTATATTTTTACATTAGTTGTTAAAGATTATAGATGGTTAGACATAATGGGGAATGAGTTAAGAGAAAAGAGCGTAGTTGATATCTAGTACACTTGTGAATCTAACTAAAATGGTTGGAGTTTAAGTGTTTTTGAGACCAGTTTTTGGCTGCATGACAGAATATCATATAAAATATTATGGTGCATTTAGTTCTGGTGTTTAAACTGTAATGTCGACGTTGCCTAGCTTGAAAATTTTTAAGAGAATGTTGAAGTCTTTTAGATGTATTAGATGATATAAATTTTTGATGGCATGAATTGTGGGAAAGTGTAAAATTATTTGTTTATATCCCGGGTTACTTTCTCTGCATGAGTGTCGTCATGAGAATAGTAATATTGGAAGATCTCTAATTTTTTATTGAAGTTGTCCTTTTTATAATAAGTCTCTAGTTTTTCTGGGGGTCATCGAGTGAGTTCAGAGATGGAAGTTGATTAGACAATTCTAGCAGGCAATCTATGTTAGTCATAATCTTTGGAGTTTTTGAAGGAAGTTCTGGTTTAAATTTTTGCCTGATTCCGGATAGGACAGAAATTATGCTAAATTGTTTAAATATATTTTTTTGGGGTATGGCTCGTTAGTTAAATTGTTAGGTAATTTAATTGTTTATCTACTTGTTGTAGTAATGAGTAATGCTGATGATTGCCATAATGACTGGGTTTTATCTGGGATTATTGACGATATTATGGTATGTGCTCTTTTACTATTAAGGCTGATGTACGGGGATGTGGCCAGTCCCCTGGTTTCTGGTTATTAAGAATCTAGTTTTTTTTATTGAAAATCTTTCATATCTGGTACCACATTTATCTATGTCTGTTTTTTTTTAGAGGATGTGGGCGATTGTTTTTTTTTTTTTTTTGGATGTAGGTATGGATCAGAGTACCTGATCTTGAAAGATTGTATGGATGTGAAGTACCATTTTTGATAAATGTTTCCATCTGGATTCTTAGATAAGTTGTGGTTTAAATGTACTTATGTTTAGAGAAGCAGTTACAGGTGGAATAATTTAGGTTGTTTGAGCACAGTATACTTGCCATTGTTAAGTAACCCATATATATTGTTAGGAGTTAAGTTTTTTTGGGGTAATCAGATCTTGCTGTATATCTGGCATTGGACCATTTTTGAAGCTTGCTGAGTCAAACTTGTTGGATTTAAAATATTGTAAGAAGTAGTATATACAAGGCATGTTTTTTAAGTAAGTACAGTTTTGGAATTAAAAAAAGACGTGCAAAGATATCGCAATAATTTTATTTTTACATGAAAGCCTGTACCTTCATCTACTTTTCTACATAATTTCCGTGATTATTGAGGCACTTGTCATAACGTGGCACTAGTTTTTGAATACCCTCCTCATAAAATTCTGCCGCCTGACTTTTTAACCACTGTATTACAAATGTTTTGACTTCGTTATCGTCTTGAAGACACTGACCACCCAGGTGTTTCTTCAAGTGCAGGAAAAAATGGTAGTCGATGGGCGCCAGATCAGGGCTGTATGGAGGATGATCTAGAGTTTCCCATTTAAAAGATTTGGTGAGATCTTTGGTCCGATTAGCCACATGTGGACAGGCATTGTCATGCAGCAAAACGATACCCTTACTCAACTTGCCACATCTTTTGTTCTGGATTGCACGACGCAGATTGTTCAATGTCTCACAATAAGACGCTGCATTGATTGTCTCATTACAAGGCAGAAACTCCACTAGCAATACAACTTTTTTGTCCCAAAAAACTGTGCACATGATTTTCTGGGCAGAAATTGTTTGCTTAACTTCACTTTTTTGAGTGATGATGAATGTCGCCATTCCATGGATTGTTGTTTCGATTCTGGTGTGACCTAGGCCACCCATGTTTCGTCACCAGTAACAATTTGGTCTAAAAAATCTTCACCTTCATTGTGGTACCGCTCAAGGAAAGTCAATGCACTGCCTAAATGTTGGGTTTTGTGCAAATCCGTCAACATTTTTGGAACCCAACGTGAACACAATTTCCGGTAATTCAAGTTCTCTGTCACAATGCGATACAAAACACTACGAGAATATTGAGAAAAGCAGTCGCATAACGATGAAATTGTAAAGCGTCTGTTTTCTCTCACCTTTTCGTCCACTTTCTGCACCAAATCTTCATTAACGACCGAAGGACGCCCACTCCGTTCTTCATCATGCAATTTTGTGTGGCCATCTTTAAATGCTCTCACCCATTTCCTTACCATTCCATCACTCATAATGTTTTGTCCGTAAACTTCACAGATCTCACGATGAATATCGATCGGTTTTACGCCTTTAGCACTAAGAAATCGTATAACAGCCCGTACTTCACAATCAGCGGGACTCACGATTCTCAGAGGCATCTTAAACACTCAGTAAAAAACGTATACAATGAAGAATCAGACTGTAATGGCGTCAGTGCGTAGACAAGAGATGTAGGTAACCAGCGCGGAACGCCGACCGTAGTGCTGCGGCGGCAGAATCGCAAAACGGTACTTACTTAAAAAACATGCCTCGTATTAATGTGTTAGAATAGAAATTTACATGTTAATTGTTTGGATTTGCCTGGCTGCAGTTTGTCTGTGAAATTGTAATCAGATGTTTAATTGATTAGTGGTTAAGCAGGTTGAATTAACTATTGGTTAATAAATTGAAGGACTGGAGGAATAAAGCGGTGAAAATTTATTTTTATTGATATAAGTTTTAATAAACGGTCAAGTGCGAGTATTACCTGCACACAGAGGGTTCCGTAGAATAAATATAAGAATTTGTAATTGTACTATAACAAAAAAAAAAAAAACATTGCCAAAAGAATACTAAGACTTTGTAAAAAACTATACAACGTAGGGTTGGGTATAACTGTATATATTAGAAAAGTGTAAATATTATACCATGAAAATTCAAAGAGATATGGAACCTAAATAATATCAAATATAGCTATTCGTACAACATTTTTAAAAAATATTATCCTAATCTGTTTATGATGAACTTAATTCGGTATTGACAATAAAAGCAATGCATAGTTAAACTTCATTTGGCATTTTATAAAACTAAATTCAGCGTAGTAATAATCTTTATTTCTAGAGTGTAGCTAAAACAAAATCTTTGTTGAAAGTTTAAATTTGGCATTGTGCTAAGCGCAATCGAAAGCGCGCTTCGAAAGGGGTCTCAAAGTTGCAACGCCGCCTTGGTCAGTGCCGTGTTTTTCCAGATAGGTTTTTAATTAACTTTTAAAGTCACTCGAGGCATATTGAGTGATACACTCAATGCAAACTATCGCGAATCCCACAGTATTTATGCGATTCGTAATTAAACCTTCCGAGGGCAGTGCCCTTAAAAAAAGTGCACCTTATTTTAATTCTAAAACAGACAAACGGCACCAAGAATATTTAATTAAAATTTTCCTTTTATCATGTACGTGAAAATAAACAAGTTCGCATTTTCTAATAAATTCGTTCATAAATTCTGGTGTCAGTTCATTATTTCATAAGTTTATAAATAGAATTACTCCATGTCAAAAAGGGTTAAGTGGTCGTAGGACTCTTAAAGCTTCAAAATTTAAGAAATTTTAATTTTTTTAGATGTTAAACTCCTATTTTTTATGAATATTTTGTTATAATTATTTCCTTGAAACTCCCATTAGAACAAAAGTTATGGCTTTTAGAATTATACCCACTCAATAACTAAAAGGGCATTTCCGAAACTTTGAAGTCATATTTCTCCAAATGGCGTTTTTGGGGCATAACACGCAGGATACCTCAAAAACTTCTGAATATTTTTTCATGAAATTTTCAAAACATATATTTCATGTTAGTCTGTATAAACTGAAACTAAAATTTCCTTTTTATTGTTCAAAAAAATATTTTTTTTAGATATTTTACTGTTGGAATTTTCAAAATTTTGTATTAGCTAAATCCAACATTGCATTAAAAATATAAAAATACTTTAAATACAAATTTATTTAAGTTCAGGGAAATTGTTACAATCTGAAGTATAAGTAAGCACCAACATTTTCATTCTAGTTACAATATTTATTTTGTAATCCTGCGCGTAAACTGTTATGCCAATTTTTTATTCGACAAATGTCTAACAATTTCGAGCCCCTATAAATACTAATTCTGTATCTTGCAATTATTTAAATACATGAAATGAAAGAACATACTTATATCTTTCAACCCAATTAAAATTGTGTTTTAAAATCATATACATTTTAAGACATTAAATGTTGAAAATGGTCTTTTTTTCATTTTTTCCATTTTTTAGGTTCCCGAGACCCCTTAAATTAGTATGTTTTTAGCAATTTGATGTTTATTGCTTTTATACTGTTACTGGACATTACATTACACATATATATCATTAAAAGTTGTTAACTAGGCATAGAGTACGCCGCCCCTGGCCTTTTGTTTGTCCAAACTGGCCGTATCTTTAAAGGTTAATATCGCGGCTAATTACCCATGATTTTTTTCGAAAATTATTATCAACAATGCTTTTATACCTCTGCAACGATAGGTATATCCACCGATGCTCAACAATTTTTCTGAATGCCCGTAAATCAAGATTTGTGTATAACAGCAGGGGTGTCTGATCCGGCGATCTAGGATCGGGGGAAATTTTATCCAACTGGGGAAATTTTGCAGACACATATACAATTGATTTCGATTTTAACAACAAATTCCATAATTCTCTGAGATAGAAAAATTTCCCTACAAATAAAAAAAATCCATATGGTGATGGTGACCTTCACAAAATCGATCTCAGAATAATATGTACCGTATATCAGGGGTGATTCTGTTCCGAATTTTCTGTAAAATTATCGCATTCGGTTCCGAAATTAAAAAAAAAAAAAAAAAAAAAAATCGTTCATCAATCTGAAAATTCGGACAAAGATATCGAGAATTTTGACCAAGAATTACGGAAAAAAAACGAGAATTTCGCCACAAGATCGCGAAATGAACGCTCATTTCGTCAAAATATCGCACAAAATGAACGTCAAAATGTCGCAAAATAAATGGATATTTCGTCAAAATATCGCAAAAAAAACCGCAAATTTCGTCTAAATATCGCGAAACAACCGCAATTTCGTCAAAAGATCACGAAACAACATCAAATTTCGTCGAACGATCGCAAAATAACCGCAAAGTTTATCGAACGATCGCGAAGCAACCGCAAATTTCGTCGAAAGGTGCGAAATAACCGCGATTTTCGTCAGAACATGGCAAAAAAAAACTCGCAAATTTCGTCAAAAGAACGCGAAAAAAACTCGCAAATTTCGTCAAATGATCGCGAAATGAACGCACATTTCGTCAAAAGATCGCGAAATAAATGCATATTTCGCCAAAGGATTGCGAAATAAATGCACATTTCGTCAAAATATCGCGAAAAAACCCGCAAATTTTGACAAAAGGTCGCGAAACAACCACAATTTCGTCAAAAGATCGAGAAACAACCGCAAATTTCGTCAAAAGGGGTGAAATAACCGGGATTTTTGTCAAAACATGGCGAAATAACCGCGAATTTCGTCAAAAAGCGAAAAAAACTCACAAATTTCGTCAAAAGATCGCGAAACAACCGTAAATTTTGTCAAAGATCGCTAAACAACCTAATATTTCTTCTAAAAGGACGAAATAACACAAATTTTGTTAAAAGATCGCAAAAAAGCCGCAAATTTCGTCAAATGGTCGCAAAACAACCGCGAATTTCATCCAAAGATGGCAAAACAACCGCGAATTTCGTCAAAAGGAAGGCGATATAACCGCAAAACTCGTCAAAAGGAAGGCGAAATAACCACAGAACTCGTCAAAAGATCGCTACAAAATGCAAATTTCGTCAAAAGAACGTGAAGAACACGAATTTCGTGAAAAGGCCGCGAAAAAAAGCATAGTGCTGGAAGTGGATCCCCCCCCCCCCACTCTGCTGAAACCTTTCAGAAAATTTGCTGTGAATTTCAGAATTTTTTTTTCACTCAAAATCGCCCCTGCTATATATACTCGCGCATAAGTTGAGAAATATTGGAAAAACAAATTTACTATACCTACGATAAGACAGCATTTACCTGTAACACACCATAAAATTTTGGGGAAATTTTCATGTGGATTGGGGGAAATGTTGGAAGTAGAAACATTTTCTGCACCCCTGTATAACAGAAAAATGTTAATTTCTCAAAAACTATGTAACCTAGGTTAATCGCTATAATTTTCCGGCAAGGTTTATATTAATGTCTACTACCTCTAATTTTTTCATAATTTTAGTTTCAGTAGATTTGGAATTAGATTGGGGGGGGGGGGGGGGGGACATATCTTTGCACTACATTTTCGACAATATCTTTGACGATATAATACCTAAAATTAAAAGGAATGTATTTTTGAGTTCAGCGTTACGAAAGCTTTCACAGGATACCCCACATGATATACAAAGAAAATATTTTTTTTTTCAAGTAACATAATTAGCCCCTCTACATTTTTACTAAATATATTTATGAATGTTTATTAATCTGAAAATATGTTGGTCAATGGTCTTTATTACTTCCCCAAATTTGAACTTTCCACATTCCATAGTTTGCGAGTAAAATGGCTGTGAGAGACAGACGGACAGACACAGGAGTGATCTTATAATGGTTCCGTTTTTACTTTTTAAGTATGGAACCCTAAAAATTGTTTAAAAATCTGACTGTAAATGTTTAAGATATAATATAAAGTTTTCTTTAGGGTACATTTTTCAGTTATGTTAAATATTGTTGGATTTTTCGTGTGAAAAGAAAACTTGTTTTTGAATTTTTAAGACTTGGCATGTGTGATATAAATATGAATTTGTGAGAGAGGAGGGAGATTACTTGTATAATGGACTGAAAATGATTTTTAGAAATGTTTTTAATGTAATTGTGTGTATACTTAGCTATTACTGTGATATATATAATTGTTATGTGATTTTTATTGTAATATTCCAGAGTTTCTTCAGCTTTTAGCATCGTCAGCTGTCTAGTCGTTTCTAATACACGATTCTTTTGGATTGAGTTTCAATTACTATTGTGGAACTTAGTTTTTATTGAGTGAGTTGTAGATATGGGTATTTCTTTAATTTTTTTGCTCAGGAGATGCTTGATGTGTGAGACTATCCATTTGGGTTGCTATTAGTGTCTCTGTGGGCTGTTTAGATGTACAGGTTCTGAGAGGGGGGCTTGTTAGGTGAACAGACCCTTTCTCATCCCTGTACATATCCCTATCATAACAGTTCACTTTTATTTTTTATTTACAAGTATAATTAATTCATTATATTTATTTAAATACATTTTTATTCAGTTTCACTTACCTTTATTCTAATGTTATTTCCAAGCTTTAGTTCCAGGCTTTAAGTTTCTTTCTTTATTCTATATACTTTATTTACGTTTCACTTTACTATTGTAAGAGCCGGTCTTTAGCACATGTTTTCGTCTGTGACGCAATACATCCGAAATCTTCTGAACCAACTGAGGAGTTGTTACAAATGGACATGAGATCGCATTAGTCATCTGGTCGTTCGTTTTGCATATGACGTTTCATCCTTTCTTCCATTAGAAGTTTCAGATATCGGAAGATGAAACTTCCGAGCTGCGTAGCAGTTGTTTTCCTGTGTGGTTGGATGATATAAAATATGCTTTCATTCAACATGTTAGATATGCGTTCAGTCCGTGCTGTTATATAGTGAAGTGTCTCCTTCTGTTTAGTTTTTGTCTAGTTTAAAGGATGATGCTGTTCTTCTACATTAGTCACGAGTCTCCTTACAGTTTTTAATGTTGGATAAGATGATTGTTTTTATTGTCAACTGAAAGTTTAACTTTTAAACAAGAGAACATTTTTACGGACTTTCTTTATTTTTCATCGATGGTGACTTGAGTGGTTTCTCGCTATGGAGAGACGCAGGTTTGTTTCATTGATATTTAAGATGCAAATCAACTTTACCATTGAAGGAAGTAATCGATGTTAGTAACATCGTTTCTTGAAGATGATAGTTTACTGTTATCGGAACTTTATTCGTTTGCATCGGTTAACCTTCGACAGTCTAGAGATCGAGGTGGTTCGTGAAGATAGTTTTCGTCTTTCAAATAAATGCAATTAAGCTGCACTATGTAAGCATGTAAGTTTGATCATGAAGGACTCTGGTTCACTAGTATAATCATTTGATAGTGTCATGAAGTTATGTTTCAAGAGTACAATGCTAGTTTCATTTATGAGAATAAGATATTAGAATTATATATGGAATTGTTTTATCATTCTATTTTTAAAGTATGTTTTAATCGAATAATAAATGTTAGTTGTCTTTTAAATTTAGTTTGTTTATTTCTTTAACCACCACCATTGCTTTTCTATTTCAGTTGTTTAGATTTCATTTAAAGTTAAATAGTTATTGAATCTTTATTATAATTGTTTTAACGAGGTTTAGGGATTCTTTCAGCCTTTGCGTTTCCAGCTGCTAAAGTGGCTCTGCGCATGTTCTGAGGCAGATCCCCCCTTCCCTTCGTCCTAAGTCATAATGTCATACATCTAATTTGTTGCAAATTTTGTCTATTTTCTGAATTTCTAAATACTTTTTCCCTAAAACAATAAAAAAATTGATTCTTTTAATAAAAACCTTTTTGGGGGGGCATTTTACCAAAATTTGGGAGGTTGCCGGGGAAAATTTTGGTGGGAAGTTAAAAATTCGGATTCAGCGACCCAAAAAACATATAGTAAGCCTTTTTCCAGAACTACCATGAATTTTGCTAGGTAGAGCCCCTATACGGTCTCTATTGCCTGGACTATACTGAGCAAAATTTTTATCAAGTACTGGAGTGCCCCATAATAGGTACTTTCTTATCACCTATTGTCACCATGATGTCCATAAGGAATAAAAATTGCTTTGAATCATACCTGCTTGTTTTCATAATGTGTTAAAAAAACAAGGCCTAGAAACTAGGTACAGTACAGGATCTGTTATTTGGAATCCTTGGGACTTGGGGCATTTCGGATAAGGGATTTTTCCGTAATTCAGAACACTACCACAAATATTTTAAAATGTACATAAATGTGAATTACATGTTAGCGTAAATATTAAAAATACCAAATTACACATTTGTTGAATTAATTCAATAAAACAAAATTAAGGAAAAGTTTAATTAATTTTTATTTACAAAAAAAAAGAAAAAAGTTAAGTAATAATTCTAAATTATGAACAAGATGAAAAATAAAATTTAGTTTTGGGATGCAGATGCTTGGGAATTAGATTTTTGGAAAAATTCTTTTAAGGTGGGCTTCTTGTAGCGTTTCTCTTTTACAAGCTGCTCTTGAATTTTATATAAGGACATTGTTTGTTGTTCATGGAAATAACTTCTTTGTTCCATGCCTTGAATTAATTGTTCAGTGTAAAATATCATTTGTTCATTACATATTTTTTCTACCTCCTCATTCTTGTCATCATCATCACTACTATCATCAGATGCATCTGTACTCATCATTTGACAAATTTCATTGTCTGTCATCTGATGACTAACTGGAGCATTATTGTCTATATTGAAGCAATCTTGAACTGCATCTTCATTCAATAATTAGGCTTCTGGACATGAAAGACCTTTTGCATAATCCATTAATTCATTCCCAATATGTTTTTCTTTAGAAACCGTGAATCCTTAAATTCTGCTTCATCGTCATCATCTAAAAATATAGTGGATGGCAATAAATTGTGCCATACATGGATAAGTGTGTTTCTGTCAACCCCACCCCATGCTTTCGCATAATTTCAAATAGCATCTTTGATAATAAAGGCTTTTTGAAATTCCTTGATTCCAAAGCCTTTGTTGCACTCAATCAGCATCTTCTTCAGAAACTTTCTTTTGTATTTATTTTTTAATGCTCTTAGGATATCTTGGTCAAGAGGCTGAATCAATGATGTGGAATTTAAGGGAAGAAAAACTGCAAATACATTATCCTTATTGAGAAACTCTGCATCTGGATGGGCGGAACAGTTATCAATTGCCAACATAATTTTTGCATCACCTCAAAGCCCAACTGATGTGCAGTGTGCTCCAGCTTGAGGAATGAATTTGTTCTCAAACCATTCCTTAAAAATATCCTTCGCTATCCACACAGTCTTATTTGATGTGTAGTGAGTGTGAGAATACTTCTCACAGTATTTAAATTTAGTTTAATTTTATTCCTTTCAACTATTTTTTTGCATCGATGTTCTTTAAACTTAAATCCATATTTATTTTTGTGCAAGCGATTTTGTTTCAGCCGTACATCGGCATGTTTTCCTCCGTTTCATTACACTCTGAACTAAGATGCTTCTCCTCTCAGATCTGCACATATTGTGATGACATCATCGGAGTGCCGTCTCTGCGACGTAAGCATTGAGTGGATGTTGACCTTTTGAAGGTGTGGTTTAATTGCCGATTGTAGAGAAATAAAAATAAAAGTTTTTAAATGTATTCTTTCAGATTTGTTTATTATGACATTGCCTATTTTTTTAAATTCTGTAATAGATTTAAATCTTTTCTTTTCAATACTTTTATAGTCTCTGTTTCTTACTATAAATTAACAATTTCGTTAATTTTTAGGTGCGTTCGTAATTATATAAATACGTAGCACCTATAGTCGTCGTTCAGTCCGTCCGTCTGTCCGCATGTAACAGAGCAAAAACTACCCAACCGAATAGTCTGAAATTTCAAATATGTGATTGTTGCAAAATTTTGTCAAGCCATTTCAAATTTTATGAAAATCGGATGTATAGTTTAATTACAGGGACAGTCAAAAGTTTTTCTTTACATTACGGCCAATGGGAAAAATTATTGCAAGTGGATTTTAATGATATTAGAGCCTTCCGAATGATCTGAAATTTTAAAGATATAATTGTTGCAAAATTTTGTCGAGCCATTTCAAATTTTAGGAAATCGGACGTATAGTTTAATTACAGGGACAGTCAAAAGTTTTTCTTTACATTACGGCCAATGGGAAAAATTATTGCAAGTGGATTTTAATGGTATTAGAGCCTTCCGAATGATCTGAAATTTTAAAGACATAATTGTTGCAAAATTTTGTCGAGCCATTTCAAATTTTAGGAAAATCGGATGTATAGTTTAATTACAGGGACAGCCAAAAGTTTTTCTTTACATTACGGCCAATGGGAAAAATTATTGCAAGTGCATTTTAATGATATTACAGCCTTCCGAATGGTCTGAAATTTTAAAGATATAATTGTTGCAAAATTTTGTTGAGCTATTTCAAATTTTAGGAAAATCGGATGCATAGTTTAATTACAGAGACAGTCAAAAATGTTCCGAAAAAATTATTGGAAGTGCATTTTAATGATGTATCAGACTATGCACGTTATGAAGTGCAAAATATTATACATTCAGTACAATATGGGGTGCAAAAAATAATTTTAAAACTAGTTATAGTATGAACACACCTCATTTGCCACGTTTGATGAGCAATTTCCAACTTGTTAAATCAGAATTGGGTTTGATGTTGTGTTATAAAGATGTAGTTTTTTAACGCAGTGTTAATCGGATGCGGGCATTCACCTGTCGTTCGAAAGCCGCTAGGTTTGCACATCCGTACTATGGATCAAGATGTGGATATGATCTTGCCCAAAATTTAATTTATAACTAAAGATGTGCTTTTCTCATCAAAAGGAATCCCATGGAATAATTCTACATTTGCTGTTATTTTTCTCTTCTATAAGAGAATCCTTTTTATTTTTAACTTGGTGACCAAAGCAAGAATCCTTTGTAATTTTCTTCAACTAACATATGAATAAATAAAGAGATTATTATTTCAACAAAGTTCTGCTTCTTGACTGTCTACATGTAAAGTAAGATTAGTCCATTTTTATTATTTCTTTAACAATCAATAGTTTTATTAAAAGAACTTCACAAAATGTACTTATCCACTTTTATGATCACTCAATTATTATCGTCACAGTGAGTAGGCAGAACTTTAACACCTTTTAAAAGGCAAGGATTTTTACTTTTACCCACAATCAGCAATTTGCAACAAAACTTATATGTTTTTGCAGCATTAGAACAAGCCAGTACAGTCAATCTTTCTTTGCTGTCTTTAAATCCACTTGGTGAAGATTCTTCTGCTGTTATAACTGTCTTTCTGGGAAGATATCTCCAATAAAGTGAGGTTTCGTCTGCATTATAAATCTGTTCTGCAGACAGAAGTTCTTCTGAAACAAGACAACTGAAAGTCACTGAGTAAGCATCTGCAGCTTCATAATCAGAAGATGCTTTTCACCACAATTGTTAAAATTTTCAACCCATTTCTTTTCTTAAATTTACCATATCATCCTAAAGAGTATTCACAAGGTGTTTCAATTTGTAATTGCTCATGAAACATCTTAGCTTGAGCCATGATTAAAGTATGTGTGAGTGGGAACTTTTCACTGTGCCGTTGTCCTATCCATTCCATAAGCACTTTGTCTACTGTTATATTTTTTGCTTGGTGCAGTGTCTTTCTGGAAGCCAACAATTTGGGGGAATCACACTCTCCATAAAACTGCAACAACTTATCTTTCTGATTTTTGACATCATATATGGTTGAAAGACCAATACCATATTCTTCCACTAACAATTTAGCTGAAATTCCTTTATCCAGTCTTTTCAGAATTACTACTTTATCCTGGATACTAAGTGCGATTAGCTTCCTTTTTGTGTTCACACCATCGGATGATCTCTTTGACATTTTCAGTTTAAAGAATAAAAATGTTTAACACGAACTGAATAAAATTGGAAAACTTTAACAATTAATTAAAAATAAAATATAGAGATTAACTAATAAATCTAAAATAAAATATAGAGATTGACTAATAAATTTAAAATAAAATATGGAGATTAACTAATAAATTTAAAATAAAATATAGAGATTAACTAATAAATTTAAAATTAAAAAATATACAAAGATTTAGCACTAACAAAAAACATAGAACGCAATAGCAAATAAAATAACATGTGGATATAGCAAGATTTTCTGTAATCAGCACGTTGTCAAATCTTTTGAAAAAGATAACTGCACCTGTTCTCCAAATTCTTCCTTTCCTAAACAAATCATTCTGGGTTTGACCGCTCCACTTTTATGTGTGAAAGTCAAAAAGCATTCCACATACATTATATGGCCATTAATGACCGGCAACTTTCAATTTTAGACATATTTAGAAATATACTTGACAGATTCTTCTGGGATTTCAGGATTAAAAAGAACAGATGTGACCTCATATTTAGCAATGTCAATTTGATAAGGGGGGCAAACTAGGGGGCCAACAAAAAATCAAAGAAAAAAAGAATACTTGGGATCACCGTGTAAAATAAAATGCACGAAATGATCTATCGCTACAGAATATAAATAAACAGACATTGTGCAATATGTGTATTCATTTGTGTAAGAATAGCACGTATATTAATAGAGATATAGCGATTTATTTAAAAAAATTAAAAAATTCTTGCATGTTTTTTGCTTATAATATGCTGGGTTTTCAACCAAATTTAACGCCGGTTTCAGAAAAATTGACAAAATATAGTAGAAACAATATAGTGCAATTGGAATATAAATATATTAAATATTTTAGGAAACATGAGCAGTTGTATGAAATAATTTTTATCTGTGCATGCGCAAACAATAACAAGGATCATTTTACATAATTTAGTAGTCAACTTTATGGAGCAGCTTATTAAAAAAATCCAGTTAAATATCATGAAAATTCAAAAAGATATCGGCGTTAGAGTGGGCAAATTTTTAGTTGTTCCCTAAAAGCAGCTGAATGATAAGGGATTTTCCACAAATTGTCATTTTTTATTAACTGACTTTCAGAAAAAGTTAGTATTTAGTAACTATCAATGAGTAGATTTGAACAAAATGCTTCGATTTTGATACTTCTTTTTATCATGGTATAGGCTCGCTCTGGTGGTTATCCAAGAAAAACTAAAACATCAATAAAAAATGAAAAATGAAAAAAATTTTTTAATTAAAATTGACAACTTGTGGTCCAAATTGTCCCTCTTATCATTCAGCTACTTTTAGCGAGCAACTAAAAATTAGCTCACTTTAACGCCGATATCTTTCTGAATTTTTACGATATTTTACTGGATTCTTTAATAAGTTGCTCCATAGAGTTGACTGTTAAATTATGTAAAAAGATCCTTGTTATCGTTTGCGCATGTGCAGATAAAAATTATTTCATACAATTGCTCATGTTTCCTAAAATATTTAATATATTTATATTAGAGTTGCACTATATTGTGTCTACTACATTTTGTCAATTTTTCTGAAACTGGCATTAAATTTAGTTGAAAACCCTGTATGTTATAAGCAAAAAGCATGCAAGAATTTTTTTTAATTTTTTAAAAAATTACTATATCTCTATTAATATATGTGCTATTCTTACACAAATGAATACACATATTGCACAATGTCTGTTTATTTATATTCTGTAGCGATAGATCATTTCGTGTATTTTATTTTACAGGGTGATCCCAAGTATTATTTTTTTTCTTTGATTCTTTGTTGGCCACCAAATTGTCCCTCTTACCAAATCGACATTGATAAATATGAGGCCATACCTGTTCTTTTTAATCCTGAAATTCCAGAAGAATACGTCAAGTATATTTCTAAATATTCGACAAAATGTCTAAAATTGAAAGTTGCCGGTCATTAATGGCCATATAGTGTATTTCTCTAGGTGAGGGAGTGGAATATATTGAAAGTTCACTTTTTATTTATTTTTGTTTTGTTTAAGAATTTATCACATTGAAAGCGGATAGAAAAATACAAGAGGCAAAATTATCAACACTTAAAATGCAGATTTACGCAAATTCGTGGAGATAAAGAAATGCATAATTATTGTAATATTCCATTAATCTGCACCTCCCGTTTAACCCACCTGCCCCTATTTTGTAAACAAATTTGATAGTTTAAAAAAAATCCCACGAAAGCACCCCTCTGCCTCCCCCCTTCCCCGAAAAAAAAATTGTGCGAAGTACCGTATCACTTTTCTGTCTTATCCGATTCTGAACCTCGGCTTTTTTTACGGTCTGATCACAATAAAATGATAGTTTCTCACATTTTCCTGATTGGCCGAATTGTGGGTGTGCCTTTAGATGATGTCAAAGGTCGGAGCTTGCCGAGGTTCTAGCCGTTATCATGAAAAACAGATTTTCAATCACAGAAAACGTGTTCAAATTCTAAGTGATGTCTCGAAAATACTTTTTTTCAAAAGGTTAAAATAAAAATTTTTTATAATGAATTTTAGCATTTGAAACAGAAAAATACGAAATTTAAGAATATGTAGTTAGTTTTCTCATATTTCTAAAGGAAGTCATAAAAATGATCCAAAAGAGAACTTATGTCCGATGGTTGTGTACATTCAAATCTTATCTTTTATGGGAGCATCATAAGTGGCTCACAGGAAGAGCGCATTTTTCGTGCTTTTTAGGTTCTAATTTTTAATTATCTCTGTTAACAATAAAAGAAAAATCTGAATATCAGGGCAGGCTTTGGACTACTCTTACACACATTTTTGGATTTCTACAGGCGGTAGATTTCGATAGCCACTTTTAATCCCTGTAAGCATCCTCTCCAATTAATTTACGTTTTTTTTTTGTAGCATTTGGGGGAGGGGGGGGGGGGGGAGATTAATGGGATATTACTGTACCTTGAGACGTATGAGAAAAAGTTTAAAATATTCAAAATATCGATTTATAAAGCATGTTAACTCTTCAATAAAATATGAAAAAAAAAAAACTGCAAGTTTTTATGAAACGAAAGCTTTCAGTAAGTTTCGGTTTCTGATTGTTTAGTGTTCTGGTTTTTAGATCGTTCCGGATATCGGGATGCTGGATAATAGATCCTATACTGTATGTAGAAAATTACAAGAAACACTGTTAAAAATAGTAATAGCATATCAGTGAAATCTGTACAATGTAGGACCAAACATTTGGGGAATTGTAAAATTTAGCAGATTATAAATCAGGATTTTATTTACACATTTTCTTTTAGTCTGATTAAAAATTAGAAATATTTGCATGAAAATGCAAACGCAAAAAGGAAATATAATGTATTTTAAACTGTTTTGTATTAATGTAATTCATGATAGATTCTGAGCTTAAAACACCGGCTTGCTGCGATCAGTAATATCCCGACAATCTTGAGCTAATGTAATCCCATAGTCTAGAAATAAATTTTATAATCCGTCTCCATCTACCTTAATCACACTTCCATTTAGTTAGTCTTTATATAGGGGCTTGGACAGCATCTGTCCGAGAATACATGCTAAAGTCGAATAGATGCTGTCCAAGCACCTGTGCAAAGGTTAAATATAAATAAGTATCCACAAACTCCATATATAAAAATGCAAATGCAATTATCCACAGATATACTAAATACAAGAACTTACAAATAAATACTTTGTTTAGACTGATTTAATTATTGTTAGATTATATTACTTCAACCATCTGGTGTTTCCATTAATGCAAAGCATTAAAATGTATTTTTAATTTTAATATTTACATTTGATTTTATCCTTTTGTAAACAAAAATTATACCTTTAATACATTATATAAGAATTACAATATAAAATTCCATTAAAAGACAATTTAATCCTTCAAAAAAGATGAAATCACTGCCATGTTAAATATGTTTTATGGTCAAAATTGTCAACCATGACTTTTCTCATTTACATACCAAAATGAATGGCAGATTTCAGAGAACAGACTGTAGACAACAAAAATATGCCAAGAATATATATGAGGAAAAGCTATATATGAAATTTCTATATAAAGTTCTTAGAATAATTTAAATTTAAATCACAGGACTATATTTAGTAGAGCTGTTATCTTTAAAAAATACTACATAATAATATTCTAGACCAGCAGTTCTCAACCTTTTGCATAAAATCCCCCGTGTCTTTCTTTAAACTCCGGAAAGAAAAACATTTAAAATATTTATATAGGTGCATTATTAGAATATAATTGTATTAATAATAAATATAAAAGAATCCATAACAGAATTTTAAAGCTACTGTTTACTTTTATTTAAATTTTATTTTCCCGTGTCTTTCTTCCACATATTTTATTGCCTTCTTGAAGGCTTGCAAATTACAAGTTGAGAACCACTTTATGGAGAATTTAAACACAAAAGAAGATTATTAATGTTACCATTTTTCATCAGATATAGAAACTCGTCTAATTCAGTATATTTCAACAAATTTTGTACATTTGCCTTCTGCATATTCACAGCTAAAGGACTTAAATTTTGCCAATCCTAACAAACAGAGAAAAAAGAGATATGCTGCAATTTAAATTCATTAGAATAATAAGAAAAATAAATAATAAAGCAAATAAAATAAAACAACAATCTTCTAAAACTAAATTATATTTTCTCAATTAAAAAGAAGGAAAATATTATAGAATGAAAAATCATACTTTTAAAAACTTTTTGAAGCAAGTTGAGCTGAACTGTCTGGCTATGTCAAACTTATCTTGCAGTATATATAATAATGCTAAGTCTTCAGCAAAGTTCTACAAAGAGAAAATACAGATAATTGTAGAATATGACAAAAAATAATAATAATAATAATAATAATAATAATAATAATAATTAAATTTGGAAATTACAAAAATATTCTTTCTAAGTGAGTATAAATAACATTACTACCTCTAAATGAATTTTATTCTCTTCATCTTTTTTGGCATCATCAAAAAAGTCCAGAAGAGCTTGATCTTGCTTTCCATTAAGCAACAGTTTCATTTTTGATCGAATCCAATATGGCAGGTAGTTATCCTATTAATTACAATAAAATAAATTTAAGCATACTAAATAAATACAGTATGGAACCATTTATCCGGAAACCTATTAACCGGAAAACCAGTTATCCGGAATGATATTTCTGATAGACTGATTTCAGAATCTTTGCAGAAGAAGGTGTCATACATTGCCAGTTTGACATAGGCTTTGCTTGAAACAATTGTACAATTTGATGACAACATCTAGTATTTTTCATCATCACATTTAGTTGTATTTTAGATGTTTTAATTTTTATGCAGAGGAAACAGAAGAATTTTTGTTCCTAAGGGATTCCCATAAATTGCCTTCTTTTAAACTCTGGCTAATTTTTTATCTTTCTTGCATTGATTTTTAATCCAACTAATCTAATAATTTAAAATGAAAAATAATGCCACAACCACACATATTCCATAAAATTTATCAAATGGATGCTGCTTTAACGTACAACCAGTTAACCGGAAAAACCAGTTATCCGGAATACATCTGACCCCAAGCATTCCGGATAAATGGTTCTGTACTGTAAAGCAAATCAACATTTATTTTTTCTGTGTGTGAGTTCACTCTAGAAGTAAAAAGAACAGTGTGCTAGTCATTGAATGGGCACTAGTTCAGCAGAAAAGGGCTATTTCAACAGAATATATTAAAATATTTTGGGTTTTGTAAAAATTAAAAAATACATACAAGAAAATTTTAAATACGATAAATAAAATAACATTAATTTCAAATGATTTCATGAATTGTAGATTAAAAAACATACAATTAAATTACAACATGATTAATCCTAACCCATGTGTTTACTTGGAGAATGGACAAGGTTCTATAATTTTTGCAAGCTTTCAGACACACAAACATATTAGCACAAAAAAGATTTTTATGAGAGTTTTCTGTGTACAATTCAGGACACAGCTCACTATTTTTACAAGCAGGACACATTTTGCTGATTCTGAAAAAGGCAGCCTGATGTGCCTTATATGGCCTAGCAGAAACATTGTGTACACATATAGAAGAAGAAAATTCTGAGCAAAAAATTTATTAGATTACATGGCTCTTACATTGATCTCTTAGATTCAGCATTATATATATAACAGCGCTAAGAATATAACAGTTCCGGAGTGAACTCATCCGGACCCCGATAATCGCACTCATCCTCAGAAAAAAAATATTGCGGCCATGTTAGGCTTAAGCATTCTGATCCCACGAATAAGGCAATTGTTCGACTTATAATAATCCACATTCCCAGGTAGCACAGCAATATCGGCCAATATTGGGAACAGCGATTTCGCAATATCGGCCAATATCGGTATACCGATATTGGCCGATATTGCATGGCAAACTTTTTTTCCAATATTGGCCTATATTGGCACCCAATACCGACCGATATCGGGACCCAATACCGGCCGATATCGGCGAACGCCGGACCGGCCGATATCGGTGAGCGCCGGACCGGCCGATATTGGTTAAAACTGGATTCGACACTATAAAATAGCAAAGCTTTCTTTTTTCAATATAGAGAGATATTGATTACCTGTCTTGACATAGTATTGGTAATAAATATCTCTTTATATTAGTGAAAAAAAGTTTGCCATTTTATATTGATGAATCCAGGTTTGAAAACATATGCATATAAATATATATTTTTTAACTATTTCAAATATATTTTTTTTTGCTATGATAGAAATATATATTTATATATTGTTTATATGGAAAATCATAGCTAAGTTCACTACCATGATAATGTAAAAAATATTTAAAAGGGAAATTTTTCATGATTATGTTGAAAGTGATTGCTCTGAAATAACCCAAAAATTTTGGGAAATTTTTTTTTTCTTTTATTAAAAGGTAGCTTTTTACGAAAATTCAAATACCATTAATAAAATAATTTATTCAAATATTTTATACATTCTGATGTTTTTTTAATTTTTTCTTTTCATGTTCAGTATTGTAAGTAAAAATATTGTGTAAAATTAATAATTATACTTCTCTCATTATAAGTGTCATATGCAAAATTATATCTATAATACCAATTTATGGAAATGGTAAAGTTGAAAAGTGTTATATTGTACTATTTGAATAAAATAACTTTTATTACCATATAAGCAATTTTGATAATTTTTTTTTCCATAGAATCAATAAGAATATATTAAATATATATAGAACATATTAAAATAAAAAAAATATTTAACTGAAATGATTTATTCTTTTCTGCCTTTACTATAAATATAGATGTTCAAATTTGTTTAACTGTATTGATGTATAAACTTTGCAAGGAAAAAAAAACTAGTAAAAGTTAGTCAAAAACTATGTTAAGGGGACACAGTACCCTTTATACTTTTTCAATTTTGAATAATACCGTAATATCTGTAGTGACATTATATTTAATACTATAAAGCAAATTAAATTTCATATAATTTAAAAAAAAAAAGAAAAATCTTGCTTATTTCTATTTAACTAAAATTTAAATTTAAAAAAAAAAATTTCTTAAAATCCCAACTGATTTTTTAAATATCAATATTTTTCGTTTCAAAATTTTTTCCCCACATTCCTTAGATTATACTACATAAAACTGTGCCATGGATTTTTAGATGTATGGGATATTACATTTAATATAAATCATTTTCTCTTTTGTATAATAAAAAATCAAGGAAATTCAACAAACTCATCATTGAAATTACAGAGATTTCTGAATAAAAAAATATTCATATTTAAAAAAGTAGTAGAAATTTTTAAAAAATTAAAAATTATTCAAAAATTTTTAATTTTAATTAAATAGGCATTTCTGTAAGATTAAATATATATATATATATTTCCATTATAGTATTAAACATAATGCCACCACAGATATTACAATACTATTGAAAACTAAAAAATAGTTTAAAAGGTACTGTGTCCTCTTAAGTTACATATGCAAAATTCTACCTTTGTGGTTTTTTCAAACATAACCAGGGATGTAGTGGAGGGTATACGGAGGTATACGTCGTATAACCTCTGGATTTTTTTAAAGAACACCGTATACCCTCTGTTTCTCAAGAAAGCTATAGTATATATGCACGAGGGTATACTCTCTGCCTTGAGCGTATACCCTCTGCTTAGAACGTATACCCACTGTTTTTTTTACGACTACACCACTGAACTTAACTTTTATTTATTATTCCAACCCAATTAACTCAGAAGAAAATTTATATTTTATCTGTATGGCCATCATCCTGAATCAGAGACTTACCAATTCTATAGTATTGGAAGATGAATACTCTCTTTCTTATGTTCACTCTACATTCTGTTGGTTTCTCTTTTTTTTTCTTACCAATGTTCAACGTTCTACATTGAAACATTAACTTTTTGAAAAACTCATAAGTAAATGCTATTTTCCTCATTAAAAATTCATATGTAAAATTATGTCCATAATACCAATTTGTGGTTATAGTGAGGTTGAAAAATTGAATATTTAAAAAAATCAATTTATCATAAGCAGATTTCAATATTTTATTTTCACATAATCAATAAACACTCAACCATTATAAAAAAAAATAATAATAAAAATAACGTAGCTGAAGTGATTTTTTTTTTTTATGTCTTTACAATAAACATTAACATAGTATTTATATGCAGTAGAAGATCTTTATAATGCAAACCAAAACATGCAACATTTTGCGTTATATAGGTCATTTCACACAACATTAAAACTTACCTTGTAAATATGGCAATATACAAAACAATCGTAGTAGATATTTATATTGCATTCCTTAGGACCAAAAGTTGTGCAGGTTAAAAATTTTTGCATAATATTGATTATTTCACATATTGTTAAATCGCCTATAAAAATTATCGAAACATGCTGGGACAAAATCAACACATTGCTTAATCCCAAAATTTTTACATTTAATAACAGCAATATTTTCATTTTAAAAAAATCTGAATTAAGGAGATAAAGATGAAATAATGTTTGAAATTTAATCCTCTAAAAGGTGCAATATTTTTGCAATAAGGATTACAGGTGCTTCTTAAGTACAAAATTCATTGCTTACATCTCAAAAGCTGTGCATTATATAGGATTATAAAGATCTTCTACTGTATAAATGAAATGTTACCCCCTCTCTCCACCACACCTGAAAAAAAAAATTGGTACTTTTTGGTTAGCCGGGTGCCAGTGTTATATTTACATACACATATCTGTACATATATGTGTGTGCGTGTGTACATATATATGTATGTAAATATAACACTGGTGCCCAGCTAACCAAAAAATGCAAGCAAAATTTGGTTGAAAAAAGTAATCCACCGGTTGTTTTTTTTATTTATTTAACCAACTTTATTTTAGTTACTCCTACATTAAAAATTAGTAAAACATTAATTTATATTTTATCTTTATACTCCCTTCATTCTGAATGAGAGTCTGACTATACTACTGGGGGATAAACACTTCGATGGGATTTTTTTATTAAATAAACACAATTGCCAGCAAATACTGAGGTAAATATTTATATTATAAGTTTTAATGGCAGTGTAAAATTGAAAGTGCAACTGAAATGACCATTTAAAAAAATAAAAAAATATGTTACAAACAATGTCAAACTAAGCGAGAAAATCTATTCTGGAACTAAAATTTTAATAGTAAGTTTATTATTTCTATTTGTAATGTATTCATATGAAGTAAAAATAAAATCTTTCTATTTTTAATGTACATACGTATATTTAAAAAATTTATATTATTTTATATTTTCAAAGAAAATTTAGCAACAAAAAAGCTCTTATTTGTAAAAAGAAAAAAAAAAATCAATTTTTACAGAATTTTTTTTTTTCCCAACACTTGAATCTTTCTAAAAATTATACATCCCTACAAAAAGTAGACTAACATGATATTAAGGCTATCTAAATTCCATTTCAGAATTTACAATACCTACTTAAGTTTATGTAAGCAGAAAGAAATTGTGACTGATAGAAGGTAGAATTTTTTAAAAATATATTTCAGGTCATTTCCCCAGCCCTCAAAAAAATTAATAGATAAAAAATACTTTGAAAATATCAGAAATTATACAAAGGACAAAATAGCTAATTTTCTTTATATGTTTTCTCTTTTGAGTCAGGGAGGGGGGGGGGGGGTGAAGATATAAAATACATTTAAGAAATTCAAATTGATAGATTCTCTCAATTGCACATAAGTAAGGCATTTGAAATAATTAGAAATCTAAAAACTTAGCATTTAAATATCATCATAATTTATATTTCGTTAAAAATTCTAATTTTAAATAGATTTTATATGAGTCAAGTTTTATCAACTGTTTTTCTCTAAGATAAAATTTACAAGGTGATTTTAAAAGTTTGTAAATTTATTTTATAAATTGCATTTTATTGAAATATCTTAAACATTGGATACTAGTTTTAAAAATGATAATACAAAAATTAGAAGTCAATTCTTAGAATTTAAATAAAAACTTACCATGTATAACAAATAAAATTTATTAATCACAAAAAAGAATTAAATGTTTTTTTATTTACAAACTATTATTAATCATATTTATTATTTAACAAAAAATTTTTCGACAAATCATGTATTTCTTGTTAGTCATCTTCTTCTCATTTGAAAAGTGTTTCTATCCCTGTCGTCAAATTCTGCAAGCACCTTTCCAATGCAGCTAGAGATAGCAGTGGTTTCTGTTCCTTCAAACTTCATTTCCACACTAGCTAGAAAAGTACAATGAACAAAATCACAATCAGACCAAGTACATTTTTGCTATAACAATTTATAATTTGCTATAGTTTTTTTTTTTTTTTTTTTTTTTTATTTCATAAACAAATTTTAAATGGGAGATTTGAATTTATTCACCAAAATTTCAGCTTGAAAATGAAATATTTTTACTTTATTATATTAATACAGTAGACTCCCTCAAATCCGCACAGCTTGGGACCAGAGGTTGTGTGGATTTTTGGTCATTGCTTTCTTTGTTTATATTTTTTAAACAGTAATTTGAATGTAATAATGCAATCGAAATTATAATGAATGCTTACTTATAGTAAAATATTAAAATAATTAAGTAAAATAATAAATTGAAATAATATAAATTAAGATAATTTAAAAAATAATTATATTATTAAAAGTAAATGTCAAGTAAATAATAATGCATAATTAAATATGCATAATAAAGATTATAATACATTTTTCTTGAATTATTCAACCAAACTTGCCTCACAAAGGTACCTTACTAATGCATATCAAAATCATAAAATAAAAAAGTTTTATTTCAGGTTTAGCCAGACTTAATAACCAAAAAAGCTTGATTAATACATAAATATATTTGGTAAGAAGATTGCAATTACCAGTGATATCAGCAATATCTAGAATTTTTCAGAAATAAATTTATACTATTTCCTTCATGAACAAGCAAGAGTTCAGTCACATTAACAAGAGTTACATATTAAAATACACATGGAATTATATAAAAATAAAAAAGTCTGTAATTTTGTCCCTACATCTGATCTGGAAGTTCTATTGTTTACATATTCGATGATGTGCGGATTTGAAGAAGTCTACTGTATCTAATAGTTAGTGCTAAAATCACACAGTACTCACAACTCTATTGTTTAATGGTTTTATAAATCAGAAAACAAAATTGCAAACCAACTACTTAACTTACAAACTGAAAACTTACAATTTTAAAATTTCACTTCAGTTTTTTTTTTCTTCTTACAAAATTTGAACATAATATTCAAAAAGGCATTTTCAAATTAAAGTGAATTTTCAAAACTAAAATTCTTTATGAAAATAATAAAAGTAAAAATAGTTTCTAAAAAAAGTACACTTTTATAAGCATTCAATGTTTATTTTTAGAATCACACCTAATTTCACGACTATAATTTATGTCTTAAAAAAAAAAATCTGTTACAATGCATTAATTTTACAAAGACCCCAACTATTGAAAAATCACTGCTTTGATGTATTACTTGATAAATAGCATGAATATTCGAATTTATTTAAAATATAGTAACAGGGGAAAATATTATTTAAACTGTTATACAGGATTTCTAAACTATTTTTTATAACATATAATCATAAATTAATTACTATACAGTAGAAAATCTTTATAACGCAAACCTAAAAACACAAGGTTGTGCGTTATATAGAATTTTGCGTTATATGGGTCACATCATTAAATTCACCTTGTAAACATGGCCAAATATGTCTGAAACACATAAAAATACATTAGAATATCTTTATACTGCATTCTTGTTACCAAGAGTTATCCAAATTATAAGTTTTTGCATGATATAGGTCAGACATTGTTAAATTTACTTTATAAACATGATCCAAATATAACTGACACAACCATCCCTTATATTAGACATTTTCGAAAATGTTTATTGTAATAATAGCATTTTTTCAGTAAAAAGGTCTTAAGTTAGAAGATAAAGTTGAACTAATGTATCAAATTTAGTCCCCTAGAGAGTAGCAATATTTTACAATGTGAAAATGCAGGTGCTTTTTAACTGCAAAAATCATTGTTTATATCTGAGAAGTTGTGCGTTATATGGAGAATTGCGTTATAAAGATCTTCTACTGTATGTACTCACGTGTAAATAAACACCAAAATTTTAAAGGAATGAAAATAATTCCATTTTATTATCAGTATTTTGGAATAGTTTTCATCAGGGCTGTCTGCTCACCTACCCGCCCAAAAAAACCTGGGTGAGCTTTTAAAAAAAACCCACATAAAAGTGGGTTTTATTGGTTTATACGAGTTTTTTGCTGCACAGTATCATTTATTTTCAATTACTACTTATTTGTTATGATTCTGTTATACATGTAAGATAAAAATTTAATTAAATTTAGGTTTTCAGACATCTTTGTATAAAAAGTTAAAAATGATTTGAAGGAACCGCAAAACCCAAACCTCAGCAAATTAAAATTATCCAAAAGGAAAAATGACTATTTTTTATCATTCATTATCTAATATGTAAAAATGAAAATTTGTCCGTCTGTAATTCTATACAAATCATAAGTAAAATTGAAATATTAAATACAGCCACAACTGCAAAAATACATAATACATTATGAACACATTTTCTATGTACTATTAAAAAAATGAATTATATAGTCATTTTTCCTATGTAGTCATAAAAAATTAAAAATGCAAGTTCTTTGGATTATATTAATTTGATGAGGGTTGGGTCTTGCAGTTCTTTCAAATCATTTTTAATTTTTATGCAAAGATGTCTGAAAATCTAAATTTAATTCAAATTTTATCTTACATATATAATAGAATCATAACAAGTAAGTAATTAAACATAGTTGGCATTGTTCAAAGAAACGTGCAGCAAAAAACTACAAAAACCCGAAAGAAACCAAAAAAACCCCCCAATAAAACCCGAAAAACCCACACAGGTTGGGCTTTAAAAAAAAAAAAAAAAAAAACTTTTTTTTTTTCAGCCCTATTTGATTGCAGAATTCATATTAATCTTCCTTGATTAAAATTAAATTAAGACCAAGATTACTACTGTTATATCTATTATTAAATATTGTTATTCAAATGGATGGACATGTTATATCTCTCAAATTTGGGGGTTGACTAATGAGAGTATATACGGTAATAAATTATAAACAATGATTTTTTTTTTTTAAGAAATATTAAAATTAAATAAAATAAATTATCATTAATAATTAAAAATAATCAATAAAAATTAGGAAACTTAAAAAATAAAAAGTTATTTTCTATTCATATATATATTTTTTTATTGTTCCAAATATTTCATTCTTGCAGTTTCACAGCCACTAAACATATTTTGACGTAAATGGCTTGGTGCATATTAACTGCATTGTTTTTGTAATTCATACATAGTTGTAATAACAAAGATTATTTGGAGATTTATCACCTGCGGCTAGGTAGAACAAAAATGCCTTAGAATCAATTTATAATGAAGTTCTAAAAATATTAAAATGGCATATTGTCATTGGAAATACACAAGCATAATTTTAATCATTCTAGAATATCAAGAAAAGAGTGAAAAATCAATTACAAAATTCTTTCTTTACATATAAAAACCAAGTTAAATAAAAGAGTGTAAAAATACAACATTGACTGCAATATTGACACCCATGCTGTGTATATTAAACTCAATCTTACACCATTTTTGAGGGCATTTCCAGCACACAGCACAGAGGCAGAAGCCCTTCTGTCCCTATGGGCCCACACAAGCCAGGAAATATATGTATGATTGATTAAAAAACTGACATGCTTCAATATAATACAGTAGACTCCTTCAAATCCGCACAGCTTGGGACCAGATGTTGTGTGGATTTCTGGCCATTGCTTTGTTTACATTTTTTAAACAGTAATTTTAATGCAATCAAAATTATAATGAATGATTGTGATATTGTAAAATATTAAAATAAATAAGTAAAGTAATGAACTAAAAGGATAAAAAGTAAGATAATTTAAAAACTGATTAAAATATTAAAAGCAAAGTTCAAGTAAATAATTAATAATGCATATTTGAATATGCACAAAGAAAAATGAGATCATTTTCCTTCAATTATTCAACTTGAGGGAGTCTACTGCATTAACAAACTTTATTTTTACACAAAAAGCATCCTATACACTTTTAATTCTTCAATACCAGTCGACAAATTTTTTCTCCTTATAAATATTACTTAATCACTAAAATTGGAGGTTGAAAAAATAGATGATTTTTAAAATGCAAGGTTTAGCATTATACAGAATCTTGAAATCTTGCCCAAGAAGAATTTAACAGGTAGAAACTGCTTATTCATAAAACTTAAATTGGTACTTTTCGGTTAGCCAGGTGCCAGTGTTATATATACATATTTATATACATACATATATGTAAATATATATCTATACATATATATATACATACATACATATATGTAAATATATATCTATACATATATATATATACACACATAAATATATGTATATATACGTATATTTAACACTGGTGCCCGCCTAACCGAAAAGTACCCTTAAATGTTTGGGAAATTTGCATTTATTAATGGTTTCTTAATAGACATCAGATAAATAATAGTGCTTTAACATAGCCATTATAAAATTCATGACAAGAATTCCATAGCATGTGTGATGTGCCAGAAAACTTGGAAAGTTAACTTGGGCGATAAATGCTTAGGATGTTGTTGCAGTCTTTTGGCGCTTGGTAAGATGATTTGGTAAATTTAAAAATAAAATATTACAAATAATATAAATATAATATTAATAAAATATAATTAAAATAAAAATTTGGTAAGAAGCTAAAACAGACAACTTTTGACTGTACAGATGCCATATTCGCCCCATATTGGCGTGATTTTTTTCGGTTGCCAATTTGG
This sequence comes from Maratus speciosus, assembly GCA_963932465.1. Taxonomy (NCBI): domain Eukaryota; kingdom Metazoa; phylum Arthropoda; class Arachnida; order Araneae; family Salticidae; genus Maratus; species Maratus speciosus. The sequence continues at coordinate 76,296,143 of OZ010792.1, forward strand.
CGAAAACATCAACAGCATAAACAGCATAATCCAGGTTACCACATCAAGCAAAATAACGACACTTTGGTGCAGGTTAAGTACCTGTTGCCTATATGATATTGGCAACAGAAAAAAATCGCGCCAGTATGGGGCGAATATGACATCTGTGCCCTTTTGACAACATTGCTTACTTTTTTGCCAGTCGCGCCAAGTGGCACAAGATAGGGAACTCTTCCCAAATGATTAAATTTCTGTATATGACTTAATTAAGAACACATTATGCAAATTAAACAAAATAAGGAGTTTAAAGATTTTTAACTGTATTGGTGGTAGGAAGAAGCATTATACAGAATCTTGAAATCTTACCCCCCTCCCCACCAGATAATTTATCAGTAGAAATCTTTTAAAAAAATCTCAAATGATTAAACTTAAATAAGAGGAATCAGCTTTAACAATGTATCAAATTTTTATTTTTGGATGGAGTAAAAAATAAACCAATAAATAAATAAATAACAAAGTGAATATAAAAAGAATAAATAACCTTTGATTGTAATTGTTTGATGACTGATTTTGAGTCTTTTAACGATTTTTATATTTTGAAAATTATGTTCAAAGTAGCAAATATGACAAAAAAAAAATTCTATACTCTCCCTTCCCCTCCCCCTTATAAGGGAAGAAGAAAAAAAATTCTCGCATTTTTAAATTAGGATATCTGAAATGTTTATTCCAAATTCTCATAAAAAGGACCTCAAGGTTATATAAATTGCTCACAACTTTAATTGTACTTGTGCCATTTAAGTAAGTAAATCGTTTCAGTTACGTACAATGAAAAAAAAAAAAAAAAAAAAATCACGTTTTAATATAAATAATTACTTCAAGAATAAAGTAAACGGACAATTTAATTAATATATAAACAACGAAAAAGTGTTTTGGTGTTACTTACACGGTTAAATAATATACTGACTCAACCACAAGCAAAAATTCATATGCATTTGTTTACAATCATTAGTGACGAAAATCTTTAAGCATAATATACATTCCGAGACAAGTATAAATATGATATGAACAGAAAATACACACTACACAAGAATATGGATAACTAATCAAGTAATAATACCAATGTGAACAAAAAACAATATTTCAAAAATAAGTTTGAATATATGAAATGAGTCTGATTATATGTATTCAATAAACAAACATTATATGAAATATAAAGAGCACTTACCCGTTTCACATAAAGATGTAACTTTCGGATTTCAAGAATGACACACCTCATTTTTCCATACTACCATCAACATATAAATATTCTCGTTTTTTTTCTATAAAATGGGACAACAAATCTGCAACAGCATACCAGAAAGACGGCGGCCATGTTGGGTAATTGTCTTGTATCTGATTGGTTGGTTGGCTGGCACATCCTTGTGATCATTGCTTGTGTCGATGTCGAGTCGACCGATGTTGCCCGATATTGGCCAATGTGAGTTTTTCTACATGGATTTACAGAACTTAAAATGTTATTATAATTGTTTCCTGTTTTCTACCTTCCCACAAAAAGTGCAATTTGTGAATAAAAAATTAAAATATTCATGATTCCAGAAGTTTTAATGTTACAAATCCAACATCGGACAACATCGATCAATATTGGCCAATGTCGGTAAACATGACCGGTCTTTGCCGATGCACACCAAGATTGGCCGATATTGGGCAGTATCGGGCCAATATAGCTGTGCTACCTGGGTTGTGTCACATTTATCGTTCTTCATTTTCACTAAAAGCTTCAAAAACTATACAATTATGATGATTTAAGTTCTAATTTAAAAACACTATGCTAACAACAACAGATTATCAATATAAACAAACAAATACCGTTGCCATTCATAAACACAAATTCCAAATCTAGAAACAAATGAACGATTCTTTGATCATTCCATTAAAAAAAATACCGTTTAACATGCGATTCAGTTCTTAAAATATTTGTAAAAGCATATTAAAAGTCCTTCTGGCCAGTGCCGGGAGGAAGAGGTAGCTTTCATAATCCTTATTTAAAAAAAGCCAAATTATATCATTCAAACACACGAAGCTCAATTTAGTGGAAACCGAATATAGGAGATTCAATACTAATTTTTATCAATATAATGAATGAGAATTTCGCGAAATTAGTCAGCTTTATCCAAGCTGCTTTTCTTTAAAGTAACATATATTTGGCTGCCAAATTCGGCAATTTCTTAAAGTGCCTGTCATTTTAAGACAACATGGTGGATGAGGCTAAGCAGTGAACTTGGTCGAGACCTTAGTAATTGCTGTGCACATGCTCACTCACATCGGAATCGGTTAATATATAGGAGTGCTGTCGCATGCAAAAAATCAGATTTTTCAAAATGTCACCCACAATAGAAATTGAAACTGCTATATCTGAGCCATTTTTTAAGGTAAAGACAAACAAAAAATGCTCCTGAATCCTTATATCAAGGTCAAATACTTAAGAAAGAAACCTTTTTCAATTTCTAATTTTTTTGCACCTCACTTTAAATATATATATATTTTTTAATTTAATGGTCGCCATTTTGAAACAAGATGGCTGATGAATCTGGCCAGCGAACTTGGTCGAGGTGTTGATGTATACTATCCACATGCCTTCTTACATCGAAAAAGGCGAATACGTGTGTTATCGCGTGACAAATACAAGATCGTTTCAAAATGTTAGCCATGCTAGAAATTCAAAGTGCTATAAATCAACCATTTTTAAGATATAAACAAAAGAACAAATTTTCAGAAACAAAAACTGCTCCGGAATCTTTGTATCAAGGCCAAACACATAAAAAAATCTTTTTCATTTTCCAATTGTTTAATACCTCATTTTGAATTTTAAATTTAATTTTTTTTAAATGGCAACCCTTTTGAAACAAGATGGCGAATGAAGCTGGCCAACGAACTCGGTCAAGACATTGGTATGTACTATGTACAGACCAAGTTACATCCAAATAGGTTCATAATTACGCCTGTTATCGCGTGACAAAAATCAGGTTGTTTTAAAATGTCAGCCACAAGAGAAATTCAAAATGCTATTACTCAGCCATTTTTTTTAGATATAGACGAAAGAAAAACTGTTCCGGAATCTTTGTATTAAGGTCAAACACATACAAAAAAAATCTTTTTCACTTTCCAATTTTTTGGTATCTCATTTAATTTTTTTTATTTTTTTATTTTTTAAATGGCCGCCATTTTGAAACAAGATGGCGGATGAAGCCGGCCAACGAACTCGGTCGAGATATTTGTATGTACTATGTACACACCAAGGTACATCCAAGTCGGTTCATAAATACGCCTGTTATTACGTGAGAAAAATCAGGACGTTTCAAAATGTCAGCCACGCTAGAAATTCAAAATGCTATAACTCAGCCATTTCTTAAGATATAGACGAAACAAAAACTGCTCCCGAATCTTTTTATCAAGGTCAAACACATAAGAAGAAAATATTTTTTCAATTTTTAATTTTTTGGTACCACATTTCAAATTTAAATTTTTCTTAAAAATTTAAATGGCCACCATTTTTAAACAAGATGGCGGATGAAGCTGACCAACGAACCCGGTCGAGACATTGGTATGTACTATGTATAAACGAAGTTACATCCAAATCGGTTCATAAATACGCCTTTTATCGCGTGACAAAATTCAGGTCGTTTCAAAATGTCAGCCACGCTAGAAATTCAAAATGCTATAACTCAGCCATTTTTTAAGATATAGACGAAACAAAAACTGCTCCGGAATCTTTGTATAAAGGTCAAATACATAAGAAAATAATATTTTTCCATTTTTAATTTTTTGGTACCACATTTCAAGTTTAAAAATTTTTTTTTAATTTTAAATGGCCGCCATTTTGAAACAAAACGGCGGATGAAGCTGGCCAACGAACTCGGTCGAGAGATTGGTATGTACTATGTACACACTGAATTACATCCAAATCGGTTCATAAATACGCCTTTTATCGCGTGACAAAATTCAGGACGTTTCAAAATGTCAGCCACGCTAGAAATTCAAAATGCTATAACTCAGCCATTTTTTAAGATATAGACGAAACAAAAACTGCTCCGGAATCTTTGTATAAAGGTCAAATACAAAAGAAAAAAATATTTTTCCATTTTTAATTTTTTGGTACCACATTTCAAGTTTTAAAATTTTTTAAAAATTTTAAATGGCCGCCATTTTGAAACAAAACGGCGGATGAAGCTGGCCAACGAACTCAGTCGAGACATTAGTATGTACTATGTACACACCGAATTACATCGAAATCGGTTCATAATTACGGGAGTTACAGTGTGACATAGGTCAGATATATATATATATATATATATATCAATTTTGAACGGAGGGTGGTTTCGGGGTCTGGGGGTCATGATCGATGAAAATATACCAAAATTTTTTGAAATCGCTTTCCTCCGAACGGCTGCAATAGGTAGCTTTTTTGTAAAGAAAGCTACCTAATAAAGCCTTTAAATACTTTGAAATGTGTCTTCCACTTTTACATACCAACTTATGTTTTGTGAAAAAACGCAGTTGATTATTAAACAAGACATTATAAAATAAGACAGTGGTTCTATATATGAACTACCCTATATTTCAATGCTATTTTGCCGCCATTTCTTGGCAATGAATATAAATGATGGAACTTTTGACTGAAATTATAGTTTTTTATTTAAAAAAAAAACACAGGATGTTGCAATGTGATTCGAGATCATTTTTTAAATGTTTTCGTTATGTAATCTTAAAATTTTGTTCAATATAAATAAAATGAAATTTTCTTTTGTTATGATACCTTTGATAGAATTTATATTTTGTTTTATTAATTTTTTAAGAGGTTAAGATCTGCTTTTTCAAGAATTTGTTTGCATTATAAATAAAATGATTTTTTTTCCCCCAGGTGTTATGAAATATAAGATGTTATCATGATTGCATTAGTATAAGAAAATTATTTTATCACATTCTTTTATTAAATTACAAATTTGTTTTCTCTCCGAGGTTATGTTAAAATTTTACAATGTTAAAAATCAAAATTTTATCTGCAATGATGTAATTAATATATGTAGTACATGGCATTGTACATTCCTTACATATTAATTACATTTGATAAGAAATATAAATTTTATTTTCAATGTAAGCAAATTTCAAATGGATATAAGCTAAGCTCTTAAACATTGATAAAATTTAATTAAAATTTTACGAAAGAAATAATAATAATAATTTTAATTTTGTCATTTTCTAAAATACAAACCCTTTAATAATAAAAGTTTCATTCTGTTTGTTTCTATGAAATCTTATAAAAATGAAACGCAGATCAACATTCCGTCATTTTTGATGGGTTATATCTACCCTATATATATAAAATCCTAATGAATCGAATTGAAACGAATTTATGTAACAATTCTATGAAACGACTGATTAAACAACTGATTACGTTTCACGGCAATTTCTCCTAAAATATGGAATACTTTGCGATGAAATTAACACCAAAAATCCGTATTAATCCACAGATCTCAAAACTGGTATTAGAATTTTAAAATTAGAATTAGTTTTTGAAATATTAATTTTTTTCTAATTTTAAATACTTTTTTTTTAATGATGGCAACTCAAATTTTAATCATAACAGATATTTTTTTTCATATTTTAGAAAAGGTTATTTTAAATTAATTTGGCGACGAGTTTGGCCTCCCTTAAATGTATGCTAAGAAATGCATCATGTTACTTTTATTCAGAATTCAATTTGTATTTCATTATCATTTTATTTAATACAAAACTTTCATTTAAAATTGAAACCTTTAAAATAAATGGCTTTTACTTCATTATTTTTTTTAAATGAAACGAAAAGAAAATATTAGACACAGATGTCATATACGCAACGGGGTACCTAATTGGCGCCAAAATGGCGTTATTTTGCCTGCCATGGTAACCCGGCTATTGTTGCTTATTTATTAATAAATGTTTATTTGAATTTATTTTCTTTTTATTTACAAAAAATGTTATAAATTGTTTTGTTCTATAGTTATTAATTAATTTTTTTTTTATTTACTGTTATTTCATTTTAAAAATAATAGAAAATAATTTAAAAATACATATGTAACAGGTATTTAAAAACGAGGTTTCTGCCAAATTGTCGTAAAAAAAAATCATGCCAAACCCGGTGCGTGCGTATGTGACAATGCAACAAATCATGAGATTTAATTTCCACTTCAAAGCAACGTTTTAATGTTATTACTTCTCCCGTCGACCAATTTCGCCAAATTATATAAATAGCCAAATTATACAAATTGACATATTTTTTTATTTTAAATAACAAAAGAACAAATAAATTAGTATAACATTAATAAAAATACAAATAAAACGTCGAAATAAAAATCACTTGATGGCGTGAACATGTGTAACTTCCTTAAAATCAAGTGAATGTGACATTTACGATCAACTATTATTGGCATTTAATCTTATAGTTTGGCGACAGATTTTTGGTCGATGGGATAACCAAGTAGCACCGTTTTAATTTACCACTCGAAAAATAAAAAAAAATGCTAACTGGCGAGTTAAAAAAAAAAAAGCTATTGGCGAGATTTTCACCTGGCTAACATAAAAGTACCAGGAATTCTTTGTGATCATGGCAACTTTTATGTAGTTTTATTCGAAAAGATAATTTTGATTCTTTAATCAAAATGGAAACCTTTCTTATGAAAAGCGAAGAAATCAGCCTTTGTTTATGGCAGTTACATGACTTGGAGTGTTATAATATAAACGAAATAATGGGGATAGAATAATATTCTGTGACTTATCACACCTGTGGCTGGCTAACATTAAAGTACCAAAGTGGCCGCCTGGAAAAAGCAAAGGGATCTGCCTGAAGCTGTTGATGATAGTCACATGACTTAGGCTATTATTATAGAAATTGTTTTCAATTTTAAAAACAGCGCAAAGAATAATATTTCCTAACGATTAAAAATTTATTTTTCACATGACTATTAAAAAGAGAAAAAAAAACTTTAAAATTACTATTAAATGAGTATGTGTTAAAGGCAGAAAAATATTGAAAATTATGTCCTGAAAATTGTATTTACACGTGAATATTAAAAGGGAAAGGCAACTTTAAAATAATAAATACATTAATATACGTTTAACCCTTTCACGGACAAGGCACTTCTATTTGTAAAATCTTGAAATCAGTGAATGGCACCAGAATTTACAAACAAATTTCGAAATGCAAAAATGCTTTTGTTCACTTACTTAATAAAAGGGAAATTTTCATCCCAATATTCCGATGCTAATGTGGCATTTAAGAATTAAAATTAAGTGGTCCAAAAATGAACCACCGCCCTTGAAGAGGTTAAAGCAGCAAATTTTAGTAATTGTATTATGTCAATCGTTTTATAACGCTGTTAAAAAATACCGAGTGACAAAGACTCTGTTTACTTAATTCATTTTATTCTAGTACTAGTATAAAATATTAACAAATTATCTTAACAGATATTTGATATTCTCAAGAAAAAAATCCAACTATTTCTTCTTTTATAAAATTAAGAAATCAGAAATTTTCAATTAATTTTAATTAAAAAAAAGATCTAAAAGATGCATTTAGATTAATATGATGGATTTTATACCTAAAGGTATTTTTCAGCACTTTTAGTTTGTTCTTATGAAAATATATTATAAGGTTGAGAAGATTAACAATAATTTGTGCCTTTTACTATTATTTGCTTGTGAATATCATTAAATCATATGTTAATCCGACAGATTTGTACACAAATTAGTCACAACTCCAAAAATACTCTGTCTATTGTTGGTCTTTTAAAATAACCCATTTGTAATTTGTCGATTTAAAAGGAAAATTGTAACATTGCATAACAGTTCGAAATATTTGAATACATATCATTCAGATGTTTGCATGCAATCTCTAAGGCCACGACTGCTGCAAGCGTGTGCGTGCAAAGAGCATTTTCAGCATGCATGTTCTAACAATTAAATTAAATACAGGTAAAATGCCAAGGTTTCGTGGGCCATGAGTTTGACATGCTTGAACTAGATGCTTGAATGCTCAACCAGTTTATCCGGAATGCATCTGACCTCAACCATTCCGAATAAATGGTTCTGTATTAATGTTCCCACATATCATCTATTATGTATATAAAATCCAAACGGAAATTTCGTTCCGATCATCTATATTTCGAGTTCTACTGCATGGATTTTGATGGAACTTACACTGTTAGATAGATATCGTTTCAGGGAAGGTTTTAAGCTATAATACATCGTTCTACGTAGATTAGTTACAGAATTATGATGGAAAGTTCTGTTATTTTGGACAAAAAGGTTGCCATTGACATATGATTTTTATCTTGGCATATTAAGCAATCTTTTTGTTAAAGAATTGAACGTCTATATTATTTAGAAATTAAAATATACAAACAGCCCGAAAAAAACTATTACTGATTTTATTAAAAATACAAAGAAATACAGTTTTAATGAGAAACAATAGTATAAAAAGAAAATATTTAATTTAAATATGAAAGAAATGTGTTTGTACATCTTAAAAGAAGATTAATTTTCAAAATCGATCCATGGAAACAATACATGCCGATTTATCATCTTTGTGGTTTATATTTGGCTCCTGGATAAGAAAATATTTTTATTTAAATAAAATAGCGGGGTTTTTTTCTGTTTTTTAAGTTTGTCAGGGTTGATTTCAAAAGTACAGGATGCATTTTGTTTATCATTTACACCATTGGATAAGTTTTCGGAATAATTTGTATGCATGATTTACCTATGTAAGTATTATTATTATTATTCAATTAAAATTTTGTGATTCTCATTTTTTTTCGGGCGCAAAGCTTGCTGTTGGTCATTGTTTCGCATCTTGGCGGCGATATATTATGCTATTATTGAGGAATTAAAATGGTTATTATTATTTAGCAAAAAATACGAACAGCATGGGAAAACTGTAATTTTATTTGAAATATAATCAAAAAAAAAAAAAGAAAAAGAAAAGAAAAAAGAAAGTAAGGGAACTTAGAATTATTCTTACAGAGATTTTGTGCGATTACGCATTATTTAAAAAAATTTCATTGTGAAATATACATATATATATATATATATATATTTATTTCATTACTTTTTAGTATAATTGCGTATACACCCTCATTTTTCTGATAGGTGATCACAGCATTTTTGAAAAATCTTCCGTAATTGAACACCCCACGTAATTGGCGTATAAATTATGTTATTGGAAGCATTTTTCATGTTTGAAGAGAATGCTTCATGATGAATCCTATTACAAAAGATGAACCGATTTCACAATTAGTGATTATTTAGAAATTTGTGTTTTTTACTTAATCAGTTTTCACATTAGCACACTCAATGCAGTAATGAACAATCTGGCTGAGTTTGAAAAATTGAGAAGCTTGGGCCGTTATTCGCGGATTCGAATATACATCATTATGATTTTAGGTAAAAAAAAATGCTTTTTGTTTCTCTTATGCGGTAGCAAATGTTTCCAAAAATGAATTTCTTTAATCTTGGCAACAGCATACCTCAATGCCCTTGGTTAAAAAATTTAAACTTCTAAACGATCTAGATAAATATAGGGAACTGTTCCATATCATGTTCCCGTTTCTATGGTGAGTATTTTTGGCGATGAATTTTTCGATGTGGTTGTTGCGATCTCTAGCATTTGGGATTGTTTTTTTTATTACTTGAATGCTACTGGTGGATAAGTAACAATTTTGAATACTTTTTTATAATTAATATTTTTAATAGATATATTTTCTAATTTATAATTTTCCGGAGATTTTTTAAACGATATTTTTCTGTATATGCAATATTATTTAAATATACATAAAACTAATACATATATGTACTATTTTCAATTTAAAAATAATTATTTGTAAATATTTAAAAAACATGTTTTTCGCCATCGTGAAAATTTTGGCCAAAGATGCCAAATCGGCCTAATGGAGCCATTTTGGATTCCTTCGCCAATAGCGCCAACCAAGACAAAATACGGAACTCTTCTCAAAATATACAATCTCTCCTGCCCTTTATTTTGCTTTTTCTTTTCTTTAATTTTTTTTAATTTAATGTTAGTATTAACATCTCAGGAATTCGGATTCAAGATTATTCTTACGGATATTCATGCAATTATGCATTAATATCATTTGCATAAATATTGCTATTTTGGAAAAAAAAAATATGCTTCCTAAAAGAAAGTTTAGATCGTCTGTTTATTAGGTACTACTTGATTATCCCGCCGACCAATTTCGCCAAATTATACAAATCGCCAAACTATTTAGCCAAATTATACAAATGGAAGAATGCTGCCATTCTAAAATTTTAAGATGGGAAAATTAATGAATTCAAATTAAAAAAATTACTAAAGAATAGGATTACTTTAATAATGATGTTCACATATGACATAGCAACATACCAAATATAACATTTGATTTATTTGGATGATTTCCGACAAAAGAATGTTAATAGTTTACGTATTTAAATGCATAATTATTGAATTAAACTATAAACAATAAAGCGATAATTTTAAGATATTGTATTTGTGAATAAAATTCAAGTAACTTAAATGTAACAATCGAATTTATTAAAAACCACAATAAATATCAATGATAGCGGAAAATTGTAACGATCCTAATGCTCTTTATTTAGTCAAACAATGTTGACGGATATAGCTAAAAAATGCATTTAAACATTAGATATAGAATTGAAGAAAAAAAGTCAAAATTTGCAGTAATTTTAAATACGAAAGAACAAATAAATTGGTAAAACATTAATAAAAAATGCATATAAAACGTCAAATTAAAAAGACTTGATGACGTTACAAACAAGTGTATCGTGTTTAATGGCAAGTGAATGTGGCATTTACGATCATCCATTATTGGCATTTAATCTTACAGTTTGGCGACAGGTTTTGGTCGACGGGATAATCAAGTACTACCGTTCATAGCATTTCGAGCTAATATTTCGTAGCTAGATATCTCGCAAATTGATGTATTAAATATGATTTTGAAAGCATTGTTTTTGTTCGAAGCAAAATCTTGATGTATTTATTCCATTACAGAAAATTATATCATCTTTTACCATGTTCATTTGCCTTTCAACTGAACGGTTCATATTATGTTGATAGAAATTACAATATTAGTTTTTGGGGTTAGGTATACAATACATTGTTCTACAACACTTAGTTATAGAATTACATGGAAATTTCTTAATTCAGTGAACCCGATTATTAAAGATTTCCTCTTTTAAGAATTTCATGAATTAAAAGGGTTTTTTTCTTTTTGAGAAAGCTTTTCGTATTAAAAAGAGTGCTGCATTTTAACTGATGATGGAAGCTACAGTATTATTTACTGCTATTACAGTTTTAACTGCATTTTTTTCTGCTAAAAAGGAAATATGAAAAACTGTGGCAGAATTGCGTTTTACGAAATATAACAGAACATAGAATGATATAGCATTTGAACTACCAGAATCACACATGCCGCAAAACCGAGAAGCTCGGAATTTAAAAGATAACAAATGATTATGAATCATCTGAACATTATTTCAATGTGACGGTAATGTGAATGTAATATGTTTATTGCATTCAATATATAAAAAAGACAAGAAAGAAATTATACTGATCTTTTTCATAAATGGAAAATACTGTGGTCAATTTGAGAAAGATATTCAAATTTTGAGGAAACACGGCTTTTCTTCTCAAATTAAAATACAGCTGTTCAGACAACAGATCATGATATGATTGAAATATAAATTTTAAAAATAAGTACCAAAACTTGCATGTTACAAAGAAATTTGTTCAGCTTGGTTGAAAAACATCTTGATATCTTTCAGGTATTTAAATGCATAAAAATGAAATAATCTAACATTGACATACTTGTCAACCTCCGGCTTTTTTCAAACAAAAAAAATTTATTTTGAACCATAAAATTTATTTAGTAATATGTTTATTGCATTCAATATACATGGTAAGCAATTGAAAACTAATTAATTCCATTCATTAAATAAATTTCTGGTTTGATGTATAATTTTGTGATTTAAAAAAAGCCGGAGGTTGGCATGTATGCATTGACAACAAATTTGCCATAATATCATTTATTTACAGTTATTATTCTATTTAACATGGGTGCCACTATTTTTTCATTTTACCATGCAGTTTTCTAAATAAAAAGTTATTAGAAACTATTCATTTTGTCAAAATAAGGAGAAGAAAATGAATTTCTAAGTAAACACGTCAAAATAAATAAGTAATTGCACACTATTATTTAAGAAATATACTTTTCATTGTTTTTTGCATCATTTAAATAATAATCATGTAGCATGTAACAATGTATCTGTGGCGTTATTTCTGTTGATGTAAAACTATGATCGTTAAGGTTAAGTTACATTGTGAAAAGAAATATCCATCAATAACCCCAGAGAATAATTTCTTGTTCATTCAATTCCTACTATTAGTTCACACTCTCCCTATATTTATTTATATATTTATATATCTTGTTCAAATTTTCAATCGTTAATAAAATACTCATTATTCATCCTATCAAGTTGAAATAAATTTTTTAAAACTTGTACTGGATGACAATTGATGTTAATACAGTTTTTTCAAATATTAATTAATTAATTAATTTTAGTTTTGCATGGGAAACAAAATGGCGGCCATTGGTTATTGAAGATCAATGAAAGTATTTTCAATAAGGGGTTACCATAGCGGGGACCCTGTTCTGTTGCCAAATACTGCCAAGTTTGTCGCCAACTTGGCGATATATCGCCAAATTTGGCAGCCAAAATGAGTCGCCAAAAGTGACGCCAACTTGGCGATATCTCTAATATTTTGCCAAATTCCCATAGAGTTCCATTGTAAATCTACTTGCTAATAGAAAATCAACAAATTGAAATATTTTAATGCAACAAAAACTAATATTAGCTTAAGGGATTATATTAAATTTTTCTTTTATGACCTAAGTAGGAATTGACTTTAAAAACAAAATTTTTATATTACTTGTTCTTTAAGATCAAATTGGAAAAATAAAAATGAAAAATATTCTTATTTTAACTTGAGAAGTGTAGACATGATACAAAAAAGGAGATCTTGAAAACAAATCATTCATTATTAAAATACTTGAAGAAACCAGAGCTGCCTACTGCTACGAAAAAAATCATAGTTTCTACAATTTGGAGCTAAAAACTACGATGCTATGAAAATGGGTCTAAAACTACAATTTTCTGCAAAAAACACACAAAAAAAATTTCTCAGTTGTGGTTTTTCAGTCCTCACAGCATATTTTCCGGGGCGATTCTGTTCCAAAAATTAAAAAAATTGGTCATTATCTTGGAAGTCCACAATTTTTTTTTTTTTTTCTTTTATGGAATTTCACAAAATCAATTCAAGAATCCGTTGAGGAAAAAAATGAGAATTTCTTCAAACAATCATGGAAAAATATCATGGATTTCATCAAAGATCTCAGAAACAAATAGCTATTTCCATCAATTGGTCGCTGAAAAAAATTCACAAATTTCGTCAAAAGATTGCAGAAAGAAATTGCGAAAAAAATCACTAATTTCAATAAACAATATCGAGGAAAAATATTGCAAATTTCATCAAAAGGTCACAGAAACAAGTAGCAAATTAAGAGGGGGGGGGGGTTGCGAATGCTGTTACACTTGGCAAATTTAAAACTTAGTTGGTGAACTTTTGTAAAACTTTAATAAAAACTATAATACATTTTCTATTTCTCATAGACTTGGCATAAATTACAAATCTAATTGGGAATATTATTAAACTTTTTACAAATAAGAACTATATTACATTTTCTAATTGTGGTAACTAGGCAAAGTTATAAAACTAGTTGGCAAACACTGAAATTTATCTTGGTAATTTAAAGTCCTCTGCCCCACCAATAAAAAGACTTCATGATGGCCCCAAGTGAAAATTGGCCAAGGAAAGATATTGCGAATTTCGTCTATGGGTCTCGTGAAATGTTTGTGGAAAAAATTCAATTTCGCTAATCAGTCGCAGAAGAAAATAAATTTCATCAACACATTGCGGAAAGAAAACATTGATATTGTTACACAACAATTAATTTTAGGTCTTAACTAAGCACATAGAAAAGATTAAATAAAACTATAAAGTTTTAATGTATTTACTTTTGATATTGATGGATGTTTGTTTTTTACCCTCTCTTGACTTGTTCACATATCCGAAATGACCGGCAGTTTCGTTCGTATCATTGCCTCTTGAGGCAAGTACCATTACCAAATATGTGGGTTTTCTATCGCGGCTCAATAAATGACTGCATGTTGTTTTTCCCTCGAGTCATCCTCAGTTTCATTTTCTCTTCGGTCGATTGTGGAGTCAGAGGCGTGACATCATGTGACGTATGGCTCGCGCTTTTAAGGAGACAAATAAGAGCTCCTGTTACATGTTTAATCCCAACCAATGGGAGTCTGTTTTACATATTTTTCCATGTATATTCTGTAAATAAAGTATTCTTCGTGCTGTGTCTCTCAGTGTTCGGATGTGACTTATTTTCTTTCCTCGGCAGAAGCGCCGATCCAAAAACGAAACGAAATGAAAGCGCGCCGTTCGAAGATCCCCGACATATGGCAGCAAGTGTTAGCCATATCCCCACTTTTCTTATCAATTGCATTATATCTTTATTTTATTCAACTAAATATATTTTATCTCGAGGCTTCTTAAGTTATGACTTACCTTTCATCCTTACAGCTAATTTAATTCTATCCATTTGTGCTGCTATTTATTTGCTTTTAAAGAGAACTTGCATTGTATCATCGGACTTTCACATTGCGATGTTTTTCCAGCCGAGCTCGATCGTACATCGTTTCAAACTGAGCAGTAACTCCGTTAGCCGGTAGGTGGTGTTGCCCGTCCATGAGTGCTCTTTTCATCTTCGGCGCGGCACGTGCCTATGCAAATTACTTTCTCCACGTGTGATGGAAGGAGGGAGTTTCCGATTTCCGTTTCGCTGCGGATCAGGTCTCGGTGTTTGCCGATATGGATAAAAGGGACAGCGTTGACAGCTGTTAGTTGAACGTTTGTTTTTATACATGCTGGTTCGTCTCTCCTTCGGTGTTTGATGTAGAGGTGTGATTGGGCCCGGGCTTGGCCCAAGGCCCGTACCTGGCCTGGCAAAACGAAAGCGAATTTTCAAACAGGCCAGGCCGGCAGAATTAGGACAATTTTTTTAACGTTCCGTGCCGGGCCGACAGACAAAATAAACGGGCCGGGCCGGCAAAAAAATTAATCGGGCCTATTGGCCCGATATAAGAATATAAGCGAAGTAGATAAAATACGAGCCATTTTCAATGAATATGATTTTCTCGAGAAGTATAAATGTGCGTCATGAGCCAATGCGAGTTTAACAACATCAATACAGAAATGTAACATGTCCATCGTAGAGATCAGCATCGTACAGTTACAAGATGTCTGATTCCGAGTCTGATTTTTTTCCAGCAGACTCGTGCCGGGACGGAACTGGTCTTAATCGATCTCAGGATGTGTAGAACAGTCATTGTGTTTTGTAGTATTAATAGTGATAATGAACTTCTCTTAACAGTATCTTTGGAAATGTACCTTAAGGTGGTTCTCATATTCACTGCTCAACGATGCGAAGCTTTCAGACACATTTTCTGACAAAATTTTTAACTATAAAGGCATAAAATTGACAGGCCTGCCTATTGAAGGCATTTGGAAACGCATAGCTTTTTCCATATTTGATAAATTACTTACAGAGATAACAGAGATTCCTGTCATGTGACTGTACATTTTTCTCTTTTCCTGTGCTATCGCTTCCGGAAATTCGATTCAAAACGCTAACTTTGACAGTATTTTCAGAAAGATATATTGCTTTTATCTATGAAAAAAACGACATTTACATAGCTTCTGAATAAGAATACCTGCCAATCTTACGCGTTTCCGAAAAGAAAAGCATTCATAAATGTGTCTAAATGTAGCTCCTTTGGATTTGAGAAAAGCCTTAAAAATGAGAGAAATATTTTCACAAATCTACTTTTTATTATACAGCTTCAAAAGTTATCATGTTTTTAATCTTTTATTCTGAACTACATTAATCTTTTAATGAATCCTTATTTCCATTTTGAAATGTCTGTAGATATGATGACTAAAACACTGTAAGTAATTGTTAATGTTTACTATTGCGTGTTTTCTGTTTTGCGAACATCATAGTAATGTAAAATATACTGTAAAATGTTCCCATAAATACGTACGTAGTATTCATTAAAAGAATCTTAATTGCAGGTTGAAAAAAAAGGTAGGTTGAATTATTATTTTTTTTTTTTTGTAGAAATTGTGTCGGGCCGGGCCGGGCCGGGCCTGTTTTCACTGATTTTTGTACGGGCCGGGATGAGAACTGTAAAAATGCAAACGGGCGGGCTGGGCTCAGGCCGAACTTCCAATTTTTACACCGGGCCGGGTCGGGCCAAGATAGCTTTCGTTCGGGCTGGGCCGGACCCGGGCCTGGAAATTCCGGCCCGTGCAGACCTCTAGTTTGATGTCTGCCGCTCTGGTGTTTATTTGACTGATATGAAGTGTGTGTTATTGAGTTTTATGAACGATGGAGTCGCTGAGAAGACATTTTTAATCTTTGGATTTTCGCTAGCTCTACGATGTTTTTCTTCATGTTTAAAGATGATATAAAGTGATAAGCTCGTTTACTTCAGGTGACTTTTTCTTTTGCAATTTGAGTTAGAGTAAATAATTATGGCATGAGCTCCGGAGGGATAATTTAAAGCATTGTTTTATTACGTTTCTTTTCTGCATGAAATGAAGTTAGTCAATATTTGTTTATTTAATTTCAAAGCATTTATTTTTATAATATCGTATTTTATCATGAAAGATTTTTAATAAAGTTAAGTTTTATTTTTATTTATCTGGTCATCATTTCTTCTTACACTTACTGCAAAACAACCATTTCTCTCTCTCTGCATATTTAGGGTTTTACTTTTTCAGTGGATGCTTCTTAAAGCAAATTTATATCTGCTTAGTTTTAGGATGTATTATTGTAGTGCTTTATAAAAGTAATAGATTATTTTAAGCACTGTTATATGAGTAATCTCATATAACATTTATGGTTATGGGCATTTAAGACCCATGCAGAGATAGTTTATGTTTAGCTATGCTTTATATTAGTGCAGTAATGTGTTTAACTACAGCCCAAGGAGGATTAAGAGATAGTTTTATTAAGGGGGCCATTAGTTTCGTACGATGACCGATAATTAGAATTTTTTTTTTTTAATAATTTCGTTTTTGAAGTAATAGCTTGAAAAAAAAAAGAAAAGAGAGAGAAAAGTGAAAGATTTCGGAAATAGGATAAAATTTAGAGGCAGTTTTAAGAAATTTTTATACAAAATGTTTTAACTATAAATTTTTTTTTGGCTGGTCCATAAAGTTTTTAAATTTGTGAAATTTTTTTTTAGTTTTGAGTTTTAGTATCTTAAATTTTCAAATTTATCAAAATGATGATGCAGAATCAAATACAAAAATTAAATGCTAGCAATTATGCCAACTGGCAGTCTGATATGAAATATTTATTGGTGGAAAGAAATGTATGGGATATAGTTGCAGAAATTGAGAAATCTCCTGGGCTCGATGCAGGTAGCAAGACTGTAGAAAAGGAGGCCACAGCAGTTGTTAGTGCCACTGATAAAGATGCTAGATTATCATATTAGACAAAAATTTGTACTGTTTATGATATATTTAAACATTGAGCCTAATTTTAGGAAAATTATTGAAGAATGTAATGATCCAGTAAGTGCTTGGAAAAAGCTCCATACTCATTTTTATCCAGACACTAGAAGCAGACATATGCAAGTTTTTACTGAGTTATGTGAATGCAAAATTACTGGTGGTGAGAGTATTAATTTATATGCTGCCAGGCTTTTAAGAGTAGCAAACCAGCTCAAAGATATTAATAAAAAGTTTGATGACGCAGGGGTGCAGAATATGTCTGATCCGGCAATCTAGGATCGGGGGAAATTTTGCAGAAACATATACAATTGATTTCGATTTTAACAACGAATTCCATAATTTCCTGAGATAGAGAAAAATTTCACTACAAATAAAAAGATACGTATGGCGACATTCACAAAATCAACCTCAAAATAATACGTAAGGTATATCAGGAGTGATTCTGTTCTGAAAATTTAAGACATTCGGCTCTGAAAATTAAAAAAAAATCGGTCATCAATCTGAAAATTCGGACATAAAAATACCGTGAATTTTGTCCAAGAATTACGGAAAAAACGCGCATTTCGTCACAAGATCGCAAAATAACCACAAATTTCCTCAAAAGATAGCGAAAGAACTGCAAATTTCGTCAAAAGGGGCAAAAGAACCATAAATTTCGTCAAAAGATGACGAAATGAACACAAATTTTGTCAAAACATTACGAAAGAACCACAAATTTTGTCAAAATATTACGAAAAAATCCGCAAACTTAGACAAAAGATCATGAAACTACTGCGAATTTCGTCAAAAGATCGTGAAACAACCACCAATTTCATCAAAAGATGCGAAGCAACCACGAATCTCGTCAAAAGGGGTGAAAATAGCCACGATTTTTTTCAAAAGATCGCGAAACAACTGCGAATTTCGTCAAAAGGGACGAAATAATCGCAATTTTCGTCAAAACATGGCAAAAAAAAACGCAAGTTTCATCAAAAGATCGTGAAATGAACAAAAATGTCATCAAAAGATCGCGAAACAACCACAAATTTCATCAAAAGTGTTATGCATCAGTTACCTAGTGCTTATTTAAACATTCAGTAAAGTTTAAATTGAATGATAAAGCTTCAAAATATTTATTTCCTATTGATGCACGTTTATTTTTCACCTTCTCTTGTTCTTGTTTACATCCGAAACGACCGGTAGTTTCATTACAGTGGCTAGAATATATTCTAGCCACTGTAGTTTCATTCATGCGTATTAGATCTTGAGGCAAGTGCCGTTGCTGAATAACTGTCAGTAACAGTGATTTTGGTATCACGTCTTTCGCCGTGAACAGTCGACTTGTGACGTCATAGTTTACAGCCAATGGCGTTTCAGCTGCGTTCATATGATCGGAGTTTCAGATGTATTGTGAGTAAGTTTGTATTTACTGATTGGCAACAGTTTTTATGTAAAAACATTGCTGTTTTCAGGGATATAAATATCTGGACTGATTGTGTATCAGTAGCTTTGTGAATTTTTTGTATGATTATGTCACCTATCATAATGTAGCTGCATCAGATATTATTTTGTTTTTTTATTATGATTTGATGGCGAAGTAAAGCTGTTATAATGTATATCATCATTTCATCTTGCTTCAAATAAATTAAATTTGTTTTAGAACTGGTGTCTTAAGTCTTCCACATTAACCACAGCAACTCTGTTTAGCCATGTTTTAATTGGTTAACAAAAAGATCGTGAAACAGCCATGCATTTCATCAAAAGGGGGGCGAAATAACTGCAAATTTCGCCAGAAGATTGCAAAAAGTCGGAAATTTCATCGAACGATCGCAAAAAACCGCGAATTTCATCAGAAGATAGCGAAATAACTGCTAATTTCGTCAAAAGGAAGGCGAAATAACCACGAATTTCGTCAAAAGGAATGCTAAATAACCACAAAACTCGTCAAAAGATCGCGAAATAACCGCGAATTTCGTCAAAAGATCACTAAAAAATGCAAATTTCGTCAAAAGATCATGTAAAACATATATTTTGTCAAAGGGCCGCAAAGAAAACATAGTGGTGGGAGTGGATTTCTCCCCTTCCCCCACTCCTGTAACCTTTCAGAAAATTTGCTGTGAATTTCAGAACATTTTTTTTCATTCTGAATCACTCCTGCCATATATACTCCCTCATAAGTTGAGAAATATTGGAAAAATAAATTTTCTGTACCTTTGGTAATACAGCATTTATCTATAATGTACCGTAAAATTTTGGGGAAATTTTCATGTGGATTGGGAGGGGGGGAATAGAATTTTCTGCACCCCTGTGATGACGTCTATGTGACATTTCAACTCTTACGGTTTTTGCCTCCAAAGTTTGATTCCATAGTACAAGCTATTCTTAGATGGAAAGAGGAGGAGCTTATTTTTAACGATGTGGTGACTTCATTAGTAGCCAAAGAGACCAGGCTTCAATTGAGAGAGTGTGATTATGGTAAAGTGTATCCTGAAGCACAATCATTACAGTACCAGAGGAAAGGTAGAAAGAAGTTGAGCTGCTATTTTTGTAAAAAGCCAGGTCACGTCAAAAGCCAGTGCCATAGCTTACGAAAGAGTATGTCGTCCTGTTACAGAAACAGTTCACCTTCAGCCAAATTTTCATCTCATCAAGATTCCTCATCAGTTAGATCCTTTAGCCCTCATAAGAAAGTCTCACGACAGTATACCAGATCTCCTGCTAAAAATCAACACAGTGATTCTCGTAGACTTGATGAGAAAGTGAATAGAGGCCGATCTAGAGACATTCGTCAGAGAAGTCCTGAACGTAAGTCCTATACTTCATTTTTCCTGTCTCAAGCTAACTTAGTTGATGGAAAGGCTGACTGGGTTTTTGACACAGCAGCTTCGCATCATTTCTGTAAAAATCGAGATCTTTTTATTGAATTTACTCCTTTAAATGATGACGATGAGCATATGGCTGTAGCCATTGAAGGTGTAACTTTTCCAATAGAAGATTGTGGAACTATTAAATTAAAGTTTGGGCAAAGAATCTTGTTGTTCAAAGATGTAATGTTTTCTCCCAAATTAAGACGTAATTTAATATCTGGTCCTCGTTTAGATATAAATGGGGCATGTTTTTCAGGTGGGAGTGGCGAGGTGAAGATATGCAATGGACAACCCCTTTTTAAAGCCATTCTTAAAAATGGTGTTTACTATTTATATCCCAAAGTTCCTAGCAAAGTTACTAAAAAAGTCAGTTTTGAAGCATCTTCTACTAGTAAGCATGATATGTATGTTTGGCACAGGAGGCTGGCACATGTTAGTCCTTATTTGATAGCTCATACATGTAGAAATGCAGGTGCTAGGGGTTTGCCAAATTTAAGAGAAGGGGAGTTTAAATGTGAATCATGTAAACTTAACAAGTTTAGGAGGACATCTTTTAAATCTAGAAATTTTATTCGATCCAAATTTCCATAGCTTTTGTATACTGATGTCTGGGGCCCAAGTCAGGTTGGAGGCAGGCAGGGAGAAAGGTATTTTGTTTCTATAATTGATGATTTTTCCCGTAAAACTTCCTTATACCCTATGAGAGAGAAGTCGGAGGTTTTTGAAATTTTGAGGCAACATATTAACCGTGTTGAAAGATTTTTGGGTAGACATGTTAAGGCCATAAGATCCGAGAATGGGGGAGAGTTCGATAATAATAAGATGGAAGGATTTTGTATTGAAAAGGGAATAAATCATGAATTCACGAATACTTTTACCCCAGAACAGAATGGTATAGTTGAACGTTACAATCAAACAGTAGTAGATGGGGCTAGAATCATGTTAAAAGAAAGTGGTATGGATTTGAGGTTTTGGCCAGAGGCAGTTATCCACTTCACCTATGTTTGGAACCGTTTGTGTCACAAAAATCAAACTAAAACCCCTTTTGAACTTTTTGGTAATTATAAACCTTCCATCAGGCATTTAAAACCATTCAGGTGTTTAGCGTATGTTGGTGTCCCTCGTCAGAAACGGTAAAAACTGGATTCAAAGGCTAGTAAAGGGTACCTTGTTGACTACGCTTTTAGAACAAAAGGTTATTGAGTTTGGTTACCTGATAGTGACAGAATTGTTGAGCCCATTAATATCTCCTTTAACGAACAAACCAGTTATAAGGACGCGCTAAATGGAGCATTGCTGGGTGATATACCATAAGAGTTTCATTGGGTTCCTGCTACTAGGAGTGATCTCAAGGATGAAGACGTTGTTGAGGAAGTCAAGAGCCACCACTGACAGCTCCAACGATTCCCTCGGATCATCTTCTGAGGGAGAGAGTGATGGTCAGGGGTCCTCTTCAGAAAGTGATTCCCCTAGTAAACCTCACACCACATTACGAGATACTCAATGGAGAAGAAAAGTTGTTCCCAGAAGTACTAGTATTCGCAGAGATATTTATTGCTTTGATATTGATAATGATTCTGATCGGTTAAGGTCTGTAAGGGAAGTGGAGGATTACTGTAAGGAGAATGATTTAATTTTTAAGCCTAACTTGTTTAATTTTAAAGGGAACAATATTTTTGAAGGAGTAGTTTCTGAACATGATACTGCTAATTCTAATGTGAATATTTATCAGTCACAATCTTGACTATATGATCCAGTTATTCCTAGAACTTACAAACAAGCAATAAAATCTGATCAAAGAGATGAATGGCAAAAGGCGATGAAAGAGGAGATAAATACTATGTATGAAAGAGGTGTATGGCATTTAGAAAATTTACCTTCAAACATTAACCCTGTAGGTTGTAGATAGGTGTATACTATAAAGAAAGATGACATGGGAAAAATTGCCAGGTTTAAAGCCCGTTTAGTGGCTCAAGGATTCAAGCAAATTAGGGGAGAATCTTATGAGGAAACATTCAGTCCTGTGGTTAATAGTGTCATCAGGTTTTTCTTTTCTTTATTAGTATCCTTTAAAGGCTGGTTACACACCCAATGTGATGTCAAATGTGCTTATCTTTATGCTCCTCTTACTGAAACTGTTTATATGTCACAACCCCCAGGTTTTGTTGAGGTTGGTAAGGAAAGTCTGTTTTGTAAGTTGGATAAAGCTATTTACGGTCTACGTCAATCTGGTCGAGTTTGGTTCTTTGAGATAAACCGTGTTCTTTTGGAGATTGGGTTTAAGAAATTAGAATGGTGTAACTGTGTTTACGTTTTAAACTCAGATTTAGTTTTATTACTGTATGTTGATGACATTGTTTTATTTGGGAAGCATCAAAGGATTATAGATAGAGCTTTAGAACTTTTGAGCAAATATTTCGATTTAAAAGTTTTAGGCAAAACTAAGAAATTGCTTGGTATGGAGTTTGAGGAAAGTGATGAGGGCTTGCGGATTCACCAACAATCTTATATTAAAGATGTTTGTAAAAGGTTTGAGTCATACAGGTTTCCCATTTCCTCCTTACCTATAAGCAAGTGCTCTCTCTGTTCTAAATCTGATTGTCCTAAATCTGAGGAAGAGCGTAGAGAGATGTCATGGTTACCATATAGAAGTGTACTGGGTTGTTTGTCCTTTATTGCTAATAGATACCGTTCCAATATTTCATATGCGGTAAATATAATGAGTCAGTTTCAATCAGATCCAGGAATGACACATTGGTATGGCTTACTTAAATTGTTGGGATATGTTAAACATACGATTAATATGACACTTAATTTATCTTGCACAAAACCTCAGTTGATAACTTTTTCTGATGCAGATTTCGCTGCAAACCGAGATGATAGGACCTCGCTGGGTGGTCCAATTGTGTTTTTAGGTAACTCTCCCATTTCTTGGTAAACATTTAAAGAGAAAAGTGTGAGTTTGTCAACTATGGAAGCTGAGTTTATTTCAATGACCAAGGCGACAAAGGAACTTCTTTGGTTTGACAGGATCCTAAGTGAATGTTTTTGTAGGAAAGTTGTCATTGGGGAAAAGATGAAGTCAGTTTTGTATGTAGATAATAGGGCTACTATTGATTTTGTGAAATCGCCTATTGAGAATCATAGAAGTCGTCATATCGATGTTAAGCTGTTTTTTTGTAAGGGATCTAGTTGATAAAAATACTTTTGATTTACGTTTTGTCCACAGCAAGGATAACCTTGCTGATGTCTTCACTAAGCCGCTCACCAAGTTCGAATTAAAAGGATTTATTGAGCATATCTTTAGATGATTCTTTTGAAGTTTTGTATATCTTAAGATTTACTGTTTTTGAATTATAATGTATATGTTTCTTTAATATTGTTAGTATCATATATATATACTTTTCTTTATGGTTTTTGCTTGGTGGACATTTAAAATCCCGCCTGAATGTGGTGATACTTCTCGAGGTCCATTTCTGGGTGTCCGAACAGCCCCAAGGAAGCGTCTCGCAGGGATGCCACTGTAATCTGTCTGAGTGGCATCTGGGGGTGGATTTTCACGTTGACCATTGCCACAGGAGGGTCTTTTCACGGTCAAGTTAATTTTTATTTTGTAAGTCCCATTTTGATTGTGTTAATATATGGAACTGTCACTAATTCCCGTCTACCTTGCAAATTACCAGCTGATTTAAAGATTGTTACTTTTTGATAGAAATATATATATGTTTGAATTTTGAATTTATTGGGTTTTATAGATTTATGTATAAGAAAAATTTAAATTTTTTTTCTGCTTGGGCATCCCGGGAGCCTAGGCGGAAATGTATGAGTATTGGTATGTTACAGTGGTGGATGTTGGGAAGGATTTTCTTTTTGTTAAAATAATTGTTTACTTACTGTCAAAATGAGAAAAATCCCTGATTTAAATAATTTACAATATTGTTACAGGTTCCTTGTCTCTATGTGAGAATAAGAGTTGATGAAATCGGGGCACCACGTAAGGTTGTATGAAAGTTGAATGTATGATATGTATTGCATTGTATTCTAAGTTTTTTTTTATGTGTAGGTAACTCGTGACTTTAATTGTAATCACTAAATGTCTTATAGACATGTGGAAGAAAATCTTGTATTGACAGCCATTATTGTAAAAATATTTTTGATTATATTATAAAGTTGTCTAATCGTATTACAGCTCACAAAATGTCGTACGGACATGTGGAAGATTATCCTGTTTCAACACCTACTATTGTAACTTCTTTTCACATTTAAATGTCATGAATTTGCATAATATTTGCTTGATTTTGAATTGAATTTTTATCGCTATAGATGTATTTTGAATTGAAATGTTGGCACTGTTTATCTATCTCTGGTGATTGTATGACTAGAATTGATACGTTAAGATGCTTTTTGATGTTCATGAATTTTTGAAATATGTCTTGAACTGTTTTGAAAGTTCTGTTTTTATTGAAGCACTAATTTTTGGAGTTTGATGTTAAATTGTTTTCAAGAGTTGAATTGTTAAATGTTTTTAAAGTTTGATGTTGTATAATTTTGTTGTAGAATTGTTATTTAATTGAAATTTTGGATTTTTGAATTGAGTTGCAAATTGATGCTTTTATTGATAATGTTATTGCATGATACAAACTTTTATTTTTCAGTGAAATTGATTACATGGATTGTTAGTCGCTCTGGTGCTCATGTTTTTCGAACTTACTTTTAGGTAGTTTTCGCAGGTAGTTTTGTACTCTTCGACTTGTTTCAGTTGACTTTAAGTTTTTTTTGGACATGTAATTGTGACTTTGCCTTTTTGGTATTTGGTAGCATTGATAAGAGGGGGGGGGGGGGGCATTTGTTAGCCATATCCCCACTTTTCTTATCAATTGCATTATATCTTTATTTCATTCAACTAAATATATTTTAATATTTTGGAAATTTTTCCAGAGAGAAACATTCGCCTTGAATACAATATTTCAAATGAAAATCAAATTTCAAATTATTTTTGCTTAAAAGGCGCAAAGACCAACTTAGTGAAAAATATTCCATGCCGGGAATCGAACCCGGGTCATCAGTATAGCACACTGACGTTCTACCGCTAAACCACATGGAACGATACCCAGCCTGGAGCTTCTCACTATTACAAGTTGGCAAGGCTACAAACGCAGCACAAGATGGAATATTTTCCGTGAGCCACCAACATGGGGCAAACACAGACACTTAATTAAATCCAGCATCGATGAATCTATATTAATATTTCGGAAATTTTTCCAGAGAGAAACATTCGCCTTGAATACAACATTTCAAATGAAAATCAAATTTCAAATTATTTTTGCTTAAAAGGCGCAAAGACCAACTTAGTGAAAAATATTCCATGCCGGGAATCGAACCCGGGTCATCAGTATAGCGCACTGACGTTCTACCGCTAAACCACATGGAACGATACCCAGCCTGGAGCTTCTCACTATTACAAGTTGGCAAGGCTACAAACGCAGGACAAGATGGAATATTTTCCGTGAGCCACCAACATGGGGCAAACACAGACGCTTAATTAAATCCAGCATCGATGAATCTATATTAATAATATACTACAAACGCAGCACAAGATGGAATATTTTCCGTGAGCCACCAACATGGGGCAAGCACAGACACTTAATTAAATCCAGCATCGATGAATCTATATTAATATTTTGGAAATTTTTCCAGAGAGAAACATTCGCCTTGAATACAATATTTCAAATGAAAATCAAATTTCAAATTATTTTTGCTTAAAAGGCGCAAAGACCAACTTAGTGAAAAATATTCCATGCCGAGAATCGAACCCGGGTCATCAGTATAGCGCACTGATGTTCTACCGCTAAACCACATGGAACGATACACAGCCTGGAGCTTCTCACTATTACAAGTTGGCAAGGCTACAAACGCAGCACAAGATGGAATATTTTCCGTGAGCCACCAACATGGGGCAAACACAGACACTTAATTAAATCCAGCATCGATGAATCTATATTAATATTTTGGAAATTTTTTAATATAGATTCATCGATGCTGGATTTAATTAAGTGTCTGTGTTTGCCCCATGTTGGTGGCTCACGGAAAATATTCCATCTTGTGCTGCGTTTGTAGCCTTGCCAACTTGTAATAGTGAGAAGCTCCAGGCTGGGTATCGTTCCATGTGGTTTAGCGGTAGAACGTCAGTGCGCTATACTGATGACCCGGGTTCGATTCACGGCATGGAATATTTTTCACTATGTTGGCCTTTGCACCTTTTAAGCAAAAATAATTTGAAATTTGATTTTCATTTGAAATATTGTATTCAAGGCGAATGTTTCTCTCAGGAAAAATTTCCAAAATATTAATATAGATTCATCGATGCTGGATTTAATTAAGTGTCTGTGTTTGCCCCATGTTGGTGGCTCACGGAAAATATTCCATCTTGTGCTGCGTTTGTAGCCTTGCCAACTTGTAATAGTGAGAAGCTCCAGGCTGGGTATCGTTCCATGTGGTTTAGCGGTAGAACGTCAGTGCGCTATACTGATGACCCGGGTTCGATTCCCGGCATGGAATATTTTTCACTAAGTTGGCCTTTGCGCCTTTTAAGCAAAAATAATTTGAAATTTGATTTTCATTTGAAATATTGTATTCAAGGCGAATGTTTTCTCTCTGGAAAAATTTCCAAAATATTAATATAGATTCATCGATGCTGGATTTAATTAAGTGTCCGTGTTTGCCCCATGTTGGTGGCTCACGGAAAATATTCCATCTTGTGCTGCGTTTGTAGCCTTGCCAACTTGTAATAGTGAGAAGCTCCAGGCTGGGTATCGTTCCATGTGGTTTAGCGGTAGAACGTCAGTGCGCTATACTGATGACCCGGGTTCGATTCCCGGCATGGAATATTTTTCACTAAGTTGGTCTTTGCGCCTTTTAAGCAAAAATAATTTGAAATTTGATTTTCATTTGAAATATTGTATTCAAGGCGAATGTTTCTCTCTGAAAAAATTTCCAAAATATTAATATAGATTCATCGATGCTGGATTTAATTAAGTGTCTGTGTTTGCCCCATGTTGGTGGCTCACGGAAAATATTCCATCTTGTGCTGCGTTTGTAGCCTTGCCAACTTGTAATAGTGAGAAGCTCCAGGCTGGGTATCGTTTCATGTGGTTTAGCGGTAGAACGTCAGTGCGCTATACTGATGACCCGGGTTCGATTCCCGGCATGGAATATTTTTCACTAAGTTGGTCTTTGCGCCTTTTAAGCAA
Organism: Maratus speciosus; assembly: GCA_963932465.1. Lineage (NCBI taxonomy): Eukaryota > Metazoa > Arthropoda > Arachnida > Araneae > Salticidae > Maratus > Maratus speciosus. Next base: position 76,323,976 of record OZ010792.1, read on the forward strand.
AAATAATTTGAAATTTGATTTTCATTTGAAATAAATATATTTTATCTCGAGGCTTATTAAGTTATGACTTACCTTTCATCCTTACAGCTAATTTAGTTTTATCCATTTGTGCAGCTATTTATTTGGTTTTTAAAGAGAACTTGCATTGTATCATCGGACTTTCACATCGCGATGTTTTTCCAGCCGAGCTCGATCGTACATCGTTTCAAACTGAGCGGTAACTCCGTTAGCCGGTAGGTGGCGTTGCCCGTCCAAGAGTGCTCTTTTTGTCTTTGGCGCGGCACGTGCCTATGCAAATTACTTTCTCTTCGTGTGATGGAAGGAGGGAGTTTCCGATTTCCGTTTCGCTGCGGAGCAGGTCTCGGCGTTTGCCGATATGGATAAAAGGGACAGCATTGACAGCTGTTAGTTAAACGTTTGTTTTTATGCATGCTGGTTCGTCTCTCCTTCGGTGTTTGATGTCTGCCGCTCTGGTGTTCATTTGACTGATATGAAATGTGTGTTATCGAGTTTTACGAACGATAGAGTTGCTGAGAAGACATTTTTAATCTTTGGATTTTCGCTAGCTCTACGATGTTTTTCTTCATGTTTAAAGATGATATAAAGTGATAAGCTCGTTTACTTCAGGTGACTTTTTCTTTTGCAATTTGAGTTAGAGTGAATAATTATGGCATGAGCTCTGGAGGGATAATTTAAAGCATTGTTTTATTACGTTTCTTTTCTGCATGAAATGAAGTTAGTCAATATTTGTTTATTTAATTTCAAAGCATTTATTTTTATAATATCATATTTTATCATAGATTTTTAATAAAGTTAAGTTTTATTCTTATTTATCTGGTCATCATTTCTTCTTACACTTACTGCAAAACAACCATTTCTCTCTCTCTGCATATTTAGGGTTTTACTTTTTCAGCGGATGCTTCTTACTGCAAATTTATATCTGCTTAGTTTTAGGATGTATTATTGTAGGGCTTTATAAAAGTAATAGATTATTTTAACCACTAGTTATATGAGTAGTGTCATATAACAGCAAGAGCGAGGTTGTGCTGTTTTGTTTTTGTATTGTGGTTTTTAGAACATTTTTCATAAAGAAAAAAAATGAATCCTGGGGCACAAAGTTCCGTTTTTAGAATACAGAAATTGGATCGTGTAAATTATCGGCAATGGAAATTCAACATAAAAATGTTATTGATGCACCAGGGACTTTACGGACTTGTCGAAGGATCGGAAAAGAAACCAGAAACGGATGACAGTAAAATCGCTGATTGGATCAAAAAAGATGCAAGAGCATTATCGACGATTTGTTTATCCATAGAAGATGATTTTCAAAATCTGGTTATGGACTGTGAATCGGCGGCAGCTGCATGGAACGTTCTAAAGCAGAACTTTGAGCTGACTACGCGCGCTCGAATTGCATCATTACATGCCGATTTTAGGAATGTAAAATTGAAGAAAAATGAATTGATATCAGTATTTTTTGTTAGCCATATTCCCACTTTTCTTATCAATTGCATTATTTCTTTATTTTATTCAACTAAATATATTTTTTTTACCTTGAAACTTGTTTAGTTATGACTTACCTTTCATCTTTACAGCTAATTTATTTTTGTCCATTTGTGTAGCTATTTATTTGTTTTAAAGAGAACTTGCATCGTATCATCGGACTTTTACATCGCGATGTTTTTCCAGCCGAGCTCTATCGTATATCGTTTTCGAACTGAGCGGTAACTCCGTTGGACGGTAGGTGGCGTTGCCTGTCCACGAGTGCTCTTTTTCGCCTTTGGCGCGGCACGTGCCTATGCAAATTACTTTTTCCCACGTGCGATGGAAGGAGGGCGTTTTCAGATTGCAGCTTCTCTGCGGAGCAGCTCTCGGTACTTGCCGATATAGATAAAAGGAACGGCGTGATAGCTGTTGGAGAACGTTTGTTTTGATACATGCTGGTCGTCTTTCTTTCTGTGTTTTGATGTCTGCCGCCCTGATGTTTATTTAACGGATATGAAGTTTGTTATTGAGTTTTACGTACGATGGAGTTGCTGAGAGAATGTTTTTAATCTTTGGATCTTCGCTAATTCTACGATGTTTTTCTTCAAGTTTAAAGATGAAATAAAGTGATTTCGCTTACTACCGGTGACATTTTTCGTTTGCAATTTTGATTTAGAGTGAATATATTATGGCATGAGCTCCGGAGGGATTATCTTAAAGTATTGTTTTATTACGTTAATTTTTCTGCACGATATAAAGTTAATCAATATTTGTTTGTTTAATTTCAAACCCTTTATTTTTAAACTATCGTATTTTATCATGAAAGAATTTTAATAAAGCTAAGTTTTCTTTTATTTATCTGGTCATCATTTCTTCTTACACTTACTGCATAAAACAACCATTTCTCTCTCTCTGCATATTTAGGGTTTTATTTTTTCAGCGGATGCTTCTTACTGCAAATTTTTATCTGCTTAGTTTTAGGATGTATTATTGAAGTGCTTTATAAAAGTAATAGATCATTTTTAAGCACTAGTTATATGAGTAGTCTCATATAACATTTTTGGTTATGGGCATCTAATACCCACGCAGAGATAGTTTCTGTTTAGCTATGCTTTATATAGTGCAGTAAAGTGTAACTACGGCCCAGGGAGGATTAAGAGATAGTTTTATTAGGGGGGGCCGTTAGTTTTCGTACGATGACCGATAATTAGAAATTTTTTTTATAATTTCGTTTTTTTGAAGTATTAATTTGAAAAGAGAAGGGAAATGGGTTAGAATTAGAGTTTTTAAGAATTTTTAATACAAAATGTTTTAACTATAAATTTTTTTTTGGCTGGTCCATAAAGCTTTTAAATTTGTGAAATTTTTTTTGGTTTAAGTATAAATTTTTCAAAATGATGATGCAGAATCAGATTCAGAAATTAAATGCTAGTAATTATGCCAATTGGCAATCTGATATGAAATATTTATTGATGGAAAGAAATGTTTGGGATATAGTGGCAGAAATAGAGAAACCTCCTGAGCTCAATGCAGATAGTAATGGTGTCGCCGATAAAGATACTAAAGATTATCATATTAGACAGAGATTAGCACTGTCTATGATTTATTTAAATGTGGAACCTAATTTTAGGAAAATTATAGAAGAGTGTAGTGATCCAGTAAATGCTTGGAAAAAGCTCCATACTCATTTTTACCCAGACACAAGAAGCCGTCATATGCAAGTTTTCACTGAGTTATGTGAATGCAAAATTGCCGGTGGTGAGAGTATTAATTTATATGCTGCCAGGCTTTTACGAGTGGCGAACCAGCTTAAAAATATAAATAAAAAGTTTGATGACGTATATGTGACATTTCAACTATTGCGATTCTTGCCTCCAAAGTTTGATTCCATGGTACAGGCAATTCTCAGATGGAAAGAGGAGGAGTTTATTTTTAACGATGTGGTGACTTCATTGGTAGCCGAAGAAACCAGGCTTCAACTGAGAGAACGTGATCATAGTAAAGTGTATCCTGAAGCTCAATCATTACAGTACCAGAGAAAAGCTAGAAAGAAGTTGAGCTGTTATTTTTGCAAAAAGCCAGGTCACGTTAAAAGCCAATGCCATAGTTTCCGAAGGAGTATGTTATCCTGTAACAGAGATAGTTCACCGTCAGCCGAATTTTCATCTCATCGTGATACTTCATTAGTTAGATCCTTTAGCCCTCATAGTGATAAGAGAGTTCCACGACAGTATACAAGATCTCCTGCTAAGCATCAACACAGTGATTCTCGTAGACTTGATGACAAAGTGAAAAGAGGCCGATCTAGAGACATTCGTCAGAGAAGTCCTGAACGTAAGTCCTATCTGTCGAACAGTCCAGAACGTAAGTCCTATACTTCATTCTTTTTGTCTCAAGCTAACTTAGTTGATGGAGATGCTGACTGGGTCTTCGACACAGCAGCTTCGCATCATTTTTGTAAAAATAGAGATCTTTTTATTGAATTTACCCCTTTAAATGATGAGCATATGGCTGTAGCCATTGAAGGTGTAACTTTTCCTATAGAAGGGTGTGGAACTATTAAATTAAAGTTTGGGCAAAGAATCTTAATGTTTAAGGATGTAATTTTCTCTCCTAAATTGAGGCGTAATTTAATATCTGGTCCTCGTTTAGATATAAATGGGGCATGTTTTTCTGGTGAGAGTGGCGAGGTGAGGATATCATGCAACGGACAACCCCTTTTTAAAGCCATTCTTAAAAATGGTGTTTACTATTTATACCCCAAAATTCCTAGCAAAGTTACTAAGAGAGTTAGTTTTGAAGCATCTTCTACCAGTAAGCATGATGATATGTATGTTTGGCACAGAAGGCTGGCACATGTTAGTCCTTATTTGATAGCTCATACATGTAGAAATGCGGGTGCTAGGGGTTTGCCAAATTTAAGAGAGGGGGAATTTAAATGTGAATCATGTAAATTTAACAAGTTTAGGAGGACATCTTTTAAATCTAGAAATTTTATTCGATCCAAATCTCCATTGGAACTTTTGTATACTGATGTCTGGGGACCAAGTCAGGTTGAAGGCAGGCAAGGAGAAAGGTATTTCGTTTCTATAATTGATGATTTTTCCCGTAAAACTTCTTTATACCCTATGAGAGAGAAGTCGGAAGTTTTTGAAATTTTAAGGCAACATATTAACCGTGCCGAAAGATTTTTGGGTAGACAGGTTAAGGCCATAAGATCCGACAATGGGGGAGAGTTTGATAATAATAAAATGGAAGAATTTTGTCTTGAAAGGGGAATAAATCATGAATTTACGAATACTTTTACACCAGAACAGAACGGTATTGTTGAACGGTACAATCAGACTGTAGTAGATGGGGCTAGAACCATGTTAAAAGAAAGTGGCATGGATTTGAATTTTTGGCCAGAGGCAGTTCTCCACTTCACCTATGTTTGGAACCGTTTATGTCACAAAAATCAGACCAAAACCCCTTTTGAACTTTTTGGCAATTATAAACCTTCTGTCAGGCATTTAAAACCATTTGGGTGTTTGGCGTATGTTGGTGTCCCTCGTCAGAAACGGCAAAAACTGGATTCAAAGGCTAGTAGAGGATATCTTGTTGGCTACGCTTTTAGAACAAAAGGTTATAGAGTTTGGTTGCCTGATAGTGACAGAATTGTTGAGACCATTAATGTCTCTTTTAACGAACAAACCAGTTATAGGGATGCGCTAAATGGAGCAGTGCTGGGCGATACTCCAGGAGAGTTTCAATGGGTTCCTGCTACTAGGAGTGATATCGAGGATGAAGACGTTGTTGAGGAGGTCAGAGCCACCACTGACAGCTCCAACGACTCCCTCGGATCATCTTCTAGGGCAGAGAGTGATGGTCAGGGGTCCTCTTCAGAAAGTGATTCCCCTAGTAAACCTCACACCACATTACGAGATACTCACTGGAGAAGAAAAGTTGTTCCCAGAAATACTGGTATTCGTAGGGATATTTATTATTTTGATATTGATAATGATTCTGATAGGTTAAGGTCTGCAAGGGAAGTGGAGGATTATTGTAAGGAGAATGATTTAATTTTTAAGCCTAATTTGTTTGATTTTAAAGGGAGCAATACTTTTGAGGGAGTAGTTTCTGAACCTAATGTTAACTCTAATGTGAATATTTGTCAGTCACAATCTTGACTATATGACCCAGTTATTCCTAGAACTTACAAACAAGCAATAAAATCTGATCAAAGGGATGAATGGCAAAAAGCTATGAAAGAGGAGATAAATACTATGTATGATAGAGGCGTATGGCATTTAGAAATTTTACCTTCAAACATCAGCCCTGTAGGTTGTAGATGGGTGTACACTATAAAGAAAGATGACATGGGGAAAATTGCCAGGTTTAAAGCCCGTTTAGTAGCTCAAGGGTTTAAGCAAATTAGAGGAGAATCCTATGAGGAAACTTTTAGTCCCGTGGTTAACTTTAGTGTCATCAGGTTTTTCTTTTCTTTATTAGTATCCTTTAAAGGCTGGTTACACACCCAATGTGATGTCAAATGTGCTTATCTTTATGCTCCTCTTACTGAAAATGTTTATATGTCGCAACCCCCGGGTTTTGTTGAGGTTGGTAAAGAAAGTTTATTTTGTAAGTTGGATAAAGCTATTTATGGTCTACATCAGTCGGGTCGAGTTTGGTTCTTTGAGATAAACCGTGTTCTTTTGGAGATTGGGTTTAAGAAATTAGAGTGGTGTAACTGTGTTTACGTTTTAGACTCGGATTTAGTGTTATTATTGTATGTTGATGATATTGTTTTATTTGGGAAGCATCAAAGGATTATAAATAGAGCTTTAGAACTTTTAAGCAAATATTTCGATTTAAAGGTCTTGGGAAAAACTAAGAAGTTGCTTGGTGTGGAGTTTGAGGAAAGTGATGAAGGCTTGCGGATTCACCAGCAATCCTATATTAAAGATGTTTGCAAAAGGTTTGAGTCGTACAGGTTTCCCATTTCCTCCTTACCCATAAGCAAGGGCTCTGTTTATTCTAAATCTGATTGTCCTAAGTCTGAGGAAGAGCGTAGAGAGATGTCGCAGTTACCATACAGAAGTGTACTGGGTTGTTTGTCCTTTATTGCTAATAGATCCCGTCCCGATATTTCATATGCGGTAAATATAATGAGTCAATTCCAATCAGATCCAGGAATGACACATTGGTATGGCTTGCTTAGATTGTTAGGATATGTCAAACATACTATTGATATGACACTTAATTTATCTTGTACAAAACCTCAGTTGATAACTTTTTCTGATGCAGATTTTGCTGCAAATCGAGATGATAGGACCTCGCTGGGTGGTCAAATTGTATTTTTAGGTAACTCTCCCATTTCTTGGCGAACATTTAAAGAGAAAAGTGTGAGTTTGTCAACTATGGAAGCTGAGTTTATTTCAATGACCGAAGCGACAAAAGAACTTCTTTGGTTTGACAGGATTCTAAGTGAATGTTTTTGTAGAAGGGTTGTCACTGGGGAAAAGATGAAGTCAGTTTTGTATGTAGATAATAGGGCTACTATTGATTTTGTAAAATCGCCTATTGAGAATCATAGAAGTCGTCATATCGATGTTAAGCTGTTCTTTGTACGGGATCTGGTTGATAAGAATACTTTTGATTTACTTTTTGTCCGCAGCAAGGATAACCTTGCTGATGTCTTCACTAAGCCGCTCACCAAGTTTGAATTAAAAAGATTTATTGAGCATATCTTTAGATAATTTTGAAGTTTTGTATTTCTTGAAATTTACTGTTTTTGAATTATAATGTATATTTTCTTTTTATATTGTTGGTATCATATATATATATATATATACTTTTCTTTACGGTTTTTGCTTGGTGGACATTTAAATCCCGCCTGAATGTGGTGATACTTCTCGAGGTCCATTTCTGGGTGTCCGAACGGCCCCAAGGAAGCGTCTCGCAGGGGTGCCATTGTAATCTGTCTGAGTGGCATCTGGGGGTGGATTTTCGAGTTGACCATTGCCACAGGAGGGTCTTTTCGCGGGCAGGTTAACTTTTATTTTTGTAAGTCCCATTTTGATTATGTTAATACATGGAACTGTCACTAATTCCCGTCTACCATGCAAATTACCAGCTGTTTTAAAGATTGTACTTTTTGATGGAAATATGTATGTGTTTGAATTTATTAGGGTTTATAGATTTATGTATAAGAAAAATTTTAAATTTTTTTTTTTTGCTTGGGCATCCCGGGAGCCTAGGCAGAGATGTATAAATATTCGTATGTTACAATGGTGGATGTTGAAGGATTCCTTTCTGTTAAAATAATGGTTGAAGTGCAGTGGTTCTGTCAAAGTGTGAAAAATCCCTGATCTAAATAATTTACAATATTGTTACAGGTTCCTTGTCTCTATGTGAGAGTATGAGTTGATGAAATCGTGGCGCCACGTAAGGTTGTATGAAAGTTGAATGTATGATATGTATTGTATTCTAAGTTTTTTTATGTGTAGGTACCTTGTAACTTTAATTGTAATCACTAAATGTCTTATAGACATGTGGAAGAAAATCTGGTATTGACAGCTATTGTTGTAAAAATATTTTTGATTATATTAAAAGTTGTCTAATTGTATTACAGCTCACATAATGTCGTACGGACATGTGGAAGATTATCCTGTTTCGGCACCTACTTTTGTAACTTCTTTTCGCATTTAAATGTCATGAATTTGCATAATATTTGCTTAATTTTTGAATTGAATTTAATTTTTATAGATTTTTGTTTGGAAATTGAAAATGTTGGCACTGTGTTTGTCTATCTCTGGTGATAGTATGAGACTGGAATTGCTATGTTGAAATGGTTTTTGATGTTGTTGAGATTTTTGATATCTTGAACTGTTTTGGAAGTTCTGTATTTCTTGAAGCATTAAATTTTGGAATTTGATGTTGAATTGTTTTTAAGAGTTTAATTGTTTTAAAGTTTGATGTTGTATAATGTTTGTTGTAGAATTGCTATTTAATTGAAATTTTGGAATTTTGAATTGAGTTGCTGGTTGATGATTTTATTGATATTGTTAATAGTGATATTGTTATTGTATAATACAAACTTTTATTTTACAGTGAAATTACATGGATTGTTAGTCGCTCTGGTGCTCATGTTTTTCGAATTTACTTTTAGGTAGTTTTTGTTTTATTAGACTTGTTTCAGTTGACTTTAAGTTTTTTTTTGACATGTAATTGACTTTGCCTTCTTGGTATTTGGTAGCATTGATAAGAGGGGGGGCATTTGTTAGCCATATTCCCACTTTTCTTATCAATTGCATTATTTCTTTATTTTATTCAACTAAATATATTTTTTTTACCTTGAAACTTGTTTAGTTATGACTTACCTTTCATCTTTACAGCTAATTTATTTTTGTCCATTTGTGTAGCTATTTATTTGTTTTAAAGAGAACTTGCATCGTATCATCGAACTTTTACATCGCGATGTTTTTCCAGCCGAGCTCTATCGTATATCGTTTTCGAACTGAGCGGTAACTCCGTTGGCCGGTAGGTGGCGTTGCCTGTCCACGAGTGCTCTTTTTCGCCTTTGGCGCGGCACGTGCCTATGCAAATTACTTTTTCCCACGTGCGATGGAAGGAGGGCGTTTTCAGATTGCAGCTTCTCTGCGGAGCAGCTCTCGGTACTTGCCGATATAGATAAAAGGAACGGCGTGATAGCTGTTGGAGAACGTTTGTTTTGATACATGCTGGTCGTCTTTCTTTCTGTGTTTTGATGTCTGCCGCCCTGATGTTTATTTAACGGATATGAAGTTTGTTATTGAGTTTTACGTACGATGGAGTTGCTGAGAGAATGTTTTTAATCTTTGGATCTTCGCTAATTCTACGATGTTTTTCTTCAAGTTTAAAGATGAAATAAAGTGATTTCGCTTACTACCGGTGACATTTTTCGTTTGCAATTTTGATTTAGAGTGAATATATTATGGCATGAGCTCCGGAGGGATTATCTTAAAGTATTGTTTTATTACGTTAATTTTTCTGCACGATATAAAGTTAATCAATATTTGTTTGTTTAATTTCAAACCCTTTATTTTTAAACTATCGTATTTTATCATGAAAGAATTTTAATAAAGCTAAGTTTTCTTTTATTTATCTGGTCATCATTTCTTCTTACACTTACTGCATAAAACAACCATTTCTCTCTCTCTGCATATTTAGGGTTTTATTTTTTCAGCGGATGCTTCTTACTGCAAATTTTTATCTGCTTAGTTTTAGGATGTATTATTGAAGTGCTTTATAAAAGTAATAGATCATTTTTAAGCACTAGTTATATGAGTAGTCTCATATAACATTTTTGAGTCGTCTTCTAAGATCTGCTAAAGATTTAGAATTGGTGGGAAAATCTGTTCCTGATGACGAAATCGTATACCAGATGCTTTATCAACTGCCTTCAAATTATGACAATGTGGTTATTCAGTTATACCAGTTAGATGATATAAGTTTCACCTCAGAAAATTTGCGAAAAGCACTTTTGCCGAATTTGATCGTCTTAGTCACCGTTCAGAGATTGTATCCAGTTTGCATGATGGTACTAGTACAGCGCTGGCTTCCGAAATCGAAAGAAAGAACAAGTTAAAATTCGGTAACAGAACCGAAAATAAGTATTATAAAGAATGAACTTGCTTCAAATGTGGACTACCTGGGCATGTTATGAAATTTTGCAAAAAGAACAGAAAGAATTATCCTAAGAAAGAACTTCCAGCCAAATCCGAAATTAATCCGAAAAAGGGAGCCGATGTGTTTTAGCGGCAACGACGTTCGCGGTGTTGACGAAACCAAAACCTGAAGTAGTGGAATTAGTGATTGACTCAGCGGCAACAGAACATTTTTGTAACGATATTAATATGTTTTGTAATTTTAGTGAACTAAAGAACTCTGAATTAGCAAACATAGCTGAAGGATCAACACCTATCTGTGGTTTTGGTAAGGTAAAATTACTTGTTCACCAAAATGGAGGTAAGGTTCCTTTAACATTAAATAAAGTGTTATATGCTCCAAAAATGTCGAGAAATTTGATTTCTGCACATTTAATTGATAATGCAGGTTATAGTATTATTATAAGAAATGGAAAATTGGTCACTAGAAGGCCAAGTGTTTCTTTTTTCATTGTATCATTTTTTAGTAATAATTTTTACGTAGTTAATGCAAATGTAATTGAAAATGTTGTACCTGAAGCATATATTACAAATGATAATATTATGACTTGGCATATTAAATTTGGGCATCAAAATGTTAAAGATTTGTGTAACTTAACGAAATCTGATGTTATATATGGTTTAGAAAATATAAAGGGTCAAATTGAAAGTTGTGATACTTGTAATATGTGTAAATCTCACAGGGAATCTTTTAAGCCCATAAACAAAATATCTAGTAAGGGTATTTTGGAATTATTGCACTTAGATATCTGGGGACCTGCTTCTGTAGAATCCATAGGTGGTTCAAAATACTTCATGAGTGTAATTGATGACTTTTCTAGATTTTCTACAGTCTATTTTCTGAAACACAAAAATGAGGCATTTGAGTATTTCAAACAATATCAAACAGAAATGGAGAGGCAGATAGGGAAAAAGACAAAGAGAATAAGGACTGACAATGGGATGGAGTTTTGTGCTAATTACTTTGAGGAAAATTTGAAAAATCAAGGTATTAGAGTAGAGAGAACAAACTTGTATTCGCCGGAAATGAACGGAATTGCAGAAAGATTTAATAGAACAATTATAGAAGGAGTAAGAACTTTGCTATATCAGGGGAATTTACCAAAAACATTATGGGCGGGGTTAGTGAACACCCAGAACTACTTAAAGAATCGTTTTCCACATAGAAGTTTAGGGGAAAAAGTACCTTTAAATGTATGGACAGATAGAAAAGTTTCAGTTAGACACCTAAAAGTAATAGGCAGTGTCGCATATTACCATATTCCCAAACAACACAGGAACAAACTAGATGAAAGTGCACAGAAGGGAATTTTAATTGGGTATGCTCTTAGCCAATTAGCTCATACTTTTAATAGTTATTACATTCAATTGCTACTTTAAAAAAAAAGAATAAAAAAAGCTCAAAAGTATCACAAAATTATTAGTCATGCTATTTTGTATGGCACATAGCTGAAATTTAATAAAATATTTACTAATGGTATTACTAATATCTCTATTCTAAAAAAAAAGTAACTAATGCTGTCACCGCCGCCAGTTTTGAATTTTTTGTGACCTGGGGTCTTCCTTCTTTAATATTAAGAAAACTACTGCATACAAAAATATGAAAATCGGTAGTATTACAGAGAAATGTTTGATAAACACACTGATGCAGACAGTTTTCAAACCGAAGAATTATTTTAAGAGATATTTAATGTTAAAGTTGGTCTAAATCATTTCATTAAAAAAGTTTTATAGGAGCAAAAACTATACTTAGGAATTTAATCATTTTTAGATCATTTTATACATTAGAAGTTTCCAGTGGGCAGTCTGCATTTATTTTTTTAATTTAACTAATTTTTTGAGGGTTTATTTCCATTTTAAATTCAAATTTTCAGCATTTCCAAAGATATTTTTTACATATTTTAGAAAAGGTTATTATTTTAAATTGCTGTCAAAATTGTAAAAACTTCTTAAATAATAATATTTCCTTTAAACTGAAAATTTATTTACACGTGACTATTATAAACAGAAGAAACCCCTATGAAAGTAGAATGAAATGATTAAGTGTTAAAAGCAGGAAAATATTAAAAATTACATCATAAAAACTGTTTATACACGTGAACATTTAAAAAGAAAAAAAAAACTATAAAACAATTAATTATTTAATGTGTTAAAAGCAGTATAAATGCAGGTGGAATTACGTCCTATTTCAAATAGCCAAATAATATTGCCAAATTAAAATATATATTTTACGTACACGTGAGATCTATTTCATATTACAAGATAATCTTTTTAACTACTGTTGCCAAAGACAGTGCAAATAATATTTCCTTTCTAACAATTGAAATATTTCCAGGTGAATATTACAAAAAGAAAAGTTTGGTTAAACGTCAGATTTAAAATGTGTGATTTAAAATCATTTTCTTATAGCTGTATTAAAAAACACCTGGAAACAAAGATTCTGTTGACTTAGTTCATTTTACATTAGTTAATTTTCAGATGTTTAACTAATCTTATTTAATCAAACATGAAAACAGCAATTCATAGCAGCTTTTTAGGTCTTAAAATCCTTCATTAAAAGAGAAATAAATGGAAACCTGTTTACAGGGATATCGCCACTGGTTTTTTAATTGTAATTCAATCTTCCATAATCTTTTTTAAGCTGATCAAATTAACGGATTTTTAGAGTCTGAACGAGGGTTGGCGAGCAAAGCTCGTAGGAGGCAGAGCTCCCTAGTGGTATAAATTAACATTATCAAGAAACATGAGAGGAACTTAAACCCCATCTTGGCTATAGCATCGGAAAATTCAGAATTATTTGTAGGGAGGGAGACATTTTGGTCTGCTGATTCACCTCATTAATTCAACATTAAAATTAGTTGCCGTCAGCTGCAATTTCCAATGCAAAACATGTTCTCAATCTCTGCCGCCTGTCGCGTTAAGGGTTCTTCCCTGGCAGAGCCGATCTGGTCTTAGACCATAGCTTATAATTATTATTTCTGTCTTGAGCAAACTTACTTTCAACCCACCCCTTGTCACGTTTAACGGCGGGTACAGCTCCGGCTCAATATTGTAACTTTTTCATTGTATTTTTTTTTTTTTTAACAAACCTTAATAAAGGTGACCGGGAGGGATACTATGCTCTACAGACTAGATCCTGGTCTGAGCAGTCCCTCTTAGGCTATCAAATCAAAACAGGACTGTAATTTAACAGCTAGATTTACCTTATGCCAAAAGTACATATAAGTCATAATGCTGTTCTTCATGTACTTTTGAAGCTGTTAAGTTCATAACCATATGTTTAAACAGGGAACAAATTATAAACATTTTAAAGTATTGCACACCACAAACAGATAAGGACATATATAATGGAATACCTAAATAAAATAAATTAATAATAAGAATACTTCTATAACTAATTATTATGTTTTTCATAAAAAAACAGACATAACAATAAAATTTTCATATAAAAATAACAATCCAATAACAATAAAATTTTCATTGTTTATCTGACTAATACTTAGAAAATACATACTTTGACATACTGATCTTGCCAAATTAACTGGAGTACATTTATTGAAGCACCTGGCTCTATAAAGCGTTCAGTGACTACGGTTTCTAAACTTTCCCATTTTGTTAATTTGTCTAAACACTGTTCAAAAAAGAAGAAAATTTAAAATAATTAGTAAAGAAAAATGACTTTTTTTTAAGTAAAAGAAAAGATACCCAAAATAAAAATAATTAAGAAATAAATCACTCACTGATAATAATGATTTATCCCAAAAATCTTTTTCTGCTTGATCACATTCATCAGATGTATTTTCATATAGCTAAAACAAAAAGTAAGAAAATATTTTTATCCTATGAAAGTTTAACAGCACTTCAGCTTCAATAAGTCTTTTACATATTAATAAAATAAAAATTTGGAAAAGAAAATTAAAAAAAGAAGAAAAAAGTTAATCATGAAAAAGGTAATTTAAATTTCCAACTTTTAAAATTATATATAAGTATATTGTTTGCACTGCACATGATTATTTGAGACTGACTCTTTTTTATTTTCTTTCAAATCTTAAATCTTTAATCTTGTCTTAAATATTTTTTGTAATGCCATTAACAAAGAATAGCATTTGGTTTTAGCAATTCTTCTTAATCCTTTCGAATATAGTATCCTAACAGTAGAACATGTCTGTACATTTACTATTATGTTGTATTTACAATTACTTTTGTTATTCTCTGACAATAGAGTAAAGTGTAATGAGAGAGAAAGAAATAATAGAGGAGGAAAGAATGGTTAAACCTCCTTCACAAGCTTTATTAAAATAAACAAAACTCAATTAAAGTGTAATTGTAACATAGAAGAAATATAAAATAACATTTATAGAGCTGTTCATCTTTATCTCTCTTTTTAAAAATAACCCATGCCAAGTAATAGAACTTCAACTGCCAGCTTTCTTTTTAAAGAAGTCCAGGATTAGAAAAAAAATTTCAATACTTTAAATTGATTTCAAAGGTAATAAAAAATAATAATCTTGAGTTTAATGTGATAACTTTTAGCCTTAATCAGAATTTAGTTGGATGCAAAACAGTTGGAACCATAACTGTTTTATAAAAAAAAGGTTATAAAAAGTTTTTCAGTCTTGTTGGAGCTATATTTCTTTCAGACTGTTTGTTATAGGAAAGGAGAGGGGAGAGGTGCACATAAATGTAAAAAATGTAGCTCAATGAGGGAAGAAAGTGGAAATAGTTGAGTAAAGAATTACCTGGCATGGTACTGCCTGTCAGACAGGTTATTAAAAGAAATACTGGTTGGGGGTTTCCTATAAGCCCAATCTGATGGCTTTGATGCAATGCACAGGCAGCATCCTTCTTATGATTTGTTTCGAAACCCATTTTTATCTATTTTATTTTAAAAGACAGTGTAAGTATGTATATTAGGGTGGGCCGAAAAAAACTTTTTGTTCGATTTTCGATGATGGGTAGTGCAAAAAAGTTGCCACTGGTGGCACTAAGTTTACTCAAAAATTTGAGATTTTTTTGGACAATTCCTTCATTTGCCGTAAATTACTTGAAGTTGTGTTGAAATGCTGATTTTTGAACTTTATTAGTAAAATTTTAAAAAATGTTAAATTAATTTTAGAAAAATTAATTTTAAATATCATGTTTAGTGTACGAAATATTTAAATAAGCTCTGATTATGTATTATTTAATAGTTATGTGTAATTTGAATTAGGTGATTTTTATAGCCTTTTCGCGTATAAGAGAGCAAAAATTGTAAGTATTATTTGGTTCATACATTGGTTTCTTTCTTTTGTCTTTATTATGTTCATCGCTCTTCCTTCTGTTTTGCGATGCGTTCAGAGTCACATTTTTGAATACCAGACCACAGCATGTCTTGACAGCAATTCTGGAAGGAGAGGAGAATGTGGAGTAGAAACCAATGAAAACGCAGCACTCATCATGAGGATAAGAGAGGAAATAGTGGGACTTTAAAGCAGGCAGTTCGTCTGAATCAGAATTTGAACCAGGCCCTTCAAAAGAAGACACTCCGAATGCATATCCCTTTCTCACACAGCGTTCACCGCATTTAGAACTGCTATATCATATAGATAAATTGTGTTAAGAGCTTCCTCTGTGCTTCAGAATGCAGGAATTGTGACAACAGGGAATGAGGATCTCGTCATCGATAAAGACTTGGTCAGCAGACGGAAAAAGAAACTTGGAAAGAAGATACAGGAGGAGGAATATCTTGGAGAATGAAAAATTACAACTATATTTTTTTATTGTAGAAAAGGTAACATGATCTTCATAGAAAAAAGGGACAAGCGGCACTGTCGAGAGAAATATGAAGCACATATCACTAATGGCATGCGAAAATATATACGTGTCGCTTTCTATGAGCCTATTCCTGTTTCATGGATATCAGAAATGAAAATGGCTGAGGATTTGAGTACTCTGTTAATCTAGCTCCGTTTGAGTTGGTAAAGATCTTAGGTCAAGTGGTTCTACCATCTAATTTAGACAGTTGATGTCGGTGCAGGGCCGAAACTAGCCCTTTTTTGCACCCAGTGCAAACATGAATTTTGGTGTCCCCCCCTTTCTTCCTCAAAGTATATTTACAAAGAGAATTTTACTAATTTTCTAATGGCCGACTAATTTTAAAATTAAAAATATGTAATAATAAAATATGTAATACTGAACTACGTAAATTGAATGTGACGTTTGTTGCAATTATAGTTTGTTCACATAAAATAATTCACAAGTATTACAGGCTATTTACAGTGTTTGTTTATACAGTAGAGTTCCAATTATCCGAGTCCCACTTAACCGTGTTTCCGCTTTAACCAAGTTATTTTCTTCTGATGAACTGATGGATTTCATTATTATGAAACAGCCATTATAAATGAAGTGTTAGGTGAAGATGAAAGAGCATTCGTATAAAGTTTGAACTCTGATTTTCTGGTCAGAATAGAAAAAAAATGGCCATAATTTTTTTTTTTTTTAATTATGGCCATTTTTTTTCCTTATTCTTAGCAGAAAATCAGAGTTCAAACTTTTTACAACTGCTCTTACATCTTCACCTAACACTTCATTTATAATGGCTGTTTCATAATAATGAAATCCATCAGTCCATCAGAAGAAAATGATCGATTCCAAAGGTATAATCTTTCACTTGGCGCCCCTTGGCTCTGGCGCCCGGGCCACATGCCCCCTCTGCCCACCCTTAGTTTCGGCCCTGTGTCGGTGTCAGAATGAAAGCTCATTCATATGAAGAATACATATCAAATGTTGCAGTTCTCTTATTGATTTTTTCCAAAGCAGACTTTATTCTGGCTTAGAAAATTATATAATGATTTTGCTATTTCTCCTCAGTGACCAGAAGGAGGTGTCAAGTGACCCAAATATTCCGAACCACGTTCAGACAACATTATGATATTTGTTTCGTCATTCTGTTGATTGAGCTGCTTGTCTCCTTTTTTTCTATGGTTATTGTTTTATTTTTTCAACTATCAAAAAATATGCTTTTAATTGTTCTTCCTCCAAGATCTTCCCCTTCCAGTATCTTCTTTCAAGTTTATTTTTTTGTCTCCTGACCTTGTCGTTATTGATGGAGAGAACCTTATTCCCTGTTGTCATAATTCCTGCATCAATGCAATTTACTTAAATGATATACCAGTTCTAAATGCGGTGAATGCTGTGTGAGAAAGGGATATGCATTTGGGAGTATCTGCTTTGGAAGGCCCTCGTTAAAATTCTGATTAAGACAAACTATCTGCTTCAAAGTTCGCGCTATTTGAATGTTCTGACAATATCTGTATTTTAGAGCAGAAAAATAATTAACATCCCATCTCGCAGTTACTCCCATCTCATATTTCCTCCCTTATCTTTGTGATAACTGATAGCATTTTCATTGGTTTCTGCTACACATTCTCCTCTCCTTCCAGAATTGCTTTCAAGACATGCTGTAATCCATCATTCAAACATGTGACCCTGAATGCATCGAAAAACAGAAGGAAGAGTGAGGAACATAATAAAGACAAAAGAGAGAAACCAACGAACGAATCAAACAATACTGACAATTTTTGCTCACTTATACGGAAAAGGCTATAAAAGTCACCTAATTCAAAACGCACATAACTATTAAATAATACATAATTAGAGCTTATTTAAACATTTCACACACTAATCATGACATTTCAAGTAAATTCAGCTAAAATAAATTTAACATTTTTACTAACAAAGTTCAAAAGTCACCATTCTAGCAAAACTTCAAGCCATTTGCGGCAAATGAAAAAATTGCCCAAAAAAATCTCAGATTTTTTGTGTAAACTTAATGCCCACCAGTGGCAACTTTTCCGGACTACCCATCATCGAAAATAGAAATTGGTGCAGCATGTCCCTAAAAGGACTTTGCGCCATAAAACCTCAATCAACAACAACGAAAATAGAAAAAATGTTTTTTTCGGCCCACCCTAATGTATATATATGTAGGATTTAAATTTAAACATACTTTATTTTCTTTATGACGTACATGATAAACAAATTAACTGATGCTCTGGTATTTTTATTATCCATAATTTGAAAGCACGAGTAATGAAAATTCACAATCACGAGATCAAGGTTTGGACATATTCAAAAATTAGAAAAGAGTCAGTCTAAAAAATAATGTTGTGCATGAAGCAGCGGCTCATTAGATGCCAAGGAAGGTATTGTTAAGCCTAATCAAATTATTCGTAAGAAATATGTTATAAGTTTTAAGTAAGAAAGGTGCTGTATTTAGAAAAGTATCAGCGAAGTGATGTAAAGTTACCCTTATAGAATTGTATTAAAGTGTACGTATTGTGATTCAAACGTCTACTTATTTAAATTATCTATATATTAACATTTTACAAACAATAACTTCTACAAATTTGGGGGCTCAATGCCGGGATTTTAAGCGACTATTAGTGGAATAAATAGTAAAATATTAATCGAAGAGAAATTGTTGTCAATCGCCAGCATCAAAAAAATGGATTGTGAATGAACAAGGCAAGTGTGTAAAAACCGTAGTCATATTTATCCAAGTACAACTTTGAAAAACATGGTATCCTTAAATAAAGCTAAAAGAATTGATCTAATAGATCTCTGTGAGGAATGAGGAATTCAACCACCAGAAAAACCGACAATCCATGTCCTAATAAAGCTAATTAAAAACTGGGAAGATTACGATGAAGATTTTATAAAGGACTGCCTAGAAGTAATTGTGGCAGCTAGAAAAGCGCAATCGGAACTTGAAGAAAAGAAACTGAAAATGGAAATGGAAGAGAGAAAATGGAGAATAGAATTGGAAGAAAAAGATCGCAAAAGAGAATTTGAGATTAAGAAAATACAACTACAAGAAAATTCAAGACAGCACATCGATGTGGACACAAGGACAAATTCAGGTAAGCAATATGAATTGCTTAGATTATTAACAAAATACGATAGTACAAATGATATTACCGTATTTTCGGGAATACCCGCCGCACCCACCGTAAGCGCCGCACCAATGAAAATCTGTTTTTAAAAAAAAGTTTATTGACGTAAACGCCGCACCCGAGGAGCTGATATTTGTACAATCTAAATTCCGGAATCGTTTCGACCTCGGCTTTTCCGGATTTTAGAGGTCTTGAAATATCGTATACAGACACTTAGAGGTCTGCACGGGCCGAAATTTCCGGGCCCGGCCCGAAAATTCTAGGTCGGGACTGCCCGACCCGTATAAAAAAATTCGTCCCGGGACTGCCCGATTCGCAGAAAAAATTCGGAACGGACCAGCCCGATACAGAAATTAAAAGTTCAGTCCAGCCCGTACAAAAGAAATATTGGCCCGACCCGGTAAAAAATTTAAAAGTTCGGCCCGGCCCGAGACTGGCTCGGAAAAAAGTTAAAATCTCGGCTCAGCCCGAGTGAATTTCTACAAAACATTGATGAAGTGCCGCAGGCTGTGATATTTTTTTTTTTAATGAATCTCTATTTCTTGTATGTAAATGTTTCAGTTATCATTACTATTATTAATCCAAATTCTATGTATTGAATTGTTTTAAAAATCTGAAAAATGTTATACAGTAAAATCTGCTAAGATAAAAAAGAAAAAAAAAAGCGTATTAGACAAGATCCTCAACACGTTGTTCAGTTTAAAACAGAATTCCGTCATAGGCAGGTTCTTTTCACTCGTTTTACTAAATTTTAATAAGCGTATGAAATCTACTACTCTTTAAAAAGAATAAATTTTTAATGTTTAATTGTAAAATAATGGCGATTTAAAAATGTATGCATTTTTTGCAAACATTTTTGGTCCAGGCCTAATTTTACTGACCTTTGAACGGACCAGGAAACGACGAGACAATGATTTTCATACGGGCTTTTTCAAAACTAGGACTGAAAATTTTGGATCGTGAAGACTAGGAATGAAACCAGTCCCGGCTCTGTACAGAAAAAATAAGTTAGGTCCGGCCCGGCCCGATCTTTCAGGAAAAAGTAAGGCCTTAACCTTCAGAAAAGAGTATGGCTCAGCCCGTGCAGATCTCACACTGCCGAAACCACTTTAGGATAACTAGAAACTCTCCTTTTTTCTTTTTTTTTTTTTAAACAGTTCACCTATTGATAACTCTTTCATTGATTCTGTTTGTGGCAGATTTTATTTTTTATTTGCTACATACGCATCTTTTCTTGAAAAAATAATTTTGTAAGTTTTAAAAATATTTCTTGCTCAGAATTTAGACTTTCCTTTTCATCATAAGTTATGATATATATCTTCATAATAATTATCATCAGATAATAAGTTTAAGGAAAGAGAAGAAAATTTACGAATCCACTTTGCATTAAAAAAATCTCTTATCTCGTTACCTCGTTTTTTTCCACTGCATTCAAAGTTCTTTTCAAAGAAGCAAAACTGAAACTATTACACGTCAAGGTCATAGGGCAATGTGTCGGAGAACGTTCGGTCCGAGGAGATGGAGTGAATTTGAAATCAAATGTGTTAATCTTTTTAGTTGAGTCAAGAGTTAACAAAATTACATGTTAGTTTTTTAGTTATAAATGCATACTTGAGTGATTTTATTAGGCGCTTCTTTAAAAATAAAGATTATAAACATGAAAAAAAAAAAGATAAAATAAGCATTTTTGTTGAGAACTCTTCGTAACGAAACGATTTTTAACCATATCAGCGTAAAAACCATTGTTTTGAAGAAATCCAGTTTGGTCGAGCCGAGATTTTAAATGTTTTCCGGGCGAGGCCAAACTTTTAGCTTTTAAGCCCGGCCATTAATTAATTTATTTATTTTTTGTACGGGCCGGGCCGATTTTTTTCGCCCTATGGTTCGGCTACTTCACTCAAGGGCCCGTTCGCTAATGTTAATCCTATGGAATAATTTTTTTTTAATACATG
This sequence comes from Maratus speciosus, assembly GCA_963932465.1. Lineage (NCBI taxonomy): Eukaryota > Metazoa > Arthropoda > Arachnida > Araneae > Salticidae > Maratus > Maratus speciosus. Next base: position 76,345,033 of record OZ010792.1, read on the forward strand.
ATTCGCATTTCAATATGCTGAAATGATTTTTTTTTTTTTTTTTTTTTTTTGCGTCGAATAGCTGAGGTCGATCTCTAAAAAGACCCTTTTTCGATTTTGTTTACAGATGTTTTTCGTAGTATACTTCGATTTTCGGAATGAGTTTCAAAAGTAAAAGTATTCTAGAAAAAAAAAAACCTTTAAATTCAATCGAAAAAGTAAAAATGACTCTTTGTAGAGACAGATCTCAGCTATCCAATGCAAAAAAAAATCATTTAAAAATAATAGAATGCGAACAACATATTTAAAAAAAAATTTCTTTCTTAGGATTTACATTAACGAGCCGGTGTTTTTGCGCGAGCAAAATAGCCCAATATTTATATCGCGGAAGTCGGCCCACTTAATTTGTTATATTGGTCAGGACCGTTTCTTTTGTTGTTCGCCCGATCCGGCTCATTAAAAAAACTGTACCAATTCTGCTGACCCGGCCGGTTTCAAAGTTTGAATTCATTTTGTCTGGTCGAGTCGGATACGGCTTCTATTTTAGGGGCCAAGTTTATAGAGTCTGGTACTGAAAAAAAAAAATGTAGAAAAATCTTGCTCTTCAGTGTTTTTACTATGTATTAGGAGACCCATTCCACAAAAGTTCTATGCCGGGATTTGGTATTTCTCTAGTTAGAGACCAGTAATTTCACAGAGTGAGCACTCTGTGAGCAGTTTTGCTTTGCAAGTGGAAGGAAAGGGTGTTTATTAGAAGAAAAGCTTGCGACAGCTGTACATTGCAGTATCCGGAGGGTAAAGTAATTATTGACGGATGGGCGGAAAATGTAATCATTTTTAACTTGAGAACCGGTGAGACAAATGTTATTCATCCCGCTGATTGTTTAAAAATAAACAAAACAAATAACATTTCTCGGACATCTGCAGTTGAGGGACATTTTCTAAAATTTTGGTACCAATTCGAGAGCATGAAACTATTGATCAAAGGGGGGAAAATGGCGTCATAAAATATCGGTTTGACAAAAAGAAAAAAAAAAAAGCCATAAGACATTGCTGTAAAAGAAAAAAAAATCATCGTATCCGCCGCCCTGGCGTAAGAGCCGCACTTAGAATATTTTATACTTTCAAACTCGTATGCGTCGCGGCTCATACGCCCGAAAATACGGTAGTTTATACTTGGCTATGTATGAAAGGCAAATGGCGCAAACGGGCATTGATAAAAAAGAATGGGTCAACTATTTAATTAACCTAATGCCATTAGATGTGATTAATAAAATAACCAGGGAGAGTGAACCCGAAATGCAGGATTATGACTATATAAAAAGTATTCTTTTAAAACGGTACAAACTATCGCCAGAAGAGTTTAGGCTGAAATTTTTCTCACTCAAAAAAGAGCCATCGGCTAATTGGCGCGATTTCGCTTATGAGATCAAGGTATATTTTAAACAATGGATCGACGGCCTTGAAATAGATAGCTTTGAGGAATTATCAGAATTAATTGTAGTTAATCAAATTAGGCATAATTTACCTGCGGAAACAAAGACACATTTTGCAGAGGAATTGTTAATAATAAAAAAGATAGACGAATTAGTAAACAAATTAGATATTTACGAAACGGCACGAAGGGTTTGCAATAAACAAGCTATAAGGAATACAAGTGGGAGTTTTAAGGATAAACGATCGAGAGTGGCTGACTACGCCAATTCGAAAAGGCGCCAAGTTGACAATAGGCACAATGTGAACCATGGAAGAAACGAGGCACATATAATATGTTATAATTGTGGCAGACCTGATCACGTGAGTAAGAATTGTACCATGGGAAGTAAAACACAACAAAATTATTCAAATTATAACCCGCAACGTAATCAAAATTGGCGAGAAACGAAATACCAAGATTGGAGCCAAAACACGCAAAGAAAAGTAGTTAATACGGGCACGTTAAATGGAAAGAAAGAAAGAATCCTGAATATTCAAGGAATAAAAACAAACATAATAATCGATACAGGGAGTGATATTTCAATCGCCAATTCAAGATATCATACGGCAATAAACGCGCCAAAGTTAACCAGCGACAGTATATCTATATCGGGCTTAGGTGGAGAAGAGATTAAACCAACGGGTTATTTCTTGCATAAAGTTTATGTAGATGGTATAGAAATACAAGATAAATTTTACGTAGTACAAGAAACTGACTATGATTTAATAATAGGTAGAAAAGCAGTCGAAGGCTTGACGTTAAAAGTAATGGAAGATGTTGTTAAAATAGTAAACGACAATTCAGTTCGAGTAGGATACATTAAAATTAATGATGTCCTTTCCAAAACAGATGAAGTAGCCACATCAAGTATAGATAACCATAATCGAGCTTGGGAAGATATGGTTAATATCAACTACGTAAATGCCGAGGTGGATTTGACTCATATTACAAATTTAACTAACAGAGAAAAAATACGAGAATTTATAGAATCATACAAACCAAATAAAACAAAGGATACTGGATTAAAAATGAAAATACTATTAGCGGATCAAAAACCTATCTGTGAACGACCAAGAAGGTTACCTCTAGTGGAACAGGAAATAATCAGTAAGCAAATACAACAGTGGTTGGAAGATGGGATCATTAGACGAAGTTATTCAGATTTTGCGGCCCCAGTAGTCCTGAGTAAGAAAAAAGATGGATCACACCGGTTATGTATTGATTATCGGAAAATAAATCGGAAAATATTAAAAGATCGCTATCCACTACCGTTAATTGAGGATGTGATCGACAAATTGCAGAAGGCAAAAGTATTTACGACATTAGATCTCAAAAATGGCTTTTTCCACGTCGAAATTGATGAAAACAGTCGTAAATATACAGCTTTTGTAACACATGAAGGAGAATACGAATTTTTACATTGCCCATTCGGATTGTGCATATCAGGTAATCAATTTCAAAGATATGTAAACACAGTATTCCAAGATTTACTACGAGAAGGCACTATCATTGTATATATGGATGACTTTGTCATTCCCTCAGATGATGAAGAAGATGGGATAAAGAAGCTGAAACGAGTATTAGAAGTAGCATCAGCGTATGGTTTAGAAATTAACTTCAAAAAGTGCCAATTCCTTAAAAAGAAAATAGAGTTCTTGTGTTATATAATTGAAAATGGGACCATAAAACCGTCCGAAGCAAAAACAAAAGCTGTGCAAAATTTCCCTAAACCGACTACAACAAAACAATTACAATCCTTTTTAGGTTTAACAGGATACTTCAGAAAGTTTATCCCGAATTACGCCAAAATCGCCAAGCCTCTGAGTGATTTATTAAGGAAAACAAATTGTTTCAAATTTGAAAGAGAGCAGCTTGGAGCTTTTAATGAGTTAAAGAGAATACTATCAACAAAACCAGTTCTTCAATTATATAAACAAGGATCCACACTAGAACTCCATACTGACGCAAGCAGCCAAGGATTTGGCGCAGTTTTATTACAGAAAGGAGATGATGGAAAATTTCATCCATTACAATACATGAGCAAGAAAACTTCACCACAACAGGAGAAATATTCAAGTTATGAACTTGAAGTATTAGCCATAATAGAAGCTCTTAACCCTCCGAGCGTCTTGAGGGCTTTCCTGCATTTTCATAAAAATGCTTATAAAAATAATCTTAATGTAAATTTTCTTTCCATGTTTGTTTCTAAAATACACTCCATGTCCCTTTATTTGATATTACATTTTAAAATCTAATTCTGTTTAAAATATTTTTTCTACAATAAATTTAAATTGTTTTTGGGAAACGGAAAAATACGTCCAAACCACTCAGAGGGTTAAGAAATTCAGAAATTACCTAATGGGAAATAAATTCAAGATAGTAACGGACTGCGCTGCGTTCCAGAAAACATTAAACAAAAGAGATTTAACACCTAAGGTAGCAAGATGGGCATTGCTCATCGAGGAATACAACTACGAGATAGAACATAGAGCAGCAACAAGAATGAAACATGTAGATGCATTTAGCCGAAACGTCCCGACAACACAATCAGTATTAGTGATAACAAGATCGCAAGGAGAAATAACGAAAAGAATCGCAATAGCGCAAAGGCTAGATGAATCTATACAATGCATCAAGTCGCTTATTAAAAATGGACCGTCCGATAATTACTTAGTAAATGATGATGTATTATACAGATTTGAGAATGGAAAAGAAATATTGGTGGTGCCGGAAGAGATGCAACGAGAAATTATACGAAAAATTCATGAAAGAGGACACTTTGCTATATCAAAAACGGAAGATCTAGTGAAGCAAGAATTTTACATAGCTGGATTAAGGAAGAAAGTAGAGACAATAATCGCGAACTGTGTTGATTGTATCTTATATAATAGAAAGCAGGGAAAAGCTGAAGGTTTTCTAAACCCTATACCAAAAGGAGACAAACCATTGGAAACCTATCACATCGATCACATAGGTCCATTACCTCTCACAAATAAAAAATATCAATATATTTTCACCGTAGTAGATGCATTTACGAAGTTCGCATGGTTTTACCCAGTGAAATCAAAGTCGGCCAAGGAAGTAATAGAGAAATTGAAACTACAGCAAACAACTTTCGGGAACCCAGCTAGAATTACAACCGATAAAGGAAAAGCTTTTACTGAAAGCGAGTTCAAGGAATATTGTACAAAGGAAAGAATTGAACCTCTAGAGATAACAACTGGGATGCCAAGAGGAAATGGACAGGTAGAAAGAATACACAGAGTGATGATATCCGTTTTGTCAAAATTATCTAGTGATGATGAATCCAAGTGGTATAAGTATGTACCAAAATTACAAAGAATTATCAATAGCACAGTAACATGAAGCACCAAGTATAGTCCTTTTGAATTAATGACAGGAGTTAAAATGAAGGACAGTAACATGCAGAACATCAAGAAAATTTTGGAAGAAGAATTTACCGAATGTATGATGGAAGAACGCGAAGACATGAGAGAAGAAGCAAAGAAAAATATACTCAAAATACAAGAAGAAAACAAGGTGCAGTTTGATAAGAAAAGAAAACAGCCACGAAAATACAAAATAGGAGATATCGTCGCCATAAAGAGGACACAATTTGGCAATACTATCAAACTTAAAGAAAAATATTTGGGGCCATATGAGATAACTGCAGCCAAGAATCATGATCGGTATGAAGTAAAGAAAGTAGGAGATCATGAAGGTCCAGGGAAGACGTCAACCGGGGCCGAATACATGAAGCCGTGGTCTATGGGTTAAACTCCTGGACGAGTCGGATAGATTAAATATACGTGTATGTGCATTGAACCTATAATCAAAATTTTATGTGAAAGAAAAATGTATAAAAGTCTCAAGAGTGTAGCTGTTTAAACATAAAAAAGAAATAATAAGCCAAGATGATGATGTCGGGACGCCATCATGTCAGGATGACCGATTTATAGGATTTAAATTTAAACATACTTTATTTTCTTTATGACGTACATGATAAACAAATTAACTGATGCTCTGGTATTTTTATTATCCATAATTTGAAAGCACGAGTAATGAAAATTCACAATCACGAGATCAAGGTTTGGACATATTCAAAAATTAGAAAAGAGTTGTTAATTAAAGCGTTCAAAAATGATGTTATTTTAACAACCCAGCTTTCAGAATATAATGCGGACGCCAATTATGTATTTATGGACTTAAAATGTACATAAAGAAGTCAATTAACTTCTCAAAACAAAAATAATTTATTTACCGGTAAAGTTTTTTACCTTCTTCCATAAATATATTCAAACAATAATAAACAATACAATTTCTGATTCACGTTACATCATATATAAAAGGTATCACGAGAATAAAGATGAGAGGATAATAAAAAATAAATAAACATGGACAATAGATTTAACATCCTCCCACCTTTTGATTATATATTATAATCAAAACTTCACATTAAATAAATACAACATTTACATAGACATCATAAATCGAGTCTTTCTGGAACCTTTATCATTCTACCAGATCTCGTCTTTTTAATTTGTGATTCGTCTTTTGCAGGCTCAACCTGATTTTCATTCAAAGTTGGTTTAGGAAAATTGTTTTCAGTAAAATCCACTGATGACACTTCCAGAGGGTAAATTCTTTGAATAGGCCGAATCATCTGCGAATGAGACGTTTGTAACTTCAAAAGACGAACTTTTCCGTCTTTGCCCCGAATGAGCTCTGTAACCCGTCCTAAGGGCCAATTAATTCTTTTCTTGTTATCTGCTCCCACCAAGACTATATCTCCTACAACAATTGAACGTTGCAATCTTCTCCCATTTGGTCATTGGATAAGGAGACCCAAATATTCTAATCTAAATCGATTTCTGAGCTCTTTTTGCAGTTCTTGCCTATATTTAAGTTTTCTAGTGAGAGAACCTTCCTCAACCGCATCAACATCTGGTAAACCACATTCATGAATATCTTTCAGAAACATGTCCGGTGATATGGGTTTGATGGACTCTTTCTCAGACATGTAAGTTAGTGGTCGCGAATTTATAATACTTTCGCAGTCAGCTAATACAGTTATCATCTCTTCATAGTTCAAACAGGCTTTTTCTAAGACTCTTTTTAATAGATCTTTCATCAATCTGATGAGCCTCTCCCACCATCCGCCCGACCAAGCAGCAGTCGGAAGGTTGAATTTCCATTTGAAAGAATTTATGGCTCCATACTTCTGTATGCGATTCCAGTTCAATCTTTTTAAGAAATTGGATGCACCAACAAAATTGGAACCGTTGTCGCAATATATAACAGAACATCTTCCTCTACGAGATACAAATCTTCGCAAAGCCATTAAAAATGACTCTGTAGAAGCTGAAGTCACAAGCTCTAAATGCACAGCTCTGTAGATGGCACATGTAAATAAGATAACCCAACTCTTCTGTTTATTTTTAAGAAACAAAGGGCCAGCCAGATCAATGCCGATAATTTGAAATACAGCTGCATCTTTCACTCGATTTTCTGGCAGAGAAACTGGAGAAGATTCTAAATTCTTCGAATTAAATCTTTTGCAAATGGTACATTTTGATAGAACAGAGCTCACAGTTCTTCTTCCATTCAAAATCCAGTATTTTTCTCTAAGCAAATTCAGAAGAATCTGAGGACCTGCATGACAATTTTTGCGGTGGTAATGTAAAATTAATCGTTTGACAACTTCATGATTTGAAGGAACAACCATAGGTGTGAGGAAATTCATATTGTCTTCTCTATACGTAATCTTAGTCTTTACACGTATTATGTCTTGTTCATCCTTAAACGTCTCCAGAGTTTTCAATCTCCCCTCACTTTCATGGGAAGAACATTCCTTTTGTATCATCCAAATTATCTTCGTTTCTGCTCTCTTAAATTCAAGATTCATCAATTCTCCTTTGATCTGTTCCTTTGGATTAGAAGAATTATATCTGAAACGAAGTATCCAACCAACAAGACGTACGATTTTCTCATAACTGGAAAAATACTGGTAGTACCAGCTTTTCTCTGGACTTTCATCAACATTTACCAGTAATTTTGTAGACTTCAATTTTTCTTTTTCAATTTCTTCTTCGTTTATGTCTTGGCACTTGAAATCCATATATTTATAATATTCTTTAGAATCTTTAAGCCAAGATGGACCCTCCCACCATTTGAGAGATACCAGATGTCTTGCTTTACATCCTCTAGATGGCAGATCTGCTGGATTCATTTCACCAGGTATATGTTTCCATAAAACAGGATCAGTCATTTTTTTTATTTCTTGAACTCTGTTTCTAACAAAAACAGACCAGTTTTCTTTCCTGGATATCCATGCAAGCACTGTTGTGGAATCGCTCCAAAAATATCTTTCTATATCTTCCCAGCCCATAGCGTCAGTTACTGATTTAGCCAATCTAGCACCAATCAAAGCAGCTAAAAGTTCCATTCTAGGTATAGTTCCACATTTTAAAGGACCTATGCGTGATTTCGCTGCAAGAAGGAATAACTCTACACGATCTTTAGTTGCTATCCTCAAAAATATAACAGCAGCATACGCATACTGACTTGCCTCACAAAATGTGTGAAGAGTACAACCTTTTAAATTATCTGGGGTGAACTGAATATATCTAGGAATCAGAATTTCTTGTAAACAATTTAATTCATGAAACCATTCAATAAATTCATTTTTTATATCACTAGTAACTTCTTCATCCCACGTGATTCCTTCTTTCCATGTTTTCTGTAACATTATCTTGGGACATATCATAACTGGAGCAGTAAAACCAATTGGATCAAAAACTTTATGTGCAACTGATAGCATGATTCTTTTTGTTATTTTTTCTATATTTATATCTTTCGTCCAGCTTACGTTAACTTTTAAAACGTCTAGAAGTCTGTTCCATTGTAATCCCAGTACAGCAGTTTCTTCGCTATTTTCGATATTGTTTCTTTCTTTTGTCTGTTCCCATCCTCTCAAATCAAATCCACCTTTAGCCATAAGAGATTTAGAATCAGTTGTAAACCTTTCCAATTCTTCCTGTGTGTGGACACTAGCAACGACATTGTCAACATAAAAGCTTCTCAGCAATTGCTGTTTAAGATTGGGGTCGTATTCTTCATCGTTTTTAATGTGATATTCTATGACGGAACCGAGAAGAAAAGGAGAGCTTTTGACTCCAAACACCACTCTAGTATGTCAAAACATTCTAATATTTCTTTCTTCTGGATTGCTCCACCACAAGAAACGCAAGTAGTCCCGATCTTCTTTACGAATAGCTATTTGTAAAAATGCTTTCTTGATATCAGCTACAACACCAAATTTATTTTTTCTAAATCGTAAGAGAATGTCAGGAATTAATTCAATAAGGTTTGGCCCACAATGCAAACATTGATTCAAAGATGGATGGTTCTGCATTCTAGCTGATGCGTCAAACACTGGACGAATGGGAGTTGTACTGCTCTCTTTTATTACTGGTCGATGAGGTAAATAATTTCCATAAAGGTTCATTTCAGTCTGTGGAATTTCCTCTATAATTTGATCATCAAGCCACCCTAAAAGCACTTTTTCATAACTTTGATAAATGTTATCGGAAAGCAACTTGTTTGTAACGTTACTCAATCTTTTCTTGGCTAAACTCAAATTATCAGGTAAAAGTGGTGTATCTTCTGACCATGGCAAAGAAACTTCATAACGATTATCTTCATTCATTTTTACTGTCTGTAAAAAATGCTCTTTAACCTGACGATCAATCTCCATTTTAGATTGTTTTTCAATCGGATCATTTATTCCAAGCAAATCCAATTTCCATAAATCAGCAATCTCTGCTTCCTTTACAAACATAGACGTAACTGACAAAGCTAAATTTTCTTTAGACGCATTATCTTGAGGCACTTTTCCCATTAAGGTCCAACCTAAAAATGTTTCCAGTGCTACTAATCCCGACGAGAGTATTTCTCTACGACCTGTCAGTAATTTTCCCATTACATCAGCTCCAATCAATATTTGAATAGATTCTGGAGTTTCACCAACATCCGTCAAAGTGATGCCTTTTTCCGATAATTCTTTAAACCAGGATCCTTTTCCTACTGGCATAACATTTTCACATATAATGTTTTGATCCAAAACCTCAAAATTACATTTAAAATTTTCTTTCAAATCGCTTAATCTTACCTTGTAGTAATGATGATTATAATCCTTTGTTATGACTCCGCCAAAAAGGGAATGAGAAACTTTTTCTTCTCGAAGAGGTAAATACTTCATTTCTTCGGCTAAATGTTTTAAAATATACGATCTCTGAGAACCTGAGTCCAAAATTAGTCTAACATCTTTCTTTTTGTTTTCGGAAAATATTTTTGCCTTTATCGTCTGAAGGAACACTTTAGGATTTCTATTGAAATTGGCCATATTTACTTCTTTTCCAGGCGACTTTTCTGTGTCTTCCTCTTTCTTTTCATTCAGCTTATTCTTATCGAGCGTTTGACACATCACAGACGCATGTCTTTTATCACAAAAGAAACACTTCAAGATAGCTCTACATTGCTTCGTTGTGTGACCTGTTGCCAAACATAAAAAACAACATCTTTTGTCCTTCAATATATTTTGCTTTTCATTAAAACTCATCTTCCGTGCCGAAAAGTATTCTGAACTCAGATGTCTTCCTTTGCAAAAAACGCAATTTTTCCTTAAATCTGGTCTTGAAGAAGTTGTTAATAAAGTAGCAGCAGTTGGTAAATATTTAGTACCATCATTGTGACTTTTGTTTTTTCTGAAGATCGCGTCATCTTTTCTCGCTAAACCAAAACCTGTCACTGCCAAATTAATTCTTTCATCTTCTTCAACTTCAGATTTGAGAAACGCCATTAAATTATCTAAGCGCTCTTTTGCATCAGAACTAACCGAATTCGTATGTGTTCGATTCCACGCTTTTAAAAATTCAGCAGTAAAACAAGATTCTACCATTGGATATAATATTGAAGCACATTTATCCGTTGTGACACCTAACGTCTCAAGAGCTCGTAAATACAACTCAAGTTTATCATACAATGATGTAATAGAAAATCTTCCTTTTGATTGCACAGATATAATTAATTTTAATAATTCTCGCACATACACTTCAACCAAAAGATCTTCCCTACCGAAATGAGCCTTAAGACTCTCTATAGCTTTGGCATAGTTAGCGCCAGTTGGCAGAAAACTATCAACAACTTCTCGCGCTCTAGATCCAGTGATAGTTGCTTGGATCAAATACTGGAATTTATTTTCTGGCGCAATATCTTGATCATTGTGAATCTGTTCAAACTGGCTCCAAAATGGCAACCATTCCTTTAAATCACCATCAAATTGGCGAAATTCCAACTTGGGCAACGTAAATTTCTTTTTAGAATTAATAGTTTTGTAATCATTTGAAATGTACTCACATTGCATTTGTCCCTGTGACTGAATCTTTGCTAATTCTAATTGATGATTTAATTCCAACATTTTTAACTCTACTTCTTGATCTAACTTTTCCTTTAATTCTAGCTTTTTTAACTCTTGTTCTGACTTCTCCTTTAATTCTAGCTTTTTTAATTCTTGATCCGACTTCTCCTTTTCTACGAGTAACTTCTTAGCCTCGTTTTCTTTTTCCTTTCTCTCAGCAACAGCATTGGATAAAATTTCTTGTACAAAAGCGGGATCCTGTTTATATTCATTACTATTCAAAATAATTTCCTTTAGTGTCCCAATCGTATAATCTTGCGGGATTGTTTCCCCAAGCTCTTCTACCACGAACTTTAAGTCGACCTTTTTAAAATTTTTAACGGCTTGAAACATTTTGCTTCAAATAAATATTGTAAAATGTCCTGTCGCGCCGGACGCCACAATGTTAATTAAAGCGTTCAAAAATGATGTTATTTTAACAACCCAGCTTTCAGAATATAATGCGGACGCCAATTATGTATTTATGGACTTAAAATGTACATAAAGAAGTCAATTAACTTATAATTGGATGTAATAAATCTATAAAGGATGTATAAGGACGATAAAGGATGTATATTTCTTCTTTTTAAAACAAACGGTATAATACATGTTGTTCCACTAATAAGAAGCAAGTTCTTTGATACATAAAGAGAAGAACATGCTATGTGAAAAAAAAATCTGCTATACAAGGATTACTCATTGTTTTCAACATTCGAAAGTACTACTAATAAACCACCTACCTATTTATTTAGTGGCTCCATTTAAATGATAATTGTAATAAAATAATTGAAAAAATAATTATAATCATAAAATAATTACAAGTTAAAAAATACAAATACTTTATTTTCATTGAATCTTATATCTAAAACGTAGAATGTCTTGTGAATACAGATAATTCTATAATAATTGCTGTTTTTAAATCATCTTCCGCTTTTATTATAACGTTCAGTTTAAATTCTGCAGTGTTAAATAACACATTTTCTCTTAGACATTATTATATTGCAATTTTTGAAAGAGATGAGTTGAAACATGCTTTGTTCTTCATAGAAAAATGTTGCCAAAATGCTAAAAAAATACAACATAAAAATAGGAAGCCACTCCCACTAGCATGTTTACATCATATTTGAACCAATCACGAGCAACTCAGCGAACGGCCGATAGCAGACAATCATGTGATAGCTGTTTAATTTTTATTTTACGACTGCTGGTAGAAACTGGGTATCTGACGTGAACTTCTGCTTAAAAAATTTCAGCAGATAATCCACACCAGTAGATAATCTGCACTTAAAATTTTGAGGTTTTTTAACAGATAACCTGTGGATTATAGGCCGAAAAATATGGTACCTCTAGAATTTTTTATGACTACAACACTGATAGTAAAAATAATAAGTTAAGGCATTTTGTTTTCTTGTCATCTTCACCACATGCTCTTAATAAGAAATCGAAAAAATCTAATGAATAGAAACATTTTCGCTGTAAACTAAAGAAATTGGAATACATATTATGAATACCTCATTATACAATTCATAAGCATCAAAATAATGTCCAGAAGCTTCATACTGTAAAGCTTTTCTATTTTCTTTTCTTTGTCCCATGGTTAGAGAAAATATTCCATTCACAACATCGTAGTCATTAAGTGACTTGTACAACCTGCAAATAAAAGGAGTTTGAGCAGGTAATGATTACATTGAAGCTGAACTATTGAGATTAATGAGTGGCTGCACCAGAAAAATTTAAGCCATAAGTCAAAAAATTTGCTACATTTAGAAAAAGTCAATTTTCAAAATTATTACTTAAAAGTTACATTAATTTTTGTTTTGTTTCAATTTTGGTTTAGTATATCTGATGAAACCCTAAGTTTCACTCCTCTGTCTGTCTGCCTGTCCATCACAGAGTTCATTCTCAGAAACTGTATAAGTTAGAGATTTGAAATTTTGTATATTTATAGCTGAATACCTCCAATCACATAAAATATTATAAAATTTTGAAAAAGTCTTATATTATTTTAATTAAATGAATTAATTTAATAACATTCAAGCATTTTTGTTAGTTAGATTTCAAAACAGAACCTTAATTTCAGTCTTTTTCATGCAGATATCATAGCTCCATGGTACAGCATCTGCCTGCTAATCAGAAGCTCCCAAGTTCAAAGCTCAACGACGAAGTTTGAAATTTTTTGCCTGAATAGATTTCCTTACCTAACAGATTCAATTTTAAATTGATTACATTTCATTGTTCGATAGATCTAAATAATGAACTTGAAATTTTTTTTGCCATTTTAAGAGTTTCCTTTTTTTTTTTTTTTTTTTTTTTTTTTAAATTTAAAGCTAAGATTAAATCATGCAATTAAATATTATTTTCAGATATACAAACATATGCTGTTACAATTGTCTGTAAAGAAGTTCTTGAATATTTTTTATTTGATTAAAAAAATATCTTCCAATTTTAATAATTTTAAAATAAAATTTAATAGTGCTTCCATCTATGTTCTTATTGGAAAAGATTAAGAATTATAAATTAACGATTTAGATTTATTAATTAAAGAACAAAGTGTTTTGAAAGGAATATTAAACGAAACCCTCTGTGCAATCTTCAATCACACTCAGCCAGTTTAAACATATGAAACTTGCATTCAAAATAATTCCAGTGAATATTTTTGAAAATTCAGCATACAATAGCAATTTGATAAAATGTTGATATTAAATGTATGTATTTAAACATTATATACTTAATTTATCAAACAAGCATTTGTTCCTCATGCTCCAGTACTCAAAGACAAGATTAAAATTGAAATTTCTTTATGTCTGGCATTTCAATATAGTTTACAGTAAAAAACTGAATTTTTTGTTTCCTATCACTTCTTGGAACACTCTTAGTAATGTTTTTCCTCCTTTGCTTATTCACTTAGAAGTCTCCATCATCAGGCAAGGCATGCAACTGTGTTTTATTTGGGAGGGGGGGGGGGGGGTAACCCCTTTATTTGAGGCTTTTCTTAAGAATGAACAAGTTTTTAGCAAACCTATCATACAGGGCTAGCACTAGGATTTTTCAAAATTTTAGGAGAGAATTTAGGGACAATTGCGATATTTTTAACATTACAACTATGTAATAATAGTATTTTTATGCTAGTCAGACCATATGGTACACTGCCAAACAAGGAATTAGGTCATTGTTCCACGTGCTTGTCTTGTATGGGCCGAATGGGAAATTTAAATTTGAGCGATAACCGGCTTCCTATTACAAACCATTTTGCTGACTTACTGCAACTCTATTATATTAGAATTCTGTGTTCCTGTGTGATTGAGCCAACTCTTGTTTTCTCTCTTATGGATGTTCTTGGTGAACCTAGAAGAGAACAAGAGGTAGCAGGCAGGGGTGATTCTGAATTAAAAAAAAAAATATCTGAAGTTCATAGCAAATTTTCTGAAAGGATTTTACATGAATGAAATTTGCGGAGGGGGGGGGGGGGGGTTGTTGTTAATTTCTGACAAAATTTGAGCCTTTTTTTTTCCGATTCTTTGACAAAATTTGCGTTTCTTCCAGATCCTTTGACCAAATTCGCATTATTTGCGTGATTTTTTGCAAAATCCGCATTTTTTTTTTATGAAATTTGCCTTTCTTTGTATTTTTGTTGACGAAGTTTGCGTCTTTTCACGATTCTTTGACAAAATTTGCATTTTTCCTGTGATCTTTAGATGAAGTTTGCGTTTTTCCACGATTCTTTGGTGAAATTTTTGTTTCCTTTCGCGATCTTTTGACGAAATTATCGTCTTTGCAGTGATCCTTTGACGAGATTTGCATTTTTGTTCACGATCCTTTGGCAAAATTTGTGGGTTTTTTCACAATTTTTTGACAAAATGTGCACTTTTTCATGATTCTTTGACGAAATTTGTGTTTTTTCTGCGATCTTTAGACAAAATTTGCTTTTTTCCCCACGATTCTTTGACATAATTCGCAATTTTTTTCACGATCCTTAGACGAAATTCTCGTTCTCCGATTTTATGGCCAATTTTGCAAGAAAGCACATTGAAAATTGCCAAAGAACTTGGTATTAATGATTTTAAAGCTTCTAATGGATGGTTAGAAAAATTTCGCTTGAGAAATAATATCATGTTCTGGGCTGTTTGTGGTGAATCTGTTGATTGTCTTACATGTATCTCTGAATCCTGGAAAAAATCTTTAGAACATTTTCTCAGCAAGTATGAAGCACAAAAAATGTTTAACTGTGATGAAACTGGTCTTTTTTTTTTTGTGCTGTTCCACCTAAAACTCAGTATTTCAAAAATGATTCATGTGAAGTCGATAAATGTTCAAAAGAAAGATCAACAGTATTATTATGCTGCAATATGGAAGGTGAGTTTGAAAAACCAGTTGTTATTGGAAAGTCAGCTAAGTCTTGTAAAGTCAATATAAACGTATGGATTCTGACTAACCCCATCCATGTAATTAGTCCAAAAAATATTTCATTTTTGTTTGTCACTGTCCATTTATACCTGTGCTGCAAGGATCCACCTTCTGATTTTTAAAATGCATATAAATTTGTTTGTACATAATTACAACAAACAATTTATACAACGCAAAGAGTTCATAGCAGGTTCCTATAGCTACATCTGACCTTATATTAAAATCTTCAATTCTAAATTAGGAAGGAGAGGTAAAATGTATAAGATTTGGTTGATTACCTCTCAGATCATGACATTTTTCAAGATTCTCCTCATCTTTCTCTGACGACGAAAAAACAATCACTCAAAGCCGTTTTTTTTAGCAAAAAATAACTTCACTACTATCGCTTTCACACTCTTCAATTGACATTTTCATGTTTAAAGGTAAAGAAAGATTTTTGTCTGCACTGGACCAAGAACCACAGAGCTGAATGAATATAAACATAAAACCTTTCTAAAATGTTTCTATTGCTTTGTTATAACTTAAACAGATCGCCGACCATAAGCCAATTTTGACAGAATCTTATCTCGCTGGCCAAACAGAAAGACAGACAAACCAGGCTTAGCACTTAATGTGTTAAATGGGCATTTCTTGCCCAAGAAGCTTGCTGTAATACACTGGTAACACATTATTTGAGTTACAATACCTTATGAATTTTTCACTAGAATTGCAAATAACTATAGATTGAAGGGAGGAAAAATTGTCAAATCTGGTAATAAATGAAGTTTTCTTTTGCTAATAAATCCGATTTTTTGTCACTCTAATCACAATTGAGTGTATTTTTAAAGCCAGGATAATACGTTAAACAGCCTATCTTAAGAAAATGGATACAACTAACTTGTAAGGCTGACATTACAAGTAGTGATGGGCGATTCTCGAGAATTCGACAATCGAGAAAAATCGTCATCGTAAAAAATCACAATCGATACAGCCATCGATTAATTCTTAGAATCTACAATCGATTATAACGAGAAAAGCTAAAAACAGTTATTGGAAAACTTAGCTATTATTCTGGCCGACAATTTCATAGTAGTGATAGGGCTTAGTGATGGAAGGAGATGTTCTAGAATCGATTATTGGAATCATTTTTTTTTACATATATATAAGGCAGATTTTATTAAATATAGGGTAACTGAAAACAGATGGAATAAAAAAACAACAAACCAAAGGGAGGCTATAAAGGAGCCATAAGACTGGAAAAGTCTTGTAAGGGTGCCCCCTGGTTGAAAAAAGCTGTAAAAACGCGAGTAGCTATGAAGCGGTAAGGGGAGTTTAAGTATCAAAAATTAAAATTTTTTGACAATTAGCACGAAAATGGCCAAAGAAATAAGAATCAAAAGCACCCCCTAGTGGCAAAAACATGAACTAAAGGATGATAAAAGGGATCAAATTTTTTTATTGATTTTTCTACATCATTTGAGATTGAATCTTTAATTTCCCCATTTTTAGAAAGTCTTCGACTGGAATACATTAAACGAACCCCCGCGGGGAGCAAAGTAGGGGGGAGGGGCAAGGAAAGTGCATAATATGAATAAGTGGTCACAGGACTTTCCAACGATATGTCACATGAGGGGTGTCGGCTAAATTTAGAAAAGTCCCCCATGCAGGGGCAAAGTAAGAGGTGGGGCGTGGGCGATATATAAAATGAAATAGTAGTCACAGAGCTTTCCAATGATATATCATACGAGGGGTGTCAGCAAAAGATAGAAAAGAGTCCCAACACCCAGGATTCCAATTATCGTACCCCCCCCCCCCCCGAAATATACCCTGCCCATCCTTCTCTTTGAAATTTTCATATATTAAAAATTATTTATCGGAGGGCTCCATTAAAAAATCCGATTTAAAATGTTTAAAAATGCTACGATTTCAAAAAAGTTCGAAAAGTGCCTCTCTCGGGGCGCCAAACTAGGGAGGGAAGAAGAAAGGTTCATAATCCCAACAAAAAGTTTTCGGTAAAGAAAAAAGCGCCAAGTTCTCCTTAATGTTTCGGCCAGAAAAAGTAGTGATATCTGAAGTTCGCACAAGTTAAAAGCCAAACATCCCAAATCTTTCATTGAAAATGGCTTCCTGCGACTTGGCCGTTAATGCCTTCTACAGCGTTTCAAAATTAATGATTGGAAATTACGCATTTATGAATTATTTAAATATTAAAAGTAATATTAGAATGCAAAGTGACAAATTCACATAAAGACATTATAAGTAAAAGATTTATGATAACTACCATTCAGTTTCAACAAACATTAATTTTGATTACAGATCATTTAGTCCAGGGGTGTCCAACTGTGGCCCGCCGGATACCACTAAAATTTTACAGTTATCTTTGCCTTACCTAATCGTCGAATTGCTGCGATTCAACTTGTCGACTATTTCTTTAAAATTTTAGTGGTATCCGGCGAGCCACAGTTGGACACCCCTGATTTAGTCCACTTGTGGTTTAATTGCTATTTTGTACGGTCTAAAGCTAAAGTTATTAACGTAAAACCCAAGAAATAAAACAAATTTATTTACTTCAAATCTCGCAATATGTTACATTATATTTTATTGTATAATATTGAAATCTTGTGTATTGACGAAAGAGATTTTTTTCGTTTGAACATTTATTATAGTTTGTTTGCATACATTAAGAGGTATTCGATTTATAAACTGTTAAAAGCTGATACTAATTATGTTTTAGCAATTAGGGATATTATCTCCTGAATACAAGTATTTTGTTATTTTTTACTTCTAAGCATTTAAATAGACTGAAGTTGTTTAAATGCTTTTTTCAAATGTGTATTTTATTTCTGTACTCTGTGCCACAAAATGCCTAAAATAATCAAAAAATGTAGTTGGCATGTAATTCATTTGTACATATTTGAAAATTTGAAAAACTCTCCCGAAGGCATTAACGGCCAAGTCGCAGGAAGCCATTTTCAATGAAAGATTTGGGATGTTTGGCTTTTAACTTGTGCGAACTTCAGATATCACTACTTTTTCTGGCCGAAACATTAAGGAGAACTTGGCGCTTTTTTTTTTTTACCGAAAACTTTTTGTTGGGATATCAGTACTTTTTGTATGTTTTTTCAAGTTTGTTATTCTAAACTATATTAATATGAAAAAACTTAAATTTTGGTACTTTTATGTTAGCCGGGAGCAAATCTCCTCATTAGCCTTTTGTTTTTTCGCCAATAGCAGTTTTCATTTTTCACATGTGTAAATTAGAAACAATGCTTTGATTTTCAAATAAAATATTTTGGTTTTTTTTTTGTTATTATTTTTTATTTATTTATTTCTATGTTAAATATTCTATTAAATAAAATGAGGGAAATGCATCTATTTTAAATGAGATGACTGAAAAGTATATATCTTTAAATGAAATGAATGCAATATGAACAATGGAGTTGGGAACACTATTTGGTAATTTGCCACTTGCGCCCGGCTAACATAAAAATACTTAAATTTATTTTATTGAGCTTTACAAATTTATACTTTATTTCTTTTCATATTAAAGTACTAGCCGTCTCTAGCAAGCAGTATTTACCGTATTAATTCCAGGTTAAACGTTGCATCGTGTTACTGTTATTCATAATTTAATTTACTTGCCCATTCTTTTGCCAAGTCGGAAGCTTTTGATAGAGAAATCAAGAACTCTTTACGATCGTGGATGCACATCGTATATTTTGTGTTGTTATGTATTTCATCTTTCGTGACAAATATCTCTTTACTCACTTATGCATGTTTCCTTAGCAGTTACGATTTGTACTCTAATGCGGAAATTTTTAAACCTATAAAGTAATCTTTTCTAACTGGGCTCACTGCCAATTGTTGCATTTTAACTGATACGACTGGGTACAAGTGAAATGGTTCTTATGAAATCCTTTGACAATATCTGCATTTGCATTAAACCATATTGATGCTAATATCTTTTTGTTTCACGTTAACCTTTTCAATAGACTCGATTACGGAAGAATAGAAGGTCTACCGGCTTACAACCATGATCCATTTGAAAATCTATCATTCTTCTCACCTGATCGTGTTGAAGAATTAGTCAGTGTGCCATCGTTTTAAGATTTTAGCTAATTTTATTCGAAACCTGAAAACTAAAATGCGAGGAACCGGATTATAGAAGATTCATTCTAACGTACATATCGATTAACAGGTTACATATTATAGAATTATAATAATCATAAGAAGAACTGGCAGTTTCAATGCTTTAATAGTTTCCGTAAATTCTCTTTATATAATACAGAAGTTTTAGCGGTGTAAAGATTAACAACATAGTCACAGTAAGTATACTAACAGTACAATATAATAACAATAGCAGAGGTTTTGGGCAGTGACGAAACTATTAGCACTTTGGAAATATTAGTACGTTATATCATTTATCTATTCAATTGATATGCGGAAAATATAAATAGATGGCTCGCATTAATAATTAATTCATTGAAAAATAGCCACTAGCTTCAAATATTTGCCAAACTTGGCGACATTTAGCAAAGTTTCGCCAAATTTGGTAATATATCATGTCAATTCTCAAATTTGGCGACAAAAAATGTTTTGTTTATTCTGACGTCATAATGATGCATATGTATTATGTATTATACACATACCTATAATATGTATGATGCTAATGTATTACGTATTATATGCATATGTATAATATGTATGATGCATATGCATAAGTTTATTAACATCACTAAAACGCACTTAAAGGAATAGTGTTCCATAAATAGTAGGGATAATTGCCAGATTGACCAGAGTGTTACTGAAATTAGAATTCCGACATTTATAATAGACCGGGAGACGTCTGCACACACCATCACCTCATCGAGTTTACAGCTGAAATTTTAGGATTAGTTAAAACTACATTGGCATATTTAAATGCAACTGGTCTGTTAAGTCATATTTCAAATGAAAATCAAATTTCTAAGTAATTGCTTAAAAGGCGCAAAGGCCAACATAGTGAAAAATATTCCAAGCCGGGACTCGAACCCGGGCCATCAGTATAGCGCACTGACGTTCTACCGACTAAACCACTTGGAACGATACCCAGCAAGGAAAATTTCTCACTATTATATGTTGGCAAGGCTACAAACGCAGCACAAGATGGAATATTTACCGTGAGCCTCCAATCTGGGGCAAACACGGAATATAATTAAATCCAGCATAGATAGAAACTATATTAATACATGGAAATTATTCCAGAGAGAAATATTCGCCTTGGATACAATATTTCAAAAATTCAATACTTTCAATAAAGCAATTACTTAGAAATTTGATTTTCATTTGAAATATTGTATCCAAGGCGAATATTTCCCTCTGGAATAATTACCATGTATTAATATAGTTTCTATCGATGCTGGATTTAATTATATTCCGTGTTTGCCCCAGATTGGACGCTCACAATAAATATTCCATCTTGTGCTGCGTTTGTAGCCTTGCCAACATATAATAGTGAGAAATTTTCGTTGCTGGGTATCGTTCCAAGTGGTTTAGTCGGTAGAACGTCAGTGCGCTATACTGATGGGCCGGGTTCGAGTCCCAGCTTGGAATCTTTTTCACTATGTTGGCCTTTGCGCCTTTTAAGCAATTACTTAGAAATTTGATTTTCATTTGAAATATTGTATCCAAGGCGAATATTTCCCTCTGGAATAATTTCCATGTATTAATATAGTTTCTATCGATGCTGGATTTAATTATATTCCGTGTTTGCCCCAGGTTGGAGGCTCACGGTAAATATTCCATCTTGTGCTGCGTTTGTGGCCTTGCCAACATATGATAGTGAGAAATTTTCCTTGCTGGGTATCGTTCCAAGTGGTTTAGTCGGTAGAACGTCAGTGCACTATATGATGTCATTAAATTAACGACAAGGATTTAAGTTAGCAAAGTTTAAGTAATACACAATGAAAGCAAAAGCTAAATGTCCCATTTAGGTTTTAAATAGTTATGAAAAAGATAAGAGATGTATGGTGGCGAAATGAAAACAAATTAAGTTTAAAAACAAACTAAACGTTTATTAAATAAAATATAAAACAATATGATTAAATATATTTCCAACAGTAAACAAATCTTTAAATTCTATTAAGTACATTCTGCTATCAAATTATACATATCTAGAAAAACATATTTAACAATAAAAGGAAAACTGACCTCGTGACACATAATGAAATAATCACTTGAGTGACTGTCCATGTTTAGATGTATCCGTGAACTGCCGACAAAACTAAATTATCACGATTCATATATATATCGTTGCTGAATAACACCAAGAAAACATTTCTTTAACGATGAAATTGAATTGCTGAAGAATATCACAAAACACTTAAAGTTCATGTATTAAATCGTCGATAAATAAATTCACTCCAAGCTTCACTTTAACAACTGCCATTCATGACTCACGACTCGGCATTTACTTGTTGTCGAGATGAAACAGAGTCCATACATCAAAACAGGAGTCGAAGTTGAAAACCATCGAACTCCAATCAGTAACCTCATAAATGGCTTGGCATAGGTTAAAGCAAGAATAAATAAAATGACGATTTATTAAAAACCAACAGAACTTCTAACCGGACATCCTCAGCCATCGAAACTCCAGAAAGGTAAAACACTGTTAAAAAGAGGAGGTGAAGAGAAAAGAAAATGGATCTGTATTTATATCAGCCGAGCGTTCAAATAAGATCTCATTACGCAATTCAAGGAGCAGCAGCAGACGAAACCATGACGAAAGATCGCACAGCCGATGTGCCGTAGACTCATCTGGCGTACGACGCCATCTGGCGGCGAGCGTGGAACTATTATCGTGGCGGTCATTCGAATGAGATGCGTGCTCTTGAATGCATGAAAGCTGACAGCTGGAAAGTGAAAGTACGGCCGGCAAAGAAAGTAAATAAACTAAAGAACTTTACAAACAGAATAACAGAAGTGGATAAAAGGTAAGTAAAGAAATGATTGACTTTATATTATTAATAAAATATATTTAAAGAATGTTAAAAGATATTTAAATAAAGAAATATATGAAATGTAGAGGAGATATCTCTGGACAGTGTCAAGATAGGAATAAGGTGTTTTACACTTGTCACTATACTGATGGCCCGGGTTCGAGTCCCGGCTTGGAATATTTTTCACTATGTTGGCCTTTGCGCCTTTTAAGCAATTACTTAGAAATTTGATTTTAATTTGAAATATTGTATTCAAGGCGAATATTTCCCTCTGGAATAATTTCCATGTATTAATATAGTTTCTATCGATGCTGGATTTAATTATATTCCGTGTTTGCCCAGGTTGGACGCTCACGGTAAATATTCCATCTTGTGCTGCGTTTGTAGCCTTGCCAACATATAATAGTGAGAAATTTTCCGAGCTAGGTATCGTTCCAAGTGGTTTAGTCGGTAGAACGTCAGTGCGCTATACTGATGGGCCGGGTTCGAGTCCCGGCTTGGAATCTTTTTCACTATGTTGGCCTTTGCGCCTTTTAAGCAATTACTTAGAAATTTGATTTTCATTTGAAATATTGTATCCAAGGCGAATATTTCCCTCTGGAATAATTTCCATGTATTAATATAGTTTCTATCGATGCTGGATTTAATTATATTCCGTGTTTGCCCCAGGTTGGAGGCTCACAGTAAATAATTGCACGGTAAAATCTTGTGCTGCGTTTGTGGCCTTGCCAACATATAATAGTGAGAAATTTTCCTTGCTGGATATCGTTCCAAGTGGTTTAGTCGGTAGAACGTCAGTGCGCTATACTGATGGCCCGGGTTCGAGTCCCGGCTTGGAATCTTTTTCACTATGTTGGCCTTTGCGCCTTTTAAGCAATTACTTAGAAATTTGATTTTCATTTGAAATATTGTATCCAAGGCGAATATTTTCCTCTGGAATAATTTCCATGTATTAATATAGTTTCTATCGATGCTGGATTTAATTATATTCCGTGTTTGCCCCATGTTGGAGGCTCACGGTAAATATTCCATCTTGTGCTGCTTTTGTGGCCTTGCCAACATTTAATAGTGAGAAATTTTCCTTGCTGGGTATCGTTCCAAGTGGTTTAGTCGGTAGAACGTCAGTGCGCTATACTGATGGCCCGGGTTAGAGTCCCGGCTTGGGATATTTTTCACTATGTTGGCCTTTGCACCTTTTAAGCAATTACTTAGAAATTTGATTTTCATTTGAAATATTGTATCCAAGGCGAATATTTCCCTCTGGAATAATTTCCATGTATTAATATAGTTTCTATCGATGCTGGATTTAATTATATTCCGTGTTTGCCCCAGGTTGGAGGCTCACGGTAAATATTCCATCTTGTGCTTTCCATCTTGTTCTGCGTTTGTAGCCTTGCCAACATATAATAGTGAGAAATTTTCCTTGCTGGGTATCGTTCCAAGTGGTTTAGTCGGTAGAACGTCAGTGCGCTATACTGATGGCACGGGTTCGAGTCCCGGCTTGGAATATTTTTCACTATGTTGGCCTTTGCGCCTTTTAAGCAATTACTTAGAAATTTGATTTTCATTTGAAATATTGTATCCAAGGCGAATATTTCCCTCTGGAATAATTTCCATGTATTAATATAGTTTCTATTGATGCTGGATTTAATTATATTCCGTGTTTGACCCAGGTTGGAGGCTCACGGTAAATATTCCATCTTGTGCTGCGTTTGTAGCCTTGCCAACATATAATAGTGAGAAATTTTCCTTGCTGGGTATCGTTCCAAGTGGTTTAGTCGGTAGAAAGTCAGTGCGCTATACTGATGGCAAGGGTTCGAGTCCCGGCTTGGAATCTTTTTCACTATGTTGGCCTTTGCGCCTTTTAAGCAATTACTTAGAAATTTGATTTTCATTTGAAATATTGTATCCATGGCGAATATTTCCCTCTGGAATAATTTCCATGTATTAATATGTTAAGTCATATCTTGGTAGAAGCCACCTGAAGACCTAATTTTAGTGGTTAACTGATAGGTTTACTATTGTATTTTCCTACATTCAAAAGTTTGGAAACATGGAGGAATGGGTGCACGAAAACACAATGGAAAATCCACCAATTAACCCGTAAAATCGGGTCTGTAGGTGGTTTCCACAAAGATATGACTTGGCAGACCAGTGACATTTCAATACGCTAATCGATATTTAACTAATCCTAAAATTTCAGTCGTCAACTCGATGAGGTGATGATCTGTGCAGACGCCTCCCGGTCTTTAATAAAATTTTTTTAAGGGAGTAAAAGATGGACAGATAAACTGAAAGATTTGCCTTATTAAGATTTTTGTAAAAGCATATAAAAATTCATTCAGCTTGAAATCATGTAACACCTTTATAACTCAGGCTAATTTTCTGTAATCGGGTTTTGGCGACCAACATATCTTATCTATAACTATAATCTTTCTTTTACAGATTTAAAATTAACAATAAATTAACAGTAAATAGGCTAATAATACAATATAATAACATTAGCAGCGAACTTCGGACGCCGTATCTGTCGCACATCGTTAAAGAGAGTTTATTAGTTACACATTTCATTTAATTAAAAGGAGATTTTTAAACTTTCATATGGAATTAGGATATTTTTCCACTATAGGGACCTTGGCAAGTTTTTAAATTCTTGGCGCAATTCGGACTTCAGAAACTGAGATATGTTGCCAAATGATATAAACAACTATGAAAACAAACCTGATGAACTTTTATGTTATTTATATACATATAAACATTTTATTTATACATGTATAAAATATTATTTTTTATATACAAATTATTTATGTTGGTATATAAAAATAAATAAACGGGTTCCTTACATTAAATAAATTGTATACATATGGGAAAAATTGCTTGTGTATATGACACAGTAAATAGGTTGCCAGAAAATACGTTATTATCAAATTTCTTTTCTCGTCAAGGCTATTTTCTGTATTTCGCCAAGGCTACTATATCGGAAACGCACAGAATTGCGGTTATATATTTTTTAATGTTTTATTGTTTTAATATCGTAAATATATCATCATCTATACTGATTAAAATTTTTAGGTATATTCATTTTTTCTATTTAACAAGCATCTTTGGAAAAGCATATATAATAAATGTTATTGTGCTTGAAATCACGTGACCCCTTTCAAAACTCTGTAATCAAGATTTGGCGAACATTGGCACAATTGAATGTGTTAAGGAACTGTTTACGGCCAAATGAACACCCCTTGTTTGAAGGGTTTAGAGGAGGAAATTCTGTGTTTTCAGATTTTTCTTGTTAATTGTGCTACAAACCCGACTTACTTGTGAAATTTCATGATTCTACGACTTATAGAAGTACCTTAGTTATTTGATGATGCGAAGTGAGTCAGTGACAAAAAAGCGCTTTTTCGGAATTTAATATTTCGAAAACTACTAAATATAGAAACATAAAATCGTGGAACCTTAGTTCAGTTTGACCATACGAACACGTGTATAAAAGAAAAATTTCTATATCTCTCCCTAAAACGACGTTATTAGGGGGTGAAAATTATGCCGAAATGGTTTGGGAAAAGGTAGCTTACGGCTTGTGCAAACTTGGCGGACGCACTGCCGTGCTCCCAGATATGAAAGAGTAACTTTCCGATGATAACTGAAAACTTTCCGATGCTATATCAAATGACTGGTTCAAAAAAAGTTTGAAATCTACCTCTCCCACGTGGGTTCCCTCTTTTATCCCAGAATATACCCGGAAATAACGCAGCCCCACTTTTAAAATTTTATATTTAATAAATAATATTTATCGGAGAGCTCCATTAAAAAACCTCATTTAATGATATTTATTGTAGAAATCGCTACAATTAAAAAAAAAAAATTCACCCCGCACCGCTCCCGCCCCCTTCCGGAATTCAACTCTGGGAGGAGAAAGGTTCATAATATGAAAGAGTGGTGAAAGGACTTTCCGATGATATGTCAAGGAGAGGTTTGGTAAAAGTTTGAAAATTACTCCCCTCCCCCCTTTGTCCACACTCGCGCCCCCCAGAATTCACTCAATGAACTCTTTGAACTTTTTATATTTAATAAATAGTATTTATCTGAGTCTCCAGGTATGGGGCAGCTTGGCAGAGCTAAAATAAGAGAAACATTGAAAATTCGGGGCAAAATGACACTAAATTTAACAGTAAAGTTTGAAACTAGGACTATACAGAACTGAATACATAAACCACTATGCTTCATAACCCACATCGGTTAATAGCAATAAAAAGAAAAGTGCCAGTTAAACTGATGGCACTGAGCTCACAGGTTATTCACACTAATTGTATAGTATACTCTTATTTCAAAGAATAATGTCCCTCAAAAAATAAATGAAGGGAAATTTGCCCCTTTTATACTTAACCAATGAACCTCCAAATCTAATCACAGAAACTCCTTAACTATAATAAATCAGTATATCAAATTTGAAGCAAATCAGATAATTCTGCATGAAAAAAAGAAACATATCGCTAAATTAAGGGTGGTCTAACCCCTTTAACCCTTTTATACTTAACTAATGAACCTCCAAATCTAATCAGGAAAGCTCCTTATCAGAACGAACATAGAAAAAAAAAAATTAAAGTAAATTGAATAATTCTCCATGAAAATCATTTTATCTAAATTAAGGGGAATGGACTTACCCCCTTTTCGCCCTTCTTTACTTAACCAATGAACCTCCAAATCTAATGAAGGAAGTGCCATATCGGAATAAATCGGTATATTAAATTTGAAGCAAATCGAATAATTCTCCATGAAAAACCCTTTTATCTAAATTAAGGGGCAGACTAGCCCCTCCCCTTTACACTTAAACCATAAACCTCCAAATCTAATCAAGGCAGCTTCTTATCATAATAAACCGGTATCCCAAATTTCGAGCAAATCGAATAATTCTGCATGAAAAACCCATTTATCTAAATTAAGGAGGGTGGTCTACCCCCCTTTCCCCCCTTTATACTTAACTAATGAACCTCCAAGTTTAATCAGGGAAGTTCTTTAACATAATAAACTGGTATACCAAATTTGGAACAAATCGAGTAATTCTGCATGAAAAACCCATTTATCTAAATTAAGTGGGGGACCAGTCCCCCTTCTCCCCCTTTATCCTTAACCAATGAACTTCCAAGTTTAATCAGGGAAGCTCCTTAACATAATAAACCGGTACACCAAATTTGGAGCAAATCGAATAATTCTGCATGAAAAGCCCATTTATCAAATTAAGTGGGGACCAGCCCCCCTTCTCCCCCATTATACTTAACCCGTAAAAAACCTCCAAATCTAATCAAGGCAACTTCTTAACATAATGAACCGGTATACCAAATTTGGAGCAAATCGAATAATTCTGCATAAAAAACCCATTCATCTAAATTAAGGAGGGGGTCTACCCCCCTTTCCCCCCCTTCATACTTAACTAATGAACCTCCAACTTTAATCAGGGAAGCTCCTTAACATAATAAACCGGTATATGAAATTTGGAGCAAATCGAATAATTCTGCATGAAAAACCTATTTATCTAAATTAAGGAGGAGGGGAACCAGCCCCCCTTCTCTCCCTTTATCCTTAACCAATGAACCGTCAAAACTAATCAGCGGAACGCCTTATCAGAATGAACATAAAAAAAATTGAAGCAAATCGTACATTTTAATCAAGTGTTATTGCGTTACGTACATACATACATAAGTACGTACGTACATGCATACACACAGAACCGACGGGTATATTAGCTCTCAGGCTTAGATAGGCTGTGAGCTAAAAAGAGATTGGATAAGCAGATGGAGTCATTTGAGAAATTATGACTTAAACCAGAAATGCAGTAAGTTGGACTCTGAAAGCTTCATTTCCATCTCGCATTTTGGCAAATCTCATCTTGATGATTTTTGCAGCATTTCGACGCTTCCAGATGGGAAGCTGCTCGATGGTTGGTTCTCTTGCAGTTTAAAACCTTTCGGGATGGGAAGTCTCTCGAGAGTTTCTCTCGCCCTTTTCAACCTTTCCCAATGGGAAGCCTCTCGCTGGTTTTTCTCGTCCTTTTCGAAATCTCCCAATGAAAAGCCTTTCGAGGATTTCTTTCGCGCTTTTCAACATTTCGCTATGAGAAGCTTTTCGAGGATTTCTCTCGTCCTCGGCAGAGAAGAAAAGTAAGAAAATTTATCGAGAGTACCAAGGGACGAGATAGAGAAAGAGGCATGACGATGAGCTGTGAAATGAAGCCCTAATTTTCAAAGTTTCTCGTATTTTAGCCCTACCAAGATGTCACATACCTGGAGCCCTCCGATAAAAATTATTTATTAAATATAAAAATTTCAAAGAGGAAGGTGGGTCCGGTGATTTCGAGGGAGCAGGACGTGAGAGTGGACTCATGCGGGGTGCAATTTTAAAAATTTTACCAAACCCTTCCTGTGGCATATAATCGAAAAGTCCTTTGACCACTCTTTCATACTATGAACCTTTCTTCGCCCAAAGGGTAATGGGGAAGGGGCGAACAAATTTTTAAAACCGTAGCCGATTTCTATAATAAATTTAAATATCACTTTAGATGTGGGTTTTTTATGCAGTCTTCCGGTAAATATTATTTATTGAACATAAAAATTTTAAAGTGGCGGCTGTGTGAATTCCGGCGCGAAAGAGTAGGCCCATGGGGGGAGGGAGGGGGAGCAATTTTCAAACTTTTTTTGGATCAGTCATGTGATATGTCATCGGTAAGCTCTCGGATGACTCTTTCATATTATGAGACTTTCTTCCTCCCCTCCCCAATTTGGCCCTCACTGCGAGGGTAGTTTTTTCCGTTTTTATCATTTTAGATCAGATTTTTTTATGGAGCCCTCCGCTAAATATTATTTATAATATATGAAATTTCAGAACATTTTTCCAAATTTAGCCAAGACTGCTCATGTGCGATATCGTTGGAAAGGTTTGTGACTACTTATTGATGCTATGCACTTCCGGTGGCCGCCCCCCACTTCCCCCCCTCCCAAGGACACTTTTCCAAATTTAGTCAATACCCCTCTTGTGAGATACCGTTAAAAAGGTCTGTGACTACTTATTGATGCTATGCACTTCCGGTGACAGCCCTCCCACTCTTTACCCCCCCCCACCCCCCCCGGGGGAACACTTATTCAAATTTAGTCAAGACCCCTCGTGTGAGATATCATTGGAAAGGTCTGTGACTACTTATTGATGTTATGTACCTACGGTGTCCCCACCACCACTTTGCCCCCCCCCCCCCTGGGGGCACTTTTCCAAATTTAGCCAAGACCCCTCATGTGAGATATCGTTGGAAAGGTCTGTGACTATTTATTGATGTTATGCACCTCCGGTGACAGTCTCCCCCAATTTACCCCTCCCAGGGGACACTGTTTCAAATTTAGCCAAGACCACTCATGTGAGATATCGTTGGAAAGGTCTGTGACTACTTATTGATGTTATGCTCCTCCGGTGTCCATCCCCCCATTTTGCACCCCCCCGGGGGACACTTTCCAAATTTAGCCAAGACCCCACATGGGAGATATCGTTGGAAAGGTCTGTGACTACTTATTGATGTAATGCACCTCCGGTGACTGCCCCCCCCACGGGGGTGTTTTTCTAAATTTAGCCGAGATCCCTCATGTGACATATTGTTGGAAAGGCTTATGACCACTTACTCATGTTATCCACCTCCCGCACCCCTCCCCCCCTTTGCCCCCACGGGGTGGGCATTTTTATAAATTCAGATCCAGTCTTCTCATGTGACACATGGTTGGAAAGCCCTAAAGACTTGTGACGACTTAATCATATTATGCAGCTGCTGTGCCCCTCCGCTCGCTTTGACCCCTCCCCCAAGAGATCGGGTCCGAGGTTCATTCATTTCGATATTATATTTTTTACAAGATTTTGTAGTGCGTGCACACCACACCGCCTGCTATCATATATCAGTGCCGTATATAGCGGGTAACCTGTTCGTGATTTCATATTACAAGATTATGTATAAATTAGGGGCTCCGATTAAAGGAGGGGCCCGCTAGCGGTCGAAGTCACCTAGTCTTTATTAACATCGACTCATTCCAGTTCACCCGCAGACGATTCTTGATAAATGCATGACGTATATAATACATAATATATGATTTATAAAAGAAATTTGCAAACTGTAGTCATCGAGAAAAAATTTACACAATCGAAAAATATCAAGATGTCCATACAATCGAGAAAATCGAGAAAAACATCTCGTTATCGCCCATCACTAATTACAAGTATCCTGAAAAATCATGCTAAGGCATATTTTCTGATGTTTTTATTGTTGCAGAAACATAGTACAGTTCAAAAGAATAGCCTAAATATACTAAAAAACACTGCTGTGGCATCAATAGATATTATATTCATAAGATGCAAGGGTCATATTACTTCATCATCCAGATTAGTATATTTCAGAACAAAAAGCAGTTTAATTTCCTCAGTGGGTTTATAAATCAGTTTATTAAAAGTTTAATGTCATTAGCATCTATTTTCTATATCTATAAATATTTCTAATAATAGCAGATAATTTCTTTCATGTAAAAAAAATAACATATAATTTAAACATAAATATGACGATACACATAACTAACAAAATTTAAACATAACTATTTCAAAAAGAAGTATTCTTTTAAAATACAAAAATGCTCAGCAAATAGGGAAATAAACATGTGTGTGCATGCTATCATTTAAAAACATGAATTAGCAATATTTTCATAATACTCCTTTGAAATAAATAAATAAATAACAAAAACACTTACTCAGCTAATTTCATCCAAAAATTTCTTTCTTCAGATATTGCTTGCCGGTCATTTTTTTTTCTTTTTGTACTTGGTTGATATTCAAACCCTTTAAGAATTTTAGACTCGAGCAATAAAATTCCTTAAATGAAAAATGTACACAATGTTAGCTCGATAAATTATTAGCATTCTATCTCCTTTTTTTAAAGGTTTTTTTCAGTAAACTTTGTATTAATTAATAATAAAGAAATTTCTTAATCTACTAAGATATTTTTAAGTGTTGAAAATCATTTAAATAATACTTGAATGCAGAGTTTCCAAAATGGATTAATCATGTAAAACTTTATTTAATATACAGGATGGATACAAAAAGAATGATTTATTATGCATAGTTATAGAACCAAGTATGAGAGTTCATATAATTATAAGATAATGAAACACTCAAAGTTTGCATTTTTACAAATGTTCAATGCAGTGGCAGCTCATGGTTGGAAAAATAGGTTAAGAACAACAGCATCAGTAGAAAAAAGTCTTAAGAATTAAAAGCTGTCTATAAATGCTGGGATGAATCCACATCTTTACCTTGCCTGCAATGCAATCATTACGATTAAGTGTTTGTGAGAAAGTTCTGATAGTCAGATTTTACACTTAAATATCTCAAGATTGAGATATCATAAAAAGAAATGTCATATATTTCCATGTATAAGCCGATCCGTATATAAGATGAGTATATGACTTTTAAATGAAAAATCGTCCAAAACCAGAAACCAGTATATAAGCTGATGTTAAAAAAAAGTGATGAAAAATTCACCGAACAAAAACTTAGTACTTATTTGGGCATAGGTAACAGAAAAAAATGCGCTCTTAGAAATTATTGATCTTTCCTATTTTGTTTTGGCTAAATTGGTATTTGGTTTAATTGGCTTCTACTCATCCTCTTATGATTTTTTGTTCATAAAAACCAAATTTCCTATTTTTGTTAATGGGAAAACCTTTCTCTACTTCACATGACTGCTAACTGTTACTTTGGCTTAAGGAAAGATGACTGGACAAAAGCACATGGTACAAGGTTTTTTTTTTTTTTTTTGCTTTGTTGGAGACAGTGGTCTGCATCCAGTAGAATGGAGTTGACATGTTAATGAGAGAGATATAATCAATCCAGGAGCCAATGGCCATACCTTGGAAGTATTGTGGGTAGAGCACTGAATTCTAAGTGGTTATATATAAGGATATAACTGTCCACTTTAGGCTCTGGGCCCTGCAGAGAGCTAGAAGCAAACTCTGCCCCTCTTAAAATATAATTGACTTTCAGTTTTTTTGGACATTTTTGACATTATTATATTCTCAGCTCCGCTCAGTACTTTTTAATCTGTGTCTTAATTTCTCTATGAGGCAATGTTTGAAGTCACAAAAATGTCATTATTGCTTTAAGAGCAAAAGCTGTAAGATCTTGTAAAATCTTTTTGTATGCTTCCTAAAGAAGAGTGTTTTTACACTTGGTGAAATTATAACAAGCTTATGTTTGGAGGATTATGCCTATTCAATATGAACGCTTATTGCATTTATTCTGACATAAAAACCAAGCCACATGATGTCTTCTGTGATGGCATTTCTGCTCAGGGTTATACAAACCCTTTCAAGGTATTTTCCTGTGTTTTATTTAGCGCTATGTTATTAAATTAAATTTTGAAATGTAAGAGGTGCTACATAAAAGTGTGGATATAAGGAGCTGTGAATTTATGTATTTTTAGTATCTAAATTGAAATGAAATGTAAAAATTAAGAATATCATTTAAATAATTATCTATTACTAAGAATCTGATTATATGTTTAATTAAAATTTTATGCATGTATTTTTTAATAACTATATTAAAATGAAAGGTAAAAACTAAGAAATGTGATTTAATAATTGTCTATTGCTAAAAATTTGATTATATGTTTAGTTAAAAGTTTAAAGTAAAATTATTATGTATTTCTTTTTATAATATAATATTTAGAATAGGGGTACTCCCCCTTCTGATGTGGTTTTTGCAACTATCTGTAATGAAATAAAATTGTAGTTATTTAGTAATTACTCGAAATTGGAAATTGACCACTTGAAAAAATGGTAAAAATAACTACTTGGTTTTTGTTATAAGTATAAACACGGCCAAACTCGATTCCCCTTATACGACTGTAACAAAAAGTCAAAATTCCTTTGTTTTCGGGGAATCAAAGTTTCTCTCTGGAAAATTGCAGGGGGTGCTTTTACCTACTGTGTCTAATGAATAATTTCCTTTGCACGCTTGTGTTTTCTTAGGTACAACTTAACTGAAATTGTGATTTGATTTTTTTTTTTTTTTTTTTTTTTTTTTAGTAAAAAACGACTTATTGCTGTGTTCCATACTGCACTTAAAATTCACTAAAAAAATTCCAGAAATTTCTTTTCATGAATTTCTTTCAAATTTGGAGTACAAACTGTTGAAGAAAAAAAAAAAAAAAAAAAAAAAAAAAAAAAAAAAAAAAAAAAAGACTTGTTGATTCTTTAAAATAATGAACCATAAAAAAAAAATATTTATTATTAGTTTTTTGTTTCCCTGTATTTCATGACCAGCACCTAGAATATTTAAAATAACTGAAAATTGTTCACAATGTACACATATCTATATTTTTCTAAATAAATAATAATAAAAAAAAAACATGGAGATTTACACGATTTTTAAAGAAAAGAAAAAAAATCGACATGATTTGATTGCTAGATATTGGCGAAAAAACTTGCTTATATTTTTTTATATTATAAAACATGTAAATATATTTTTATTTTTATTGTACACTTTTATATGATGACTGTCCAGAATTAGAATATTTAATTTTATCATGTGATTTTGTAATTTTTCTATATGCTTGTATAGTTAAGATTAGCCCATATAAAGGTTAAATTTTTTGAAAATCATTTGCAATGTACTGATATATATATTTTCTAAATAATTAAGAATTATGTAAATATCCATGTTTAAAAAAAAAAAAAAAAAAAAAAAAATCGATATGAGTTGATTGCCGGATATTGGCAAAAAGACTTTCTTATTTTTTTATATTATGAAACATGTAAATATATTTTTATCACAATGTACACATATCTATATTTAAAAAAAAAAAAAAAAAAAAACATGGATATTTACATGATTCTTAAAGAAAAGTAAAAAATCGACATGATTGGATTGCCGGATATTGGTGAAAAAACTTGCTTATATTTTTTTATATTATAAAACATGTAAATATATTTTTATTTTTATTGTACACTTTTATATGATGACTGTCCAGAATTAGAATATTTAATTTTATCATGTGATTTTGTAATTTTTCTATATGCTTGTATAGTTAAGATTAGCCCATATAAAGGTTAAATTTTTTGAAAATCATTTGCAATGTACTGATATATATATTTTCTAAATAATTAACAATTATGTAAATATCCATGTTTTCAAAAAAAAAAAAAAAAAATCGATATGAGTTGATTGCCGGATATTGGCAAAAAGACTTTCTTATTTTTTTATATTATGAAACATGTAAATATATCATGGAAGACGGTAGTATTCCGAGTGACGCAGCCTTAAGCCTTAAATCGTATCGTATCGTATCGTAGAAGGCGGAACTCATATATACAGCTAACTCGACATCAAAGAAAATGCGAAAAGCCGCCTTTTAATAACTCAGCAGATATAGGTCCTATTGTTCTGATTTTTCTAGAACAGTCTTATAGCTGCAGTCTAATCGTATACTGAAATTTTTACATTTCTACGTGCAGTATATTTTGAGATCTAAATAGCCATTTTTAAAGCGAAACCATTGGTATGGTATGTAAGAAGTTCCTAATTTCAAAATCTCGAAAACGGTACTAACGATTTCCTTTAAATTGATATATAATATAAATCTGATTAAGACGAGGTGAATAACACTTTTCTTTGATTGGTGGATAGGTTTGACGTCACTTCGTATGTAGGAGGAGTCTTAGTCCGTCTGCTGTGTGTATAATCAGAAACAAAATTTGCAAAGTCATTTTAGGTATTCTAAGTTGAGTTAACAATCTGAAATCTAGGCAGTAAATCTTTTTTTTTTAAATATTAAAATGTTAATTATTATGTTTTTTAAAATATTAAATATATTAAATGGAATTTCGATTCATATTCGATCTTTCTGTTTTGTTATGAAGAAATTATTATTTCACATTTCTGCTTTTTGTCGAAAAAATATTTAGATTCATTTTTAAAAATGGGGAAATTTTTTTTAAATTATATGTATTCAATATAATTGTTATTTATAATTTTTTTTTTTTCAATTTTCAAAAAAATTATTTTTAATTTCTTGTTTATGAGGGTAGCTCGCGTTTTGAATCTTTTATTGAATCCATAAGATTGAATCTTGTTGAATTGAATCCTAAACCACGTTTGTTTGTTTACTTGTTAACGGGCAAAAATTCACTATGATGATGGATTTAGTGTTTAAATTCATCATTTCCTTATCGATTCGTCGGTGCGTAGCGAGATATTTATTGGTGGGGGATTAAAAAATTTCCCAACTTGAAACAAACTAATTTTCAACTCCGATGATATGTGCAATAGATGTTCAAAATGAAGGGGAAAGAGACATCGTGTTTTTCTTTTGTAGTATTAGAATAGAATGCTATTTTAAAAGAAAATTTGTGATATTTGCAGATTATGTCTGGCAGGAAACGACCTATTGCTATAACGCCAATCGGAAGACACGTGAATAATTTGTTCAGAGCACACGATTAGCTCAAAATGAATCATATTATCCCGACTAGTTGTTTTGAGCTTCTAAAAGTAAAAATTTTCTCCATGTTCTTTTTGTTTATTTAGTAATTAAAGGTTATAGGTAAATAAGAGATATAATAGCTTTTTTTGCAAAGGTAAGATACTTGTTTTTATTTAATTCTAAAGTTAATATTCTTAAAAGAAAGCTTTAAATAATTTTCTTTTGATTTTTTTTCATATCCTGCTTCAAAGTTCGTTTTTTACAATCATGTTGTTAAAATGTATTTTTGCTAGCAAGGAATATGTAAACGCTCTCATATGATTAACATTAACTTGAAGGTTACAAATCTGCACTAGTCATGAGAAGAAACTGGAATTGCTGACGTTAAACCTATGGGAGCGTACATTTAAAAATTTCTCCCTTGCATATTAATAGTTTTAAATGATTATTTTTCTTGCTTAGAATAGCTGATATTGAATTCTAACTGGGTTAGTGTTTACTTTTTTGATTTTGGTTGCAGATTTTTTTTTTAAAGTTACTTTCAATTTCACAAATTTGAAGAGAACGCTCCCATAAGTTTAACATGAGCTTGCGAGTATCTTGTTACTTCATATATACATACATTTTTGTATGAAACTATAAACAATCAATATCTTCATTTGGCACCAACACCCCCCCCCTCCCCCTTAAGTATGTGCTGGGTAGCATTGTTTTGTTTATAGGGTATGTTTTATTCACTTTTACATAATAATATAAATTTTGCTTGAAATTTCATGAACATTCTATTTTTGGGTGTAATTCTACTTCTGGGCTACTCTGTCAAGCTTGTCGATAAATGTATAAGTAATTTGGCAAACACATATAATTTGCAGACTTTTCCGCGAAAACGCGGAATTCTGCTTTTTCGGCAGTGAATTTTATTATCTCTGGGATCGATGCAAATATGCATTAAAATTTGTTGACATTTTTAATAGAGGTGGGGGGGGATTAGCAGGAATGGATGTAATACAACAAAAACGCGAGTATGAACCGCGCCAAATTGAGCAAATTTCTTCAACCGATCACGGGAAAATGCAAATTTCTTCAAAGAATCGCAGGAAAAGTGCAAATTTCTTCAAAGGATCACGGGAAAAAATGCGACTTCCACCAAAGGATCGCGGGAAAAACGCGATTTTCATTAAAGGATTGCAGAAAAAAGCGTATTTTGCCAAAGGATCTAGTAAAATATGCGAATTTTGGCGAAAGATCGTGCAAAATACGCGAATTTTGGCGAAAGATCTTGTAATAGCGAATTTCTTTGAAAGGTCGTGGAAAAAACGTGAAATTCGTCGAAGGATCGCGAAAAAAGAATGTGAATTTTGTCAAAGAATTGCAAAAAAAAAAAAATGTGATTTTTGTCGGATGATAAAAAAATGTGAATTTTGTTAAAAAATCATGGAAAATGCGTGAATTTTTGCGAAAAATCGTGGAAAATGCACGAATTTTGGCGAAAGATCGTGGAAAACGTGCTATTTTTGACGAAAGATCGTGGTAAATGCGTGAATTTCTTTGAAATATTGCAGAAAAAACACGATTTTGGCGAAAGATCGTAAGAAAAAAAAAAAAACATGAATTTCTTCGAAAGATTGCAGAAAAACGCGATTTTCGTCAGGTGGTCGGGGAAAAACACTAATTTCGTCAATGTATCGCAGAAAAAGTGCAAATTTCATCTGAACGCTGAGGAAAAATGTGAATTTCGTCAAAATTCCATGAGGCCGTGAAAGTTCAGCTTTTTTTTTTTGCTGAGCCTGTACCATGTCTGAATTTTGGATTGACAACCTTGGCGTAGAAAGTGATTGCATGCCAAATCGGCACCGACTGGCCTAGATACAGAAGACGAGTTCTATTTTTTTTCATTATTTACCTGTAAAATTACATAATATTGGATTATACATAAAATTAAAAAGTATTGAATAAACCATAAACAATCCAAGTCTCTTAAAACTGAAGAACATTGTGTTTTCGATAACGGTTACATCGATGAGAAATGTCATCTTTTGCTTTGTTGAAGAACCGGGAGAGAGGGGGGATATGACCTTCTAAAGATAAAGAAAGGGTCAGTACTTAAAAAAATGAGTATGACTCGTAGAAACAGTGAAGTTTGGATGTATAGTACTGTAAATTCTTGTAGTAAAGCATAAATCTAAACTTTAAATGCATTTTTTGGAAAAGTTATTTTCGGTAAAAATTCCATACGCAAAACATGATTTCTCAAAAAGTTATTGGAATATCATTATGAAATTTAAAATAGGTTTAAATTTAGAAGAAATATTTTTTGTCTTATGGGTGTTTTTGTGGAATGATATGAATGACATGGCGTAGAAAGTGATCGTGTACCAAATCTCCATAGCAGAAACTGTGCAGCACGGCAGCAGCGCTGCAGATTATTTTAGACCTTGCAGATCAATCTACCAGCTTAAAAATAAATATTGAGCTTAAAAAAAAATCACAAATTTACTTTGTTTTAAGAGTTATTGTGTTTGTTATTGATTTTCTTTGTAAAATGTAAATTTTGCTTATTTTATGGGTTACTGTGAGTATTTATTATAGTAGCTTGGTTCAGTATTGTTGGGTCGCAGATAAATTTTGGTTTGCTGCAGATTGATACTGAAAATTCTGCTTCTGGGTGCCAAATCATCACTGACTAGCCTAAATACAGAAGACGAGCTCTGTTTTTTTATTATTTACCTGTAAAATTGTATAATATTGAATTATACATGAAATTAAAAGGTTTTTAATAAGCCACAAACAATCCAAGTAACTTAAAACTGAAGAATATGGTGTTTGTGATAACGGTCGCATCTTTGATGTAGTGATGCAACGAATAGTGGTTCGGCCGAATAACCGAATACCGAATATTCGGCCGAGTTACAGCCGAATATTCGGCCTATTCGGCCGCCGAATAATGAATTTATTTTTGCCTAAAAGCAAAATATAGTATGTACTATATGCACAATTCTTGTATACTTCACAATTAAAATGTATTGTTTTATTAAAAAAAAATTTATATAGAAATTTTTAATTTTTGAAAGCATTATTTTATTCTGAAAAAATATTCGGCTATGTTCGGCCTAAAAATTGCCTCAATAATATAATTCAGCCAAAAAAAGAAATTCTTAGCAAAAGTTCTTCATCAGGTACTGTCTAGTTACATTTAAATAGATATTATGTGTGTTTTTGTTACATTTAAAAATAATGACAAAATTTTAAAAGTTCTAGGAAACATAAGTTTCAGCTTTCAGATGAAATAAAATAAAAAATAATACATCTTAATATCTTAAGAAAAACCACTGATAGAAAGGATGAAAGGAATATCCTCTACAAAGCTCACAATTAACAAAAATTTTTTTATCATTATTGTTATCATTATTTTTTTTTCTTTGCTGTCAGCAGACTATTAAGAAGTATATAGTGAATGTTTTCAGATTTAGGGGAAGGAAATATCTGCAAGGAAAAGCGAATTACATTCATTGCATTTAACAGTATCTGATGTTCTAACATACCAAAGATCAATAAATGATTTTAATTGTTGTAGGTAAAAAAATCGTTTACACATTTTAATCATTCGCCATTAGCATGTTCAAGATTAACTGATATACAAATTAATGAGTTAAAAATTCCTAAGAAGAAACTAGTTCAAAGTGTGGCAACACGCTGGAGTAGCACTTATTATATGGTGGAGAGATTACTGGAACAAAAAAAATGCACTTTCTCTATATGCAACTAAATTTGGAGAAATAAATAATCTGACAGCAAACCAGTGGACTATTTTAGAAAAATTGCTCAATCTATTACAACCATTTGAAGAAAAAACAAAACAAATTGCCTCGTCGAGATCATTAATTCCTGAAGTACTGAAGTCATCCCAATAGTTACAGCATTAAAATCATATTTTTTTAAATCTGGAGATTTTGTTTTTGGTGTAGGGCATCATGAAAGACACTCTTCTACAAAATTTGGAGAAAACTTTTGCATCGATTCAAGACAATGAACACTATTTCATTGCAACGGTTTTGGACCCCAGATTTAAAGTGTTCTTTTTCAACAAAGATGAAGCAAAGGATGTAGGAGTAAAGTCCAAATTAACTGCTTTAGTAAGACTAAGAAAGGCTAGTATGAAACCAGTAAGAGAATGTGAACAAAATATTTCCAACATAACCATTCCATCTTCACAAGTTCCAAATTCGTTGTGGGCATGCTTTAATGAAATTGTAAGTCAATCGCAGAGTGTGAAGCTCTATAGAAAGTTCCTTTCAATGGGATGAAGTAAAAGAAATTAGTAATTTTCTTTCCCAGCCACTGCTAGAAAAACAACAGTGTCATTTGGAGTGGTTGGCGAAAAATTCAGAAGACTTTCCAAACCTTTCACAATTACCCAAAAAGTACTTTTCTGCACCAGGAAGTACCATATATAGTGAGAGATTATTTTCAG
Source organism: Maratus speciosus (assembly GCA_963932465.1). Lineage (NCBI taxonomy): Eukaryota > Metazoa > Arthropoda > Arachnida > Araneae > Salticidae > Maratus > Maratus speciosus. Next base: position 76,385,275 of record OZ010792.1, read on the forward strand.
AAGCAGGTAGCATTTAGAAAAAAAAAGAAAAGAAATAGACTATCACCCGAGAATGCTGAATTATTATTTCTGCATCACAATCTACGTTTATTGAAAACATTTTAACTGTTTTTTAAAGCAAATATGAACAGTGCAATGCTATTCTTGAAAAAAACTAGTTGGATGTGCCAATCCCAAAACTTTCTTCTATCTTATACATCTTAATATTTCAAAACCTAGTTACACATGTTAATACTTCAATATTATTAGTTCAATACTATACCTACTTTGATTTTCATCTTAAATTTCTGCTCAAGTCAATTAAACGGACAAAAAACGAGTTAATCTATATCATGATATTTGTTAAAATTATTAATTTCTCCTTATTCTGTCGTTATCAGCTGTTTGCGAATAGCCGGCATAGCAGGAAGTGAGTTCCCGCCGCTGCATGAGCCGCCGATGCACAATAGAACTACGAAAAATCAAGAAAAGTATACAAAAATCGCTAGCACGTAGCCCCTTTACCGCGCAATATTTCCAAATTCAAGGAGAACCTGTTGGCCAAAGCCAAAAACAAGCACAAACATTTTGGTTCAATTGTATGCATAATTTTATACGCTGTTCGATGGTATAATAATGAAAATGGCACAGAGATCGGAATTATAGCGCCCCCTTCTTTCGAAATTTTTTCAAGTTCAGGGAGGACTTGTTTGCCATAGCCAGAAACGTACACAAAAAATTTGGTTCAATTCTATGCATAAATTCATACACTTTTCGATGGTACAATAATGAAAATAACACAAAGATCAAATTATAGCGCCCCCTTCTGGCGGAATTTTTTCAAGTTCAGGGAAGACTTACTTGCCATAGCCAGAAACATACACAAAAAATGTGCTTCAATTCTATGTTTAAATTTATACACTTTTCGATGGTAGAATAATGAAAATGGTACAAACATCGCAATTATAGTGCCCCCTTCCGGCAGAATTTTTCCAAATTCAGGGAGGACCTTCGTGACATGACCAAAAATAAACACATAAAATTTGGTTCAATTCTATGCATAACTTCATACACTTTTCGGCGGTACAATATTCAAAATGGCACAAAAATTGTACAAAAATCGCTATTACAGCGCCCTCTACGAGCGATTTTTTTACAAATTAAGGGAGGACCTCCTTGCCATAGCCAAGAACTTAATTTTTTTTTTTTTTGATTCAATTCTATGCATAACTTCATACACTTTTCGATGGTGCAATATTCAAAATCGCACAAAAATCGCTATTACAGCGCTCCCTAACGGCGAATTTTTTGCAAATTCATGGAGGACCTGCTTGCATTTTCCAAAAACTTAAAATAAAAATTTGGCTTAATTCTATGCATAACTTCATACACTTTTGGACGGTACAATATTCAAAATTGCACAAAAATCGCTATTACAGCGCCCCCTACCGGCGAATTTTTTCCAAATTCAGGGAGGACTTGCTTGCCATAGCCA